>CAWUFW010000323.1:0-2400000 GCA_963921515.1 Calotriton arnoldi | reverse complement strand
ATTTGTGTTTATTCTACAGTCATGCTGTCTGCCTCGATGTGCCATTTCACCAACACTTTTTCAGCTTAAACATTGTATGTTAGGCTTATATGGTCCCCAGAATTTCCCTTACTTTCCCACTACTGTTACTTTCTTGTTCACATGCTGTTATCATCTCTGCTCTTACATTTTTAAATACAATACATTTTTATCCGATATTGGAAGACCTCTCTCTAATCAGATCATCAACACAGTATAATGTGCTCAGGGGACAGACGCAGGAGGGTAGCCATGATGCCAGGCTATTGTTTTTGTGCTTCCGCTGGAGAACACGTGGCTTGGCCGAGATTGGAAAAAATGTCTGTCCTGATTAAATTTGTAGTTGACCAGTTACAAATTGTTTCTTCTGGTTTCAGTTGCGATATGTGGATTTGTGGACACTAAACTATATGTGGTTAAAGCAAAAATTAAAAATAATGTAAAATAAAACCAATGAGAATTTTACCTCTTAAATAGGACCAGGAGGCAACTGGAATCCAATAGGATTTTAGCCATATTAGACCAGTACAAGTCCAAACAAGCATTGGCATAGCCAATAGGTCTTGCCTTTGGGACCTTATAAGTGTTTAGCCATGCAACGGTTGATGTTGTTGCACCAAGGATATTGTGCTGCATAATTAAATACTTATAAGGTCCCAAAAGCGAGACCTATTGGCTATGCCAATGCTTGTTTAACAAAGTAACTCATCATGTGTCAGTGAATGCGAGCAAAGGATTTCAGAGCAGTTAACTCTTGCAGCTTATACATTCAGTTGCTACAAACCTTTTGAAATCATTAGCAGTGCAAATAAGAGACTGCATGAAGAATACATTTACTTTTTCTTCCCATCCGGAGTTCATTTGCATTAAATAAAAACCCCTTTCAGCAAATATTTGAAAGGGATAATGTTTTATACAAAGTAATTCCGGCTTCAATACCTTAACATTGCCAATTTGTGAGAAACCCTGAATTTGAGTCCTGGGCTTTCAAAGCGTATAGGGCTCTAATTGAAAAGCTTTCTATAAAAAGACTGCCTTTGATAGGGGTTCTCTACCTTGCTTCCCAATTATACTGACAGCAATACGTGTTTTCAATGGTTACTAACACAGAGTCTGCATGCTGATCCTGACAAAATACTATTTATTCAATCAGCTTTTCTAGGACTGTGAACAAGCCTGGGATTCAATTTGTCATTACTATGGAGTGCTACATTATTGATGTTTTTGGGGAGGAAAATGTCACATTTTGCAATGGTGATGAGCCCAGTAATGCAAATGCATTCTTTAATCTAATCGCATGTCTCTTGCTGCGGCTTACTCTGCAATCCCACAGGAATAGTCCTAAGTGACAGGTGTGTATTATTAATGGCCAATCCCAAAGTATACAGTTTGACCTGTGAATCTAACAGCTTGGATAACCTCCATTTCCTACTACATCAGTGCACTTTTCCATAATAACGAGTACATTCTATTAACACGATCAAACATTGTGACATCTTGTTGGTATGCTTATATCATGTTTAGGAGCTACACCAAACAGCTTTGCAGAGATAGTATCTAACCAACTTGTGCAGCCAATATTGTATTTACAGCTCTATACATCATACAAGAAAATCAGAAGCCCTGCATCCCCCAGCACTTATTAATATGAACGTTTTATTATAAAATGTTACCTCTACACTTATTTCTCTGTCACCTCCTCTAATCGCTGATATGGTATTCTCGAAGTCCTTCTTAATTCTGATCACTCTTCCAAACTAAACTGATGTTTAACTTTCATCCACCAATACCACCCCTTGTCATGTTTTTGCTCATAATCAAAGTTTTGTTAATGCAATTTGGAATAATCAACATTGCTGATGTAATTAAGGATCATCGCCCTCTGTTTGGTAAAGGTGTTAACCAACATATTGAATGCCCATTCCACATTACCAGACCTAGCCAAGTTTCTGACCACATAAAATGGGTGCTTCACAACGCAGCTGAATTTACAACGTGAAAAAAAATTAAAGTTAATGCTAAAACCAAGAAATCTGAATGGATGAGCCAATTTCAGCATTCCTTAAAGGGTGTTAATATATATGTGTGTGTGTGTGTGTGCGCGCGTGCGTGCGCGCGTGTGTGTGTGTACGCACGCATTGGTAAACACACCATAGTAGAGCTTTGTTCCAGTCAACATTATACAGTGCTCCTAAGTCTGAAGTGACCTGATTCACCCTAAACTGAAAACCATTTAGAACAAAAATCTGTGCATTAGTTACCATATCTTGTACTAAGGAATTCATTCAGAGATTTGCAGAGTCTACATACGAAGTATCTGCAACATTATCAGCGATGCGACTTGATTTCTTTAGAAAAGAGCAGGCTTTTTTTCATAGCAGTGTCCGTTTACTAGCTGGTAGGGTTTTCTTTTTTGTTTTATTTAAATACCTTATATACTTACTTCTTTTCATTTACCAGATGATGTCAGTAGCAGCCATGACATTCTCTTTGTAAGCAGTTGTGTGTCCCCGTTTTTAACGGTTGCCCAGGCCGATCAAATATCATATCTCATTCTGGTAGTGTCTCTTTAAAGGTCCAGACGATTATTAAACAAGCGCGGGCGCCTCGCGCGGCAGCAGGGGGAGAGAGGAAGGGGCCTGCGCGATTCCCTTGCGGGAGCGAGCGGCGCCAGGAGCGATAATTGCTACCATATGGCGCCGCTCGCTCCCGCAAGTGAATCGCCAAACGTGCACGCGTTGCCATTGAAGGCAATGGAACGCGTGCACGTTTTGGCTGAAAGCCGGAGCGATTACAAAGGTCTTTTTGCCTATGCAGCGCATGCGCGCTGCGTAGGCGAGACCGAAAAAGCGCACATGCCAAAAACTGACTCCAGTACAATCCATATGTGTCCATTGTAGCGGGATGTACACCACTCAGATCACATAGGCCATTCACAGGTCTTGCTTTTTTTAATTCTTCAACAGTAACAAGCAAAGCTTCTCTTTAAGGACTACCCACCATACTTAAGTTTGCTGTGTCAGTCCTTGTGCCAGTGTGGTATTTCTGTGGACCGATG
This sequence comes from Calotriton arnoldi, assembly GCA_963921515.1. Lineage (NCBI taxonomy): Eukaryota > Metazoa > Chordata > Amphibia > Caudata > Salamandridae > Calotriton > Calotriton arnoldi. The sequence goes on along the minus strand of CAWUFW010000323.1, from coordinate 2,396,924 downwards.
TGCATATTGCAGATTACTTTTGTGCACTCTTCAGGATACAAGGCTGAAACATGGCAGCCCACCAAGCACTTGATAAGCCGTTTCTACATGTAAACATGTTATTGTTATTGGTGAAAGAGTCATCTCTCAATAAACGTCATACAATGATTCCATGTTACTGTTTATGGTCACTTGTGTCCATTGAAAGCTGCCCACCCTACCCTTAGTACAAAGCAGAGTTCTCCCAAAGAAAGAACAATATATTCCAGAAGCAGTTCTTAATCTGTAATAAAATAAGTGCCAGTTCCCTCATCAGGAGGCCACTGCAGCTTTAACTACCCATTGGCCCTCCCAGAGCTGCCAACGAGGGTACCAACACAACTACTATTCATAACAGACTATTTCAGGCACCCAAAGCTTCAAGAATGACTTGAGCGGCAGGCATTAATTGTTTTTATTAATAAACAGCTGCTGTTGTGCTCATCTCTAAATTACACAGACAGCATCACCATGTGGCAGTCTGTCATAAGTGCCAGTGTTCACAATTAAGTGCCGGTGCCGAGTCCTGGAAACCACCAGCTCAAATTAAGCTCTATCTATAAACCATGTTTGTGTAGGACCCACATTTGTAATCATCATCTTCACTAAGCCATCACTGTACAGGAGGACCCCACTTTACTGCAGGTGGACTTGCCTATATGTGGCATCCCATACCCTGCGTTACCTATTACAGCTTACAAGCAGAAGGTGGTAATTCGTGTTCGGAGTCAACTCAATAGTGGCTACTGGGTGTCCGTGTGCATTGTGGCCAGTGACATCCACACTGTGGCATGTGAACGTATTTGTTCATTTGTACAACTCGCACATAGCAATTATCGCAGTTACAAGAGAAATATTGGCATGGATTACTCTGCGCATAACATTTTGCTATCCATTTTATTCCGTGACCTGATCACAAGCCCAGTTTGTAGTTATGAGGATTTTGACCAAGGAAACACCTTATTTAAATTAGCATTCTTGCTCTTTAAGCTTGCATCAATAATATAAGATTGCTTGGTGGGCTGAGTGGACTATAAGCATGCCGGTCTCTAGTACGAGGCCTGCAGGGCCATGCATGCCTTTAATCTTTCTGAGGTTGATGAAAGGTGTACTGTTGAGATGGATATCAGTGACGTTTACTATTTAAGGACCTACAGACAAAGCAATTTATTTGTGCTCTATTGCTGCATTCTGGTAATAAGAAATGAGTGTCAGACAGTCCGTTTTTTTGTATAAAATGGCACTTTGTATGCTGGAAGCTGTAGGACCATACTTAAAGTGAAACTACAGGTCCCAGAACTCATAGCACAGTTTGCTAAAAGGCAGGATGAGTCGTTAAGTGACTCTCATGACACAGGGCCAGTTACAAATGATGAGATGTCTATATAAGTGTGCTGAGTAACCTCTAGACGCTGCTTCCTACTTGGACATATCTATGATCTGACTGGAGACATGTCATGAAGGCCTTTAGTACTAGCTATCCAGTCCATAGTTTGACTTGTAGTAACAGCCTGTGATACTGCACCGTCACAACACTGCTTGTTTTAACGTGGAGTATTCCTTTGCTGTCTACCCTCAACCCCCTGCACGACAGTGCTTGCCCACCCCTGACATCGGTGCATTGAATTCTTATGTTATTTTTCATTAAACACTTTTCTTTACATAGTTCACATAGCCTTGGGCTTAGGTGAAGTTAAACAATCAGCCCATTATCACAGGATGGTGAGCCGACAGCAGACTCGAACTCGGATCCCCAGCTCACCAGTCAGCAGCTCTCACTGCAGTGTCATATCCTTTGCCTAGTCATGTTGCAGTACCATATGTGGCCAAAAGAGGTCCCAAGGGACACCTAGTGACCGCCTACGTTACTGCACCCTCACAACACTGCGTGTTTTAACGTGGAGTCGGAGCTGCCATTTTCACTCCCAACGCTAGGGCACCATTGCAGGTATACTAATAAAAAAAACACACAACTGAGTTCTTTATTTTATTAAGGTGGGGTGGGCATATCTATTGCAAAGGTAAAAACATTGGCATTTATAATGCCAATAGCTCTAACTCCAACAAATGCGAGACCTATTGCATTTCCAATGCTTGTTTCCTCCAGGTTCCCACCTCTTTTTCCAATAGTGACTTTCTCCAAGATGAACTACTCCAATTGCGATTCTTTGTGGTCATGTTCTTGGAAATGGGAGACTAGGGGGGCATTGCATTTCTGTGTTCTAATGGCGGACTTGTGCTCCTGTAATCTGACCCTTAATTCTCTACCCGTTTCGCCCACATATCCCAATCCACATGGGCATCTGAGCAAATAGATTACATTTTTACTCCGGCAATTGTTCAGGGTGTGGACTACAATTCGTCTACCATTGTGTGTAACCTCTTTTGCAACTAAATATTGTGTGCACATGTTACAGTTGCCACACTTGGTATTGCTCTTAGCTATAGTGTTGTCCATGGTTCTCTGCCTATTCCACGACTCCTCTCTGTACGTGTGTACCAATTGGTTACGCAAGTTCATGTTCCTTTTATTTGCGAAAAGGGGTCTCTCTAGCTTCATCTCTTCCTCATCATTCAGGTTATTCCAATGTCTGTTAATCACATTGTTTATCCTGTTACTAATGCCATAAAACTGGCTCACAAATACTATTGTAGTGTTCTCCTTCTTCCTTTTAGTGCCGTTCATCATTGCCTCTCTGTCGTAAAATCTGGCATGTTTCAGTAAGTGAGACACTAGTTTTCCAGGATAGCCCCTATCCATCAACTTCGTTTTCAAAGTTCCTGCATGTTTATAAAAATCCTGTAAATCAGAACAATTCCTCCGGAGACGGAGGAATTGGCTAAAAGGGATGTTGTCTTTCTGCGATCTGGGGTGGAAATTGGAATAATGCAACAAAGTATTTTGTCCATTGGCTTGGTGTATAATTCCACGTCCAGTTTGCCATCTTGATCCTTAATGGATATGTCTAAATAATCAACTCTATCCTTGCTCTTGCGTGTGGTGAACCTTAAATTACTATCTCCTAGATTCAACCATGACAAAAATTCTTCTAGCAATTCCATCGAACCCACCCAGATGAAGAAAATCTCATCAATGAAACGGTGCCACTCCAGGACATTCTCCAAGCATGGGGCCATTTCATTGTACACATGCCTCTTCTCAAACTCGCCTACATAAAGAAAGGCGAGACTCGGGGCACAGGTGGCCCCCATGCTGGTCCCCTTCTTCTGACGAAATAGCTGATCTTTAAACAGGAAAATATTATTTTTCAGAATCATGTTAGTACATTTAATGATAAATTCCTTGTTCGCTCCCTCTATCTCTGTGTTCTCTAAAATTTCTCCAATTACCTGAACCGTGGACTCTTGCGGGATGTTAATATATAACGCCTCAATGTCTAGTGTGACCAGACATTGGGTGTTCCTATTAAATGGTTTATTTTCCAAGAGAGTGATCATGTGAGCAGAATCCCTTACATAAGATTCCAACTTACTAGCTAGCGGATTTAGAAAAAAATATACATACTTGCTGAGAGGTTCTAAAAGAGAACCCAGGGGGGCGTGGCCAAGATGGCGGAGTGAGCGGACGCGTTCTGCTTGAGCTCCGCTCCCGCCGGGCCTTCAGCACTTTCTACAGCACCTACGGCACCCGGACCCCCACATCAGAAGCGACAAGACCTCGTGGCTCTTGGGGCCGGGAGCTGTGCGACGACTTACCTGCTCGACGGAGGGCGGATGAGCGGTGCCGGCCTTCCCTCGGCTCCTGCTATATCAGGCGGTGAGGAGCCGGGGCAGCCACGAGGGGCGATTGCGCGTTTACGGAGGCTGCTGCCCAGCGCAGCCTACATTAATGGGCCTCGGAGGGCTTGTCGCAGCTGCACCTTGCCCTGGGTGATCTCTGGCCCACGAGAGGCTGTGATCGGCCCGGGCCTTCAGGGCTGCCTACGGCGTGACACAGAGCGGCTGCGCGGGGCCTGCTTGGCTCTCCACTGTTGGAGGGGCTTGACCCAGTTCGTCGCTGCACCCGGGGGTCATCCGGTGACGGATCGGGTGTCCTCCGGCCCCGCTGGCAGACGCATGAGTGCCTGCGAAGCCTCCATCAGCTGGGTGCGGCCTACTCGGGGCCTGTGAAGCACCGGAGGGCCTTGGCGGTTGGGGTGTACTGGCCTAATTAGGACTCAGGCTGAGGGAACGAGGTGCCCCACGGCGGTGACTCTGCAGCCCCCCGCTGAGCACGTATCACCACGACTGAGCAGAGGCTCAGGGCTGAGGCCTACAGAACAGTGGAGATGCTGGGACCTCCCCCCTTTTGCTGGGTCCCCTCTGCACAGATGAGGGGCATTGAGTTGCGTTGAGTCCCGCTGGTACATGGTGCTGCTTTGGTGGGGCTGAGGCTTGGAGGTGTCTGCGGGCTGCAGCGCAGCAGACCCGTTGAAAGCGCCAGTGTCCCGCAGAGCCTGTCTCCAACCATCCCGGGGGGCGGACCGTCCCCGGGAGTATCACAAGGCCCATCATCTACGTGCCGCTGGAGTGACCGGGACTCGGTCCCACTGCAGCGGATCGTCCATACTTCCTGCGGAGATCCTGGATACGCGCAAGAACTTTACTGGGAGAAAGGGCGCCTACTCACCCAGCTGGAGGCCGCTTGGTAATCGCCTTTCTCTTCTCCTGGGCGCGTCCTCTACCCTTGGTCGGGCCGGCTTCCACGCTTCAATATGGCGACATCCAAAAGCAAGAGGGACAGGTCCGTCCGGGACCGCCTCATGAAATCGTCAGGAGACACCTCAGGATCTAGCGCGACACCGTCGGGAGATGGCTCGGATAGTGCGGTCACAAGGGAGTTCCTGGAGGCCCTGTTTGCAAGCAGACCTCCGGGACGTACGAAGAGAGGTGGATGCAGTGGGGGAGCGGGTGGCCGCCCTGGAGGACTCAGCAACTGCCAGGGATGAAGAGGTCACAGCACACTTCAACAAGAAATCCTGCGGCTGCGGGATCAGCAATTAGACCTCCAATTGCACTCCGAGGACTTGGAGAACAGGTCGAGGAGGAACAATGTCCGGGTGCGTGCAGTTCCAACCGGGGCAGAAGGGGAAGACCTCGCGGGTTACATGCAAGACCTCTTCCGGGCAGTTCTAAATGCACTGGCAGAATCCTCCGTCAAGATCGACCGATGCCACCGAGTCGGCCCGCCACGTCAACCAAACCGCCCCCCTGCAGACATCCTGGTATGTGTGCACAATTTCACGGTGAAAGAGAAGATCCTCAAAGCAGCCCGCTCTTGTCAACCTCTCCGCTTCCGGGACCACTCCCCGCAGCTGTTCCAGGACCTGGTGACCAGTACCCTCCAAAAGAGAAGAGATTTTCAACCCATCACTAACCACCTTCATTCAAAGAGTGTATCATATTCCTGGGGCCATCCGCTTCGCCTCATTTTCCGCCTTGATGGGAAGCTGCACCAAGTCTACACCATGACCGAGGCTTGTAAAGTGCTGAACCTGAATCCTGACGATTTGCCTGCCCAGCCAGATGCCTCGGAGCCGGGTGCACAAAAGCCCCTGAGGCGCGGGTCCCGGGGTGCCCGGGGCCTGGATCGCCTCCGTCCTGACCCGGCCACAATAATCAAAGAGCGGTCTGCTGTTCTCTGGACCCTTGCTGGCGCAGAGGGGGACTCCCTGGACACTAATGACTGAGGGTAACATGCTTGTGGGTTTGATCTCTCCTCTTTGGGTCCAGCGGGGGCGGGGGGATTGTTCTCCTCTCTAAATAAGGGTCCCCTCACTCTTTTGGCAGTCCCCACTTTCTACTGACCAGATATCGTGATGGACTTTGTGTGTTTGCCTTTTTTGTTGTTTTATTGTTCCTGGGTTTGTTTCTGTTGTTATGGGGTACGGGGGGTCCTCTCTCCGGTGAGCTTTTTACTTAGAGCTCCTCTGTCAGGGTTTTTCCGGTTATACATGTACTCGAGGTCCCTTCTGGGATTTGTCCCTTTTTACTGGCCTCACTGCTTTAGTCACAGAACACGGCGGTTCTTCCCCACATGATGGAAGTCAAGGTAGTCAGCTTTAACGCCAGAGGCCTTCACAACCCCACTAAGCGGACGGCAGTGCTCTCCTTGCTCGAGCATTCAGGGGGGATGTGTGCCTACTCCAAGAAACCCACCTCCTCCATAGCGACACACATCGTATGCAGCACAGAGGGTTTCCGTTGCAGTTTTGGTCTTCGGGGAAGAGTAAGAAGGGCGGGGTGGCCATTCTGCTTTCCAAACACTTTAGAGGTTCCGTAGTGGGCTCTGTGGCAGAGATCAAGGGGTGCCTCCTAGCGCTGAGGCTACGCATTGGGTCCTCCGACATCACAATAGCCTCAATCTACTCCCCAAACGAACACCAAGAGAAATTCTTGACGGACGCTCTGGCCGAGGTTCTCCATACACCCGACTCCCTGGTGGTGGTGGGTGGTGATTTAAATTTAGTCATGGACACAGGGGTGGATCGTTCTAGCCCGAGGTCAGGCGGAGCGGGAGTTATATCAGGGTCCGGTAGGGAGTGGCTGGCAGACTGTGGGATCAGGGACACATGGCGCTGCTTACACATCGATGAGAGAGACTATTCCTACTATTCGGCAGCCATAAGTCCTAAGCCCGATTGGACCACTTCCTCGTCACCCAGGCTGCATGGGCATGTACCACCGCCTCTACTATCGAGGCTAGATCTTTCTCGGACCATGCACACATAACACTGTCACTGCGCCTACCGCCCAGGCAATCGTCCCCACCGCACTGGCGCTTGAGGGACTCCCTGTTACGGTCCCCGCCGGTGGTGGAGGACCTTCGGCGTACTCTGGCTGATTACCTAGCACTTAATGACGACGGTTCCACGCCCTTGTCCTCCGTCTGGGAAGCTCTTAAATTGGTCTCGAGGGGGGCCTTAATCGCCAAAGCGGCCTATGATAACAAAACCAGGCAGGCTAAACGAGAGGACCTAGAAGCTAAAGTTCGGCAACTCGAGGCAATTCACAAACGCACGGGTGCCCCTCGGGTCTGGCGTCAGTTGGAGAAGGAACAGCTCCAGCTGAGGCGCTTAGATCTCGATAGGGCCGAATACGCGGTGCTTCGGTTGAAGCATAAATACTATGTGGGCTCTAACAAGGGCGGTCGCATGCTAGCACACTGCCTCCGCAGCCAACGACAGACACAGGCAGTTAAAGCAGTGCAGGGGGAGCGGGGCTCTGAGATAACAGATGACCCCGGCATCGCGGCGGCTTTTCGGTCCGTTTATGAGAATCTATACTCCGCTGAGTCCTCTAATCTTGCGGACCCCCGTGAGTACCTATGCGGTGCAGCGGTCACCCCTCTTCCGCCTAGTGAAGTGGACAGGCTGGAGGCCCCCATACAGATTGAAGAGGTGATATCTGCCATTGCCCGTATGAAACCCTTGAAGGCGCCGGGCCCGGACGGTTTCAGTGCCCTTTTTTATAAGACCTACTGCGCGGAGCTGGCTCCGCTGCTCACTCGCTTATTCAACTCTTTTGTGGACACAGGCACTCTCACGGCTTCTATGCTGCAGGTGACAATCTTGGTCATCCCCAAACCAGGGAAGGACCCGGTGTTCTGCAGCTCATACCGGGCGATTTCCTTGTTGAATATCGACGCAAAACTGTTCTCTAGCATCCTGGCCCATAGATTGAACCCTCTAATGCCCGGCTTGATTGACCCTGATCAGTCGGGCTTCATCCCGAGTAGACAGTGCTGAGACAATACTAAAAGGATCTGTCACTTAATTGATAAGGTACACCGCTCTAAAGAGGAGGCTTTACTGCTGGCAGTTGATGCCGAGAAAGTCTTTGACCGCGTGCACTGGCCGTATTTGTTTGCCACCCTAGAGCGCTTTGGCTTAGGAGTCAGGTTCCGCAAGTGGGTGGCAAGCATCTACAGCACTCCAACTGCTGCGGTCAGGGTAAATGGAATCCTTTCGAGCGACTTCGCGGTGGGGAGGGGCACCAGACAAGGCTGCCCTCTCTCCCTCCTGTTCTTCGCCCTGTTTATGGAGCCCTTTGCACAGAGGCTCCGGGACAATCCACAGGCGCAGGGTATCCCTTTTGGGGCCGACCGCCATTTAATTAGCCTCTATGCAGACAACGTCATCTTCTCGCTGGCACGCCCCCTGACTTCCATGCCAGCCATCGTAGTAGACCTGCAGGTCTTTAGTCAGATTTCTGGATTTAAAATAAATTTGCAGAAGTCACAAGTACTGAACCTTACTGCAACGCTCATGACAGTGGACACCTTGCGTGCACAATTTGACTTTGACTGGGTGACGGAAGGTATCACAGATTTGGGGCTGGTCCTTCTTAAGAGTCTGGACAAGACGGCGGATGTAAACTATACCTCCCTACTCTCTCGCATTCGAAAAGATCTTGCTCAATGGCGGCATCTGCCCCTGTCATGGCTTGGGAGACTGGCCGCGGTTAAAACGAATGTCTTACCTCGGGCCTTATACCTCTTCCAGACTCTCCCTTTACTGCCTCCATCGAACTCGCTCGCGCACATACAAACTGAAATTGAGCGTTTCATCTGGGGCCCGATCTCTCCCAGGCTGCAGAAGACTTTGTTGCAGCGCCCTAAGAAGGAGGGTGGCCTGGCCTTGCCAAACATCACTCGCTATTTTCAAGCATCACTGCTGCGCTACCTCGTTGAATGGAACCGTCCCATGACGGAGAAACACTGGGTATTTATGGATCAGACGGTGGCTGGCCACCATATCTGGAGGGAGGCCTGGTTACCTAAGTCGTTGCGTTCCTGGGGGCTGTACTCCTCGCCAGTCACTCGCCCCACTATGCTAGTTTGGGATAGAGTGTCCAAAAGGGCTAATCTTACAACATTCCCCTCTCCCATGTCTCCAATCTTTTTAAACCCCGATTTCCCACCTGGGATGGAAAATGGGGCAAGAGAGCGGTGGTTGGGGGGCGGGTGTAAGCGCCTGGGGCATTTGTTTGACCTACAGGGCCCTATCCCCTTTGAGCAGCTCCGAGCGGATTATGGCCTCGCAGGCTCAGACCTCTTCCTACATATGCAAATGCTGCACTGGGTGGCGGGTCCCATAATACGCCCCCTGGTTGGTAGACCGATGCTACCGTTTGAAAAGTGGCTTTTCTTGAAAAAAGATGACTGCAAACTTATCTCAGAAATTTATACGTTCCTCACCCAGGGCGCCAAGGGAGCTCGAACCCCGAGACAAAAACGGTGGGAGGCGGAAATAGGCCGCACCATTTCGGACAAAGAGTGGGAGGATATTTTTTACAGGACCCACCATACCGCACACTCCATGGGCCACACGGAGACTGCATTTAAAATTGTTTCTTACTGGTATTACACCCCGGCTCGCTTAGCCAAGTGGAACCCCCAGTGCGACGGCCTCTGCTGGCGTGGCTGCGGGAGCCCAGGTACCCTCCTTCACTTGCTGTGGAACTGCCCGAAGCTCACGAGGTATTGGGACAGGATCCTCGACGAAATCGATAAGGCCTTTGACACTACCATCCCTAGGTTCCCTGCTTATACTATCTTAGGACTGCCCAATGCACTGACTTTCCCATTGCGCTCTATCAAAGGCAAGCAGATTGCCCTGGCGCCAGTGGCGGCTCCTGGAGGGAGTGTTGCGGGGCGGCGGGGCGGGGGAGGGGCAGGGTGGGGGTAGTAAACTACGGCGTACGGCTTAACAGATTTAAGTAACTAAATAAATAAATAAAACGAATTACATTGCGCGCGCTGCATCACCATTTGCGATGCAGCGCATGCAATGTAATTCGTTTTATTTATTTATTTAGTTACTTAAATCTGTTCGGCCGTACACCGTAGTTTACTAACCCCCACCCTGCCCCTCCCCCACCCCGCCCCTCCGCCCCGCAACATTCCCTCCAGGAGCCGCCACTGCCTGGCGCTGAATGCCGCACACTGGGTACTCCTAGCTGGTTGGAGGACGGACAGGATCCCAGATCATACACAATGGCTGCACCAATTGTGGTCCCTTTTGGGCATGGAGGGATTGTCTATGGCCACTCTAGGAGACAAAGCTGAATACGCCAAGATCTGGGCCCCCTTCATCTCAATTTTATCCACGGAGTTTCGGGAACTGTCATGTCCCGCCTATCTACGGATCTTGCGACTGATCCCCGAGAGTCAAGAAGGTAGTTAGCACATATGGTCCAGAACGGGCTCACCTGGCCCCCCATGGATCCGATAACCATCACACTGGACCATACCCGTTTGTAAAAGTATAGTTTTTAGCTCACCAGGAGAGAGGAGGGGTGGGGATGGGGGGTGGGCATTGGGCTTTTCAATTTTGACTTTGTTATTGTTTTGTCTGTGATTCCTATGTCTTCTTAAAAGGCAGACTTTATCGCCTCTAGTTGGCCAAAACGAGTCCACGGTTCACTGTTACATGCATACTCATTGTGCAGTAGACCTTTCTCATGCTCACATTTTTAGTGCCAGGACCGTTAATGTTTCCTTTACCAAACGCAGCCGGCCCAGGATGGGTTGTAGGCGGCATGCTGTGTTAGCTAGCGAAACAGACAGCCTATACACCATAGGCCCTGCTTTTCTTTTCTGATTGTGATGTAGCCGACCCGTAGGGTTGTAGGCAACGATGCACTGTATTTTCATGCTATGTGTTCTGCTAATAAAAATTGATTTAATTCTAAAAGAGAACCCAAACAGCTGACAATTGGTCGGAGGGGGGGATCTGTGCTATGCTTGTGGATTTTTGGTAATCCATAAAGTGCTGGAGTTTTGGGTTCTTGATTATTAAGGAATCTAAATTCCTCATCACATATCCAATTCTGTTCTTTAGCTTCCGTTAAAAGTTCACAACATTTTTTCGCTAGACTCGACAAATCTTTTGCCCGAACTTTTTCATAATGTTCTTCTACCTCCAGCAATTTATATACCCTATTCTCATAATCTTGGGTGTCAAACACCACAACGTCCCCACCCTTATCAGCGGGCTTTATTGTGATAGTGAGAAGATCTTTTAGGGTGCTAATAGCTTGCCTTTGGCTCTTGGAGAGATTATGGGAATAGGGGTATGTTTCTGTCACAATTTCCTGGATTCGTACCTCCACCACTCTTTCAAAAACCTCTATGTTCTTCCCCACCTGTGCTAATGAGGGTGTAAAGGTGGACTTCGGTTTAAATCCTGATACATTGTTTGACCCTCTGCATGGTCTCTTCTCGAAAAATCTTCTAAGTCTAATCTTCCTAAAAAATGATTTCAGATCTTTCTCTAATTGGAATCTGTTAACCTTAGCCGTAGGGACAAAACTAAAACCCTTTCCTAGCACAACTATCTCATTTTTGTTTAAAATCCTATGGGATAAGTTTATGATAGGTGCTTTATCTACCGCCAGTATCTTTGACTTCTCGTTCTCATGTATTCCTGTGGGGGTTGGCTGCGTGTTGGTGGACCCCTCCCCTGGTTCGTATTGTATCTATCCCTCCTGGATTTTTGTTCTAAATAAACCCCATAATCCTCATTAGAACCTCTGCCATTATTTTCATATCTGTGTGTGTGTTCTTCCTCACCACTCAAACCGGAGGTGTCCGAAAAAGTTACATGTTTCCTCCCACCCCGTGTATATCTAGGTCTCTTATATGCCTGTTTATTCCAACTCTGATCATTTCTTTGTTCATAATAGTTCTCCTTAAGATATGGATATGCTAATTCATAGTTGAATCTGTTGATATCTTTTTTTCAACTTGTTATTCTTTTTTTGTTGACTAGATATTCTCTATATCCATCTACATCTCTCTTAATTTCCTTTAATTTTTGTTTAGCCTCTTCAAGGGCAGTTTTATCCTCTAGCTCAGCTTCTAATTTTTCAATTGCTTCTTTTTCTATAATAATGATTTCTTGGGCTGTCTCTATGATGAGTAGCATCCAATCTCTGCTGCAACCATTAGAGATTTGGGTCCAAGTTTTTAGAAATTTTCTATTCTCTATAAAGAGGCCCTCTTCATTCCGTACTTGTAAACCTATTGGTATTACTCCAGACTTGACATACTCAATAAGGAAATCTGCATGGGCTTCCGTTCTTATCAATTTTTCTTTAAATTCAACAGAGTGCCCCATTTCTCGCCTTTCCTAGAGATGATGGTAAATCTGTTCCCATTTTTGGTATTGATTATTCTGTTATATTGATCATCACTAAACCCAAAGGTTTTAAACCGATCCATATTGCCCACTTGAGGCAACAGTGCTCACAGCACTGGGAGACTTGCTCCTGTGTGTAACTCTCCAACCCCAAGGGTCATACACTGAATTTCAAAATAACAAGAGAGGGGCCGCTCAACAACAAAGGGACAGGGCACCAAATTGACCAAGTCAAAATTCAACAAATTCCCTTTGGATGTGTTCAACAAAGCCCAATAGTAGATCACACACCATTCATACCGGATTCAACTAATATCACCAAGAGTCCTGACTATATTCAATATGCAAATGTATTATTCTTTCATAAAACACCAGTAACAAATCTATTATAAATACAAATAGTGCATTCAATGTGACAATAAAAATAGACACAACAAATAGTCCTATCTCAAATTCCAAAGAATCCTCCCGGGATTTCAAAAAAAAAATCACAAATCAATCATTCCAGGAGTTTATAAAACAATTTCTCATAATGTTAAAAAGGGGAGAATATCATAGACATTAGTTTTTGTAATTTCATCGCACTACTCGAACAAAACTATCGTTGGTCGAACTGTTCTAGTGAAAAAAGTCTCTTTGTTCAACCAACGCTTTGTCGATTTAGTGCTTTAATAACTTGGCATTGACGCGTTTCGGTGGGTTTGCCTGGTCCAACCACCTTCTTCAGTAACTGAAATTCATGTCTCCCACACCTTCAAATCTATGATGAAAACATTTTATAAAGAACAAAAACCATTTTTAGAATTAGTGTAATCTTAACATCTCTATCGTCCATAACACATATACATTGAATATTTACAAACTGCATTACATACATGTCTTAAAAACCAAAAGTACTTGGATCCTTAATAAAAAACTCCACATATAAAAATAAGAACTATTGTTAGCTCATATTTCAATGTTATCACAATGTCTACATTGCACATAAAAACCCTTTCACATAAAATCCTTTTGTAAACCGGAAACTTGGTGATGTTAAAACCCCCCCTCAACCACACGTACATTTCTCATAGTACAAACTCAACATGCTGGGCTTTTCATTAGGGTTCACTCATTCATCTTATAAAACTTTAAAGGGCCCCCTATCCTACTAATGGTAGATAAGGAAAGTGACCCACCCATAATAATTATTTTTTATATATATATATATATATATATATATATGTTGTCTGTTGGGCCGTGCTCCTTAGTGTCAGCTATTCATTGTCAAATGCCGCCCACATCTTTCATCAAACGGTTACTCCAGTTAAAACTATTTCATAGAGAGGCTGAGGGAGAGCAAAATGTATGAATACATTGCTGCCAGTTACATAAAATAAAATTCACACCCCTCTTCCCTCCTGTTTCAAATAGGAGGTAAATTACCTTCAAAATGGTCCTATTCCTTATGCTTATTCTCTGCAGGATTAAATAATCTCCACTCAATAGCTTCTTTCAGCGAGTGATTACATCGACCACATGCTCCAAATGCTCCAAGAGTCAACTGGAACCTGTAAATCGCGGAGAACAGTATTCCAGAGATAGGCTGCGCTCTGCTACAGCATATGGCAATGTCAAAAATGATATTCCCTGCAAAATCCAGCCACTATGTCCAACATTAATTGGCTGCAGTGCCCAGGTCGCAACATGCTTATATTCTATTTAACAATGTCTGGCCCACCATGTCCCAGTCTGCCTCTACTCTCAAATCAGAGAGGTGAACCCTGAACTATAATCAATAGCGATAAACCTCTGGATGGGCTAAATTCAGGTTTTTGTCGCCTGCTCAAAAGTGCATGTCAAGCATACTGTTTCGTACACATGCCCACGGGAGCGCGAACCACTTGTAAAACCTAAAGGGGCCAAAGTGTAGTTCACACCACGCTCTGTATCTGCGTGTGACTAAGATACAAAGCCTGTAACCACCCGCCTCCCAAAACACACGTCACTAATTTGCTCCCTTCTATTACTCACCGAGGCAGACACCACCTTCGGTATTCTCAGTTTCCCTTCACGTATTCTCCGTCCAAACCCTGGTCGTGAGAATTTCCAGGTTTAAATACGTATTATAGGGCTAGGCTGTAAAATATATCATAAACCTGTGTCATGTGTGTAATGCACAACGGGGGAACCCAAATCTGAGGAATACAAAATGCGCAAAGCAATATTGCTATCTCTTAACTTTTGGAAAGACAACCTAAGCCTGTTCCTGCCAATAGAATAAAAGATGGCGCCCCAAAATACTGTCACCGCCATCTTTGAACGGGCTTGCGTAGGAAGTGATTAGGCTCTCAGTAGTGTGGGCTTCAATTCGTCTGCCATTGTGTGTAACCTCTTTTGCAACTAAACATTGTGTGCACATGTTACAGTTGCCACACTTGGTATTGCCTTTAGCTATAGTGTTGTCCACGGTTCTCTGCCTATTCCACAACTCCTCTCTGTACGTGTGTACTAATTGGTTACGCAGGTTCATGTTCCTTTTATATGCGGAAAGGGCTCTCTCTAGCTTCATCTCTTCCTCATCATTCAGGATATTCCAATGTCTATTAATCACATTTTTTATCCTGTTACTAATGTCATAAAACTGGCTCACAAATACTATTATAGTGTTCTTCTTCTTCCTTTTAGTGCCGTTCAGCATAGCCTCTCTGTCGTAAAATCTGGCATGTTTCAGTAAGTGAGGCACTAGTTTTCTAGGATAGCCCCCATCCATCAACTTCGTTTACAAAGTTCCTGCATGTTTATAAAAATCCTGTAAATCAGAACAATTCCTCCGGAGACGGATGAATTGGCTGAAAGGGATGTTGTCTTTCTGCGATCTGGGGTGGAAACTGGAATAATGCAACAAAGTACTCTACATAAGGTACACGTGAATCACCAGCAATGTGGGAGTCGCTACATCTTCTTGGCTACTTTTCATGGGGGTGTCTAATTATAAGGAACACAGTGAAGAAAGAGTGGATACAGTGGCAATGTGCTGCTGTCTGAAGGGGCAGGGTAGGCACTTTAAAATTCAAACTTGCAGCTACATGGGTAAGGCTATTTATCTATAAGGAATCAATAGTATGGGGATCTCTGAGTGCACTTGAGTTGTACTGCTTCTGCACAGCAGGGGCCAATGTAACCTTTACTCTGGGCTCTCCTGTGGAGTTGCACTTCTATGTGCCCTGGCTCAGGGGTGGATCCGGCATCACGCTATCCAGCTGAGCTATTGAGCACAGCCACCTAAAAGGTCCTGTATGTGTTAGCTGGCACTCTATTTGTTTTGACTGGGTTGTGACAGTCATTCACTGTCACAGTCATCTGCCTTTCATTCGAATAGGTCCCCGGGTACACATGAGGTACTGGCCTTCTAGCAAAGAGTGTTTTGTATTTTAGTTCATGTAGTGGATTTCTTATATATGAATGGACTAAAGTCCCATAGCAATTGGTAATAAGTGCAGGACTAGATGATAATGCTACATGACAAAGCAGTGTGGCCAAGTCAGTGTCATAGGGAATCTATTCTGCCGCCATTGGAGCTTTGGGGTTTCTTGTTTGAGGTGTCGGCGGTGGGTGTTAGGACATCTTGATATCTCTGATTGATATGGGCTCCCTCTTGTCACAGGAAGATTAAGACAATTCTCATCCAAGTAGCTTTCCAAATCTGTATTCCTACAGAAAGGAGGTAGCTCTCAAAGGTGGGTTGGTAGTGACCAATGGGCAGGTGGGTAGGTTTATTGGGCCCTTTCCTGATGAGGAAAACTGACCTCCCCCACAGATAGTTCACCATTGGTCGAGCAGCATGTTATAGCTCTACATCACCTGGAGTGCTGCAGAGGTAGTGCCAAAGGACTTTCATCTTTCCTTCAAAGGGCAGTGCTTAGACCACTGCAGTGTTGTTAAGAGTCAGTTCTGTCCTAGTAGTAATATTTACATGGTGGGTGTGTCATAAAAGGGAAATGGGACATTGTGCTTTATTCAGTCACTCATCATAAATTGTCACTTAAAGTGTCACAAATAAGGCATTGAAATGTCAATCAAAGACAATAGCAACAGGGAAATGTCACACATAAACAAACTGAAAACTTGGCAGCTATCAATGCCCTTTTTTTGGAAATTTGACCTTCCAGCAGGGTCACTTAAGATTTTTGCCTTATTTTGATGAACCTGTTTTTGTTGACCATAGGATTCTGCACACTTTATTCCTGTTAACCAATTGTAAAGTGATTGTGCTCTACCTTTTAAACATGGTTAATTTGCCATGAGCCTATTTGGCACACTTAATGTACTTTAAAAGTCCCTAGTTTATAGTACCCCATGTACCCAGGGCCTGTTCATTAAATGCTATTAGTGGGCAGCAGCACTCATTGGGCCACCTACTAATGTAGCACTATAAAACACATCTCCATGCCTGCTCCTGCAGCCTGGGTGGGCAGTTTGAAACTGCCATTTTGATTAGCAAAATAAACCTTTTTGCCAGGCCTAAACCTTTATTGCTGATACTTATAAGACACTCCTGAGGTAGGCCCTAAATAGCCATAGGCAGGTGCATGGTATTTAAAAAGCAAGACCTGTGTATGTAATTTTTTACATGTCCTGGCAGTTAAAAAAACCTCAAAGTCATTTTTCACCCTAGCAAGGCTCTTCCATAGGAAACACTGGATTACATTAGAATAATTTATATTGCTTCATTTCAGTTTGGGGGCTGCTACAAAGATGATTCAAGGACTCATTTTATTAGTAATTTAAAATCCAACCAAATGGCCAAATCCGATTTTACATTACCATTTTGGGAATGACACTTTTAGAAAGTTTTAATTTTCCTCCCTAAGCCAAATGGGCCTATCTGCCAGTGAAATCTCACTGCTGATGGCTCCTCTGTGCAGAGATGTAGATTGCTCCCAGACAGCGGAAAAAGGACTTGCGTGTGGAGAGGTGATTTTCTTCCTTGAGCAGGATGGCCTAGGGCTTTGCACAACCCCTTACTGAGCATTCAAGGATTCCTACCCTGTGACTGGCAGATGTAGCTCACACCTGGGCCTGCCTCCCCTTTGTCTTGATAGTCAGCTTGGCTCCAAACCCTTCTTGCCTTGAACCCAGGACTCCAGAGGAGACTTAAAGGGTCAGCTGGCTGATCCCCTATTTGCACTTCAAGAACAAAACACGCTTCCATAGGCCTCTATCCCTGCAACTGCCAAGCTGACCACTACCAACTAGACCTTCCCTGGCCCCTGCTGCTGGCCTCTGTTGGAGTGAATCATAACCCCAGATTGTGCCTGTCCTGCACCCTTGTCTGGTGTTAGAGTGCTCTCCTTCTGTCCTAACTGCAAAAGCTGGGACTTGGAAACCTTTTGCCAACTTTCTGTCTGGAGAACCAACAGAGACAGAATTGCCATCGAAGCCGCGGCTATCGATGTTGGATTGCCAATTGGCCTCCGCTTGCTGGTTTGCCCTGCAGAAGGAGATTTGACTTCCAGAAAAGTTTCAAAGTCCGAATGTAAAGGGGTCCATCAGGCCCTACTTCAAGCAGCAACCCATCGACATTGTGGCCTTCCCGGGCATATACTTCAGACTTCGCCTACTTGGAGCTTTCCCGCTTTTGTTGATGATTACATAGGGACCCCCCTCTTCAGCAACCCAGCATCGCTGAGCCCTGCTTCGGATCTAGCTTGTGGCTTGCTCTAACCTTCAGAAGTTAAACTTTCCACCAGGACGAACTTGGTCCTTGTATCCGACCCACGCAGCATCTGGGTAGTCCTTAACTTTCCACTGTTACCCAGTCTAGCACAACCAGACATCCGCAGCATGGTGCTTTGTGCCTTTTGGACAATTTTTAATTCAAACTTTAAAAATCCATATCTCTCATTCTACTTATTGGATTTTTGTCATTTTGGTTTGAGATTTTTCTTTTGTAGTATTTTCAATTTATTACTATTTGAGTGGTGCATAAATACTTTACACATTGCCCTTAAGTTAAGCCTGACTGCTTTGTGCCAAGCTACCAGAGGGTCAAGCATAGGCTAATTCAGTGACTTTGGTGGTTCACCCTGACAAGGATCTTTATTATTTAAATTGGGTTCTAATCCCCTCAATTAATACTCTAATTTCTTACACCTATTTTACCATGTCTTTAAAATAGACATTAAGGGTGCTTTGACGTCATCCAAAGGAATGTTTCTTACCTCATGCTATTGAATGTTTGCTCTACCATTCTATTCATAAGGAGTGCTTACAGTGTCATGCACAAAGGATTATTTTGCATCTAGCAAGGTCACTGAATCATCACGCATTAAATCCTTTATCTCATAAATGCATTGTGTACAGAAATCAAATGTTTTTTTCACTATGGCAGGCATTTTAGAGTTTCAATGAGGACTCAAAATGGATTGCAGACCTATTGGCTTTTTCTTGGTATGTCATGTAAGGAACAGCACAAGGAACAACACATACTTTTTTATAGGAATTCATACTACATCCTCACATCACAGGATGTGCATCCCAAAGTTGATGGCAGAGCCAATGAGGTGAGATTGGGCATAGATTAGGAGGGTTGAGATCAAAGGACACGTGTGCGGTGTTGGTATAATGTCTTAGCCATGTAGAGGGGATTGGCCATGGATGGCTTTGAACAATGAGGTGGGGATTTTATACTGTACTGTACTGCTGTCAGATAGACTGCCTGTGTGCATTTATGGGCCTTGGGATGGTAAAGGGTTCGCATGAGGGGCCACATTGAAGATGTTGTCAACAAGCAAAAACAAGCATTGGTAAATGCATTATGTTTCACCTATATGATTAATCATAAACTGTTTGTGCAGGCGAAACCTAAAAACAAATATATCCGACTTGATATCCGAGTGACTTTCTGTACTCGGTTCAGTACCCAAGCAACATAAAACCTGAAGAGAAAATGTATGCAGAGCAATTGCTATATTAAATTAAAAAAATAACCAGTATATGGCAGTGTTGTCCAGTTCTTCCAATATGGGGACGGAGTGATGTGAAGCACACTAATAGAACTGCCTAAAACAAAGCAATAAAATCAAGTTCAAGAACTTAATTAAGCCCACATAAAATGTGGAGTGAGATCAAATGAATCCTCCTCAGTGGCGTCATGATGAAACGATCAGGAATGTAACACAGCTGTTTCAATGCGTACAGCCAGGAACAGTTACCAAAAGTTTGTTTTCCACACAACAGCAAATGGACACAGTAATTCAACAACAGGAACTGATTAAAGTCATGTTAGAAATGGGGGTCTCTATTTGGCAAGGGTTTGCACCTTTGTCCAAGTAGGGACCCTTCCGTCTAGTCAGGATAAGGGAGTTACACTCGTAAAATAACCCCTGCTGACCCCCTTGGTAGCTTGGCATGAGCAGTCAGGCTTATCTTAGTGGCAGTGTGTAAAGCATTTGCACATAACCAACAGTAACACAGTGTAAGCACTACAAAAGGACACCACACCAGTTTAGAAAAATATCCAATATTTTTATATACTTAAGACAAGACCAAAAACGATAAAAATCCACAATAC
This sequence comes from Calotriton arnoldi, assembly GCA_963921515.1. Classification (NCBI taxonomy): domain Eukaryota; kingdom Metazoa; phylum Chordata; class Amphibia; order Caudata; family Salamandridae; genus Calotriton; species Calotriton arnoldi. The sequence goes on along the minus strand of CAWUFW010000323.1, from coordinate 2,377,208 downwards.
AATACTTAGAAATCTTCAGTTATTAAAATAAACTTGAAATAAAGTTCATGAAGTCGATAGCTCAGTCTGGGGCTATCACGGCGTCGTGAACAACAAATTCGAAACAGTTCTGGCTGACCGCGACATCGTGGGCCAGCTACGGTGTCGGGAAAACCGGCAAAACAGTACCTTTAGAAATGCAGGGCGTCAGTGGCCTCTCATTGAGCTCCGAAAGCACGGTGTCCGCAGGCGTCGGTTCCAGAGGTCGGTGAAGGAGTTGTCGGGCCCTTGAAGTCACATGCGTTGCAGATTGAACTCCTCGCGGTTGAAGTCAGGAGTGCTGGAGTCGGCAGGCATCGGGTGCTGCGGTGCGAAGTGCAGCGGTGCTCGTCACGGTGCTGGCAGGTCACGGTGCAAGCAGCGTCGTCGTCGTTGCTGAAGCGCCGTCGTCGGCTGACGAACTGGAGTAGATGGCGCTGGCGTCGGTAGGCCAAGGCTGAAGTGCGTGATGAGGACGGTGCGTTGTGTAACTTATGAGCGGTGCCCTCGAACCACAGTGCAAGCAGTTGCGTCAATGTCAGCATGAAGCACCGTTGTCGGGGATACCAAGGCGACGATGTGAAGCGAGGCGGTGCGGAGTGTGGTGCCCACAGGTCAAGGTGCAAGTAGTGGCTCGATGGCAGCGTCCGCAGGCGTCGTCGGTGAGACCAGGGTTGCTGTGCAGCATTGCGACGGTGCCCTCTGCGGTGCCTTCAGGACAGGAAGTCAGCAGGGGCATCGTAGACAGCAACGGGTTGCTTTTTCTTCTGTTGCAGCACAAAACACACAGTCCCCAGTGCTGAGGGCAGAAGAACTTGAAGTCTTTGCTGTTCCTGAGACTTCTTGAACAGGGGGCAAGCTCTACCTCAAGCCCTTGGAGAAACTCACAAAAAGACATTGCAGAAAGTTCAAGTCCAGACCTTTCACTGGCCAAGACAGAAGCAGCCACTGCAGGCCAACACAGCAAAGTGGTAGTTCCTCTTCACAGCTTCTCCAGCTCTTCTTCTTGGCAGTCTTCTTGGTCCAAAAGATTTCTAAAATTCTGGGGTCTGGGCCCCAATATTTATACCACCAAATCTTTTGTTCTCTGAAGGCAGAGAGTGTCTGTACCCAGCCCAAATCAGTTCTGTCCTCACTGGTGCAGCTTCCTGGCAGGGGGTGGAGAAGGCATTGTGCAAGGCAGGCCAGGCCCTTTCAGGTGCAAGGAAATCTCCTCCCACTACTCTAAATGCAGCCCAGGACTATTCAGCCCAGCCCTGACCCATCAGGCTCTCTGGAGCCACTGCCCCTGTCATCATAAAGCCAGACAGTCAATCCACAACCCCAGCAGAGGCACACAGGATGGCTAAGCAAGAAAATACCTACTTTCTAAAAGTGGTATTTTCAAACACAGAATGTAAAAATCATCTTCACTAAAAGATGCATTTTAACATTCTGAGTCCAGACATACTAAACTTTATTTTTCTACCTTGTTCCTAGGGGTAGTTATGTTTATAAGATGGTATAAACAAACACCACATTCTATCCTATGGGAACAGGCAGCCTTGCAATGGTGAAAAACGAAATACACTGTAATTCACCACCCGGACATGTCACACACATCACTACATATCCTACCTCTAACATACACAGCACCCTGCCCACAGGGGTACCTTGGGCCTACCTTAGGGGTGACTGACATGTAGAAAAAGGGAAGGTTGGGGCCTGGCAAGTGGGTGCACTTGCCAGGTCGACATGGCAGTTACAAACTGTGCATAGACCCTGCGGTGGCAGGTCTGAGTTACCTTTTCAGGGCTACTTCTGTGGGTGGCACAACCAGTGCTGCAAGCCCACTAGTAGCATTTGATTTACCAGCCCTGGCACTCTCAGTGCACTTTACTAGGGCCTCACCAGTAAATCAAATATGCCAATCATGGAAACACCAATCCATAACATAATTTACAACAGGAGCACTTGCACTTTAACACTGAACAGCAGTGGGAAAGTGTGCAGAGACACTAAACCAAGAGGTCAAAAAGCAAAAAGACAGGGGAAACACGCCAAAAGATGCCAAGTCTAACAAGCCCCTTTCAAGATATATTAATTACAAGAGATTTCACAAGCACAGCGCAAGTGGTGTGCAGTCAAAATCTAATGACAGTTTGGAAGCCCTACTCATGCTTCATCACAGTATCCCAATCTACCCATAATTAGGGAGTTGATTATGGACTTTGCAGTACTAAGCAGATGAGGATTGGACTTCTTGTCCACTATAGGGGTCCCCCCTTTGTGATAAATGTGATAACGTTTCAGAGAGAGTGGCCTGGAATAACTCTCACCGTGCAGACATCACGCAGTTTTTTCTTTAGGGCAGTTGCATACTGTATACAAAGCCATGCACATAGGAAAAAAATAACAACCATACACGATCAACAAACTGACTAGCATACAATCACTAAAGAACAGAATGGACAAGTAACTTAAGGCTGTGTAAGATCTCCAGTAGCATAAACTACGCTATTCCTACATCACAACAGTGACAAGCTAACTGACATTTTTCTGATAAGAGCTTGCTTCTTTAGGCACCCTCTGCTTTGCCTGGTTCTAAAGAGATGCAACAAAGCAGTGGGATGGCAAATGAGATCTGCTGTCTCTCCTGACTCCAATCCTATTCTTCTTGCAGGAGAACTTTACTTTCCTAAATCGAAAAATACTAATAGGCGGAACGATTCAGAATTCTTTGATTCTATCACTGTAGTATGCTAGTGCTCTTTTAACATATATAGTATGTGTGTTCTCTAATAGAGAATCTGAAACTCTAAAACCTGTCCAGCAACGCAGAATCTTAGAAGTAAAAATCAAATAACTCCATGGGAGGGGGGGGGGGGGGGATTTTGGGTCTCTTAAATTTTTTAGGTGTGGCTAGTGATTGATTTCTTTGTTTGCCAGAGCTCATGTTATATCAAAAAAGAGAAAATCAGAATACAGAGAGGAGCTTTGGCTTTACCCCTTTGTTGATCACCCTCTATGTGGCAGCTCAGTTTTTGATGTGACAGCAGAGTGGTTCCATTGCAAAGACTATAGGAGCTAAGCATAAATTGTTTGAGAACAACACAGACTTCAGCAGCATACCATAAACTGGTGGAGCACAATGGAGGTGAGGAACACAGGAGATGATGCAGGAGCATGGCAGAGATTACAGCAGCTCATCACAGACTGAAGGAGCAAGACCAGCACTTACTGCAGGAGTTTGACATAAGCTTCTTAAATCACCCAAATATCAACCAACGTGCAAACACACCAGCAGCAAGTCACAACACAAACACCGCTAGCAAGCCACCTCTACACACACCGTCAGTCAACTGCTACTACACACACACTGCCAGTGAACCACCACCACACACACAGCCAGTCAGACACCTGTACACACACACCACCAGCCAAATGCCGGTCCACACACATTGCCAACCAAATGCCAGTCCACACACTGTGCCAGTCCACACACACTGCCCAGGCAAACTCCAGTCCACACACACTGCCAGCAAAGACCAGCCAAACGCTAGTCCACACACACTGCCAACCAAGTGCCAGTCCCCACACACTGTCAGACAAACGCAACTCCTCACACACCACCAGCCAAATGCCAGTCCATACACACCAGCTGCCAAAGACTGGTCCACACACACTGTCAACCAAACATCAGTCTATGCACTGCAAATCAAATGCCAGTCCACACACACCGCAAACCAAACACCAGTCCACACCCAACACCAGCCAAACTTCAGTCCACACACATCACCAGAGAAACTCCAGTCCACACACACCACCAGCAAAACACCGCTCAGACACAACATGAAGCTCCATGCCATTTTCATTTCTAAAACAACTGCCTGAATGAACAGATTCACAAGCAAAGCACATAGAGAAAAAATAAAAATTCCAACTAAAAACATAATAGTATTTTTAGTTTTTTTCAAATTTAAAATAACACACTTAATGGTAGAAGGTGACAAACCATCTCTGATTGCATGAACAACAGGTGTAACTAAACACATCAAACTATTCGCAAACTGGTGCCCAAAAAGAAAATATATAGTAATACATACCATAGTCAGTTGCATTTTAGTCTCATGGTTGGTCCCAAAACTATTATGGTACAGTTTAAAACATGTGGGAACACATAGGCTAGGATCAGATGGACAATTGGGGTAGTACATAGGACTCTCCTGTCGCACTCCTCTTTGGACACAGATTGTACATCACCAACAAGGAAGGTCTTTTTTTGGTTGTTGGAAGAATGTATTCAGAAAAGTGGCGATCTTTCAATCTAGCCACATTGTCGACCACTCCAATTCTAGGAGCACTTGCTTTATGAACTGCAACAAGTCTGCCTATTACAGACTACTGAAACTGTGCAAAACTAATCTTGGAATCTGGAGTATGATCTTTGAAAACAACGTAAAGATTAAAGGATGCTAAATAAAACAAATGAACAGCCAACTTCTTGTATGACTTTCGAGCAGCATTGTAAGGCTCCAACCTGTGATCTACTCTGTCTACACCTCCCACATGCTTGCTGTAGACGAGAATGCACACTGGTGGTCGCATTTTTGCTACCTGACCCGAAATAGTCACAGGTGCAGTACTTTCATCGTGAATAGTTGTGAGCATGTGGACTTCTCTCATGTCTGAAAATATCAATTCGATTAGTTCATTACTGTGCAAGGTATTGCTCTATCCCCTTCAAAGCTTCTTAAACAGAAGATCATTAGGGTAACCTTTATGGTTAGAGCAGATTGTGTCACATGTCACTGTGCCCACTTTGAAAAATTCTTTAAATAATTACACACCTGTGTAGAAATTGTCCACATATTAATCGTGACCTTAGTAAAAATGTGCTCTGACAAGTTCAGACGCAATTCTTTCAATGGATCCAAAAGTCAAAGGACAACCAGGGGGGTTAATTGAAGAATCCCTACCGATGTACATCCAGAAATTATACACATATCCAGTGGCACTTTCACACAACATATACAGCTTAATGCTCTCTTGCTGGGTATGTATTGTCAAAAAACCAAATGGCCCTTGGACAGGACCAGAGACTCATCCACATAAATATCATGACATGGAACATAGATCTCTGAGAAATCATCAATGAAATAGTCAAGGACAGGCCTAATCCTGAAGAGAGAGTTATAATTAGGGTCATCTTGTGGCAAAATGCAGCATCTGCTACAGAACCAAATATCGATATCGACTCATGGTTGATAGAAAAATAGCACTTCCCATCAAAAGACTAGTAGACCAATATAAGATAATGATGCCTTCCTTAGAAATCCCATCAAAAACTTTAAACACTAGTAGTGCTTCATCTAATAGAGAATTGTAGGAGTCCACCGTGTAGCTCTTAAGTGGGTCTTAAGTTTGGCACTGTTGTCCCTCAAATAATGTTCTGCACCCAAATTGGTCTGCTAATCAGTATCATACAATCCACAGCATCAATAAAGAGCTGGAAGAAGTTGAAATGTTCTCTTTGTTAACTCTACACCCCATAACACCACACAGGCAGGCAAAACAGGATGCTTCATGATAGAGGTAACCCAGGGTTCAGCATTTCCAACGGAAAGCTTTCCAGCCCTAGCTGCAATTCAGCTCATTCATACTGCACTACAGGCACATCAATGTCCTCCTTCAAATGAGGCACTTCATCAGCGCAAATAGCAGATTCATCAATAGGTGCTCCTCTCAGACAGAATCTTCACTGTCAGAATCTTGCACTTGCTCCTCTTCCTCAGATGAAGAGTCAGTCTTAGAGCCATGTTTGAAGGCAGATTCAAACATGCAAACCAAAAACCAGCTGAGTGGACAACCTGTAAGCATCCATAATGCTTACTAAGAAAACTGTCACAAAAAACAGACTGTGACAAATTAGAACTCAGCAAACTGTGTCTGCATTAAACAGTAAATACAACTATTGAAATATAATTAAATGAACTTTCTACTACAAAAAGATACCTCTTTGTTGACAATGACAGCTAGACAAAGGATCAACTGGACCTACTCATCAAATGTTTCCTTACCAGAAACATCAAACTACACAAACTGCAGATCTACCAATGCCGAAACTGCTAGCAGGATTTGCCTCCAACAAAATCAAAAGCTTTGCATTACGATTAAAACGAGAAAAAAACATTAAGTTCTCAAATACAAATGATTATATGAAATAAAACAGTTTATATTATAAAACCCAATGAAGCCTGCCCCTGGGGACAGATCAGCATCAAAAACATTTGATCTGCCCCCAAGGGGGGCACAATGAGAAGGCAATAAATTGGCACTCTAGAGTTGAGCAACCCTTAGCCCATGGGCAGCTCCCCATACATACAAAAATGTATTCCCTGCTGTCTAGTGGTTTTCCACTCCCCTCTGAAGGCAGATCTGCCAAAACAATGGCCGATCTGTGCCGCGGGGGCGGGGGGCAGACAACAAAGGAAATATGTGGCCCATTTTAGAAAGCAACCCTTGTCCAAAGGGAAGCTTGCATAAAATGTACAAACAAAATATTCCTAGTGTCTAGTGGCTTACCACCCCACCTGGAGGCACATCTGTCTAAAAAACAGCTGATCTGTCCTCAAGGGGGTGGGCGGGAAGCACAAGGAATACGCCCCCTTAGTGGAGGGACCCTTGCCCAATTGACTACTCCCCTCTAATCATAAAGTAATGCAATTCCCTAGTGTCGAATGGTTTTCTATGGGGGGGAAGATTGGCCTAACTACGGCTAATGACCTCACATATTATATCACTCAAGACATTCTTAATTACATCACTGATGACATCTCAAATTACATCATTGATGACATCACTGATTATGTCATCCAGAGACTGTGGATAGTGTGCCATAGACTTTATTAACTGTAACTAATTCAAAAAGCTACACCTGTGCAAAATCAGCCATTAACTCATAATGGACATAACATTTGGCAACATGTAGGACTCATAGCATATTTGTAATCTCACCCACATTTGGTGAATGTTACCCTCTTTTTACTGATAGACACTTGCCTAACAAACAAAACTCCTCCATAGACATAGAGGTTATGCACATCTTAAACCTTGACCACCATCCCAAAAAATATTTGTTCACCATTCAACTTAATGGGATTACCCTCTTTGTTGCGTAAAATACAACTCTGGCATAATTCTACAAGGTGTGCTTTCTCCCCCCCCTGGTGACAAGGTTGAACTTGGTTAAATGCACTAACGAAGAATGTCAAAGAAAGGTTATTGCAGCCCTACAAAACACTACTCACTGTGTTAGTGAAATAGAGGTATTGCTTTTGGATTACTAACAATCCTTTTGAAGGGATCAGGGGCACAGTGGTAACAGTAATAAACCAATTTCATTATTCATAATATCACAAGTCCACTGAACTAAGAAGAATGAAGACTTTTAAGTAAATAGCATGTTTCTCAGTATATCTAAAACAAAATACACAGAATATTACAAAAACAGCAAGAAGGCACATTATAAACAATGAGAATAAAATGAACATTTCTAACGTGGTTGAAATGTAATCTAGAACATAACACCTACTTGCACTATACTAAGAGAACATGAAAGGCATAGCATCTTGCAGTCTAGAGTTTCTTAGGGAGAACAGACTCACTGCATACCTTGTCGACAGCAAAGGCTGTCTTTATCAGTGGAGGCTTGAAGACAGTGTTTCCTGCAAAGGACAAACACACGCTGTGGTAGCGGTCTTCTGCCGGGACTTGGCTTTATTGGCTTCAGGCGAGATGTAGCATCTGCGAAGTGTGCTGGCAATAGGCCATCTCTGGCAGAATCTTGTGCGATAATCTAGATGAAGGACCTCTACTCACAATTGGTCAAGTGGTTACTTAGACCTGATTTAGATCTTGGCGGTATTTCCACCGTCTTGCGGCGGCGGCGGCAGTCCCAAGTACTCCATTGAGCTGACGGCAGTCCTCCTGCCATATTTAGATGTTGTGGCAATAGATAGTATTCGTAGTGGCAGCAGTCTTCTCTGCTGGCTAACAGTACTCTGTCGCTGTCAGGCCGGCAGGCTTGTGCTGAGCCAATTTAGATGTTCGCGTTTTGCAGGCGGTGCACTGGTGGCGGAGTCCAGATGGAGTGAGACCATGGTGGTGTGGAGACAGGTAAGTACTACTTATTTTAATCTCAATACACATATATGTTGTGAATCTATCAATATGTATATGTAGGTAATGTGTACTGCCATATTTGTAACATATAGCATTGCACACCAACAACATACACACACCATTAAATGTAACCGACACCCACCTCAAAAGCCCACCTTAGATCGGGGTGACAACGGGGTGGCTGAGTGTCGTGGTCAAGTAGCAGCAGCACAGGAAGGACCTGTACAATGGCAATCAAGACTGAATCAGTGGTGGGCTCCTGAAAAAAGGTGAGTTTTCACCTCTTTTTCTTCAATTCCGCAAACTCGAGCTTCGAGGTTTTCCCACCACAGTTGCCTCGACGGAAAGGCACATCGTAATCTGGACAGGGGGAATCTTGGCGGGACTCCCTCCAAAAGTTGCTTCTGCCTCTGATGCCATTGACATGGGAGAAAGATCCTGGCGTAGGCAGCAGGACAGCAGCGGTCTTCCCTCCAGTGACCTAGTGACCATCCATCATCTAAATCGAGCGGGCAAACTGCCAAGGCGACAGGCGGGAAGACCGCCAGAAAAGCGACGGCGCGACCTGACCCGCCAAGATCTAAATCAGGCCCTAAATCTTATCAGAAATTGGAGTTTCTGACATAATTTTAGGAATGACTGACAAAGATTCAGATTATGTGCATCAAGGTGTGCATCCCAGACGTTTTCTTATGAACATATAAGATAAAAGGACGTCAATCTAGACTACACTATTTTGGTTGCATGACTGTATTTGTTCTTATTTAAGATTGACATGATGAAAAGCAGACATTTGACCCAGACGAATGTCGCTTCAGGTGTTATATCTATGTCATTAGTCCGATGACTTGACATTTTCACAGGTCTTTAAAAGATAAGGTAAGGCAACATCTGCGTCAAATAACAGACATGACAATGATTCTGCATGAATCAGGAAAGATGGCAACTTCCATTTTCTAAGGTTGAGCAGATGGCAACCTCCATTATCTAAGATGGAGTCAGGGCCTACATAAAATGGAGTCAGACCTTAGTGGCTTTACTTCATCCCTGACTTGTATGTCTGGGTATGTCATCATCATAGGGGATTATCTAACAGTTAGGGACTTAGCTAGTGTGTAGGGAAATCCATGCTCTCAGGTTACTAAGATCTAAAATACTTAAAATAAGATACATATCTAAACCTAATGCATTTGTGACATAAAACAGAGGCAATTAATACATCATATGTAAATGGCAAAAATGACAGTATAGCGAAGAATGAATATTTTTAAGCCTGGCCTTGTTTCAGATAATTGAACGATATATATCTCTCAATCTATCTAAAATGTTTTATGCATGTTGGGATTTTAACATACCAGCGACAATATGAAATAGGCCAGATTAAAAATATATAGAAGGGCAAAAATTGCAAAGAGTCTATTAAAATTAAAAGATTTCTTAAGTTCATACAGGCTTTTGGGGTATATCTGGTGAATACGTGTAATTGGTCGACTCACATATTGAGCTTATTTCTCATCAGAGGACCTGTCAACATCGTCAGCTGTACACAGAGAATATGTGTGATCTTTAAGGAAATCATGCAGAGCATGCTCATTGTTAGTAATCTGCAGATTCGATGGACCAGCAATTGTTTGCATGCCTGAGGCACTCGATGTTATTTGTGGCTCCTCTTCATGGGGCTCTAAAGGTAACGATGAGTCAAGCCACTCATCAAGAGCTGCATCGAAAAGTGCCACTGGTGAGATTGCTCTATCATAGGTAGCATCTTGTAGAAGGGACAGATGCATTGCTCAGCATTGTCTTTGGTGCTCATGTAGAGGTTGACTGATTGTTTCCACAACAAAATAAGCCACTGGGGGCTTTTACAGCTTTAAGTCCAAGATGATTCTGGTCGGACAGTTTATGTACTAGAACACAGGTTTTACTTGAGTAGCTTCCATTTTGCGAAATGTGAGCATCCAGTGCTTGCTGAGTTCGGATAGCCAAGAATGTCCCATATCGCATGCTAGAGTCTCTCAGCACCTTTGTTCAGCTGTATACATGTACTCCCTTTTGTTGATTTCCTTGTTGGAACAGGAAAAAGATGACAATACCACAGCTGATTAACAGTATAATGGTTGGAAACCCTCCAAAAAGGCTGGGTAACAAAGTGTGAAATAACAATGTAATCAGTCCAAATACTGTTCTAAATCCAGTCACAAGACCGAATCCAATGTTCTTTAAAAAAATACACACCACCAGATGTCAAAGATGAATTAAATATAATTTGTACGACATCTGCAGAGTATATCCGGTATTGCATGTGTAACAGCCTCTGAATTTCTGAAGCAGTTCTGGCTGCCTGCAGGTGATAAGTTTCAACCGCTGAAGGTAACAGGACCTCTTTCTGTAATAGAACAGACAATAGGTTGTTTAGATCATCAAAACACAAAGATTTCAAGTTTATATTAGGCCAAGAGATGTTCCTAGTGATATTCTCCTTCCACAACACTGTATTGTTTCAGAAACTGTTATAAGACATGGTTGGCCAGGTTCCAACCCACAGCAAGTAACATTTGTTAGAAATAAATAAAAACGTTATTCAGGAGTTCATGATGTGTGGAAATGGATGCAATGAAGGAAACAGATAATACACAACTTAACCCTGACATCAAAGCATTGTACATTCCATGTAATGATATGGTGCCTCACAGAAGGGAGCGTCTAAGGGGATTTCTACAATTTGCTGCACAAATATACACAAGGTCATCTTCATTTACATTCAAACAGATGTTGGTAAAGAGGACATTTCCTTGAATGGAGCAATTATGAATTGTGCATAGTTTCATACCAGCCAATGATATATTTTTGACAGTCGTGAACATGAAAGGTTGTATTGGGCAATGAAATAAGCCTGTGTATTAACCAGGTAATAGGTGGAGTGTCACTTACTGTAAATGGAACATCTGCAACTTGCCCTATACTTACTAGTGTGTACGTAGATTCTTTGTGCCATTGTTTTTGACTGAGTGTCAAATTATATAGTTCAAACAAGGCATTGCCAAGGCACGAAACCTGATCTGAGTGTTTTCAATACCCAATTTAAGTGCTCTTAACTGAGCCTGCCCATGTTGTAATAAATCTAGATCTCCTTCTATGATGTCTAAGACTGCGGACAGAACATGGTTCAATGAGTACACTCTTTTAGGGAGCGTGTGGATTCCTTTGTAAATAACTTTAAAAACTGTTTGTAAGTTTTCTTGTTCTATTTGACTAATTCTTTCGGCAGCTTCTTTCTCTGAATATTTGCTTAATTCATTATAATTGGTTATATTCTTGTGGCAAAGAAACTTTTATTTCTTTTTGGATGTGCTCCCAGAAGAAAGTCAGAAAAATTCACATTTTCATTAATTAAGGAAAAGTGTTACTTTACCGCTAAAAGACTAGAATGTTCTAGCCATCATTGGCATAGCTTGCCTACACTCTGTGGTAACTTCTCCAGGTGTTTGTTTATTATATTATGGGTCAGGATGATTTAGTTTTGGTCCAGGAGTGTTGGAAAGAAAACAATGCATGCAGGTGTCAGAATTATAGGGCCATAATGCTAAACCTTCCCCAGGATTTTGATTTGCATTATGGGTACCATTGTGTATCATATCATTAATGTCTGATTCAGACATATTCATTTGGAGCTGCCAGTTATTGAACATGGTCAAATTGGCTTTTGCTATAGAAGGTTTCTTTAAGTACTTAATTTTTCCAAATCCCAGACAAGTAGTCTGTTAGATAGTTTTGTTTAGAATGAACATTGCTTTCGGTATTATTCAGGCCAAAATGAATCTTCTCTGGCTTGCATCTGCCAAAATTTGCTTCTCCAAATACTTTTTTCAGCAACGTTTGCTTTCTAATATTCATATCCTTGAATAGTCAGGTACTGACTAAATTCAGTACAGTAAATCAGGTTGTAGTTAGGGATTAGATTTTGTGGAAGCTGCTGTATCTTCTGTGTGAAATAGAAGGCTGAAAGAATGAATCTGTAAGTACTCCTGAAATTAAGGGAATTTCTTCAAGAAATTAGAATGACTACCTGGAGGCAGAGCCTCCCAATGTTTCCCCTGGGTGATAATCTCTCTAAGCTAGATAGCCCTATGTATGAAATGATGTGCAGAGTGGTGATAAAGATACATTTCTCTGCAAATAGCTACATTCATATAAGGATCTTCATTATTCAAAATCGCATATGCCTCTAAATCAGACATCATTCATTTAACTGTCTTAATCTTCTGAAATAGATCTGGGTATTACAATATTATTAATTGAAACTTTTATCACTTAAAGCAATTGCAATGTCTCAGTCAGTCCCATATTCTGATATGGAACCTTTTCCCACGCTGCACATTCAGGCACAGGATAAGCTGTAATGTTCCCAGCATAGAGACCTCCTCAGGTTCTGTGGGATGAGAAGTGTGACTGTAGATCACGAACCACAGGTAAGGCAATTGTTTTTAAAGGGACAAAATGTCCATTAAGTGGCAATAGAAAAACGAGATCAAATGAAAAGTTCCTAAAAACATCAAGTTTTATGACCATGGAGCGTTAGACCTGTCAGCCTTAAGGTGGCCTTTCACCAGACTTTTTGCCTACTTATCTCTTCTTTTTTGCTGATTCTTTTTATTGACCTTAGGACTCTGAACAGTTTACCACTGCTGATCAGTGCTAAAGTACATGTTTCTCTCCCCTAAACATGGTAATAATGATGTGCACATGATTGGCATATTTAGTTTACTTGTAAGTCCCTTGTAAAGTTGTATACCTAATATCGAGGGCCTATAAATCAAATGCTACTAGAGTGCCTGCAACACTGATTGTGCCACCCACACAAGTAGCCTTTAAAACCTGTCCCAGGCCTGCCATTGCAGGGCCTGTGTGTGCAGTTTACTGCCACTTCGACTGGGCATTTAAAACTGCTTGTCATGCCTTAAACTCCCCATTTAGTACCCATGATCATGTCCGGGCAGTCGCTACTGTGAGGCCTACTCCTCTCGTAGGTTAACATTGGGAATTCCTTAATACCCTTTTGAGTTGTAATTGCAGATTAGAAAGGAGTGGCTGTTTTATGTTTTATATTTTTGGAATGGTATTGTTAAATTCTCCTTACTAGTGAAGTTGAATTTAACAATACTGTTTTAGAAATGCCACTTTTAGAAAGTGGACATTTCTCTGCACTTATAGCTCTGTGTGCCTTGCAGTCTGTCTCCAATACACATCTGGGGTGGGTGACAGCTACACTTTGTGCATTCACTCTAGATAGCCACATACAAAGGAAAGCTAGGTGTGTCTGAGTACCCATCCACATACATCTGCATTCTGATGGCTCTTCCTGGGTAGGCAGGGAGGGAGGTAGGGGCTGATACTTACAATTCAATAGGTAGTAGCCTGACCCCACACAACAGAATGTTTACCCCCCCAAAGATAGTCTGGGGCCAGGGCTGAGTTGAAAGGATACTTGTGCACTTCTAAGTAACCCCCAATTCAAATGCACAACTGTGTATAAGTACTGGGCCTGTGACCCCCTAAAATCAGCCACTTCTGAATCTACAACTGAAACTCTGTCAGAAAAACTGCTGTGCTGCTTAAAGGACTCGTTGCTGGACTGCTGACCTGGAAGACCTGCTTTTCTCTTGTGCTGCCCTGCTGCCTGCTGCTTTCTGACTCTGCTGAAGGAGAGCTGGACTCAGCCTCTTCCACCAAGTGTGCGCCAAAGGCTTTTTTTGGTTGCCTCCTGATGTTGAGACCCAGGCAAACCAAAGTCTCTACCCATCCTCCTGTGCCTGGTTCATTGGAAGTGGACCCAGATACTTGCACCAGTGAATTGATGCATCTCCTGTCTGCGGGAAGTAGGACTGACGCATCGACCCTGTTGTGGGAGTAGAATTGGTGCATCGCTTTTAGGGCCCGAGCAGCAAACCGGAACCGGTACATCAACCGACGCATCTCCGCCACCCAGGAGGATGATCAACGCATCCCTTTGACATGCAGGGAGAAACATGGTGCATAGGTGCAGCACTGAGACCACTGCATCGCCACCACCACTGAAAGACAATCGATGCATCCCTTTGACAAGCGTGGAGAAACAGGGCACATCGGCTTCACAATTAATGCATCGCGGCTCTGATGCACTTCTTTGGAAACCAATGCATCACCCTCAATGCATGTGTGAAATCAACACATCCCCTCAGCCGCAGGAGGGCCATCAATGCATTGACCCTGCATCTCATTTCCTGAGAATCTTTTCTTTGTGTTTCTGTTTCTTCTTCCTTTCCTTTGCAGATTTCCCTTTAAGTGAACCCTTAGGCCCCGATAACGAGTCTGGCGGTCCGTGGGGGCGAGGCAGTGGCTGTCTCCGAACCTCCCTATTAGGAGTCGGGCAGTCAGACCACCACAGCCCACCGCAACCAGCAGGGAACCGCCATTCCCTGGCAGTGTTGCAGCGGTCAGGTGGCAGTAAAATGCTTGGATGGACCACGGCGGTCCCGCCAAGCATGTTACAAGTTTCCTCTCCGCCGGCGGTGCCATGGAGGTTCCTCCACCATAAACACTGTGGTGGAGATGAAACGGAGGGGGCCCTGCAAGGCCACCTGTGCCTCCTCCGCATGGGAAGGCGCACAGGGGGCACACTTTATGCCCCCCTGTGTGCATGTGCCCGAGTTCCTGCACTGCATGGACTTTTCAGCCCATGCCATGCAGAAACTGTTTTCGGCGTTCCTACTGCAGCGCCCATTTTATGAGGCACCGCTGTGGGAACGTCAAAAACCAGCCTGCCAGACAGGCGGAAACTTCTAATCTGGCGGGACATCTGACCTCGGCTATGGCGGTGCGGCAGTGGGGCGTACCCGGTGCCGCACAGCCAAAGTCATAAACAGACCCATAGGGCCCTATTACGAATCTGGTGATCCGATGTCCGCCAGACTCATGGTGGCACGGCGGTGGCGCCGCACCGACAGTCTGACTACCCGATTACGACTTGGACAGTCGGACCGCCGGCTCCACCAGGGAAATGCCATTCACTGGCATTGGAGCAGCGGTCAGAGGCCGCAATATGCTTGGCGGGACCGCCACAGTCCTGCCAAACATATTACGAGCTTCCTCCATGTAAACCTTGGAGGAGAGGAAACAAAGGGGACCCTACAGGGCCCCACTGTGCTTCAACCGCATGTGCATGCACACAGGGGGGCATAACATGTGCCCCTCTGTGTGCATACTCATAGGTTCCTGCATGGCATGGACTTTCGAGTCCATGCTGTGCATGAATCTTGTAGTGCAGTCCCGTTTTGGTCCTTTTTTTATGGCACCGTTGCTTTTAAAAGAGTCACCTCCATGGGCCCACCACATCGCCCGCCTGCCAGACTACTTGACAGTCGTAATCTGGTGAATGGGCAGGGTGACCTTAAAGTCCTAACCAGCCCCTTAGTGTTATCTTTAGGTTTTAAATTTGGCTTAATGGGTCTCTAACTCAAGGCATCTCTACCCTCAGAGGTGTAAACTTCTGTAATTATTTTTGGTAGTTCCTGTTCATGATCTTGAACTGGAACTGATTCCAGTCTCTAACGTGTAGAGAGAACTGAAGTCACTCCCTTGATATTGTTATTAGAGAACACAGTAGAGAAGTTCCCAATTAGCTGCATTCCTAAATCCAGAGATGGTGTAGCTCCGTGCTCATTCTGTACCTGTCTAAGTACATCAGGGAGAACTGCCAACAAAGGTGTACCATGCATACTAGCAGTGGTGACTGGTGACATTTGAAAGTGATGGGGTTTAAAAGTTGAGTATGACTTTTACGTAGCGAGCAAAGTGAGCAAGCTTAATGGACAAACATGGATCTGGGGGAGGGTCCTCTTCCTGAAAAACAATTGAAAAAAGATTGCCAAATGGTGCATTTTAAAATAAAATGAATTGAATGAAAAAGCAGGGTTTATAAAGCAGTGGGAATGTATAGTCTTGAAATATTAAACGCATTAAAACTGCCCCATATCTTACTGCATTATTATGTTCAACAGTTACTCTAATGTGCAAATTGTACAGTGCGACAACTTAAGGCCCTTTAAAGTTTGCGCTTGCTCTGTGTCTTGCTTTCCATGCTACATCAACTTTGGAAGAAAATGCTCTAACCAGGCTTCGGGAAACACTCACATCTGCGGGCTGCAAGTAGTCACTTAGAAATATGTAGAGACAGTTCTTTAAGTGGGTTGAAAAGATTGAGGGCTCTCTAAAAGGGAACATGTAAAATACATTTCTATGATTCACATAGTGTACCACCTGACCAGTATTTTGGTTTCTCTCTGAGGGTATTCAGACAAAATATCGAAATTTTAATATCTACCTAAAGAAATATCGAGTTGGAAATATCGTCAGGCACAAATATCATCAGCAAGAATATTGTTAAAAAGAATATCAATTTTAAGGTAAGTATTACCGATGTTAGAAATATAGAAAGTGTTAATATCGTTTACAAAAATATATATGTTGTTAATATTGATGGCAAAAATATTGTTGTTAATAATATCGATTTTTAATTATTTTGTATTTTTTACTATATATTTTAATTGTATATGTTATAAATTGTTTGTATAAATATTGTTAATGTTTGTTAATATAGTTTGTGGATTTGTAGTACTTTTAAAACTTAATTTAAGAGTTTTATGTCATTTTTAGTACCGTAGTGGGATGTGGGGTTTATAGGGTGGGAAGTAAATTAATTATAATTAATTATTATTAATTATTTAATTGATAATTATTTATGTGAATTGTATAATTATTATTATCTTTAATTTAACTTTTAGGTGTGGGTTGTGGGTTTTGTAGGTTTATGGGGTGGGAAATAATTTAATTATAATGAATAAATAACACATTTGTAATTAATATTAATTATTCAATTGTTAATCATTTATATTAATTGTATGATTACATTTGTTTTTTAGTTTAAGTTTTCGGTGCGGGTTGTGGGATTTGTAGGGATACAGGGTGGGTAGTAAATTGATTGTAATTAATAATTAATTTTTAATTAACATTAATTATTTAATTGATAATTATTAATGTTAATTGTATGATTAATTTTATTTTCAATTTAAGGTTTAGGTGGAGGTTGTGGATTTTGTAGGGGTATAGGGCAGGAAGTAAATTAATTATAATTAATTAATTACTTATTATAATAAATTTATTAATTCATTAATTATGTAAATTGTGTACAAAACCTTTATAGTTTGTTGTTTTTGTAAGGTAAAGGGTGTGCAGAAAATTAATTATGGTGTTTAATTAATGTTAATACATAAAAAACATTATTTGTTCATTTCTTTTGTAAATTGTGTAATTAAGATATTGTTTGTGTTATATATTGTCAGTTGTATTTGTAGGGGTAAAGGGTGGGGATTTAATTAAATATTTAATTACTAGTAAATTATGATTAATTGTTTAATTACTAATTATGTAAAATATGAAATTATTTAAAAATATATATATATATATATTAGGTGCAGGATGTTTGTTTTCTAAGGATATGTCACGTGGCCAATAGGGACATTGTCAACATCACTAAGTTAGCATGAGCCCAGCAGCCATGATGCTGCTTTTGCGCACGTTACTACATGGCTTTATTTTTGCCCCTTGTTATTCTGTTCTGGTCAGTCCCTAGCACCTAGACACCTGCTGCTGGAAACTCGTGCTTTGATATTATGGGGATGCATGTTTAGGTGACACACACTTGGAGAGGGAGCTTTCCAGGCAGAAGATCCATGCAGTTCCTATGATGTAGATATACCATCTAGGCACTAAGGTATGGGGTCTGCTGACAAAGCCCAGAGATCTACTATTATATAATACTTCTTCTTACCAAGGGGAGGGTGGTTAGGCCCTATAGTCCTTTATCCACTGTCTTTATATGATGACATCTCCCTTTATGATATATGGCCTTGATGCAATTCTAATTGTATTGATATTATGCATTTTGCAGCTGGTTGTGGCTCATATACTGCGTTTTAGAACACGATAGTTGAAATAAACATTTTAAACTATATTCGTGTTTCGGTCAGTTCTTATTGTGGACAGGTACGAGAGTGTGAGCGAAAAGGTGTGTCTTGTTACTGCGATTCCTGAGAGATCTAGGAGTGTTGTGTTCTGGGGTGTCTAATCATTTGCATCTTCATGAGTGAGTAGGAGAGCGAGTGAGACACTATAGCTAGTCGGTCCTGGGTTCGTGGGCACTAAGGTGGTGGGAAGGCTTAGCCTCTATACACCAAGGTCCCATTTTCCTACGCATAGTTCTGTGTATGTGCAGAATCCTTGCAACAGATAAAGAGAGGAAAGGTGATTAAATATAATTAATTTACTATTAGGTAATTATTATTAATATTATAATTGATAAATAATGATGTAAAATGTGTAAATATAATTTAATAAATATATTTTAGGTGTGTGTTGTGTATTTTGTATAGGTATAGAGTAGGAAGTTACTTAAGTGTTAAAATGTTTACAAATATTTAGATCTTTTAAAAAATTGTGCTTTTGGGTTGTTTTATTTTAATTGTGTTGTGCTTATTTATTTAAAAAAATATTGTATTTATTTGTTGGTATTATTTTTGGAATATAGTTTGGTATTTTAATTATAATTATATTAGTATTAATTTATAATATGAATTAAAGATTGTAATAAATATGTAATTTCTTTATTTTTTAAATAAAATTATATACATAGTTTTTCTATTTAATTATTAAAACATATTATTGAATAAAGTGTTTATTTTTTATTATTTTAAAGTGAACTACTGTTTATGTAATGTTGCAAAGAGTGTCTGGAGTGGGAATAGTAAATTTTACCCCTCTGCAACCCAGCACTTTCCCTACTGTTGCACTGACAGGAGTGGTAATAGTAAATTTTACTCCTCCGCAATCCAACACTTTCCCTACTGTTGCACTGACTGGAGTGGGAATAGTAAATTTGACCCTTCCGCAATCCAACACTTTCCCTACTGTTATGTCTGGAGTGGAAATAGAAACTTTAACCCTTTCTCAATCCAACATTTTCCCTACTGTTGCACTGAGTGGAGTGGGAATAGTAAATGTTACCTCTCTGTAGTGCTACACTTTCCCTTCTGTTGCACTGACTGGAGTGGGAATAGTAAATTTTACCCCTCCGCAATCCAACACTTTCCCTACTGTTGCACTGAGTGGAGGGGGAATAATACATTTTACCTCTCAGCAATCCTACACTTTCCCTACTGTTGTTATGTCTGGAGTGGAAATAGAAACTTTAACCCCTTCGCAATCCAACATTTTCCCTACTGTTGCACTGACTGGAGTGGGAATAGTACATTTTACCTCTCCGCAGTCCTACACTTTCCCTTCTGTTGCACTGACTGGAGTGGTAATAGTAAATTTTACCTCTTCGCAATCCAACACTTTCCATATTGTTGCACTGACGGGAGTGGGAATAGTAAATTTTACCGTTCTGCAATCCAACGCTTTCCTTATTGTTGCACTGACTGCAGTGGGATTAGTAAGTTTTACCCCACTGCCATCCAACACTTTCCCTATTGTTGTTATGTCTGGAGTGGAAATAGAAACTTTAACCCCTTCGCAATCCAACATTTTCCCTACTGTTGCACTGACTGGAGTGGGAATAGTACATTTTACCTCTCCGCAGTCCTACACTTTCCCTACTGTTGCACTGACTGGAGTGGGAATAGTAATTATTTCCCCTTTGCAATCCAACACTTTCCCTACTATTGCACTGACTGGAGTGGGAATAGTAAATTTTACTTCTCCGCAATCCTGCACTTTCCCTACTGTTGCACTAACTGGAGTAGGAATAGCAAATTTTGCCCCTCGCCAATCCAACACTTTCCCTACTGATGCACTGACTAGAGTGGGAATAGTAAATTTTACCCTTGGGCAATTAAACGCTTTCCTACTGTTGCATTTGTTGTAGAGGGAATAGTAATTTGTACTTTTTCTGACTTTTATTTTTGTGCACTGTTTTATAAATTGGAGGGCTATACTTTCGTTTTATTTGTGGAATTTTATAGTTTAGTTTATATTAATTACATTTATATATTTTTTTTGTCTAGTTACAATTATAATACTTTAATTAGTAATGTTTTTAATATGTGATATATGTTTACTACATTTTTATATTGCTTATTTTTTTATTTGTATTTAAATTGGTATGTTTTTTTTTTTATATTCTTGGGTGTATGTGATATTATATATATATATATATGAACACCACATCCGATTCCTTACAACACGAAACCGGACACCGACACGGGGAGATTTCTGGAGATAAAATTCTTTATTCCGAAATTACGCTGCAACGAGTTTTGGCATCAACTGCCTTGATCACACAGTGATCACTCCATGTTAAGCGCGCATTTAAATTAAAAACCTGCAGAGTGACTCGATCACATGACCGGAAACATTTCAATGGATAACGAAGACAGACTTTCCTATCGTCACATCAAAAATAGTTACAGTCACTTGTTTTGTTTATGCATTTACATTGAAGTGCTCGATACTCGTAAACGTTAATAATTAATTCCATAATGTAGAATTTATATGCGGATTCATCAAAAACAGTTAACAATTAAAATTTCATTGTTTGACTATTTACAGCGTTGGGTTTACAAAAAAAGTGCAAGTGCAAGAGTTCATTATCTTTCCTCATTACTCCATGAGTGTCTTTAAATATAGGTGCACACATTAAGAAGTCCATTGATGGGCTAGTGCCTGAAAGCCAATGTTGCAACCTCACATCAGAGGCACTGTACAATTGAATTGCGCGCATCACTCTATCTTCAGTTGATCATGCAAAATACATCGCATTTTCATTAAAAGTCATGAATTACTATGCAATATATTACTCAATAAAGTCCAAAACCCAATTTAAAGCTGCTTAATACTAAAATACAATAAGGAACAATGTTATGCTCATGAAGATCCCAATTGTCGAACCCTCAAATTTCAGAAAGTTTTGGATGTCAATCTTATGTGCAAGTACAATTTCTCAATATCTTCCTGGAGGCATTTTTCAATTTTCTTTTTGGGTATACTATACCAAAATCTAAGGAGAGAAATTTTAAAATGAGATAACTACCAGTGCCTAAGATTTATATACACTTTGGTCCAAATTGTTTCTTGGTCAAATAGTGCAACATTCTGCAATAAAGTGCTAGTGCATGACAGTACCAATTAAACATTCGAACATTCATACATCTGCCAATATTCCAGTGTCTGGTGCAAGTGCAACCCATGTCCTGTTGTACTGGCATTCATGAATAGTGCAAATTAACTTCCCATTTACATTGAAGTGCTCGATACTCTGGGCAAAACATTAATAATTAATTCCATAATGTAGAATTTATATGCGGATTCATCAAAAACAGTTAACAATTAAAATGTCATTGTTTGACTATTTACAGCGTTGGGTTTACAAAAAAAGTGGAAGTGCAAGAGTTCATTATCTTTCCTCATTACTCCATGAGTGTCTTTAAATATAGGTGCACACATTAAGAAGTCCATTGATGGGCTAGTGCCTGAAAGCCAATGTTGCAACCTCACATCAGAGGCACTGTACAATTGAATTGCGCGCATCACTCTATCTTCAGTTGATCATGCAAAATACATCGCATTTTCATTAAAAGTCATGAATTACTATGCAATATATTACTCAATAAAGTCCAAAGCCCAACTTAAAGCTGCTTATTACTAAAATACAATAAGGAACAATGTTATGCTCATGAAGATCCCAATTGTCGAACCCTCAAATTTCAGAACGTTTTGGATGTCAATCTTATGTGCAAGTACAATTTCTCAATATCTTCCTGGAGGCATTTTTCAATTTTCTTTTTGGGTATACTATACCAAAATCTAAGGAGAGAAATTTTAAAATTAGATAACTACCAGTGCCTAAGATTTATATACACTTTGGTCCAAATTGTTTCTTGGTCAAATAGTGCAAAATTCCGCAATAAAGTGCTAGTGCATGACAGTACCAATTAAACATTCGAACATTCATACATCTGCCAATATTCCAGTGTCTGGTGCAAGTGCAACCCATGTCCGGTTGTACTGACATTCATGAATAGTGCAAATTAACTTCCCATGTCAAAGTGCTAGTGCATTACAGTACTAGTTATATATCCTAAAAGACCAGTTACTTTCATCACTTTACATACCAAAGTCACGACATTCTAAAAAAAAATCCCTTACTGATATTTCTGTTCCCCGTTTGGAAGATATTTAAAACCTCTAACTGCAAGACATCTATCTTTACTTCCAGCTTCATAGATACAACACAACTCAACATTAACAATTTTCTAATCATTACTCTCATTGCTGACGTTTCCCCTACTGGACGTCTGCCTTCACCCAACATAAAATGTTACTCTGCTATCCAGCTATTAAAATCTGAGAAAAGAATAACTGGATTAACATAAATGGACATACAGATCTTCCTCAATGTTTAGTCCATTTGGCGTTTTTGTATTGAATAACATAATGTACTTGGACTCCAATTGACGAAGTCTACCCTCTCTATCCCCTCCTCTTTTAAGTTTGGGGACTTGGTCAATTGCAAAATAGGACAACTCATCTATGTTCCCTTTGTGTATTTCATTCAAGTGGCGAGCCACCACATAGTTCTTGTCATTGTTCTTGACAGCCCGTAAATGCTGTAATGCGGATATGAACCATATGAATGGTACTGCCTACGTACATTTTTGGGCATGTACATTGCAAGATATAAACAACATATTCGCTTCTACAGTTCAGAAACTGTCTGATTTTCCATGGGCTGTACAAAAGTGGTGACGTCACTTGTTTCTCATTACGTCCAATCTTACACACTTTACATTTGAGACATCTATGAAAGCCTGGGACACTTTTCAACCAACCGGCTGTTTTGCTAACTTCAGGACTGTTGACTACCAGGTCGCCCCTCATAGATTTCGCCCTATTAAAGGTGATCATGGGCTTTCGAGATACCACCTCATTAAGTACTGGGTCTCCCTGTATTAGGTGCCAGTGCCTACACAGACTATCTCTCACTCTAGACTGGTAGGCACTGTACCCTGTAATCATCCTTATCTGATTCCCTGCACCAGATTTCTTCACCTTGATCTTTTCAACATCTGGTTTTAAAAGTGTATGTCTTTCTATAGTTGTGACTTTCATTCTGGCTTGGTCTAGAATGACAGGGTTGTAGCCTCTCTCGACAAATCTCTTAGTCAGGGAATTTTGTGCCTCTGTTAAAGCTTGGGCCTCACTGCAATTTCGCTTCATCCTCAGATGCTCAGCATAAGGAATGCTCATTTTGAGCCTCTGAGGATGAAAGCTCCCAGCATGAAGAATTGTATTTCCTGCTGTAGGCTTCCTGAACGTTCTGGTATGAATCTCTCCTTGTTCAACGTATACCTCCAAATCCAGAAATGCCACTGATGTCTTACTGATACTTTCTGTAAATTTCAGATTGAGATCGTTGGCATTGATGTCACATGTAAACCTCTTCGCTGTTTCCAAGGACCCGTCCCAGATCACAAATAAATCATCTATGAACCGGGTCCATGTTACAATGTTGTTCCATTCTTCGGCAAACTGGACTCTGAGCACCCGCTCCTCCCACCAGCCCATATGCAAATTAGCATAGCTGGGGGCGAAGCAGGTGCCCATCGCCGTGCCTTGAAGCTGCCTATATGTCTCCCCACCAAACATGAAATGGTTGTTAGTTAGGCATAACCTACACATTTCTATCAGCATTCCTGTATTTTGGTACAAGCTGATAGGACGTGTATTCAAATAGTGTCGAGTTGCACGGAGACCATCATCATGAGCTATGCTCGTATATAAGCTAGTAACATCTAATGTCATCAGATAGTAAGTGTCCTTCCAGTGCACCTTCGAAATTTTGTTTAAGAAATCCCTGGTGTCCTGAATGTAAGCTGGGAGGGCTCGGACAAAGGTTTGCAAAAAAAGAATCAAGGCATCTGGAGGTGGGCTCGAACAGGCTTCCAATTGCAGATATTATTGGCCTGCCTGGAGGGGTCTCTCTATTTTTATGGATTTTCGGTATTAGATAGAGGATAGGGGTAACCGGCTGCTCTACCTTCATAAAGAGATACTCCGATTGTGTAAACAAACCCATCCCTCTCCAACGAGCAAGATCCTTCCAAAATGTAAGTTTCACCTCTTCCAAATTACTTTGTGGTACTTTGAGGTAACAATGACGGTCCCTTAATTGAGATTTAGCCTCAGCATTGTATGCATCAAGGGACCAGAGAACCACGTTCCCACCCTTGTCCGCTTGTCGGACTACTACATCATTCCTTGACTTTATCTTATTTATGATCATATGATAATCTTTCTCAAATTGACCATATTCTCTAGGGAATGTTTTACTGGAGGTGATTGCTAACTCTTTGAGGTCTTTAATTACCCGATCAGAGAACATATCGATTGCATCTCTCGGGGTGTTCGGAGTGAAGGTTGATTTAGGTTTAAAAACTGACATTTCACTATCAGAAATATTCAAACCCATCAAGTCCACAGTTTCTCTCACATTTGTAGTACTTGACAATCCCGCACTCTCCCATTCAAGATTTTGCAAATCACATAATACCTCCATATCCCCAACTTCCAGACCGCCAACTTCTTGTATGCCATGTTCGCTCTTCTGTGATGCATGCCTCTTATTGTGGAAAAAAAATTTAAGCTTCAACTTCCTGATATATTTAAAAAAATCAATCCGAGTTTGTGTATAGTTGAAATTTGTTCGTATGCAAAAAGATAGGCCCAATGATAAAATCCGATTTTCTTCCTCTGTAAGCACAAGATCCGTGAGATTTATTTTTTAAGTTTAAAAGAAAGTTTATTGAGTAGCAAATACAACAGAGTAGCAATGGAACACAATAACTAAATATAACATAGTGCAAAAATATCATAAACGGGGAAAAGAAACAGAGAAAGAGGGGAAAGGATAGAAGAGGGAAGGGAAGAAAATATCAAATGGTATAATAAAACTTATGCATTTAAAATATAACAATTGGCATACAATAAATCCTCCAATAAAAATTTATAAAATAGTCAAGCAATAACAATAATATATAAGAAACAGTCATTAATTACTTCAGGGAGGTTTGGTAACTTCTTCAATGCAAGGGGAATGTAAAGGTAAGGACTGGGCAGACATGTTCAAGAAATTAGTGATGGGTAACCATAATAAATCTAATTTAATAGCAAGGTTAATGGGATAAACGTAGGCCCTGTCTAATCTGTGATTATAACAAACTCCGTACCACCAGGCTTGGAAAGAAACATTCGAAGCGTTCTTCCATGACTTAGTGATTTGTTGGAATGCCACAGCTATAAGTAAATCAATAATGGACGTGTTAACACTCGAGGAGGACCATATGTCTGAAAGACTGCCTAAAAAATGTGTGAAAAAGTAAAGGGGAATTGTGTAGAAAAATATTATTAATTTGTTTCCATACTCTGGACCAGAAATTATAGATCGTTGGACAAGTAAATAACATATGTTTAAGATCTGCCATTGCAGTTGAACAAGACCAGCAGGTAGAGGGAATAGAAGGATCAATTGTATGTAATTTGGCAGGGGTAATCAAAACTCTATTGTATATAAAAAATAATGTCTGAGTGGTATTTGCTGCTCTAGAGGATTTCCTTATTTTGGTCCAAATTTTTTGCCAGGTTAAAATAGAAAACGATTCCTCTAAGTCTGATTCCCAATCACTTTCTACTTTAGATTTATCTCGGGTGATAGGGAAATCACGTAATTTTTATAAATTTGGGAAGCGGAGGATGAAGAAAGTAAAAAGGGAGAGTGAGAGGAGAAGAATTGATATGAGTAACAGAAATAGTAATGGCATTATAGCTGTTTTGAATAGCTGTACACAATAATTTATATTTGGATTCGAAGGATAATGGTAGAGAAAAGCGGGGTTGGAGTACAGAGAAGGGGATACAAACATCATCCTGAAAAAGTTGGTGAATCCAATTAAGACCGAGATCTTTCCATTCTTTCCAAAAAGTGTCTTTTTCTTACTTTAATAAGAGTATTGTACCAAATAGGGGATTGTAAGAATCGTGAGCGGTCGTCTAGACCATCCAGGAAAAGAGGAGAAAATATTTTGCGGGAATTTTTAAGAATAGGGAGAGAAAACTTCTTCGAATATGGGATAATGATACAAATTCTTCAAAAGTGAAAGGATGAAAAAAGGAGGATTCAATCTCTACCCACAGTGGTTGGGAGGCTTGATCAGACATATGTTCAGATAACAAAGAAACAGAATGATTAAGAAAAAATGAAGTGTGATATGAGGAGAAATCTGGAAAATTAACTCCACCCAAATGCTTAGGACACTTAAGTTTAACCAATGACATCCTAGCTTTCTTGTTTTGCCATAAAAATTTTGATAGAATAGAGTAAATATTTTTATAGCAAGATTTAGGTATATTAACCGGGAGGTTAGAGAGAAAAATAAAATTATTGGAACTAACATCATTTTAATCGAGTCTAGTCTACCCCACCAGGATAAGAACAAGGGATGCCAGCGAGTTGTAGAATTGTTTAGGGTTGTTTGTAGATTTTTTATGTTTAGTGTCACAGTATCTTTAATGGAGGGTGTGAACCATAAACCTAAGTATTTGATCTTAGCCGGACTCCAATGAAAAGAAGAAGCCAAGAAATCTACATGAAAACAAAACTTATTTAGAGGGAGAATTTCACATTTATCAACATTAAGTTTGTAACCTGATACCAACGCAAAGTCAGAAACTTCTGATAAAAAGGTTGGAATAGAGGTTAAGGGATTAGAAATAAATAAAAGAATATCATCTGCATAAGCAGAAATTTTCAGATGATTATCCCCATAAGGAAAGCCAGTAATATCGTTATTCATTCGGATTTTTATTAGAAAAGGTTCTAATGCTACAATAAAGAGAAGAGGAGAAAGAGGACATCCTTGTCTGACACCTCTGAAGAGAGGAAACGAAGAAGAGACAAGGCCGTTAGCTAAAATAAAGGATCTAGGAAAGGAATACAATAATGAAATATAAGAAAGAAATTTCGGGCCAAAACCAAACCAAACAAGAGTTGAAAATATAAATTGCCAATTAACCCTGTCAAATGCTTTTTCAGCATCTAATGCAACTGCAGGTAATGAAGTAGGATTTACTAAGAACATTGAAGAAGAGACGAGTATTGTCAGAAAGGTGACGGCCCTTAATGAAACCGCATTGTTCTTTACCAATTAATCTAGGTAAAATTTTGTCCAGACGGAGCGCGAGAATTTTCGCAAATATCTTGTAATCCAGGTTAATTAAAGAAATAGGTCTATAATTTTTACATAAAGTGTGATCTTTATTCTCTTTGGGAAGAAGACAAATTAAAGCCTCTTGAAAGGAGCCTTCAGACTTTTGGGATGTTATAAAAAATGAAAATAATTGGTGAAGTTTGGGAACGAGTAGATTGGAAAAATGTAAATAAAATTCTATTGTGAATCCGTCTGGTCCAGGAGCCTTCCCTTTTTAAGTACCTGAATGGACTCCAGAATATCTTTAGGATATATATCAGCTTCTAAAAAGGAAAAATCAATATCTGGAAAGGAAGGAGAGGGAATGGAGGACAAATAATGATCAATGTCAGATACTAAAGGAGGGGATTCCGGAGTATATAGTTTTTGATAAAAGTCAGTGAATTCTGTCAGAATGTCCTCATCTTTATGAATTGTGATATTAGATGAGGTGACAATAGATTCAATTTTTGTACGCTCTTTTTTAACTTTGAGATAATTGGCAAGAAGATTGCCAGCTTTGTTTTGCGCGCTATAATATTTAGCACTAGATTTAAGTAGATATAAATTTGCAGATTCCGTGGAAAGTCTATTGAAAGAGAATTTGGCCTTAAGGAGTTTATCCAAGTCAGATTGAGACTTAGTTAAAAAATAAGAATGTTCCAATTGTTTAATTTGCGTATTAAGTGATTGTAAGGAATGAGAAGCTGTGCGTCTTTTTCGGGCAACAAATGAAATAATGAAATCTCTAGAGGCAGCTTTAAAAGTGTCCCATAACAGTTGAGGGGATATCTGAGGAGATTCATTGTCTGTAAAAAATAGGGATGCAAAATCAAGGAAGGCTGGTGTAAAATTGGGATCTAATAGGAGAGAGTTATTAAATCTCCATCTCCTAGTACCTTTTATGGGGGGGAGTAAATCTAGGCATAAGGAAACTGGAGCATGGTCAGAGATCAAAATAGAGCCTATATCAGAATGCATAATGTGTTGGGTCAAGGCTTTGGAAATAAAGAGATAGTCAATCCGGGATTGGGAGGAGTGAGCAGGTAAGTAGTACGTGTACTCTTGTAGCGTAGGATGGCAGAGTCTCCAGGAGTCAACAAGAGATCTTTGGGATATAGTAGAGGTAAATTGATTGTGTATGGGAGAGGATGAGAAACGAGAATTGGATCTCCTATCTAAAATAGGATCCATAATCATGTTACAGTCACCCCCTAAAATGAGATAATCATCAGTATATTGCATCAATGAAGCGAGGATCTGGGGCCAAAACAATTTGTCTTGTATAGTGGGAGCATACAAATTAAAAATAGTTAATGGGATTTTATCAATCAACAAAGACACTGCAACCCATCTGCCATCAGAATCATTATCTTGGTTTATGAGTTTGATATTTAACCTTTATGGCAGAGAATAGCAACACCATTACGTTTCCCTGAACCAGGAGAAGCAAAAACATGGCCTACCCAATTACGACGCAATTTAGTAATTTCAGCCTCTTTTATATGAATTTCTTGTAATAACACAATGGGGCCGATTCCGATCTCGGCCGGTAGGGCTCCGAATCGGATTCGGCTTTACCGGATCCGATTCGGAGCCCTGTTTCCCGACCGAACCGTACGCGGGTCCGGCCGAGCGAGTACGATGCGAGGTCGCCGACCGACTCGTCCGGGCGTCCCGACCGCTCCGACCGACTCGTTCCCGGCTCGAACCGCACCGACCGACTCGCTCGGACTCGACTCGCACTGCGCAATGGAGACGTTCCCCGGCCGGGTAAGTACGATGCGCGCCGCGAGCAGTCCGACCGAGCCGCGCATTCCGGCTCGAAAGAGCTGTCGGAGCCGTACTTTGGGGGTCCGTGTCGGACCCCCTGTGCTCGTAGCCGCGCGAGTCGCACTACAGGGGGGACCCATGGGTCCCCTACCTGTGCGTGTACGGCGCGAATCGCTTCGCCGTGTACCCGCTGTAGGAGGCGCACTTGTCCGACTCGCACCCATTGAGTCAATGGGAGCCCGCGTACGCGTTGTACGACCGGCTCCCATTGACTTCAATGGGAGTCCGACCGACTCGAGTCCGATAACATACGGACGCATCGTACTCGTTCGGTCGGACTGCACGGGTCCGATTCGGTCGGAAATCTCTCCGGGTCCGGCTCGGTCGGTGAAATTTCCGGCCCGAATCGGAATCGACCCCAATGTCTCCTTTTAAATTTGCTAGATGAGACAAGACTCGTTGTCGCTTAATGGGAGAGACCAAACCTTTAACATTCCAAGATAATATATTTAACGACATCTAAAAATATAAATTATAACGAGAAACTTTGAGAAGAACAATTATGTACATGAGTAAGGAATAAAACATCATATGGTAATTTGAGAGATTGAAGTTTGAAATAGAGGAATATCGTCGGAATAAAGCAGAGAAATATGAAATAGTAAAGAATAGTTGATGATTTGTCAAGTAGGAATAGTAAATATGAAGTAAGTAAAGTATGAAATAGGAAGTGAAAAGAGAATGAAATAAGCGGGTGAGTGAATTAGAAGAACAGAAGAAAGACCAGTGATTGAAGAAAGACAAGAAATGAGAGAGAGAATGAAAAAGAAAAAGAAATAGAAATATAAGGAAATATGAGGAAAGGAAATAAGAGAAATACAATAAAGAAAGAAGAAAATGAAAAAATAATAAAAGAACATACCACAACAATACACGGAAACATGGGGATGGTGGAACCACAGAAGGAAAACGATACGCTTGGGCAGAAAACTCCAAAACGACACGAAAAAGGGGAGACATCATCCAGGCGAAGAGAAGTATGATCACATACTGAGGGACCACATTGAACTGCACCTATTAAAGGAAAGAAAAATGATTACAGAACATGTAATGAGAACATTATGGCATACAACAAAGGATACAAAATGATAACAGGACAATAAAGTAACCAAGAAGAACTTCAAATCATCAAGTTGTGAGAAGTTTCCATGTTTCCATCTTTGCAAGTATCTAGGAAATGCTGTAAACGAGCCGGATCTTCATATGTAGTGGTTCTGTTATTAAAAGTCACTTTCATAAGACACGGATGGAATAAGCCATATCGCGCATTCAGGTTGCGGAGAGCTGGTCTCATGTCCAAAAATCTCTTCCGTCGGTCAGCGGTTGCTTTTGCGTAGTCCTGAGCAAAAACGAGGTTGTTTCCTTGCCAAGATATCTTCCCTTTACTTTTGGCAGCGTGGAGGACTTTAAGTAAATCTGTATATTCTAAAAAATATAGAATTACGCCTCTTGGTTTGGTGTTGAAAGATGCTGATTTCGGAAGTGATCCCAGCCGATGTGCTCTTTGAATATTTAATTTCGGAGAATCAGGAAGATCTAAGAGAGTTGGAAGAAATGATTGAAAAAAGGAGGGAGAATCAGACCCTTCGATTCCTTCCGCAAGACCGTAAATGCGCAGGTTATTACGCCTATTGCGATTTTCTAAATTTTCAATTTGTTGCTTTAGAAGTGAAACTTCCGATTGTAGAAGAGGAATCTGGGTAGTGACAGCTTGGATAGTGTCAACACGTTGTGTTAAATGCAAAGTTTGTTGTTCCATTTGGGACCATTTGTCCTCAAGATGTTGGAGACGGTTATTAGTTTCCTCCATGTGGGGCTTGAGAGCTCGAATTTCTTGAAGGAGTAAGTCCATAGTCAGTGACGACATATTATTAGTTGGTGATGGTGGGTCTTTTTTGATGCGTTTAGTAGAAACAGCAGTTGAGGAAGAAGGAATTTTTGTTGGCTGTTTGGAATTACTACGAGGAATGTTAGGTGTCACATTGCATGTATGTGATTGACCAGAATCAGAATCATCTATACTTTCCTGTAAAACGCTAAAGGGGTTATGATCAGCCACTGAAGTATTGTCTGTAGGAAGAGAACTGTTGCGAGACGAACGTGCTTTTGCCATAACACAGCTCACTGACAAATATAGTTCCTATGAGAGGATATTGGAATGAGCAGAATGAGTCCCCTTAGAGCGAAAGTGAGTGATAAAGAATAAAAAGGATGAATCAACAGTATCGCCGAAATGTGTACAAGGTCAGTCTCAAGCAAGCCACATGAAAGATGAACAAAAACCTCTGCAAAAGTAATAACCCACCACTGAATTTAATATAGCAGTTTTGTTACTAAGCCAGCATATATGAACAAAAACATTTGGATGTCTGACACCACAACACCACAACAGGAAGTGAATTTATAACAGCCAGCTAAATAAATTTTACCACAGATTGAAAATGTATTGTTTAGAATTGACACATTTCATCTTGATTTACAATGCTTTCCCTTAGTTGACTGAAAGCATTATAGAGGAGGTGGTGCGCTGACATTATGATTGTACACTATCAGTAGACTTTTCCTCATTTTCTGAAGCCATTTCAAAGGTGTACTTAATATGACAGCGTTGTTATTAGTATCCACGTGAGTTTCCCTTGAAGAGTTGGATACTGGAACTTAGCACCTGAGCGGGAGCCTGTCGGTTATTACGTTGTTCAATGTAGCACCAACGTTAAAATCATACATTGAAAGGTTCAGGAGTACAAAACTGTTTATTTTAATTGGCTCTTATTCCGTGGAAGACCGCTCAGCATGACCAACATGAGGAAGAAAGAAAGGCTTGTGAGGTGAGCATCCGTGAGAGGAGCGCGCCGTGAGAGGAGCGTTTCCGATAGTTCCACACAAAATGGCGGCTGTGGAATACGAGCGCGAACGAAGTCACGCAAAAAAACGCATGAAATTGCTCACCGTGGACGATGGAAATAGGCTCAATTGGCAGCGCTAGCCTTCATAAAGTCTCGCCAGTATTTGGAAGGTCCGGGAGTAAAGAAATGACGCCTGGAGAAGACTCGGCTTCTCACGTCGACCCGGAGCTCCGCACCAAAGCGGCCATCTTCCCTGGCTCCTAAGCCACGCCCCCATCCGTGAGATTTATGACGGTGTTATGGGCTTCATTCACCGGCATTGGTATGTCTCCCTGGCTTTTGTACTTGATCTCAATTCCATGACCATACCGCCGGTCTTTTCGCCACCTATATATTCTTTTTACTTTCTTCTCTGGGGGTTTAGCCTTGCATTTTGGGTCCGGTCCATGTATAAAAAACCAAACTCCTCAATGACTGAAGGTGGTTCACACTGCTTTGGGATTCTGCTGCTTTGTTCCAGTCCCACTTCCGCATCTGAGCCGACCACTGAACTTGCTTCAGAGCTCAGGTCTGTGGCCGACTCCTCATTCCTTGCTGTGTCCGAGCTGACAACTTTGGACATCCTCTGCCTCCGGATGTTGTCGAACCTGTGGGCAAATGTATAAATCTGCCCACGCAGGTAATCCATCCGATCTCTTTGAAATTTAGTAGCTTTCCGTTCGGTTATGATTTGTTCATGCTTCTTCAAGCAGGTATACATTTCGAATTCAAATTTCTTTAGTGCATCCTCTTTCGCCAGTTTTTTAAGATCACTCTCAATCTCTTTGATTTCCTCCAATATTTTATCATGGTCCTTGCTTGCATATTTAACAAGGATTTTCATAATATTTTGTGACGCTGAGGCGTTATTCATATCCCATTCGCGAAGCATTTCCGGGTCTGGGTTTTCGTAGGTGGGGGCTGTGAGGACTCTCAGCCCACGAGGCTCTCTCCCCACGTCTAAATATTTGCTTAGCGATTTCACCTCCCACCATTTCGACACTTCGTTGCGTTTCAGCCTCTCCAATTTACGCATTAGTGTCACCACATTAATCTCAGATGGCCCAGGTTGCACTTCTTGGGAAAGTTCTGTAAGCTTTTCAGGTCCCTCTTTAAATACTGAGTCCGCCGCCTCTTCTCTCTCTCTCATCCAGTTATCCATTTTTCAGTACACAATTCTACACCTGGCGCGATCACCCAAACACACTGCAAAGCGCCTCGGAATAAAACGATTTAACTTGCCTCGATCTCCCACCGGGACGACCTCCCGGCACCTCTCCCTATTTACACTTTCACCAACGTGCCGCACACCTCGGCGTTACTGCTCCTGGCGCACCGCGTCTTCACCGACGCGCCGTCCCCCGGAGAGCTTTCTCACCATGCGGTCTAATTCCGTACCCTTGACAAACATGGGGGCTTCTTGTTATGCTTCACACATCATTTCCAAACTCTGCTGGATATCCAAAAGAAGCTCCAGACCGAGGTTGTGTCGGCGTTGCCGCTTATCCAGCCAGCAGCGGCTAAACACGAACACCACATCCGATTCCTTACAACACGAAACCGGACACCGACACGGGGAGATTTCTGGAGATAAAATTCTTTATTCCGAAATTACGCTGCGACGCGTTTCGGCATCAACTGCCTTGATCACATAGTGATCACTCCATGTTAAGCGCGCATTTAAATTAAAAACCTGCAGAGTGACCCCATCACATGACCGGAAACTTTTCAATGGATAACGAAGACAGACTTTCCTATCGTCACATCAAAAATAGTTACAGTCACTTGTTTTGTTTATGCATTTACATTGAAGTGCTCGATACTCTGGGCAAAACGTTAATAATTAATTCCATAATGTAGAATTTATATGCGGATTCATCAAAAACAGTTAACAATTAAAATTTCATTGTTTGACCATTTACAGCGTTGGGTTTACAAAAAAAGTGCAAGTGCAAGAGTTCATTATCTTTCCTCATTACTCCATGAGTGTCTTTAAATATAGGTGCACACATTAAGAAGTCCATTGATATATATATATATATATATATATATATATATATATATATATATGTGTATATATATATATATATATAGGTGTATATATATATATAGGTGTATATATATATATATTTATTTTTTGTTATATTGTTATATTAACATATTAAATGATCATATAAATTAAAATTATTAGTTTAATAATATTATGAAATTGCACCCTAAAAACACTTGTGACAGCATTAGCCCTGTCCAGACTGGATTATGGCAACGCCCATTATACGGGCATCCAAAAGCAGCACTTACATAAGCTACAGCATCTTCAAAATGCCGCACCTAGATTGCTGCTGGATATCCCTAGATTTCAGCCAGTCTCCAATGGACTGAAAATGATACATTGGCTCCCAGTCGAAAAAAGGATTATATTTAAATTCCAATACTTAGCATTCAAGGCATTGCATGGGGTTGGTTCTCAATACCTAAAGCAGCATCTGATCTGGTATGTACCCTCTAGAAATCCAAGATCATCACAGAGTAAACTTCTACATATCCCTAGATTTAAGAACACCCACTGGGGTGGAAGAAGTTTCATCTTGGATATGGTTAAAACATGGAACCTGCTGCCGGTTGATATAAAAAACAGCTAAACGCTGCTATCCTTCAGAACATCTCTAAAAACCTGGCTCTTCGTCGACTAGAGTCATGCTTTTACTTTCTCATCTGCAACTTTTCTAGGTCCTACTGGCACTAGTGCCTAGACGCCATTGGGCATTCGTGCGCTATACTAATTCTCAAATCAAATATAATTAAATGTATATTTTGATACATAAATGTATTAACTTTTTAAAATAATTCTTAAATAAATAAAATTTAATTTTTATTATATTACTGTTTCTTTTAAATATATTTAATGTTTATTATTTATGTTTTTATATATATACATAAAAATGATTTTTTGACTATAATATTAGTGACATCAATATTTTTGTTTTGATATTTTTGTCATTTACATTATAAGTATAGAATGTCGATATTTTTGTGTTGATAATTTTGTAGGTCAATGTTATTGGCCTCTATATTCTATCAGTGAACCCTCTCCAAGATGTTATTTCACCCAGATATATAACACAACAGCTGACATACATCTAAAACCTGCCAGTACTATTGGCTTTGTCAGTGGTTGTTAGCTGTTTAAGACAAATGAGTAACAACAATGAATTGTTATAAATAATTAACATTGGAAAAGTTTCAATTCTGAAAATGTGAGACTGTGATTTAAATATTATTGAGGTCTGTGGAAGGAGTTTTGGCCTTCAGTTATGTGTACTTTATGTTAGATATGTATGACCTTTTTCTCGACATATCGTCCATCTGCACATCTTCAACCTCAACTCTTTCCTCTTTAGCACCCTCTTTTCATTTTCCCCCGAATGCACTTCCTTGCATCTCCCTCACTTCACCACCCCAAACACAGACTGCACTTACTCACATGTAAGCACTTTATTTTTTTTTACTTTGACCTTGAAAATATTTTGACATCTGTGTACCTCCTACGCACACATTTACACCGAATTTCAATTGCAACTAGAATACACAACCATTGTTCTGTGTGCTCTGAGGAGAGGCCAGCTCAATGACAGGCACTTTGTTTTGCCGGCTTCAGCCTAAGCACCAGAGCTCTCAACCAAAGCCCCACATAAACACCTTCCATGACTCAAAGTAATACAAAAGGGGATGATGGACGGAACGTTTGAGCCAATCAAACACTCACCCCCAGTCAACTGATCTGGGTTTAATCCATCATCATTCTTTAGCTCACTCCACCACCCCAGTTCAGACATGGCCATATGCAAATCAGTCTGACCCTGTGCCTCATGGGAACAGTCCAGCCCGAACTGCCAAGCCATGTCTTTCCTGGACCGGAAATAAGCATCCTAGGACCGGTTTCTGGCATTTCAGCCGTCATCAGCCAGGCTTGCTTGAATCCAGTGGCAAAGTGAGCAAGGGACCTACGTCTGGGCATACCCCGCCAACTTAGGGCGACCAAAGCGATACAAAGGGGATGATGGACTGGACGTTTGAGCCAATCAAACACTCACCCCCAGTCAACTGTTCTGGGTTTAATCCATCATCATTCTTTAGCTCACTCCACCACCCCAGTTCAGACATGGCCATATGCAAATCAGTCTGACCCTGTGCCTCATGGGAACAGTCCAGCCTGAACTGCCAAGCCATGTCTTCCCTGGACCGGAAACAAGCATCCTAGGACCGGTTTCTGGCATTTCAGCCGTCATCAGCCAGGCTTGCTTGAATCCAGTGGCAAAGTGAGCAAGGGACCCACGTCTGGGCATACCCCGCCAACTCAGGGGCGACCAAGCGATACAAAGGGGATGATGGACAGAACGTTTGAGCCAATCAAACACTCACCTCCAGTCAACTGATCTGGGTTTAATCCATCATCATTCTTTAGCTCACTCCACCACCCCAGTTCAGACATGGCCATATGCAAATCAGTCTGACCCTGTGCCTCATGGGAACAGTCCAGCCCGAACTGCCAAGCCATGTCTTCCCTGGACCGGAAACAAGCATCCTAGGACCGGTTTCTGGCATTTCAGCCGTCATCACCCAGGCTTGCTTGAATCCAGTGGCAAAGTGAGCAAGGGACTCACGTCTGGGCATACCCCGCCAACTTAGGGCGACCAAGCGATACAAAGGGATGATGGAAGGAACTTTTGAGCCAATCAAACACTCACCCCCAGTCAACTGATCTGGGTTTAATCCATCATCATTCTTTAGCTCACTCCACCACCCCAGTTCAGACATGGCCATATACAAATCAGTCTGACCCTGTGCCTCATGGGAACAGTCCAGCCCGAACTGCCAAGCCATGTCTTCCCTGGACCGGAAACAAGCATCCTAGGACCGGTTTCTGGCATTTCAGCCGTCATCAGCCAGGCTTGCTTGAATCCAGTGGCAAAGTGAGCAAGGGACCCACGTCTGGGCATACCCCGCCAACTTAGGGCGACCAAGCGATACAAGGGGATGATGGACGGAGCGTTTGAGCCAATCAAACACTCACCCCCAGTCAACTGATCTGGGTTTAATCCATCATCATTCTTTAGCTCACTCCACCACCCCAGTTCAGACATGGCCATATGCAAATCAGTCTGACCCTGTGCCTCATGGGAACAGTCCAGCCCGAACTGCCAAGCCATGTCTTCCCTGGACCGAAACAAGCATCCTAGGACCGGTTTCTGGCATTTCAGCCGTCATCAGCCAGGCTTGCTTGAATCCAGTGGCAAAGTGAGCAAGGGACCCACGTTGGCTCAAGCGTTCCGTCCATCATCCCCTTTTGTATCGCTTTTGTCACCCTAAGTTGGCGGGGTATGCCCAGACGTGGGTCCCTTGCTCACTTTGCCACTGGATTCAAGCAAGCCTGGCTGATGACGGCTGAAATGCCAGAAACCGATCCTAGGATGCTTGTTTCCGGTCCAGGAAGACATGGCTGGCAGTCCGGGCTGGACTGTTCCCATGAGGCACAGGGTCAGACTGATTTGCATATGGCCATGTCTGAACTGGGGTGGTGGAGTGAGCTAAAGAATGATGATGGATTAAACCCAGATCAGTTGACTGGGGTGAGTGTTTGATTGGCTCTAGCGCTCGTCCATCATCCCCTTTGTATCGCTTTGTCGCCCTAAGTTGGCGGGGCTATGCCCAGACGTGGGTCCCTTGCTCACTTTGCCACTGGATTCAAGCAAGCCTGGCTGATGACGGCTGAAATGCCAGAAACCGGTCCTAGGATGCTTGTTTCCGGTCCAGGGAAGACATGGCTTGGCAGTTCGGGCTGGACTGTTCCCATGAGGCACAGGGTCAGACTGATTTGCATATGGCCATGTCTGAACTGGGGTGGTGGAGTGAGCTAAAGAATGATGATGGATTAAACCCAGATCAGTTGACTGGGGGTGAGTGTTTGATTGGCTCAAGCTGCTCCGTCCATCATCCCCTTTGTATCGCTTGGTCGCCCTAAGTTGGCGGGGTATGCCCAGACGTGGGTCCCTTGCTCACTTTGCCACTGGATTCAAGCAAGCCTGGCTGATGACGGCTGAAATGCCAGAAACCGGTCCTAGGATGCTTGTTTCCGGTCCAGGGAAGACATGGCTTGGCAGTTCGGGCTGGACTGTTCCCATGAGGCACAGGGTCAGACTGATTTGCATATGGCCATGTCTGAACTGGGGTGGTGAGTGAGCTAAAGAATGATGATGGATTAAACCCAGATCAGTTGACTGGGGTGAGTGTTTGATTGGCTCAAGCATTCCGTCCATCATCCCCTTTGTATCGCTTTGTCGCCCTAAGTTGGCGGGGGTATGCCCAGACGTGGGTCCCTTGCTCACTTTGCCACTGGATTCAAGCAAGCCTGGCTGATGACGGCTGAAATGCCAGAAACCGGTCCTAGGATGCTTGTTTCCGGTCCAGGAAGACATGGCTTGGCAGTTCGGGCTGGACTGTTCCCATGAGGCACAGGGTCAGACTGATTTGCATATGGCCATGTCTGAACTGGGGTGGTGGAGTGAGCTAAAGAATGATGATGGATTAAACCCAGATCAGTTGACTGGGGGTGAGTGTTTGATTGGCTCAAGCGTTCCGTCCATCATCCCCTTTTGTATCGCTTTGGTCGCCCTAAGTTGGCGGGGTATGCCCAGACGTGGGTCCCTTGCTCACTTTGCCACTGGATTCAAGCAAGCCTGGCTGATGACGGCTGAAATGCCAGAAACCGGTCCTAGGATGCTTGTTTCCGGTCCAGGGAAGACATGGCTTGGCAGTTCGGGCTGGACTGTTCCCATGAGGCACAGGGTCAGACTGATTTGCATATGGCCATGTCTGAACTGGGGTGGTGGAGTGAGCTAAAGAATGATGATGGATTAAACCCAGATCAGTTGACTGGGGGTGAGTGTTTGATTGGCTCTAGCTGTTCCGTCCATCATCCCCTTTTGTATCGCTTTTGTCGCCCTAAGTTGGCGGGGGTATGCCCAGACGTGGGTCCCTTGCTCACTTTGCCACTGGATTCAAGCAAGCCTGGCTGATGACGGCTGAAATGCCAGAAACCGGTCCTAGGATGCTTGTTTCCGGTCCAGGGAAGACATGGCTTGGCTGTTCGGGCTGGACTGTTCCCATGAGGCACAGGGTCAGACTGATTTGCATATGGCCATGTCTGAACTGGGGTGGTGGAGTGAGCTAAAGAATGATGATGGATTAAACCCAGATCAGTTGACTGGGGGTGAGTGTTTGATTGGCTCAAGCGTTCCGTCCATCATCCCCTTTTGTATGACTCAAAGTATGCACTATATAAGAGTAAAAGGTGCACGGAAAAATACAGAAACACAACATGATGAAATAGTCAACACTCTTGGAGAATGCAAGATTAAGTAAAACGTGAAATTAAAGAGGAACTAAATTGATGGCATGCATTACCTTAATGTTTTTAACATTCATGTTGGTAAATCAATCCATGTTATTGGCGTTAATGTTAAGGACATGAAGATAGGCCAGTTCTAACACTACACAGCATGTAAACTGTCGCTACAATAAGCACATATTTCTTCCTTTGCGCTTGACTGAGATATGTGGATCCCTTCACAAGGGAACAAAAACCCTGCTCACCCTTTGGATCAATTTTATGGGTGAACAACTAGAGCAGCTCCACTTCTAAAGGGCCAGTGACCTGCAGGAGGGGCCTGGGGTGCCACAGTGGTGGAGGCTAGCGTGAGCAGGGGTCTCAGCACAATATACATAACACAAAATTAGCATTATAACACTTTCTATTACCGAGGAAAAGGTGCCAAATCACACATGCTTGCATTCAGTCCTAACGTGTGACGAATGGGAAAGGGTGGGATCTATGCTTTAGAATAATGGACGTCTGGCCTCACGCAGGGATGCATACTCCGATGCCTGAAACAGTGATGCTAACTGTGTCACTGGCCTACTACGGATACCACCATAGACTACAATGGCAATGAAGGGCTTTAGAGAGGTAATCCCAATGTCATGCATCACATTGCAGAAAGTTCAGTTACTGCCTGGCTTCCATCTCCTGCTTTAGAACGAGGTGGGGCAGGCAGCATGGGACAGACAGCCCAGACTTTAAAACATTGATTTGTTTCGAAATGCGATGGCGTTAATTATGGACTCCTGTCATATGTCAAGCAGTCTGAGGCACTTTCTAATCAACTAAGATGCAGGAATAGTCCACATAAATCAATAGAGGAATCATATAAACCTGCAAACAATTATAACAGAGACTCACCACTCAGAACAAATATAAGAGAACTGAAAGAAAGACTTGCATGTGTCAGTATTTTCTCACCCCTGTCTAATAAATTAGAAAAGATTATTGAGAAACATTGAAACATCTTTAGAGTAGGTAGTATTGATTTAAAAAAAAACTTCTCTTACCTTATAAAAGGGGTAGGATTCTTCAAGACATCCTCATTCACACAAGACCCCTAAAAACATGGAACCCTACTCCCAAAGAACACTGTGGTAGACTTCCACAAGTTGTGGGTCATTACCCGTGTTGAAGCAGTAGCTTATGCAAATTTACAAGGCTTAGCATTGTACTTGATTTGGGTCTCACATATCCTTGGAAAAATAAAACACACACAACTGCAATACTGAATCAGGTATTTACATGATTCCATGTCTATGTGACTGACTATATTTTGGGATGACAAACAGAAAAGGGAAAGGTTTTACACTAAGCATGCAGTAGTATAAAATCCGGCAAATTAACAACTAAGGCCCTGGATACGATGCCAGTCTGAAAGCCTTCAACCTCTGGTCGGAGGCTTTCCAACGGCCATGGCAGGTTTAAAGTCCGACCGCCATATTATGATGACGCAGTCAGAGTTTAAACGGCTGAGGGAATCTGACGTGGTCCTGATGGGCTCAAGCAGCCTGTCAGCCAGTCAGAAGGAGCTCATAACACCTTAAGGATGGCGTTTCCGCCATTAGGATTATGATGTCGGTTTCCGACAGCCAATCTATGTGGGCCTTTCTGACATGGATTGGCTCTCGGAAACTGACTTTGAGGGCCCCCAGCAGGGCCACCTTGGCCCTCCGTATTTGGGCCTGAAGGGCACCTATGTTGACCCCCTAAACATCCCTGCACCACGTGGCAGGCACCATAAGGTACCTGCCACACGGTGCAGGGATGTTTTCAAACTTCCATTTTTCAATGGGAGCTTGTGCTGCGGGCGGTTTTGGACAGCTGCACAAGCTCTCAATAAAGAATTGAAGTTTGCGACTGCACCATGTGCGGTCGCATCCGAAAGGGGTTGTCGGAACCGCTGACCTATGGCCGGGCGGTTCCTTCCCTGAAACGGTGTCAATCAGAGGCAACTCCGACGAACACCATAATTAGGCCCAAAGTTTGTGTCCTTTTCAAACAGACAGAACACATCTAGGACAAAAGTCAATGGGCTGTAATTGAAAGGGTACCCAGGTGGACCAACACACCTTGTATAGGTTTGAGGAACGAAGGGTACGCAGACTGTGCACCCAAAAGCAGTTTCTCAAGGATGAAATTAAATGGGGCCAATTATAAAGAAATCCTGATTGGTGCAACAACTCCACCAATTCTTTTGCTGTGGGCCTCATATTTAGCCCTGTATGATAACAATATTACTTAATGAGCTGCATCTATATTCTGGGATCTCCAATAGCTATAAACATTCAGAATTATTTTTTCCAAACACCATTCAAACAATTTTTTTAAACTTTTACTAATAAACAATATTTATTCTCTTGCCCCATGCAAGGCAATCTGCAATGGGGCCAGATGACAGCACTTATGTGATACTCCTTTGCTGATACATGTTTCTGGGTTTCACTGGAATTATTGTGTACAGTATGTTTTGTTAGCTGTAAATGCTGAATGATATGCCATGAACACCATATCGACCTCCAATCAGGAGCATTTACTTTCAGTTTGGAAAAGGAGTGTTTAATTGAATACTTGCTCCTAATATGGTCTCTGTGTACCACACGTATTTCTTACCTAGCTGCAGAGACCCCTACACATCCCGAAAACAATGCAACCACATATAAGGTTTGTTCAGAAGAACAAAATCTTCTGAAATGGCCACCACATTGCACTATGGAGCCTCTACATTGTTGCTGTAGCATCTGCCAAGTAGGCCATGTCACCTATGCATTAATCAAATGACGCAGCTAGTGAAGTGCGCCGCATTTGTTCATGAGCACCAATGACTTGTGCTCTTTCAAGTGGTACTGTTTAGCGGATTGGCTCACGACAAACCTGCTGTGCCAGCTAGAGAGGTAAGCAATATTCGTAATGATCAGGAAGATGCAGCATCCCACATATTCTAAGGTCGCCAGGTGGCTCAGTCACACTTTAGTTTACGTGAGCGGCACCTGGTGGGCATTTACAGACTACCTACAACTTTATTACTGATA
Organism: Calotriton arnoldi; assembly: GCA_963921515.1. Lineage (NCBI taxonomy): Eukaryota > Metazoa > Chordata > Amphibia > Caudata > Salamandridae > Calotriton > Calotriton arnoldi. Next base: position 2,334,505 of record CAWUFW010000323.1, on the reverse strand, counting down.
TGTATCTAATACTGTGCACTGCCTGTTGTTCTTTAGGGAGATAGGTTACCAACAACTGATGTTGGATATTGCAATTTTATTGATGTTAGGATGATTTCCAAGGAATTACAGCTATATGTTTTGATACTGACTTATGTTGTGATTTTTCCTTTGGTACTCTCCCAATGTGTGAAAACCTGGGAAGAAATACGATTTCTATTCTTTTTCTAACTGATTTGTGACCTGGTAACAATTTTAGGAAACAATAATCAATCAGTAGGTGACTACTAGAAGTGACCCCAATCATGAAGAATGCCCATGATCCAATGGACCAACAAATATAGGCTGAAACATGTTGATGATAAAACATTGCAAGGATATGCATTATTCAAATCCCTTCTATATCCTAGTTTTATTGATGCAACTGGGAATCCCCAATAAATGTGACAGCCTTCCTTGCCACATTTTAATTCCAAAGCAGGGTTCCAGTTCACCTAACCATACCGAATGGGACCAAAACAAAACAAGAAAGTAACACAACCTCTTAACGAACTCTTAGTGGAGCCCACCTATCTAGCCAATCACATGGTTTACAATGAAGAAGGGACCAGTGATAAAGCATGTCTACTTGGTGGATGTGGACCTTCTTTTTTTACAAAAAAAATCCCTAAATCTATTACAGAGAAAACACTATAGATCTGAGAATTTTTAAGCCAAACTTTATTCAAGGTCATGGACCAGATACTCGTTTGTGGCCATATCCTCTATATCACCTTTGTGTATATGACTCTGTGTGGGGAACCAGACTGTTAAGCTGTGGGAGATGAAGACCTCATAATTGATGTTACTACGGCTGAGTTCCCACAAAGGTAAACCAATCTAATTCCTATTGAGTAAGCCGAGTTCCTCCATGAATCCCTGGTTTACTGATATCTGCTTAATATATGAAGCAACGGTATCCTCAGATAGAATTTCATATGGTGCATATACAGTGTTCCCAAAATACCATCACAGTTAATGAATAACTTAAAAATCCAAAATAAATTAGTTTCAAAGATAATATGATGATTAAAATGACACCAAAATAAAGAAGCAATCAGATGTCAAATACATAAAAACCTGTGTGGTGCAGGCAACAGCACCAAGGCACTCCGTAGCAATCCAGTGATTGAACACATTTAGATGCAAGCTGTTGGTTCATTCTGGTCAAAAGTTAGGGTTACAGTGATCCATCCAGTCGATGACGAGTGAGATTAGGGAAGGGCTTTTGGTGATTGACAATCATAGAATTTACCTTTTCACTTCAAAACCTTTCATGACATTGGAAATCTTCAGTGAGGCAACGCATGAAGCTGAGCCCAAACATGGCTCCACAAGGCTAGATACATCTTTTTTTGCAGACCTGCAGCAGCTTCAAACTTTGGCGTCAACATACCAGAGCAGTACAAACCTGGAAAATGTAGACAGTGAAATCACATCTTTTTTTAGATGCCTTGGTATTTCATCCCTATACTTCAAATTCCAAAACCTGGTGGAATGGTTGTTACTACTCTCATTGTGCTGCAAAAGGCCCTACCTGCTGGAAAGGATTTTTAGGCCACCAAACATGGATGCTTGTTGTCCTCATAACTACCAGTCAGGACCAGACCATAAAGTCCAGTTGCAACTGGTTTGCTGGTTTTCTTTAAGGCAGACACATATCTGTCTGTCTCCAGAGCCTCTTTCACGTTTCCACTTTTGTCCTTGTGGAATAGTACTCCAATCCCAGGGATTCAGGATAAAGTTGGAGATCTTGTTTTCCACAATCCTCAATTTGGCAGATGGGAATTTACAGAAGGTAATCTTCTCTTTTTCCTTGGTTTTTTCTCTTGCTCTTTTAGGGCTTACAGCAGTTTTTAAAAGGCAAATTTAGCTGTTATTAGTCAAACTAAAGTTATCATAGCTTCACTTCCTAAATGTTACCATGGTGTGACTCGGCCAGGGCTTATTTTAAATAATGCTGGTGTAATTCTCATAATTTGGGGAATTTAGCATTATGTTTGTTGTGCAGAAATCCTGAAATTAAGCTACTTCACATATTTATACACCGTTAACTGTAAAATGTTGCTGTTGATTCTTTTCTTCTTTCTCATTCATCCCATTCGGTGGTGTTAATTTTATCGGGGAATTTTAACCTTCATCCCTGCTAAGACTACTAACTGTACCAATTAGATGGTTCTTCAGATTCTCAGGTCCATGTGAAGAACACTGTTCAAGGAGACATGCTAAATAATCTGATCACCTGTTTCAATCAGTGAATCTTTTTACTAAAAACTATTTGGAACAGCTGTCTGTAATACCAACATTTAAAGGGTAAGGTTCTGGTTCTATAATCAACTACATTTTTGAGTCCAGGGCGTTTGTTCTGTTTTGGTGAGTTTAACACTGGTCTGGAACACTCATATTGATCACAACCGCCTGACAGCAACATTTTACTGGGAAAAAAGCAAGCAGGGCATCTCTGATTTCTATCAATCCCTTACTGAGTCAAAGGAGCAGGGGCGTAGGATAAAATGGGTGAATGTTACCCAAGAGGAATTTAACGCCTGCATGTTTTAACATGTTGGGATGACTGCAATATATGTTTTGAGAATGATATTACTGATGCCCAGATCTTTATGGGCTTTGAACGCATATGTGCACACATTAATCATGCTCTGACCAAGCAAAGTGGAGGGGGTCCCCCAAACCGTGCAGTTGGTTTGATGTGCACTGCGTGAGGGCCAAAAGAGTATTAATGGCAACTGTTAAAAGTATTCTGTGGGACAGGTCTGCTATTAAAATTTCTAAGAGCAGCTTCTTGGCAACCGGAAGTTGCAGCTGAAGAAAGAACTGCGGGGTCACTTGGTGACGGCGAGCCCCCTAAACTACAGTACTATATTTTGGAGCATTTTAATACACTCCTTCTTTAAGAACAATTTGTTGTCGGAACAGGAAGTCACTGTTCCTGCCCAGGCCTGGGAGAACCATTTTACTATTCTTTCTGCCTTGGCGGAAGACAAGCCCGCATTTATGTCTATCACCCCAATTGATGGGTTTATGGTTGAGTGGAAGGAGGTGAGAAATGTCATTATCCCTCTCCCTTTGGATTTGGCTCCAGGCTCAATGGGGTCCTGGGTGACCTTTTGAAAACACTGCCGGATCGGTGGGGCCCAGTTATCACCCGGCATATCAACACAGCCACTAGTGGACCCCTGTCTGACGCTTGGAGGCGATCTGTTATCATCCCCATATTCAAGAATCGCAATTGAGCAAGCCCGGTCTGTTACAGGCCTAGCTTACTAATCAACGTGGAGGTCAAGATTATTGGGAGCGATATTTTGGAGAGACTCACTACATGGGAAAATGAGAGGGCAATTCTTTCCGGAGTACAGTATGGGTTCAGATCTGGCAGTGGTACAATAGAACAGAATCTCAACTTACATCTCTTGATTTCAAAATACACCCGGGTGAAAGGGGAGGGCCATTCTTACGGTCTTCATTGACCGCAGCTGGGCCTTTGATAAAGTGAGGGGCAAAAAGCTCTGGTTCCAGTTGAGGTGCATGGACGTGGATGCGGTCCTAGTAGGATTCATGAGAGCCTTCCATACAGACCTCACAGGAGTAGTTAGAAATGGTTCTAATGGCAAATGTACCACCCCATTTGCTTTGAAAGGGGATGTCCGTCAGGATTGCATTCTTGCACCGTTTTTATTTGTCATGTATATTAATCGGTTGAAAGGTATGTTTTAACCAACGTCGGGGGAGATGTCCCTTGGATCGGCAGAAGACCAATTACGGTTTTCCAGTATACCAACGATGCTGTTTTAATTGCCCGGACTCCCAGGAGTTTGCAACAGCTTTTAGATCCTTTTATCACTTTTATGAATAACCTGGACCTTTCTACCAACTTTAAAAAGTCTGTTGTTATGGTAGCAGGCCCAAGAAATACCAAAACTCGAACTCTTGTTGCACAGGGCCAGATTTTATCATGGTTGATGACTTCTCCTATTTGGTGCTTCTCTTGAATTCCGTTCTTAGTTGGACACCTTTAGTTAAGAAAAATGGGAGAATTCTGCAAAGAGCCATTTCAGGAGTACATGACTTTGCCAGACGTATTGGTTATAAGCCACCGGATCTTATGTTAAAAATATACAAGGCCAAGTGCATTCCGATATCAACCTTTGGCTGTGAAATTTGGGGGTATGCCAAAATTGACCAAATTCAAATGTTTGAGAATACTTTTCTGAAGAATCTTTTGTCTGTAGGTCAAGGTACCCCTGCTGAGATCATTCATGAGGAATTGGGGATGGTCTTCATTTCAGATCTCACTTGTATACGCCCACTTCTTTTGTGGTGTTCTCTCTGGTCAAAAGAAGTATTGCATTTAAATAGACCAATCCTAATGTCTGTCACTAGATAAAGTGGATGATATCCCATGGATCTAGTACATAAAGAACATTTTCACAGGATTGGACCAACCTTTCCTTTTATAAGATCCTGTGGGCATCATAAGCAAGGACCTAATTTGGGTCAAACAGGCCTTTGTTCAGAAGTTGATTACAGAAAGGGAGAATTCCGTCTTAACGGAACAGTTGTTTTGTGGATATGTCATGGTTAATGGTTCAATCTGTCCCAAGCCTGGAGCAGTACCTAGTTGTGAATATGCCTAATCCTCATCGCCGTCTTTTAACATTTCTGAGACTGAATATTTTCCACCAATTGTTATTCCCAAAGGGGGTTTGTTTTTCTCAATCATACTTGCCTCCATGCACGTGTAACAGTATTTCCATCTGTACCTCCATGCACATAGTACTTTTATGTCCAATATTCTCCGCCCTCCTACCTAAATATCTAAGGCCTATATTGCTTGCATGTGCTTTTAAGCAGATCAGATCCACTTACCTATACTTACAGCTTTTGGCTACTTCCAAACTGTGTTTTTTTGTCTCCCATTTTTTATCTAGGGTTTTATGCTCTACTCGATAGTTATTTATCTATTTGTCTGAGAAATGTTATGTTAATCTCTATTTTTTAAGAACTGTTTTTTAAAAAAAGAGACTTATTTTAATGCCTTATGGATTGATGTATTTTATTATTTGTTCAAGCTTGCTTGTTATGATGAATTTCTTTTTATTCTGTACTTGTATGATTTTCTCTGAAAATTGAATAAAAGTTTATTGAAGTTACTGCGAAAGTACTAATCATGGTAAAAATTTACCTTGAACACAAAGGAAAAACAGAAGACACGCGACTGTTGTTCGAGGTGCTTATATTTTTTGCACTGTTTTTATTGCAAATTGCATCAAAATTCACATTAAAAGATAGCATGAAATAATAGATTTACATTTCACATAATTGTGCATAATTTTCCTAAATGTTTCCAAAATTTTGTGTAACTATGCAAAAGCAAATTATGCAAGTTTTGCATATCCCTAGATGTGACCTTGTTTCTGTGTCAGAAAGGTGGCTTAGGGTAAAGACACACCAACGACTGCATTTGTTACTGCTGAGCATGTTGTATTGGGGATTTTTCAACACAATCAAACCTTTAGAGTAGTTTAAAGCTGTAATTAAAATGAGGACAGGCAGGTGATCTCCAGGATTTTCTAAAGTCACAGGTCCTTAAATACCTTCGTTTCTATGGCATCATCTCCATGAATTTTGTCCTGATGAAGACCCTTTTTTAAATAATTGTTTTGGGGTTGAAACAGCAACACAATTGCTACCTCTGGACTGCTTTGTATATGATGTGCACCATGTGTGTGAATAAAAAGTAATAAAATAATTTCCTAATCTCAATTGCAATTATGGCTTCTAATAAACTAGTAACCAATCTGAATTCACTGTGTCACTTTGCTCACAACTCATGTGCTGAGCGGACACATTTTGAAGCACTTTTGAATTGTTTGAAAATGTGATAAAATCATTATCAATTGATTGTATGTTAGACTTTGTGCTTTTTGTCACCTAGAAATCATTACTTGTAGAGGATTGATTGGTGTTCTCCATACTCCGCCAAAGGCCTTTTTGAACAATTCCATAAGAACCATTGTTTATACGTTGATTACTATACCCAGTTTCTGAGGAACATAGAGCTGCTCCATCTAACTTTACTGTTTAGTGTAAAGACTGTCACATTGTGCTTTCCGCAACTGCCCGTTTTCATCATCAACCTCCTTTATTCGATTTTAAGAGATAAAATCATAAAAGTCAGACACAAAAAAATACTTTTCAGAAAAAATATATATCAGATAAAATACAATTAGATTGACTTCAAGCGAGATAAAAAATAGCACTCTGTGGGAGTGGTTAAGAACTGAAGAAACAGTAAGGCAGGTCTCACTTGGTTAAAATTCATGTTCTTCAAGAGTGGAAGTATATATTTAAAACGCAAATAGTTGTATTTTGAGCAGACATGACTATGTGTAAGGTATCATTAATGGAAACATTATCACAATCACATACAGGGAGCCTAAAGTCATTAAAACAACCATGATTAAAAGGCACAAGCCGTGGGAATAAATTAAGTCTGAAGAAAGTCAGCAGTCGTCGCTGGTGACTGGGCATGTCCAAGGTAAGGTACGGCTCCAAGCCGCTTACAGTTTTCACTAAAAGTGTGTGACATGCTAAAAGCATGTTCTGAGCTGAGGTCTCCCGATCTGCTCTCATCTTATCTCTGAATGCTTCTGCGACCCATCTTTTATTGGTTTGAACAATGCCACTTGGATCATGATAAAGTTCTTGTCTCCCTAAACTTTTCAATGTGGAGAAGACATAAGTCAGCCAAGGGATCAGAGAAAAGTTATCCAGGTTCATGCAATCTTGCATGATCAACCTGTTGAGGCCTAGCTCCTTCTTCCACCAGACTGAAAGCCAAAGCTACAGAGGGCAGAGCCGAATAAAATCAATCACATGGCCCATGCCAAACTCTTCATGAACAACCTCAGAAGATTTACTTTGTGGGACCCCTGAGAGGCCCCTGAGGAATTTGTTTTCTGCCACTTGGATCAGGGTAACTTGCCCATATCCCCAAATGCCACACCCATAGCCAGCTATTGGGATACACTTGGCCTTAAATATATCTAGGACTGTTTTTATGTGAGTATGTCTCAGTCGCCAGCAATTGTCTCCAATACTAAATATTGCCCTGTTAAAAACCATCATGTTTTGATTTATTAAAGGAGACCAGCTGAGACCTGAGTCTAATTGAACTCACAAATAGCAAAACTTGTCAATCTAGCTAATATGATGACCATCCACTATGAATTTCATTGTCTTTGTCTTAGGCGGGCCAAACTTCATCACATGTGATTTAGAAAAATTAATGGACAGATCGAGGCTGTTCATAAAATCAGTAAATAAGTCTAAAAGTTTCTGTAACCCCCTAGCAGTCCAAGCAATTAAAACTGTCTTGTTTGCATAAAGCAGAGTGGGGATCATGCAACCGCCAGCCATAGGGGCATCAAGATGAGGGTCTGTGAGAACTGATTCTACTTGATTAATGTAGAAAATTAATAAAAATGGCGCAAGTATGCAACCCTGGCGAACCCCTCGCTTTAGTTTAAACTGCCAGTCAAGATGGCACCTCAAAACATCTGCAAACTCCTCTCCATTTTTTCTAAACCTCCACATTATACCAGCCCAATTCTTTCTCCAAAGGATTTCAGGCAAACCTCACCCTGTCAGAACTCATTTACTCCCAACCGTGTGGTAGGAAGGGAGACTAGGAGTGACCATATTCACAAAAGAAACAGGTCATAGCTACTATTCACATGTAGATGACATTTTGGCATGGGACAGGGCCTTGGTGGAGATCATTCTGTTATTATCTTTTGTAGCTGAGGTGGAAACTATAATGCTTCAGAGATAATGAGTTGTGAAACAGAGAAATTATCTGCAAGCCACATGGAGATCTACTAAGAAAATTGATGCCACCATTTCTGCATAGTCGATAAGGTTAAGGCGAGTAATATGACTATTCTAGTTATTGTAAATAATCAAAATCCAGGGGCATAAGTATGAAGGGGTTTGCGTGGAGGGTGCACCACACAACGTGGTGCAAGTTCAACGCAAACCCAAAATGTGATTTATGAAGCCTCACAAGGCCATCTTGCCAAATCGATGCGTTGCGTTACTCTGCCCTGGAAAGGCGTTTCATGGGCGCTGCATGGGTGTTCCCACACAACTCCCATGGTTTTTGATGCATTCCCAGATTTACCAAAAGTAGCAGACCTGGGAATGTGCCAAAAATATCCTTATTTCTCCTTATTACTTCCTCTTTCTGTGTGTGTTGTATTCTGCAGCACACACAGAAAGAGGAATATGCCTCTGGCGATAGCTTTTGTGCAGGAAGGTGACCCTCTCTGCACACAACAATCCTGCATGCAACCCAGCATCCTTGTGCCATGGTGCAAGGGTGCCTGCATTGTCGCCAGGCAGCGAAAACGGCGCCAGTGCAAGGCTAAAGGCAGAAATGTGCCATATTCTTTTAAATACAGCTCATTCCTGCCCTTTCCCTGCCAAGCAGCGCAGCAAGGTGACTTGCTGCGCTCCGTGACTATTTTATAAATATGCCCTCCAATATTTTCGATGTGCACACTTACTCAAATATTGCTAAAATGGAGATTGAAGGTTTTTAAAAAAAAAATTATTTTCTTTATTGGTTTTGCAGTGAACACAACGCAAACACAGGTATGCATTGTCAATGCAGGGGTACACTTCAGACTGTTATTACCAAGAGCATTCAAACTGTCGTTTATACATCATATTTAAAAGGACTTATCTATACATAATTCTACTTGAGACTCCGTAAGGTTACATACAAACGCGTGGGATGCAGCAATTACACACCTGTGATCATGCTAGGGTTACTACCCCGTCCCCGCTCCCTTCACACTCCAATGGCCCCTCCCTATCACCTGCTCCCTCCGACTCTCTGGTTACTTTACCCACCAAGTATTGCTGGAATATACTCCAATACGCCTTTGGCCTGGATTGCTGCGGTAATAGTTCGTTGTAGGCCTCAGACTGAGTATTACAGTAAACCATATCTATAGTCCATTCCTCGATGAGTGGTATTGGGCCCCTCTTACCCAACACATCACTACGCACCTTTTAGGCAGCAGCAGCCCTATCACTACCAACTGACGGACCTCTTTATTGATTGCCTTGGTGTATCCCAAGAGTGCGAGATAAGGGTCCGGAACAAGTGTAAGACTGGTTATTTTATTTACCATGTGAAATATTTTCCCCCAGAATTCCAATAGTCCTGGGCAACTCCGGGCCAAATGCAGAAAACCTGCAACTTGCTCTGTGCAGCATTGACAGGAGGTGGATTCTCGCAGGCCATATCTGAACAGACGTTCAGGGGTATAATACGTTCTATTAATGTATTTAAACTGTATAAGACGATGCCTGCCTTTCTGTGAGACCTGCCTAGTCATTTTGCAACAGTATTGCCATTCCCTGTCCCCGATTGCTCGCCCCAAGTCCCCCTGCCAGTCCTGTCTCGCTTTCGAGTGTAGAGACCTCCTACTTTCTTGTGCTATATTATAGATCCTAGAGACCAGCTTTGCGGGGAGTGGGTACGAATAATGTGAGTGAGAGCTAACTTCTCGGGTGGTTCCTGAAGGCTATCTCCTAAAAGTGCCTTCAGAGCGTGTTGTACTCTGTAGTGTTGGTAGCGAACTAGGGGGAAATGGGTATGTCTCTCTACTAATATATTCTCCAATGTACGGAATTCCCCCTCCTTGAACAGGTCTCCTACTTCAGTGATGTTTACCCTGCGCAATTCTTGGGATACTTCTCTCTCTATACCTGTTGGGAGCCAGACGCACCAGTCTAGAGGGGTCGAGGGGGAATACAATAACGCTCCCGCCTGCCTATCCAACAAGTTATGCCAGGCATGCACCATGGAATTAAGGGAATCCAGCAGGCTGTGTCTTCTGACTGGCTTCTTACACAGTACCTGTGGGAGGGAGTGTGGATCAGCTGCAATTTTCTCTACATGTACATGTGGCAGGGACTCTGGGCCGTGTAGCCAAGCGTAAGCATGTGAGCACTGTGCTGCTCTGTAATATAAATCTAGATCTGGGGCGTTAAGGCTCCCCATGGAGTATGGCAAGGTGAGATTTTTCCATTTGACTCGAGGTTGTTTACCCACCCAGGCCAACTTAATAAGGAGGGACTTCATCTTGGAAAATACGAGTGCAGGGAGAACCATGGGAATGTTCTGGAATAAGAATAATAGTCTAGAGAGGACGACCATCTTCTTTAGTGAGATTCACCCCAACAACGAGAGGGGCAATCTTATCCATCTGGCCACATCCTCCTCAAGCTTCTCCAGGGCTCTCCCGTAATTGTCAGTGAGGACTACCTCCGAGTCCGTGTGCACTTGTATCCCTAGATAACGGACGGATTCTATGGTCCACTTCAGAGGGAATTCCATATGAATTGGCTGTGTGGATGAAGTCAACGGGAAGATTAGAGATTTGTTCCAGTTAATACTTAAGCCAGAAAGCTGCCCGAAGCGGACCACCTCATTAAGCACTGGGGTAAGGTGAGTAGTAGGGTCTCGTACATATAAAAGTATGTCATCTGCATATGCTGAGGCTATCAATTGGTACCCCAGGAAACGCACCCCTCTATGGCTATGGTACTCCCTAAGGGCACACAGCAGTGGCTCAGCGACCAGGGCATACAGGAGCGGGGACAGTGGACAGCCCTGACGTGTGCCTCTAGATATACATATAGGCGACGTCACCCTATTCCCCAGTCTGACTCTGGCAGTCGGTGCCTCATACAGCACTTTTACTAATTGTCGAAAAACTTCCCCAACACCGACCCGCCTCAGCACCGCTTCCATAAAGGGCCATTCAACGGAGTCAAATGCTTTCTCAGCGTCTAAGAAGACTGCCGCTGCTTTGACTGTTGGATTTATATGCTTTATCGCAGCAAAAATGGTTCTGAGATTAGATTTTAAATTACGTCCCAGGACAAATCCCGCCTGCTCCACCCCGACCAACCCAGGAATCGGGTGACAATCGATTAGCTAGTATCTTGGCATATAATTTCGTATCTACATTGAGCAAGGACAGGGGTCTGTATGACGAACACTCATTAGGGGGTTTTCCTGGCTTAAGGAGAGTTACAATTGTGGCCTCTCTCATCAAGGGGGGGCATCACTTTGCTCCCAGCCATCTCTTCAAACAACGTGATGAGGTGTGGTATAAGGAGGTCTTGGAAGGCTTTGTAAAAAGCAACAGTCAGCCCATCCGACCCCGGAGCAGTGCCACTCTACATGGATGTTAATGCAATCCTAACTACCCTTGGGTCCAGGGGTTCCATGAGATACTCTCTGTGGGAGTCCATGAGCCACACCATCTGTATGTGTGCTAAGTAGTCATCTGTAGCCTTATGCGAGACCTATAGAGCTCCGTGTAATATCTGCGAAATCTGTCAGCAATCCCCATTGAGCCGTATATCATATTGCCGTACTCCCCCAAAATCTCTATTACGGCACTGGTGTCCCTCGGAGGGCACTGCAGATTGGCTAGAAGGGCCTCATTGTGCTCCCCCTCTCCATACACTCGTGTTGATGCATACTTGCCCAAATGCTTAACTTTACTTTCTGCTGTATCCTGATATTCTTCCAGAGCTCTTTTAATAGTATCTAAGCACTTGATGTTGCCAGTGCTTAAGTGCTCCCGATCCAAGCTTGCAATTTCTGCTTCTAATCTTGTGAGCCTATTTTGTATTGAACGCAGCACCCCAGCATGTTTTGATATCGCCTCCCCGATAAATACCTTGAAGGCTTCCCAGACCATCGAGAAGGAGGAGACGAAACCAATATTTTCCTTTAAAAAAACCTCAAAGGTCGTAGCTATTTCCGAACGAAACACCTAGTCAAGCAACGAGTAAGGGGGGAACCTCCATGTGAATGGAGAGTGACGTTCTCCAGAAGTGCCGGCAGTGACTTTTTCCCCCTGAGTTGCAGCTCTCAGCCGTTCCACAGATATTCATATATCTACTGAAGGGGTGGGAAAGTGCAATTCTGCAAAAAAAGCAGGATCGTGGAGGATAGATGATAAGGCTCGCAGAGCTACCTTAGCACACGGCCATCTTTAGGCCAGGCAAGCTCCGCCCCCCGAGATTAAAGGTTTTTCTTTTCAAAAGTTAGTAAAAAGAGAAACTAAACATATGTAACTTTAAAATACAGTCTACTGCAGTGGCAGTATACAACATAGGCTTTCAGACACGTTTGCAATTGAAATGCAGCTGGGGAACCATGTTACTTTCAGATGTATACCCTATGCAGCTGTGAAAAACAGTTTTGCACATTTAAAACTGACCACCAGGGTCACTTAGCGATTCCTTTCATGATGAACTAGGCTTGCGGTTTTTTGCAAATGCCATTAAGCTGGCCCCCCTGATGCTATGATGCTCCATCTGGTGTAACCAGGAGGCCTCGCTGAATAGGAACATTATCCTGGACTGTCTAGTTTGCATCATGGGTCTTCGCATTCCGTGGCTCAGGTATGTCAAAGACATGTGTAATAAGCTGGGCAGACTGGACATCTTGCCTCGCCTGGTCACTTAAGTGCGAAGGACATAAATTGGTTAAAAGTCCTTTTTAAGGACCACTTGATTAAAGACAGGGAGGAGTGAAAACTACGGACACCTGCCAACAGAGAGTACCTGTTGGTAAGAACCATGCTCGGCATAGAAACTTATCTGGCTATGGTGCCAAGTGAAAGAGACAGGGTTCTCCTTACCAGGTTTAGGGTGAGATTGATCAGTTGTCAACTTTCTTTCCCGTTGGGTCAGTTTAATACAAAGAAAATCCTGGTCTGCCCTTGTAATGTGCGCTCCTTGCAAACTCTAGTACATTTCACCTTTTTTTGCAGGTTCTATAATAGTTATGCCAGGAAGTGCCTAATCCCACTGTTGAGGGACACTCCTCACTCCTGACATATCCCGGCCCTCTTGTATTTACAGTCTCACCTGAACCCTGATATCTGTTTTGGCATGGCTACCTTTCTGAAACATGCTTTACAGTTTAGGCGAACCCTATTGTTTTAATTGACTATATTATCTCTTGTTTTATGTGTTCCTGGTTTTTGGCTCTGTTTTCAGCCCTTTATTGACATTGCGTTTTTAACTTTCTTCTGCACTTTATAATTATGGTTGTTCTTTTTTAAGTGGGTTGTTGGATTACTGGGCTTTACAGTATTTGTATTGCGCTGTATGCTGCTCTTTTTTATTGATGAATTTTTTCTGTATTTTATGGTGTCATTATGCTTTATTGCTTTATTCTAAGAACCAAAATAGAGCCGATGATGATGAATGGAACTGACTTAGTAGAGTGTTTAACCTGGCATTCAATGGAAAAGCACGGATTTGAGTCAGAGGCACCAAATCTGTTATTTAAGAACATATAATTTTTTCTCTAGATAGATGCAAGAGGAGAACATATCTAAAACATTGGGTTAAAAATTGGGTTCCTGGTTGACTGGGGTATGAGCCCTGGTCAAGCAGTAACCACAATCCTCGTCAGGGTAAGGCACAAGCACACCCTAAATTAGCCTGTGCTTACCCATGGTAGCTTGGTTCAGAGCAGTCAAGCTTAACTTTAGAGGCAATGTGTAAAGTATTTGTGCTCAGAGCAAAAGAGTAGGGGGAACTTGTAGCAAATGAAGGTCAGGTACCTAGGCTCCAAAAACACTAGTCCAACAAACGGGGGAGGTACTGTTCCTATCAAAAAGAAAAGAGGACAGAACAAAGGATGAAACACAGGGTAGGAATCCTAAAGATTATTTCTTGGTGCCCTCACATATGCTTGGGGATGACATGCTTCATCATGGGCATGCTCCTCGTAGAGCCGGCGATGCAATGCCCTACGGGCCCCATGAAGGGTTGCTTTAGTGGCGATCTTTTTTTTTGTTTTGCCATATGATAAGTGGTGTAAGTATAAGGGTGTCCAAAAGTTTTGGGGCTGAGGGCTAGAGTAGATAACATGTTCAGATGTCCGGCATGGGGAGAGCGTGATCACTGTGTGTACTGTGTGAGTTGTGCCCTGATTGGCTGAGTGTTTGCAACTTTATGTGGCATCTGACTTTATGGTGTTTTGGGAACACGCGCACCCTTCCGGCCATGTGTGCTTTATTGGAGCCAATCTACCTGGGCCATTGTGGTGCCGCTACACCTGTCTGTGGGATTGATCTGGGATTTCCTGTTTGCCCATTTGTCTGCAGGCTATGTGCCACCCCACCTGTGATCTGTCAATCAGTGACCTTGGGCCTGGGTCGCAGAGGCTGTCTTACTACGTATTTCTGAGTCAAGTTTGACGTGGAGTTCACAACGGGTGAATTTGTCAATAGAGATGCAATTTTGTTTCTGTATATAAATGTATCGTTATTCGTAATGACTTTAACTTTCTCAATATTAATACTTACAACCACAGTGCAAGCCAAACAGACTCTAAGTGGGTCACCATTGAATTCTACATTATTTAACAATGCACAATGTCTCAAAATCTACAATAAAGTTGTTACCCTACCCTATTATAATATATCTTTATCCTTTATTTTTGTCAGTGACTTTTTGTGGGTTTTTGATCATATTCTTGAGCATACGCCTAAGCCTCTTGGGCCACCTGGGTCCAAAACCCCAGGGAGTGGCCAACCCATTCTGCTGTGGCTGTGAATACAGGAGCTTAGCTGCAGGACCTGCTCCCAACTCACAGGTAGCGACAAAACCTTGCTGCGCACCGCCTTTGTCCCTGCACAGCAGTGATTGCCCAGAGGGCATGACCTGCATCTAGGCCTTGCATCCAATCCCCCATGATGCAGGCACCCCCTGTTCTACACAGCATTATTTTAAATATTCTTTTGTGCACTGCAGTACTAACAGAGTAAAACATGAGGGTCCACGCTTGGTCCTTTGGTAGTAAAAATATCAGCTTATTTTGTAATTTTAATTACTGAGTGGTGCCTATGTTCACCCTGCCCCCGTACATGTCCTTTTTAATTTTTTATTCAGGACTCCGGGACCGAGTCTCTGAGTCCTGTTATGGTGGCTGAAATAATATCTCAGATGTTGCTGTCAGCTGACCCAGTGCCGGTGCCACAAAATTGAAAAAGCCGACAGTGGAAAATATTGCATCGACCAATTAGGTTGGCATATATTTTAAATTTTAGTACCACTGGCATAGCATGGTACTGTATTGCCCTACTCCCACATCACCATCTGTTCAGATATCTATAACTTTTTCTGAGGGTTAACCGCTTCATGCCCACCCCTAGCCCCTCTTTAAATGCTTCTTTGTCAAACACAGCTGAAAGGATTTAAGAGCAAGTAAAGTTCTATTCTTCTGCTGAATTTGGTGTGTTTCCTTTCAGTCATTTTTTTCTGTATTGGAGAGCAAGGTTTTCTATGGGATTTAAAATGTCAAATTGCGCTTTTGGAACCCCTCCCTTTTCTTGACCCCTGATCAATGGATCAGTGTGAATCTTTCCATAAAAGAGCCCAAATGGATAAACTTTTTTTTTTTAAAGTATCAAGCAGAGCCGTAAATAAGCTGCTCAATTTATGAAAATAACTAAAAATCCCTCACCTATAAACACTCTTACCTAACTATAACTACCCAGTGGTGACTGCCGCAAAAGCTATAATTATAGCAAAACACATGTCAGGTGTTCCTTTTATTAATTCCAGGTTGGCTTGGTTGGTATTTTACCAATTCAAAGCTGTAATACTGTGTTCTGGAGTGGTAAAAGGCTTTTGTCATTTAACAGCCTGGTGTGGATGGCACTCTGCTAATCCTATGCTTAAAGACTTTGCTGTGGAAATGGCAAATGACTTTGTCCCTTTCTAGCTCAGCATGGATGGCACTGTACTAATCCTATGCTTAAAAACTTTGCTTGAAAATCAAACATCTGAGTTGAGCAAATTCAGAGTGTCACTGGTGTAGGCCTGGGCGGTAAAGTCCGTTCCGCTTGCGGAATTTACGGAATTTGGGTAATTTCGCATTCCACGGAGAACGCGGAATTACCAAAAATTCCGCGATTCTCGACTTTGCGGAATTTTTTGCTTTTTCGCGCTTTCAAAATGCGTGTTCGCGAGCTATTTCTCCCCGAGCACGCAAACAGCGTTCGCGAACAGGAAAAAAGCATCGCGAACAGGCGGAACAAGCAATTCCGCGTGTTCGCGGAACTTTTGCGTGCTCGCGGAGCTTTTTTACCGTTTGGCGGAGCTTTGCGTAGCGCGACTACGCAAATTCCGCCCACCCCTACACTGGTGTTGTTGGGTGCTCGCTACAGGAGCTGCTCTCCACCTAAACTTGGGAACTACCCAGCGTTCCCTGCTTCTTTTTTGCACAATTTATGTGGCTCTCTAAGCCTGAATGGGTATTCTTTTGACTTATACTTGGTGCTCCCTTGTGTCTGGACAAAGGTAATCCTCTCTGAAGAGAAATAATTATTGCAAAACATGTGTAAGGGGTTGCCTTTATTCATTCCAGGTTGGCTTGGATGTTTTTTTACCAATCCAAAGCTGTGATACTGTGCGTGGAGTGGTAAAAGGCTTTTGTCATTTTGCAGCTTGGCGTGGAGGGTACTGTGCTAATCCTATGCTTAAAGACTTTGCTGTAGAAATGGCAAAGGACTTTGTCCATTTCTAGCTCGGCATGGATGGCACTGTGCTATTCCTATGCTTAAAAACTTTGCTAGAAGAACAGTGCTAATCCTATACTTAAAAACTTTGCTAGAAAAACAGACTTTTGAGGTAAACAGATTTAGAGTGTCACCGTAGGGTGCTTTTTACAGGAGCTGCTCTCCACCTAAACATGGGAACTACATATACATATATATATTAATAATTCACTGATGGCAACCTAAAAGGAGTTTAATTCGTGCTGCCTTGTCCCATGACATGGTTCGGCCACAAACTTGATATTTTGAAACTACAATAATAAACATAAAAAACTGACATCTAGGTGTAGTTGAAATGGGTGCCATCTTGGAGAAGAATATAAATGGCCATATTTACCAGTATTGTTTCACTAACTACACAAATATTCACAGGCAAAGAATCCTGATAAATAAATCAGAGCAGATAATTAAACAGTTGCATAACAGAAGCAATATAGCCCAAGTGGGCATTAATCTTGTGTATACATGAATAATATCAAAGGAGATGCCCAAAATAAAGATAGGATTATAAAGAACAAACAACATCCAATCCAGGTCAGGACTTCAAAATCCCCATATCCCAGGAATTGTGGCCTGAGATGGTAACAGAAAAATACAACCCAATGCAGGTATATAGATTGTGTCTGAAGGAAATGAAAAGAAGAAAAAAAAGATCCGTCTTATCTGATTTTGCTTGTCAAAACTCCCTGTATGAAGAAGAAGAAAAGGGCAGGGGGCTCTTGCCCAGCTGTGTAACTCTCCATATCACGTCGGATCCCCTTCCTTTCTTTCTGAAACAAAGAAGAGAAAGTAGTTAAACACCCAAAAAGAAAAACAAGAGTTTAAAATACAACAGTTTGAACATGACTAAATCAGAGCAAAAAGCAAAGGCAATTGTTTATATCCCACGGTGTACTCTAACTTCATCATTCTTATTCCACCCATCTGGTATTTGATTTTCTAGGTCAATAATATATTCAGATTCTCTTTTACTCAGTTGTGGTGTTCTGTTACTTCCCGTATGTTGTGTGGAATATGTTCGATAGCTACGAACGCAAGTTTAGAACTGTCACTAAAATTTGGTTCCTGAAAGTGGCCAGCCATAGGATAACAAAGGTCATCATGATCAACGGCCTGCAAATGTTCAAATATCCTCATCTTAACCGGATGTATAGTACTCCCAAAATAACGATTTTCACAGGGGAATTCTAGAATGTATTTTCATAAAACTTGACAGGATTATAGATTATGTTGTGGAAAGGATCCTTTTGGCATTTCATGAAAATGCATTCAACCGTAAGGCACTAAAACTTAGTGATATTCCAGGCAGCAGTATACCATGGTAATTTTGTGGTATACTGTTTTACTTGTCAATGACAAGGCACTATATGATTGGCTAATGGTTGCCTTTACAAACGTAAAAGGGAGCCATGTGGTTTTTACCACACGTTGGCTGTCTTCTGGGTTAGGGCCTTAGATATAGGTGAGCAGTAACTTTTAGAATTTACCCTACCTAATACCATTTTATTACTCCATACTATTGATATTATTCTATATATTCTTTAAAAAACGTCTGTGCTACTGTAAAAACTTCCTTTAAAAAGACTAAATATGTAAAAAATTACAAAAATGACTACTAAATCATATTTAAGGGGAAAAATAGTATATTACAGTGTTGTTGTTTTTTTACAGATTTGTTTTTTTAAAATTTTACACTTAGTCTGCTTTCTGGGTTTGAAGGCAAAATATATTGTTGAACGGTCTACTTAAAAACTGTAAAAACACTTAAACATGTAGATCATTTAAAAAGACTGTACTATACTATATTTCCACTTACAACCCAGAACACACAGTAAGCATGGTCCAAACTATATTTCGCACTTTGAATTTTGGAACAGCAAAATATTGTTTACACCACACTTAGGGCATCATTACGATTCCGGTGAGACCGCCATCGACAGGCCAAGTGACAGACTGCCGCCTCCGACAGGATCTACGGATCCTGATGGGGCAGTGTTCGGAATTGTGATCCTGAGTTGAGGTGGTGCCTGCTCAGGCACCGCCGTCAGGATTACGATGCCCCTTTCTGACTGCCTATTCATGGCAGTCCCACTGTCATGAAAAGGTAGCCGGAAAGGGACTTTGGGGGCCCCAAGCAGGGCCCCCATCCCTTGTGGGCCACTGTAATGTGGCCTCCCCAGTTTGCTGTACTCTATTCTATGATACACTACTCCACTCTACTCCACTCTATACCACTCCACTCAATGCTACTTCATGTCACTCAACTCTATGACACTCTATGCTACTCCACTCAACCACACTCTACTCCATGCCACTGCACTCTACAACACTCTACTCCACGTCACTCAACTCTACTTCAGTCTATGACATTTTGAGACACTCTACGACACACCACTCCAGTCCACTGTATGACAAACCATTCAACTCCATGACACTTTATTCCACATTATGATACGCTACTCCACTGAACTCCATGCCACTCTACTCTGCAACACACCAATCCACTCTGAAAATTGACTCCACTTTGTGATGCTACTCCACTTGACTTTACTCTACTGTTCAACACTTTACCGTAACTCTACGCCACTGTACAACACTACATTCTATGACACTCCACTCTATGCAACTTTACTCTTCAAGACTCTACTACACTCTATGCCACTCTACAATACTCTACTCCACTCTGTGACACTCTACACAACTCTTTGTAAGCCAGTCCACACCACTTTACTAAACTCTACTCTATGAAAGAGTACTCCGCTGTACTCCATTACTCTACTGTATGCCACCCCACTCTACGCCACTCTATGCCACTCGACTCCATGACCCTCTATCACACTCCACTCTACAACACTTTATGACAGTTGACTCTACTGTACGCATCTCCACTATACAACACTCTACTCCACTGTATGCCACTCCACTCTCCTCTACACCACTTTCCAATACTGTACGACACTCCACTCCACTCTACGACACACCACTCCAATTTGTGACACTTTACTGGACTCTACGCTACGCCACTCCACTCTACTGCACTCCACACCACTCCACTCTACAACACGCCATTCCAATCTGACACTTTACTCTACTCTACTCTATGCCACTCTACTCCACTCTTCTCCACTCTACAACACTTTATCTGACTCTACGTCACTGTTTGATACTCCACTCTACACTGCTCCACTGTATGACACTCTACTCCACTGTATGCAACTTCACTCTATAACACTCTCCTACACTCAATACCACTCTATGACACTCTACTCCACTCTATGCCCATCCACTCTACACCACTCTACTACACTGCATGACACTCTACTACATGTCATTGAACTCCTCTCTACAACATGCCACTCCACTATATGACAAGGACCTCCACTCTGTGACTCACTCACCGGGGCTCTTTATCGGGGATCTCTTGTTCCTGCCGGTGTGTGCGTTGGGGGTGAGGGGCCTAGTGTGTGTAGATGTGGGGGGTTGTGAATCTAAAATAGGTCAGTTAGTCCTAGCAAATAATTTATTAAGAAGGTAAACTGCCTAATTTAAAAGAGCGAGAGGGGCAAAGGACTAGTGACAATGTATCTAGTTGTACGTGCCCTGCTCTCGAGTGATCGACATGTATCAAGTTGCGAGCTATAGGACATGATAGGGAATGGATTGTTACGATACAGGGCCAGCGTTTGGTTGGCTTCTGTTTCTGATTTTGTTTGAAACATACTCAAAGATGGCAGCCAAAATTAAACACGTCTCAGGTGTGCTTCCGGGAATTCCGATTGTTACGATACAGGGCCAGCGTTTGTTTGGCTTCTGTTTCTGATCTTGGTTGAAACATACTCAAAGATGGCGGCAAAAATTAAACACGTCTCGGGTGTGCTTCCGGGAATTCCCATTATATAAACAGAAATCAAGATGGCGCCCATGGTGAACGCCAAGATTTACGTATGGGTTGGAGTACTCTGCCGACCGGTAAGACTTAGGGGCTTTCCCATGTTGCGTGCTTTGCAATATACGTTGTTTTATATGCTAGATACTGGGGCAGCTTATCGGGTATGTTACTCTCGGGACTCTGGGTTTTTTTAATTTTAAATTTTCCATTTGGTCTTGTGTTTTTCGCTCTGTATAACGGACACGAGCATTTCACGCATTGATGTTTTGCGTGTGAGAACTTTTATCGTATGAACTCCGTATTATCTTGCTCCCCGTGAAATAGAGGAGCCTCGGAGCACTGCGCCCTTGGCCATTTGCGGCCTAAATAGTTGGTCGGGTAGCATGATCGGGCTCCATATCGTGTGCTCTATTGCTAATTTTACAAGATGTCGATTTACATACACTATATGAGGTTAAACTGGGGAATAATGTACACTTATGGAGTCATATGTCAGTTTACAAATATTAATATGATATTTCTAATTACACACATAGGGGCCGATTCCGATCTCGGCCGGTAGGGCTCCGAATCGGATCCGGCTTAACCGGATCCGATTCGGAGCCCTATTTCCCGACCGATTCGTACGTGCGTCCGGGCGAGCGAGTACGATGCGTGCGCTCGCGAAATCGCCAACAGACTCGTTCGCAGAACCCGACCACTCCGACCGACACGTTCGCGGGACCCGACCGCTCTGACCGATTCGCATGGACACGACTCGCACCGCGCAATGGAGACGTTCCCCGGCCGGGTAAGTACGATGCGCACCTCGAGGAGTCCGACCGACTCGCGCAGTCCGGCTCCAAGAAGCAGTCGGAGCCGTACTTCGGGGGTCCGTGTCGGACCCCCCTGTACGCGTAGCCGCGCGAGTCGCACACAGGGGGGACCCATGGGTCCCCCCTACCTGTGCATGTACGGCGCGAGTCGCTTCGCCGCGTACCCGCTGTATGGGGCGCACTTGTTCGCCTCGCACCCATTGAGGCAATGGGAGCCCGCGTACGCGTTGTACGACCGGCTCCCATTGACTTCAATGGGAGTCCGACCGACTCGAGTATGATAGCATACGGACGCATCGTACTCGTTCGGTCGGGCTGCTAGGGTCCGATTCGGTCAGAAATCTCTCCGGGTCCGGCTCGGCCGGAGAGATTTCCTGCCCGAATCGGAATCGGCCCCTTAGTCGTGATGGTGACATGTGATTGAATTTACATTTCAGGATACGGATGTTTTCTATACTTTTCCACTTCCATATATCATGTGGATTGAAGCTTAATACTGTGGTAAGTAGGACAGTGTTAAGTGCTCTATTATTTCTGGTACTTGTCAAAGACGAAGATATATTTTGTATTTTGATCTCTTCTTCTTAGGTTCGTTTCATAAAACAGTCTCTTTTTGGATTATCATTTCCAGTCAGATTATGTAAGAATAGTGACGATTAAGGTGAGCCGCGTGTAATGCTTGGCCATTACTCCCGGTATAAGGACGCTTTAAGCACATATTTTGGGTTCGATTTAAAACACGTTTGTGGTGACCTGCTGTCTGTCTCTCTTTCTCTTTAACAATTATTTGACTATGTTTCTAGATACATACGTGGCTTTAATACTGATCTGGGTTCTCTTGTTACACTCTCCATATACTCCATTGGTTGGAGCTGTCCTACACATGGATCTATCTCGTCTCTATACGATGATTAACACATTGCACGCCTGCACCTTCGTATCCTTTGAACTGCAGAGCACTAGGAAGGAGTATGGGTTTATCCCAACTCCTCTCATTCCTGACGCCATTATTACATTTGTTTCAGCCCTGATGAAGTCCTGCTTTACTAAACGGATGAAACACGTGTTGGCATGAAGCTGTGGCATGATACAAAAATTGTTACATAACAGCTGATTGCCCAAGTGGGCAGGCTTCCCTTCACTGGTTTCTTTGCTCCACTATCTTCATTGCAAGTTGCCACAATCTCATCTGTTTATAGTGCTATCTACCAACTACTCCAACTGCATTCCTACAGTTAAAAAAATAAAGTACATTTACTAAAGTAATGGAATACTCAACAAAACTAAAGCATTGCAATGGTTAAAACTAGGAGCTTCAGAGACAAGTGTACATTTATTCATCGATGTTGAGTCCATTGGACTCCTTGGTATCGATTCGTATGATATATCTAGATTCTAGCCTTCTTAGTTGTTTTTCCTGTCTCCCCCTCTCACTGTCTTGAGTATGCAATCTATAGCACTATATGTAAGTTGGTTAGGTTCTCCCCTATGAACTTATTTAAAATAGAGTATTGTGGGGTAATTTTCATCTAGGTCCTTTATCGCACTTAAGTGTTGCAGTATGCTCTTGTGCACTGGTAATATGTTTCTGCCATTGAATGTTTTTTGGACAGTGGTAAAAAAGAGCATAGCCTGCATAGTCTGTTGTGCAGTTTAATGTGTGTTTTATCTGCACTCTGTCATTGAAATTTGTGGTCATCTCGCTGATATTGATACCTTGTTCGCAGGTTTTGCACTTTCTGCATTTGGTAAAGTCTTTCCTTGTTTTCAACCAATGGTCTTTCTTTGGCTGAACCACACTGCTTACTAGGTTATCTTCCATAGAGGGTGCCCTTCTGAAGGTTATCTGAGGTTTTCTCCCTACTTCTGTGCCAATGATGAGATCATTGTGAATCAGACACCAATACTTCTGTAGAACTCTTCTGAATTGATCTTGATGATTAGTATATGTGGTAATAAACTTTCATGTTTGTGTGTCTCTGTCTTTCTGGTTTTGGCTGCTGAGCAAAGCTGTTTCTTTGTGCATTTGGAAATGTGTTTCTGAGGTTAGCGTGCCTTCAGAGTACCCTCTTGCTCCTAATCTACTGGTCATTTCTTCTTGTGTTGTGTCAAATACTTCATTATATATATATCACTGAAAAACCAAGGGTTAAAGGGGCGTTATAGTTAGTTGAAAATGTCAATAAAAACATACCATTTTAACCCCTTAACTGCTGGGCCTTTTCCCCCCCAGTGCTGAGCCCTTTTTTGGCTATTTGTAGTAGTTCGCGATTAGGCCTCTGTAACTTTTGGACCACATAAGGTATCCACGCCAAATTTGCGTCCTTTTCTTCCAACATCATGGGGATTCTAAAGGTACCCAGGGTTTGTGGATTCCCCTGGAGGGGTCCCAGATTTTAGCCAAAATACAGCTATATTTTGGTTTTTTGGGGAAAAATGGGAAAAAAGTCCCGCATATAAAAGCGTCTGGGTTTTCCCTGCAAATGGTATCAAAAAAAGGTTTGTGGGGCTGAAATCTCCATTTTCCCAGATTTTAGGGAATGACAGACTTTTGTCAGAAAACCAAAAAATTTTACACAGTTTTGGCATTTTTCTGGGACATAGCCTATTTTTGCTATTTTTTGTGCTTTCAACCTCCTTCCAGTTAATGGTAGAAATGGGTATGAAACCAATAATGGATCCTGGAAAGCCATACATTTATGAAAAGTAGACAAAATTCTGAATTCAGCAAGGGGTCATTTGTGTAGATCCTTAAAGTTTTCCTTATAGAAACTAACAGTTAAATAAAGGAAAAATTGAAAATTAGTTGAAAAAAACAGCCATTTGTGTCAACGTTTTCACCTGTAACTTCTTCTAATTATGACAGCTATTTGAAGGCAATATACCGTTATATCCGCTGGACCTTTCTGGTTGTGGGGATATATAGGACTTGTAGGTTCACCAAGAACCCGACGAACCCAGAGCCAATAATTGAGCAACATCTTGCAATGATTTTTTTTTAAGTACCGGGTATATAGCAATTATTTTGGGAAAATGTATACATGGAAAAATTGTTATGAAAGACACCTATGTATTTCTGAAATGGGAACAAAATGTAGATTTTAGAAACAGTAGATATTTGCACATTTCCGAAATTGGGAGTACCCATACTAGCATGAGAATTATAGGTCATTTTTCAAAATGACTTATTTTTTACACATTGTCTTTCATTTGGAAGGCAGAAATGCATCGAAAGTCAATAGGTAATAACAGTTGCTCTACAATTCTGTGTTACCCTAAGTCTCCCGATAAAAATGGTACCTCACTTGTGTGGGTAGCCCTTGTGCCCACAACAGGAAATGGCTCAAAATGCAACGTGGACGTACCACATTTTCACAATGAAAAATTACCCTTTTTTTGCAAAGTGCCTAGGTGTAGTTTTTGAACCCTAGCTCTGCCGGCACCTAGGGAAACCTAGCAAACCTATACATTTTTGAAAACTAGACACCCAGGGGAATCCAGGATGGGGTGACTTGACTGCCTCCCATCAGGTTCTGTTACCCAGAATCCCTTGCAAACATAAACAAATTGTCAAAAAAATCACATTTTCCCCACATTTCTGTGGTGGAAAGTTCTGGAATCTGCGTGGATCCACAAATTTCCACCCACCCCGCGTTCCCCAAAGTCTAATGAGAAAAATGGTACCTCACTTGTGTGGGTCGGCCTAGTGCCTGCGACAGGAAACGGCGCAAAACGCAACGTGGTCACACCTCAATTTCGCAGTGAAAAATGACCCTTTTTTGGCAAAGTGCCTAGCTGTAGTTTTTGAACCCTAGCTCTGCCGGCACCTAGGGAAACCTAGCAAACCTATACATTTTTGAAAACTAGACACCCAGGGGAATCCAGGATGGGGTGACTTGACTGCCTCCCACCAAGTTCTGTTACCCAGAATCCCTTGCAAACAGAAAAAATTGTCAAAAAAACCACATTTTCCCCACATTTCTGTGGTGGAAAGTTCTGGAATCTGCGTGGATCCACAAATTTCTACCCACCCCGCGTTCCCCAAAGTCTTACGAGAAAAATGGTACCTCACTTGTGTGGGTCGGCCTAGTGCCTGCGACAGGAAACGGCGCAAAACGCAACGTGGTCACACCTCAATTTCGCAGTGAAAAATGACCCTTTTTTGGCAAAGTGCCTAGCTGTAGTTTTTGAACCCTAGCTCTGCCGGCACCTAGGGAAACCTAGCAAACCTATACATTTTTGAAAACTAGACACCCAGGGAATCCAGGATGGGGTGACTTGACTGCCTCCCACCAGGTTCTGTTACCCAGAATCCCTTGCAAACATAAAAAATTGTCAAAATAAACACATTTTCCCCACATTTCTGTGGTGGAAAGTTCTGGAATCTGCGTGGATCCACAAATTTCCACCCACCCGGCGTTTCACAAAGTCTTACGAGAAAAATGGTACCTCACTTGTGTGGGTCGGCCTAGTGCCTGCGACAGGAAACGGCGTAAACGCAACGCGGTCCCACCTCAATTTCGCAGTGAAAAATGACCCTTTTTTGGCAAAGTGCCTAGCTGTAGTTTTTAACCCTACCTCTGCCGGCACCTAGGGAAACCTAGCAAGCCTATACATTTTTGAAAACTAGACACCCAGGGGAATCCAGGATGGGGTGACTTGACTGCCTCCCACCAGGTTCTGTTACCCAGAATCCCTTGCAAACATAAAAAATTGTCCAAAAAACACATTTCCCCCACATTTCTGTGGTGGAAAGTTCTGGAATCTGCGTGGATCCACAAATTTCCACCCACCCCGCGTCCCCCAAAGTCTTACGAGAAAAATGGTACCTCACTTGTGTGGGTCGGCCTAGTGCCTGCGACAGGAAACGGCGCAAAACGCAACGTGGTCACACCTCAATTTCGCAGTGAAAAATGACCCTTTTTGGCAAAGTGCCTAGCTGTAGTTTTTGAACCCTACCTCTGCCGGCACCTAGGGAAACCTAGCAAACCTATACATTTTTGAAAACTAGACACCCAGGGGAATCCAGGATGGGGTGACTTGACTGCCTCCCACCAGGTTCTGTTACCCAGAATCCCTTGCAAACATAAAAAATTGTCAAAAAAAACACATTTTCCCCACATTTCTGTGGTGGAAAGTTCTGGAATCTGCGTGGATCCACAAATTTCCACCCACCCCGCGTTCCCCAAAGTCTTACGAGAAAAATGGTACCTCACTTGTGTGGGTCGGCCTAGTGCCTGCGACAGGAAACGGCGCAAAACGCAACGTGGTCACACCTCAATTTCGCAGTGAAAAATGACCCTTTTTTGGCAAAGTGCCTAGCTGTAGTTTTTGAACCCTAGCTCTGCCGGCACCTAGGGAAACCTAGCAAACCTATACATTTTTGAAAACTAGACACCCAGGGGAATCCAGGATGGGGTGACTTGACTGCCTCCCACCAGGTTCTGTTACCCAGAATCCCTTGCAAACATAAACAATTGTCAAAAAAAACACATTTTCCCCACATTTCTGTGGTGGAAAGTTCTGGAATCTGCGTGGATCCACAAATTTCCACCCACCCGGCGTTTCACAAAGTCTTACGAGAAAAATGGTACCTCACTTGTGTGGGTCGGCCTAGTGCCTGCGACAGGAAACGGCGCAAACGCAACGCGGTCCCACCTCAATTTCGCAGTGAAAAATGACCCTTTTTTGGCAAAGTGCCTAGCTGTAGTTTTTGAACCCTACCTCTGCCGGCACCTAGGGAAACCTAGCAAGCCTATACATTTTTGAAAACTAGACACCCAGGGGAATCCAGGATGGGATGACTTGACTGCCTCCCACCAGGTTCTGTTACCCAGAATCCCTTGCAAACATAAAAAATTGTCCAAAAAAACACATTTCCCCCACATTTCTGTGGTGGAAAGTTCTGGAATCTGCGTGGATCCACAAATTTCCACCCACCCCGCGTCCCCCAAAGTCTTACGAGAAAAATGGTACCTCACTTGTGTGGGTCGGCCTAGTGCCTGCGACAGGAAACGGCGCAAAACGCAACGTGGTCACACCTCAATTTCGCAGTGAAAAATGACCCTTTTTGGCAAAGTGCCTAGCTGTAGTTTTTGAACCCTACCTCTGCCGGCACCTAGGGAAACCTAGCAAACCTATACATTTTTGAAAACTAGACACCCAGGGGAATCCAGGATGGGGTGACTTGACTGCCTCCCACCAGGTTCTGTTACCCAGAATCCCTTGCAAACATAAAAAATTGTCAAAAAAAACACATTTTCCCCACATTTCTGTGGTGGAAAGTTCTGGAATCTGCGTGGATCCACAAATTTCCACCCACCCCGCGTTCCCCAATGTCTTACGAGAAAAATGGTACCTCACTTGTGTGGGTCGGCCTAGAGCCTGCGACAGGAAACGGCGCAAAACGCAACGCGGTCACACCTCAATTTCGCAGTGAAAAATGACCTTTTTTTTGCAAAGTGCCTAGCTATAGTTTTTGAACCCTACCTCTGCCGGCACCTAGGGAAACCTAGCAAACCTATACATTTTTGAAAACTAGACACCCAGGGGAATCCAGGATGGGGTGACTTGACTGCCTCCCACCAGGTTCTGTTACCCAGAATCCCTTGCAAACATAAAAAATTGTCATAAAAACCACATTTTCCCCACATTTCTGTGGTGGAAAGTTCTGGAATCTGCGTGGATCCACAAATTTCCACCCACCCCACGTTCCCCTAAGTCTTACGAGAAAAATGGTACCTCACTTGTGTGGGTCGGCCTAGTGCCTGCGACAGGAAACGGCGCAAAACGCAACGCGGTCACACCTCAATTTCGCAGTGAAAAATGACCTTTTTTTTGCAAAGTGCCTAGCTGTAGTTTTTGAACCCTACCTCTGCCGGCACCTAGGGAAACCTAGCAAACCTATACATTTTTGAAAACTAGACACCCAGGGGAATCCAGGATGGGGTGACTTGACTGCCTCCCACCAGGTTCTGTTACCCAGAATCCCTTGCAAACATAAAACATTGTCAAAAAAAACACATTTTCCCCACATTTCTGTGGTGGAAAGTTCTGGAATCTGCGTGGATCCACAAATTTCCACCCACCCCGCGTCCCCCAAAGTCTTACGAGAAAAATGGTACCTCACTTGTGTGGGTCGGCCTAGTGCCTGCGACAGGAAACGGCGCAAAACGCAACGTGGTCACACCTCAATTTCGCAGTGAAAAATGACCCTTTTTGGCAAAATGCCTAGCTGTAGTTTGTGAACCCTAGCTCTGCCGGCACCTAGGGAAACCTACCAAACACACACATTTCTGAAAAGTAGACACCCGGGGGCTTCCAGGGAGGTATGGCTTGCGTGGATCCCCCAACGTTTCCTTACCCAGAATCCCTTGCAAACCTCAATTTTAGCTGAAAAAATCACTTTTTTCACACATTTGTGTGTGGGAAAGTGTGGCATCACTGGCCTCACACAAATTTCCTACCACCCAGCGTTCCCCCAGGTCTCCCGATAAAAATGGTGCCTCACTTGTGTGGGAGGCTCAAGTACCCGCGACAGGCAAGGGCCCACAACGTAGTGAGGCGACCTCAAAATTGCCTATCTCAAAACCACCTGGTTTTGCAAGGGGAGTCACCTGGGTTTTTGGCCCCGTGCTCGGCGGCCATCTAGGGAAACCTACCAAACCCACACATTTCTGAAAAGTAGACACCCGGGGGCTTCCAGGGAGGTATGGCTTGCGTGGATCCCCGAACGTTTCCTTACCCAGAATCCCTTGCAAACCTCAATTTTAGCTGAAAAAATCACTTTTTTCACACATTTGTGTGTGGGAAAGTGTGGCATCACTGGCCTCACACAAATTTCCTACCACCCAGCGTTCCCCCAGGTCTCCCGATAAAAATGGTGCCTCACTTGTGTGGGAGGCCCAAGTACCCGCGACAGGCAAGGGCCCACAACGTAGTGAGGCGACCTCAAAATTGCCTATCTCAAAACCACCTGGTTTTGCAAGGGGAGTCACCTGGGTTTTTGGCCCCGTGCTCGGCGGCCATCTAGGGAAACCTACCAAACCCACACATTTCTGAAAAGTAGACACCCGGGGGCTTCCAGGGAGGTATGGCTTGCGTGGATCTCCCAACGTTTCCTTACCCAGAATCCCTTGCAAACCTCAATTTTAGCTGAAAAAATCACTTTTTTCACACATTTGTGTGTGGGAAAGTGTGGCATCACTGGCCTCACACAAATTTCCTACCACCCAGCGTTCCCCCAGGTCTCCCGATAAAAATGGTGCCTCACTTGTGTGGGAGGCCCAAGTACCCGCGACAGGCAAGGGCCCACAACGTAGTGAGGCGACCTCAAAATTGCCTATCTCAAAACCACCTGGTTTTGCAAGGGGAGTCACCTGGGTTTTTGGCCCCGTGCTCGGCGGCCATCTAGGAAACCTACCAAACACACACATTTCTGAAAAGTAGACACCCGGGGGCTTCCAGGGAGGTATGGCTTGCGTGGATCCCCCAACGTTTCCTTACCCAGAATCCCTTGCAAACCTCAATTTTAGCTGAAAAAATCACTTTTTTCACACATTTGTGTGTGGGGAAGTGTGGCATCACTGGCCTCACACAAATTTCCTACCACCCAGCGTTCCCCCAGGTCTCCCGATAAAAATGGTGCCTCACTTGTGTGGGAGGCCCAAGTACTCGCGACAGGCAAGGGCCCACAACGTAGTGAGGCGACCTCAAAATTGCCTATCTCAAAACCACCTGGTTTTGCAAGGGGAGTCACCTGGGTTTTGGCCCCGTGCTCGGCGGCCATCTAGGGAAACCTACCAAACACACACATTTCTGAAAAGTAGACACCCGGGGGCTTCCAGGGAGGTATGGCTTGCGTGGATCTCCCAACGTTTCCTTACCCAGAATCCCTTGCAAACCTCAATTTTAGCTGAAAAAATCACTTTTTTCACACATTTGTGTGTGGGAAAGTGTGGCATCACTGGCCTCACACAAATTTCCTACCACCCAGCGTTCCCCCAGGTCTCCCGATAAAAATGGTGCCTCACTTGTGTGGGAGGCCCAAGTACCCGCGACAGGCAAGGGCCCACAACGTAGTGAGGCGACCTCAAAATTGCCTATCTCAAAACCACCTGGTTTTGCAAGGGGAGTCACCTGGGTTTTGGCCCCGTGCTCGGCGGCCATCTAGGGAAACCTACCAAACACACACATTTCTGAAAAGTAGACACCCGGGGGCTTCCAGGGAGGTATGGCTTGCGTGGATCCCCCAACGTTTCCTTACCCAGAATCCCTTGCAAACCTCAATTTTAGCTGAAAAAATCACTTTTTTCACACATTTGTGTGTGGGAAAGTGTGGCATCACTGGCCTCACACAAATTTCCTACCACCCAGCGTTCCCCCAGGTCTCCCGATAAAAATGGTGCCTCACTTGTGTGGGAGGCCCAAGTACTCGCGACAGGCAAGGGCCCACAACGTAGTGAGGCGACCTCAAAATTGCCTATCTCAAAACCACCTGGTTTTGCAAGGGAGTCACCTGGGTTTTGGCCCCGTGCTCGGCGGCCATCTAGGGAAACCTACCAAACACACACATTTCTGAAAAGTAGACACCCGGGGGCTTCCAGGGAGGTATGGCTTGCGTGGATCCCCCAACGTTTCCTTACCCAGAATCCCTTGCAAACCTCAATTTTAGCTGAAAAAATCACTTTTTTCACACATTTGTGTGTGGGAAAGTGTGGCATCACTGGCCTCACACAAATTTCCTACCACCCAGCGTTCCCCCAGGTCTCCCGATAAAAATGGTGCCTCACTTGTGTGGGAGGCCCAAGTACCCGCGACAGGCAAGGGCACACAACGTAGTGAGGCGACCTCAAAATTGCCTATCTCAAAACCACCTGGTTTTGCAAGGGAGTCACCTGGGTTTTTGGCCCCGTGCTCGGCGGCCATCTAGGGAAACCTACCAAACACACACATTTCTGAAAAGTAGACACCCGGGGGCTTCCAGGGAGGTATGGCTTGCGTGGATCCCCCAACGTTTCCTTACCCAGAATCCCTTGCAAACCTCAATTTTAGCTGAAAAAATCACTTTTTTCACACATTTGTGTGTGGGAAAGTGTGGCATCACTGGCCTCACACAAATTTCCTACCACCCAGCGTTCCCCCAGGTCTCCCGATAAAAATGGTGCCTCACTTGTGTGGGAGGCCCAAGTACCCGCGACAGGCAAGGGCCCACAACGTAGTGAGGCGACCTCAAAATTGCCTATCTCAAAACCACCTGGTTTTGCAAGGGGGGTCACCTGGGTTTTTGGCCCCGTGCTCGGCGGCCATCTAGGGAAACCTACCAAACCCACACATTTCTAAAAAGTAGACACCCGGGGGCTTCCAGGGAGGTATGGCTTGCGTGGATCCCCCAACGTTTCCTTACCCAGAATCCCTTGCAAACCTCAATTTTAGCTGAAATAATCACTTTTTTCACACATTTGTGTGTGGGAAAGTGTGGCATCACTGGCCTCACACAAATTTCCTACCACCCAGCGTTCCCCCAGGTCTCCCGATAAAAATGGTGCCTCACTTGTGTGGGAGGCCCAAGTACCCGCGACAGGCAAGGGCCCAAAACATTTTTTGATAGGCAATGTTGATGTTGCCTCAAAGCGTTTTGTGTCCTTGCCTGTCGCGGGTACTGGGCCTCCCACACGAGTGAGGTACCATTTCTATCGGGAGACCTGAGGAACACTGGGTGGTAGGAAATGCATGTCTGCCCAGCGATGCCACAACTTTCCCACCCAAAAATGTGTGGAAAAAGTGATTTTTCCACCTAAATTCGAGGTTTGCAGGGGATTCTGGGTAAGAAACGTTGGGGGATCCACGCAAGCCATACCTCCCTGGAACCCCCGGGTGTCTAGTTTTCAGAAATGTGTGGGTTTGATAGGTTTCCCTAGCTGGCCACCGAGCACGGGGCCAAAACCGAGGTGACCCCCTTGCAAAACCAGGTTGTTTTGTGATAGGCAATTTTAATGTCGCCTCAATACCTTTTCGGCCCTAGCCTGTTGTGGGTACTTGGGCCTCCCACCGAGTGAGGTACCATTTTTATCGGGAGACCTGGAGAACACTGGGTGGTAGGAAATGCATGTCTGCCCAGCGATGCCACAACTTTCCCACCCAAAAATGTGTGGAAAAAGTGATTTTTCCACCTAAATTCGAGGTTTGCAGGGGATTCTGGGTAAGAAAACGTTGGGGGATCCACGCAAGCCATACCTCCCTGGAACCCCCGGGTGTCTAGTTTTCAGAAATGTGTGGGTTTGATAGGTTTCCCTAGCTGGCCACCGAGCACGGGGCCAAAAACCGAGGTGACCCCCTTGCAAAACCAGGTTGTTTTGTGATAGGCAATTTTAATGTCGCCTCAATACCTTTTCGGCCCTAGCCTGTCGTGGGTACTTGGGCCTCCCACACGAGTGAGGTACCATTTTTATCGGGAGACCTTGGGGAACACTGGGTGGTAGGAAATGCATGTCTGCCCGGCGATGCCACAACTTTCCCACACAAAAATGTGTGGAAAAAGTGATTTTTCCACCTAAATTCGAGGTTTGCAGGGGATTCTGGGTAAGAAAACGTTGGGGGATCCACGCAAGCCATACCTCCCTGGAACCCCCGGGTGTCTAGTTTTCAGAAATGTGTGGGTTTGATAGGTTTCCCTAGCTGGCCACCGAGCACGGGGCCAAAACCGAGGTGACCCCCTTGCAAAACCAGGTTGTTTTGTGATAGGCAATTTTAATGTCGCCTCAATACCTTTTCGGCCCTAGCCTGTCGTGGGTACTTGGGCCTCCCACACGAGTGAGGTACCATTTTTATCGGGAGACCTTGGGAAACACTGGGTGGTAGGAAATGCATGTCTGCCAAGCGATGCCACAACTTTCCCACCCAAAAATGTGTGGAAAAAGTGATTTTTCCACCTAAATTCGAGGTTTGCAGGGGATTCTGGGTAAGAAAACGTTGGGGGATCCACGCAAGCCATACCTCCCTGGAACCCCCCGGGTGTCTAGTTTTCAGAAATGTGTGGGTTTGATAGGTTTCCCTAGCTGGCCACCGAGCACGGGGCCAAAACCGAGGTGACCCCCTTGCAAAACCAGGTTGTTTTGTGATAGGCAATTTTAATGTCGCCTCAATACCTTTTCGGCCCTAGCCTGTTGTGGGTACTTGGGCCTCCCACACGAGTGAGGTACCATTTTTATCGGGAGACCTTGGGGAACACTGGGTGGTAGGAAATGCATGTCTGCCCAGCGATGCCACAACTTTCCCACCCAAAAATGTGTGGAAAAAGTGATTTTTCCACCTAAATTCGAGGTTTGCAGGGGATTCTGGGTAAGAAAACGTTGGGGGATCCACGCAAGCCATACCTCCCTGGAACCCCCGGGTGTCTAGTTTTCAGAAATGTGTGGGTTTGATAGGTTTCCCTAGCTGGCCACCGAGCACGGGGCCAAAAACCGAGGTGACCCCCTTGCAAAACCAGGTTGTTTTGTGATAGGCAATTTTAATGTCGCCTCAATACCTTTTCGGCCCTAGCCTGTCGTGGGTACTTGGGCCTCCCACACGAGTGAGGTACCATTTTTATCGGGAGACCTTGGGGAACACTGGGTGGTAGGAAATGCATGTCTGCCCGGCGATGCCACAACTTTCCCACACAAAAATGTGTGGAAAAAGTGATTTTTCCACCTAAATTCGAGGTTTGCAGGGGATTCTGGGTAAGAAAACGTTGGGGGATCCACGCAAGCCATACCTCCCTGGAACCCCCGGGTGTCTAGTTTTCAGAAATGTGTGGGTTTGATAGGTTTCCCTAGCTGGCCACCGAGCACGGGGCCAAAAACCGAGGTGACCCCCTTGCAAAACCAGGTTGTTTTGTGATAGGCAATTTTAATGTCGCCTCAATACCTTTTCGGCCCTAGCCTGTCGTGGGTACTTGGGCCTCCCACACGAGTGAGGTACCATTTTTATCGGGAGACCTTGGGGAACACTGGGTGGTAGGAAATGCATGTCTGCCCAGCGATGCCACAACTTTCCCACCCAAAAATGTGTGGAAAAAGTGATTTTTCCACCTAAATTCGAGGTTTGCAGGGGATTCTGGGTAAGAAAACGTTGGGGGATCCACGCAAGCCATACCTCCCTGGAACCCCCGGGTGTCTAGTTTTCAGAAATGTGTGGGTTTGATAGGTTTCCCTAGCTGGCCACCGAGCACGGGGCCAAAAGCCGAGGGGACCCCCTTGCAAAACCAGGTTGTTTTGTGATAGGCAATTTTAATGTCGCCTCAATACCTTTTCGGCCCTAGCCTGTCGTGGGTACTTGGGCCTCCCACACGAGTGAGGTACCATTTTTATCGGGAGACCTTGGGGAACACTGGGTGGTAGGAAATGCATGTCTGCCCGGCGATGCCACAACTTTCCCACACAAAAATGTGTGGAAAAAGTGATTTTTCCACCTAAATTCGAGGTTTGCAGGGGATTCTGGGTAAGAAAACGTTGGGGGATCCACGCAAGCCATACCTCCCTGGAACCCCCGGGTGTCTAGTTTTCAGAAATGTGTGGGTTTGATAGGTTTCCCTAGCTGGCCACCGAGCACGGGGCCAAAAACCGAGGTGACCCCCCTTGCAAAACCAGGTTGTTTTGTGATAGGCAATTTTAATGTCGCCTCAATACCTTTTCGGCCCTAGCCTGTCGTGGGTACTTGGGCCTCCCACACGAGTGAGGTACCATTTTTATCGGGAGACCTTGGGGAACACTGGGTGGTAGGAAATGCATGTCTGCCCGGCGATGCCACAACTTTCCCACACAAAAATGTGTGGAAAAAGTGATTTTTCCACCTAAATTCGAGGTTTGCAGGGGATTCTGGGTAAGAAAACGTTGGGGGATCCACGCAAGCCATACCTCCCTGGAACCCCCGGGTGTCTAGTTTTCAGAAATGGGTGGGTTTGATAGGTTTCCCTAGCTGGCCACCGAGCACGGGGCCAAAAACCGAGGTGACCCCCTTGCAAAACCAGGTTGTTTTGTGATAGGCAATTTTAATGTCGCCTCAATACCTTTTCGGCCCTAGCCTGTCGTGGGTACTTGGGCCTCCCACACGAGTGAGGTACCATTTTTATCGGGAGACCTTGGGGAACACTGGGTGGTAGGAAATGCATGTCTGCCCGGCGATGCCACAAATTTCCCACACAAAAATGTGTGGAAATAGTGATTTTTTCAACAAAATATGAGGCTAGCAGGGCATGTTGGGTAAAAAAAACAGTGAGAACCACGCAAGTCATTCACCCTTGTACTTCCCCCTTTGTCTACTACTCAAAAATGTAATGGTTTGCCTAGGTGACGACTGAGCTAGGGCAGAAAGTCCCCTGCTACCCATTGTGGAAAAAAAAATATCTTACAAAAGGCCATTAAACAGACACAAATATAAATCTAACACTCATTTGATAAAGCTAATCCACCACTTACACAGGTTGGTTTTAGCACCTCCAGAAACGCTGGCTTCAAAGCACAAATACTTATCAAAGTATATAAATATTGAAGCCAAGCCTTCTGAAGGGGAGCCATAAAGCCACATCACGGCACCAACCACTTTATGGTCCATTCACACGCCATTCACACACCACACACAAGACTTCCGTACCGCCAGCCACGGGCCCAAACAACCATATCACTTGCACTCACACAAACATACTGCCGCCATGCAAGGGCCCATCACATTTATATGCCACAAGACATAATGACTTTGACTATATTCTACCACCTGTCAAGTCTCCACCTCCTTCTTCCAGAACGTTACCGAACTCATGCCCAGTGAACCTATACTAATGACTTCCATGACAGCCACATGAGGCTCAGGAAGACATGTCTTTCATGCACCTTTAGTGCACTCACTATGCTAAATCCAACTCCTTCCAGTTTGTGGATGCAAGTTGGGGGTGCTCGAGTATGCCGTGAAGCCCATTCCTCGAGCTGAGCAAGCATATCTACCTTTGAAACTAAGGCAAAATGCTGGAAATTTTCAAAAGGTAACATCATAAACTATGAACGGATGAATGTGAAACAAGGGTAGTCCGTGACAACGTAGCATATGTCCAATCCACCGTTATGTGCAGTGACTGTAATGCACTTATCATACAGCAAACTGACCATCTACTAAGTTCTAACGGAGGATGAACATGGCAAGCAGCATTGACCCATAAGTATTGAGTGTGAGTGTGGCAGCAATGGATTTGAATCCATGGGTGAAGAAGAAGTCAGGACGTGTATCTATACTACCTTTACTATCTGCCTTCTACCTTTGCAATATTCCTCGGAAAGCGTACCTACCGTAAGCTGTTCTAACCCGTTCGTGTGTCTGTCCTCAGAGTCCTGACTAACCCTGTCCAATTGTTAAGAGACCCTATACTAATGCCTTTCATCTCTAGCTACTTGAAGCTTGAGTGAACATTTCTGTCACGAGCTATCAATGCTCTCACAATGCTCTATCCAACTCCTTCCAGTTTGTGGATGCAAGTTGGGGGTGCCCGAGTATGCCGCAAAAACATTTCTCGAGCTGAGCAAGCATATCTACCTTTGAAACTAAGGCAAACATGCTGGAAATTTTCAAAAACTTCCTAAAGAGAACATCATAAACTACGAAGAACGGTTGAATGTGAAACACGGGTACTCCATGACAACGTGGCATATGTTCTGCCCACCAGTATGTGCAGCGTGGGGACTATAATGCACTTGTCAATTGGCGAACAGAACAACTACCACGTTCTGAAAGCAGATAAAGGTGTTGAGAAGTCCATGATTTCATGAAGTAGAGGAAGAAATATCCTGCAGCTGCTTGCGTAGTGAAGGAGTGGCCCACAGACAGTAGGTATCCATTCACACCAATTGAAAGGTTATCCTATTGGCAGCTCCACCTCAGTCAATTTCCCAGTATTTTGCTTTAGTGTGATACAACATAAAGCAAGTAGGAAAACAGAAGGCAGGCTTACTTGGGCACTGGGGACAGTAAACACGAGTCTCCTGCCTCTTTCCCTGCATCGAGCACACTTTACAACGACGACATGGTCGCTCCTTTTTGGGTGTTGCAGGAATTTTATCTGCAAAGTGTCGCTCCTGCAGCCTTGCCACGTCCTCCAGAACACATGAAGTGGAGGCTTCTGCTTCTGTAGCAGTAAGACTTTCAATTACAGACAACTGAAAGTCAAGGAAAGACATGAGTCTTCCTGTGGTGGTCTCACGATAAACAACATACGCATTGTATGTTGCCATCTGAATCAGGTGCGTAAACAGTTTCTTATACCAAGTGCGAGTTTTACGACTCGCATTGTATGGCTGAAGAACCTGGTCGTTCTTGTCCACTCCGCCCATGTACTTGTTGTAATCAAGTATACAGGTGGGCTTGTGGACTTCGGCCATCTGACCCCAAACCGTGCCAGGGGAAGTGCTCTCAGCATGAATTGTAGTGAGCATGTACACATCGCGCCTATCTGAGAACTTAACTGCGAGCAGCTCGTTGGAACGCAACGCAGTGCTCTGGGATTTCTGGAGCTTCTTGCAAACAAGCTCCTGCGGGAATCCTTTGCGGCGACAACGAATTGTACCACAAGCCACGGTGCCAGCTTTGTAGAGCTCACTGAATAGCTCTACTCCTGTATAGAAATTGTCCACATAAAGGTTATAACCTTTGTGAAGAAGTGGCTGGACAAGCTCCCATACAATCTTTCCTGTGACCCCTAGCATGGGAGGGCAACCTACAGGGTTAAGAGTTGTGTCCTTCCCTGTATACACTCTCAAGCTGTACACATAGCCAGTCGAGCTCTCACACAGCATGTACAGCTTGATGCCATAACGAGCGCGTTTGCTCGGAATGTACTGCCTAAACAGCAGCCGCCCTTTATACAAGATCAAGGACTCATCAATGGCTATATTCTTTCCAGGAGTATAAACCTCTGGAAACCTGGCAGACAAATGTTCCACGACAGGCCGAATTTTGAACAACCTGTCATAGTCTGGATGGTCCCGGGGCAATGCAGCAGAATTGTCATTGAAATGCAGCATGCGCTGCAATAGCAAAAACGATCTCTGCTCATGTATGGTGCAAAGATGGGGGTTAACCAAACCGTGCGAGTAGACCAGTAGGATAGCAAGGTTGGTTTATGCACTACCCCCATTTTAAGTGTGAGGCCCAAAAATATCTTCAACTCCCCTAGTGAAGTGGGAGTCCACTTGCGCGCCCTAGAATGAGGCCCAAGAGTGCCTCCTTGCTCCCTCAGAAATTGTTCGGCACGCAAATTTGTTTGCTGCACAATTTCGTCTAGGAAGTCAACACCAAAAAAGAGATGGAAGTAGTCAATTGGCAAAAAATTTGCCGTATCTACTTTACATCCAGCGTCACCAGTGAAAGGCGGAATTTGGGGCTGAACTAAATTGGGAGGCTGCCAAGACAGCACTCCGTCTGTGCTTGCGGCCGCACGTGCCTGCACTCTGGGTTGCTCTAACCTGTTACGGGTGTCCTGCTGCACAGACTGTGCTGGCAAAGGGACAGCACGACTGACATCGTCTCCTTCAGAATCGCTGGACGATGAGTCATCGGATGGAACTGCGCCGACTGAAAAGTCACTCCCAGATTCGGCTCCATTGTCCTCTCCCTCAGATGCTGTCTCAGTATCTGCTGTCTCAGTCTCTGATCCTGCCTCAGAGCTGGACTCCAGAACCAGATTTAGGGCCTGGGCAGCATCCATCCAACGATATGCCATCTCTGCTAGTGCCTAAACTATCCTTTTAAAACACAATCCTACGTAGAAGGCAGATAGGTTGTTGGTTTTAAAGTGTAGGTGGGTGTGTGCGCGTGAGTGAAGTGTTTAAGTCAATAATGACGAAGTCACCTTACCTTTGCGAACTCTGTACGCTCTCCAAAAAGACTAAGAAAGAGAGAAAAAAGACACAGTATTACTTTACCTTGCCACATACCCATCATCGCAGCCTTTTAGCGCTGGTGGGAGCCATTGCAACCATCATTTTGGCGCCAAGATGCCTACGGGTGAACGTGTGCTTTACAATTGCACACTATGACCTCCTTTGATGCGCCCACTACCATCCTTGCAAACGTGCCCCTCATCTCTCCATAGCCCCTCTCTCACATAGACAATTAATTCCCAATGTCAGAGCGCTCAATACCTGGTGCAGGCAGCAACGGGTAGAATCCTTACCCGATATTTAAATTCAGAAACACAAAGGATGCCGCACTCCAAGACCGGTTTCAGAGTTGCTTTATTTTCACCACCACTACCACCAGTCGTGGTGAAAATAAAGCAACTCTGAAACCAATCTCTGGAGTGCGGCATCCTCTGTGTTTCTGAATATATATATATATATATCCAAGCTCCGTTTCCTTGTTTCCCAAAACGAAAAACAGCACTCGCGTGGGCCAATAAACTCTAGCAACTGCCCCCGCGAGTGCTGTTTTTCTTTTGGAAACAAGAAACAGAGCCTGGATAAATATCGCGGGCGCACCCCGCGTTTGTGAAGCACCCGTCCGCAAGTGCGCCGTTCACTGTGCATCAAGGAGCATATATATATATATATATATATATAGCAACTGACAGTATCCCCGTGCGAGCGCGCACACATGGGACCACGGACTCAAGATTAAGCTGTAGCCAAAATGCGTGCTTACAAAAGAAAGGTGCAGCCTCAGACGCGTTTCGGACACCGACTGTGTCCTTGATCACATATATATATAAACCATTTCCGAAATCTTCATAAGAATCGGTCACCGACACAAGGGTAGCATTGCCATTCAGGCTTGACGTTTATTCGATACCTTTGCTATAATATATATATATATATACACACACACACGGACACATATATATATATATATATATACATAGATTTTATCTCTACATATATTTATATACATCTATATACATATATCTATACATATATATGTATATGTATATAGATACATATATATATCATTCACTCTTTAGACTTATGTATATATATGTATCTATATACACATACATATGTATATAGATACATATATATACATATATCATCTACAGAGAGAAAGAGACTCTCTCTCTCTCTCTCTCTCTCTATATATATATATATATATATATATATATAAAGAAAGATCTCTCTCTTGCTCTAATTTTTTTATAGCTATGGCTTCCCTGGGGGCCGATTGTGGCCCCCACGGAAAGCACATAGGTTTAAAAAAAAATGCCCCCACAGGGGTCGGCCACTGAGCAGGAGGACCGACCCCCTGCCAATATTGCCACCATTGTACTTTTTTTAAATTATTTTTAGCATTTTTGGGGGCGATCATGCCCCCAAGGAAAGCCAACATGGGTAAATAGAAAATATGCCCCCACAGGGGTCGGCCACTGAGCAGGAGGACCGACCCCCTGCCAATATCGCCGCCATTTAAAAAAAAAAAAAATTCGTTTTTTTTCATTTTTGGGGTGCGATCGCGCACCCCAAACAAAGCCAACTTAAAAAAATTAAATAAATATGCCCCCGGGGGGGCCGACCCATTACCACGAGGGCCGACCCCCAAAGACATCCCTGGTGTCTAGTGGGGTTTCCTGGCCGTGGATCGCATCGCTGCCGCGATCCACGGCCAGGAAACCCTTTCAGGAAGGCCTCGTTTGAAAGGGAGACTCTCCCTTTCAAGCGAGGCCTCCTGAAAGCTGGGGAGGCCGTTTTCGGCCGGATTTCCCCATCGGAGTCGAGCGCGGCCTTACCTGCTGCTGTCCTCGGCTCCGGTGGGAAAATCAGTGACGTCAGAGCGCCTCGCGGCGCGCTGAGCGTCACAGATGGGCGGGAGGGGCGGGGGAGACGCGGAAAGCCTTCCACGTCTCCCCCAGAGGGAATTAAAAAAAAACAATCTCCGGTGCGATGCACCGGAGGTTTAAAGGGGGCCCTCCCTGGTGACGGCCAATGGACGTGCGCCGCACCAGGGAGGTAGTGCTTGCGTCGGCCATTGGCCGACGCAAGCACCAAAGGGGTTAAATGAACAAAACAACTGAAATTCACAAGCTATAGCTATCTCAAGTAACTATAAGTCGTGCACGAAAGTAACTATAACTCACATTCCACCATGCACAGTCTTGCCATCAATGATGCAATTTCAGATGTTGCAGTAATGCTATCAATAATGTTGTAGACCAAGTCATGAGTGATGTATTATGTGGGGTAATTAGCAGTGCATGGAGTGCAAGGCCCTCTTCTGGTTGTTTTTATGATTGCATTTTGTGGACGGAAAATGGAAGATTCAGTGACATATTAGTTTTATTTAAAAAAAAAAAATATATATATATATTATATGACTTAACAACCCGCTCACAGTCACAAAACATGTCCCAACATGCTCGGGTTCATAGTTAATGGACTATTGCGGCTTAAGGTAGCACGTTTCGACTGTGCCTCCAGTCTTCTTCACAACACTGCCCCATCACCATTTTCCCTGTTAAATATCCCCAAACACTTAAGGTGACAGTGCAAGTTTCCTGCTTGTCGTGTGCAGAACAATAAAGTTTTTTAACAACTCATTCACATTCACGTAGCCACTCCTAGTTGTCTTACAAATCTGTTCATTTCAACTCACACTGCGTTGTTTTAAAGCCCCGAGCTTGAATAAATGCACAAATTAATAAATATAAATTCATCTATTAAAAAACGTGCTTCAATCCCTCTCACATCCTTTGTGTCTACATTCTCTGAAGCAGGATCGGATGCTACACGGGAGTTGTCCATGCTAAAAACATTAGTTAGCAGTGATTCCATTTCTTATATTAACCCCAAATATCTCTGCTATCTCTCACGGGGTTAGGACTTCAAGTTGGTCACATAGCATCCTTACAATAATGTAACCCTGATAAGGTCCTCTATAGAAAGTGCACAATGCATATGAAATCCTCCCCATTGGTCACTGTTGTTCAATATTCAAGAGGATTTACAGTGAGAGCAAGTGCTCTTACTCCCCCAAAGTCTTTCCCATCTATTATAGCAACCCCTCGTAAGATTAAACATCGGACAGCAATAAATATGATTTCCCTCTCTCACTTTAAATCATGAATATGTAAATAAATACAGAAAGACTATTAAGTGCATATATTTAGTTTCCAATAACCAGATTCAACTCACCCCATTGATGATATGCTTGTGAATACTCAAATTCAATGTCTATCTAAATAGTTCAACTACAAAGACTCAGAATAAAGTGCAGAGAGTCTCGTACTTATTAAAGTGCCACGTGCAAAATCATATTTGGCTATCAAATATATAGATTTCATTCCATATTTCTCTTATATATACATTTCTCTGAGTCTTTCTTTTAACATTTTTCAGTCCACAAGATGCAATAATAAAAACTATGTTAAAGCCACATGTTTTTCTAATTAAAACCTTATTAAACATTTTTATAATAATCACAATTGTAAAACATTGCATTGTGTGAATTACTGTAAATACGCATTAGATGAAAAAATTATAGATCTGCTTTATATACATTGATATGCTGTCCCCTTGAGCAAGTCAATAGATTCTCTTTTTATATTTTGTTGTTGTGATTCTTTGACAAAGTCAGTAAGTGTACGTGAGTGTGGCTGGGGTTTGCAAGACCAACCACATGCTGCACATGCGGGAAGGCTGAATTTGGTGTGGGGTTCCTTGCCTGTGAGGGACTGGATGCAGGGCCTGGCCGCCTGGCTGCCTGGCCATATAGCCAACCCCCATGTGTGGTGGGGGGTGGCTGTACTTATGGTAATAAAATATTACTTTACGTTATAAAATACTTAGAAATTTACTGAAAGAAACAAAGGTTTTGCCATGCACTGCTAATTACCTCACATATTATATCACTCATTACATGATCTATGACACTATTGATGATATTACTGCAACATCGGAAATTTCATCATTGATGATAAGATTGTGCAAGGTCTGGACGCAAATTATAGCTACTTTTGGGTTCAAGTTAAAGTTACTAGAGATAGCGATAACTGGTGAATTTCAGTGTTTTTTTAGTTTAAAATGTTACATTGTCACTGAAATGTTCACCTAATTATAACGTTACGTTAACCTTTTATTTTTTCAGTGAATTTCAATATATGTAACAGGTGACGGATCACGTTCACTATTTGTTCCTCAAATTTATAAGGAAAACACTGGCACAGCACCCAAGTTTATTTACAATGATGCATTTCGGCAATACCACAAAAAACCCACAGGGGAGAGGAGTTGGCCTAACGGCTAGGACGGTCGGCCTCCAATCTGGGGAACCGGGTTCCAGTCTCGGCAATGACGCTGAACATCCTGTGATTCTGGGCAAATCACTTAATCTCCCCGTGCCCAGCAAAAAGAAAAAAAAATGAATGTGTCCTCATGTAACGCCTCTGATGCTATGTAAAGCGCTCTGATACCCGATAACTTCGGGTCAAGTTCGCGCTATATAAAACTCCGTAAAAAAATAAATATATAATTTCACAAATGAAGTGACTGTCCAGTGCCACATGGTGGTATATTAAATCAGATAGTTTTGTAGACATTAGTTTCCAGCCACAATATTCTCTCTCTTTTAGTCTCTGACAACACTGGCAGGTGCAAGATTTTTTTTTTCATTTGCCGGTTACCCTTCTTAAGTTGTATTAATTTCTGCCGTTTTTACTTAAATCTTGGTCTTAGCCATTTAAATGTTGTTGGTGGTACACGTGGCTAGTATTAAAAATATTGAGACATTTGAAGTTTTGTGCTCTTTTTAATTATATATAAGCCCTGTTT
This sequence comes from Calotriton arnoldi, assembly GCA_963921515.1. Lineage (NCBI taxonomy): Eukaryota > Metazoa > Chordata > Amphibia > Caudata > Salamandridae > Calotriton > Calotriton arnoldi. The sequence goes on along the minus strand of CAWUFW010000323.1, from coordinate 2,290,317 downwards.
TCCCTTCATTAAAATAACTGGCAAATGTGCTTTGAAATGCTGCATGATTTTACTCAAAATGCACATCTTTTACTTTTGGTTTCCTTCAATTTGCCAATTTTTCAAATCATTCAAAATTTTCTGAAGCTTTGAGTTTTTTGGATTTAGCAGAATTTCTAGCCATGCTCCTAATTTCAAGAAATATATTGTCAAACTTCAGCTTCGAAATAAAGCCATTAAACGTTATTGCTCCGGAAAGTTGAATGTTCTGCTCTTAACTAACCAATGTCCCCATTGTTGCACAGAGTCCTGCTGTTGACCACGTTTTGTGCAAAATCTGACCGTTTCCATTTTAGGGATTGTTGGGTCGACACTTTGTACAGACTTCAGTTTCTCTTTGAGAACAATCTCTACTGTCCAGTTATCAAATGGCTTTCACTGAATCCTGCTGCAGCATATTTTGCTCTGGGTATTGGACTCTGTACGACTATTGGCCCAACTGGAACAAAACCCTGCCATTAGACTGAAAAAACAATGACTTTGAAATCCAGTTCTGAGACGTAAATGACATTTCCTCCATGGTTAGGTAGTCTGACAACATTTGTTTTAGAGAAGAGGTTTAAATAACTTATAATCTTCAAGATATCTTCCATTTTTATGTGTATGCTTTGGGCAACAATAAGAAAAAAGCAAGGCCTTGGTTTGCTAATTGATTTCAATTACTGTTTTAATTTAAGAGTAGTCGGATTCAAGAAACTGAGCAATGTCATTATTGCTGACATTTAAATTTTCTGGTGAAGTGACTGGTACATCTAAATAGAAGTATGTACAGAAAAATAATGCTACTGTTTCTCTTGTTCTTCAGACTGACGAGTACCACATCCATGAAAAACAGGACCTGGGGGATATTATACTCATCCGCCTTCACAAGGAGCGCTTTTCCTTCTTCCCTGAGAACAGCTGGTTCTGCGACCAAGTCACTGTGGAATCTCCTGCAGGGAAGATCTACTACTTCCCCTGCTACCGCTGGATCGAGGGGTACACCACCGCAGAGGTCCCAGAAGGAAGAGGTAGACCACTACTTGAATTAGAACATAGCTTCCAAAAATTCACAAACCTCATGTCGTAACTTTTTCTAGGGTATGGTATGTGCTCATGGGTAAATGAAATCCAGTTATTTTTGTCGACAAAGACATCACATCATAAACATATGTGGTTAAAGTATACAGACACAGAATTAGTAACTCATAAAAAAAAACAAGTAAAATCATAAAGATACTTTGTCTAAAAGAAAATTAGGCCCACAAAGACACCCTTACAGAAGTTATAGAAAAAAATCATGTTGCGAACAGATTATTCAAAAAGTATATGTAATAACAAAATTATGCAATGGCCATTATTGCATACGTTTGTTCTCAACTTTGATTGCACTGTTTCTACATGCAGTCTGAGTCTCCTCTTTGGTGCCTGACTTTACCAGAAGGACCACAGTGCATGCCTTAGTCTGGACTATGCCAACACTCCCTACTTGGGCCTGCCGATTTATTTGTAATGCAGACTAAACACAGTCCAGAATACGGCTGCCAGTCTGACCCTAAAAATACCGGCTAGATGCGCCATTTCTCCATATCTGAAAGCCCTACATTGGTACTAATAACTAAAAGGATTCATTTACAAGGTCTGGTAATCAATCAATCAATCAATCAATAATACTTTATTCAGCTTTTGTAATAAAAACCATAAAAGTCAGGGTTACAACAATACAAGAAACTCCCATCCATTAATATCATCATCAATCGTCGAGTTTCATTCGTTAATAGAAACATACTAAAATAAATATATAAAATACAACTAAAAAAATATTATAAAAAGGCAAAGTGGTCTCACATTCAAGCCTACTCTACTCATAGGACTTAGTCACAGCTAGCCCTGAGCCTAACTGCGGCCTTAAAAAACTAAGAACATGCCATAACGTGGACCCTAAGAGCATAGTTAAAAAGGTAAAAGCAGTACGCACTGGAGTAAAATTAGCTTTTTTTAAAATTGGGTCTTGATAAGTCTTTCTCGGCACCTCACAATTACTGCAAAACATTAAAAAATGAATCATGTCCTGAGGGGACTTGCCATCACAACCGCATGGCAGCAGGGACTCACCTTTATTACTCCCTCGTGGGTGAGCGAGGAGGAGGTGGAATAAGTCAAAATAGGAATTTGTCAGTAAAAATCGGTCGTATGAATTAAAAAGCATTGGCAATGCCAATCAGTCTCGCCATTAGGATCTTATATGTATTTAGCTATGCAGCACATTAGCGTGGGTGCTGAATCACTTTCGCACTAGAAGTCATGGTAAGTGCGTATCAATAAGGAAGGCGCTTTTTGAGAATAATAGATTTTTTTGGGGGTGGGTTTCTTAGGTACTCCTCGGACTCTGCCCACGCCTGGCAGTTTACCCCATCTGTGCCTTTGCAAAGAAAAGATTACAGTAGGTAACACCACCCGATGACCAGCTTTAAAGACACACTGTGCAGAAATACAGGTCACTGACAACCTACACGCGGATCACTGGCAGCCTCTAAGATAGGCCGTTGGGTCCTGCTGCAACAATGTTTATATTACTCATATTCTGTCCATAATAAGCTAGCTTGGTGGGTTGTGGGCTTGTGTCAGAGAAGTGCAAAGACCTGCAAGGCGCCTTCCGCTCACAGCGAGATAGATCTGTGGGTGGGAATCTGTTTGCACCTTACAACTCCCAGGCTCTGCTTACTGTACGAAAGAAAGCACAGTGGGTTCAGCGCCTGTTGCAAGGCCCCGTTTGTACCCTGCAAGTTCCAGGTTCCATCTGCAGTAGGTTAGACTCCTGCCACAGGAATCTGCTTGCAATCTGAAGTGTTAGTTTTTAATCACAGCCACGTATATATACATATTGTGAATTTCATTTATCTGTTTATAACCTGTTGGCTCCAGGTGTCATTTACAGTAGGACAGCTCAGTGGGTCAAGATAACGGCTGCAGAAATGTGTTTCTGCCACTGGCAAGCTTGACTTGCATTCAGATAGCCCAATGACCTGAACTTCTGCTGTAGAGATTAGTTTGTAATAAGCAGGGACCTTGTTTCGATGGAGGGCTGGGCACTGGAGGGGTGGGCACTGGAGGGTGGGGGTGCCACGGCATCCATCCCAAGCCTGCTGGTGACGGTGGCAGCGTTGGATTGTGGTGAAAGTCACATTTACAGAAATTACAGGAGAGGCAGCCTCTAAAGTGAGACGGAGTGTATTTCTGGACGTGGAGTAGTACTTCAAGCATACAGCTGCCATCGAGAGTTCAGGTAGCTCAGTGGGCTGAGCACCAGCTGTGCAGGTTGGTCACACGTTTGAGTCTAGTAACTGCAGGTCACCGGTTTGAGTCCTCTAAAGGCTGAGTGGCCTTCAGTTATCCTGAAAGCAGAGTAACATCGGGTGAATTGCCTCTGTATTATTTTGTGGGCCAGTAACGCCTTATAAACGGCAGATTTACCCTTTTGACTTTCTTTACTGAGACGACCCCGGGCTCCGGGTGCAACTCAGCAGCAGCACGCGTGTCCGCTGCTCTGGCTGGGGGCATGCAGGACATCCCCATGCTGCGGCGAGCCCTCGTCCGCTCTCCAGAACCACACACTGCCTGTTCCCAAATGTCAGTGAGTATTGACAAAACCATCACACAGTTCTTGGGGAGGACTCCCCAGACAGACCGAAGGACAAACTCCAAAAGCCATGGGGTGATGCTGCTGCCCTTACATGTGAGACGCAGTGACGACCATTCACCATAAAACATCGGTCTGTTGTCACTGGCTGGCGTTTAAAAATAAGGACGTCTGTGGACATGATAGTAAAACACACCAGTAACATCTGCGAACAGTGATTATAGATTTCTGCTGTATTGATGAACTCACACGGTGATGTATGTGGACGGCAGACTGGATGCAATTAATGGTCTCCAAATTAAAATGAACTGTTTAAGAATTAAAATGCTCCAAGTTACAGCTTTAAAATGCATCATGCAACAGGTGTGAAATAATAGAATAGTGCTCAAATGTATAACTTTGAAACACTTCTCGCTATTACTTTAAAGTGCCTCGAGCAGCCAGTCTAAAGTGCTATAACCGGTACTTGGTGCTTTCTGGAGTTACTGGGGGCAGATACCTCCTGCAGCTTTACAGAACTTCGGGTTTGCTGTTGTCCCTACCTCGGCGACGTCACTCTTTGAAAGCACCATCATGAGGCACATTTAAAGTGCCTTGTGCAGCAAGTGTAAAGTGCAGGGTCCACCCTGCTGTTTCAGAATACCAGTCCCGGCGCTAATTTATACTCACACAGTTCTCACCGTTTCTCTGATCTGATAAGGCCCGTTCTGACTGCCAGCAGAGCCCGAGGGACGCAGGGTTACCACAGAGCACGCAGTATCTAATATGCCAGCGGTTCATCTACACTAGGGTGCCACATTTAGCACGCAAACAGCACTTCTTGGACCAACCTCTTAAGAGACCGGCACCACAAAAAGCATTTTGGGAATATACACGTCTCTCGGCATTTGAAACGCAAGCGCGACCTCCGATTCTCGACGGTGTTTGGGACTTCAGGATGTATCCAGAGTCTGCCCGCAGCCAGGCGCGGCTCGGCAATCACTGCGACTCGGCAGCCAACCAATGATGGAACGGCTACGTTACCCACTTTATGACTCTTTTGACCAATTACCGCTAGTAGACCCTACCCAACACGCGTTTTTATTTTTACAAAGTGTTTCAACCCTCGATGAAAAAATACTCAGATAATCCAGACAGACTGTAATATTACATTAATTCACGGAAGAGGTGAAAGATGTAGTCGTTTTATTGTTTTCCTGGTTCTCGGCGAGAAATTAAAGCCTGCAACGCACGTACCACAACCGGCGCAGCGACGCGGCTTTAAATAATCTTAGGGAAACGTGGGGGGATGTTAGAACAAGCATTTGAAGGCACGAGCGGGGAGGAGGTGGGGGGCAACGCGAGTGGTGGGCGCGCGCGCGCCACAGCGAGCGATCTGCGTGCGCCACAGCGAGACATCTGTTTTGCATTATCGGGCACGATAATGCAAAACAGATGTCGGCCCTGCGCGCGTAACCGCAGGAAAAAGGCCATGACGCACGAGCGTCTGGTCAGCTTTCTGAAGCCCCTTTATAAGTCTCGCAAGCAGCGCATGCGCTGCTCTAGGCTCGACCTAAAAACAGTTCAATGGGGGCAGCGAGGTGAAACAGAAGGAAAAAAGGACACAGTTCAATGGGGGCAGCGAGGGGTACAGAAGGAAAATGGACACAGTGAAAATGGGGGCAGCGAGGGGTACAGAAGGAAAATGGACACAGTGAAAATGGGGGCAGCGAGGGGAAACAGAAGGAGAAAAGGACACAGTTCAATGGGGGCAGCGAGGGGAAACGGAAACAAGCATTGGCATAGCCAATAGGTCTCGCCTTTGGGGCCTTATAAGTGTTTAGCCAGAGCTATTGACTTTGCCAATGTCTTCAAGCTGTGCTGTAGAGAAGTGTGGCTGCTGTGCGGCATGCTGAAAAGTTATAATAAAAAAGTGTCAGAAGCATTTTTGTTACTTTATATATGACCAAGAAGGCATTATGTAAAACTGAACGACCATATTAAAAAAGTATTTACAATAAAAATTTCCTCAGTTTTCTTTTGTTCTTGCAATGCTGGCAACTTGTTTCTGCCTATTGCAATGGTTGTTTGTTAAAGCTTTTTTTTGAGGGGCATAAACAATCGGAGGGTGAAGGTTGGGAACTAGTACCTGTATTATAACACTAGCAGCGGCCAGACGCTAGGGAGAATCAACAGATGCCAGATTCCGAGAGCAGGCTGAGGTGGTGCTGAGTGATGCTGAGGTGGTAGTGGTGGTGGTGGTGACTGTTGCGGAGACGATGCTGAGGTGATGCTGAATGATACTCAGGTGTTGCTGAGTGATACTGCTGTGGTGCTGAGTGATGCTGCGGTGGTGCTGAGTCATCCTGTGGTGGTGCTGAGTCATCCTGTGGTGGTGCTGAGTCATCCTATGGTGGTGCTGAGTGATGCTGTGCTGGCTCTGATTGATGCTGTGCTGGCTCTGATTGATGCTGTGCTGGCTCTGATTGATGCTGTGCTGGCTCTGATTGATGCTGTGCTGGCTCTGATTGATGCTGTGGTTGCGCTGAGTGATGCTGTGGTGTTGCCGAGTGAGAGATAGAGTGAAGATATAATGCCCAATTAGAGAGGGTGGTGAGAGAGAAAGGGTGTACATAGAATAAAGAGTGGAGCGGGATAGAGAGAGAGAAAGAAGGGGAGAGAGAGTGGATGAAGGAGTTTGAAAGAGAAACAGATAAAGGGGTGAGAGAGAATGAAAGGCTAAAAAAGATAGAGAGGGAGAGTTAATTAAGTAGAGAGAGAATTAGAGAGGGAGAGAGAGAGAAGGAGAGAGACAATAAGAGTGGGGGTGTGGAGTTTAAATAGAGTGAAGAAGTGAAGCGGAAAAAGTAACCTTAAATATAGCTTTGTGCGAATAAATATAAAAAAAAAAAAACAGCGAGAGACAAAAATACTGGTAATTAGGCTGTGACTCCCAATATAAAACAAATAGCGATATAAGGTGAAATCAACCCACCGAAGCAATATTTCTAACTAGACAAAAAAAAGCTTGCATTTCAATGCTAATCGCTGTTGTTTTTCATGTGACTGTAGTCCAGGGCCCTCAGTTGGTAATGTGAGCTGCTGCTGCGATTGAAACATCAGAGTCCAGAGAGTTAATGAGCCATGACGAGGAAATGAGGAAGAGATAGATGGCAGCTGCGCGCGTGCACGACCATCGTGAACTCAAGCTGGTCGCCAGCCGAAAGCCAGTGTTTGCACTTCCAAAACCCGCTTACTAAAACTCTTGGCCAGACCAGCGCAAGCGCTGGTGCAGGCCGAGACCTAAAAACAGGATGAAATTTCCTTAAATAATGGCATATGTCAACATACATGTGTGATATAATGCTACTATGTAGTGGATATATTGTTACGTAACATTTGGCAGCTCAAATAGCTAAATCAGGACAGACATCAAAGTATGAGTGCATGTCTATCAGTTAAATAAATATGGAAATGTACAGTTTTACAATTTCATTTATACACAAAACAAATATGGATAAATACACATAAAATGGATCAAAAATAAATATGGATACAGACGGAAAAGTTAAATAAAAAAAATACCATAAAACCAGGAGCCCTAATTATTAATGATCATATAGGCGAACCCTATTGCATTTACCTATGCTTGTTTTTAGTAGGTAGAGTAAGATTTGCCCAGAATCACAAAATGCTGAGCCGACGCCGAGACTCGAACCTGGCTTCCCAGTTCTAAAATCGGCAGCTTTGGCCGCTACGCTACATCCTCTCCCCACCGTGTGCACCTAGTCTAGCCTCCCAATCTCAACGCCCCCCCTCCCCCCCTCCTTCCCCACCTTGCTGGCCCCATGTGGTACTCACCGCCCCTCTGCAGAAGTCGAGTCCAGGCCGGTCCAGCAGGGTCCTCTCCGAGCGGCCGTGTTCCCCAATCAGAACCAGGTAGATGTAGTTATTGGTTCCAGAATATTCAGAGGTGCCAGTGCTGATTGTGACCCGGTACCAGAACATCCCGAAATCAACAGAGTCCACTCAGAACCGACACCTTAGCCCAGTCTCAGAACTGAAATCCCAGAACCCTGAGCCTGTAAGCAGAACCAAGAGTTCAAAAGTGGAACCGGGACACAAGGACAACGACAGACCAGAACCAGCACAGCGGGTCCAGAAAAAACACCAGGAGACTAGAACTGTCACCAGGACACCAGAGGCAACACCAGGGGCCCAGAACCCAAATAAAGCGCATAGAACACAAACCCGAAGCTTCGAACGGATACTGTGAGCCTAGAACGGCTATAGAACCACGAAAGGACTGTCAGTCGGCAATCGTCTCCGATTCAAGTAGTGTTACTATCAAATAGAACCAGAAATAAGAAGCCAGCAGAGATGTCTGGACCGGAACCAGGAGATGAGAACCAGCAGAGAGCGTTAGTTAAGCCACAACAGCAGGGGCCCGGAACCGACACTAGGAGCCCAGAACATGCACCACTCTTACAGAACCGGCACTCGAACTTCAGAACAGTCCTGCGAGCCCAGGGCACACACCGGAATAAAATAACCAATAAACACAAGATCAGCAACCATTGCACACAACACACCAGCACTTAGGAGGTAAAGCCAGCACAAAAACAATCGACCGGGTCAGCAATAATAAAACGGATGAGCTGCAGCAGCCAGAACGCAGATTAAATACCAGAAGAGCCCCGCCGGTCCTAGTAACAACAGAAGTACTCAGGGAATTTAGGGGAAGCGAGGGCGGCAGACCGGCCCATCCATGACACACCCACCAGAGACGAGCAACCACTCCCAGGACACCTTATCGGGAACTGACGCTCCCACCTCCCCCTCTCTCTCTCCACCACAAACCACCGGCTCCTTCCTGCACACGAGAATTCACCACAGCTGACCACCCTCCCCTCAGCCCGCGGCAAACCGGATGGTGCAACTCAAATCTACGGCTACGCTTTCCCCAACAGGCCCTGGTTTACTTTAAACATCATCTCTGTCAGTTGTGTTTTACGTAATTGAACCCCCTCCCCCAAGTTCCTGGTTCCCAACAAGAGGAAAAACAAGGACAACAATGGAGGAGCGGGGGCGAGCGAGCGCGGCAGCCTGCTCAGCTGACCAGACGCTCGTGCGTCATGGCCTTTTCCGGCATGTGTTTCCAATTATCGCGCCCGCGTCTGGGCACGATAATGGGAAACACATGTCTGCGGCGCGCGTAACCGTCCGAAAAAGGCCACGACGCACGAGCGTCTGGTCAGCTTTTCAAACCCCCTTACATAAAGTCTTCGCCTAGCAGCGCTTGCGCGCTACTCGAGGCTCGACCTAAAAAGCCCTAGGAGGTGCGGTTCCGTAGATTGTACAGTTTTCAAAATAATGTATTTGCGTACACTGGGCTTCATTAGCTCACACTCTTCCCTGTCCATCACCCGCTGTCTAAGAAAAGACTCCTTGGACCAAAGTAGGTCCTTCCTTTTGATTTACTCCTGGTCGCTAAAGAGATCTGCCCTACCTAGAGTCCTAAAACCTTCCAGGATGTATTTAAACCAGGGGATGTGATGGGCATGATCAAGAGCCATACAGTCCCTTAGGATATCTTTATTTAAGGCGGTCCCCTTGTTCAACCAAACTTTGAGCCAATAAGTTAGGGGGCGAAACAACAACACATTTGCAAATAAGGCATACCCAATTTTTCATGTACAATAAATGTGGAGGCTCCCTGGGGTACACACAGGAGACATCTCAGGAACCTATTTTCAATTCTTTGTAACTCCTCATGAGATGTGTAACCCCAGATTTCACTACCATAGGTCACCTGTGCTAGACACTTGGCTCTATAAAACTGCAAAATTGCACTTGTTGGTTTTTTGCCCCACGGTGTGGCAAAATTAAAAATTGCAGCATTGGCCCGTAAACATTCCCCTTGCTTTTTACTTTTCAAATGGCCCCAATTTCGTTTGGCGTTCAGCATAACCCCCAGGTAAGTGAAGGCACTAGTCTTGGTGACTGGGGTAGACCCGACCTTAAAGTTAAAAATCTTCCTTGAACTTGGCCCCACCTGCATCACATATGACTTGGAGTTGTTTACCAGCAGGTTCTGATCCTCCATGAACTTCACGAAGGAGTTAAATAAAATTTGCAAACCCCTTGCAGTCCGGGCCATGAGAACGGCGTATCCGCATCCAATAATACAGGCAAACCATGCCGTCCCACCTTAAGAACATCTACCTGTGTGTCAACTAATACCTTCTCCAAGTTATTAATATATAAATTAAATAAAAAAGGGGCCAGTATACAACCCTGTCGGACCCCTCTCTGAATTGGGAACTGTCGGGTGACCTTACAGTTCGTGCATCGTACCTCCGCTTTGGTATCCCGATGCAGCTTGCGTCGGAAGAGGACAATGTCTTTGTCCACACCCATGCACAATAAGGTCTCCCATAACTTGTTTCTGTTCACACAATCAAAGGCAGAAGACAGGTCCATAAAGGCCAGATATATGCTACCGGATCGGGCGATGGTGTATTTGTTGACAATCATATACAAATTTAAGCATTGATCGACCGTCGACCTCCCTGGACGAAATCCATATTGGATGTCAGCTAAGATGATATTATCGTCTGCTCATGTAGACAACATATCCAACAGAATACGTCCCACCACGTTAACAGATTAATTGAATAGGGATATGGGCCTGTAGCAAAGTGTACTATCCCTATTTCCTTTTTTAAAAACAGGGACGAGAGTGGATATGGACCAAATACTAGGCTCTGGTTATCACCCACAGGACTTTTTATCAGAAGTGCCCTCTGTATCTGAGAAAGATGATGACTCAATATCTTACTAACAGAGCTTTGCGCTCACCCAACCTCCTTCTATTGCGCATTCTAAAAGGTTTCAAAATCTGTAGAGGTGGACCCTCTTTCTCCATGTTAGTAGCCAGACTCTGGAACTTTCTCCCACTTTCTCTTAAGAGAATTGCTACAGAAGACCTTTTAAAAAAAAGGGTAAAAACCCATTTTTTCAGCAAGTAACCTCTTTATGAGTTTTATCTTACCAAAGCGCCAGGACATTTCTTTGGAGGCAGCTGTAGCATTATATAAATTGTATTTCACTCATTCGCTCATTCATCCCATGAAAGGGTTCTTGGCACCAGAATAATGACCCTCGCCTCAACCTTGAGGTATTAAGGAGCCTCCTCATTTTGTTGGGATACATCTCCTTGAGGTATATCAACTCTAGCACATAGTCTGCTAATGGGATGTCTCAAGAGTAGATGTACCTGCATTAAAGTATGTTTCATATTTCAGAGTCCTAATTGAATTACTTGAACAATGTTGTACTGAACTATTGCAATACGTTTGCTTGTTTTGAATGAGGATTTCAGAGCTGCACACCATTTCACTGGATCAGTAACCATTTCTGTTTTAAAATGTATTGTCAGAGGACCATGGTTGAATGTCAGTAAATCTCAAGAAATTAAATTTTCATAAATCTGTTTAAAAAGCCTCAAAGTTCTGCTCTGTGCAAGGTTCTGGCAACAGCCGAAGCTGAGTAAAACTAAATCTTGCAAGCTTTGCAAAGTTCAACTCTCACAAAGATTTTTAAAATAATGAGTTCAGTTACAGCCACCCATTGCAGCAGCAAATTCCTGGCCCCTGTGAGCAAAGTATTTCCCCGTGCTTGACTCCCACCACACCTCTCCCCCACACCCAGCAAATGGGATTTTCTTTTTGTAAAGAAAAAATATATTTCTCCCCTCACCATGAGAGTCTTCTCCCATGGCAGGGGGAACATTATAATGTTTTTACTGTTCCTTACTGCCAGGGTTTACCTGGCGGTAAGAAACAGTAACCAGCATTGGTAAATGCAAAAGATTTCGCCTATGTGATTAATAATAAGCTGTTTTTTGTTGAAAGTTGTAGCTTGGTGAGCAGTTGTGCAATATAAGTTACTGAAGCCCCTTTTACGAATTATATTAAATGTAAGGCTACTTAATGGAAAGCTTGGAGTAAATAGTGTCCAGATACTCCAAGGGAGATTCCCCGCAGCTATGCAAGAATCGAAGGACATCCCCAGCTGGAAGGGGTGCTGAACCGTAGATAAAAGAGGACCAAAAAGGCTGAACAATATGGATACCAAAGGGTCTAAGAAGAGAGGCCAGTCCAAGGGAAATGAAACACCCTAATAGCAGAACCACTGCTACCCCAGCGTATAGATAGAGAATCCTTGTAGAAACATTTCCCTGCATGAACAAAAGAATAGCAGGAGCTGCAGAAGTGAAAGGATAAAAACACCACTCCCTACACTCTGCATAAAAACATAGTTCTGAGAACGAAGGCACTGTAAATGACCCCTGGAACCAACCAGTTGTGTAAACAGAACCACAGAAAGAGGCCACTGACAAGAGTGCCTTGGTGAGACGTGGCACCACAAGCAACAACATAACAAAAGTAAAGTGCATGGTGCATCTGGCAACCAGCTAGAAAAGATAAACGCAGAGACCATCCAAAGTGGCCTAGATTTGTTTATAGCAATCTCCGTGGAAAAAAAGTGCATGCTGTGCCACCTGCTGCCATCAAACCCACAGCAATCTCTGCAGTAGAAGGGAAATGTGATGGAAACTGCAGTTGCTTAACAAAAGTAAAGTGTACAGCACCCTGGCAGCACTAGCTGCAGTAATAACAAACATTTGCAATGCAATAGGTCTTGCATTTACGAGAGTTTGAACTATTGGCATTGTAAATGACAATGCCTTTTATTTATATGTTGTTTATAAAACAATAAAACAGATAAATGAAAGTCATTGTCATTTACAATGCCAATAGCTCAACCTCTTGCAAACGCGAGACCTATTGCATTGCAAATGTATTCGGCGTCCGTGCTATACATTTTTTTAAAAAGCGTTAGGAGAGAGCGTGTCCTGCCTGCAACAGCAGGCAGGACAAAGCTATTTGAGAAAATAGTGCTCGGAGGCTGTAATTAAAGCCTACAGAGTATCAACACACGTAACAGGGGGTGTTGCTATGGGAGGTTACAAAATGAGACAAGGCGGTACTAAGGAGAGACTACCAAGCCTATTGACCTATGAACAGCAACAGTTTACAGTGGACAATGACACAAGCCAATGAAAAATATGGGCGGAGAGTGGGTAGAGCTTCGACTCCCTCCCTGAATACAGCATGTCTCGGAGAGCAGCACATGCGCCGCCCAGGCTTGACCTAAAAAGTGGACAAAAGAGTTGAAGAAAGTCCTGGCACAAGAATGTATGATTTCAAAGCCACCAGGTCAGGTCATGGCGTCTAGTCTGATGATTAACCTCAAACAAAAGTCTGCACCAATTTGGCTTTCAAGAATAGATGTGGTCAATCCAATGAATTTACAGGGAGACCCCAGCCAAAGACGAGTCAAGGGTCGACTGACTCCAAGAGCTAGTGCACAACCCGAGCCTTGAAAATATTTGGCATACAAATCATGCAACAAACATTTTAGAATATGATATGGGATCTTCAAAATTGAAAAAAGTGGTTATCTTTAATACACTGAAGCATTTTGCTTTAGTACATCAGATTATATCTCTGCGTTGCGGAGTATTTATTAAAAGTACATTTTTAAACATGCACTGAGAAATATTCCTGCCCCTTCCCTAATGCCAATGGTATTAGTGAACTAAGAGGCAAATGTGTACCCTTTATATAGCTTAGAGTCTTATTATAGATAGTGCAACATGATAGGCTATTAATTCAAACACGCGAGAAGTGTTTGCACAATGCGCTCTAGCACAGGTATCCGAAGGTGCTCTCATATATGTGAATGAACACAAAAAAAAAAGAGGCTGTGAGAAATAACGACTTGCCTAGAATGACACAGTTTGGTCAAGCAGGCAAGCCAGGATTGATCCCAGATTTTTCAGTTTCAAGCTATGCAACTGAGCCGCTAGAAGAGTATCTCTTTCTGACATCAAACATGAATGCTTTTGTCCTTACTTCTTGAAGGATGAGTTTGGAGCGTGGGTGACAGACAGAATCCATGTTTTATTTTTGGCACTTTTACATTGCGCAAACTTAGCACAAGGTCGTAAGAGTGCTCCACAACAGATACACACTAATTTACACTTCTTTTCTGGCAGAGATAGATGTGCCAAGATTCCAAGTATGCTGGGCCGAGGTAGTGATTTGAACCCGAGTTTCCCATTTTGCATGGTTGGTGGGTGTAGCCACCAAGCCACTTCACTTCTTGTGAAAGCTCGGCTTGTTTTGGGCCCGAGGTTTCAAGAGGTCCTCAAGCTGAGCTGTAGCCAGCCACCAGACTCGAGCTTTCAGCGGCTCGCCAACCTCTATTCAAAATATGTGTTAATGACAGTCACATACGCTCTACACCATACACAGCGCTTTCAGGGCAGCAGTCATGAGTTAAGAACAGTTAAGTTAACTGACTCGAAAAAAAGAACCGGAAAAGAAGAATAGTTAGAGAAGTGTCGCAGTCGCTAGCAGCAGAAACACGCATTATAAATGTTTTAAAACTGAACTGGTAGGAACCCACGGAAAGATATGTTGTAGAAAGTGCAAGAATAGGCGTAGCTGCACATTCAGATACCAAGGGAATATGAGAGTGCAAGATTAACAGTGGAGTGTATGAGGAGACAGGCGGAAGAAAATATAGGAAGAAGGAGAGGAATATCAGCGATTTTTTAATTTTTTTTTATTAAAGGTAAAAAAAGCAAAACACGACTGCTGCAGGGGCCGTGTGCGCTAGATGGAGGGTGGAGGGCTTATCACGTGATTAGAGCATGGAAGCAGATGCAGAATGAAAACGGTGTGGGGAAAAGCATGAAAACAATAAAGAAAAAGAAAAAAGTTCTCTGAAACAGAAGATAACAAGGCAAGCGACAGTACACTGTACTTTACTGGTGCTCCTGAGCCTTGGAAGGGAGTGAGCTATCGGCGGCGGGAATGAGACAGGAGGCAGGAAAGAAGAACGATGCTGGACTGGACCAATCCTAAGCAGGAGGCGGAAATGAAGTGGTTTTATCCATTACAGCAGGTCTTGCAGACAGGGCATGCGCGATGATGCTCGACCTAAAAACGCACAGACCCAAAACAGTAAATAATGTAATATATTGCTAACGCTGTGGTAAAAACGAAATGCTGTGCCATTTGCAGCCGTCATTGAAAAGTAAAGCGTGCAACGCCCCCGCAGCTACATCTAAAGTAAACAAATGCAGCACCACTTGCCCCCGCCATGTTAAAAGCAAAGCGTGCAACACCCTGAGCAGCCACAATTATAGTAAACAAATGTGGCGTATTGCAGCCGCCATTTAAAGCAAAGCGTGCAGCGCCCCCAGCAGCCGCATCTAAATAGACAAATGCAGCAGCCGCATCGAAAGTAAACAATAGTGGAGACCAAAAGCAACAACTGAGGAGGTAATGAAACCTTAAAAGATAAGGCAGGAAACTGGTAAGTTACTGCCACAGTAATGCCACCTTAGGGGTGGCTGTAGAGCATATCCTAATGGGCAAAGATATTCTGAAGTCATAATTTTACTGAAAGAGAGTAAAACAAGAATGCGGCACCCCAACCATCTGCTAAAAACATAAGGACAGTGCTCCACAATGTTAAGGTGGCAAGTACGGCACCCAAGCAGCCAATGCAAAAATAAAAATGCTTCTGAAGCAAACGCTTACGTTACAGAGATGAAAACTAAACTCAGGGGCCTGAGCACTCTGAAACATGAAAGAAGGTTGCCCCAGAAAACCTTCAAACTGCACTTGTAGTGGAACAACAGGGCACAAAAAGGGAACAGAATGTATTGAGGGGGCACAGTTTGGATCTTGTCAAAGATTTGAGAGAAGTTAGAAAGGCACCCGAGTCTTTTTTGGTGATAAGCAGCCATATTTGATTGGTGGTATTTGCAAACCTTTTAAACAAGAGATGCGGACAAACTGATTATTTAATCTAGTTGCTTGACAATAGTCAATCAAGTAAAATTGTTAACGTACATCAGTGTTTTGTAAAGACATTATGTGGTGCCAAATATCTGAAAAAAATGCTCATAGCACTATAGTTATTTAAATCACTACATTTTTCAGTAAATTTCGTTCAGATAAAACGACCAAGAATATCGACTGCCATGGGCCTTGCTGTAACATATGTTGTTTGGGTTTAGAAACCGACACTGCACATGGATTGTATACTCAACCAGCTAGAGCTACTTGAACTCCATAGAAGCCAATAGAGCTCAACAAGGTACAAAAGGGCAAAGCAGCCTAAACGCTGGAAGCGGATGCGCCATCTTTACAAAGGGAATATGAAAACACAATTTTCCTAGTTTTCAGTGCTGCTAGGACTTGAGATAAGCCTCGATGATTAAGACATGCTGCCACGTAATATGCCCTGTCCTTTTTTGGTTATTTATTCAACTTAATTCAGCAAAACTGCATTCGAGATCACGGATGAATGGATTGACAGGTGGTTGAATAGACGAGTGACTAGATGGATGTATGGAAGGCTGAATGGATTATATGAATGGTTGAATGCATTTGGGAGTACACTGCTTTTAATTAAGCATAACAAGGCTGTCACGAGCCATGCATTGGCAAATGCACAACTAACACATACAAATGAGGAACTTACCACTAATGGCTTAAGGTTCACAGCCTCACAGGCTGGTGTTTTCATCCTATTACAAGCGCCAGCCTCTGATGTGGCTTTAGCACTAGAGTGAGTCCCTACTTCAGACCCGGGGGTACTGTTGAGTGCGCGTTGCCTATGGGGGAACTGGTGTGTCACGTTGCGATTAAAGCATTGGCTTCCCAGCATGCAGAACTGGGATCACGAGGTCTCCACTGAGACCAGCACAGCCTGCTGAGCCCATGGCACTCGGGCAGAGCTATAGCTTCAAAACAAGGGTCTAGATCTTGTCATGACAGCAGGGGTGCTGAGATGCTTGAAAGGAGTTCTACCAAAGTGGAAGAAAACAGTACTTGAGCCATGGGAGACTGATAAGCGAAACATACGAGGACAGCAGGAAATAGTATGCTACAGCCAATAGAAACGGAGGAAAAATAAGTGGCAAGCACACAAACCAATGAAAAGTAAGGCCGGGATGTAGGCCCCTTTTAAGATTTATATTAAATACAATCAATTTCACAAGCACAGCGCAAGCGATATGCAGGCAAAACCTAAAAAAGTACTACATGCAAGCCCATCTAATTGGGTGTCAGACATGTAGCCATTTCTCTGATGGCCCTTACTCCCCAGGGCCGTCGGAGAAGTTTGGCCACAGCAGAGACACAGCAGTCTCTGCCTAACATTAAATTAGGCAGGCAGACTGTTAAGTTGGCAGGGAGGGAACTCCACCAACATATAAATCAGGCCCATTGTTCCTTTCCTCAATTCCAAGCTACTTTGAATTGTCCTCGTTCGTTTTTACAAAAGTTTTCGATTCTGATGGAAGTTATTTTAGATGTTTTTTATTCCCTTCCTCCTGTAGACTCCCTACCTACATAAGATCCACTTCAAAAAAATTTACGGGTACGTCCAAAAGCCTCCTTGATTTATAAATACTTTTATTCCACGGATTCAGAGAGATCTAAGACTAAGATGGAACTTGCTTGGGAGATGGATTTGGGTTGTGAGTGGAACATTGATTTATGGAATAAGATCTGAGCTAGATCCTTAAAAATCTCTAGATCCGCATCTACTACTCAATCTATGTTTTTTCTATACCACAGACTATTTTACACTCTTATTTCCATAGCTAACTTTACACACACTAACACTAAGACTTGTTGGTCTTGTGATTTTCCTTTGGCTGACTTATTCCACCTTTTGTTCTCAAGTCCTCCCGTAGCTTCTTTTTGGTTACAAATTTGGTCCCGCCTCTCATCCATTTTTAACTTAAGCATCCCTATATCAAATGTTCTTATTTTTATGGGGAGCTTATCAGATCCCTTAAGCTTATTATCTCACGAAAAAGGACTGTTTGATTTGATGTTAGCCTTAGCTTTTCAACAATTACAATGAATTGGAAATGTTCAACAAAACTTTCAATCAAATCCTGGTGGAACACTGTGTGTCATTATCACAGATTGGATACTGCTTTTGCTTCCTATTGTAATCCACATGTAAATAGAGACCCATTTTGGTTACCGCTAACTACTTATTTGAATAAGATTTCAATTAGTCAAGTATCTCACAACTGTTCTGAAAATTTCCAGCCTCCATGATTCTGTTTTTCTCTCTGCCTTTTTTCTCTCTATTTACTAACCTTTAAATATGTACTATTCATACATAATTAGGTTAATATACTCGTTTTTGATTCTCTAGAGTATTATTATTATTCGACTGTTTTTTGCAAAGTATTTTCTCTATTTCCCTTTCTTCCTTCTCCTTTCCCCTCCCCCTTCTTTCCTGCATAATCTTTAAAATGTAAACAGCTTTCTACTATATTTTATTGCCTATTTGTATTTCATGTGTTCATTATTAACGTTGTTGGCTTTCGGCCTATGTTTATGTATAACATTTATTCAATAAAGCTTGTTAAACATAAATCAGGCCCATATTCTGAACCAAGATTTTGAGTATTACAGAACCCAGGTGATATGCATTTACTATTTTATGGAGTAATTCTTAAAGTCCATGGAAATGCTCAAATCAAGCAGAGCAGAACTTGACAGCTATCTCTTACTTTCGAGGATAAGAAAACTGCATAAAGTTCAGATCTCATCCAATCAAAAGTGGCTACTTGTTTAACTACTTTAAAGCCACAAACACACAACAGGTATATAAAATAATTACCATGTCAAGACTGGCATAACGAACAGTGGCAAATATAAACTATGACACAAGTGGAAATGCTATAGATTATTAAATAGAGGGAACAGCTGTGCACTTTATTTACTGTGAATAAAAAACTACTACTAAATATTGTGTAGGTGTCCCTAGGTTTGAAATGTAGATGTACAGACATAGAAAGAGATGGAAATCAGAAGAAGACAGCTAATATAAGCAATACAACTTGGATCTCATAGAAAATGAAACACACTTTCTTATCCACTCCACCAACATTTCAGGAGGCACTACTTCAGGTATTTTAAAATACAAACATACTTTCAAAACCTAAGTAATAAAAACAGTTGTGACCAGAGTAGAGATTAAGTTTCGTTTCTATTACCTATGATGTAGCAGCAAAAGAGTACAGAAAATTACCCTTTCTCTGTCAGCTACCAATAGTTGCTCCTTACAGTATTTTTTATTATTTCTTATGTTACTGATTAAAACTATTTTGGTGGTAAGCAATGCAATACTTCGATTGTATTTTTAAAGGTAAATCTAATGCATATTGCATTGCTGCTGTTTGCAGTTTTTATAAACATTTTACTTTTTTTTTCCAAAACAATTTTATATATGTTCCACATAAATCTAACAATAATAAATGTCAAGCTCGAATCAAAATTACAAAAGGTATGTATATTGTAATTTTATATCACACAGCTAGGCTACATTACACATCTATCATGATGGATTCTATGTTTTTTTCTATGTGGGAAATATTAATTTTCTACTGTTTCTTTGGAAATTCCCCAGATATTGGATTTCTCATCTGTTCTACCCCCTCATTGTATGTTTTGGGTTTAAACTGAAAGAAATTGTTTAGGTTGTATACCAAAAGTAATTTAGAAGCAATACCTAACCCTTTAATAATAACATTTCCAACTAAGCAGTGAGTGGATGTTTACCTCTATGAATGGCAGATGTTTTGCACACATCAATATTTTACATTATTCTGTCGAGGGCATCTGTTGCAAACGAATGATAGTTTATAGATATCCAGGATTTCATTGCAACTCCTGCATGGATTGATAGCGGTGATCCAGCTATGCTGTAACTAATGTTAAATGGTTTGTTAGGCCGTAGCTAGTGCCCAAGGTAGGATTTATTAGACATTAAGCATATAATAATTGTTTATTTTTCTTGTCTTGTACTACACGATATTTCAAACCCATCAAATTGTATGCAATGTTCTCATTCTCCTAAATATCAAGAAAACACTTTAACTCGAAAGAAAAGCCCTAAATAGTTACTATGCATTATGCTCTACAGCCAAGGCCATGAAGACTCGAACTAGTATGGAAGGTCTTCAAGCAACTATGGGCATTTTAAAATTGACTAAAGCTGTCTACTCATTCCTGTAATACAAGGACCTCTTGTTTTTCTGTGGTTGTGAATGGTTGAGACATGGACTTTTCCCATGTAGAGCAAGTGAATCTAGATAATTCTTTGAATTACACCGGAAAATTAATTCTGAAATGTCCATTCCAAAAATTGAATTGGAATTTACTTTTCTGAATCTTATAAATGTAAATGAGTGTCTGAAGCAAAACGAAATAGAATAGAAGGACAGAAAGCTTATGGGAAGAACCACTTTACTTGCAAATATGTTAAGTTCTTCAAAACCAAGCCAAAAGATGACAGCCAAGTTTGGAAGTCGTCCGTAGTATTAAGTATTGGAAAGTCATAAAACAATCCACTTTGAGAATATGAAAGTTAATGGCTAGGTCTTTTTGTGAGTAGTGGGTGGTTAAAGGTTAGCTGGTACTGGTCTGAAGTTGTACTGTCATTGAAATAGGCGCTAAGCAAAAATAGTGTTACCCCCACCAAAGTTCTGCGGTGGGGAGGGGATGAAAAGGAACCCTTGGCTAAGATTCATCTGCACTCAAAACAGGACCTCCCTCCTGCTCATGTTTAGTGGGGTGAGTTTTCAGCCCTTCAGTTTA
Source organism: Calotriton arnoldi (assembly GCA_963921515.1). Lineage (NCBI taxonomy): Eukaryota > Metazoa > Chordata > Amphibia > Caudata > Salamandridae > Calotriton > Calotriton arnoldi. The sequence continues at coordinate 2,269,905 of CAWUFW010000323.1, read as the reverse complement.
TTGAGGTGAATGGCAGTACCATGCGGCAAACAAGTGGCATAGAGAAGTCTCGACCAAGATAGATAAAATGAAGGCAGTGAAATATACATTCTATTATTACCAGTAACCATGCCATTCAAACTATAAAGTAAGCAGTCACTAGTAGTATATCATGCTTCCGTTTGGTGGCAGGAGAGCCAGACCCTCTAAAGGGGAAATCCTCATGAATGTGCATATACTTCTGCCATTATAAAACAGCTTTATTAAAACATGTCAATGTACCATCTTGATACTGATAATCCAAAAAGTAGCACCTCGTGAGTTTCATTGACTTTCACAAAGAACTATGTTTTGTCATGGGGAGAATGGTAGGTTAGCATCCAATCAGGTAGTAAGGGCCTGTATCAACATCACCCAGGCTGGAGGGAGGTTACCGAATCATAATTGATTGAGTTCAGATCTTAAAATAGGGATGATGGTGTTTCGCTGTCAGGGGACCTGCACAGTCAGAGATCTGCCACCATGATAATGCTCTTCAGTGATCATTAATAAATTAGAAAGATGGATGATGATCAGAGATTTGTGGCTGTGGAGTAGTGTGTGACCACTTTATGCAGGTGTTCTGGGCCTTTGCCCGGTGAGCTATATGGGCTGTGTAGCGAACCTTGGATTTAGTTCAGAATTCTGCTGGAAGCCAGTGAAGAACGTTCATGGAGGGCTTGATGATGTCTTCATATTTGCTGAAGTTGATGCACAATCTGACTGCCTGTTTCTGTAGCCTGGCAAAAGGGCTCTTAGAGTGTGTAGCAAAGCTAATGTTGAAGTAGTCCAAACATCTAATGACCAGGGCTCTTGTGAACTCCATCCTATGGTCACTTTGGAGTACTTGGAGTCTGGGCATCTGAAGACAGATACCCATGACTGATGCGTTGGTTTTGAATAGGAGGAGAAGAAAAGTCAGGGGAGGGGTGAGAGATGGAATAACAATTGTCAGCCAAAAGAGTCTGCCGGTTCCACTTTCTGTCCTCTTTCTTGAACAAGCCTACAAAACTAAGCAGGAATACTTCGTTGAAGGAAACTGTATCACAACAGGGACCTGCAAATTTCCAAATGTGTTGTTTGTAAACCCTATCCTTCTATGCCTGGCACAGTTTGACCTCACTTGTATCAATTATTATTTTCTTGCATTTGATAGACCTCTTATTTCAACTCTTGACGCTTTCATGTTCTCTTTTTTGAGCAGCTACCCTGGCCTCTTCAAAAACTCTCAACCCCCTCCTCCTAGAGCTGAGAGAGAATGAGCTGAAACGGAAACGAGAGACCTACAAGTGAGTTATGTGAATGATATTTCACTAAAACATTAGCAACCCTGATACAACAAACCTCACTCTTTACATTTTACAACTGCTATTTGTCTTCTTATAACGGTGTCATACTTACAGCACTATAAATGATGGCAATGTACAAAGGCAAATCTATTAACATAAGTAAGATGACAATTTAACAAGTAGCTAAATATTAAATAACATTTAAGGGAAGATTTTTGTGGAGTATTTTCATCACAGTCAACAATGGCAATGTATGGTTTCCTAGATGGGTGATTTGATTCACTGAACTCAGTTCTGTTACCTTCCCTTTAGTGAGTGAATCAGTGTTAGAACTAGGGTTTCTGATTGGGAGAGTATGCACCCTGTTCAAGCAGGAACCACCACTCTAGTCACGATAAGCTAGATACACACTAAAAGATAACCTGTGCTTACCCTCTGGCAGCTTGGCACAGAGCAGTCAGCCTTATCTAAAGACACAATGTGTAAAGTTATTTTGTGCAAAACACACACACACAGTAACACAATGAAAACACCACCAAAATACTCCACACAAGTTTAAAAAAGATATAATAATTGTATGAGTAAAACAAGACCAAAACTATAAAAATCCAATAAATAGAACCGGATTTATGAATTTTTAAAGATTAAATCAAAATGTAGTGCTTAGAAGCAAATAGCACTTTGGAGTGAATTCAAAGTTCAGGATGGAGGGCAGGCCCACTGCAGGACTCACACAGGTCCTGCTGGAAAAGTACCTTGGGTGGAAGAAGCTTCAAAGACTTGATGCGTAGGTTCCGATCCATGAAGAGAATGAAGGCTTCATTGACGAACCCCTTTACGATGCAGGAGCTGCATTGTCGTCAAGCCATGCTGTCTGTCACCATTGTGCCTCGCAGTCCATCGAATCGATGTCGTCGTTCAGCTCCTGCGTCAACATCGAAGGGCAATATGTTGGTTCCAATCGGCGCAAAGTTGTCTCTGCTGTGATATTGATGGTTCTGCACAGCAGATGCTCACTTTCAAGGCCCCAGGACTGGATTGGCACTACTTGGCAGGACTCACAGAAGGCAGAGTCCAGGTGTTGTTGCAGGGCTGAAGGAAGTCTATAATGGCCCTGAGACTTCAGAACAGGGGGAAAGCCAGCAAGCCCTTGGAGTCACTTTGGGTTCAAGTGAGATTGGTCCAGTCCATGTCCTCAACAGGGCAGAGACCAGCAGGCAGTAGGGCAGCACAGCAAAGCAGAAAAGCAGTTATTCCAGAGCAGCAGTCAAGCAGAGTGGCAATTCTTGTAGCACAGCAGTCTTTAATCCCAGCAGAGGCCTTCATAGGTCCAGAAGTGTACTGTCTTTGTAGGGTCAGAGGCCCTGTACTTATACCCAGTTGTGACTTTGAAGTAGGGCTGACTTCAAAGCAGGCCCTAGAAGTGCACAGGTCCCCGTTTCTTCCCAGCCCTGGCTTCAGATTATCAGTATGGGGTAATCCGCCCTGTGGGTGAGAAACAGGACACTGCCTATTCTGGTGTGTCAGCTCCTCTCTCTCTTCTGACCCAGGAAGAGCTATCAGAATGTAGATGAATACAGATGAGTTCTCTGTCACACCTACCCTTCCTGTGTTTGTGGCTGTCTAGAGGGAATGCACAAAGAGTAGCTTTCACACTCCCAGACGTGTATTGGAGACAGGCTATATGGCACACAGAGCAGTAAGAGCAGAGAAATGTCCACTTTCTAAAAGTGGCATTTCTAAAATGTTAAATCCAATTTTACCAGTAAAGAGGATCCATCATTACCATTTCAAAGATATGAAACATAATGTAGCAACTCCTTTCTGATCAGGAATTACAGCTTAAAAGTATATTAAGGAATTCTGAATGCTAGTCTAGGAGAGGAGTATGCCTCACAGTAGTGAAAAATGACTTTGGGGGTTTGTCACTACCAGTACATGCAAAACACAAAAGTACATGTCCTACCTTTTACTTACACAGCACCCAGCCCGTAGGGTTACCTAGGGCTTACTTTAGGGGCAACTTACGTGTAGTAAAAGGTGAGTTTAAGGCTTGGCCAAGGTTTTTAAATGCCACGTTGAATTGGGAGTAAACTGCACACACAGGCCCTGCTATGGCAGGCCTGAGACAGGTTTGAAAGGTTACTTCTGTGGGTGGCGCAATCAGTGCTGCCAGCCCACTAGTAGCATTTAGATTACAGGCCACGTGTGTATACGGTATACCACTTTACAACGGGCTTATAAGTAAACTAAATATGCCAATTGAGTATACACCAATGTCACCATGTTTAGAGGAGAGGCACATGCACATTAGCTCTGGTCAGCAGTGGTAAAGTGCTCAGTGTCCTAAAGTTAACAAAAATAAGGTCAGAAAAAGAGGAGGAGGGAAGGCAAAAACGTTGGGGGTGACACTTTAGAGAGAGACATTTTCCAACATTCAGCCTCTCCATCCCCTTCTTTACACCAATATTGCACCTACTTATCAATGTGTATAGATCTTCAAAAAGGCTATTCCTAGTAGAAAAAATAAGGGGCACTGTAGTCTTATAAATAATTTTCTAGGGTGACATTGCACATACCACACCATATATTACCATTTCACCCATAAGGTGCGCATTTTCCTCCTTCTTCTTTGACAAAGTTCTCCAATATGTACCTTTGGGCCCTTCCCCCAATGTTCAGCAGTCTCCCCAGGAGGTCTGTGCTAGACACACACCTCTACATACATACATTAAAACGCCCTATTCAGCTGTCCCCTGTTGCAGCCTGTCCAACAAAATGTTTTAAAGCACAGCTGTTTCAGTAGCATTGCAGGATTTTGAGGCAAGTGGGTCATTACTTATACCTAACCTGATATTCCAATATTTGTAAAAAATATCCATTCAATCAGCCATTCTAGGAATGTATATAGATTGCAAATGACTATTTAATCTTTACTGCTTTTGTTTTGCATTTTCAATTAATAGTGTTTTTTTGAGGGGGGCTGAAAATGGTTCAAACAATAAAAACTAGGGACCAGGCTACATTATGAGTGCACACTAGTTGTTGTTGTCAGTATGTCTGCATGTTGCCTTGTGCAGACCATTGCCATGCACACAATTTAAATATTAATGCTATCTTTAGTGCATGCAATAACTTGGAGAATGGCAATACATTCTGTAGAGTTAGCAGACATAAAAGACAGAGTGACAGTTCAAATTCCCTTTCCATATTTAAGGGTAAGTAGAGCCTGTACTGCACATTAGGAGGCAGCAAAGATCCCCCACAGAAAGTTCAGTCCATGACTGCAACTCTATTGTTGGCGATACCTGGGGTATATCTTGGACTCCTATTTCTTTTTACCCAATTTGTGTGTTCCACCTGGGCATCTTTGCTCATACATCTGATCCTGTAATATGGGGCAGGACAAATGAATGGACTAACTTGTGTGTACAAGATCTGCGAATTGCAAATGAGGTAACACACGTCAATCAAAGTGTAATACATCAGGGGCCTAGCAAGCATCTGTGACCATTTTTGTAATACCAAAGTACTCTGGGACACCTGTGTTACTCAACTGGTGCACTTATGCAAATCAGACTCTGGTAAATTGTATCCAGTGGTCATTCATTGATTTAACGGTCTTTCACATTAACACAAGTTAGACAGGTGCACTTTTCTAGGGTGGTGGTGCAGTTCAAAAAGAAGATGCAGATAAAAAAATGTATTTCATATATTGTCTGTATCTTGCACTATGTACACATGCTTTGCATTTTGACTTAGAATCAGGGTGGGTCTCAAGGTGATAAACTAACACAAAGTATAAGAGAAGACACATGCAAAATATTGTGACAGGTACCTATAAATTACAGTTAATTGGGTTTCTTACATTGGTATCTGTGATGTAGCTAATGACAGCATGTAATTTAGCCTCCAGCAACAGTCACTCTGCCACCATGTTATGAGCCCCCTGTATTGTATGTTTGTCCACTCTTAAAAAAAAATAAGACATATGTTAGGCTGGCTCTTGTCCTTAAAAAATCTTACCAATGTGCCTGACTAAAGCATTGTCCACACTAGTATGAGATATGTCTTTGTAGCTCTCCCCAACAGGGTAAGGGAAGCATCTTCTCATTGTGACTCTTGTGTACTCACCTCTTTGTCTGGAAACATGCTCAGTTTTAATTTTCTTTTTGGTGCATGCTAACTTATTTATCACCTGGAATCATCAACAATCTTGAGTCTCAACTTGCAATTGGGAACTCTGTTTCATTCTTGATTATATTTTTGACTATATATTTTGTTGTTGCATCCCTTCACTCCAAACAAATGAACCAAAATGTAACCATTTTAATATAAATCTCATTCAGCTGTTTAAACTGTATGCTATTTTAATACATTCCCCATGTGCAACCATATTGTTGCTGTGGAAAGGCAGATTGCTGGACTACATTTCCCAGGACTTTCTGGGCTTTAGAAGTCTACCCCCTGCATCAGAGCATGCTTGGCATGCTATCAAGTTCCTTGGCACAACCCAAATGGCTATCCTGCCAGAGAAATAAACACCTCCCCACACCCAAGTCTTCGTCTCCTGCTCTGGGAGCAGTTTTCATACCTCATTCATGGCTAAGCACTCAGAGGGCTGCAGCAGGAGGCTAATGCAAATTATCCATAGGCTTCAGGCACAGAAACTGTAGTTTTCTAAACGTACCTGTTCCATAATATTTATTAAACATCTAACTTAGCCAGTGAATTGGTGCTTTATTAAATATTTTGAAGAGCAAAAATATAATTTCTAGGTGTTTCCTAGCCGGAGATAACATACTAAAATGTAATATTATATTCCAATGCTTTCCCGTGCTTTTGGTGCTTTTTCACTGTAAATACGTATAAAATGACATTGCCACTTATCCTACTTTTAAATACAATGCACCCTGCATTATGGGCAGTAAGGCTTACTTATTTAAAAGGAAAGTGTTGACCTGTCAAAAGGGTTTATTTTGACAGGTTGAATGACAGACCTGAAACCATATTTTATAGTGTAGTGGATGACACAAGGGTTGCTGCAGTCCTTTAGTTCCATTCAACTTACAGGCCCTGGGTACACTTTGTATCATATACTAGGGACATAAAGATAAGGTAAATGTGCCAACGGGTGGATACCAATTTCATCATGTTGAAAGGAGGAGCACAAGCACTTTATCAATGGTTAGCAGGGGTAAAATACACAGAATTCTACAGCCAGCAAAAACAGTCTAGGCACAAATCTGGGCATACACTGCACAAAAGATGGTCATTTCCTACACATACACTACCTAACAATCTCCAGAAATGCACAACACAAGTAGCAAAGCATAGGTTTGCAGTTAAATTCACCAAGATATTAGGTGGTCACTGCTGCAAGTTTAGCACTCCATCTGTTGGGCCCTGAGTGTCTTGTGTTCAGCAGTGTACCAGTCATACCTTGGATTTTCCAAAAAATCTTCCTGTAGGAAACCGCAGTAAAGGCCATGTGCTAGACTTATGCTTTCTTGTTTAAAAAAAAAAAGGATGGCAGTAAACTGTCCTTGCCAGACTTCCATGTTCTTGAATTGGAGATACTTGAAATTCATAGTGATTTTTTAAAATACCAAAATAATTTGTTTTCTTTGGTTTTGTTTTATTTTAATTTAAATGTTGCTTCCTTGTAGTGTCCCAGGCAAAAGAGATTGCCTGGTAGGCAGAGGAACAGTTGGGCTCTAGTTCTGGTATTAATTTATTCACCCGCTAAATACTGTTCTCAGTGTTGTCTGCACTCTGATCATGCCATGCTCTAGATGTTTAGTCGGCCTCACAGCTGAGTACAAGAAATCCTCTGTTTCACAGCAAGTGCACCATTAGTGTGCCGAAGGTGTGCCTAAGGCAAGCCTGTTTGCACCAAGACCCCTAGCCCATCTGCCCCAGGCAACTGACTTACATAATACTCCCAAGACCTTGCAGGCAATCATTAGGCCTTAAGTCAGATTCTTTTTTAGCAAAATTACTCAGAAAATATTCTTCTAGAAGTAACAGTTTAGTATGGTATCTTATGAATGTCAGATCACTGCCCAAACACAGCAGCTACTTCTCAGACACAAATAGCCCTGATGTACTCCTTCATACTAAATCTTGGACTAATGATTCCTCCATGGATGATTGCCAATGCAGTTCTGCAAAGCTACTCTGTGGTGCATCAAGACCGCTCACTTGGAGAAGTGCTACCCAATTTTGTTTTTACTGCTCCCACTTTGTCCGCTCAGTGATTAACATCAATTTATCTCAGGCAGAGGTGTTGACCTTTTCATTAAAAATCAATTCTGCATGCTCTTTTACTGGAGCCCTGGAGTATCATCCCCCTAGGTACCCGAGTAACTTCATAGCTATTTTTGCTGAATTTCTTCGACCTTTTATCAAAGTTCTCCTTTCTGGGAAATGTTGACATATGTTCAGCCCCTTTAGATGGCTTGCACACATTAAACAGAGCAGCTTTCCATCTGTCCCTTACTTGGGGCTGGCCACACATTTGACCTCATTCTCACCACCATGCCCAACATTCAGATTGGACCACCTATTGCCTTTCTATGGCCTGATCATTTGGCAGTCCCTTTTCAGCTCTGCTTTGACAACAGTCCCTCATCGAGGACCAAATGTCACAATGTCTAGAACTTGAGCTAGGATTAATGCCGACAATTTAGCCAATGCTCTTGCTTGAGTTCTGTTGTCATTTATGAAGCTTGTGTTGGAAGATGCTATTAGCTTTATTTCATGAATGCTGTTGGTGTTTGACACCTTTCCACCTCTCAAACAGAGGAAGTCATCCCATGGTAGCTCAGACACCCCATGGACTTTTGCTAGTCTAAGAGCAGCTAAATACCAAAGTAGAACACTAGAAAACAACTGGAGAATTAATTTTGATACGGACTCCAAAAGCAAACACAAAACAGCTAGAAAAAGTAGCCAGAAACTCATCAGGAGAGTGTGTGTGCTTTCCATCCAAATAGCACAGCCTCTACTACTAACTCTTCTACTGAAATGTTTATTATTATCAAATTCTTCCTGCAGCTGTCTGTATGTAACCTAATTATCTCTCCTTATCAAGAACTTTGTGAGAATCTGGAATTATGTGTTCAGAATAAAATTGCATTCATTCACAGTCACTTCCCAAACCAACCTGACCTTGAAGAACTTCCTTTCCTAAGTAAATCATGTGTCTCCCTAGACAAGTTCAAACTCATATTGGTCAAGGAATCTCTTGATGCTATTACCTCTTGCAAGTCAGGCTCTTCTCCTGAACCTTGCCCCCTCATATTTTCAGCACAAGTAAGGGTTCCATTGGTCTAAGTCTTTTTCAGTTGTTTTTGACATATCCCTTATTACAGCTAAGCCTGGGCAAAACTGAAATTATGCTGTGTAATTTGCATAATTTTGGACATTTTTGTTGCGCTTGTTACCCAAAATTCCCAAAATTATGCCATTAATCCACTTTGTGCAATCCATTGACAGTAAAACTTTACTGCAAATGCGCCATTCGCAGTAAACATTTACTGCAAATGCACAGGAACAACCGAACTCGGTTTTTGTTTCTGGTGTTTTGTTTTTTTGCTCTATTTTTATAGTTCGAAATGCAACCCAAAGTGATGGGTTTGCATTTCATGTAAATATGCCTTATTTTGCTTGACTTTGCCTACATTTCAGGTAATTATGCAAATCTCGCACACACCAAATTAAACTACGGTTTCGGCTTCATAGAAACAAGTTTGTATGATACGATTACAGAGGAAGCTGTCTGCTGAGCCCATGATGTTGACTAATTTGAGGTCTATTTTGGTCCTCTCTTTAGTATCTGACGTTCTGGAATGAAAGATGAATAACCAATCCTAAGGCTACATGAAATCCACCCTTGATTTGGACCTTTGGCAATCTGGCTTCAGGCTGCATCTTACCACAGCTCTGGTGGAAACGTGGGAACATATCCGAGTCAAACTGTATCTTTGTGGCTCAGCTATGTTAATTTTACTTTGCCTGTTGCCAGCCTTTGACAGGGCATCATACAGTATTCTACTTAAGCGCCTTTATAATCCTGGCATATACAGGACAGCCTTTAAGTTATTCTGCTCCTTCCTCTCAAACCACTCTGACAGTCACTGTCCATCCTTATAAACCTTCTGTTAAATAAAATAGCTATGGGGTACCAAAATGTTCCTCTTTGAGCCCTATACTATGCTATGGGAAAAGGAAGACCATATTCAATTCATGAAGCTTAGAGGCAAGTAATCAACATATTACCTCCTCGTGCTCTTCCTTGTACCAGCTTTTTTTGAGGAAATGGAAAATGGCATGCCCCTGTTTAATCTAAAAATAGAAAACAAAATCAACTCTTGTAACCCATTAATGAAACTAATATGGTAAATCAATCATTTAGTACTTGGGTCAGATACCTGAAGTCCTAAATCCTTGCCCCAAAATCACACACCACTGACTTGTAGTGCATGATGAATATATAGGGAGCTTATCACATTGATACTGAAAAGATGAACTTCCATAAATCCACTTTAACCTCTGCCCTGGAATTGAATATAACATAGTAGAGCTCTCCAGATCCTGTACAGGAGATTCCCATTGAAGGAGCATAAGCTGATGACTGTTACCACTTTTTAAAAGGTCTTGAAAGTCAAAATTGATGAAGATGCTCACTGTCTAAACTCTGCCACCTTAGTTAGGCAGACAGATGCCACGCATTACACATTAGACTTTGGCAGATTATCTTGACACAGATGGCAAGAAGACACAATCTTCTGACTAAAATCTAGGCCAGAACTTGGGATCAATGGATCTGGAAAATCTCTGAAGTAAGGAGCCCTAGTGATTGAAGGGACCAACTGACCACATTCCCAAACAACATTCTTGTCAATAAAAAGTGTTAAATATGAAAAGTTTCAACATAACCCCTGAGGGTGATGTGGAGTAATGTTAATAGTAGAAAGGAATGGGATCCATGATTGATCCCAAGGAGAAGAACACATTTAATTCAGAAAACACCTTTCAAAGTAATACCTGGTTCGTTAAAAATACAACTCCACTGTCTCTCTACTCCAGGGTTTCCTGAATTGCAAATGGACCAAGAAAGCCCATAATTTGTCCATCCTAAAGAACTGGAGAATCAATGAACAGTCCTGTCCCAAAGCTGAACAAGCCCATCCATGCAGCAGGCCTACAAGGAAGATAATTTGTGGTCATATGACTTTAGTGTGTCAAGCCTACAAGACATTTGAACCAAAGCTAACTTAACACATGACAGACCAGCTTCCTTAATTCCAGCTATTCAATAATCATACCCACAGATGATTGGGCACACATCTGTGGTTGGAAGAACAGAAGACATTCTGATATACAGAAACAGAGGGAGAAGCCACCTTGCACCTCAGACGTCTTGCACAGGAGAAAAAACATATGTCTGGGGCCAATGTGGAAGCATCAATACCACTCCTGATCATTCTGCTTGTAGTCAGTAGACAATAGTAGTAGTATAGCTGTGTAAAGTAACCAGTCTGGCTAAGCAGAAGTGAATGGATGACATCCAATTACATTTGCCTTTATCATAGAACTTGTGGAACACACCAGGTACAAAACTGGGGAGAGGATGTGGCCTAACGGGCTAGGGCGGTAGATCTCAAATCTGGGGAACCGGGTTCGAGTCTCGGCAATGACGCTCAACATCCTGTGATTCTGGGCAAATCACTTAATCTCCCCATGCCTAACAAAAATGAATGTGACCTTGTGTAGAGTAACTGGTGCTCATGTAATGCGCTCTATACCTGATAAGTTCAAGTCAAGTTCGCGCTATATAAAACACAGAAAAAAACCAACAACAAAAAACTGTTGCCAAGAATTGCAAATAGATCCACTGCAGGTTAGCCAGACTGTTCTCACATCTTTGAAAATACACCTCCCTTCAAGAGATAAGGCTCCTGAAGATTGGTCAGTGATTCCAACTTCCTTTGTGAGACTCCCTTGATTCCCACAGCCTTGAGAGATATATGAGATTAAATGCTAAAAGATGTATCAAATGGCAGGGAAGATGTAGTTCTAAACAGAGTTCTCCCTTTCAGCTCAAGTAGGTGTTAGTTATCAGATTGTCTTTCCAGAATATTACAAATTGACCCTGATCAGATGTGCTGCAAAGAGGTTTGAATCACCCTATGACCCATCAAGTTACAAGAGTTAAAAGGGCGCCAGTCTCATGTCCCACTAATAACCTTGCAAATATGTTATTGTAGTTATTGCCAAAGGGAGATTCCTTTGCAGAGGTTTGGCTGAGGCATCCATCTCTTAAGTCATTTAGTTATAGCTGAGGGTTCTGGAATTCTTGTCTTGTACAACTGGAAATGACTGAGTCAAGATTATACATAATCAAAAATGATTCCTTTGTTGGGGGACCAGGTGCAGACTAGTTTATGGCACGATAAACCATGATTATGCTTGGATCAGAAAAGCAAATAGCACCAGAGAGGAAAGTATACACATAAAAGGTTATTGTTTCTCTGTTCAGTGATATTCCATAATCTGAGTCTGCATTCGCTGCATCTGTAACTATTTCCTGGAAGTGGTATGCTCATTCTTCAGTACATTAGTGAGACCGTATCTCGGCTTTAGACCTCTCTCCTTCAGAAGGAAGACCACCTCAAAAATGATTACTTAACCAAAGCCTTATGACCATCTGATGCCGAGACTGGTCTAGAAGGGACTTTTGTACTATTATTAGGATCCTGGGGGAGACCATATAAAACATGTAATTCTCCAACTGCTTATGTGGAAAGATGTGCTTTCTTTCTGGTCTCTGCCTAACTTTAGTGGTCAGGGTATTGCAAGTGAGTTGCTCCAATTGGCATGACAGTAAGTTGTCCTGTTAGAGGCTCCCAACCTCATTTAATGCTCACTTTCGAACCTGTAGTTGCTGATTTGTGATGTTTAGCTGTCAAGTATCGCCATTGGAAGTGGCTCATGAGCCAGTACGTTCATAGGAGCACTACATGTGGGTGGGAGCTTCCATCACAGATGTACTGGCTAGAGAGCATCACATGTCTGTGACTGCATGTGCTTCCTTCACATGCATACTGGCTGATGACCATCACAAGTGATGAGCACGTCTATGGAGGTGCTTTTATAAACTAGAAAAATAAAGTTTATTTATGTGTGTTTACTTTAGCCTAACTAGGCCACAAGCTTAAATTACTTGGACTCAGCCTGCTTGCACTGATATCCATTTTAAAGTTGCTGAAGAAAATGTGGCTTTTAAAATTGCATCAACAAGTTTCCTATGTGTATTTTTCACTTCTGTGATTTTCTTTTCATAAAATAAACAAAATGTGATTCATTTTACACTGTTGTTGTCTTTTATTGAACAAAATACATTTACTTGTGTGCTTTAGAAGGAAGCCATGTTGGCATGTTCGTCTATGTTGCAATATTCAAGGCCTTTCACCTAAAGCTGTTCAATGTTTTACTTACTTTGTAGATGCACTATTGTTATGCGTTACAAAATTATGTCTTACTTATTATGTATGTAAAATAGGCGTCCCTAAATGTTACTTATTTTATGTGTCATGTTTTTAAAAAAAATCATTGGTGTTGTCACAATTTCTTCATTCCACACCAGGTCGATTATGTGGTTTTTCAGTGTCTGAAACCTACAAAAGTCTGCCCTTTCTGGGATGGTGTTCCAGGCTTTCCTTTGCATTTCATTTTTTTAAACAATCTTTATTCAATTCTCTAGAAAGTAACAAAACCAAACCCACCCTCCACCCCCCCGTCAGACAGGAATATAAATCCAAATTCATTACATATTTACAAATCACCTTAACCCCCAATGATATCCATTATGAATCAAGATAACATGCATACTGGCTGATGACCATCACAAGTGATGAGCACGTCTATGGAGGTGCTTTTATAAACTAGAAAAATAAAGTTTATTTATGTGTGTTTACTTTAGCCTAACTAGGCCACAAGCTTAAATTACTTGGACTCAGCCTGCTTGCACTGATATCCATTTTAAAGTTGCTGAAGAAAATGTGGCTTTTAAAATTGCATCAACAAGTTTCCTATGTGTATTTTTCACTTCTGTGATTTTCTTTTTCATAAAATAAACAAAATGTGATTCATTTTACACTGTTGTTGTCTTTTATTGAACAAAATACATTTACTTGTGTGCTTTAGAAGGAAGCCATGTTGGCATGTTCGTCTATGTTGCAATATTCAAGGCCTTTCACCTAAAGCTGTTCAATGTTTTACTTACTTTGTAGATGCACTATTGTTATGTGTTACAAAATTATGTCTTACTTATTATGTATGTAAAATAGGCGTCCCTAAATGTTACTTATTTTATGTGTCATGTTTTTAAAAAAATCATTGGTGTTGTCACAATTTCTTCATTCCACACCAGGTCGATTATGTGGTTTTCAGTGTCTGAAACCTACAAAAGTCTGCCCTTTCTGGGATGGTGTTCCAGGCTTTCCTTTGCATTTCATTTTTTTTTAAACAATCTTTATTCAATTCTCTAGAAAGTAACAAAACCAAACCCACCCTCCACCCCCCCGTCAGACAGGAATATAAATCCAAATTCATTACATATTTACAAATCACCTTAACCCCCAATGATATCCATTATGAATCAAGATAACATGCATACTGGCTGATGACCATCACAAGTGATGAGCACGTCTATGGAGGTGCTTTTATAAACTAGAAAAATAAAGTTTATTTATGTGTGTTTACTTTAGCCTAACTAGGCCACAAGCTTAAATTACTTGGACTCAGCCTGCTTGCACTGATATCCATTTTAAAGTTGCTGAAGAAAATGTGGCTTTTAAAATTGCATCAACAAGTTTCCTATGTGTATTTTTCACTTCTGTGATTTTCTTTTTCATAAAATAAACAAAATGTGATTCATTTTACACTGTTGTTGTCTTTTATTGAACAAAATACATTTACTTGTGTGCTTTAGAAGGAAGCCATGTTGGCATGTTCGTCTATGTTGCAATATTCAAGGCCTTTCACCTAAAGCTGTTCAATGTTTTACTTACTTTGTAGATGCACTATTGTTATGTGTTACAAAATTATGTCTTACTTATTATGTATGTAAAATAGGCGTCCCTAAATGTTACTTATTTTATGTGTCATGTTTTAAAAAAATCATTGGTGTTGTCACAATTTCTTCATTCCACACCAGGTCGATTATGTGGTTTGTCAGTGTCTGAAACCTACAAAAGTCTGCCCTTTCTGGGATGGTGTTCCAGGCTTTCCTTTGCATTTCATTTTTTTTAAACAATCTTTATTCAATTCTCTAGAAAGTAACAAAACCAAACCCACCCTCCACCCCCCGTCAGACAGGAATATAAATCCAAATTCATTACATATTTACAAATCACCTTAACCCCCAATGATATCCATTATGAATCAAGATAACATGCATACTGGCTGATGACCATCACAAGTGATGAGCACGTCTATGGAGGTGCTTTTATAAACTAGAAAAATAAAGTTTATTTATGTGTGTTTACTTTAGCCTAACTAGGCCACAAGCTTAAATTACTTGGACTCAGCCTGCTTGCACTGATATCCATTTTAAAGTTGCTGAAGAAAATGTGGCTTTTAAAATTGCATCAACAAGTTTCCTATGTGTATTTTTCACTTCTGTGATTTTCTTTTTCATAAAATAAACAAAATGTGATTCATTTTACACTGTTGTTGTCTTTTATTGAACAAAATACATTTACTTGTGTGCTTTAGAAGGAAGCCATGTTGGCATGTTCGTCTATGTTGCAATATTCAAGGCCTTTCACCTAAAGCTGTTCAATGTTTTACTTACTTTGTAGATGCACTATTGTTATGTGTTACAAAATTATGTCTTACTTATTATGTATGTAAAATAGGCGTCCCTAAATGTTACTTATTTTATGTGTCATGTTTTAAAAAAAAATCATTGGTGTTGTCACAATTTCTTCATTCCACACCAGGTCGATCGTGTGGTTTGTCAGTGTCTGAAACCTACAAAAGTCTGCCCTTTCTGGGATGGTGTTCCAGGCTTTCCTTTGCATTTCATTTTTTTAAACAATCTTTATTCAATTTTCCAGAAAGTAACAAAACCAAACCCACCCTCCACCCCCCCCCGTCAGACAGGAATATAAATCCAAATTCATTACATATTTACAAATCACCTTAACCCCCAATGATATCCATTATGAATCAAGATAACAGTATAATTCAAATTCATTACATATTTACAATCACCTGACCTCAAATAACATCCATTATGAATCAAGATAACAGTTACTCTAATCATCATCTTAACAGAAAGTTCTGGGGGGCGAAAAATTGTGTTGGTTAACAGAAAGTTCTACACAGCATTATTCTACGGGGGCTCACTGCTTTGAGATTGACTCCAATCCAGCAGGGGGGGTCCATATCTTCGCCCCTTTTCTACGTCGTTTACTGCCCTTTCGTTTATATATAGCCATTTCTAAATTGGAAATTGCTAACATCCTGGCTAACCATTGCTGAAAGTTTGGGGCATTAGAGTCTAGCCACGCGGACGCGATACACATTCTTAATACCGCCATAGCAATAAAGATCAATTCGTGTCCTATTCTTGTATCATTAGGATCTGCAGCCCCTAGTAAAATAACATCACTGGTCAGTATTATTTCCGTTTGTAACACTTCGGTTAGAAATTTCCCTATATCGTTCTTCAGTTTTGTTAACTCAACACAAGCAGAGAAGATTGAATGCTATCTGCATTATATAGCGTGCACCTCGGGCAGAATGTTCCCTTACCACTCCCCCATTTAGCAATTTTATCTGGCGTATAATACAAAAAAAAAAGATGTTTTAAAAAACTGTGCTTGTAATTTTGTCGACATTAAAATAGTTTGTGACATGACATATGCATAATTAAATTCCTCATTTGAAATTCCTACTTTCTCTTGCCACTTCTTTGAGACTTTATCCATATCATCTGGGAATACCGTATTAATAAGAGTATATATTTCCCCAATGGTGCTTGTATTAGCGTGAAGTAGTTTCTCCACAATTTCCACTTTTTCAAATTTAGCCTTTCCCCCAACCTTCCGTGACAAAAAATCTCAAATTTGGAGATACTTAAAAAAGTCTGGCCAGTCTAAATTAAAATCCTTTTTTATTTCTTCAAAGGATTGTATCCTTATAGGGGAGAGGAGACAGCCTATCTGAACAATTCCCGCATCTTTCCATTTTTGCATACAAGCTCCTCTAAAAATCTCCGGCAGGTTTTGATTGTCGGTTAGGGGGGTGTAAAAAGAAATTCTACCAATTCCAAGCATTCTTCTTATTGAACTCCATACTTTAAACCCACTATATAAAGCCTATCTGAACAATTCCCGCATCTTTCCATTTTTGCATACAAGCTCCTCTAAAAATCTCCGGCAGGTTTTGATTGTCGGTTAGGGGGGTGTAAAAAGAAATTCTACCAATTCCAAGCATTCTTCTTATTGAACTCCATACTTTAAACCCACTATATAAAGTTTTGTACCTGACTTTTTTATGATAACTGTCATGTAGATGGCGCCAGAGATAGCCTCTACTCTCGTTGCCAAGCACAAGTTCGAAAATGGATGGTGTACTATCCAGCTGTACTTCCTCACTAGCATTCTGTAATAACTCTCTGCTATATAGCAAGACGGAAGCCCAATAATATGCTTTTAAATTCGGGAGTGCCAGCCCTCCCCTATCTTTAGAGAGGGTGAGGAATTTATAAGCATGCCGTGGTTGCGAATAAGCATAAATAAAGCTAGAAAACATTCCCTCTATTGATTTAAACCATTGTGTTGAAAATTCTAAACATATTGCTCTGAACAAATATAAAATCTTGGGAAAAAACACCATCTTAATAACGTTAACTCTGCCTATAATAGAAAGATGCAGATTATCAAGACGTTGAAGATCTTTTTGCATTGTATCCATAATTGGTTCTAGATTTAATTTGACCACATTATCTAGTTTGGATGATATGCAAACCCCTAAATATGTAGCCTTCTCTATGACACGTATGTCATTCATTTTTGTTTTATCATTCAAAACAATCTGTGTTTTGCCTTGGTTAAGAGCATAGCCAGAGACCTGATCAAAACTCTTTGCCTCGTCGTCAATAACTGTCATGGCGGTATTTGGATCTGCAGTTACCAAAGCGATGTCATCCGCATAGGCTAGGGATTTGGTGGGATCATTCTGAGACCATATAGGTGTTATTTCTGTGTTTTCTTCAAGTCTACGGATAAAAGGATCTATATAAATTGCGAATAACAGCGGAGAACAGGGGCAACCCTGCCATGTACCTCGGGATATTGTGAATTCTTTTGATAGGATACCATTAATCATTACTGCCGCTGTTGGTTGATATATAGCTTTTGCACTGCTTGGATATACCCATCCTTAATTCCAACCCTGGACATGGCGACCCACAAATATTGCCAGGAGACCCTATCAAAGGCTTTTTCGGCATCTAATAAAACCAATGCCATAGGGTCTCCTGCAACATCCATAGTGTCAAAAAGGGTGATAACTCTTTGGATATGATTTATAGTGGATCTCCCTGGCACAAATCCATGTTGACGTTTGGAGATCACTTTATGAATGATAGGTGCAATTCTATTAGCCAGCAATTTAGAGTATATTTTCGAATCAGCGTTAATGAGTGTGATAGGCCTATAAGACCCTAATTGTTCTGGAGGTTTATTCTTCTTTGGAAAGATAACTATTTTTGCCCTTGACCAGGAGCTCGGAGGTTGACCCCCCTTAAAAATGTGTATCATGAGGTCTGAAAGAATAGTTTTAATTTGCTCTATAAAGGTGACATAAAATTCAGAAGGAATACAATCCGTTCCAGTCGCTTTCCCCTTTGCCAGACCTTTAATTGTCCTTATGATTTCTTCCTCGTCAGGTAGATCCTCTAGAGTTTCCTGATCTTCAACATCAAATTTTCCGCCCACTATATTATTTAGGTACCCCTCAATATCTTGCTGCCCACCCCCCTCCTCTGCAGCATATAAATCATGATAAAATCTCCAAAAGGCCTCTCTTATGATCTCAGGGTCAGTTATTTGGCCTAACACTGGATCATTAATCTCTCGTATCAGGTTTAAGGAGGCCTGTTGTCTTGTACGCACGGCAAGTTGGTGGCCAATTTGCTCGTTTACCTCATAGACCATTTCTTTATGTGCTAAAGCTTTTTTTACAGCTTTATCAGTAAATGTATTGGTTATCGCTGCCTTGGCTATTGCAAACTGTCTTTGTATTCCTTCTATCTCGCTGTTCGTTCTAGCCACCCTCACCAATTCCTCTTCAGCCAACCTTAGATTATCCTGTAATATCTTCAAAGATTCCCTGGCTTGTTTATTCGCATTTAGAGAATATCGTAGCGTTTCCCCTCTAACTCCAGCCTTTAAGTCGTCCAACACTATTTCGATTGTCGTGCTCCCTACATTATCTTCCAAAAAGTTTGGAATCCATTCTCTCATGTGTGCACAGTATTCACTATCTAGAAGCAAGAGCTTCTTCAATGTCCAGGCTCTTATGTTGGAGTTACCCGTTCCTACTTCTATATTACAAATTAATGGATTATGATCCGATAAGACACGCGGCAATTTCTCTACTCGGCATTTTGTTTTGAAAGAATTGGAGATGAGCACATAATCTAGTCTGGCGTGGGTGGAGTGTGGATTGGAAAAGAATGTATACCCTGGGTCTTTTAAATTTGCAGTCTGCCAGCCATCCACTAAACCATGTGTCTGACACATATTCTTTAATGCCTTGAATACTTTAGGCTTCCGGCCCGTATAACGCCATCCCTCCTCCACAGACCAGTCATTGGGAAGATTAATATTAAAATCCCCACAAACCATTAGTGGTAAAGGCCAGTGGGTAAGTTCACTTGAAATATCATCAAACACCACCGCATCATCACTGTTACTACCATATATTGTGCAGAGTGTTACATTTTGCCCAGCCCCGTATTGGCATTCTGTAACTGCCCAGCGGCCAAATGTATCTGCTTTAGATCGGCTAAACACCAACCCATTCCCTTTAGCTAAAATAGCCACCCCTCGGACCCTGGCCCCTGTGACGTCGCGCTTATCACCCTGAACCCTAGTGTTTTTAAAACATGTGTTTGAGAACCTTCTATGTGTGTTTCTTGAAGACATACAATATTGACTCCCAGTGCATGTAATCCCACTGCCACTTTTTGTCTTTTTTTTATATCGTTCAAACCACATATATTCATGGACATAACCTTTAACACCCCCATACCCTTAAATATTGCCTATTAGATAGAACTCCATATCCAGTGAATAGTATAAACATTTTATCCACAGAGGTCCTGATTCTTCCTACATACCATACATTTCCTGCCTCCATTGACATACTTACATTTCTCATGTCCTTTTTAATCGCCTGTTTGACACCCTCCCTCTCCCACCCCCCCCACCCTCCACCAATTGTTAGGCAACCAGGCTCAAGCATGAGCCTGTGTGAGGACATCCGAATCTGTCCACCTCTCTACCCCTTCTCTTACTATTGCAATTACAACACATTATGCCTTAATCCCGTATTTTTTCAATAGTTCTTAAACACAATTCCAGTGCTGAATTTTACTAAAAAAAACTTCATCTTTTAGATCCTCCAGCTTCTGACACTATATCATCCAACATTTTTTGGGCTTGTATTTCTGAGCTGAAGTTGAAATTCTGCCCCTTATAGACCACCTTGAGCCTAGCTGGATTTTGCAGAAACACCAACGCTCCTGCCTTTTGAAATGGTGTCATTAATTGTCTGAGTCGCCATCTACGCTCCACTGTTGCGTGGGCAAAATCTGGTTTCGCAAAGTAGGCAAAGCTCTCAAACTGCTTCCTAACGTTGGGTCGAGCTAAATCATATACAGCCTGTCTGAGGATAAAGTTGCCAAAAAACACCAATATGGCCCGGGGTAATGCATTTGTTTCGGAGACATGCTTAGCTTGAGTTAATGGAAATCTGTGAGCCCTCTGTACTTCGTTTTCCCAGTCCCAAGATGATAATTCCGGTAGAGATTCCTTGAGCATCTTCACCACAAATTTCCTCGTTTCATTGCCTTCGAGGTTCTCCGGCACCCCGAGCAGCCGCAGGTTATTCCGGCGTTGGCGGTTCTCATAATCCTCCAATTTCCACATCACGTCTTAATAGTTTTATCCTGAAGAGTGGACTGTACCTGGAGGGTTTCCACTGACTTTTCCAAGACTTCCGTGCGTGATTCCACCATACTCATCCGTTCTGCGATATCTAAACAAATCTTCCCTACTTTGCGTACAGACCCTTGTAAATTTTTTGTGGCTTGCCTTGCTTGACGATTGTCTGCTTTGACATCGTCTTGAAAGGATCTCAGGGATTGTAGAATTTGCTCTGGTTTGCCTCCCATAGCATTTGAGAGCTTCTTATCTTCGTCTTGTGTCTCTGGGGACATCATTGTTGAAGTTGAATAGTCCCATCCCATCTCGTCAGTTCTCTCTTGATCTTTAGAGGCATTTCGACGAGCACCACCCCTTGATACCCTTTTAGGTTTTTTCCTGGCGGTAGCGGGCTTTTCAACAGGAATGCTGTCAACTGAAAGTGAACAATCATCTTCTTCCCTACTATCGGATATATTACTATCTGATTGTTCGGATTCTTCCGTAAGGGAAAAAAACTTTTCCCCTGTTACATCCAAGGGTAGCTCACATTGCTCAATGAGCCCTTTAACCACAGCCCTCTGGGAGGCATTAAGTTGCCATGTATATCTGCAACATCTTGGATTTCATCTTTATCAACCAAATTACAGACTGAGGTTGAATCTTGTTCCGCTGTTATATTCTTCGCTGTCCCCCTTTGATTGTTCGTCCATTCCTCTGCTTGTGGTCCCTCCGTCATGCACATGTTTCCCACTGTCGTCTGTTCCACTCCTAGTGGTGCATTGTCAGTAAGTGATTGCTCCATTTGGTCAGTTTCGATCCCTGGGCTCTCTGTAGAATTTTTCCCTGCTTGGCACACGTATTTTGTCTCACTTTTAGGTAAAAAAAGACTTGTGATAGCCGGTTGTGTTTTCCCCAACTCGCCGGGTACTTTACTTTTGCGGCTGACTACTTTTGCCGTGGGGTCGCCATTTCTTTTTTCCCCCGCTACAGGTATAGCCTTACCCAGCTTGTCAGTTCGAGAAGGGCGCTCACTTCTCTGGTTTTCCATTTTTGAATCTACTCCGTTTTGCCGTTCTGTCGCAGCCGCTGTTCCTCGCTTCCCTCTGCCTCGAGTTGCCATTGACACTGGCAGCTCTTCCGGGAACGTGCAGCGTTTCCTCGGCAACCACGATGAGGCGTACGCACGCCCGCCGCCAGTGATCACCGTCAGCAATAGCCGAGCTAATCTTTCCCAGCTCTGGAGCTCCAGCCAGGTATTCCTACTGCTACATGAGCTGTGTCTGCCCCACAAAGTAGCCGGTCCGGCACACACCAAGGCACCGTGAGTCCTGCCACCACCCACGGCCCCTCGCATGCCGTTCCTGCCGCCGAACTAATCCGGGATATGTTTGGACCGGGTAAGAGAGAGGTTTCGTAGGTTTCTATTCCAACGCCATCTTGCCTACGTGACCACCCACTGGCCTAGCGCTGGCGGTCCTCTTTCCTTTGCCTTTCAAATGAGCAATCTCTACGTTGGACTATCAAAGTTTCTATTTTCTTTCTGGAAGGCAGACTCCTCCTTAGTCTGCTTGCAAATGTATTGTATACTTATAAACCTTTCACTGCCTATTGAACTGAGTAATCTCCATGTTAGACTGCCTGCTAATATATAATTTGATCTTTTGCCTCTTTCTTCCGAGCCAACCTCATGTAAGTCTTCTTGCTGATTTATGTTCAGACTCTCTTTTGACTTACATCCTGAGTCGATTCATGCTAGTTCTTTGCTGAACTAAATTTTGCTTTATGTTAATTAACTTATGGAATGGCCTCTCACAACTGGTTCTATTTTTATGGCTCACTGTTGCAGATATCAATGTGAATAATTTACTACTTGCCTTCTGTAAAAATTCTTAAAATTTGAATTAAACCTTTATGGTTTTGACTTTGACTTTTGTCTACAAAGGTTTCTATTCTAATTCTAAGGGTCATGGTCTTCTAGGACTCACACGACCCGATCCTGCATATCAGCCCTTTAAAGTTATTAGTTTAAAGCACCAAAATATCTTTGCACTCAAGGGTGGATTTCAAGCTGTGTGTGCACCCACATCCTTTATTGTACATGTTGCAATTTACTCTGCTTGAGGATTAACATTGTCAAGAGGCACAAGAACATACAGCTGCACAACTGCTGTATGCATACAGCTTTAATTCACACACACATGGAGTGCATTTGTTTTAGATAGACTTTCATTATTATATTCAACAGGAAGCTGACTATTGAAACACAGAAACACAGAACATACATCGTTATGGAACGATAGTTGATTCTGGATCTGATGCACAGCTGCTGATCCTATGACAGTTTAAGTGATTTGATTATGTGCTGTCAAACCTTATATTATTTAATCATGTGGAAATAGACCATTCACAATTTTAAATAATTCCTTTGCCATTTAAAAATAAAAGTAAATGTGTAAAGATAACCTTACCAGTGATATTTGGTAGTGTACTAGAAAACTACCAATGTAATGGAAATGAAGGGTTCACACATTTTAGTATTATCTTGTGGCAGTAGATGAAGAAAAATATTTGCCTAGATGTAATTTTGAGCTACAGTGTAATTGCTTAGGTTCAGATGGGCAAAGCATTTTGATAATCTTCCACAAATAATGCCAGAACCATGTGACTTTAAGAGATTGGATGAGTATGTGGATACTGTTCATAATTCAGAAAAGCTGTACTTAGAAGTCCTACATTTTTCACAAGTCAATTACCACATTTGATAATTGATGAGAATGTTGCTAACTACCACGTGTACGTTTGGAAGCCTGGTAGATCAGTTTTTATGTGATCTGGTGTTTATTTAGTTTTAGGTTTCATCAAAAGATACAGGAACCTGTTTTCAGTTGTAAAAGTCCAACTTTCTCAAAGTCACTACCTAAAGAAAAGAGCACTGAATGATCTATTGAAGTGTATTAGTGAAGTCACTGAATAATTCCAGTGAGATCAACCATTTTGAAGCAATGGTAACGAAACATGGTTAAAAAAAAGAGCAGAAACTTTTTGCTACATGTGTGGTTTTAAATTCTATCTTGCTAATTTCAACAAAGTGACTTTCTGTGTGCAAGCAGTGCATGCAATAAAAACGAATATGAAGATTTTGTAAACATGTATTGGGGAAAATAAACTTTGGTCCATGACATTCAGATAGAAGAGTTAGCTTAGAAGTTAGAGATGTAAAGTTGTTTTGACTGTCCAAATTCAAAGCTGTTGGGGAAAAGGTAATCCAATATGCAAGATTTGCATTCAGAATAAGGGAGTATTGGTCACTGTAGACACTGGTGCAGGTAGATATTAGTTATGCAGAAGGGTTACAGAAATGAGTGATGGGATGTTAACTTGTATCTGTCCATTGTGCAACCTATGACTTATGACCAGAAGAAAAAATAAAATGGTTTGTGTACTTTAATGATACCGTCGCATTTTCTGACAGGAGGGTCAAAACTTGCATGGCTAAAAAGGCTGGGTTTGGTTTTAAGACCAATGCTGTCTTTACCAATAATGATAATGAAGTTGACTGATGATAGAGCTCAAGGCACTCTGAAGACATATCTGAACCCAGCTTGAAGAGAGGTGTGATTGTGTACACGGTTATGAACACATGATTTTGTTAAAAGAAAAAAGCAGAACCTACGGTACAGAAAGTCAGCGATGTTTCACTTAGTATTAAGATCATGAAAGTGCCGACTGTCTCCAATGGTTGTGGTGAAAGGAGACATCTGTTTAGTGTTGATCTGCATTCTTTGAATAAAAATACCTTAATCCTGTCATAATCCTGGAGCTATTATCACGTTTGAATGGTGCCAGGATTTGTTGTGAATAGATGTGAGGTCAGCCTACCATATGGTACCACTTTCACTGGAGTCAAAGTCTTTAACAACCTCTGTGAATCGGTTTTGGGCTTTTTGTGCATGCTGTGTAGGCTTGCATCAGCAGATTCTGTTTTTCAGAAGCTGATGTTTAATTTATTTGGACCCCAAAAGCACATCAAAATGACATTCTAATTTTTTGCCATATGAGTTGAGGAATATTATGTTGTGCTAGACAGAGGTTTGAGCATTTTCAGTCAACATAAAATGAGAAAAAGAAAGAAAAATGTAAATTTCTGATAGCCTTGATTATTTGGGCAAGCTGATGGAATAAAATCTAAGATATACATGCTATGGATGCTGCCTCACTCAATAAAAAAGACCAAATCAAATAATTTCTTGGGTTTGTGTGAGAAATATGCACGAATAGTACTAGGTTTTGCTTTGGCAACATAACCATTAAAAAGACTTCTCTGCAGTTATAAAGAGATTGAGGCTTTTGAAAATGTCAATGTTCTCCCATTGCAATGTTATGACCCTGATAAGGATTGTGTGCTCCAAGTAGTTGTAACCCGTTATTGATGTAAATTTGACTTAAGGTATAATGGGTGGGGAATACACTACTGGACGTGTATCCCTGTGCCTCAAAAAGTCAGAGTGCCAACATAGAATGGTATACAATGAGGCACTAGCCTGTTCTTGTACAGTGGAATAATTCAGAACTTTAAGGAGGAAGCATGCTATTCATGCTGCTCACAAATCCTTGATATTCTCACTGAGAGAGTGGCACCGGGAGCAGGGGTTATGAGTGACCCTCTTCACACCAGTTGGTAGCTGTTTTTCACTACCAAACCAGTGAATGGGGGACCAATATCCTTGCTTGCATTAGAGCCAGTTGCAGCGTTGCAACGTAACTGAGGCCAAGAATTGTGAGTTTGCTCAAATGAATACAATATTTTCATATGGACATACATGATGTTGTAAGAGGAACAAAAGTACATGCAGACTTGACATGCTTTCCCTTAACATATGTTGGGAGAGATGTAGAAGGCAGTGAGGATGTGGAATGTGTTGTTGGTTTAGTGGATGTAAACAGATTTGGTATCTTTTTCTGCTTATGTCCACTCATCAAATAAAACAAAGAGGCTTTGGTTCTACTGAAAATAAGGGATTTTACTGTGAAAAGATGGCCATGTTAAGAACATGTGTCTGTTGAATTCCAATGCTGGAAAAAGGTTCAAGAGAAACTGAGTGTTGATAGTGCTCCAGTTAGGAGTGGCTCTAGGATTGTACCACCTGCTGGTGTTAG
Source organism: Calotriton arnoldi (assembly GCA_963921515.1). Taxonomy (NCBI): domain Eukaryota; kingdom Metazoa; phylum Chordata; class Amphibia; order Caudata; family Salamandridae; genus Calotriton; species Calotriton arnoldi. The sequence goes on along the minus strand of CAWUFW010000323.1, from coordinate 2,244,209 downwards.
AGAGTGACTTGTTCATTTAGCTCATTTAAAACACATAGTTTGACTTCTATAAAGTAAAAACTGAAGTTGAATCATTGGTAGCCATCTTTTAACAGTGTTATTTATTTGGTGGTGGCTTTTGCAGTACTCTACAGTCTGTGTATAGGACTTTTGTGTTGAGGAAATCTATGTTGTGTCCTGTCAACTTTTCAGCTTCTCCCTGGGAGAAGTTAGAAAATGATTTCATGGGGTGTAGGAAATCAGTTGCTAACTTCCTAATGGAGTAAAGATTTTGATAGTTCTTAATTACTATAATTCAAAATGGATTCTATACAGATTTGCAAGATCTGCTGATGCCAAACCATTTGGAGATTTTATAAAATGTGTTTTTATGAATTAATGGCTACAAAAGTGTATTGTGTCAGACAACGGTGTTCAGTTCATTTCCAGTGTTTGTAGTACTATTACCAAGGACCGGTGGGCATTAAACATTTGAAAGTCTCTCTAAACAACTCCCCGTTGATTGAGTTGATGAAAAAAATGCATTGATTGCATAAGGAGTGCATACAGTTGACAGTACATTCAAGATTGGATATTGAGAAAATAGTGTAGGATAGGATTTGGAATTAAGATTTAACTTCAAATTTGCCAACTGGTGAGTCTTTATTTAAATTGTTGAGAGGTAAAGAACCATGTTGCAACATTATTCTGAGTGGTTAAGTGAAGGAGGAGGTCCTCTAAATTGTGAATGCTTGAAGTCGGTAATGGCGTAAGTAAGGATAGCTCTGGGAAAAAAGTAAGCACGACTCTGATAACAGGAAAAATGTTTTAGATTTTGGTTTTAAGGGGGGCGATCTTGTGAAGATTAAGCATCCATAGAATGATAAGAATGTTTATACATTCAACATTTTACCCATTGACATTGGTGTGTGTGTGTGTGGATGAGTTCTAGCAAGGTGTCAAGTAATAAATGGTAGAGTAAACAGAGTGTAGTGTTGGTAAGGTGTGCAAGCACTTCAGTGGAATAGACTAATGGTCCATGGAAGTGTCAACTTTGGTAGCTGATGGAGGAAGTTTAGTTCTAGTGAGAGATGGTGTCAGGAAGACTGGATGGTGACATGTATGTGGTAATAACACTGATAACAAGAACTCAAGTGTTAGTGTAGCCGACTCGGGACAAATGCTAGACCAAGGTGTTGGACGAGAGGATGCAGTTATCTGTGTGCTCAGGGTGGTCAGAAGATCTGTGTGGATGTCAAGGAGAGTATCTCAGGAAATTAAAATGGAATCAGAATTACATTATGTCCTAGTTATCTGAATAGCTTTGCCTGTTATTAAAACTTGGGATTTTGGTAAAGGGGAAGAAGTGTGGCATGCTTTACTGCGCCTACATACTTTAGTCATATATATTTATGTGTTAATGTGGCTCACTTTGCCTACTTACCTTAGGGTTGTCTCACTCTACTGTACAAACTACAATCAACCCTTATTTTCTCCATGAGCTGCATGGTGTTCCAGGTATCTGATGATCTGCAGTTGTGGTGGACAGAGTTGTTGAGTTGGTGTTCCTCTGGCTTCTTTGATATCCTGTACTCAAAAAAGTCTTTAGAATCTACTTAATATTCTGATCGACCAGTTCTTACACCTCTCCTATCATATCTTCAAAAGGGGACAGTGGTATCAGAAGAGGAGGAACATTGATCTTGGGTTTTCTCTGACTCGGGATTTTGCCAAGCTTAAAAATACCAATGAATTGCCTCAAGGGAGGCTATAATTATTTTCAGACCCTCTTTAGAAAGTTGAACAGGAAGAGGATAAAAGTGGAGGGACCTGTTATGACTTATTTTACTGCCCATACTCCTAGACTTACCCCAACTGTGGGTGCAAAGGGAGAGAAAATACATATACCACAGCCCTGAATTAGATTTCTTGGAAAGGTTAGGGTCTTGATTGCCTGAGTGCAGTAGTTAAGTTCGACACATTGGGTTATATAATACTTCATCATACCATACAACAGTATTCCTCACCACATAGCATGACAGTTAACTACACACCATCTCATTTAGCACAACACCTTTTGGCACTATACCAGACTAAATGACACAACATGGCTTCATACCTCATTTCAACACCTAAAACAATACTGGTCTGGGGTGGGACATAGTGAGCTGGATTAAGATACTATATAGTTGACTGGTGAACCGTGTGAAAAAGAATGACATGACATCTAAACAAGCAGACATCAAGAGAGGGCACAATAGGGGTTGGCCCTCTAGCCCATCTTATTTGCTCTGGTGATGGAACAATTGGCGAATCTGCTCGAAGAGTTCCATTCTGGTGGGGGCCTCAAATTTGAAAGATATACAGTGTTATTGTCACTATAAGTTGTTGATATCCTGCTACTAGTTAACAATCCAGAAAAATGGCTTAACCCAATAATAATGGAGATCATTGCCTATGGACGATGGCCCGGTATCATAATAAACTATGACAAAACCATCATCATTTCCTTCTTCTAGGTGATTTTAATTTTCACCTAGAAAGCACTTCAGACCCGGTTACCATAGCACTCCTCAATCAGATGACCAGTGTGGGCATACAACAACTGGTTAAAGGTGCGATATATCGTAGGTCACTGCTTGGATGGGATTTTTCCTGACAATCCCCATGTAAGCTGGACCGAATCTCCCCCTATGACCTGGTCGGACTATTATGCAGTCCGTTTTAAAATCATACTAACACAAAGACCATGTTCTAAACAGTCAGGAGAATCCTTTACTAGTCGACCCTGGAACAAAGTTGTGGCTAATCGGCTAGTATTCCGGTTATCAAAAACTTCTCCAAGTCTGACCTCTGACTTGGACCTAGCGGTTACAAAGTATCACTCTTGGCTAGCCTCAGCCATGATAGACTTGACTCCGCCTAAAAATTGCCATCATACTAGGCGTACCCCCTCTGAACCGTGGTTTAACGACATGCTCGAATCACAAAAACAACTTTGTCCCAGACTAGAGAGGAAGTAGAGATTGGATGACAATGCCACCACAAAAAGTGAATATAAAGATTCCCTTCAGGTGTATAAAAGCCTCATTGTCAGGGAGAAAGCTGCCTACTTTACCAAGCAAATTAGAGCGGCCAACAGATGTCCCAAAACCCTGTTTACCACGATAAAAAGCCTGTCGATGTTGCCAGCCCCACAGGACACTGCTGCCAGCCAGGAATTTTGTAACACCTTAGCGGACACCTTTCAAAATAAGGTCAAAGCTGTCAATGATACCTTCTTACAACAGTCCAATGGCCAGGCACAGACGCCCATCCAACTTAACAGAATAAAACCTATGACAGAGCCAATATCTTCCACCTTATCCTCGTTTACGGCCTTAACTGCTGACAAAACATCTCAAATAATTGGAACTATTAAATTGGATTTTCCAACAGATCCCTGCCCCCCCAAAATCCTTAATCTATCGCCCGAAACCATTGCACTTCCCTTGACAGCCATTTTCAATGCCATGTTCATTTCCGGGAGTTTTCCAGTGGAATAGAAGAAAGCGTCCATACTTCCATTATTAAAAAACCCACACTGGACATTGAGGATCCACTCAATTATAATCCTATCTCCAGACTCCCCTTCCCATTGAAGGTGGTGGAATAGGCCATTAACTTAGAACTATCCACCTTTATCATGCAGAACGAAGTCTTGGATCCTTCTCAGTTTGGTTTTCGTGCACATTATAGCACAGAACTGGCGCTCATCACGGCCACTGAGGAGCTTAAACGGATGCTGGATGGCGGGGGAGTGCTGCCCTGATCCTGTTGGATCTGTCAGCAGAATTTGACACTGTCAATCACAGGCTGCTGATGAACCATCTGGCCACCATCAGGATCAGGGATAAAGCACCCTCCCTGCTAGGCTCCTTCCTGTCTGAGCGATCTCAGTGGGATGCACTATGCGTCTATGTATACTCCCCTTTTCTACTTCCTTTGTGTGGTACCTCATCGATCACTCCTGAATCCCACACTTTTTTATCTTTATGTCACCCCGCTGGCCAAACTTATAAAAAGCGACGGTTTTGCCCTAGTATTGTACGCGGACGATACGCAAATAATTGTCTCAGTAAGTGGCTCATACAGTTCCACAGCAAACAGCTTCCATGACTGCATGAGTCACATCGGGATTTGGATGTCAGACAACTGTCTGAAATTGAACTCCTTCAAAACAGAGGTTTTTCTCTTTGGTAATAATCCTCACATTTTGACCAACAATTGGTAGCCGGCACAGCTCGGTCCCCTACCTGCGCCTGTTCCAAAAGCAAAAATCTGGAAGTATTCATGGACACTAAGTTGTCCTTCGAAGCTCAAATCAACTCCACCACTTCTAGCTGCTTTTTCTTCCTAACAATTATCCGGAAAATATTACCCTCAATTCCGCTAGAATTAAGGAAAACAGTTATATCTGTCTTGATATTCTCAAGACTTGATTATTGTAATGCTCTTCTTACCAGCGCAACAAAACGCAGCATCCAAAAACTGCAGACAGTACAAAACACCACAGCCAGGGTTCTCCTGTGAATACCTAAACCATACTCTATAACCACCGCTCTGTCCCAGCTTCACTGGCTACCGGTAGCAAGCGGATTCAGTTTAAATCCCTTTGCATTGCTTTCAAATCCCTCAACCAATTGGGCCCAAACCAGCTAGCATTCTATCTAAAACCCTGTGTCCCTGCCAGGTCTTTAGGATCAGCCGAGCTCAGAAATTTGATTGTCCCCAGAGTAAAAAAGACTTAAGTGGGGGTGGAAAGAGTTTCACCACCACTACAGCCAAACTGTGGAACTCCCTGCCAACCTCTCTTAAGAAAGAGACAATTTTGCTAATTTTCAGGAGGGGCCTAAAAATGTGGCTCTTTAGGGCATAAGCCTATTCTCCCCTCCTGTAACTAAGCTGGATGTGTGTTCAGGTAGCGCCTAGACACCTTAGGGTATTGCTGCGCTTTATAAATCAATCATCATCATCATGCCCTTTACAAGGAACACTCCTGCTAATACACTAGATTATCCTATACAATGGAGTGAGGATCCGGGTCACTACCTGGGAAGCAAATACCACTGGGGTATAGATAGGATATACCGCAGCAGCTATAGGGTATATATAGGTAAAATAGTCACTTACATTGAAAGTTGGAACATCTTACCAATATCGTTGGCTGACCGCATCACCATTATGAAAAGGATAATACTGCCCAGTTACTTTACATTTACCAGAATAATCCACTCCCTTTAAACCACAGGTTCATCAATCAGCTTAATTTACTGATGGGAAGGCTGGCCGAGGCAGGGAAACAAGCCACAATAAACTTGAAAACTAAACAATTACCATATAAATTGGGAGGATCTGCTGCTTCCAATTTGATAATTTATTACTTTGTAGCCCAGGAGTAATTTGTGCACTATCGGTTACATAATCTTAGAGGGCTCCCTGCACTATGACCTGGAGAAGAGTTTAGATGTACCATTTCCACTGAATGCCACTATAATGAAAACACGCACTAGACCAAAAAGGGTAATGCATACAGTGGACTGCACAGTGCAGGCCTAGTAATGACTAATGGATATCAGCGGTATAGGTAAAATGTTCTCACTGCAGATGCCTCTACTGCGTAATCCACAATTGTAAGTGACCAGTGAGCTAGCCTCTAGGAAGAGGTTGAGTAATAGATGACACCATACATTGGGTGAGCTGTATGAGGAAGGTAGATTTTTAACAATACAAGAGTATAAAGCTTTAGGCCTATGTAATGCATTGGATATATATTTATATCATAGACTGGCCCGTACTTTTAATGCACAGTACCCCACTTACCTGGAACAACTGAGAGATTGGAAGTTACCAGGTTGCTCACAACAATGTATGCCACGAATAGACTTAATGAAAGTTGAATACCAGAATATAGCAAGATACAAATGGGCGCATACTATAGGGCAAGAGATATTAGAAGTGCAATGGGAATACTGCTGTACACAAACAAAGTGGATGTCAGCAATTAACAGGCATAGACTAATGCATTATAAATATTTATATAGAGCATATCATACACTACTGAGTATGCACAGCTCTGGTCTAGTTGAAGACTCCCAATATAAAAGATGAGTTGCCCCATAAGTAGGATTTTACCACAGTTCATGGGAATGTCCTGTGGTAAAGAGATACTAGGGTTAGGTTTATAAATATGAACAGGAAATATGAAGCTCTGTGGTTATGGCAAAGAAGAGAGAGGCAGTGTGCTGGGGCATGGGTAGGCTGCCTAAAAATGATTACTGATTAAAGGATCTGATGTGGTGCAATACCCAGTCTGAAGTATATAGCATGCTGCCCCCAACTAGGTCCTTACTTACTTACTGAAAACAGATGCTGAAGACACTACACAGATTGTGGCAGGAGAGCAGGATAAGCATCCTGAAGTGATGGACTTGTAATTGTGAGAAGGCATGGTGTACTGGACAATAAAGTGTGGTATACTATACACTGTTATATGAGTTGTAGCAATACAACAGACACAACACTGTAACTGAATAATTCTACTGCAACAGCTAACAACTTTTTTTCCGATGTTATGACAATAAATAATTACAATAATGAAAAAATGTGGGAAGCATTTATGCAGCACCAAAACAGAAATTAAGTCAAAGTGGATTTGAAAAATTGAATAAAATCTAATAAATAAAATGACACAAAAATGACAAAAATCCAATATGGGGAAACATAGATATGATTTTATAAAGTTTTAAGGAGAAATAGTGGCAACAGTCACTAAGCATCAATTTCAGCTTCGTACTGGTGAAGGTTCTTACCTTCTGACCTAGTGCCTGATTTAGATCTTGGCAGATGAGGAGTCACAGCGGTGATGGATATCCCATTCGCTGAAATATAAATCCCATTATATCCTATGGGATTTATAGTTCGGCGGATGGGATATCCGTCACCGTTGTGAAAGAGTAACCCCGTCTGCCAAGATCTAAATCAGGCCCTTCGTCTTTTAAGTCCCAAATTTTCAGGGTTTCTGGAGCAGCTCCTCTAGGTCACTTGTACAGCTCCCAGGACCCCAGGGAGTGCACTTAGGGGCCAGAACTAACCCCAGCAAGGTCCACTGCAGGTCTAGTTGTTTCTGATCAGCTGGGCACACCAGAGGAAGAGCCTCTTGGATTTTGTTGTCTCCATGTAGCTACACTGGAGGTCAGCCTACTAACCCTTCAAGTCCACTTCTTTTTATGGGTACAAGAGGGAGCAGGTTTAGTTCTTTGGGGCTACTCTCAGGTCAAAGACAGGAGGTCAGTCCTCTTCTGGTCTTCCGCAGGTTCATCAAGTGTTCTGAAGTCAGTGCTTAGAGGTGCCAAATTTATGCTTTGCACCATATAGTGGTTTGAGTTACTTCTGGGCACTCCCTAATCAATGTGGTCAATGTTTTCAGGGCCAATTCTACCCACTTTTTCAGTACTTCCTGTTTGCCTTACTACAAACAGGCCTGAAATGCCATGTAGTAAGTCATTTTCAAGATGGTGAAAGTCTTCGCCCATACTAAACTTGGGGTATATGTGGAAGTGTCATAGGGAAATCACCAATTTCATCCCTCATCTCACACTAAAATCATGTATGAAGAAGGCATTGTATCCACAATAAACGCAGAGACAGAAGCCTGGTAGGACAAAAGCAGGACCCTTCAGCAACCAGACATGGGATAGACAAGAGTTGTTTTGGCATGTTGTTCTCTCCTTTTCAAGTATGCCCACATTGTTACATGTGCTCAACAGACCTGTAATGCAGGACTTGAAACTATTGTGTCACTGGATGACAACAGTCCCCACTCTGATTATTCTATGAGATTCAGATGAGTCATGTCTGCCCATTCCAGTCAGGCTGTTGTTTGCTCCTGGGGGGCATTTTACACCTTATTCAGACATAAGTACAGGATTGGAGAAGCTGGAGAGCTCATGAAAATTAGCCTCCAGGAACTTCAGGAAGGGAAAAGGTAAATTTCTAAAAGTTACTTTTCCATAATATTTATTACAAATCTGACTTCATAATTGAATTGGATTTTTAATACCTATGTAAAATAGTGGCTTATTTATTTTTCCCTTTCCTGAATTAGCAATATTAGTGTTTTAATCTGCAGTCTGTTTTTCAACATGAGACAGCCAGACCTTCCCCAGTGAAAATAGATTTTTTGAGCATTGTCACTGTAGGACCAACAGTAATATTAATCTTCTACATGTCCCACTTTTTAATACCATGCACCCTTCCTTGTGGGCTACAATGCTATGGAGGTGACTTACTTATATTTAAAAAGGAGTGTTTTAATTTTTGTATGGGTTATTTTAACAGGTTGCTCTCCAGGTTTTACACTGCAGCAGTGGGCTACACATGTTAGGCCTGCAGCTATGTTTGCACTGTCACTGTAGCAGATAGCACAATAGTTGCTGCAATCCACAAGTGCCATTTAACTATCCTGGCCCTTGGTGCACATTTTACATCATATACTAGGGGCTTACAAGCACGTTAAATATGCTAATCATGAGTACGCTAATTTAACCATGTTCAAAGGAAAAGTACAGGAACTTTACTCTTGGTTAGCAGGGCTAAAGTGCACGGAGTTCTAAAGTCAGCAACAATAGGATCCAGAAAAATCAAACATTCCAGCGTGATCTCCATAAAAGGCCACTACATAACATACCACAGCATACCATCCACAATCACACACCTTAATATACCTCATCACATTGCACTAGATCATGCTATATTATAATAGACCACAACTTATAACACACACACCATACCACACTACCTCACATATCAATTGCCACATCATACTATGCTATATCATGCTATGTAATATTTTATCATATTGTCTCACAACATCCAATACACCTCATGGTAGCGCACACCACCTCTCTACAACAATCCCATTCATCACCGAATTACATCATCCACCACAACACAAACCATATCAAACAGCACCTTAACATACTACATCTATAATGGCAGTCATGCTTGGTCACCTCACCTCACTACAATGGAAAGTAGATGTTATCCGAATGTTTGCGGCAGTTATTTTATAACCTGATATCTAACTAATCAGCCAATAATTAGAGGCTATGATATGATGGTTTGTAGTAGTTATTAATGTTATCAAACAGATGTTAGTCAACATGATATGTGACTTGGCAAGGCTTTCATGCAATAGTTTATATATTTGTAACTGCCAAATACATATGCGAAAAGGTAATACATATTTGGCTACTTCAGATCCTAGTGGCTTTGCAGGTATAAATGTTGGGGTAGGAGCAAGGATGTTTATAGTATTTTCGTGACAGTCCCTGAACCTTATGCCAGCTTTAAAGGGGCTAACCGTATTGCTTCATATATTCACTAAGTGAAGAGGGCTCGACCACCCTCTCCAAAACAGAAGCATCACTGCAGGGCTATAGGCATAGCATGTATGTTTTGGGACTGTCCATCTCACTTTGCCTCCTTTCTGGAGAAAACAAGAAGAAAAAACCAGACCCACAGCAAGCCGCTCTGCATCACATTACACCATGTTCAGCACCTCATGAAGCGATACAACAGCACACAATATCGCTCTGCAACACATCCAACCACAGTGCAACATTCCATCCTATGTCACCAAATGTTGCATCACACCATACGCTACCAAGTGTACCACATCTTACCACACCACAAAACACTATACCGCACTATGCACTACAACATCAAATGCATAATTCATCTTACCACGCAACATATCACATCATATTTGACTACTCAATACCTAACTGCATCCCCATCATCACATCACACTAGACAATACCATATAGAATTGAACAATAGTGCAGCACATCACTGCGCATCATATAATACTTCATGACAGTCCATAATACGCATCACATTTTGCACTACTTTCTCTCATTACTCTAGAGCGCACCTCATCACACTAAGCCACAGCACTCATTTTGCATTGAACCATTCACTGCCACAACATATATCACACAAGCTGAACACTTACAAATAACGGACCACTTCTGAACATGTGCTGCATTGTATGCACTACAAAAACCTAAATATTGTATCAAACAAGCAAAATTAGGAGTGCTTCAGCTGAACTTTAGCAGGAAAGGTAGTGGTTCTTGTTTCTTGACACTATGGCGGCTACTGCATTCTAATTCACAAGGCCCTTGCCCAGGAGGGTCTTGACGGCACAAGATGCAGGAGGAACCACCCCTAGATCAGGTCTTGATACCTTACTCCTTCGATGAACCCCACTACATTAACTGACCTCAGTGATATGATAGATCTGCAACAGAAGCAGGATCAGTGCTGATCACCCTCAACTGTGTCTACCAAAGTACAATCATAAACTGAGGAGAGAGTTTTCATAAGTAAAGTCTTTATGGCTCTAATTAATGAAGAGAGGCTTAAAGGCCAGAAGTTAATAAAGAAAGAAGCCTTGTCTAGGTATAGTTATGACAGCAGTGTTCCTCTGGAGTGGCCAGGACATACCACATTAACACGCACACATGTTTTCTTTTTTAATGTCTTTGTTGCCTATGATCATTCAGTGAATAACAAAATCTGACATGCGTGGCAGTTGTTTTGCTAGGCCTATAGATATGCAGACTTCTAAAACTCTTTTCAGACTGTAACATACTCATTGGCCCTTTCTCTTTTCTCTCCTTTGACCTATGCCAGGTGGAAAGTGTACCACAAAGGCTTCCCCAGATGCATTGAGGCGGATGATGTCAGGGAACTAGACTCAAACGTACAATACTCGATTGGCAAATTCTTAACTTTTGCCATGAACAAGGGTACTTCGTAAGTATTGGGAGTTATTGTAATTAGATAACTAAATGCAGGTGTTTGAAAGGAGTAACTGGATTCCTTATAAGACAGTAAGAGTGACCTCTTCCAATTCAGCTAATGTTTTAAAATGAACCGTGCACTTTATTCACTCCATAGGGAAAGAAGATTGAGGGAAAGAACATTTGGTCTTATTTTGAATCCTGTTCTATCATTATAACTCCAAGGAGGCCTTCATTGTCTCCCATCTATGCTTTCATATTTATGACATGTTCACGTTGTGAGCAAACTGTATGTTTTCACCTTATCTGCATGCTTCCTGTCTCCTTGAAGTTGCCAAACTACCCAAAAGGCCAGTTATCAAGTAGGCAATTTAATTGGCTCTATGCACTCCAGTTTGGTCTTTAATAGTTATCCTATTATGCTTAAAATCAGACCTTACTGTCCTTCACCAGACTCAGGGGGGTGCATGGCTTTCCTCACAGACAAAAAGCTAGGGTATGACCAGCTGATGCCAAGCACCCTTTATCAACAATGATCAACTTCAGGCAACAGAACATCAAAAATATTACAAATTGACCCATTTTGCTTGGCAACAGTTAGGTATAGAAATGGACATGTAAACCCTACCAGGGACATCTCCTACGCCCATATCAATTTTGACTATAAACATCATATGCCTTACTTACTTGTGCTGCTGGTCTGCATACTTTGCCCTTCTTTCTTAGTACTATCACATTTGTTTATGGATCATAATTTCATTTAATTGAATTTATTTTATGTCCACTGGTTCAGTCCAGTCACTAATTCTGTCAATGAAAAAAAAATGTTTTATTATGTTATTTCTGAGGCCTTTCGCAAACCACTCTCCAAAATTATATTTTTTTCATGACACCTTTTCCTAGAAACATTATAAAACTGAAAGATATTCCATATGTCTTTATTCCTCCTCTACACCAACATAGTTACCTTTCAAAGATTCTCTTCAGTTTTTTATTGATGTGTCACAATCCGCAAATTCCCAAAATAGAAAGGGCACTTGAATTTGGAATATCCATCTGTTGAAAAACCACTGAGCACAATAATCAAATGCCCTTTCTATTGTGCACTGTATTTGTTATAATGTGATGAATATTATTAATTCCATCCTTCTATCATGAACCTAGAGTACTGGAAATTAAATTGCAAGGCCTTTATGGATGTAAGGAATCATGGGAATCATTTGAGGACATCAAAAGGATTTTTTGGACCTATAAATCTACTACATCAGGTAGGACTTTTCCATTGACCAGGGTTGGGGGGTGGAGCATTGTGTGCATGTGCCCGTCAACTTCTCTTTAAGCAATCTATGATTACTGAGGGTTGGCTGGTATTCCTGCCCTACTTACTGCCTGTTGATAGTATAAGGATTATTAATTTCCTACTATCCATATGTGTTTTTTTCATTAGAAACAAAATGATTTATGCTTATTTTTCTGACTGGCAGGCTGGTCTCCATTCACAAGCGGCCCTTGGCTGTTGCCTCATTTACTTCCCATAGGATAGTTGAATGTTTATTTTTGCAGACAGCACATGTATGAGACACATTGGCATGTGAAACACTTAAGCAGATCACTGCTTAATCAGATTAAGCACTGTGATTTATGCACCTGAGTAACCCATTGCATATTAAGAATTTAACAGAGAGACAAACTAGTGACCGGGTGGACTTGAAAACATACATGGCGGATTATTGGGATAATTTGGTTAGGCTAAACAGCAAGTCTACAATATCACCTGGCCTTAGGAACACCCACTGCTGCACCCTCTCCAAGTACATGGCAGCATTCTTTGTGTGTGCCTGTGCAAAGTACATGTTAGAGATGCGTGTTGTGGTGACTTCTCCTCAAAGTAATGACATATGATGTGTTTATGGAGTTTACTTGATAAAATCCCTAGAGTGGCCTCTTGCATCAAGGAGACTGTCGGCCATTCGGAACTGGCACGTAATCCCTTAAGGACGGGGTTTCCACCGTCTGAATTACAATGTCGGTTTCCCACAGGCTTTTCTTGTCAGGCTTTCCTTGCAAAAGCGGCCTCCAGTTGGGGCCTGGGGGGCACATATGGTGCCCCCCTGTCAACCCCTGCATTGAGTGGCAGGCACCGTGTTGTGCCTGCCACGCGGTGCATGGATTAACAAAAACTCCCATAGAGAAATGGGAGTAAGCGACTGCACCATGTGCATTCGCATTGTAATAGTGGTGTCGGGACCACTGACCGGAGGTCGGTCGGTCCCGAGACCTCAACGGTGTCGGACAGAAGTGAGTCCGCCCGACATCGCAATGAGGCCCTTAGTGTTACGTTTTCAGGAGGAAAAATAAATCTTTTTGAAAACTGAAGTTAAAAACCACTCAAAGTATTCTCTTCATCTTAATTTTGATGGCGGGTTTTGTAGAAGAATTTCTCTGAGTAGGGACAAGCAAAACCAAGTAGAAGAGAGGATATTTACCCTTCTTTTGATATGGCACTTTGTTCAAGGAATGCAGACAACTAAACATGAATTATGTGGCTTCTCTTCAAGTGTCTATCTCAGTGGGATAATGTCACATTTCTGTGTGGTTGCTTTTCAAACTGCAGCTACATCATGCATGTTTAGCTACAGGAATAGAGGAAACTGTCAGCTACTAAGATTGCATCAAAATTTCTATATGATACTACAAATTCCTCTGAGATGTTAGGAGTTTTGTACTCTGCGGAACATGGTGCTAGAGAAGGAAATTGCATTTCACCAAATATTGTTTTATTTACATATATTCAGCTAACATTGTTTACAAAATAAAATTATGTACATTATATTTGTACTTCTGGGTGAAGCCATCTTTAGATCTCTTTCCAAAAGAAAAGAAAACATAAAAATAATACAGAAATTTAGTAAGTGGGTTTTGTGTCAGTCCCTTTCATGTACTGCTACCTTTGCATCCACAAACTGGACCAAGCCACAGGACAACATATGTAGAACGGGACAGGAGGTCAGCCCCCTTCAGACAAAAGCTTTCTGCCAATGTCATTCACATTTTGGATCAGCCCATAGCACAGTCATTCAGTGTGAGAGGTACTGTTCAGTGAGTGACAGTATTTTGTTGCTTTACTAAGCCTGCACTGAAGAGTTGTGAACATCAGGAAGCAAAGCAGTCCATTTTGTAAATTTATTTTAAATGTAGAATGAAATAAAAAGCTACAGCACTATTGAATTAATTTAGAGTTACAACTCTAACTAATGGAAATACATTAAATTAAATTAATTACAATTATTTTTCTGAAGTTTAAATTAAAAAATAAATTCCCACCTAAAGAAAAAATAATGTGCATTATTAATCATTAAAAGTGATGTATATAGTTAATTAAAATTAAATTGATTATTTTTAATAAAATGTATAATAACATAATTTTTTTAGTTTTCAAATTCAAATTCAAAAATACTTTATTCGGCTTTAAAATAAAAACCATAAAAGTTACACAGCTCCATATAACAATTAAAACATACAATTCGTAACAATAATATTAAAACAAATGGTCCCCTAAAATACAAAGGTGTATACATCTAATACAAGGAATAATATAGGGGGGAAACCACAACGCCAGAGGCCAAAACTTCATCAATGTGGGTAGTAATGGGGGGTGCCTACCAACGTTGAAAGTTTACTAGCTCTCCATACAGATCCTAGATCTCAGAGAGGATTTCAGAAAGCCTACTATAAAAGTCACACAATCTAGTTTCAACAGTTGTAAGTAAAAAAGAGCTGTGTGGACCTGGGTAAAGTTCAACTTCTTTAAAAGAGGTGTTAAAAAATATCTGCGAGGTACTTCATAAAATTTACAAAAAAACATAAAGTGTAGCAAATCCTGAGGAGACACTCCATCGCAGCCACAAGATGCTAACACCTGACCTCTGCAGCTCCCTTTTGGGACAGCAAGTAGCAAATGAAAATAATCCAATCGGAACCTGATCAATAAAAACCGCTCATGGGGCGTCAATGGCCACAAAAGATATGGCTCAATTGATGGGATTGTTTTAAGCATCGCATATTTACGGACGCTAGATTTCCCAATTTCTAAATCGTCATTTCCATGCATTTTTAGAGTAGTAAAGGTTTTCTTTACAAATTCCACATCCTTCAAGGTAATAGAGTCAGGCTTTAAAAAAAGGTCCGGCAGCCCCAGCTCTTCAAAACAACCCTTAATATATTTCAACCATGGAATGCGTGACATATAAACAAGGCTCATAGTTTCTCTTAAGATCTGATGATTGAGAACTAGATCTTTATTTCACCAACAATTGAGCCAAAACAGCAAGGGGCACATGGCCAAAGTATCACATAAAAATGGCAACCCCAATTCTTCATGTACCACCGGGTTTGATGTTCCGGTGGGCACTCCTAGGAGACGTTTTAAAAAAGTGTTCTCCGCCACCTGCAGAGCATCAGTTGCTGCATAGCCCCAAATTTCGCTCCCATAGCTAGCTATAGCAACACTTTTGGCCTGAAATATTTTCACCATTGCCGCAATTGGGCGCTTACCCATCTTCGCGGCAAAGTTGAAGATTGCAGCATTCGCCCTTGTAACCTCCCCTTTTTTCCTCTGAATCAGGGCCCCCCAATTCAAACGGTCATCTATTAAAACACCAGGTAAGAGAATATTGAAGTCGTTGGTACTTTCTCATTACCCACTTTAAAAGGGAACGATTTCTTCGGGCGAATCCCGACCTGCATGATATAGGATTTAGAATTATTAATTGCCAAATCACGGGCTTCCATAAAGCTCCGAAATGTGTCGAGCAATGTCTGAAGTCCCCTTGCCGTCCAAGCAACGAGGACCGCATCATCCGCATATAGCAGGACGGGCAGACCTCTTTGCCCCACATATGGGAAATCGACCCCTGTTTTATCAAAGTTTTTTCCAGATCATTAATGTATAAATGAAATAAAAAGGGGGCCAGAATACACCCCTGCCGAACCCCCCTCTCTATTTTAAAATCCCTAGATACACGGAGATCCTGGGCATATCTGATGTTAGCCTTTGTATCCCTGTGCAAATCCTCCAGGAAGTCAACCAAGTTATCCTCCACCCCAATTTTTTTAGTTCAAATATCCTATTAACACACTTTAAATAATTATAGACTATTGTTATACATTTTTTCACATTACTTTATATGTATTTATATTTTTAGCTATTTAAAATTATTTCATTTAAAATTATTTCCTTTGAGGTTTTATTTTAAGTCCCTACATCCATCATTTTCAATGGGAGGGAGTTGCAGCACCAGTGGTTGGCCATGTGTAGTGCTGGACCTACTACTGTGTTTTTTAGTAGTAGCTTACATTTAGGGCCTGATTATGAGTTTGACGATGCAGCGGCGTGACCGCCCCGCCACAGCACCGGCAAACCCGCGTGAGGACTGCCCGCCCTATAATTACTTTTTTAGTCATTGCCGGGCATTTACTTTTCTGTTCCCATGGCGGTGCCTATACAATAGGCACTGCCATGGGAACATCAAAGGAAGTTCTAGCACAGCATGGACTTGAAAGTCCATGCTGTGCTGGAACTTCTGTGCATGCACACAGGGGGTGTGTGCATCCACAGGACGTGAGGCACAAGTGGGCCCTGCTGGGCCCCCTTTCTTTCCTCACTGCCACTGTTTTAATGAAGGAAAGTCCTCTATGAAATCAGTGTCGGTGATAAAAGTCGTAATTTGCTTGGCGTAACCGGGGTGTTTCTGCCAAACATATTGATGCCTCTTGACTGCCGCACCACTGCCAGGGAACAGCGGTTCCCTGACGGAGTTGGCGGTCCCTGGGCGGCACAACCACTATGGTCATACTGCCTTTCAACCAGGATTCTGGCGTTCCTTGGACCACCAGACTCGTAATCAGGCTCTTAGAGTTTCTGAATACCAAAAAGTAGTAAACTTATTCAAAAGTCTAGGCTTACTCAAAATTAAATTTGACAAACAATTTCTAATGCAAAGGTCATGATACAAATTTTCAGTTCCAAGGATTCAGCATACCAAAACATTGCATTTCATCTTTGTGAATGGATAGTAATACCTCCATCTTTCAACATAATCAAGATTGTGTATTGAAAAGAATCAGTCTATGTAAAAACACAAACTATATGGAGTATATTTAGACACAGGGGTATTCAAATAAATTAATCAACAAAGCACTAACTCGAGTACTAGTGACTGAGCAAAATGAGTTATTGAACATCAACAGATACAAAATGAGACCCAAAACTGCTACAGTACAGTCAGTCTGATTGCAACTGAAGCAAGCCAAATATATAAATTTCCTAACAAACATTAGAACCTTTTTGAGACTGGATCCACATATCAAACAATATATTGGAGCATAAAATCGGTGATAAAAGTCGTAATTTGCTTGGCATAACCGGGGTGTTTCTGCCAAACATATTGATGCCTCTTGACTGCCGCACCACTGCCAGGGAACTGCGGTTCCCTGACGGAGTCGGCGGTCCCTGGGCGGCACAACCACTATGGTCATACTGCCTTGCAACCAGGATTCTGGCGTTCCTTGGACCACCAGACTCGTAATCAGGCTCTTAGAGTTTCTGAATACCAAAAAGTAGTAAACTTATTCAAAAGTCTAAGCTTACTCAAAATTAAATTTGACAAACAATTTCTAATGCAAAGGTCATGATACAAATTTTCAGTTCCAAGGATTCAGCATACCAAAATATTGCATTTCATCTTTGTGAATGGATAGTAATACCTCCATCTTTCAACATAATCAAGATTGTGTATTGAAAAGAATCAGTCTATGTAAAAACACAAACAATATGGAGTATATTTAGACACAGGGGTATTCAAATAAATTAATCAACAAAGCACTAACTCGAGTACTAGTGACTGAGCAAAATGAGTTATTGAATATCAACAGATACAAAATGAGACCCAAAACTGCTACAGTACAGTCAGTCTGATTGCAACTGAAGCAAGCCAAATATATAAATTTCCTAACAAACATTAGAACCTTTTTGAGACTGGATCCACATATCAAACAATATATTGGAGCAAAATCACAACTGATTTATAAAAAGAACAAAACCCTCAGCAATATTCTCCATTCAAGTTATACACATATCAAAGCACAGAAGAAGAAATACAAACATGACTTACAATGAATCCAAAGGTTTTTCACAAATGTTCAAATTACAATTGCTGTGTTTACACAAATGGAAGACAAATTGTCTATGTAGATTGCAGAAATCTCAGATGTTATAGCATCAAGGGCGTTATTAATTGTATGATAAACTTTTGCATGTGTACAATCACCCGTGGTAAAAATATATATTAGTATAACAAGAACACTTAAAGACAAATGGCAAGAGCACTTACAAATATCACATAATGTTGATACAAAGTATCCAATATCTGTGCTTCTAGACCAAGAACAAAGCAGAGAACAATAGGATAAAATTACATTTTCTGGTATTGTACATAACCCGAAGAAAACAAACATGCAAATACATACCGAGTAAGAGTGAATCATATTGGATGAACAAATTGCAAGCTGTGTAGTATAGTTTGAATGTTGATCTTGAGCTAAAAGAGAATATTAATGGAAATTTGAATTCATGAGTTGCAATCAGGGCTTTTAGACGTGAGATAATAAAGAATTCATATTTTGGCTATGATTATGGAGTTGGACAAATCGGAGATATAAAGGTATAAAGATCTTACAAACGTAGTAATTCTAATTTAGAGTAAATTGTGCCCCCTGATTCTGAATTAATTTGGACATAGCGACTATATATATATATATATTTATTTTTTTATACATATATATATTTATATTTACATATATATATATCTGCGCCAGTAGGTAGTTATAGTTAGGACCTAGTTTCCATGGGAAAAGTATTTTTGATTGGCTATAACTTTGCTGTCGTTTGACCAATCTGCATGAAATTTTCCCCAAAAAGTGCCCCGGTGGATACTATTGTTATGCAAAGTTTGGGGGTGATCAGTTCAGTGGGGACCGAGAATTTGGGACGCGAAATAAGATTGCGTTCGTAATGTTAATTCTCATAGGAACCTTAGACACAGCTACAGCCCGAACCGCTGAACAGACTTACACCAAATTTGGCAGGGATGTAGATGGTGCTTCAAGGAAGTGCCTTTTGCCTATTTGGTGTAAATCTGTTCAGTAGTTTTTGAGAAATTTAAGTTTAAAATTATAGTGACATCTCTGGCCGCGGAGTCTTCGTGAACAAAGAGAGCTCGTGCAGGGAAATGCACTGCTCTGATTGGCTGCCAACACTTTAACCAGGAAGTGTTGGCAGCCATCTGAAACTCGGCTTCAAGCCGAGTCCCCCAAAAAAGTGAAAATAAAGAAAGAGAGGCAGGGTAGAAATACACTGACCCCCAAGCCATGGTCTTGGAGTCCCACGGGACCCTGCCACAACATAAAACCATATAAAAAATAAATACATTTGCCACAAATTCACGATAATCACAAATTTGTGGCAAAAAATAAATAAAAAAAGCTTGCTTTAAAGTAACCCCTGCGTTGGCCGGTCCAGAGGGCATATACTAATTATAGGAGGGGCGGCGCACCGGGCCCCCTTCCTAGAGCTTATGAAAGCCCCAGGAACCGCCACCTCCCCGGGGCACTTTTGATAATAAACACTGGACCCGACTGCAGCCCCGGGGACTGCCAGCTCCCCAGGGCTATTTCTAATTATGCGGGGTCCCACGCGGAAACCCCTGCCCCGGGGACTTCCACCTCCCCGGGGCTCATTAAATCAATATGGGGGGCCTTGCGGTCCCCATGCCCTGGAGACCCCCACCTCCCCGGGGCAAATTAAATTTGTGTGTGGGGGTCTCATGAACCCCCCTGGCCCCGGGGACCCCCACCTCCCCGGGCAAATGTTATCAAAGGAGGGGGACTGCGTGGCCCCCCTCAGTAGCCCTAGGTGGCCCTGGGGACCACCACACCCCAGGGCCGGCTCCTGCAATGTCCAAGTATGAGCACCCCCAGGACATTGCTGTTTGTTATGGTTTGATGGCAGCTTCACCGCTGCTGCCAAACCATAGCAAACTGTGCTCGCTTTCAACAAGCAAGAGCATACAAAATACTCTCGCTTGTTGAAAGCGAGCACAACTGCTTTGATACAGAGGGAACTGCATATTAGCAGTTCGCTCTGTATCAAAGCAATGCCGGCTCCCACAGGAGGCAGGGAGCTGGCAGGGACCGAGGAGGCCTCAGGCTCCTCCCATGGTCCTTAGTGCAGAAAGTGGGTGCTCTGGGTGGCACCAGGGCACCCAGAAGGGAGGCAGAGCCCCGGGTGATGGGGTCCCCAGGGCCAAAATCACACCGGGGAGAGTGGGCAGGCCCCCGGGGATGGGGTCCCCCAGGCCAAAATGGCCCAAGAAAGGGGCTGCTCACCCCCTTCATGTTTAAAAAAAAAGAAGTGGCTAGGCCCGGGGAAATTGGCACAGGGAGGAGGGCCGCGTGGCCCCCCTCCCCTTTAAAAAAATATTTATTAAGACCTGGCCCCAGGGGATGGGGTCCCCGAGGCCAAAATCGGTCTAGGAGGGGGGCATGCGCGGGCCCCCCTCCCATTTTTAAAAAATGGACCAGGGAAGGGGCACCATGCAGACCCACTTCCTAAAAATAAAGCAAAAGCCGGCAACTTGCCGGAGGCCTGCCCCCTTTCTCCACTACACACCTTCTAGCACGCTTCTGGTTGGGCGATGAAGTCCCATTGGCTGCTGAGCATCCTTAGGGACCAACAAGACCTCCTGTTACCTCCAGTAAGGCCCACATGGCTGGTTTGCTGAGAGGTGGTCAGAGGCCACATCCCCTTCCTCCAACACTCTGCAAACACGCCTCTCGGTGCACTGCTAGTGGGGGGATGACATCCCCTTGCCTCCTGAGGGCTTCAGTCTAAAGTGGACTTCTTCCCCCAAGCAGCAGTTCACCAGGAGGTGCATTTGCAGAGTGGTGGAGGAAGGGGGCATGGCCTCTGACCACCTCTCAGCAATCCAGCTGTGTGGGCCTTACTGGACACAACAGGAGGGCTAGTTGGCCCCAAAGGACCCCCAAGAGCTAAGGGGACTTCATCCACCAACTAGTAGTACGCCAGGAGGCACAGTAGCAGAGTAGAGGAAAAAGCGGGCGTGGCCATAAAAAACATCTCAGCAAACCCACTGTGTGGGCCTTGCTGAAGGTAACAGGAGGAGTAGTTAGCCCCCTAGGACCGTCAAAAGCCATGGGGACTTCATCCCCCTACTAGTAGTACACCAGGAGGCGCGTTTGCAGAGTGGTGGAGAAAGGGGACATGGCCTGCTATCTGGTCTTAGCAATCCTGCTGTATGGGACTTACTGGAGGTAATAGGAGGGGTAGTTTGCCCCCAAGGACCCTCAATAGCAAAGGGGAATTCATCCCCCTACTAGTAGTGCACCAGGAGGTGCGTTTTCAGAGTGGTGGAGAAAGGGGGCATGGCCTGCTATCAGATCTCAGCTATCCTGTTGTATGGGACTTACTAGAGGTAATAGGAGGGGTAGTTGGCCCCCAAGGACATCCTTGGGGACCAACTACCCCTCCTGTTACCTCCAGTAAGTCCCACACAGCAGGATTGCTGAGAAGTTGTCAGAGGCATGCCCCCTTTCTCCACCACTCTGCAAACATGCCTCCTGCACACTACTAGTTGGGGGATGAAGTCCCCTTGGCTCTTGAGAGAATTGGAGGGACCTTGTGGGCCAAGAAGCCCTCC
Source organism: Calotriton arnoldi (assembly GCA_963921515.1). Taxonomy (NCBI): domain Eukaryota; kingdom Metazoa; phylum Chordata; class Amphibia; order Caudata; family Salamandridae; genus Calotriton; species Calotriton arnoldi. The sequence goes on along the minus strand of CAWUFW010000323.1, from coordinate 2,222,605 downwards.
TGGTACCTCCTGTAAGTCCTACACAGTGGAAATCCTGAGAACTGGTCAGAGGCCCTGCCCCCTTTCTCCACTACTCTGCAAACGTGACTACTACTTTAAAAACCTTAGAAAATCACTGAAAAAACAAAGGTTACAGGGATGTAATAGTTAGGAATTAGCATTTAGAAAATCTTAGAAATTCACTGAAAAAACCAAAGGTTACAGGGACGTTATAGTTAGGAAATAGAATTGAAAAAACCTTAGAAATTCACTGAAAAAAACAAAGCTTACAGAGACGTTATAGTTAGGCTGACATTTCACTTGAACAAAACCAGAGAAATTCTTGTGCCCCCCCAATGCACTGCTTATGACCTCACATATTACATCACTCATGACATGGTCAGTGACATCACAGATGACATCACTGATGACATCTCAAATGACATCACTGATGATATTATCCACAGAATCTCTGACGTACCAACTCACACCCCAATATAACCTTTCAAACACCCATGCCAACTTCTACACTAGCATTCTCAAAACCATTGACACACCCATATCAGTACTTACACACCCACTCACCGATTTATAGGTCTACACACACATCTACTCAGTTACCCATACAGCCACTCATACACCAACTCATTCACTAATACACCCACTGATATATCCACTCATATACCCATACAGCCACTCACACACAGTCACTCATAGAGCTACTCACACACCTACTCACTCACCTATAAAGTAAATCACACAGCGGTTTACTCACCTATACAGTTATACACACACCCACTCATTTATTCATACAGATTCTAACACATACTCACTCACCTATACACTCACTGACACAAGCATACACTCACCCATACAGCCACTCTTGCAATCACTCAGTCACACGTACAGTCACTCATATACTCCAGCACTCACCTATAAAGCCTTTCACATATGCAGTAACACATCCATATACCACTGATACATCTATTCACCCACCAACACAGCCATGCACACATTCACTCACCCATACAGCCCCTTACACACACACTCACTAACCCATAGAGCCACTGACTCACCCATGCACTCATCCAAACAGGCAGTTCCACACACCCTCACCCACCCACACAGACATTGAGATACCTATAGACGTACTCAGACAAGCAATCACTCACCCATACTGAAACTCACATACCTGCTCACACACCTATACAACCACTTAGATACCAACTGACAGACCGATACAGACATTCACACAGCAGGTCACTTAACCATACATTCACTTAGACATGTATACAGTTAATCATGCACCCACTGAATCAAGCACTCATAAACCCATTGATTCAATAATACACCTTGGTATGTATATTTAACACTCATAAACTCTTTAAAAAACGCTCCCAGTCAGTGGATATGTCATCAGTGCTGTCATTTGAGATGTCATCAGTGATGTCACTGACCATGTCATGAGTGATGTACAATATGAGGTCATAAGCAGTGCATTGCGGGGGCGTGAGTTATAGTTAGCACAGCTAAATATAACTTCTGAATTTTTCTGGTTTGTACGAGTGAAATGTCAGCCTAACTATAACGTCCCTGTAACCTTTGTTTGTTTTAGTCAATATATATATGTATATATATATACATACATATATATATTTTCAATCAAATGCCCAAGGAGCTCAGGGAAGCACTCGACAGTTCGCCCACCTTCCGGCATTCACGATCAACTTGTCTTGATTCTCACTGCATGAATTATCTGTGCCTGACACGTTTCACGGCTCTCCGCTGCTTTTTCAAAGGCAGTTTGCATAAGGTTGACGCAGGATGCTTCCTTCTTTTATAATGCAAGGCGTGTTTTAATGAAGTAATTAACCCTTGTGGGACTCGCTAAGTGCGTCTCTTGGTGTACAGCCTGATGGGACATGTAGTCCTCAAAGCAATGAGTTCAATACCCTGACTGGGTTCCATGCGTCTACCTCTAAATAAAAAGCTTTATGTTATCCTTGGTAGGTTACAGAAGTATCAAGGCAAGGCTTCTTTTCAAAACAACTCACTGTGCTGACTGGCATGGATGCAGTTCCTTGCCTCAGCCTCTCAATATGAGGAGATGGTGCATTCCCCCACGGCCAGGGCGCCGTGTCACTATTTTTTCAATCAAATGCCCAAGGAGCTCAGGGAAGCACTCGACAGTTCACCCACCTTCCGGCATTCACGATCAACTTGTCTTGATTCTCACTGCATGAATTCTCTGTGCCTGACGCGTTTCACGGCTCTCCGCCGCTTTTTCAAAGGCAATTTGCATAAGGTTGACGCAGGATGCTTCCTTCTTTTATAATGCAAGGCGTGTTTTAATGAAGTAATTAACCCTCGTGGGACTCGCTAAGTGCGTCTCTTGGTGTACAGCCTGATGGGACATGTAGTCCTTGAAGCAATGAGTTCAATACCCTGAGTGGGTTCCATGCGTCAATCTGTAAATAAAAAGCTTTATGTTATCCTTGGTAGGTTACAGAAGTATCAAGGCAAGGCTTCTTTTCAAAACGGCTCACTGTGCTGACTGGCATGGATGCTGTTCCTCGCCTCAGCCTCTATATATTTGGAGATGGTGCATTCCCCCACGGCCAGGGTGCCGTGTCACTATTTTTTCAATCAAATGCCCAAGGAGCTCAGGGAAGCACTCGACAGTTCGCCCACCTTCCGGCATTCACGATCAACTTGTCTTGATTCTCACTGCATGAATTCTCTGTGCCTGACGCGTTTCACGGCTCTCCGCCGCTTTTCAAAGGCAATTTGCATAAGGTTGACGCAGGACGCTTCCTTCTTTTATAATGCAAGGCGTGTTTTAATGAAGTAATTTACCCTCGTGGGACTCGCTAAGTGCGTCTCTTGGTGTACAGCCTGATGGGACATGTAGTCCTCGAAGCAATGAGTTCAATACCCTGAGTGGGTTCCATGCGTCAACCTGTAAATATAAAGCTTTATGTTATCCTTGGTAGGTTACAGAAGTAGCAAGGCAAGGCTTCTTTTCAAAACGGCTCACTGTGCTGACTGGCATGGATGCAGTTCCTCACCTCAGCCTCTCAATATTAGGAGATGGTGCATTCCCCCACGGCCAGGGCGCCGTGTCACTATTTTTTCAATCAAATGCCCAAGGAGCTCAGGGAAGCACTCGACAGTTTGCCCACCTTCCGGCATTCACGATCAACTTGTCTTGATTCTCACTGCATGAATTCTCTATGCCTGACGCGTTTCACGGCTCTCCACCGCTTTTTCAAAGGCAATTTGCATAAGGTTGACGCAGGACGCTTCCTTCTTTTATAATGCAAGGCGTGTTTTAATGAAGTAATTAACCCTCGTGGGACTCGCTAAGTGCGTCTCTTGGTGTACAGCCTGATGGGACATGTAGTCCTCGAAGCAATGAGTCAATACCCTGAGTGGGTTCCATGCGTCAACCTGTAAATAAAAAGCTTTATGTTATCCATGGTAGGCTACAGAAGTATCAAGGCAAGGCTTCTTTTCAAAACAGCTCACTGTGCTGACTGGCATGGATGCAGTTCCTCGCCTCAGCCTCTCAATAATAGGAGATGGTGCATTCCCCCACGGCCAGGGCGCCGTGTCACTATTTTTTCAATCAAATGCCCAAGGAGCTCAGGGAAGCACTCGACAGTTCGCCCACCTTCCGGCATTCACGATCAACTTGTCTTGATTCTCACTGCATGAATTCTCTGTGCCTGACGCGTTTCACGGCTCTGCGCCACTTTTTCAAAGGCAATTTGCATAAGGTTGACGCAGGACGCTTCCTTCTTTTATAATGCAAGGCGTGTTTTAATGAAGTAATTAACCCTCGTGGGACTCGCTAAGTGCGTCTCTTGGTGTACAGCCTGATGGGACATGTAGTCCTCGAAGCAATCAGTTCAATACCCTGAGTGTGTTCCATGCGTCAACCTGAAATTAAAAAGCTTTATGTTATCCTTGGTAGGTTACAGAAGTATCAAGGCAAGGCTTCTTTTCAAAACGGCTCACTGTGCTGACTGGCATGGATGCAGTTCCTCGCCTCAGCCTCTCAATATTAGGAGATGGTGCATTCCCCCACGGCCAGGGCGCCGTGTCACTATTTTTTCAATCAAATGCCCAAGGAGCTCAGGGAATCACTCAACAGTTCGCCCACCTTCCGGCATTCACGATCAACTTGTCTTGATTCTCACTGCATGAATTCTCTGTGCCTGACGCGTTTCACGGCTCTCCGCCGCTTTTTCAAAGGCAATTTGCATAAGGTTGACGCAGGACGCTTCCTTCTTTTATAATGCAAGGCGTGTTTTAATGAAGTAATTAACATACATATATATATATATATATATATATATATATACTGAAAGAAACAAAGGTTACAGGGACGTTACTGTTAGGCGCAGATTTTACACACACAAAACCATAGAAATTCAGCAGTTATAGTTATCTGAGCTAACTATAATGTACACCCCCTCAATGTACTGCTTATGATTTTACATACTACATAACTCATGACATGGTCAGTGGCATCACATCACAATGGCATCACTGATGACATCTTAAATGGCATCACTGATGACATCCTCTTGAGAGTGTGTTTCGTAAAATTTCTAAGACTTAAAGACGTATACAAAGCTACTGCATAAATTAAACCACTATTTGTTTCTGTTCTACTAATGAGTGATACTATTTCTAACATATGTCATCTGATCTACAATCCTGTTTTTAAAGCGGGTGTACTATTTATTAGGCCTCTACACTGACACATGCCCCCTGCTGATGTGTGTGTATGGTAGTGCTGTGCTACTGTTTAAGCTGTTCATTGAGACTTCACTCCAGACTGATGGCTGAGTATAGTTCTGTTTTACGGCATACAGCGCAGTTTACCTAGATCTCTCTCCTTTGTGATGAATGACTGTAGTACTAGATTGTAATAAATGCATCTATTCACTAAGGCCTTTCTCTAGGATGATGGCTCAGTGCAGTAGACATTTAGAACAGACTGACTTCTCTGTTCACACCTATCTCCAGGATGAAGATTAATTTTACTAGTGGTTTTTGACACAGTGGCCTGTCAGCTAAGACCTCTCTACTGGTTGTATGTTGTACTGGTTTGTGTAAATATGACATTTGCCCTAAAATCTCTTTCCAGTTTTATGAATGGTGTTGTTGTGATTTGCAATAGACTAGACTATAGGGTTAGACGTTTTACTGTCATTAGTGTTTGGAGTAGTGGTTCAGAAGACACAGGACTATCCGCTGACAACTGTCTCTTAGGTGATAAGTGAGTATGGCAGTTGATATGTTTATAGGGAGCTCTGTGCTGTACATCTCTCACCTGTGTCTTCTTCTTTTTAAAAAATTGAAATGGTATTTTATAAAGTATAATGAAGTTTACTTTACTGGATGATGTCATCAGTGATGCCTTCAGTGATGTCATTTGAGATGTCATCAGTGATGTCATGAGTGATGTCATTGACCATATCATGAGTGATGTAATAAGTGAGGTCATAAGCGGTGCATTGAAGGGGCGCAAGTTATAGTTAACTCAAGTAACTATAACTGCTGAATTTCTATGGTTTTGTGTGTGTAAAATCTGAGCCTAACTATAACATCCCTATAACCTTTTGTTTTTTCAGTGAATTTCTATGGTTTTTAAAATTCTATTTCCTAACTATAATGTCCTTGTAACCTTTGTTTTTTCCAGAGAATTTCTACATTTTTTAAATGCTGTTTCTTAACTATAACATCCCTGTAACCTTTGTTTTTTTTACTATATTTCACAGTTTTTATTTTTATATAAATTGTACTACAATTTCACCTATAAGTTCAATTTAATAATATACATTCTTACAAGTTTATAAATACATTTCATTCACACATTTATTCTTATTATACATTTGAAAAGAAACAATTAACAAGTCAAAGTAAGGTAACATAGGATGTCTTTCTATAAATGCAATATACCAAGATTATCTCTTTTTTCAAATTCATTTTATGGACCTGCGGAGCCACTGTGAATTCAAGAAGGGAGCCTATACAAGTCCTTTATGGTTACTAGTTCCTGTGATGAAATTGCGGTGGATCCACAGCTTCTATAAAATGGAAAATATATATATATAAATACCATATACAGACCCTACAAATTTTAACATTTACATCAGAGAAACCATATCCATGAATTAATATTTGGAAGCCTATCTGTGTTTCACAACATATTTATTTTATGAGTTTGGTGAATCCGTGGATGTGCCGCGATGCCACCACGGATCAGGAGCACACCCGAACCTCAACTTCTCATTGGATACAGTAAGCTCTGTTTCCATATAAATCATGTTTCCAATAGCCACTGCCTACCAGCAGTTCAAGAGTTCACAAGACTTTCTCTCAACAGCATACTAGTTTGACATTAACTGTAGCAGGTGTGTTTGACTGTTTGCAATTCCAAGCAAATCCCAAGCAACGTAACATTTTTTAATTTTTCCAAAGTCAATCACACAGTTAGTTGCATTGTTTCTTAAAGTCTCTATCTAAATTTAGTTCCCTGCACATCTCCACCACCCAATCAAATATGTTCTTTTATATTTTACTCACTGTCCTCCTTTATAATTGCCTTTCATCTTCAAAACTACCTCATTCTGCTGCAGCCTTTTCCTGTGTGCTACTCCTGCTTGTCTCGAAAATGGTCAGAGTCTGGATTCTGGGCCATAGTTTTGTGTTTTGTGCCAGAGAGAGTGCTAGAAAGAATGGAATAGACAGGGACCTAGGATTACCTAATGTAGACATTACTTGAATTGGCCAGAGAGGGTTAAAGTGGCATCTGTGGCTGCGTTTGGTGGAAAGCATTACAGATTGCCAAACTCCAGACCTCATGATTGTGCACGGTGATGGCAATGACCTAGGCACAATTACTGGGATAAGACTAGAAATCTTAATGAATGATACCTTTGCTAAATTAATGTCACATTTCTCACATGCTGGCTTTGTGTTCTTCAACATTTGCCAAAGACAGAAGTGGCAGTGGTCAACCCAATATTGTCCGCAGAGAGAGAAAACCAAGAAACATGTCAATGATACTGTTTCTACATTGCTCAGAGACCACAACATGGGCTCTATATACCATAACAACTTACGCTTTGATATGGATGAAATGTATCAAAAAGATGAAGTCCATTTCACAGACACAGGCAACAGGGTGTTCCCTAACAGCTTAAAAGACTGCATCCTGTTCTCTGTGTAATTATCATCTATACACCATAAAAACAAAGGCTCTTTTCAGAGCCAGCCTTTTTCCCAAACACTGGTTCTTTTTGTTTTAAAATCCTTTTTTCTAATTTTTCACTCAGATCCGCAGCAGATGCTCGGCCAAATAAGGGGTCTGCCGGCTATGTTGCAGGTGGATCCACAATAGATCCACAGATCCATTCCCAAACAAAAGCACACATTCAATTCAAAACAACAACACATTGAATACAAAGATATCAAGTTACAATTTATATAACTGTATCACTGCCTATGTGTGGGTGTGTGAGTAGCAGTGAAAGTTACTGTGTGGGTATATGAGGGGCTATATGGGTGTGTTAGTGGCTGTGTGGGTGTGTAACTGGGTATGAGCGTGACTGTGTGGGAGTAGTAGTCTAGTGCCTGTGTGTGTGTGTGAGTGGATTTCTGGATCTGTGACTAAATGTGTAAGTGGCTGTATAGTTATATGAGTAGGTGCGTGAGTGGTTGTTTAGATGTGTAAATGGTTCTGTGAGTTCATGAGTTGGTGTGTGAGTGGGTATGTAACTGGCAGAGTGGGTCTGTAAGTAGGTATGTCAGAAGCTGTATGAGTGTGTACATGGGTATGTGAGTGTGAGTGTCTGAGTAGGTATGTGAGTTCCTGTGTGTGTCTATCAGTGGATATATGAGTGGTTCTCTGGTTCTGTAAGTGGACTTGTGAGTGGGTGTATGAGTGTGTAAATAGGTAGGTGAGTTGTTTCTGGGCCTCTGACTGGGTGTGTGACTGGTCATATGGGTGTCTGAGTGGGTTTATGGATCCCTCAGTAGATGTTTGAGTGGCGGTATGGGTGTGTGAGTGGCTATATGAGTGTGTAAATGGGTCTGAGAAAGGGTTTCTGGGTCTTTGACTGGGTGTGCGAGTATGTCTGGGTCTGTGTTAGACCTGGCATCTTTTGGCATGTTTCCCCTGTCTTTTTGCTTTCTGACCTCCCGGTTTTGACTCTGTTTTGCTGGTTTAGTGTCTCTGCACACTTTCTCACTGCTGTTCAGTGTTAAAGTGCAAGTGCTCCTGTTGTAAATTGTATTATGGATTGGTGTTTCCATGATTGGTATATTTTATTTACTAGTACGTCCCTAGTAAAGTGCACTGAGAGTGCCAGGGCCTGTAAATCAAATGCTGCTAGTGGGCCTGCAGCACTGATTGTGCCACCCACACAAGCAGCCCTATAAAGGGTTCTCAGACCTGCCACTACAGAGTCTGCACACAGTTTGTAACTGCCATTTCGACCTGGCAAGTACACTCACTTGCCAGGCCCTAATCTTCCCTTTTCTTACATGTAAGTCACCCCAAAGGTAGGCCCAAGGTACCCCTGTGGGCAGGGTGCTGTGTGTGTTAAAGGTAGGACATGTGCTGGTGTACGTGACATGTCCTGGTAGTGAATTACAGTGTACTTCATATTTCACTATGGAAAGGCTATCTGTCCCATAGGATAGAATGGGAGTTTACTTATAACATCTTATAAGCATAACTTCCCATTGGGACAAAATAGGGAAATGGAGTTTAGTATGTCTGGACTCAGAATGTAAAAATGCATCTTTTAGAAAAGATGATTTTTATGTTCTGTGTTTGAAAATACCACTTTTAGAAAGTAGGTATGTTCATGCTTAGCCATCCTGTGTGCCTCTGCTGGGTTGTCTGGTTTTGTAGTGACAGGGGCTGCGGGATGTGCATTTTCTTCAGAGAGCCACTGGAGGGGTCGAGGTGAGTCCTGCCTTTCCTGGATGAGTCAGGGCTGGGCTGAATAAACCTGGGCTGCATTTCGAGTAGTGGGAGGAGATTTCCTTGCACCTGAATGGGCCTGGTCTAGTTTAGACAATGCTCCACCTCCTGCCGGGAAGCTGGGCCAGAGAGGACCAAACTGGTTTGGACAAAGCACACACACTCTCTGCTCCAGAGAACAAAGAGAAATGCAGTTTAAATATTGGGGCTCAAGCACCAAGATTTTAGAACTCACTGTAATCAAGGAACCTGTCAAGAAGAAGAACTGGAAGAGCTGCCAGGAGAAGTACTGTCCCTTTGCTGTGTTGTTACTTTGTTGGGTTGGCCTGCAGTTGCTGCTTCTGCCTTGGGCAGTGAAAGGACTAGACTGAACTTTCTTTACTTGTGTTGAGTATCTCCAATGGCTTGAAGTAGAGCTCGCCTCCTGTTCTGAAGTCTCAGGGTCCTCAAAGACTTCACCGACCTCTGGGAACCGCTTCTGGAACAGTGGTTCCAGTTGCCACAGAGAGGGAAAAGCAACCAACTTCATCACAGACTCTGTAACTGGCTCCGTGTCCTGAAGGCACCGCAGAGGGCACCGCCGTATCTCGCACTGCAACCTTGGTCTCACTGATGATGATGACCGACGCCACTGAGCCACTGCTTGCACGTGACCTGTGGGCACCACACTCCGCACCGCCTCGCTTCACTTTGCTGCCCTGGCCTCACCGACGCCGTCGCTGCTGATGGAGCCAAGTACAGAAGATTTTGTGTGTACCCCGTTCAGACCAATCACCCCATAACAAAGTAATATATTAATTTTGATTGCTGTGTATTAACCAAACACACACATTACATGTGGGAAATGCTCTGCATTAACAGGTTTGATTAACATATTAATTAATGGTATAAAACGCATGTTTTATCTATTTTGCGCATTTAAGTAGTGTAATAGTGCATGTCTATGCTGTAGTGTACATTGTGCATTACATGCTGCTTTTGCTTTATTTTAATGGCTTGCAGTGTGATGCTTTTCCGCTAGGTAACAGTTTTAGGGGATAAATATTAGTACTGGTGGGTGGGGGGACAGAAAACACTTATTTTCTGTGTATTCACATTTTCTTTGTGTTTATCGTAGTTTTGGCTGGTGGCTAGTTTCAAGATGGCTTCGTTTTTCCCGGTTCTGCGCAGTAGAGAATGCTTGCATCATCTGGCTGGAAGAACCTCGCGCATGCCTTGTGCTCCACTAAACTTTGCAACTCCAGCTGACTATGTTCGAGGCCATTTGTATGAATGCCGGCGAGTGGCTGAGAGCCAGAATGATAGCACGAGAACAGTCGAATGCCTGCCAAAGAATGACCACGTGGAAACAGCTGAAAATAAACAGTTGAATCCCTGCCAATGAACATTTGAATGCCTGCTAATGAACTATGGGACAATTGAATTTGTATCTATCAGCTTGTCAAACAAAGTTATTCACGGACATCCTGGGAGCAGAGAAATACAAAGTTATTCACGGACATCCTGGAAGCAGAGAAATACATTGTCATTCACGGACATCCTGAGAGCTAAGAAATGCATTTTCATGACCAATCAGAGCAAGGGAAACGGCAAGAGTTGAAACATTTGTGGGTAGAGAGCCAGCAAACACAGTATAAATATCAGACCAAAATTGGGGGTTTTTAGAGAGAAGCTGGTTGGAGAGATGCTGTCTGTCAGAGAAGCTGTTTGCAGAGATGCTGGGAGCTTGAAACCATGCCAGAATGCGCACTGATGACCCCTGTAGGTTCGAGATCGTTGCGGGACACTAGCCTGGGTGAGAGATGCGTCTAGGAGGCCAGGGTTATTAAGAAAGTTGGGGTTTAGTGTTGGTTAGGAAGGTTTTTAGTGTAGGAAATCTTTAGAATTAAATGCATGTTTTTAATTATGGTTCACTGATCTTTCATTTTGGGAACCCTCTATCAGTTACATGACCAAGAATTGATTTTTAACCATTTTTAAGAATAATGAAATGAATGCAAACTTACATTTTCTCTTCATGACTTTTATTAAACCGTTTCTTGATTTATTTCCTGAATAAATGGCAATGCTCAGTGAGAATTAATAGTGAGAGAATAAATGATAATTTTCTTTATGCAAATTAATTATATAAACTCTTTTAAATGATTTCAGGTGTTTGTAATTCTTTTAGAGTCAATTAATTATGCAAATCAATGTATTGTTGTAGTGAGGTTAAGCTGGTCTTGACAATCACCATCAACTTGCTCAACTAATTGGTCCATCGACCTAATTGGCGGGGTACATTGATGCATAGATTAGTTAGTAAAATTAGGTGATGAAAACAAATGTTGGTGTAAAAATCTGTGCTTAAAGGTATTCCGTGATAGGAAATAATTCATGCAGCCCATTGTAGAATTTTTAGCAAGGGTCTGGGGGGTGTGTGTGTTAGGGTGTGTGTACTTCGGTGTTATGGGCCCCACCGGAGTGACCCGGACCCTGGGTTGGTGATAATTTCTGGGTAAACGCTGCATCACTGCATACTGACTTTCACCCGTGACTGCATCGTGGCTGGGGGCACCGCTCGTAAGTCTCATGATGCACCGCCTCGTCCCACACCGCAGTCTGGGCCGACCGACACCAGCTCCTCCTAACCGGCTCTGTTGCTTGCACCGTGACCTGTCAGCACCACAACGAGCACCGCATCACTCCGCATCGCAGTCCTGGTCTCACCGATGCCGCTGGATGACCGTCACTGAGCCGCTGCCTGCACCGTGCCTTGAGGGAACAGCACGCCGCACTGCGACACTTCGCATCGCAACCGCGACGGTTGCCACGACCGACTTGCACCAACGTGATCGGCCGCAGCGAAAATGTACTGTTTACGAGTCTGCCGACACCTCAACCGACGTGGTCAGATGGAACTGTTGGATTCTGTTGTTTTGAGTATTGCAGTAGCACTGGGCGGACCTACCGAACTGCCTTTTCAGTGTTATTCTTGCAAATTGCATATTTTTAAGTACTGTATGTTGGATTCTTATCATTTTGGTCTTGTTTTAAATATATAAAGTATTGGCTATTTTTCTAAACTGGCATGGTGTCCTTTTGTAGTGTTTTCACTGTATTACTGCTGGTTATGTGCACATGCTTTACATACTGCCTCTGAGATAAGCCTGACTGCTCTTGCCAAGCTACCAAGACGGTGAGCAGGGGTTATTTTAAGAGTGTAACTCCCTTACCCTGACTAGGAAGAAGGGTCCCTACTTGGACAAAGGTGCAAACCATTGCCAACTAGAGTCCCCCATTTCTATCAGTCTGTGATTGGATGTGTGAGTGGTTCTCTGAGTCTCTGAGTTGATGTTTTAGTGACTGTATGGGTATGTGAGAGGGTGTGTCAACTGGTTTTGCTGTATAGGTGTGTAAGTGGCTGTGTGGGTCTGTACATGGGTGGGTAAGTGGCTGTATGAGTGTGTACATGGCAGTATGAGTCAGCATGTGAGTTCTTCTGTGGGTCTGTGAGTGGGTGTGTAATTGTATCTCTGGGTACCTGAGTGGATGCATTAGTGACTGTATGGGTGTATGAGAGGGTGTGTGAGTGGCTGTATCGGTATGTGAGTGGGTGAATGGAAGTGTGAGTGGGTGTGTGAGTGGTTGTGTGGGTGTGTTAGAGAGTGTGTGAGTGGGTCTGTGAGTGGGTGTATGTGTTTTCTTTTTAATTGGGATCTGGATCCACAGATCTGCTGCATAATGACACAGATGATCGCATGCAAAAAAATGTTTCCCCTAATTTCTTCCACATAGGGGGTAGTCACAGACCCCTCCATCACTCCCACGGGGTCAGGATACCTCTATCCTGACCCCTTAAATCCTATTTCTACTTTGTTTCCTGCTCAACCCAGAAACCGTGTCCCAGTTCACAAATTGGCAGCCTCAACTTTTCTCTCAGGTTGCAGCCAGCCAATCACTGCAATGCTGTTCGTGAGTGGATTTGTGCATCCATCCACTGGAATCGCGGTGGATCTGCATCTCTAGTTATACATACATCTTTTTTCTTTATTAACTCCAAAACTACTGAACAGATTTACACCAAATTACAAAAAGTACGGTTTCTGGACCAAGATCTAGCTTTCTGCGAAATTTGGTATAATTCCGTTCAGAGAATCTGGCTATAGTTGTGTCTAAAATCCCTATGGGAGCAGCTGAAGTGACTGCCACACTAGTATTGAAGATTTCATGAAGATTCGTCACTATGCCAAAGTTATTAACAACACAAAAAATGCTTTTCCTGTGGAAACTAGGTCTTAACTATAGCTAACTATATATATATATTCACTGGAAAAAACAAGTTTCAGGGACGTTATAGTTAGGAATTAGCATTTAAAAAACCTTAGAAATTCACTGAAAAAACCAAAGGTTTCAGGGACGTTATAGTTAGTCGGACATTTCACTCGTACAAAACCAGAGACATTCAGCCGTTATAATTAGTTGAGCTAACTATAACTTGCGCCCCCGCAATGCACTGCTGATGATGTCACATATTACATCACTCATGACATGGTTGGTGACATCACTGATGACATCACTGATGACATCTCAAATGACATCACTGATGACATCATCCCGTGAATGTGTGTTTCGATAAAGTTTAAATATGTTTTATATATATATATGCCAAGGTGTATTGAAGAATGAGTGGGTATATAAGTGTCTGTATGGATGATTTAGTAGGTGTGTGACTGACTATAAGTGAGTGATTAAACGTGTCTTACTGAATGCATGGGTTAATGACTAAACTGGGTGAATGTCTGTATCAGTCTGTCAGTTGGTGTGTAAGCGGCTGCATGGGTTGGTGAGTAGCTACATGAGTGTCTATATGGGTTATTGATTGGTTGTCTGAGTATCTGTATGGGTGCCTGAGTGTCTGTGTGGGTGGGTGGGGGCGTGTGACTCTGTGTGTAGATGTGTGAGTGGGTGATTCACTGGGTATATGGGTTCAAGAGTGCATCTGTGAAGGGCTGTATGGGTGGGTGAGTGTGTGTATGGGTGTGTTGGTGAGTCAATGGATGTCTCAGTGGTACATGTGTGAGTAACTACATATGTGAAAGTCAGTATATGTGAGTGTTGGACTATATAAATGATTATATGTCAGAGTGAGTGATTGTGAGAGTGGCTGTATAGATGAGTGTGTGCTTGTGTCAGTGAATGTATAAGAGAGTAAGTATGTGTTAGTATCTGTATGAATAAGTGAGGTGGTGTGTGTATAACTGTATAAGTGAGTAGATGGGAGTGTGATTGATTATTTGCATGACTGACTGTGTGAGTAACTCAATGGGTGAGTGACGGTGTGTGAGTGTCTGTATAGGTGTATGAGTATATATGATAGTGCTGTATTGATGAGTGACTGCATGTATGAGTGAATGTATGGGTGAATCAGTGGATGTGTGTGTAGACCTGGGAATCAGTGAGTGGGTATGTAGTAATTGGTATTGGTGTGTCTATGGTTTCAAAAATGGTAGTCTGTATTTTAGAGTGGGTGTATGAAAGGTTATATTAGGGTGTGAGGAGGTGCATCAGATTATCACGTGGATGATGTCATCAGTGATGTCATCAGAGAAATCATTTGAGATGTCATCAGTGATGTCACTGACCATGTCCTGAGTGATGTAATATGTGACGTCATCAGCAGTGCATTGCCAGGACGCGAGTTATAGTTAGCTCAACTAACTATAACGGCCGAATTTCTTTGGTTTTGTACGAGTGAAATGTCCGACTAACTATAACGTCCCTGAAACCTGTGGTTTTTTCTGTGGATTTCTAAGGTTTTTTAAATGCTAATTCCTAATTATAACATCACTGAAACCTCTGATTTTATCAGTGAATTTCTAAGGTTTTGTAAATGCTAATCTCTAACTATAATGTCCCGGAAACCTGTGGTTTTTTTCAGTGAATTTCTAAGGTTTTTAAAATGCTAATTTCTAACTATGCCTACATATGTAGAACATGTACAGAAAGACGAAGAAAGGCGCAGAAAGAAGCAAGAGAAGTAGAGAAAGAGGGAAGAGAGGTGCAGAAAGAGGAAGAAAGGTGCAGAAAGAAGCAAGAAAAATGCAGAAAGAGGCAAGAAAAGTCCAGAAAGAGGAAGAAAGGTAGAGAAAGTAGCAAGAGAAGAGCTGAAAGAAGCAACAGAGGTGCAGAAAAAGGCCTACTTCGACTGTACCTTACCACAGACTCATACAAAATAGCCTTATCACTAATCCTTCTCCTAAGATGTCTTAAACCTCACTTTTCTCTTGAAGGTTCACTATTAATCGAGTGCTCAGAATGTTACGCCTACCAAATATAAAAGAGCAATCCTAAGCATATCACTGTTGTAAGTCTGACCAAGTTTGTGAAGGTATGCATGTGTGTGTCTCTGCTTTTACCTAGTGACTTGTTACATAAAAATAAACATGCAAATACTTGAATACCTGTGTTTCAAACAGTGAACTTTGGAAATTTGTGTACAAAAAGGTAGAAGCAAGAGAAGTGCAGAAAGAAGCAACAGAGGTGCAGAAAGAGGGAAGAGGGGTGCAGAAAGAGGCAAGAGAAGAGCAGAAAGAAGCAACAGATGTGCAGAAAGAGGCAAGAGAAGTGCAGAAAGAGGCAACAGAGTTGCAGAAACAGGCAGGAGAGGTGCAGAAAGAGGGAACAGGGGTGCAGAAAGAGGCAAGAGAGGTACAGAATGAGGCAAGAGGGGTACAGAAAGAGGCAAGAGGGGTGCAGAAAGATGGAAGTGAGGTACAGAAAGAGGCAACAGAGGTGCAGAAAGAGGCAAGACAGGTGCAGAAACAGGCATGAGAAGTGAAGAAAGAGGCAACAGAAGTGCTGAAAGAAGCATCAGAGGTGTAGAAAGAAGCACAATACGTGATGAAAGAAACAAGAGAGTTGCAGAAAGAAACGAGAGATGTATAAAAAAGCAAGAGAAGTGCAGAAAGAGGTAAGTGAGGTGGAGAAAGAGGCAAGAGAACTGCAGAAAGAGGCAAGAGAGGTGCACAAAGAAGCAAAAGAAGTACAGAAAGAAGGCAAGAGAAGTGCAGAAAGAGGAAGTAAGGTGCAGAGAGAAGCAACAGAGGTGCTGAAAGAGGCAAGAGGGATGAATAAAGAAGCAAGAGAAGTGCAGAAAGAAGCAACAGAGGTGCAGAAAGAGGCAAGAGAGGTGCAGAATAGGCAGGAAAGGTACAGAAAGATGGAACAGGGGTACAGAAAAAGGCAAGAGGGATACAGAAATTTGCAAGAGAGGTGAAGAAAGAAGCAAGAGCAGTGCAGAAGGAACCAACAGAGGTGCAGAAAGAGGCAAGAGGGGTACAGAAAGAGGTAGGAGAGGTGCACAAAGAGGCAAGAGAGGTGCAGAAAGAAGCAAGAGGGGTGCACAAAGAAACAAAAGAAGTGCAGAAATAAGGCAAGAGAAGTGCAGAAAGAGGAAGTAAGGTGCAGAGAGAAGCAACAGAGGTGCTGAAAGAGGCAAGAGGGGTGCAGAAAGAGGCAAGAGAAGTGCAGAAAGAAGCAACAGAGTTGCAGAAAGAAGCAATAGAGGTGCAGAAAGAGGCAAGAGAGGTGCAGAAATAGGCAAGAGAAGTGCAGAAAGAAGCAAAAGAGGTGCAGAAAGAGGCAAGAGAACTGCAGAAAAAGGCAAGAGAGGTGCAGAAAGAGGAAAGAGAGGTGCACAAAGAGGCAAGAGGGGTACAGAAAGAGGCAAGAGGGGTGCAGAAAAAAGCAAGAGAAGTGCAGAAAGAAGCAACAGAGGTGCTGAAAGAGGCAAAAGGGGTGCAGTAAGAGGCAGGAGAAGTGCAAAAAGAAGCAACAGAGGTGCAGAAAGAAGCAAGAGAGGTGCAGAAACAGGCAGGAAAGGTGCAGAAAGAGGGAACAGGGGTGCAGAAAGAGGCTAGAGGGATACAAAAATTTGCAAAAGAGGTGCAGAAGGAAGCAAGAACAGTGCAGAAAGAACCAACAGAGGTGCAGAAAGAGGTAGGAGAGGTGCACAAAGAGGCAAGAGGGGTACAGAAAGAGGCAAGAGGGGTGCAGAAAGAAGGAAGAGAAGTGCAGAAAGAAGCAACTGAGGTGCTGAAAGAGACAAGAAGGGTGCAGAAAGAGGCAACAGAAGTGCAGAAAGAATCAAGTGAGGTGCAGAAAGAGGCAAGAGAGGTGCAGAAAGAAGAGAGTGAGGTTCAGAAAGAGGCAAGAGAAGAGCAGAAATTGGCAAGTAAGATGCAGAAAGAGGCGAGAGGTATAGAAAGAGGCAAGATAAGTATAGAAAGAGGCATGAGAAGTACAGAAAGAGGCAAGAGAGGTGCAGAAGGAAAAGAGTGAGGTGCAGAAAGAGGCAAGTGAGGTGCAGAAAGAGGCAAGGGAACTGAAAA
This sequence comes from Calotriton arnoldi, assembly GCA_963921515.1. Taxonomy (NCBI): domain Eukaryota; kingdom Metazoa; phylum Chordata; class Amphibia; order Caudata; family Salamandridae; genus Calotriton; species Calotriton arnoldi. The sequence goes on along the minus strand of CAWUFW010000323.1, from coordinate 2,205,247 downwards.
AATCAATTCACGAACAAACTAGGGAGGCAAGATGGCGGTCGATTGAGACCGTAGGTGCACACGGAGCTCTGAGAGCCAGAAGAATTTAGAAATGCTGCACTAGTGTAATCGGGGATATGAAGGAAGTGTTTCTCAGCCTGGACTCACAGTACCCCCCACGGACCGGCAGAGATTACCTACGACTGCTGGGAATGGTAATTGGGCTCTCTGTTCTACGGCACATTGCAAGGACAATTGCGGGAAGTGCCAAAGCTCATCAAGAAGGCTCTTACCTGTCGGAGGCTCCTGGTGCGGGGGCTGACTCTGTGGAGTCCTTCGGGATTGTTGGAGCTGCGGAGATGGGTCCCAAGAGTGCGGCCGGGGCTGCCAAGGCTAGGGCGGTCAGACAGATGCCAGGTGGGACGACGGTGTCGGGAGATGCGGCCGCGGCCACGGACGTTCCGGCCCCGACCTTGGGGGGATCTCCGGCTCTAACTCCGCGGCGAGGACGCCGGGGTGTAGTGGTTGACCCGGATCCAGAAAAAAGAGGAAGAGGCGGGACAACGCAGAGGGGACGCCCGGCTGGCCCTACAGTGATTGACCTGCTGAGAGCTCCTCCCGGGAGATCAGTTCCGGGTCGCGAGGAGAAGCTCCGGGACAAGGCTCCACCCGACACCGTGGCAAGCATAGAACATGTCGGAGACTCACCCATGCTGGAACTAGGAGACTTAGCTCAGGGAGAGCAGACCGAGCTGAGCGAGGTGGAGAATGGACACAATAACGGGTCGGCTAACATGGAAGGTAGGCCTGGGGGTTTCTTACCTCAGCAGCTGATTCCGAATCCCACGGGGGGCCCTCAAAACCCACTTATGACTATTTCAACTGTGCAAGCAGCTGGGGGGGTCCAGACGGACCCAGCTAAGACAGGAAATGCAGCAGCGGGCAGAAGGGTCTCTGGGGCACAAGTAGATAATCATGGTATTACGAGTATCCAACTCCAGGCGCAACCAGTCAATGTTGATTCCGATTATCAAGTTTGCCCACATGAAACTAACCCCAGTGGGGCCCTCGACAGTGGTAGTCAAATAGAGCTTGACAAGGAACCTAGTGACTTTTTCTTCTCTCTATCAGATGGGGACGAGTGGTCTGAGGATTCATCTGTTGGTAGCACGGATCTAAGTTATAGTGATGTGGAGGAGGCAGGTGGCTTTAAATGCAAAACTGTGCAGAAGAAAAAGGAAAAAAAAAGGCAGGGCGGAAAGGATTTGGCTTGGGACTATACCCCTATGAACCAACTGTCTAATCCTATGCCTATCTCCCAATCCGTTTCTGATCCATCCGAGACAACCTCTCCAACCTTAGATGCTATCTTTCAGGCCATCTCTATGCACCGCGAGGAAACTCGCCAAGATAGCCGCAAGACCCACCATGCCATGCGCAAGATGCAAGGGGTTGTCCGAAAATTGACAAAAACTTGCAGTGTATTTGGGGAACGTTTAACTGACCTTGAGTCCAGGATAGTCACTACAGAATCTGACCTAGCCTCAAATCATGCGCTGGTGGGTTCCCATGAAGCACAGCTGGTGGATGTTAGATGGAAGCTGGAGGAGTTCGAGAACCGCCAGCGAAGGAATAACTTGCGGGTCCTTGGGGTGCCCGAGGGGGTTGAGGGGGCCGACATACGTTCATTTGTGGTGAATCTGCTACGAGACTCCTTGCCGGAATTAACTGAATGGAATTGGGCACCTGAGATTCAGCGGGCCCATTGGGTCCCCTTTGTTCAGAGACAGCCTGTAAGGGTGGGGGGCTTCCCCCGAGCCATCCTGGTATATTTTGGCAACTTTCTGCTGCGCCAAGCCATCTCTGAAAAAGCAAGGCCCGATGCAAAAAGATCTAGAAACGAGATTTCTTATTTCGTTCGCCCAGACTTCTGCCACTCCAATGTTGAAAGGCGGTGGCGACTACGGCAGCTTATTAAACCATTCCAGGACAAAAAGGCGCAAGCCTTTTTAAACAATCCATCTCGTCTCAAGGTGATCTTTGAGGGGCAAACAAAGTTCTTTATGTCAGAAATAAAAGCTAAGGAATTCCTGGACGGGCTCTCCAGCTAGGTTCAGGCTTGCTATTATGAATGTTAGGAACTACATAGTTTGGGGCGCTACAGGATGGCACGTAGGGGGAAGTAAAAAAACAAAAAAAAAAACAACACATTTAATTCTCTATTTCTTTTGAAGTATTCTGGCGGAGGTACTATGAATATGGGAACGTCGGCTCTAGGATGCAGCATCTAATGTAGGTCCCACAATTAGGGCTCTCACGCTCAGTTTGTGTAGCACATCCATCGCAATCAGACTCATGCTTGAGTCTGCATGCCTCATGCGGGGAGGTGGGGATGTTGGGGAGGTGGGTGGGCTGCAAAGTGGGGGGAAGGGTGGGGATGGGGGAGGAAAAGGTGGTGGGTTAAAAGCAAGTGGAAAAAAAGCATGTCTAGAAACAGTAATAAAATAAGGAGACAATCAAAAGAGATAAATAGATGGCTGAATGAGAAGCGAGATCTCATTGGGGGAAAAAGCTTGAGAAGGTCCCATGGAGGAATTCGTAAATTTGAGCCCAATGTAAGATGGGGAAGATAACTATCTGTTCATGGAACATTGCGGGGCTGAATGACCGGGCAAAGAGGGTAAGATTTGCCGAACTTATCAGACTTAACCACGCTGACGTAATATGCTTACAGGAGACACATATTCCCTGGGGGAAAAGAGAAGTAATGAGAATTACAGGGTATAACCTGTTGGCATGTACCACTCAGACATCTAATATACGTGGTGTGGCTATCTTTGCAAGGACTTCTTTGGGTATGGCCAAACGTAAATTAGTGGATGCCCTGGGTAGATGGGTGATCATTGAACTAGCCATGGGCGGCACTATATGTGCAATTTATGGATCTAATCAGGATGATCCTCAGATATTCGAGGCTTTGGAAGTTGAACTGGCCACTTGGCCGACCCCTTTGATTCTCTGCGGGGACTTTAACATTTCTTTGGATGGTAGACCTGGGAACCAAGGGCCAGGGGGGTATTCGGGTCGGAAGCCTCGGGTGTACAGGGCATTTAATTCTTTAAAAATTAGCCATGGCCTGGTCGACATATGGGCTACGAAGAATCCGGCCAACCCCGGCTACACGTATTTTTCCTGTCCGCACAAAATATATGTTAGGATTGACTATTTTTTTTGTACAAAGAATCTTGTAGGGCAAGCCGGGATTTTAAAACTCCCTAAAATAATTTCTGACCATAACCCTCTGATGCTAGAACTTGATATTGCTGGTTTTAAGAGATTACGGAGTAAATGGACCTTTGATAGGAAACTTCTTGTAAATAGTGAGTATGTTGAATATATGAGAAAGTGGGCACAAATAGGTTTAGTGCTAGCAGGGGGGTTGTGTGGGATTCTTTTAAGGCCGCTTTCCGTGGTGAAACCATCTCTTTTGTTATTGGGGCAAGGAAGCAGCAAGAAAAAAAGAACCAACAATTGATGTGGGATCTAGCTAGGGCTGAAGAAGAGCATATTTCGCTGATAGCACAGGGACAGGAGAAAGATCAAATTCAGTATCAAATAATCGCACTGAAAGCAGAGCTAACTAACTGGCTAACGCAGAAATCTGCTGAGGAGTATAAATCTCATCGAAACAGTGTCTATGAAACTGGGGAACAAGTTGGAAGGAGGTTAGCGCTCTGTACTAGGCAGAAGATATCTTCTAGTGCTATATCTGTGATTAGGATAGGGGGGCAAGTCTATATTCAACCAGAGGACATAATCAGAGGTTTCCAAAAGTACTACCAGGCCCTGTACCAAGATGACATTAATAAAAGCAGAGAAGAGGTTTCTCATGGCATGGCAGAGATGCTTGCCGATATTAATATTGGAGAGGGGCGGGATAGGCTTACTAGAGAGGAGTTAGAGGCAGAAATTACACTCAAAGAGGTTCAACTCGCACTCTCAGGAATGGCTACAGGGAAGGCGGCAGGCCCGGACTGGATACCTCTTGAGGTTTACAAAATTCTGGGACCAGTTATAATACCTATGCTCTTAGATCTGTTTAGGGGTGTACAGTATAATGGGACTTCCCCCGAGTCTTGGAAAGAGACCGCTATTATAATTTTTCCCAAGAAAGGGAAGCCAGTGGATAATCCATCTTCCTATCGGCCGATCTCTCTGATCAACTCCGACACCAAAATTTATTCTAAAATTTTGGCTAATCGGCTAGGAGGGGTCATAGAGCATCTGGTTTCCCCATGGCAACACGGGTTTATCCCTGGTAAGGGAACAACGGATCATACCCGTAGGGTTATTTCTCTTTTGATATTATAACCGGGGGGACCAGATGGCTATGATCCTCCTGGATGCCGAAAAAGCCTTTGATCGGGTGTCTTGGGAGTTTTTATGGCAGATACTGGAACTGAAAGGCTTCGGCCCTCGGTTCATAAAGGCTATTAAGGCAATGTACTGTCAGCCAAAAGCCCGACTTCAACTAATGGGGCGGGAATCCGGTAGTATTAACATATCAAGGGGGACTAGACAGGGCTGTCCCTGCTCCCCCATTTTATTTGCTTTATATATTGACCCCCTAGTATCTAAGTTGCTACAGACCCGGAAGATTAAACCAATAATTACTGGTGGGTTTGAGACAAAAGTATTGGCTTACGCCGATGATATCGCGGTGTTAACCTCTAACCCTGCCGAGGCAATTGTAGAGATTAGTAGGATTGCTGAGGGCTATGGTCTTCTATCGGGGTATGCGTTGAATGCTGGGAAAACTATAGTACTATGCACTGATAATATAGTTTTTAACGACCCCAAGAGAGTAACCTCCGCAGTGTACCTCGGGGTTCGAATAAGTGTCAAGGTGGATGAGATTTGTAGGATTAATTTTGATCCCTTGATAAAAAATATAGGGGATGAATTAAGGAGGGTCAACGGGCTACACTTGTCTATTATTGGGAGGGGGAACTACCTAAAAATGACCATGCTACCTAAAATATTGTATTTGTTTCGGGCAATTCCGCTGGCTTTAGAAGACAATGTATTGAGGGCACTGGAATCAGCATTCTCCAATTTTATATGGCAATATGGGAAGGTCAGAAGAGCATTGCGGTATTTAGCATTGCCCCAAGACAGGGGAGGACTTGCAGTCCCTAATATCACCTTATATTACTGGGCAGCACTTTTACATCAGATGACCACCCTTTTATCGGTGAATAATACTAGGGAACCAGCACAGGGCTCAAAAATACCTACAATTTATGAACTATCGATAGGGAAGGAAGCCTCTGGGCTGTTACTGAGACAACTGGAACCCAGTTATTATAAAAAGGTACGGTTTAAAGTGATATATAGCTCATGGAGAATCTGGAAGCAGGTTTCTAAATTTATGGCAATTCCTAAAATTTCTAGATATACCCCCCTGTGGCGCTCGCCACTATTGCCATACCTGGCCAACGATGATATGGGGAAAAAGTGGGAAAAATATGGGGTAGGAACAATAGGGGATTTTTGTGGGGGGGAACAAGATTTTCAATTCTCTAGGCTACAACGGGTGTTTGGCGTTTTAGATAACCATTACTTTAAATTTGTCCAGATTAGGAATATTCTCACTTTATGGAGTCCTAGGATTAAGTTAGATAAGATTCCACTTTTGGAAGCTGTAACCAGGGAATCAAGCAGAATCAGAGATTTTTATAAAATACTTCTTACAAAAGCCCCGACGACCTGGAAAAAACTGAAGCATCCTGGGCGATAAAATTGGGAAACCCCGATGTGGATATCTATATGAGTCTCTCCTTAACTGCCAAAATCTTATTATCTTCAAACTTAAAAGCTCAGCTCTATAAAACTATATTTAATCTTTACTTTACTCCTGCTAAACTTTACCTTTGGGGGAAAAGGGCTGACGATAAATGTCCTAGATGTGGGTCAGGACCTGCCACCTTGATTCATATGCTATATGATTGTGATAAATTGGCTCCATTGAAAGAAGGGCTGCTGGGTTTTTGGGAGGCACTATTTGGTCTTAGATTAGAATTAGCCCCCACTTTGCTGGTCCTTGGATATGATAGTGCCTTGGGTCTTAATATCAAACAAGAATATGGTTTGTTTTTGGGGGCAGCGGTATTTAGGATACTATTAGCTGCTAGGTGGAAAGATGCTGAGCCACCCAGTTTTCATATGTGGCTTGCGAGGCTCCTCGGTATTTACAAACAAGAGCTGGCCATTTATGCCTGTAGGGGCAGACAGGCCGGAGTTCGAGGGAGGAGGATCTGGGCTCATATGGCCGAATGGAGTAGAGACGCAAGGAGCGAGTAGGGGGCTTAAATCCAGCAGTATTCCATTGCGTATGTCTGGTCAATGTGGCCGTGGCTCTTTTGCTTCATAATATGCATAATTTTTGTTAAGCTGTATCGAAATTTTTGCTGTTCTATTTGATTTTCCCAATGTAATATTTACAGGCATTATTCTTTTTTTTTTTTTTTTTGTCTTCTTCTTCTACGAATCTTATGTAATTGTATATATACTTCTGGATATGCTTAATAAAAAAAGATTTAAAAAAAATAAAAATAAAAAGAATCAAGTGAGGTGCAGAAAGAGGCAAGAGAGGTGCAGAAAGAAGAGAGTGAGGTTCAGAAAGAGGCAAGAGAAGAGCAGAAATTGGCAAGTAAGATGCAGAAAGAGGCGAGAGGTATAGAAAGAGGCAAGATAAGTATAGAAAGAGGCATGAGAAGTGCAGAAAGAGGCACTTGAAGTGCAGAAAGAGGCAAGAGAGGTGCAGAAAGAGGTAGGAGAGGTGCACAAAGAGGCAAGAGGGGTACAGAAAGAGGCAAGAGGGGTGCAGAAAGAAGGAAGAGAAGTGCAGAAAGAAGCAACAGAGGTACAGAAAGAGGCAATAGAGGTGCAGAAAGAGGCAAGAGAGATGCAGAAAGAAGCAAGTGAAGTGCAGAAAGAAGCAAGAGAGGTGCAGAAATAAGAGAGTGAGGTTCAGAAAGAGGCAAGAGAAGAGCAGAAAGTGGCAAGTAAGATGCAGAAAGAGGCGAGAGGTATAGAAAGAGGCAAGATAAGTATAGAAAGAGGCATGAGAAGTACAGAAAGAGGCAAGAGAGGTACAGAAGGAAAAGAGTGAGGTGCAGAAAGAGGCAAGTGAGGTGCAGAAAGAGGCAAGGGAACTGCAGAAACAGGCAAGAGAAATGCACAAAGAGGCAAGAGAGGAGCAGAAAGAGGCAAGAGAGGAGCAGAAAGAGGCAAGTGAGGTGCAGAAACAGGTAAAGTGAGGTGCCGAAAGTGGCAAGAGAGGTGCAGAAAGAGGCAAAGATCTGCAAAAAAAGTAACAGGGGTGCTGAAAGAGGCAAGTGAGGTGCAGAAAGGGACAAGAGAAGTGCAGAAAGAGGCAAGTGAAGTGCAGAAAGAAGAGAATGAGGTGCAGAAAGAGGAAGAAAGATGCAGAAAGAAGCAAGAGAAATGCAGAAAGAGGCAAGAGAGGCACAGAAAGAAGTAAGAGAGGGTTGTGCACCATTTGTACCAATTTAACACCCACATTTAGCAATGAGTAACACGTGACCATTCCAGCTTTGCAAAGGGCCTTCCACCACGCTGTAACACATGACGCTGCATTTTTGGGAACATTTGAGCCGTTTGCGCTAGAAACAATGTTTTTTTTGTTCAAATCTGCAGATTATGCGGCAGATGATGGAATATTTGGCAAATGCGGAAAATGTTTAATTATGTGAAAATTGGTGCAGCCGAACAGTCACATAATTCCAGTGGCCCTGCTCATATCTCTGACTAGGTCCAGAAGTGCTCCTCAGTGGTTCCTTCTTTTGTTTGTGTCTCATTGAGTTTATAGTTTAGCTTCTATGGAAATGAGGAAGACTAAACTTGAGGTTACCACTCCACAACACAGACTACAATACCACATAATTACTGTCCATAACACATAATCCCACTACACATAATTCCTATGCACTAAATACCACATACTTTCTATCCACATAATTTCACTTCACAACATACCACATAATTCCACTACACACAACGTACATCCACTCTACTTCAAAAAACATTAGTAAACATCTTTTAAATTTACGCCAATAGTTCTAACTCTCGCAAATGCGAGACCTATTGCATTGTAAATCCTTCTTTAACTAGTAGTCGCGTTTGCAGAGTGGTGGAGAAAGGGGGCTTGGCCTCCGACCAGTGCTCAGAAATTCCACTGCGTAGGACTTACAGGAGGTACCAGGAGGGCTTCTTGGCCCCCAAAGTCCATCAGAAGTAAAGTGGACTTCATCCCCCAACCAGTAGTGTGCCAGGAGGCGCATTTGCAGAGTGGTGGACTAAGGGGGGCATGGCCTCCGAAAACCTCCTAGCAATCCCACTGTATGGGACTTACTGGAGGTAACAGGAGGGGTAGTTGGCCCCAAGGACATCCTTGGGGGCCAACTATCCCTCCTATTACCTACGATAAGTCCCACACAGCAGGATTGCTAAGTTCTCATAGCAGGCCATGCCCCCTTTGGCCACCACTCTGCAAATGCTCTCCCTGGCGCGCTCTTGGACGGGGATTGAAGTCCCCTTCACTGCTGGAGGTCCTTAGGGGCCAACTAGCCTACCTGTTACCTCCAGTAAGCCCCACACAGTGGTATTGCTGAGAGGTCGACACAGGCCATGCCCCCTTTCTCCACCACTCTGCAAATGCACCTCCTGGCACGCTCTTGGTTGGGGGATGAAGTCCCCTTGCCTCCTGAGGGCCCCTGGGGGCCAACTAGCCCACCAGGTACCTCCTGTAAGCCCCACACAGCTGGATGGCTGAGAGTGGACAGAGGCCACGTCCCCTTTTTACACCACTCTGCAAACATGCCTCCTGGCACACTGCTGCTTGGGGGATGAAGCCCACTTTAGTCCTGAAGTCCTCAGGACTCAAGGGGACCTCATCGCCCTACCAGCAGTGTGCCAAGAGGCGTGTTTGCAGAGTGGTGCAAAAAAGGGGCGTCGCCTCGGACCACCTCTCAGCAATCCCACTGTGTGGAGCTTGCTGGAGGTACCTGGTGGGTTAGTTGGCCCCTAAGGACCCTTAGGATGGAAGGGGACTTAATTCCCCAACCTAGAACATGCCAGGAGGCGTGTTTGCAGAGTGGTGCAGGGAGGGGGCAGGGCCTCCCCCGAATTGCCGGTTTCTTTCTTTTTTTTAATTTTAGGAAGGGGGGCTGTGTGGCCCCCTCCACATGACCCTTTTGAGCCCCGGGGACCCCATCCCCGGGGCCTGAACCATTTTTTTATGAAAAGGAAGGGGGCCATGCGCCCCCCTCCCAAGGCCAATTTTGCCCCGGGGACCCCATCCCCCGGGGCGCAGCTATTCATTTTTTTAATACAGGGAGGGGGGCTGTGTGGCCCCCCTTCCCTGGGCCACTTTTGGCCCCAGACATCCCATCCCCCAGGGCCTGGCCTCACGTTGGGGAGTGGGGGGAGTCCCAATGCCCTGCGGTCTCAGCCGGCTCCCCGCCTCCTGCGGGAGCCAACATTGCTTTTGGACAAGGGGAGCTGCTGACATGCAGCTCCCCTTGTCCAAAAGCAATCTTCTTTGCTTCATGGAAGCGAGAGCAGGTTTCCTGCTCTTGCTTCCATGAAGCAAAGCAGAAGTTTGAAATGGCAGGGTGGGAGCAGTGCTCCTGCCCTGTCATTGCAAACTGCAATGTCCTGGGGGTGGGCCCCTGGGACATTGCTGGAGCTGGCCCTGGGGGGTGGCGGTCCCCAGGGCCAAGGAGGGCTCCAGGAGGGGGGGCACACAGCCCCCTCCCAGCAAGTTTGAAGCCCCAGGGTGGTGATGGTCCCCAGGGCCGGGGATCCACTATGGACCCCCGTATTTACATATTCAATGCCCCGAGGAGGTGGTGGTCCCTGGGGCTTGGGGGGGCCCGCGAGGCCCCCCACATTTATTAACTCAATGCCCTGGGGAGGTGGTGGTCCCTGGGGCTGCGGGGGGCCGCGTGTCCCACTGCACTTCATGATCCATGCCCCAGGGAGGTGGTAGTCCCTGGGGCAGTGTGGGGAGGGGCAGGAGCCCCCCCACACTTTATAATTTAAATTTAAGCCCCGGGGAGGTAGTGGTCCCTGGGGCTTGGGGGGGCCCGTGAGGCCCCCCCACCCATAATGAGAAATGCCCCGGGGAGGTAGAGGTCCCCGGGTCTGCAGGGTGCCACGTGCCCCCCACGCATAATAAATAAAGCCCCGGGGATGTAGCGGGCCCCCGCACCCTAAAAAAACATTGACCCCGGGATCTGGCCCACCCGGGTGCTTAAAGAAACAAAGTGCGGGAGCCCACGCTTAGTTTTTTTGATTCGCGCACCCAGCGCAAATTCAGCCGAAAATATTTTAAAAAGTGCTTTTGTTTGGCCCTGGGGGTCCCTGTGGGACCCTCTAAGCAGGCCTAGGGGGTCAGGGTGTTTCTACCCTGCCCCCTTTTCTTGTTTTTTATCCTTTCTGAACCAAGAGCTAACTTTTTGCCAAATTTGGTGTAATTCCGTTCAGCAGTTCGGGCTGTAGCCGTGTCTAAAATTCCTATGGAAATTAACATGGAGAAAACGCATTTTGGGACCTCTCTTTTTTCTCGGCCCCCGCTCGACGAATCACCCCAAAACTTTTAAGACAGGAGCTGACCTGAGTGAAACATTAGTTTTGAAGATTTGGTGAAGATTCGTCAAACGCCGCCAAAGATATTGGCAAAAGAAAAAACGCTTTTTGAATAGAAACAAGGTCCTAACTATAACTACCTAGTGGCGACCGCCAGTAGTTAATATATATATATATCTTCACTGAAAAAGCCACAGGTTTCAGGGACATTATAGTTAGTTGGACATTTCACTCGTACAAAACCAGAGAAATTCGGACGTTATAGTTAGTTCAGCTAACTATAACTCGCGCCCCCGCAATGCACTGCTGATGATGTCACATATTACATCATTCATGACATGGCCAGTGACATCACTGATGACATCTCAAATGACATCACTGATGACATCATCCAGTGACTCTGTGTTTCTGTAAAGTTTAAATATGTTTTATATATATATAGGCCAAGGTGTATTGAAGAATGAGTGGGTGTATGACTGTCTGAATGGATGATTTAGTAGGTGTGTGACTGACTGTATAAGTGAGTGATTAAACGTGTCTTACTGAATGCATGGGTTAGTGACTAAACTGTGTGGATATCTGTATCAGTCTGTCTGTTGGTGTGTAAGCGGTTGCATGGGTTGGTGAGTAGCTACATGAGTGTCTATATGGGTTATTGATTGCTTGTCTGAGTATCTGTATGGGTGCCTGAGTGTCTGTGTGGGTGGGGTGGGTGTGACTCACTGCATGGATGTGTGAGTGGGTGATTCACTGGGTGTATGGGTTCAAGAGTGCATCTGTGAGGGGCTGTATGGGTTGGTGAGAATGTGTGTGAGTGGGTGTGTTGGTGAGTGAATGGATGTCTCAGTGGTACATGTGTGAAAAACTACATATGTGAAAGGCAGTATATGTGAGTGTTGGAGTATATAAATGACTATATGTGAGAGTGAGTGATTGTGAGAGTGGCTGTATGGATGAGTGTGTGCTTGTATCAGTGATTGTAAAAGAGAGTAAGTATGTGTTAGTATCTGTATGAATAAGTGAGGTGGTGTGTGTATAACTGTATAGGTGAGTAAATGGGAGTGTGAATGATTCTATGCATGATTGACTAGCTGTGTGAGTAACTCTATGGATGAATGGTGATGTGTGACTGTCTGTATAGGTGTATGAGTGCAAATTATAGTGCTGTATTGATAAGTGACTGTATGTATGAATGACTATATGGGTGAATGAGTGGACGTGTGTGTAGACCTAGGAATCAGTGAGTGGGTATGTAGTAACTGGTATTGGTGTGTCTATGGTTTCAAAATGGTAGTCTGTATTTTAGAGTGGGTGTATCAAAGGTTATATTAGGGTGTGAGGAGGTGCATCAGATTATCACGTGGATGATGTCATCAGTGATGTCATCAGTGATGTCACTGACCATGTCATGAATGATGTAATATGTGACGTCATCAGCAGTGCATTGCGGGGGCGTGAGTTATAGTTAGCTCAACTAACTATAACGGCCGAATTTCTCAGGTTTTGTACGTGTGAAATGTCCAACTAATTATAACGTCCCTGAAACCTCTGTTTTTTTTAGTGAATTTCTATGGTTTTTAAATGCTAATTTCTAACTATAACGTCCCTGAAACCTATGGTTTTTTCAGTGAATTTCAAAGGTTTTTTAAATGATAATTTCTAACTATAACGTCCCTGAAACCTATGGTTTTTTCTGTGAATTTCTAAGGTTTTTTAAATGATAATTTCTAACTATAACGTCCCTGAAACCAATGGTTTTTTTCAGTGAATTTCTAAGGTTTTTTAAATGATAATTTCTAACTATGCCTACAGAGGTAGGACATGTGAAGAAAGAGGAAGAAAGGCACAGAAAGAAGCAAGAGAAATGCTGAAAGAGGCAACAGAAGTCCAGAAAGACGAAGAAAAGTGCAGGAAGAAGCAAGAGATATGCAGAAAGAACCAACAGAGGTGCAGAAAAAGGCCTTGTTGCAAAGTCATCCTGTGCCCCCAACTTTTTACTGACTGCTACTGGTGGTAACTGACTCTGACTAACCAGGCCCGGAGCCAGTGCTATGCTGAAAGACACTTAGAATACAGTGAAAACACCTACATACACTAGGGTACACTATGGGTTGGGGTACCCCTGTGATTGGCATGACCTCCTCTGTAAGGCCCTAGTACATAATAATGCAGGGGGATTAAAACTACCTCTAACTCAGAGGTGCAGAAAGAGGCAAGAGAAGTGCATAAACAGGCAGGAAAGGTACAGAAACAGGGAACAAGGGTGCAAAAAGGCAAGTGAGGTACAAAAAGAAGTAAGAGCAGTGCAGAAAGAACCAACAGAGGTGCAAAAAGAGGCAAGAGGGGTGCAGAAAAAGGTAGGAGGGGTGCACAAAGAGGCAAGAGAGGTACAGAAAGAGGCAGGAGGGGTGCATAAAGAAGGAAGAGAAGTGCAGAAAGAGGCACGAGAAATGCTGAAAGAAGCAACAGAGGTTTAAAAAGAAGCAAGATAAGTGCAGAAAGAGGCAAGTGAGGTACAGAAAGAAGCAAGAGCAGTGCAGAAAGAACCAACAGAGGTGCAAAAAGAGGCAAGAGGGCTAAAGAAAGAGGTAGGAGAGGTGCACAAAGAGGCAAGAGAGGTACTGAAAGAGGTAGGAGGGGTGCAAAAAGAAGGAAGAGAAGTGCAGAAAGAGGCAAGATAATTGCTGAAAGAAGCAACAGATGTAACAGATGTGTAGAAAGAAGCAAGAGAAGTGCAGAAAGAGGCAAGTGAGGTGCAGAAAGAAGCAAGAGCAGTGCAGAATGAACCAACAGAGATGCTGAAAGAGGCAACCGAGGTGCAGAAGGAGGCAAGAGGGGTGCAGAAAGAAGGAAGAGGAGTGCAGAAAGAAGCAACAGAGGTGCTGAAAGAGGCACGAGGGGTGCAGAAAGAAGGGAGAGAAGTGCAGAAAGAAGCAACAGAGGTGATGAAAGAGGCACAAAGGGTGCAGAAAGAGGCAAGAGAAGTACAGAAAGAAGCAACAGAGGTACAGAAAGAGGCAAGAGTGGTGCAGAAAGAGGGAAGAGAGGTGTAGAAAGAGGCATGAGAGTTGCACAAATAGGGAAGAGGGGTGCAGAAAGAGGCAGGAGGGGTGCAGAAAGAAGCAACAGAGGTGCAGAAACAAGCAAGAAAAGTGCAGAAAGAGGCAAGAAAATTGCTGAAAGAAGCAACAGAGGTTTAGAAAGAAGCAAGAGAAGTGCAGAAAGAGGCAAGTGAGGTGCAGAAAGAAGCAAGAGCAGTGCAGAAAGAACCAACAGAGGTGCTGAAAGAGGCAACAGAGGTGCAGAAGGAGTCACGAGGGGTGCAGAAAGAAGGAAGAGGAGTGCAGAAAGAAGCAACAGAGGTGCTGAAAGAGGCACGAGGGGTGCAGAAAGAAGGAAGAGAAGTGCAGAAAGAAGTAACAGAGGTGCTGAAAGAGGCGCAAAGGGTGCAGAAAGAGCAAGAGAAGTGCAGAAAGAGGCAACAGAGGTACAGAGAGTCAAGAGAGGTGCAGAAAGAGGGAACAGGGTTGCAGAAAGAAGCAAGAGAGGTGCAGAAAGAGAAAACAGGGGTGCAGAAAGAGGCAAGAGATCTGCAGAAAAAAGCAACAGAGGTGCTGAAACAGGCAAGTGAGGTACAGAAAGAGGCAAGAGATCTGCAGAAAAAATCAACAGAGGGGCTGAAAGAGGCAAGTCAGCTGCAGAAAGAAGCAAGGCAGGTGCAGAAAGAGGCACTAGAAGTGCAGAAAGAAGGATCAGAGGTGCACAAAGAGGCAAGAGGGGTGCATAAAAAGGAGAGAGAAGTGCAGAAAGAAGCAAAAGTGGTGCTCTAAGAGGCAAGAGGAATACAGAAAGAGGCAACAGCAGTGCAGAAAGAACCAAGAGAAGTGCAGAAAGAAGCAACAGAGGTGCAGAAGGAGGCACGAGGAGTGCAGAAAGAAGGAAGAGAAGTGCAGAAAGAAGCAACAGAGGTGCTGTAAGAGGCACGAAGGGTGCATAAAGAGGCAAGAGAAGTGCAGAAAGAAGCAACAGAGGTACAAAAAGAGGCAAGAGTGGTACAGAAAGAGGGAAGAGAGTTGTACAAAAAGGGAAGACGGGTGCAGAAAGAGGCCAGAGGGGTGCAGAAACAGGTAAGAGAACTTCAGAAAGAGGCAAGAGAATTGCTGAAAGAAGCAACAGAGGTGTAGAAAGAAGCAAGAAAAGTGCAGAAAGAGGCAACTGAGATGCAGAAACAGGCAAGAAAGGTACAAAAAGAGGGAAGACAAGTGCTTAAAGAGACAACCGGGGTGCAGAAAGAAGCAAGACAGGTGCAGAAAGAAGCATGGAACGTGCAGAACGAAGCAAAGGGCTGCAGAAAGAGGCAAGAGAAGTGCAGAAAGAAGCAACAGAGGTGCAGAAGGAGGCAAGAGAACTCCAGAAAGAGGCAAGAGAGTTGCAGAAACAGGCAAAAGAGGTACAGAAAGAGGGAACAGAGGTGCAGACAGAGGCAAGAGAGGTGCAGAAACAGGTAAAAGGGGTGCAGAACGAGGCAAGAGGGGTGTAGAAATTTGCAAGAGAGGTGCAGAAAGAACAAGAGCAGTGCAAAAGAACCAACAGAGGTGCAAAAAGAGGCAAGTGAGGTACAGAAGGAGGCAAGAGAACTACAGAAAGAGGCAAGAGAGTTGAGGAAACAGGCAAAAGAGGTACAGAAAGAGGGAACAGGTGGGCAGACTGAGGCAAGAGAGGTGCAGAAAGAGGGAAGAGGGGTGCAGAAAAAGGCAAGAGGGATGAAGAAATTTGGAACAGAGGTGCAGGAAGAAGCCAGAGCAGTGCAGAAAGAACCAACAGAGGTGCAGAAAGAGGCAAAAGGGGTACAGAAAGAGGCAAGTGAAGTGCAGAACAAAGCAAAAGAGGTGCAGAAAGAACCAACAGAGGTGGAAAAAGAGGCAAGAGGGGTGCAGAAAGGGGTAGGAGAGGTGCACAAAGAGGCAAGAGGGGTACAGAAAGAGAAAGTAGGGGTGCAGAAAGAGGAAGAGAACTGCAGAAAGAAGAAACAGAGGTGCTGAAAGAGGCACGAAGGGTGCAGAAAGAGGCAAGAGCAGTGCAGAAAGAGGGAAGAGAGGTGTAGAACGAGGCAAGAGAGTTGCACAAAGAGGGAAGAGGGGTGCGGAAACAGGCAAAAGGAGTGCAGAAAGAAGCAAGTGAGGTGCAGAAAGAGGCAAGTGAAGTGCTGAAGGAGGCAAGAGAACTGCAGAAAGAGGCAAGTGAGGTGCAGAAAGAAGCAAGATAAGTGCAGAAAGAAGCAACAGAAGTGCAGAAAGAGGGAAGAGGGGTGGAGAGAGAGGCAAGAGGGGTGCCGAAAGAAGCAAGACAGGTGCAGAAAGAAACAAAAGAAGTGCAGAAAGAAGGACTAGAGGTGCAGAAAAAGGCAAAAAGGGTGCAGAAAGAGGGAAGAGAGGTGCAGAAAGTACAAGAGATTTGCAGAATGAGGTCAAGACAAGTGCAGAAAAAGAAAGAAACGTACAGAAAGAAGCAACAGAAATGCAGAAAGAGGCAAGAGGCGCAGAGGGAAGCAAGAGTGGCTTGCACACCATTAGTACCAATTTAACACCCACATTTAGCAATAAGTAACAGGTGACCATTCTAGGTTTGCAAAGTGCCTTCCACCACGCTGTAACACTTGTCGCTGCATTTTTGGTAACGTTTGAGCCGTTTGAGCCAGAAACAAGGCTTTTTTTGTTCAAATCTGCAGATTAGGGTGCAGATGATGAATTATGTGGCTAATGCAGAGAATGTATAATTGTGCGAAAGATGGTGCAGCCAAACAGTCACATAATTCCAGTGGCCCTGCTCATACCTCTGACTAGGTCCACAAGTGCTCCTCAGTGATTCCATCTTTTTTTCTCTCACTGAGTTCATAGTTGAGCTTCTATGGAAATGAGGAAGACTAAACCTGAGGTTACCACTCCACAACATAGACTACCATACCACATAATTACTCTCCATAACACATAATCCCACTCTACATAATTCCTATACACTAAATACCACATACTTTCTATCCACAAAATTTCACTGCACAACATACCACATAATTCCACTACACACAACGTACATCCACTCTACTTCAAAAAACATTAGTAAAAAACTTTCGCATTTACAACGCCAATAGCTCTAATTCTCGCAAATGCGAAACTCATTACATTGCAAACACTTCTTTAACTAGTAGTCGTGTTTGCAGAGTGGTGGAGAAAGGGTGCTGGGCCTCCGACCAGCGCTCAGGAATTCCGCTGCGTAGGGCTTACAGGAGGTACCAGTAGGGGTTCTTGGCCCCCAAAGTCCCTCAGGAGTAAATTAGACTTTATCCCCCATCCCGTAGTCTGCCAGGAGGTGCGTTTGCAGAGTCGTGGAGAAAGGGGGGCATGGCCTCCGAAGACGTCTTAGCAATCCCACTGTGTCGGACTTACTGGAGGTAACAAGAGGGGTAGTTGGCCCCCAAGGAGATCATTGGGGGCCAACTACCCCTCCTATTACCTCCAGTAAGTCCCACACAGCAGGATTGCTAAGTTCTCAGAGCAGGCCACGCCCCCTTTGCTCACCACTCTACAAACGCGCTCCCTGGCGCGCTCTTGGATGGGGATTGAAGTCCCCTTCACTGCTGGGGGTCCTTTAGGGGCCAACTAGCCTACCTATTACCTCCAGTAAGCCCCACACAGTGGGATTGCTAAGAGGTGGACAAAGGCCACGCCCCCTTTCTCCACCACTCTGCAAACACGCCCCCTGGCGCGTTCTAAGTTGGGGGTTTAAGTCCCCTTGAATACTGAGGGTCGCTGGGGGCCAACTAGCCCACCAGGTACCTCCAGTAAGCGCCACACAGCTGGATTGCAGAGAGGTGGTCCGAGGCCACGCCCCCTTTTTACACCACTCTGCAAACGCGCCTCTTGGCGCACTGCTGCTCGGGGGATGAAGTCCACTCTTGTCCTGAGGTCCTCAGGACACAAGAGGACCTCATCGCCCCACCAGCAGTGTGCCAAGAGGCATGTTTGCAGAGTGGTGTAAAAAGGGGTGTGGCCTCGGACCACCTCTCTGCAATTCAGCTGTGTGGTGCTTACTGGAGGAACCTGGTAGGCTACTTGGCCCCCAGGGACCCTCAGTATTCAAGGGGAATTAATTCCCCAACTAACAACGCGCCAGGGGGCGCGTTTGCAGAGTGGTGGAGAAAGGGGGCGTGGCCTCCGGCGAGATGCCAGCTTTTTTTAAAATATTTTTTTTTACAAGGGGGGCTGTGTGGTGTTTCTTCTTTTACATTTTTGGGGCCCTGGGGACCCCATCCCCCAGGGCCTGACCCCTTTTATAAGTTTTTTTTTTTTAAACGGGAACTTGGCCGGTGGCCCCCTCCCGAGTCCAATTTCGGCCCCGGGGACCCCATCCCCCGGGGCATGGCCAGACTTTTTAAAATTTAATTATTTTGAGGGGGGCCGCGTGGCCCCCCTTCTCAGGCCAATTATGGCCCTGGGGACCCCATCCCCCGGGGCCGGCCTTTCCGTTTTTAAAAACAATTTTTTTAATTACAGGGGAGGGGGGCCACGTGGCCCCCCTCCCGGGTCACTTCTGGCCCCCGGGACCCCATCCCCCGGGGCCTGGCCTTACCGTTGGGGACTGTGGGGGGAGCCCCAATGCCCCCACGGTCCCGCCGGCTCCCCGCCTCCTGCGTGAGCCGGCATTGCTTTTGCACAAGGGGAGCTGCTGACATGCAGCTCCCCTTGTGCAAAAGCAATTCTGCTTTGGTTTTCGGAAGCGAGAGCAGGTTTCCTGCTCTCGCGTCCAAAAACCAAGGCAGAGTTTGGTATGGCAGGGCGGGAGGCGTGCTCCCGCCCTGTCATAGCAAACAGCAATGTCCCGGGGGTGGGCACCCTGGGACATTGCAGGAGCCGGCCCTGGGGGGTGGTGGTCCCCAGGGCCATCAAGGGCTCTAGGAGGGGGGCCACATGGCCCCCCTCCTTTCATTTACATAGCCCCGGGGAGGTGGTGGTCCCCAGGGCCGGGGGTCCGTAACGGACCCCCGTATTACCATAATCAATGCCCCCGGGAGGTTGTGGTACCCGGGGCAGTGTGGGGGGGGCTCGAGCCCCCCCACACTAATTATTTTCAAAGTCCCGGGGAGGTGGTGGTTCCCAGGGTTTGGGGGGCCCGCGAGGCCCCCCACCCTAATTTTAAGAAAGCCCCGGGTAGATGGCGGTCCCCGGGGCTTGGGGGGCCCGTGAAGAAAGAGGCAAGAGGGGTGCAGAAAGGGGTATGAGAGGTGCACAAAGAGGCAAGAGGGGTACAGAAAGAGACAGGAGGGGTGCAGAAAGAGGAAGAGAACTGCAGAAAGAAGCAACAGAGGTGCTGAAAGAGGCACGAAGGGTACAGAAAGAGACAAGACAGGTGAAGAAAGAAGGAACAGAGGTACAGAAAGAGGCAAGAGTGGTGCAGAAAGAGGGAAGAGAGGTGTAGAAAGAGGCAAGAGAGTTGCACAAAGAAGGAAGACGGGTGCAGAAACAGGCAAAAGGGGTGCAGAAAGAAGCAAGTGTGGTGCAGAAAGAGGCAAGAGAGTTACAGAAAGAGGCATGTGAAGTGGAGAAGGAGGCAAGAGAACTGCAGAAAGAGGCAATAGAGGTGCAGAAAGAGGCAAGTGAGGTGCAGAAAGAAGCAAGATAAGTGCAGAAAGAAGCAACAGAAGTGCAGAAAGAGGGAAGAGGGGTGGAGAGAGAGGCAAGAGGGGTGCCGAAAGAAGCAAGACAGGTGCAGAAAGAAACAAAAGAAGTGCAGAAAGAAGGAATGGAGGTGCAGAAAAAGGCAAAAAGGGTGCAGAAAGACGTAAGGGGGTACAGAAAGAAGCAAATGAGGTGCAGAAAGAGGCAACAGACGTGCAGAAAGAGGGAAGAGAGGTGCAGAAAGTACAAGAGATTTGCAAAATGAGGTCAAGACAAGTGCAGAAAAAGAAAGAAACGTGCAGAAAGAAGCAACAGAAATGCAGAAATATATTTATATCTATATATATATATATATATATATATATATATATATATATATATATATCAACACACGCTGTTACCTCGTAGCACCAACAGCAACCACGGACAAGGGAGTGTATCCCGAAACGCGTCGAGTGGTTCCATTTTTTGCTAAGATAAACACTGCTTTGAAAAGCTCATGGTGTCCGTGGTTGCTGTTGGTGCTACGAGGTAACAGCGTGTGTTGGTGTGATGAGGCTCGTCTCCTCACCGCGGACCGCCGTCACAAGAGGAAGGGGAAGGGCGATTACGGTGCGTTGCACTGTGCTGCAGTTTGATATATATATATATATATATATATCTAAAGGACATGAAATCCAAGAATAGATTGCTCGAGCCCACACGATCAAGGTTGCAGGTAAGTTTATTTACAGAGCTGCAGACAAGGATGACGCGTTTCGACCACGTCCGTGGTCTTGGTCACATGACCTCCGCCTCCATTACAGTTGTATTTAAAGGTACAGATAATTGTCACACTCATGGACATAAAGAAAATTTTAAATGTTAAGGCACATAAATCATAATAGTGGTGTAAATGTTAAAAACATGACATACAATTTAGCAGACATAGCAACAATGTGTGTACTTGGTAGTTCTTGGGTTTACAATATGCCATTGGATCAACGTGGTCAGTCTCTAAAGTTGGTGTGTCAACATAAGATCAATGTTGTGTATCTTGATGTCGCCCATGCAATTGGTACTACTTTGTGCGTTTCAGTTGTTACAGATAACGGGTCTAGTGCCCCATTGTGTGTGGTTGTTGTTTGTAAGCCAGCCAATATTGTGGTGAAGAGATTAGTCACATATTGACCCAAAATTGGTCAGGTGTGGAGTATATCCGTGAGTTGATAAGCCAAGAGTGTGCGTGAGGGTATAGTACCCTGTGGTGTATGTGTCGAAGTGACTTATGGAGTTGGTGGGGAGTTCCGCCAGTGTCTCCAGTGTGCTTATATCTAATACAGACGTGGTGTTGAATGTTGGCTCTCTGCTACACTCATCTGTAACAATAAAGAGAACATGGTCGAATTCGCGACATCTGTAGTTCGCAGTAACAAGATAAAAACATGTTGAAAATTGCAAAGAGACTTAACTATTTGATCAAGGCAAAGTTAGAATTGTATAATGTCTGCTGAAAAGATACTCAAATAAGTGTCTTAAAACTATGTGAGGAAAGAGGTGGGGTGTGAGGAGGTTACCAGGCATTTGGCTGAAGTAATAATCTAGGTTCTATAGGTGGGAGTAAAGTTCCTCATCTTGGTTGAGGCCATCTGGGAATTTGGTTTCCTGCTAGAAGGATGAAACGTGACTCGCGTTTGTGTAAAGCTGCAAATCTGTCCCTCCCCTGGGGTTGGGGGTGACAGTGTACAATCCAAAGGATCTGGCTTTGGTCCAGTCGGCCCCATGCTCTTTGGCAAAGTGTCTCGCTGTGCTGTAGCTTTGGTCGCGATTGGTAATCGCTCGCCAATGCTCTAATATGCACTTTTTTACTGGGAAGGTTGTTGACCCAATATACCAGAGGTCACAGGGGCATGTAATGGCATACACTATGAAGCCTGTACTGCACGTTATTAGTTTGGGAATTTTCCATTGTGTGTGTGTTCACTCCAAAGTTACATCAGAAACATTTGTGCTATGTTTGCAGGCTTTGCATTTCCCGCATTTGCGGAAACCCTTGGCTTGCTTCAGCCAGTTATTTTCTTTCGGCTGGAGGTGGCTGTGTAACAACATGTCTCTCAGAGATGTGCTTCTTTTGTACGTGATAGATGGTGCTTTACTTATTTCATTTCTCAAAACGGGGTCTTGTCTGAGTATGTCCCATCTGTTCCTCAGAATTCTGCGTATTTGGTGGGATTGGCTGCAATATCTGGTAATGAACCTTATGGGTTCTTCAGTGTGGTTTTCATGTGTTCTGACTGGTTTGGTTTTGGTTTTCTCTAAAATCTCATCTCTGGACTGTTTTTCAACTCGTTTTCAATTTAGTGATTTTTTAGAGTACTCTCTCTCCCTGAATCTCTCTTTCATCTCCTGTTTCGTGTGTTCATAGGATAGGGAGGTGCTGCAATTGCGCTTAGCCCTCAGGAATTCCCTCTATGGATATATGTATATATCTTAACTTTGTGTGCCCGACTGGTATTTTGCTTCTTCTGTCATTGCACCCAGATATCATACAGCAAGCAACGTTTCACCTACGACTAGTCAGTAATATTGGCTTTTTCAGTGCTTGTTAGTTGCATAAATAAATAAGCAACAACTATGACTTCATTGTATAGCATATTGAAAATGTTTCAGTTCTGAAATGATGAGACTGTGAAAGAACTATAAAGAGTCTCTTTGAAGTTACGTGAAAGGCAGTAAAGGGTGGTATTGCTGCAAAGTTAAGATTTTTTTTTTATTGTGAGGTTTAGGGCAAAAAAGGAGAGCCCGATAGGGACCTCTCTCAACACCTGTTTTTTAGAACTGCCAGTGCTGTGCACGGGCTACTTGAAGCCCTGCTCTCTCTCTCTCTCTCTCTCATATATATATATATATATCACACAACAGCCTCCGAGCACAAGGAGCCCCCGACCCCACAGGGCGGCCTCAGACAATGGGCACGGAGCAGCCCATCAACCACCATCTCGACAAAGAACCACAATGAGGCCCAATACCGGAGACACAGCATTTTAATCACAGGCACAGCAGTGCGTCAAATCCTCCATGTCCTTACGCGTTTTGGCATCAATTGCCTTGATCACAGGTGGAGACAATGGACTGCAAAGTGCAAACGTGCATGCTTTTTATCTTAAAAGTCACATTACAGTCTCTTTAAAATACATTCCCCATGATGCATTATACTGGCTGATGTAAACTGATGCATGGAGTCTTAATAGAACCCCATTTCGTTTCTCAATTTTTGAAATTATTTCACAGTATATGCATCAGATATCGCTGTGGGTCTTTACTCACGCAGTCATGTGGTTTTATATTTTGCATGGTGCTCACATACCATGATGGCCTTTAGATAATGCTCGTCCTCCAGCACAATCAGAACGGGGAATTATCCCCCTCTGAATCCCTTCCTCAGCCATCACAACTTTCCTGTAGTAGCATCTCCTCTGCTGGGCTTGTAACAGCGAGTGGGTCATGCTCCCACTTCACTGAAAAAACCATAGGTTTCAGGGACGTTATAGTTAGTTGGACATTTCACTCGTACAAAACCAGTGAAATTCCGCCGTTATAGTTAGTTCAGCTAACTATAACTCGCGCCCCCGCAATGCACTGCTGATGACGTCACATATTACATCATTCATGACATGGTCAGTGACATCACTGATGACATCACTGATGACATCACTGATAACATCATCCAGTGACCGTGTGTTTCTATAAAGTTTAAATATGTTTTATATATGCCAAGGTGTATTGAAGAATGAGTGGGTGTATAAGTGTCTGGATGGAAGATTTAGTAGGTGCGTGACTGACTGTATAAGTGAGTGATTAAATGTGTCTTACTGAATGCATGGGTTAGTGACTAAACTGTGTGAATGTCGGTATTTGTCTTTCTGTTGTTGTGTAAGCTGCTGCATGGGTTGGTGAGTAGCTACATGAGTGTCTATATGGGTTATTGATTGGTTGCCTGAGTATTTGTATGGGTGCCTGAGTGTATGTGTGCGTGGGTGGGAGGTGTGTGACTCTGTGCATAGATGTGTGAGTGGTTGATTCACTGGGTGTATGGGTTCAAGAGTGCATGTGGAAACAGCTGTATGGGTGGGTGAGTGTGTGTATGGGTGTGTTGGTGAGTGAATGGATGTCTCAGTGGTATATGTCCAAGTAACTACATATCTAAAAGGCAGTGTATGTGAGAGTTGGAGTATATAAATGACTATACGTGAGAGTCAGTGATTGTGAGAGTGGCTTTATGGATGAGTGTGTACTTGTATCAGTGATTGTATAAGAGAGTAAGTATACGTTAGTATCTGTATGAATAAGTGAGGTGGTGTGTGTATAACTGTATAGGTGAGTAAATGGAAGTGTGATTGATTCTTTGCATGACTGACTAGGTGTGTGAGTACCTCTGGATGAGTGGCGGTGTGTGAGTGTCTGTATAGGTGTATGAGTGCATATGATAGTGTTGTATTGATGAGTGACTGTATGTATGAGTGACTGTATGGGTGAATGAGTGGATGTGTGTGTAGACCTAGGAATCAGTGAGTGCATATGTAGTAACTGGTATTGGTGTGTCTATGGTTTCGAAAATGGTAGTCTGTATTTTAGAGTGGGTGTATCAAAGGTTATATTAGGGTGTGAGGAGGTGCATCAGATTTTCACGTGGATGAAGTCATCAGTGATGTCATCAGTGATGTCATTTGAGATGTCATCAGTGATGTCATCAGTGATGTCACTGACCATGTCATGAATGATGTAATATGTGACGTCATCAGCAGTGCATTGCGGGGACGCGAGTTATAGTTAGCTGAACTAACTATAACGGTGGAATTTCACTGGTTTTGTACGAGTGGAATGTCCAACTAACTATAACGTCCCTGAAACCTATGGTTGTTTCAGTGAATTTCTAAGGTTTTTTAAATGCTAATTTCTAACTATAACGTGCCTGAAACCTATGGTTTTTTCCGTGAATTTCAAAGGTTTTTTAAATGCTAATTTCTAACTATAACATAGCAGTCGCGTTTGCAGAGTGGTGGAGAAAGGTGAGCGTGGCCTCCAAACACCTTTTAGCAATCCCACTGTGTGGGATTTAGCGAAGGTAACAGGAGGGATAGTTAGCCCCCAACGTCAACCTTGGGAGCCAACTACCCCTTTTATAACCTCCAGTAAGTCCCACACAGCAGGATTGCTAACTTGTTATATCAGGCCCCGCCCCCTCCCTGCACCACTGTGCAAAGGCGCCCCCTGGCGCGTTGTAAGTTGGGGGATTAAGTCCCCTTGAATACTGAGGGTCCCTGGGGGCCAAGTAGCCCACCAGGTACCTCCAGTAAGCGCCACAGAGCTGTGTTGCAGAGAGGTGTTCCGAGGCCACGTCCCTTTTTACACCACGCTGCAAACACGGCTTCTGGCACACTGCTGCTCGGAGGATGAAGTCCACTTGTGTCCTGAGGTCCTCAGGACACAAGAGGACCTCATCGCCCCACCAGCAGTGCACCAGAAGCCGAGTTTGCAGAGTGGTGTAAAAAGGGGCGTGGCCTCAGACCACCTCTCTGCAATGCAGCTCTGTGGCACTTACTGGAGGTACCTGGTGGGCTAATTGGCCCCCAGGGACCCTCAGGATTGAAGGGGACTTAATCCCCCACTTTACAATGCATTTTATTTTACAGCTCCAGGGAGGTGGCGGTCCCCGGGGCTGCGGGGGGCCGTAGTGCCCCCTGCATACAATGAAATAAGCCCAGGGGAGGAGGCGGTCCCCAGGGCTGCGGGGGCCCCCACGGGCCTTGCAAATTAATTTGCGAGTGCCCCCAGGACCTGGCCCACCCGGGGCTTTTTGAAAACGAAGCGCGGGAGTCCGCACTTTGTTTTTTTTTATTTTCACGGCAGGATTAGCGACCCCAACGCGAATTCTGCCGTTTTAAAAAAAAGAAATGCTTTTTTTGGCCCTGGGGGTACTTGTGGGACCACCTGAGCAGGCCTAGGGGTTCAGGGTGTTTCTACCCTACCCCCTTTTCTTCTTTTTCATGTTTTTTTTCTGATTTTTTGGGACTGGGTTACCGAGTCACAAGATGGCTGCCAACACTTCCTGGTTTGGAATGTTGGCAGCCAATCAGAATTGAGCTCGTGCTCGGGAGGGGTCGTGAATCCTCCTCGGTGCTCAGATATCGATATTTTTTCTTTTTTGAATTTCTCAGGAACTACTGAACGGATTTACACCATTTAACAAAAAGGGCTCTTTCTGAACCAAGACCTACCTTTTTGCCAAATTTGGTGTAATTCCGTTCAGCAGTTCGGGCTGTAGCTTTGTCTAAAGTTTCCTATGGAAATTTGCATGGGGAAAATGCGTTTTGGGACCCCCCTTTCTTCTCGGCCCCCGCTTGACGAATCACCCCTAAACTTTCAAGACAGGAGCTGACCGGATCGCCCCACTAGTTTTGTGTGTATGTGTATCGGCTGAGTTGGGCCCCCTGCAGTCACATGTGGCAGCACCTGGAAGGGACAGGCTCTCTGTCTCTTCCCTGAGCCCCACTTCCTGCGGCAGTCAGATGGGTCACAGTATTTTTCACATAATTGAACTGTATTGTACAGAAGTACTGCAGTACATAGCGATGATGTCATTATGTAATAGGACAAATACTGCCTTGACAAAATTTAAATTATTTCTAAAGACAGTGGTCCCTAGACAAGGATTAATGAGAGCAAACAATAAATATAGACCCAATCAGTACTATATTTTACAGCTGTCCAGCTGGACAGGTGTTTTTAATATATAGTTGCTTAAATATACACAAAATTCAGCAAGAAACAAATAAAGTGGGACACAAGCCTGTATCCAACTTAGTGGGAAGGACGTACAACATGAAACAAAAAGGCTCAGGCAGAGTAAATTGTTTGTATAAGACACATTTTGGTAGGACAAACAAATTATAGCGGAGACACCATTACACATAATAAGTATTAAATAAAGAGGTGTATATGGCGTACAACAAATTGACGGCGTTTCGATCCTTACAAAAGATATAGGATCATCATCAGGACATTAACAATGGTATGCCTGTATCCATTTTGCCTGTAATAAATAAAACCATAGGAGGGAATAAAGGATGAAAAAAGAAAAAGAGACATATGAAAGTTAGCTCGGGCGGGAAACAATTTGAAAACAACTTGGGTGCTGGTGAGGGCAGTGTATGTCAGACCAACGTAAGAGGATCGCACGTGAGTACAATGATACCGGAGAAGTGAGCAGAACGTATAGAATTGCTAAGCAAGAGTAAAAGAATTACGCAATAACGAGCAATATTTGCTAAAAGACATAGTCATAAGCGTGCAGTGATAAAACGCGCAATACGGTAGAGAGCTTGGTAAGTGGTGAAAAACCCGCAAAACTAGTGGAGTGCCAGTAAAGCGCCGGTGTTGAAAGCAAAATGGGCGTGGGATTGCGTAAGAGAAACAAGGAATAATTTAAAAAGTGGCAAACGCATGCACTGGTGAAGCGCGTGTGAAAACAGTGCCAGTGGGTAGAGTGCTTGAGGGCAGCGAGCAAAAGATAGTTAAAGTAATACCTAGATCCAGGTTAGAGTGACTTGGAGGAGGTTTGTTTCAGGCGAAGACCGAGTAGAAGTCCAGGCCAAGTACAAGGAGAATAAAGGATGCAGAGAGCCGTGGCCTGTGCAGTTGGATGCTGGGTCAGAGTCGACCTACATGAAAAATGACAAGTGATGTGGATCTAAGAGAAGATCGTAGAGATTGGCGGGGCGCCGTAGGAGGAAAGGAGCTTACCTAATAAAGGCTGTAACAGCTTAAAGGAGGCATTTGAAATGTTCGCGCCGCGGAGCGGTCTCGAAATCAGAGTGGCCTAAATGAAGGAGATTGAGATCAAGGTGGGCGGGACAGTACCAATTGCAGGCGCAACGAGGCTTACCTATTGCAGTGGGCTGCTGTATATCAGTGGGTAGAGTGCTTGAGGGCAGCGAGCAAAAGATAGTTAAAGTAATACCTAGATCCAGGTTAGAGTGACTTGGAGGAGGTTTGTTTCAGGCGAAGACCGAGTAGAAGTCCAGGCCAAGTACAAGGAGAGTAAAGGATGCAGACAGCCGTGGCCTGTGCAGTTGGATGCTGGGTCAGAGTCGACCTACATGAAAAATGACAAGTGATGTGGATCTAAGAGAAGATCGTAGAGATTGGCGGGGCGCCGTAGGAGGAAAGGAGCTTACCTAATAAAGGCTGTAACAGGTTAAAGGAGGCATTTGAAATGTTCGCGCCGCGGAGCTGTCTCGAAATCAGAGTGGCCTAAATGAAGGAGATTGAGATCAAGGTGGGCGGGACAGTACCAATTGCAGGCGCAACGAGGCTTACCTATTGCAGTGGGCTGCTGTATATCAGGGACGGCAAGCCAGTAACCTGTGAGCGGCGTCCGCGGTCTCTAGTGACAAGGAATGGGGTCGAGGCCAATCTAAACAAAAGTTTGTGGAGATTTAGTATTTAGGTAGTAAGGAGGTGAGGCAAGGGTAATTGGGTGCAGGGCGCGCTTACCTGTGAACAACCCCTGTTACAGCATGTCTTGCCTGTCGGGTTCGGGGATATGAAGGAACGAGTTGCCGGTGAGGAGGCAGTTTATATGGGCAGGGAGCTAATTGGATGATGAGGTCATGTGACAGAATCAAGAAATTAAGGACAATAAAGGACAGACAAGGTTACGTAAAGGAGGCAGCCATTTTGTTGTGGTGAATGAGAGAAGGAACTAATTGCATGATGAGGTCATGTGACAGAATCAAGAAAATAAGGAAAATAAAGGACAGACAAGGTTACGTAAAGGAGGCAGCCATTTTGTAGTGGTGAATGAGAGAAGGAACTAGTATAGCGTGAATGTTAAGGAAGTGATAATTACGCTTCGATTTATGCAAGACACTACATAGAAGAGTCAGAAAGAGATGTAAGAAAGATAGAGGAAAAATAATTAACCAACAGGGGGTTGGTTTACAGAACAATTACTGATATTAGCAGAGAGAGGTGACAGAACAGCACAGTAAGACAGGTTAAATTAACGTAGACCAATCCTCAAGACTATTGAGGCCAGTGTGTATGCTGCCAGTTCGTAAAATCCACTTGAGTTCCTCCTTGTTGAGGAGCTGTGAGAGATCCGCGCCTCGGGGAGGTGGCTTGATCACGCTGATGATGGTCCAACGGATGTCGTCCTCTGTATGGCCTGATGCCAGAAAATGTTCCACAAGGGGGGCATTTGGTGTTCTGCTTAATCGTGCTTTTTGTGTGGTTTGGCCAATATAGGTTTATTGCAGGGACATAGAATTGCATATATAACATTGCAAGTGTTGCAGTTCAAAAAATCGTTCAAGCCAATTTTGATTTTGTCAAAGACAAATTCCTTGCATTCAATAGTAAATTTGCATGCAATACAGTTCCCACACTTGACATGCCCAGTGAGTGGGGCCAAGTCCCAATGGTCATTGAGTGTACCTGTGCGTGTTGAAGTTGGCAAGGCTGCTCTGACCAAATGGCCCTTTATGTTTTTGTTCTTTTTAAATGCAAACAATGGGCATTCCAGTTTCAATATGCCTGCATTGATGACCTCCCAATGTCTAAGAATGCTTTTACGTATGGTATGTGAAACAGGGGAGAAGGTTGTAACACATACTATGCGGTTCTGTGAGTGTTTAGTTTTCGGTTCTAGGAGGCAATCCCTTGGGCAATACCAGGCTATTTTCAGGGAGTTGCAAACTAATCTGCGAGGGTAACTTCTTGCTGTCAATTTTTACTTAGGACTTTGGCTTCACGGAAGTAATCCTCTTTCAGTGTACAGTTCCTTCTAATGCGTAGGAACTGTGAGTAGGGTAATGAGTTTCTGAGAGCACGTGGGTGGTTGCTGTCATATCTCAGGATCGTGTTACGTTCGGTGGGTTTCCTGAACAGACTTGTGATTAGTGTACCTTCCTTATGTTGGATGTTGAGGTCAAGGAATGGAATCGTGGTCTTGCTGTGTGACAGCGTGAAATTGAGCCCCTCACAGTTATTGTTTAGCCAATGAAGGAGTTGTTTCATAGTAGTCTCAGAGTCTTGCCAGATCATAAAAATATTGTCAATGTATCTCTGCCACACTAAAATGGCAGTGCGGAAAGGATTCAATGGAGACGGAATCGATCTGGTCTCAAGGGAGTCCATATAAAGTATGGCCAGGTTGGTGGGCAAAACGGCCCCCATTGATGTCCCTTTAGTTTGCTGGTAATATTGGCCATCGAAGAGGAAGAAATTCCTCGTCAGGCAAATTTCCAATAGTTGTAATATAAAGATGGTGGGTACCGCATGAGGGCGGGGAAGTGTATTGAGGATTTGTTCAATGACCTAGAGAAACAGATCAAAGATAGCAACCCTGCAATTGATTGCAAAAAACTATTAGAGCAGGTACAAAAAACTGTAGATGAGTTTTATCGTTTAGAACAAAACAAAAAATCTACAAAAGTCAAGAAAGATATAAAATCTTACACACAAGAAAGGGCATACCCCTACTTGAATAAGGATTTCTATACTAATAGTCCTATAACAATCCCCAAAACACCAGACCTTGGGGCCGATTCAATAGATGAAATAACCTTGTAGGCTTCTCCGATACATCTGCTCACTCATCAGATCATTCTGACCAGGGAGAAGGCCCAAGTACATCTAACTGAACCCCTAACACTCCTTTTTTAGGATGAGGCCAACCCGAAACCCCCAAAGAGAGGCCGGGTCAAACAGCAACAACACTGGTACAATCCACCAGGGGAACGCCAGACACGTTACAAATACTACCAGTGGTAACCAACCCAACGGTAATAACAACTATGAGCGACAATTCGCTGATACCCATCTTTAACCTCTCTAATCATCAACTGTCAGACCCTGAACAATCGCTATTAAGTAAGGGTTACCATCACCTTTGCTCACCCAGAAGCCACTAAGCCTCTAGGATCCCGGGATTTAATCTCGGCCGGAACAACCTCAGACATGGCATGAACCAAATCTCATGTAGCCACCAATTTACTCCCGGGCTGTAACATCTGCTCCTGGAACGTGTTCGGCCTTAGTACTAAATTAGAAGATCCAGGCTTCATGGAATTCTTTACAAAGTACAATATTCTTCTCTTTCAGGAAGCCTGGTTGACAAACTCTACACCCATAACTGGCTACAAGGAATTTCTGAAGCGGCCAGAAAAGTCGCCAACCAAGGTAGAGCTAAAGGGGGCCTTTCAATCTTCATTTCAACCGACATTCCATGGCACGTTTCTACTATAGACCTTGAGTTTTCTTGGTTGCAATGTGTCAAACTTGAAGCTCCGCCCCTCAATTGTTTGCATATTCTTAATATCTACATCCACCCAGTGTTCAAACACAAACGGAGCAGAGTTGACCATTTATTAGCAACACTGGCAACATTAAAACTCGCCCATTTGGATGCGAATATCATCCTGTCAGGGGATTTTAATATTAATTTATTGCAAAACAGAAATAAAGGCACCAAAGAGCGTACTCAGGCCCGAACCGACGTGACACCCTTGGTAAGAGATGTGCGGCCCGTTTGGTTGACCTCTCAATGAGCATGCTTAACAGGAGCATCCCGACAGACAGCCCTGCAGCATATACTAGGATCACTCAAAAATCAGCTTCAACCATAGACTACACTTTTACGGACCAAGATCTCTTTCCATCTATCACGAACTTCCAAATAACGGATAGGACAGAAAGTGACCACCAACCACAATCCTTCACGTTGCTAAGAAACATCGTAAACTCAGTGCCAGCTAATGCATCATCTCAACAAACGCAATGGTACAATTTAAAACGCTTGGTATGGAAAAAGGATACGATCGGCGATATCATGGGGACATGCATTTGTCTTCTGGAAAGATTTCAAACTGAACCCATTAACACACAAGCCTGGGAGCGCTTCAACTTAGAACTAAATCAAAAATTTTATAACCAGGCCACAGGAAAAAAAGTGAGAAGACATCAAGGGGCCGATTGGTTGACCAAACACCTCAGGATTCAAAAACAACAACTGCACAAACATCTCAGAAGACTACGCACCCAGGGCTCTGCCCCCTCCCAGGATCTCTTGTTATTAATCTCTACAGCTAGAAAAGACCTAAAAAGAGACACAAAGGTGGCAAAAAAAGCGTTTCAAGAACACCTTTGGGCCAAACTCCACCATTCCTGCAAACAAAGGGATTCCAGGCTCTTTTGGGAAATAATCAACCAGTTAACAAATGGTAAGAACCGGCATTATAACTCAGATATAATGGAGGACACCTGGAGAGCTCACATCGATTTTCTATACAACGAAACGTCAACTGCCGGCCCCGCAATTTATGGTTCCCAACTAGGCGAGGGGGCACTCGTTGCAGGTCGAGTCAAAGTCACAACTAATCCGGAAGCACTCGAATATTCCCCGCAGATCCGGAAAGAGCAAGTTCTAAAAATCATAAAAAATCTAAGATCCGAGGGAGCCCCAGGTCCCAACGGCTTGCCAAATGCTTTGTTTCGGCATGACCCTCCATTCTAGTCTGGCCTCCTCACACCACTCTTCTCTTCCATCCTAGCATCCAGTACTATCCCAGATTCTTAGAGGGGCAGTATTTTAAACCCAATATACAAGTCGGGCGCACGCTTAGACCCCTCCAACTACCGCCTGATAGCCCTAATTGATATGGAGGCAAAAATGTATGCATCGAACCTGCTGGTTGATTTAGAGGACTGGGTCAGTAGATGTAATCTCATTCCCTACACTCAAACAGGATTCAGGGCAGGAATGGGCACACTCACGAACATCTCTGCGGTCACCCTGCTGGCCAATCAAGCCCTCGCAAAATCAAGGCCTCTGTATGCATGCTTTATAGACCTCAAAGCAGCCTTTGACAAAGTCCCGAGAGCCAAGTTATGGACAAAAATGCAAAACTGGGGTGCCCCAACCAAACTCCTGGAGGCCATAATCAATCTGTATTCCCAGACGTGGGTCCAGGTCAGGAAAGGAGACGGGCACAGCATAACCAAAAAGTTCCAAACTCTTAATGGGTTAAAACAAGGGTGTGTGCTGGCACCCTGCCTCTTTAACATCTACATTGCCGACCTTGATAAACAACTCCGGTCAATTCAATCTGACCCCCCAAAATTGGGTAAATTACCCACACCCAGTTTACAATACGCGGACGATATTGTGCTTCTTGCACAAACACCTG
Organism: Calotriton arnoldi; assembly: GCA_963921515.1. Lineage (NCBI taxonomy): Eukaryota > Metazoa > Chordata > Amphibia > Caudata > Salamandridae > Calotriton > Calotriton arnoldi. The sequence goes on along the minus strand of CAWUFW010000323.1, from coordinate 2,172,693 downwards.
TAGGCCTGCAGCGACTCATCACTAAATTAGGAGCTTATACCATCTCGGCTCAATTAACCATCAATCATCAAAAAACAAAGGTGATGTGCTTTGCCAGACAGCTCAAAGCAACGGCAAATCGTAAATTCCTCTGGTACTTGGACGAGCAACCTCTGACCCGGGTTGACTCATACAAATATTTAGGTTTTCAAATAGACCGTAACCTTCATTTTAAATTACAACTGGCACAAGGACGTACTAAAGCCAAACAATTGCAGTTCGCTTTCAAAGTTCTAAGAAATAAACTTACAGGTTGTTCTACAGGACACTTGTTAAAAGCCATTGCAGCAAAATTTCTACCTTCTATCTCATACTGCTCAGAAATTTTAAACCTTAAAGATGTCACCTTTTTAAACACAGTACAATCAACCTTTTTTAAGAACCTGTTTTCGATCCCCCGATACATTTCACAATCCCAAATCCGATTAGAGTATGGACTAAGAAACCAGATTCCTAATAGACAAGGGTCTCTAGTCAAGTACTACTGGAGAATGAGGGATGCAGAGGACAACACCCTTGCGCATCATTGTTGGGTGGAAATCGAAACTCAAGCCAGGCTAAATAATTCAACGTTCAGAGTTCTGAAGGAATCCTCGCGGCATTGCAGCTAGAGGAGGCCTGGCTCACTCTTCCCACCTACTCTGGTTTCAAAACAGAAGCTAACAAAGCAATCAAATGGACCTCTTTACTAATAGACAAAACAGCCTTTTCAAAAAAATCCCATGCATGGGCAGTGATACAAGCCTATCAGCAGCTGAAACCCCGACCATATCTGCTAGACCACTTCTCCCATCAGAAAAAGCACTACCTGACGTTACTGCGGCTGGGGTCATTTCCATCAAAGGACCTGACGCCGAAATGGAAACATTCTTGGCAATCTAAGGAATGCCGCTTATGCGGAGGAGGGGGTGAGTCTTTTTTGCATTTTTTATGCATCTGCCCCTTCCTGGCAGAAACCCGAATAACGGTTCTTCGGGAAGCCTTTAGGAAGGAACAAATAAGGTCATGCAGAGTAGCCGTTATCCAATGCCTTGGAGGACCATAAACCCAACTGTCCTGTAGAGCTATAAAGTTCCTGAAAACTGTGGCAAAAGAACTGGAAAAAAAAGAAAACGCCAACTGATTTAATAAGTTTTAGTATAACTAGTTTCGAATTCCTCTTATGGTATTGATCGTATGTTTTACATTTTTAACTTAACCGTTGTAGAACGTACCTTGGTGTGCTTTCATTTTTTATAAGTTTTCAAAATGTATATTTTATGTATGGTGTTTTCTCCACCCTTTTATGATTTTTTATGATCTCGAATAAAAGTATCTATCAATCAATCAATCAAGTAAGGGTTTGTCATTTGTTCCCACAACGCATCCCAACTTTTTGGATTTACAAACCGAATTACTGAGATTCTTTCGCAAAATAAGACTGCATAGCTATTTCTTGCTCAATCCTAAACCCACTCATACTCCTAATACTCCATTACGACCACCCTCCACTTTTTCACCCTTCTCAAACATCGTTCCTGCTGAGATACTTACATTCGAAAAAATGGTATTCCAGGACGTCGCACAACTCGAAACTTTACGCCGCTTCATTCCATATAATATCTCATTGGAAGAGAAAGCAGCACTGACCACATTAAAATCTAATGAGACTCTGGTCATCAAACCAGCTGACAAGGGGGGTGAAATAGTTCTTCAAGAAATAGACGTATACAAGAGTGAAATACACAGACAATTGGCAAACACCGACCACTATTGAAAATTGCCTACTAACCCCACCAGAGAACTCCAAAATATGATCCTTCAAGTGACTGATGAGGGTTTAGAACAAGGATTTCTGAGTAAACTTGAGCATCAGTTTCTTAATACCAAGTCACCCCGTACGCCGGTAATTTATACTTTACCCAAAATACACAAAAATCAAGATAACCCGCCCGGCCACCCCATAGTTTCGGGCTGTGGCTGTATTTTAGAACCGCTTGGCCAATATGTAGACTTCTTCATTAGGGAATTCGTTCCGATAACTGAATGTTACATCCGTGATAGCATGGCAATGATCAATTTTGTTGAAAATTACCCATTTGACCCAGCCTCTGACACTCTATGCACTCTTGATGTAGATTTGCTTTACACAAACATCCCCCAAAATGATTCCTTAAAGGTCATTGAACAAGTCCTCAATACACGTACCCGCCCTCATGCGGTACCCACCATCTTTATATTACAACTATTGGAAATTTGCCTCACGAGGAATTTCTTCCTCTTCGATGGCCAATATTACCAGCAAATTAAAGGGACATCAATGGGGGCCGTTTTGCCCACCAACCTGGCCATACTTTATATGGACTCCCTTGAGACCAGATCGATTCTGTCTCCATTGAATCCTTTCCGCACTGCCATTTTAGTGTGGAAGAGATACATCGACGATATTTTTATGATCTGGCAAGACTCTGAGACTACTATGAAACAATTCCTTCATTGGCTAAACAATAACTGTGAGGGGCTCAATTTCACGCTGTCACACAGCAAGACCACGATTCCATTCCTTGACCTCAACATCCAACATAAGCAAGGTACACTAATCACAAGTCTGGTCAGGAAACCCACCGAACGTAACACGTTCCTGAGATACAACAGCAACCACCCACGTGCTCTCAGAGACTCCCTACCCTACTCACAGATCCTACGCATTAGAAGGAACTGTACACTGAAAGAGGATTACTTCCGTGAAGCCAAAGTCCTAAGTAAAAAATTGACAGCAAGAGGTTACCCTCGCAGATTAGTTCGCAACTCCCTGAAAATAGCCTGGTATTGCCCAAGGGATTGCCTCCTAGTACCCAAAACTAAACACTCACAGAACCGCATAGTATGTGTTACAACCTTCTCCCCTGTTTCACATACCATACGTAAAAGCATCATTAGACATTGGGAGGTCATCAATGCAGGCATATTGAAACTGGAACGCACATTGTTTGCATTTAAAAAGAACAAAAGCATAAAGGACCATTTGGTCAGAGCAGCCTTGCCAACTTCAACACGCACAGGTACACTCAATGACCATTGGGACTTGGCCCCACTCACTGGGCATGTCAAGAGTGGGAACTGTATTGCATGCAAATTTACTATTGAATGCAAGGAATTTGTCTTTGGCAAAATCAAAATTGGATTGAAAGATTTTTCGAACTGCAACACTTGCAATGTTATATATGCAATTCTATGTCCCTGCAATAAACCTATATTGGCCAAACCACACAAAAAGCACGAATATGGATCTGGCAACATCGCAGCCGATTACGTTGCAGAACACCAAATGCCCCCCTTGTGAAACATTTTCTGGCATCAGGCCATACAGAGGACGACATCCGTTGGACCATCATCAGCGTGATCAAGCCACCTCCAAGAGGTGCGGATCTCTCACAGCTCCTCAACAAGGAGGAACTCAAGTGGATTTTAGGAACTGGCAGCATACACACTGGCCTCAATCGTCTTGAGGATTGGACTACATTAATTTAACCTGTTTTACTGTGCCGTTCTGTCACCTCTCTCTGATAATATCAGTAATTGTTCTGTAAACCCCCTGTTGGTTAATTATTTTTCCTCTATCTTTCTTACATCTCTTTCTGACTCTTCTATGTAGTGTCTCGCATAAATCAAAGCGTAATTATCACTTCCTTAACATTCACGCTATACTAGTTCCTTCTCTCATTCACCACTACAAAATGGCTGCCTCCTTTACGTAACCTTGTCTGTCCTTTATTTTCCTTATGTTCTTGATTCTGTCACATGACCTCATCATCCAATTAGTTCCTTCTCTCATTCACCACTACAAAATGGCTGCCTCCTTTACGTAACCTTGTCTGTCCTTTATTTTCCTTAATTTCTTGATTCTGTCACATGACCTCATCGTCCAATTAGCTCCCTGCCCATATAAACTGCCCCCTCACCGGCAACTCGTTCCTTCATATCCCGATCCCGACAGGCAAGACATACTGTAACAGAGGTTGTTCACAGGTAAGAGTGCCCTGCACCCAATTCCCCTTGCCTCACCTCCTTACTACCTAAATACTAAATCTCCACAAACTTTTGTTTAGATTGGCCTCGACCCCATTCCTTGTCACTAGAGACCGCGGACGCCACTCACAGGTTACTGGCTTTCCGTCCCTGATATACAGCAGCCCACTGCAATAGGTAAGCCTCGTTGCGCCTGCAATTGGTACTGTCCCGCCCACCTTGATCTCAATCTCCTTCATTTAGGCCACTCTGATTTCGAGACAGCTCCGCAGCGCGAACATTTCAAATGCCTCCTTTAAGCTGTTACAGCCTTTATTAGGTAAGCTCCTTTCCTCCTACGGCGCCCCGCCAATCTCTACGATCTTCTCTTAGATCCACATCACTTGTCATTTTTCATGTAGGTCGACTCTGACCCAGCATCCAACTGCACAGGCCACGGCTGTCTGCATCCTTTACTCTCCTTGTACTTGGCCTGGACTCCGACTCGGTCTTTGCTTGAAACAAGCCTCCTCCAAGTCACTCTGACCTGGATCTAGGTATTACTTTAACTATCTTTCGCTCGCTGCCCTCAAGCACTCTACCCACTGGCACTGTTTTCACATGCGCTTCACCAGTGCATGTGTTTGCCACTTTTTAAATTATTCCTTGTTTCTCTTACGCAATCCCACGCCCATTTTGCTTTCAACACCAGCGCTTTACTGGCACTCCGCTAGTTTTGCGGGTTTTTCACCACTCACCAAGCTCTCTACCGTATTGCGCGTTTTATCACCACACGCGTATGACTATGACTTTTAGCAAATATTGCTCGTTATTGCGTAATTCTTTTACTCTTGCTTAGCAATTTTATACGTTCTGCTCACTTCTCCGGTATCATTGTACTCACGTGCGATCCTCTTACGTTGGTCTGACATACACTGCCCTCACCAGCACCCAAGTTGTTTTCAAATTGTTTTCCGCCCGAGCTAACTTTCATATGTCTCTTTTTCTTTTTTCATCCTTTATTCCCTCCTACGGTTTTATTTATTACAGGCAAAATGTATACAGGCATACCATTGTTAATGTCCTGATGATGATCCTATATCTTTTGTAAGGAGCGAAACGCCGTCGATTTGTTGTACGCCATATACACCTCTTTATTTAATACTTATTATGTGTAATGGTGTCTCCACTATAATTTGTTTGTCCTACCAAAATGTGTCTTTTACAAACAATTTACTCTGCCTGAGCCTTTTTGTTTCATGTTGTACGTCCTTCCCACTAATTTGGATACAGGCTTGTGTCCCACTTTATTTGTTTCTTGCTGAATTTTGTGTATATTTAAGCAACTATGTATTAAAAACACCTGTCCTGCTGGACAGCTGTAAAATATAGTACTGATTGGGTCTATATTTATTGTTTGCTCTCATTAATCCTTGTCTAGGGACCACTGTCTTTAGAAATAATTGATTACCCAAGGTCCCTGACCAACCTTATTTGGGTTCCCTTGTTCTTCATAACTTGACAAAATTTAAAGGCAGCCATGGTGTTTTTAAGTACACTTTGGCTGTGTTCTGCATTTCACAGTTCGATTTTGGTAAGTATTAGTTTTGATATTTGATACCATAGTGGTAATAGGTAGGGAAAAATATTTAAATGTTTCTATATATGTTTTTTTTTAAATATACAGAGTACCACAGTACTACCTCCGGAGTACTGCGGTGTCTAAAATACATTAAAAAAATAAAATATGTTAAAAAATTTCAAATACATTGTACTATCCTATATTTTACAAATATTATGTAGTAAAGTTTGTTTTTTATTTTGAATGTATTTAGATCTTCATACAAATGTCTATGCAGTCCTACGGTAATACCTACAAATTACCGCATTACTTATATATTTTTTAAATGCGCAGTTCTCCTTAAACTGTCCCTAAACATTTATAGAAAATTATAAATTAATTTCTGCACCTATTAACACTTTAATAAAGTGGAAATAGGTAGGGAATAACCATAATACCTAGTACATACATATTCTAAGACCCTAAACCAAAACGCAGCGAAATGCAGAAGACAGTCAAACTGTGCTAAAAATGACACGGCTGCATTTTATGTTTGGTAAACACAGCCAGTGGCCAGTCACATATTGCGTTATCATGCGCATTTACTGCGGCACAATATATAACTAAATATTTTAAAACATCTAACTTTCACACAACTTACAGTATTCACACATGTTACCAGAAGTTATCTTTTACACCTAATAATGTATTTTCCTGCTACATTACATCTACATCCACTTACACACTTTCACTCCATATCTATTTCAATTACCACACTCAACTTTACGCCTCTCCACTCTGTGCCACTGCACTCTGCGCCACTCTACTCTACGCTATTACACTCTATGCCACACCACTCTGTCATTCCACTGTACACCACTTCAATCTACGGTAATGGACTGGACACCATTTCACTGTACCAAACTCTACTTCATTCCACTCTATACCACTACTCTGTATGTTATTATACTCTACTCTAAATCACTCCATTTTATGACATTCCAGTATACGCTCCTTCACTGTATGTCCCTCCACTCTCTGCTACACCACTGTACCCTATTCCACTGTATGCAACTCCATTCTACAACACCACACTCTATGCTATTCCGCACTATGCCACTCCACTGTATGCTACTTCAGTGTAAAACACTGGTCTGTACACTTTGCAATGTACACCACTGCACTCTATGCCACTCCACTGTATGTCACTCCACTAAACACCGCTCCACTGTACAACAATCCACTGTTTGGTATTACATTGTACATGTCTCCATTCTACACCCCTTCACTCTATGCCAATCCACTCTACGCCAATCCACTCTACCCTACAAAACTCTATGCTATTCCACTATATACCACTCCACTCTACCTCACTACACTGTGCGCCAGTAACACTCAACATTATTCCGCTCTACACCACTCCACTGTATAGTACTCTACTGTATGCCACTCTATACAGGCAACTCGTGCTTGTGCTGCCTTCGTGGGGGAGGCGTGACCGACGTGCATATAGCGTTGCCTTTCCCCCCATGGCGCAGGACGCTCTTTTGCTGCTGGGGCCACAAACTGCTGCTACCTACACACCCTGGTGGGACTTCCTGTCCCAGGGTGCAATTCGTGCCTGTGCTGCCATCACGCGGGAGGCATGACCAATACGCATAAAGCGCTGCCTTTGCCCCTGCAGCGTGGGAGGCGTGCGGGCCGCACCCGGGCCAAGGGCAGGCCCGTCCGTGCCCATCATAGCCAGGAAGAGGCTGGGCCACCCCCCCAAGACTCGCTGTGTTGAGATCTACCCAAGGTACTGTCTGAACCGAAGCCCAAATATGGCATTATTTTTACTCTCTTATTGGGTGCGCTGGCCTGGGGTTTTGCCCTCTCTCACTGCATTTCCCCTTTCAGATTTTTATGGATTGTTGGTTGCCCCATGGGGAAAAGGAAGGTGGTGTAGGGGGCGGCAGGGGCTGGTGGAGCACATAAAGCATCTAAGAAATCAAGGAAAATATAGAGCTCTGTAAAGGGGAATTGCGTCCTTGATTGTATTGATGATCTATTGTCAGAGTGCGGGGTTCTTCTAGTTCCAACTGCTGCTGATACTGCACTAAAACCTAGGGCCACTCCAGGACATGGAATTCCTGCCAAGCCAGGACTTCTACCCAGCATGTTCAAGAAAGTGACCAAAGGTAATGGCAACCAGCCCCGGGAAGTCCCAGTATTGCCATCCGTCAACTCGCAAAATACAACTACTGATTTAATAACGTCTGCTGCTGAGCTTCCATGCAGTAATAGATTTTTACCTTTGTTAGATCTACCAGAATCCTGTACTGCTCCAAAGTACCAAGACGATAGGGGGGAAATTAGTTCTCCACCCACTGATGAGGCGCTAGTTGATCTAGAGTCCCCCAGTCATACACTATATCTATATAAGGAGATGTGCGCCCTTAAAACTACAATTGGTGCACTATCTGGGATTATACATAGGCTACTGGTCCGACTTGAGAAATCGAATGATCAAGGTATACTACCCGCTTCTGAGCCCATGAGGGTAGCCACCTGTGAAAAACAGCCCCTGCCATTAATCACGCATAACACTCCTTCGGCAACACCTACTAGTGCTGTTTTTTGTAGCCATACAACAGGGATAGCTGATGTTGTATTGAAGAGTAAGTCAGGTCTAATAGCATCTGAGGTGACACATAGATGTCTTCAATCCTCATCTAGAGAAGAAGCGGGTGGGGCATGTCACGACATAAGACAGGACCTCCTATCCCCTGTACTATGCAGCAACATAAAATCTATATGATTAATGTTCCCAAACGTAATCCTTCTGTAAGATAAGAGAATAAGGATTCCCTTAAAAATAAATCTATCCACTGGATCAGGCACGCAAGAGGGTGCAGATCCATGAAAAGGGAAGATATTTTATGTGCAAAGAGATGTGTTACAGCTGACAATTCAACAGATGCCATAGAACTGACTTTAGATGCTGAGAAGCTAGTGCACAATCTAATTGCTCTGGAAGCAAGTACGTTTCCCCCAGATAAATCAAACATCCAATTTAAGAGGCAGTTGGTGCATTGTACCCCACGAAACACCTCCAACAGTCAGCTTAAAAGATCATCTCCTTCATCCCCCTTAGCGGATATTGATTGACTACAACCCAGCACTGCACTTAAGTCCACTGAGACTGGTGTCTTTAGCAGAGCTCTAAACATAATTCCATCTTCAAGCAGGGAGCTACTGTCACCCCTAACTTATAGGGCTGGTTCTTTCTCCCCTGTGCAAATCTTCCTAGAAGATGACCTTCATAAACTGGACACCAGAAACACCATCCATAGCCTGGCACCTTCCCAAGAGGAAAGGGGACAGGATACTTTCCATCACTCTCCACTCTTGATGCCCACAGGCCAGCAATTGCTCAAATTAATTTCATGGAATGTGGCAGGTATGAGAAGTAAACTGTGCCTACCTCATTGGATAAAGCTAGTTAAATCCCATGATATATGTATTCTACAGGAAACATGGAGTATAACACCATCGTTCATGCCAGGTTTTGTGTCCTTCCACCTGCCCGCAACTGCATCTAAAAAGGGACGTCTATCAGGTGGAATGTTGATATGGATTAGCATTGCTTTAAACTGTAGAATTGAGGAGCTATCCACCAACAGCCTAGATATTCAAGCCGTTAGATTGAAAGGCAACTCCGGCTTCATTGTAGACATCTTTAATATCTATGCCAGAGGTCCCAGAGTGGGAGGTAAATCTCAAACTATGTAAACCCTAGATGAGCTCTTGGACAAGAGGCAGCCTGCCCATCCCTTGATCGTTGGGGGCGATTTTAATGTGACTTTTGAACCCCTGGATGAGGATGACATACTAGAAGTAAATAAGGAGGACAAATTGTTGAATGTCCCCTCGCTTAATCTGCCCCAATCAAGAAATTGTCTCACCCAGGTTAGAAACTAAATGCTCTGACTTTTGAACATAGTTTAAGGGCCACTAAAGGGAGGACCATATCTGATAGTGAATGGGAATTGACCTTCATTGGACCAACAGGAGCAAGCCGCATTGATTATATTTTAGTAGATCTCAGGTTGTGGCCTACGATAGTCGATATGACTGTAATTAAGAGCAGCGATAGTGATCACAATCCACTTATGTTGGAGCTAGTCTCCTTGGGGACCAACTACCCCTCCTGTTACCTCCAGTAAGTCCCACACAGCAGGATTGCTGAGAAGTTGTCAGAGGCATGCCCCCTTTCTCCACCACTCTCCAAACATGCCTCCTGGCACACTACTAGTTGGGGGATGAAGTCCCCTTGGCTCTTGAGGGAATTAGGGGTACCTTGTGGGCCAAGAAGCCCTGCTGGTACCTCCTGTAAGTCCTACTCAGTGGAATTCCTGAGAACTGGTCAGAGGCCCTGCCCCCTTTCTCCACTACTCTGCAAACGTGACTACTACTTTAAAAAACATAGAAATTCACTGAAAAAACAAAGGTTACAGGGACGTTATAGTTAGGAAATAGAATTGAAAAAAACCTTAGAAATTCACTGAAAAAAACAAAGGTTACAGGGATATTATAGTGGGGCTGACATTTCACTCGTACAAAACCAGAGAAATTCAGCAGTTATAGTTAGCTGAGCTAACTATAACTCATGCCCCCACAATGCACTGCTTATGACCTCACATATTACATCACTCATGACATGGTCAGTGACATCACAGATGACATCACTGATGACATCTCAAATGACTTCACTGATGACATCATCCACAGAATCTCTGACGTACCCACTCACACCCCAATATAACCTTTCACACACCCATGCCAACTTCTACACTAGCATTCTCAAAACCATTGACACACCCATATCAGAACTTACACTCCCACTCACCGATTCATAGGTCTATACACACTACTCAGTTACCCATACAGCCACTCATACACCAACTCACTCACTAATGCACCCACTGATATATCCACTCATACACCCATACAGCCACTCACACACAGTCAGTCACTCATAGAGCTACTCACAGACCTACTCACTCACCTATAAATTAAATCACACAGCGGTTTACTCACCTATACAGTTATACACACACCCACTCATTTATTCATACAGATACTAACACATACTCACTCACCTATACACTCACTGACACAAGCATACACTCACCCATACGGCCACTCTTGCAATCACTCAGTCACACATACAGTCACTCACATACTCCAGCACTCACCTATAAAGCCTTTCACATATGCAGTAGCGCATCCATATACCACTGATACATCTATTCACCTACCAACACATCCATACACACACTCACTCACCCATACAGCCCCTTACACACACACTCAATAACCCATAGAGCCACTGAGTCACCCACGCACTCATCCATACAGGCAGTTCCACACCCCCTCACCAACCCACACAGACATTGAGATACCTATACACGTACTCAGACAAGCAATCCCTCACCCATACAGAAACTCACATACCCACTCACACACCTATACAACCACTTAGATACCAACTGACAGACAGATACAGACATTCATACAAGTCACTTACCCATACATTCACTGAGACATTTATACAGTTACTCACACATCTACTGAATCAAGCACTCATATACCCACTGATTCACTAATACACCTTGGTATGTATATTTAACACTCATAAACTCTTTAAAAACGCTCCCAGTCAGTGGATGATATCATCAGTGCTGTCATTTGAGATGTCATCAGTGATGTCACTGACCAGTCATTAGGGATGTATTATGTGAGGTCATAAGCAGTGCATTGAGGGGGCGTGAGTTATAGTTAGCTCAGCTAAATATAACTGCTGAATTTCTCTGGTTTTGTACAAGTGAAATGTCAGCCTAACTATAACGCCCCTGTAACCTTTGGTTTTTTAAGTGAATATATATATAATTATATATATATATATATATATATATATATATATATATATATATATATATATATATATATATATATATATATATATATATATATATATATATATATATATATATATGTATATATACTGAAAGAAACAAAGGTTTCAGGGACGTTACTGTTAGGCTCAGATTTTAAACACACAAAACAATAGAAATTCAGCAGTTATAGTTACATGAGCTAACTATAACTCACACCCCCTCAATGTACTGCTTATGATTTTACATATTACATAACTCATGACATGGTCAGTGACATCACATCACAATGACATCACTGATGGCATCTAAAATGGCATCACTGATGACATCCTCCAGTGGGTGTGTTTCGTAAACTTTCTGAGACTTAAAGACGTATACAAAGCTACTGCATAAATTAAATCACTATTTTTTTCTGTTCTACTAATGAGTGATACTATTTCTAACATATGTCATCTGATCTACAATCCTGTTTTTAAAGCGGGTGCACTATTTATTAGTAAACTGGCTACTACACTGACACATGCCCACTGCTGACATGTGTGTATGGTAGTGCTTTGCTACTGTTTAAGCTGTTCATTGAGACTTCACTCCAGACTGATGGCTGAGTATAGTTCTGTTTTACTGCATACTGAGCAGTTTACCTAGACCTCTCTCCTTTGTGATGAATGACTGTAGTACTGGATTGCAATAAATGCATCTATTCACTAAGGCCTTTCTCTAGGATGATGGCTCAGTGCAGTAGACATTTAGAACAGACTGACTTCTCTGTTCACACCTATCTCCAGGATGAAGAATAATTTTACTAGTGGTTTTTGACACAATGGCCTGTCTGCTAATACCTCTCTACTGGTTGTATGTTGTAGTGGTTTGTGTAAATATGACATTTGCCCTAAAATCTCTTTCCAGTTTTATGAATGGTGTTGTTGTGATTTGCAATAGACTAGACTATAGGTTTGGACGTTTTACTGTCATTAGTGTTTGGAGTAGTGGTTCAGAAGAGACAGGACTATCCACTGACAACTGTCTCTTAGGTGATAAGTGAGTGCAGCAGTTGATGTTTATAGTGAGCTCTGTGCTGTACATCTTTAACCTGTGTCTTCTTCTTTTTAAAAATTGAAATGGTATTTTATGAAGTATAATGAAGTTTACTTTACTGGATGATGTCATCAGTGATGCCTTCAGTGATGTCATTTGAGATGTCATGAGTGATGTCATGAGTGATGTCATTGACCATATCATGAGTGATGTAATATGTGAGGTCATAAGCGGTGCATTGAAGGGGCGCAAGTTATAGTTAGCTCAGGTAACTATAACTGCTGAATTTCTATGTTTTTGTGTGTGTAAAATCTGAGCCTAACTATAAAGTCCCAATAACCTTTTGTTTTTTCAGTGAATTTCTATGGTTTTAAAAATTCTATTTCCTAACTATAATGTCCTTGTAACCTTTTATTTTTTCAGAGAATTTCTACATTTTTAAATGCTGTTTCCTAACTATAACATCCCTGTAACTTTTGTTTTTTTAGTATATTTCACAGTTATTTTTATACAAATTGTACTACAATTTCACCTATAAGTTCAATTTAATAATATACATTGTTACAAGTTTATAAATAAATTTTATTCAAACATGTATTCTTATTATACGTTTGAAAAGAAACAATTAACAAGTCAAGGTAAGGTAACATAGGATTTCTTTCTATAAATGCAATATACTAAGATTTTCTCTTTTTTTCAAATTCATTTTATGGACCTGCGGAGCCACTGTGAATTCAAGAAGGGAGCCTATACAAGTCCTTTATGGTTACTAGTTCCTGTGATGAAATTGCGGTCGATCCACAGCTTCGATAAAATGGAAAAAATATATATAAATACCATATACAGACCCTACAAATTTTAATATTTACATCAGAGAAACCATATCCATGAATTAATATTTGGAAGCCTATCTGTTTCACAACATATTTATTTTATGAGTTTGGTGAATCCACGGATGTGCCGCGATGCCACACGGATTAGCTGTGATTTCAGGAACACATCCGAACCTGAACTTCTCATTGAATACAGTAAGCTCTGTTTCCATATAAATCATTTTTCCAATAGCCTCTGCCTACCAGCAGGTCAAGAGTTCATAAGACTTTTTCTCAACAGCATACTAGTGTGACATTAACTGTAGCAGGTGTGATTGACTGTTTGCAATTCCAAGCAAATCCCAAGCAACGTAACTTTTTTTTTTCCAAAGTCAATCACAGAGTTAGTTGCATTGTCTCTTAAAGTCGCTATCTAAATTTAGTTCCCTGCACATCTCCACCATCCAATCAAATATGTTCTTTTATATTTTACTCACTGTCATCCTTTATAACTGCCTTTCATCTTCAAAACTACCTCATTCTGCTGCAGCCTTTTCCTGTGTGCTACTCCTGCTTGTCTCGAAAATGGTCAGAGTCTGGATTCTGGGCCATAGTGTTTGTGTTTTGTGCCAGAGAGAGTGCTAGAAAGAATGGAATAGACAGGGACCTAGGATTACCTAATGTAGACATTCCTTGAATTGGCCAGAGAGGGTTAAAGTGGCATCTGTGGCTGCGTTTGGTGGAAAGCATTACAGATTGCCAACCTCCAGACCTCATAATTGTGCACAGTGATGGCAAAGACCTAGGCACAATTACTGGGATAAGACTAAAAATCTTAATGAGTGATACCTTTGCTAATTTTTATTTTTATTTTGAAATTTTTTATTTGGAGAGAGTATACAGGGTACAAAAAGTTGTTCATAAGTATAGTAAAATATAGTTTTAGCTAATACATGTTAACAGATATTCAGATTTTTCAACATTTCATATATATACAGTACGGAAAGAATCTACAATCACTCAATAAATACAAAAAAGGGCCATAGAAAAAAAGGGAAATAGAAAATATGAGAAGTGGGGAAAACAAAAGAATGCTGCCTAATCCCGTAAATTCTGCCCCCTTAAGCCAACCAATCCCTCCCTGCATTTTGCCTTGTAAGCCATTTATTCATTGGAGTCCCGATCTTCGTGCCTCTCTTACTAGCACGCCGGCCTTTACAGTTGTACAATGACCTTTCAAGATTATATATGGCCAACAGATGGCCCAGCCAAGCATAATATGTAGGTGGATCAACATCCTTCCATTGTGTGGCGATAAGTAGCCGGGCCACAACTACTGAGACAAAGACAAATTTGTTCTTCCGTGAATCATATTGTGCCTTTTCATCATATCCTAACAGCATTAATGTAGGGGTTATGCTAATTATGCTCCCTAGTGCTACTGATAGAAATTCCTCCATTCCCATTTTAAGAGGACCTAATTTCTCACAGCCGTAAAACATATGAATAGTATCCGCTGGCCCTTGATCACATCGAGGACATTTGTCATCCTCTCTTTTCCCCCAACAGAAGAGCTTTGCAAGAGTAAAATAGAGATCATAAATGGTATAATAATGTTGGGCTGTCAGGTTAGCTGAGAGAAATGTCCCCTTACCTAGTGCTAATGATTGGCAAAGATCAACATCAGGGTCTCCTAATTTAGTAGCCCATTTGGTTTCTACTATTTCCAGATCATCAGAAAGTGTATCAATTAATATTTTATATATATATTTAATTCTTATCTGGGAGTGAGACATAGCCTCCATTAAAGGAATTCTATTTGTGGAGATCTTTTGCCTGTTTATTTGATTTAGAAAACTGGTAATCTGCTGATATTTAAAATACGTCCCAGCTGTTAAACCATATCTTTGTTGCAATTCAATGAATGAAAACCTCTTATCGTTTAAGAACACATCCCCAATTTTAGAGATCTTCTTTTCCTCCCATTGCCTACCCAAATTATCATACATTGATATGGGGAATAGGGGAGATCGCCATAAAGGTTTATATCTGTTATACTTCTGAATTTGTATAAGTCCAACTATTTTACTCCAGATTTTCCAAATTGCTATTACGACCTTAAACCTAGTCTTCTTGTAATAGCTGGCCTCCACTTGTCGGAGAAGTACTCCCTGCGCTGTCTTACCTATGGGCAGCTCGTAAATAGAGGGGATGCCCATATTTGCCTCTTGGTGTCTGTCTGTCATATACCTGTTTCCTGATGAGATCACAAAGGTCATCTGTTGTAAAAAAGTTGCAAAGTAATAAAATCTAAGATTAGGGGCTGACCATCCACCTCGATCTTGTGGTAATGTTAAAAATTTGAGGGATCGTCGAATTTTTGTGTATTTTCAAATGAAATTACTAAAGATACCATCCAATTTCTTTAAAAACAGATCTTCAATTTCTAGCGGGATGGATCTAAACATATATAAAATCTTAGGGAACATGACCATTTTGAGTATAATACATCTTCCTATATTGTAAGATGGAGTCTATCTAGAAATCGTAAATCCGTGCTGATCTTATTTATGATGGGCAACATATTAATTTTCCAGATAGAGTCTACATTGCTGCTAATCTTTATCCCAAAATAGATTACCTCATCCTGCCTTCTGGGGTCATTACAGGGAGTTTTAGAATTGCATACGATCTGCGTTTTTCCTGTATTCAGTAAATAGCCAGATTTCCGGCCGTAATCGCTGGCCAGTTTCTGAATTTGAATAATTGCTTTTTCTGGATCAGTGGTCACTACCGCCAGGTCGTTGGCATAAGCCATTATCTTTGTATCATGGCCATTGCAACAGACTGGTGTAATCGTCTGGTCTTGGAGAATTTGTTGAATGAAAATATCAATATATAGGGCAATTAGTATGGGTGAACAAGGGCAGCCCTGTCTTGTCCCCCTTGCAACATCAATACGGCTTGATTCTTGACCCATTATATGTAGTCTCGCATACGGTCTGTGGTACATTGCCTGTAAAGCTCTTATGAAGCCTGGCCCAAACCCTCTTTGTGCCATAGTAGCCCATAGATATTGCCATGAGACTCGATCAAATGCCTTCTCTGCATCTAGGAGGATCATAGCCATCTTCTCTCCTGTTACCTCGGTTATATCAAACAGGGCTATAGCACGTCTGATGTGATCTGTTGTGCCTCTTCCCGGTATAAAACCGTGTTGCCACGGTGAGACTAGATGAGCTATGATCCCCCCTAATCGAGTTGCAAGAATTTTGGAATAAAATTTAGTATCCACATTCATGAGGGATATGGGTCTATAAGATGCAGGATTATCAGGGGGCTTCCCCTTTTTTAAAAAGACCACAATGTCTGCTCCTTGCCAGGATTCTGGAGGAATCCCGTTGTATTGTATGCCAAGGAACAAATCTAAAAGTAGCGGAGCTATTTCCTCCAGGATTGCTTTATAAAATTCCAAAGGAATTTTATCGGGACCAACCGCTTTTCCTGGGGCCATGGACTGTAGCGCTAATAATACCTCTTCTATTGTAATCTCTTTTTCCATTTCCTGCTTAATTTCTTTGCTAACCCTGCGTTGATTTCCCAAAATTGTTTCGTTTTCATTGGGTAAAAGAGGATCAAGATTATCTTGTCGATATAGATCTATATAAAACTTCTCAAAGACCTTGATGATGTCCTTTATATCTGTGAGGGGTGCACCATCCTGTCCTTTGACTTCGGTTATATTATTCCTAGCACCTCTGTGTTTAGTCCGTAGAACCAGCATCTTGCCCACGGATTCCCCTTATTCATAACTCTCGTTTTTGTATGCCTGAAAAGCTGCTGCCCCTTTTTTGCTGTAGTAACTATTGATTTCAGCTTTTGCTACCGCTATTTCCTGTCGCAATGATACCTCCATAGCCTCCTGTTTTTGCCTAATAGCATGGGTATGTTGTTTTTCTAATTCTCCTAAACCTTCGATCAAAGCATTAATTTCTTCTTTCTCTTGTTTCCTGGCCTTACCAACAAAACTAATTGTCTCCCCCCGAAGGCCTGCCTTAAAGCTGTCCCAGCCTAAACATCGCGATGAGCTATAACGATTCATCTCATAATATTCTGTCACCCACTGTCTAATATATTTCAGATATCGCTCATTAGTTAATAATGTTCTATCAAATGTCCATTTGCTTTCTGAATGGTCTCTGGTTTGAAATACTAGTTCCATAATTAGTGGATTATGATCAGATAGCAATCTAGGCAGTTTCTTTATTGCTACAGCCGCAAGCAGTGATGAAGAAACCAAGAAATAATCTAATCTAACGTACTTCTTATGAGGGTTTGAGAAATAAGTATATCCTGGGTCGGTAGGGTGTTTTGCTACCCACACATCTAGCAGATCATGACTAGTCATCAAGGCAGATAGAGCCTTATGAACATGTGGTTTTCTTCCCAGATATTTTTGAGTTCGGGCGCTGCTTACTTCATAGTTGATATTCATGTCTCCACATATTATTAGTGGGGCTGGCTATAATGCTAATTCAATTTCTAAATCATTAAAAATTTGTGGATCGTCCTGATTAGATCCGTATATCGTGCACACTGTCAATCCGACGGGGAGTAGTGCAATAGCCCATCTCCCCCATCTATCCTCCAAGACACGTTTAGCTGGGCCAATACTATTCCTTACGTGAATCGTTACCCCTCTAATAGTCGAAGTTTGAGTAGAGCATGCTACAAGGGAATAACCTTTTATAGTTAGGATGTCTCGCTTGCCCCAGGGAATATGCGTTTCTTGTTGGCATATTATGTCAGCTTTTGGCATTCTTAGAGCTTCTGCAACCCGAATACGTTTTACTTTATCATTCAGGCCCCCAACATTAATTGAACAGATATTGATTTTACCCATTTAAATTATATGACTCTCTCAACTTTTACTGTACTTGATTGATTTTATTTGCTCTCTCAAATCTCTGATTTATGCCCTCTCCAAATTTTTTGCTCTCCCTCCACCCTGTGCCTGACACCCTTAAAACCTCTTCCCCCCCTAACCCCCCTGCACCCTACCCTAACCCCCCTAGCCCCCCGTGCCCTTGGTACCCTCCCCCATCCCATGTTGAAAGGCATCCAGACTGGTCCCAGTCTGTTGTGATGATTGCTGATCCCTGATCAAAAATGTCCTATTCTATGGCTGCATTAGACGGAAAAAACCTGATTTTAATCATTTTAATCATTTCAAACAGAAGAAAAGTATAAAAGAGAAGGAGCCCATGATAGATAGATAGATACTGGATTAAAGTTAAAGTCCATATATGTAGAGCGAGCAGATTAATCAACCGTCCTTCCCCTTGAAGTTTAATGTTTCATGTGTACCCCAATTGTTGTATTTATCAATCTAAGGTTTCAGATCCCAGCTCTCCAGATACTCCTTAGCCTTTACCTCGGAAGTAAAAAACCGAGTATGATCACCCTTAATTATTTTCAAGTGAGCAGGATACAACAGGAAGGCTTGTCCCCCCAAATCTTGAAATGGTTTGATCATCTGGTGTAGACGCCACCGCCGCTCTACCGTGAAGTGGCAGAAATCCGGTTGAGCGAAGAAAAAATAGTCCCCCTGCAATGCTTTGTTGTTGGCCTGGCTTTATCATAGATAGACTGACGCAAGAGAAAATTGCCAAAATAAACCAACATAGCACGGGGTTTCGCGTCCGATCTTAATGGTTGTTTGAGGTTGAATGGGACCCGGTGTGCCCTCTGCACTTCCTGTGCCCAATTCCATCTGTCCAAGCCTGGAAATGCCTTAGATAGCATATCAACCATGTATGACCGGGGATCTGACCCTTCCTTTCCCTCCGGTACACCTAGTACCCGCACATTGTTTCGGCGTTGCCAATTTTCGTAGTCTTCTAACTTCCATTGTATGTTGATTAGTTGTGCAACATGTGCGATAGTACTTGTTCGTGTGTCTGCCAGGTCGTTCTCCAAGGTTTCTGTTCTAGTTTCAAGGGTTGTCAGGCGCTCATTGATTATGGTGCACGATTTTGCGACTTTCCAAACAGCCCCTTGAATCTTCCGCATGGCTGTCTGTGCAAGTCTGCTGTCCTGGCGAGTCTCTTCCCGATGGGAAAGTATACATTGTAGAACAGTGTCTAGGGTTGGGGGTATTGAGGAGAGTGTACTGTCACCCTGGGGGGATGGTATTGTGAGACTGCTAAGTAATTCGACCCCTGAATGATCCCATTTTAGACTTTTTTTTTGCAGGTTAGGGTGGCTTGCTCTTCTTGTTGCTTTACGCATTGTGGCTGTCGGGTCTCTTTTGCCAATGTCTGAAACCTCCTCACTAGAGTCATCTAATGAGTCTGACCCTGATCCTGACCCCGACCAAACTCCGTCTGAAAGGGAGAAGAAGCACTCCACATCTTGCTTGCTATGGTTTGAAGAGGGTGTTTGATTCTTAATCTGAGTATTTCCCTGTTGGGGTTTAACAGGGTGATTTCCGGCATTGTTTCCTCCAATTGAACCCCCCCAGACCCATCTGTCGTGTTCCCACCATCGCCCCTCGACACAGGTTGTAAACAGGAGGTAGCAGGGGGCAGTTGTTTACTCGTTGTTTCCTCGCTGGCTGCAGAAACAGTTATGGGTGTAGGTACAAATACAGATATAGATTTGTCTAAAGTCTCGGGCCCACTACAGGCTGTTATGACATCGTCCTCCCCTGCCGCATCACTGCCCCCTTGTCTCTGCTCACCTGTTCCAGTTTCACTTTGTCGCTGTGATTGCTGTATCGCGGCCTACTTCGCTCCTGGTGCAGCTCTCAACAGCTCCAGAACGGAGAGCTCGCTCGCGTGCGGCTGGGGCGATGCTCCGCTTTTGCTCTTCCTGTCATCCACGTTCTCCCTCCGGGTTGCGGAGCTCGATACAGGCTGTTTCTTTGCCCATCCGGGTCTCGCCTGATTTCCTGTCTCCGTGTTACCCCGAAGGTCCAACGATGTCGCGGACTTCGGAGAGAAGCCAGCACCCGCACCGGAGCATGTCTTCCCCTTCGCTCCTCCTCCGACCGGGATCTTTGGCGCCATCGTTTCCCGGGAATACGTCCGGTGATGCCCCCGACACTCCAGGCAGCCTCCTTGCTCCTCGCTGCTTGTCAGTGCGGCCCAGAAGCGGAACAGTGCCCTGATGAGCTCTGTGCGGCAGATGGCAACCCCACACTTGCTAGGACCGGGACAGAACTGTAGGTGAGGAGACAGTGTTTCCATTCAGTCTTTAGTATTTTATTTATTTTTTACTTTTTACTCTTCCGTCGATTATCTCCTCCTTCAGGCTCCGAAATATTATAATGCATTGATATCACGCCGTCATACTGCCATATTATCCTCTGATATATCAGATATAATCAGTGACCAGGGAGCTGCTGTGCGACTGACTCAAGCAGTCGACATCTTGCCTCTCGCCTTAGCTGGTCGATACCTTTGCTAAATTAATGTCACATTTCTCATATACTGGCTCTGTGTTCTCCAACATTTGCCAAAGACAGAAGTGGCAGTGGTCAAACCAATATTGTCCGCAGATAAATAAAACCAAGAAACATGTCAATGAAGCTGTTTCTACATTTCTCAGAGACCACAACATGGGCTCTATATACCATAACAACTTACGCTTTGATATGGATGAAATGTATCGAAAAGATGGAGTCCATTTCACAGACACAGGCAACAGGGTGTTCCCCAACAGCTTAAAAGACTGCATCCTGTTCTCTGTGTAATTATCATCTATACACCATAAAAACAAAGGCTCTTTTCAGAGCCAGCCTTTTTCACAAACACTGGTTCTTATTGTTTTAAAATCCTTTTTTCTAATTTTTCACTCAAATCCGCCACAGATGCTTGGCCAAATAAGGGGTCTGCCGGCTATGTTGTAGGTGGATCCACGATGGATCCACTGATCCATTCCCAAACAAAAGCACACATTCAATTCAAAACAACAACACATTTAATACAAAGATATCCTATTACAATTTATATAACTGTATCACTGTCTATGTGTGGGTGTGTGAGTAGCAGTGAAAGTTACTATGTGGGTGTATGAGGGGCTATATGGGTGTGTTAGTGGCTGTGTGGGTGTGTAACTGGGTATGAGCATGACTGTGTGGGAGTGTGAGTAGTAGTCTAGTGCCTGTGTGTGTGTGAGTGGTTTTCTGGATCTGTGACTAAATGTGTAAGTGGCTGTATGGTTGTATGAGTAGGTGCGTGAGTGGTTGGTTAGATGTGTAAATGGTTCTGTGAGTCCATGAGTTGGTGTGTGAGTGGGTGTGTAACTGGCAGTGTGTGTCTGTAAGTGGGTATGTCAGAAGCTGTATGAGTGTGTACATGGGTATGTGAGTGTGAGTGTCTGAGTAGGTGTGTGAGTTCCTGTGTGTGTCTGTCAGTGGATCTATGAGTGGTTCTCTGGTTCTGTAAGTGGACTTGTGAGTGGGTGTATGAGTGTGTAAATAGGTGGGGGAGTTTTTTCTGGGCTTCTGACTGGGTGTGTGACTGGTTGTATTGGTGTCTGAGTGGTTTTATGGGTCCTTCAGTAGATGTTTGAGTGGCTGTATGGGTGTGTGAGTGGCTATACGAGTGTGTAAATGGGTCTGTGAGAGGGTTTCTGGGTCTGCGAGTATGTCTGGGTCTGTGTTAGACCTGGCGTCTTTTGGCATGTTTCCCTTGTCTTTTTGCTTTCTGACCTCCCGGTTTTGCTGGTTTAGTGTCTCTGCACACTTTCTCACTGCTGTTCAGTGTTAAAGTGCAAGTGCTCCTGTTGTAAATTGTAGTATGGATTGGTGTTTCCATGATTGGCATATTTTATTTACTAGTAAGTCCCTAGTAAAGTTCACTGAGAGTGCCAGGGCCTGTAAATCAAATGCTGCTAGTGGGCCTGAAGCACTGATTATCCCACCCACACAAGCAGCCCTGTAAAGGGTTCTCAGACCTGCCACTGCAGAGTCTGCACACAGTTTGTAACTGCCATGTTGACCTGGCAAGTACACCCACTTTCCAGGCCCTAATCTTCCCTTTTCTTACATGTACGTTACCCCTAAGGTACGCCCAAGGTACCCCTGTGGGTAGGGTGCTCTGTGTGTTAAAGGTAGGACATGTACTGGTGTACGTGACATGTCCTGGTAGTGAATTACAGTGTACTTCATTTTTCACTATGGAAAGGCTATCTGTCCCATAGGATAGAATAGGAGTTTACTTATAACATCTTATAAGCATAACTTCCCATTGGGACAAAATAGGGAAATGGAGTTTAGTATGCCTGGACTCAGAATGTAAAAATGCATCTTTTAGAAAAGATGATTTTTATGTTCTGTGTTTGAAAATACCACTTTTAGAAAGTAGGTATTTTCTTGCTTAGCCATCCTGTGTGCCTCTGCTGGGTTGTGTATTGACTGTCTGGTTTTGGGCTGGGGATGTGCATTCTCTTCAGAGAGCCACTGGAGGGGTCGAGGTGTGTCCTGCCTTTCCTGGATGAGTCAGGGCTGGGCTGAATAGACTTGAGCTGCATTTCGAGTAGTAGGAGGAGATTCCCTTGCACCTGAATGGGCCTGGTCTGCTTTAGACAATGCTCCACCTCCTGCCGGAAAGCTGGGCCAGAGAGAACCAAACTGGTTTGGAATAAGCACACACACTCTCTGCTCCAGAGAACAAAGAGAAATGCAGTATAAATATTGGGGCCCAGGCCCCAGAACTTTAGAACTCACTGTAATCAAGGAACCTGTCAAGAAGAAGAGATTGGAAGAGCTGCCAGGAGAAGTACTGCCCCTTTGCTGCATTGTTACTTTGTTGGGTTTGGCCTGCAGTTGCTGCTTCTGCCTTGGGCAGTGAAAGGACTAGACTGAACTTTCTTTACTTGTGCTGAATATCTCCAATGGCTTGAAGTTGAGCTTGCCTCCTGTTTTGAAGTCTCAGGGTCCGCAAAGACTTCACCGATCTCTGGGAACCACTTCTGGAACAGTGGTTTCAGTTGCCACAGAGAGGGAAAAGCAACCGACTCCGTCACTGACTCTGCCCCTGGCTCCGTGTCCCATAGGCACCGCAGAGGGCACCGCCGTATCTCGCACTGCAAACTTGGTCTCACTGATGATGACCGCCGCCACCGAGCCACTGCTTGCACGTGAGCTGTGGGCACCACACTCCGCACCGCCTCGCTTCACTTTGCCCCCCTGTTGTCACCGACGCGTCACTGCCTGCTGACTTTGACACCCGTGACCGCATCGTGGCTGGGGGCACCGCTCGTAAGTCTCATGATGCACCGCCTCGTCCCACACCGCAGTCTGGGCCGACAGACACCAGCTCCTGCTAACCGGCTCTGTTGCTTGCACTGTGACCTGTCAGCACCACAACGAGCACCGCATCACTCCGCATCACAGCCCCGGTCTCACCGATGCCACTGGATGACCGTCACCGAGCCGCTGCCTGCACCACGCCTTGAGGGCACAGCACGCCGCACCGCAACACTTTGGATCGCAACCGTGTCGGTTGCCACGACCGACTTGCACCAACGTGATCACCGCACCGAAAAGGTACTGTTTACGAGTCTGCCGACACCTCAACCGACGTCGTCAGATGGAACTGTTGGATTCTGTTGTTTTCAGTATCGCGGTAGCACCGGGCGGACCTACCAACTCCAAAGAACTGCATTTTCAGTGTTATTCTTGCAAATTGCATATTTTTAAGTACTGTGTGTTGGATTCTTATCATTTTGGTCTTGTTTTAAATATATAAAGTATTGGCTATTTTTCTAAACTGGTGTGGTGTCCTTTTGTAGTATTTTCACTGTATTACTGCTGGTTATGTGC
This sequence comes from Calotriton arnoldi, assembly GCA_963921515.1. Classification (NCBI taxonomy): domain Eukaryota; kingdom Metazoa; phylum Chordata; class Amphibia; order Caudata; family Salamandridae; genus Calotriton; species Calotriton arnoldi. Next base: position 2,148,486 of record CAWUFW010000323.1, on the reverse strand, counting down.
ACATGCTTTACATACTGCCTCTGAGATAAGCCTTACTGCTCTTGCCAAGCTACCAAGGGGGTGAGCAGGGTTTATTTTAAGAGTGTAACTCCCTTACCCTGACTAGGAAGAAGGGTCCCTACTTGGACAAAGGTGCACACCATTGCCAACTAGAGTCCCCCATTTCTATCAGTCTTTGATTGGATGTGTGAGTGGTTCTCTGAGTCTCTGAGTGGATGTTTTAGTGACTGTATGGGTATGTGAGAGGGTGTGTCAGTGGTTTTGCTGTATAGGTGTGTAAGTGCCTGTGTGGGTCTGTAAGTGGGTGGGTAAGTGGCTGTATGAGTGTGTACATGGCAGTATGAGTCAGCATGTGAGTTTCTGTGTGGGTCTGTGAGTGGGTGTGTAAGTGGATCTCTGGGTACCTGAGTGGATGCATTAGTGACTGTATGGGTATATGAGAGGGTGTGTGAGTGGCTGTATCTGTATGTGAGTGGGTGAATGGAAGTGTGAGTGGGTGTGTGAGTGGTTGTGTGGGTGTGTTAGAGAGTGTGTGAGTGGGTCTGTGAGTGGGTGTATGTGTTTTCTTTTTGATTGGGATCTGGATCCACAGATCTGCTGCATATTCACACAGATGCTCGCATGCAAAAAAAATGTTTCCCCCAATTTCTTCCACATGAGGGGTAGTCACAGACCCATCCATCACTCCCATGGGGTCAGGATACCTCTATCCTGACCCCTTAAATCCTATTTCTACTTTGTTTCCATCTCAACCCAGAAACCGTGTCCCAGTTCACAAATTGGCAGCCTCAACGTTTCTCTCAGGTTGCAGCCAGCCAATCACGGCAATGCTGTTGGTGAGTGGATCTGTGAATCCATCCACTGGATCCGCAGTGGATCTGCGTCTCTAGTTATACATAAATCTTTTTTCTTTATTAACTCCAAAACTACTGAACAGATTTACACCAAATTACAAAAAGTACTCTTTCTGGATCAAGATCTAACTTTCTGCAAAATTTGGTATAATTCCGTTCAGAGAGTCTGGCTGTAGTTGTGTCTAAAATCCCTATGGGAGCAGCTGAAGTGACTGCCACACTAGCATTGAAAATTTCATGAAGATTCGTCAAACTATGCAAAAGTTATTAGCAACACAAAAAATGCTAAGTCATTGAGTGATAGGACAAATACTGCCTTGACAAAATTTAAAGGTAGCCATGGTGTGTTTAGGTACACTTTGGCTGTGTTCTGCGTTTCACAGTTAGATTTTGGTAAGTATTAGTGTTTATATGTTTCCCCTACCTATTAATACTTTATTAAAGTGATAATAGGTAGGGAAAAATATTTAAATGTTTCTATATATCTTTTTTTTTAAATATACAGAGTACCACAGTACTACCTCCGAAGTACTGCAGTGTCTAAAATACATAAAAAACAAAAATATGTTACAAAATTTCAAATACATTGTACTATCCTATATTTTACAAATATAATGTAGTACAGTTTGTTTTTTATTTTTAATGTATTTAGATCTTCATACAAAAGTCTATGCAGTCCTATGGTAATACCTACAAATTACCGCACTACTTATATATTTTTTGAATTCGCAGTTCTCCTTAAACTGCCGTACAAATATATAGAAAATTATAAATTAATTTCTGTACCTATTGACATTTTAATAAAGTGGAAATTGGTAGGGAATAACAATAATACCTAGTACATACATATTCTAAGACCCTAAACCAAAAGGCAGCGAAATGCAGAAGGCAGCCAAACTGTGCTAAAAATGACACAGCTGAGTTTTTTGTTTGGTAAACACAGCCAGTGGCCATTCACATATTGCGTTATCATGTGCATTTACTGCCGCACAATATATAACTAAATATTTTAAAACATATAACTTTAACACTACTTACAGTATTCACACATGTTACCAGAAGTTACATTTTACACCTAATAATGTATTGTCCTGCTACATTACATCTACATCCATTCACACACTTTCACTCCATATCTATTTCAATTACCACACTCAACTTTACGCCTCTCCACTCTGTGACGCTACACTCTGTGCCACTCTACTCTACGCTATTACACTCTGTGCCACACCACTCTGTCATTCCACTGTACACCACTTCAATCTACGCTAATCGACTGTACACCATTCCACTGTACCAAACTCTACTTCATTCCACTCTATACCACTACACTGTATGTTATTATACTCTACTCTACATCACTCCATTTTATGACATTCCAGTATACGCTCCTTCACTGTATGTCCCTCCACTCTCTGCTACACCACTGTACCCTATTCCACTGTATGCAACTCCATTCTACAACACCACACTCTATGCTATTCCGCACTATGCCACTCCACTGTACGCTACTTCAGTGTAAAACACTGGTCTGTACACTTTGCAATGTATGCCACTGCACTCTATGCCACTCCACTGTATGTCACTCCACTAAACGCCGCTCCACTGTACGACAACCCACTGTTTGCTATTACACTGTACATGTCTCCATTCTACACCCCTCCACTCTATGCCAATCCACTCTACTCCAATCCACTCTACCCTACAAAACTCTATGATATTCCACTATATACCACTCCACTCTATGTCACTACACTGTGTGCCAGTAACACTCAACATTATTCCACTCTACACCACTCCACTGTATAGTACTCCACTGTATGCCACTCTACACAGGTAACACGTGCCTGTGCTGCCTTCGTGGGGGAGGCGTGACCGACGCGCATAAAGCACTGCCTTTCCCCTGTGGCGCAGGACGCTCTTTTGCTGCTGGGGCCACAAACTGCTGCTACCTACACACCCTGGTGGGACTTCCTGTCCTAGGGTGCAATTTGTGCCTGTGCTGCCGTCGGGCGGGAGTCATGACCGATACGCATAAAGTGCTGCCTTTACCCCTGCAGCGCGGGAGGGATAAGATAACTACTATATTACAACCTATATTGTTAAGATTGGACTCTATTGATCTTAAGATTCAAGAGGTATTAAATAATGAGTCACTCATATCAAGAAATACTGCCATAAATATTCAACCAACACAATCCCAAAATAGTTATGCCGAGAACATAATTTCGGAGCCATACGAATGTAGTGGAAGCAAAGGGGGTAATACAGGGATAGACTTTGCCAAGACATATTCTACCCATATGACCCTACCCCGCGGACATGACACTGAAGCCTTAGGGAGGCACTTAGATGAATCGAGGGCAGGTGCAGTACCCCCGGGCATGCTTAAGGTTAGTTCCACTCTTAGTAAACCTATGGTCGCGGCGTAAAATCTAGACCCACTAGAGATACAATGAAAGTTATCACTAACCAACCACAGAGAGAAACCGCACAGTTCCAGAGGGCAACTAACCATCAGAGCCTAAACCTTCCGCCTGCGGCCTGCCCTTTTGGTCAATGCCCCAATGCTAAGAACAACACAACAAGAGTCCACCGTCCAACTTATGGACAAAGCACATTATTGGCTTACTAACCACACTAGATCAGGGTACCTTGTCCAGAATCATCTTATCATGGCTAGGAGAACCCCATGGGTCGGGCCAACCCCAAAATCTTCTGAGGGGAATTGTATTGTTCTAAATTTCGACAACCCTCAGATTGTGGGTGAATAATTATTTCAATCACCTTTAACACCCACAGCAGGGACCCAGATCTTCCCCGTACCTTTGGGCTTCTTCTATAAACCGTCTGGTATTCCACGAGACAAAATACCAAAAATAGTTGCGGAACCCTACATAGATGGCAATAGGCTAATGCTGAATGAAAGTCCTGGTTTTCCTACTTTAAATAGGTTTGCCTCATTATCAAATCTGGACTCCTGTGATTCACTTGAGACTGACACTCAGAGGTCCCAGTCAACTAATCACCAGTAGTGTAGCGGAAGTGAGGAAAATAGTGTACAAAGTGGGGTAAATAGGGAGGTAAGGCTGGGATGGAGCGATGGTATTCAGCCTATTTGCTTACATTATAACGATGCAAGGGGAGTTATATCCTGTTAAAATAACCTGAACTATATCCTACTTTCCTGAAATATAGTAGGTATAACAACAAAAAGGAACAATGTAGAGTGGCATAAAGTATTGTTAAATTTTCAGATCATCTGTGTTCAAGAAACCTGGGAGACCACACAGATCTATGATACCTGGGATCTAATGTTAATAAATTACTATAATTACAACTTCACGAAGACAGAAATGGTTGTGGAGAACCTAGGGAACACCATAGAGGACTTCATTTTTCACCATATAAGCCCTCTACAACTTATCTGGGTTGGAGATTTTAACATAAAAGCATGCCCAAGAGTAGAATCAAAGCTTTGTGAGATAGTGGATTATAAGGGAGACCCTATCAATCACTTTAACCACAACATACATGGAAATGCTCTAAATAGCTTATTGATGAAGTGGCAATGAGAGTTCCATAATGAAATCGATCCAGACACTGGTCAATTATTTTCACTTTTCAAAGTATAGATCATAGTTCTTCGATCGACTATATAATCACCTGTGATAATCTTATAACTAGCATTACTAAGATGAAGGTTAAAATTACAGAATTTAGCGACCATGCCATGCTCTCATGTGACTTGTTTTGGAGTGAACATAAGAAAAGGAATGGTAAACTTGTTTTAAAATCCATCTTATTAAGGAAAAATGGCTTCATCCTAAAATGGAAGAAGGTAGATGAGACTAACCTAGTCACCAATGTCATAATGACAAATTATGAGGACATTTTACTATGTCGAGAACCCGAGTTAAATAACAACCAGGTGATCGAAGCGTTTGGTAATATTCTAACAAATATCAGACAACAACTAACCCACTCAATATATGTAAAAGATACCTCCCTGCATCGCTGGCTTGACAAGAATTTTTCAGAAGCGTCCACAAACCTCCGTAAAGCCCTAACTAAAAAATCACTCAGAGATAAAGATCCAATTCTTATTATGAGTAACCTCTATAAACAAGCTAGAGAAAAGGGACTGTAGCAGTTAAAATCTGAGGCGTGGGAAAGTTTAAAGCAAGTTATCAGCACGATAGTAAAGCATTCTGGAAGGTGATTAATTCACCGATCCTGATAGATAAGGGCGGACCTTCATTGGATGTACACATAGATGAAGAATCTTGGATAAGGTATTTTCTGGATATTTTCCAAAAACCGGTTGAACTGCATCCATTGGTTGTTTGTTTTCCTATTAAGGATAAATCATACCTCTCTTTTGATCTTGAGGAAATAGAGCTCGCTCTTTTACAGTCACCAACCCTGAAAGCAGTAGGGCCTGATGGGATTCCAATGGATATTTTTCTTAAAAACAAACCATTATGGTCCCCCTACTGACTGTAGTCTTTAATTCAATAGCTAAATCTGGCCCTTTACCTTCTTGGAAACAATCAATGATAATACCGGTTTATAAAAAAGGTGAAGCCTCAAACCCAGCTAACTATCGTCCTATCGTCTATTAGATAGTACTACTAAACTTATGGGCAGACTATTGTTAAACAAGCTTGAAATATGGGTGGCGGAAAAGAAGATTCTCGCTGAAGTACAGTACGGGTTTAAACCAGGTAGGGGCTCTATAGATCAGTGCCTCAACCTGACAATTTTAGCGGCGAAATACTCTATGGTAAAGAAAGGCCAACTATATATGGCCTTTACGGACCTGTCCAAGGCTTTTGACTGTGTGGAACATACCAAATTATGGAATATTATGGAGGACATGGGAGTGGAGGCCGCGATAATTGATTTCATAAGAGAGTTATATACAGATGCTACTGCTATGGGAAACAAGGGGAATGCACAAAATCATTTAAAACTGAAAGGGGCGTTAGACAGGGGTGTGTTTTGTCCCCCTTCTTATTCGCTCTTTATACTAATAAATTAAATGAGATTCTGGTTAATAAACTAAAGATACCCCTCGAGCACAGTCCATTCCCCTCCCGATTCTGCAATATGTAGATGATGCAGTTCTGCTAGCAAGAACTCCTATGGCTCTCCAAAACCTAATTGAAGAATACACGGCCTGTATGTCCGATTTGGATCTCCATGTAAACAAAAAGAAGACTTTCATTATGGCCGTGGGGGGTGGGGTAAAAAGAAACCGATGAGATTCCATTTAGCTGGGGAAAAATAGAACAGGGAGAATGTTTTAACTATCAAGGTTTTGCCAATGATTCTAAACTAAAATGGAAGGAGATGGTCCAGAATAGAGTAAATCACATGGGCAAAAGCATAGGCACAATTTTCCGATTCTCAAAAAAACTGGGCTGTAAGCCAATACAGGAAATGATTAAAATCTATTTGGCTAAAACGACATCAATTGCCACTTATGGGGCAGTAATCTGGGGGACACGGATGTGGAGGCACTCCAAGTTATGGAAGACAAATTTGTCAAAAGGTTATTGTCCGTCCCTGCAGAAGACCCTAATTTTAACGTTCATAAAGAAGTAGGCTTGCTCTATATTAGTGATGTCATCAAATTGGCCCCACTAACCTTGTGGCTATCGTTATGGAAAAGGAACACTGTAGACCTGAATCAAATGATTTTAAAATATATTATGAATTTAGATCATGCCCATAAAATCCCCTGGTTATCCTATGTCAGACAAACATTTATCTCACTGGGAATAGGACAACTTTATGATACACCGACCCTCTGTGAAAGCTTTCCCAAATCAAGGCTGAAAGAACTCTTTAATGAGAAATGTGCACTAGACAGATGGGAAAGATGCAGAGGGAAAAAATCTGTAATGTTATATCAGGGGACAACTCAGGTGCAGTACGGTGCCCTTTCATACATTTTATTCATAGAGAACACCCAGCACTGATATATTCTGACTATATTTCGGTTAAATTATATTCCGTTAATTTTGGGGCATCCAATGAATGTATTTTCAATCAGCCAGCTCCCCCCTTGCCCATGCGATGTTAAGTTGAATCAATCGATTTTGCATATTCTGTTTTATTGTTCTTTTTGTGCAACAGAGAGGAAAAACTTTATTATCCCCTTGTTGAAAAAATGTAGTTTGCGATCTTAAGCTGCAGCTCTACTTGTTCTACAACAATTAGAAACCCTGTACGTATGCTACGCTATGGCCTCTTTTTTACTGGCAGCTGTAAAAACCCGTAAGGCTTCTAGTGTATTATAAGCATTATTTTAAGGAAATCTACTTACACTATGGGGCATATTCACAAGGAAGTGGCGAAGTGAGGCGTTAGCCGTCATGGCTTAACGCCTCACTTCGCCACTTCAGAAACGATAGGCTGCACCATATTCACAAGGATATGGTGCAGCCTTGCGTTTCCCCCTGCGCTGGCGATAAGTGTAACAGCTTAGCGCCAAAGCAGGTACCCTTGCACCATGGTGCAAGGGTGTCTGCGTGCAAGGGAAGATTGTGTATGTACAGGAAGGTCCCCCTTCCTGCACATAAACAATCTTGAAATGCGTTTTGTGACTTCTATGTGTGCAGCTTAATGCAGCACACACAGAAGTTGCAAAACGGCATTTTCAAAAATGATTGTTTATGTGCAGGAAGGGGGACCTTCCTGTACATACACAATCATTGGTCTTTGCTGTTTTCATGTGTGCTGCACAATGCAGCACACATGAAAACAGCAAAAACGAGGAGAAATTAAACATTTCTCCTCGCTTCGCCAGAGTTAAGACCAGGTTTTTCCTGGTCTTAATTCTGGCGCTGCCTCCTATTTATGCTGCTCTTGTGAATAGGAGGCAGCGTCAGAAGCAATGGGTGTTGCGGTGGAATGCCCACAGCAACACCCATTGCCCTCCCCTTTCACGCTAAGTATAGCGTGAAAGGGTGCCTTATTCACAAGGCAGCGTTGAGCCACGTTAAGTGGCTTAACGCTGCCATGTGAATAAGGTGAAGCCCCTATCGCCACAGGAACGTCGAAAAAAGTGATTGGGGCTTGTGAATATGCCCCTATGTTTTTAACTCCTTGTCTTGTCGACAGATCCTGATCCCATAAATGAACTCTGCTGTATCCCATATGTTGGATGGGCACAGTATTGCTACAGAAAGTACTCTATGAATAGATTTGTTTTATATGTTTTTAGCATACTCAATAGCAAAACTGCAAAATAATTAGGTATAAAGGAACTTGCATATTTGTAACATCGTTATCCTGGCCCTCACAGCGTATGATTCTGTTGCATATAGTTTTAAAGGGTTGTGCTTTTAGAAATGGTTTTAAAATCTAATGTAAATATCATTTCTTTTTACTGTTGCTCATATTTGAGGTAGCACACACGATGCTCCGATTGGTATCTCATTTAAAGAGGAAGCTTTATATTTAACTTAAATCTGCTTTTGTACTGTAAGTGTATTTTGGGTTTTTTTGTGTTGAAATTTTTTATTGAATAATACAATAAAATACATAGTAAATATCAATTTCGTAAAACAGTAGATCAGTGACAAATAGAGAATAAATATTGTGATGAGAAATAGAAGCGGATAAATATAATAAATAAGATAAATAAGAAATCATTATTTATAAATAGTGAAATATGAATAAATAAATAGATAAATTAGTAAATATATACATATTAATAGAAACAAGGAAAGAGATTAACAGTGCATACTCTATAACCTGTTATAATAAATAACAATATATAAAATGTATGAATATATCTTATATTTAGGTAAAAATAATGGCTTAATAGAGATAACAAGATTGATAAAATTAGGTTACACACGATTAAAGGAAGGTGAAAAGATGATATGAAAAGTGAAAAGGAAAGAAGAGAGAAGGAAGATGAAGCAAAGTAGAGCCAGAGTAATGGGGGAGAGGAAGATAAAGGGTAAGAAAATGAAATGAAATAGTACAGGAGAAGAATATGGAATAATGAATTAAGTAGTTGAATTATTTACATTAGAAGAGAGAGTTGGGTCGGGGTCATCACTGATTTTGGTTTCCAAAAGGGAGACCAAGTTTGAAGAAAAATGTCAACTTGGTCCTGGAGATTGTAGATTGTGCGCTCATGCAAGGCCGTCTGCATCATTGCCACCAACCATTCTTCATGAGAAGGTGCAGATGGAGACCTCCAGTGGCGCAAAATGCAAATCTTGGCTGTAGCCAATGCAGTGTGAAGAAGACGAATTTGTGGCTTAGAAAGTTTTGGAAAACCACGGAAATCATGTAAAATAATGGTGGCAGATGTAAGTGGTAAAATTAATGACATTGTGGAGTTCAGAGTTTTGCCAACGAAGGTCCAAAAGGACCTGGTTTGTGGGCATTCGCAAATGATATGGGCTATGTCACAACCAGGATTGGAACATCTCCAGCAAGCAGTGTGCGATAGTAAACCAGCTTTGTGTAATTTAATCGGTGACCAGTGCCAATCATGAAGAATTTTAAAGATGCAGAATTTAAGCCGCGCTTCACGAACTCCTTTGTGCAACCCCTCCAGTATTTGATCCCATTCAGAAGTCGTATATGAAGTAGATAACCTGGATTGCCATTTATTCCGAAGAGTATGGGAAAGAGGTTGTGAGAAAAGAGGGAGCAAAAGGTTTTATAAAGACCAGAGGTCACCCCCTTAAACTTCCCCCATAGTTGTAGATAAGATAATATTGGAGAAACCTGAAGCAACCAAGGGGGGGATCCCAAGTGTTTCTTCAGACATTGTTGAAGTTGAAAGTATTTAGAGGAGTGTTGTATTGGAAGATTAAATTCCTCACAAAGTTGGGAGAAGGTTTTAAAATCTCCATCATGAAGAAGTTGATCTGGGGAATAAATGCCGGCTTCTTGCCATAAAGGCCAGGATAAAGTGCGACCATTGATACGAATGGCTGAGTTATTCCATAGGGGAGCTTTAATATGAATTCGCGGATTTGAACTTAGTATGCGATGACCCCTCTGCCAAGATCTGTGCATGGCTGATAAGATCAGATTTTTAGGGTCAGAAGAACTAGTACCACTACCATATAAAAGAGATAGTCCTGAGTCCTGAGATAGAAGATGACGTTCAACAGAGACCCATTGTGGAATGTCTTTAGATCCTGGCAGAAAATAAGAGAGTTGGGAAATGTGTAAGGCAAGTGAATAGTGTTCAATGGATGGAAGACCCATACCTCCATATAACTGGTGGGCCTTTAGTTTAGCTGCAGCAAGACGCGGTTTAGCTGAGCCCCAGATAAAGAGCTTAATCTTGGAATCTATTGATCTAAGGGTAGCTAAAGGAATTTGGAGGGGGAGCATGCCTAAAACATAAATGAATCTTGGTAAAGTAACCATCTTGATAGCTTGAACTCTACCCCATAGAGATAATCCTAGAGCTTTCCACTTATCGAAATCCCTCTGCATTTGAGAAAATAAAGGAGCTAAGTTATCCGCAGCCATATTTTCCAAACCTCTATTGACCAAAATTCCTAGGTATTTAAGATGTGAAGATTGCCAGTGAAAAGGGAATCCATAAATTGCTGATTTCGTAGTGCCAACCGAAATAGGTAACGCTTCACTTTTGTCCCAATTTATTTTATAACCGGAAAAGGAGGAAAAATCATTAATAATTTGAAGGAGGGCTGGGAGAGATCGGGGGAGATTAGTAAGAGTAAGAAGAATGTCATCTGCATATAAGTAAATTTTAGAATGCCCAATTGGGAGGGGGACACCTGTAATATCATCAGATTGTCGAATTGCAGCAGCAAGAGGTTCCATTGCTAAGAGAAAAAGAAGGGGGATAGCGGGCAACCCTGGCGTGTACCTCTCCGAATTGGGAATGAGGTAGATAAAAACCTCCACAATTTACTTGAGCTGAGGGGTTATCATATAATAAACGCACTTTATTAATAAATTGGTCGCCCAACCCAAATCTGTGCATTATTGTAAAGAGATATTCCCACTCAATGCGGTCAAATGCTTTTTCTGCATCAAGCGAAAAGACCAAGGCGTCTTCTGGAAGATGTTTAGCAGACCATAGTGTATGGGCCAGTGTACGGAGATGATTTCGAGAGGAACGACCCGGGACAAAACCCACTTGAGAATTATGTATCAAGGAGGGCAGTACTTTGCGGAGACGGGACGCTAAAATGCTAGCTAAAATCTTAATATCAGAATTCAATAAGGAAATAGGGCGATAGCTACCACATAAAAGAGGGTCTTTGCCAGGTTTGGGTAAAACGGCTATAATTGCCTTATTAGAAAGGGGCCCCAATGATGATTCTTTATCAGCCTCGAGAAACGCAGTATGCAAAGTATCAATCATATTCTGACCAGTCCATCTATAAAATTCAGCGGGAAAACCATCCTCCCCAGGGGCTTTATGGTAAGGAAGAGCAGTGATAGCTGTAGAAATTTCATCTCTTGTGATATTACCTTCAAGCAAGGCTCTGCCATCATCAGAGAGCCGCGGGAGATTCACCGCTGCTAGAAAAGATGACATCCTATCTAAGTCAAGTTGATTATTTGGAGTATATAGGGATTGGTAAAAGGAGGCGAATTCATTAACTATTTCCTGAGGCCTGGTGAGTATGTCACCTTGAGTCGATTGAATAGCTGGAATAGCCATAGCAGCTTCTCTTTGACGTAATTGTGCAGCTAATAATCGGCCAGCCTTTTCCCCTTGTTCGTAGTGTCTCCCTTTCATTCTTTGCAAAGCATACTCAGCCTTAGATGTAAAGAGACCATTAAGGGACATGCGTGCTTGCTCTAATAATTTGCGATTTTGTAAATTAGGGTCTGATATATATAATTGAGAATAATGCTGAATGTCCCGTTCTAATTCTGCTTGTTTTGCAATATTGTTCTTATTAATGAGAGCAGCATCCCGCATTAACTGTCCTCTAATGGTGGCTTTTGCTGCCGCCCATACTGTTCTCCTAGATGTAACAGAATCCTGATTAATAGAGAGATAATCTTGGAGGTGGGATTGCAATTGAAGTTTACCCCCGGGTGTCCTGTATTTCTGTATGCTCATACGCCATGGTTTACGTCCCGGTTTAGATAAACCTAAATCTAGAGATAAAAGAACAGGAGAATGATCAGATAATGCTGCTTCCAGAATTTTAGAATCTGTGACCAGTTGAACCGCTTTGTGTGACAGAAGAAAATAATCTAAGCGGGAAAATGTGCCATGTAAGGAGGAAAAGAACGTATATTCCTTATCTTGTGGGTGGCTGAGACGCCAATGGTCAACTAAACCATTATCGGAGAGTATATCTTTTAAAATGGCCCTATCTGCTGCATTAACCCTGTCAAACTGACCCATTTTGTCTAGGATAGGATCTTGTACCAAATTCCAGTCCCCACCAATGACGTATTGTGAGGCATTAATCTCTGTAAGAAGACGATTCAATTGAAGGAAAAAGGATTTTTTAGTGCCAATCGGAGCATAAATTGATCCAAGACAGATTGAAGAATTCCCAATACGTAATTTAGCAAAGACATATCGACCATCAGGATCTGACCATGTCTTGGAAATCGTAATTGGAAGTGATCTCCGAATAAGAATTGCCACTCCACATTTACGGATAGGATTAGCATTGGTAGAGTCATTTTTGTGAATGCTGCTATGAATGACCTTCCCGACCCAATCTCTACTGAGTTTGTTAGATTCAATCTCATCAAGGTGTGTTTCTTGCAATAAAGCTATGTCCACATGCTTGGACTGCAAATAAGAAAGGACTTTCTTCCTTTTAATGTAATGGGTGAGACCATGCACATTCCATGTAATAACAGATAGAGGATGATTATTAGTCATGATGGAATATATTCAAAAGATATTAATAGTTAATATGATAAATAAACAATAATAAAAGGTTGAGAAAAGGAAAGGGAATAGGGCAGGATGGGAGGAGGGTTACTCTGGCTATTAAGAAACAAAAAGAGGGTGCAGTATCAAAAACTTATAAGTTAGAAATGCAAGAAAGAAGGAAAAGAAGATGTAAGAAAAAAGGAAAGCTGTATAGAAATAGATAAAGAAGATCAAACAATATTATGCAATCAGAATAACTATACCTGTGAGAAATAGAAAGGAAAATCAAGATTTATGTAGGTCTACAGCCTACAACTTTTCAGTTTTAACTGCTAACTGCGGGTCTGGGCTCACTGGAGCACCACCACCTCAGGAGAGTGGAGTATTGATATGAGTACTAGCCAAGACAATAAGGCAGAAAAACCAAAGAGAGAAGAAAACTCCTCCTAAGGCCTAAATGCATATGTGGACATGTATTAAAAGAGAAAATTCATGCATAACAAAGTATAAATAATGAGAGTAATCTATAAGGGATGGTGAACAGTTAAGATTATCATTCACAAATACAATTCACGTTGCATACTTATAATAAATAACATGCATTTAAAATAAACAACTATAGAGATGAGCATTAATATTGTCTAAGAAGAAGTATCAGAAGCGTAGAAATGAATAAAGAACCTATTCATAAAAGATGAATATACCTACTATTCAAAGCATGTATCATGTGATATAACAAATGATCGACACAGTATATAAATGGGAATGAAATTCCTCTGTTAAAAGAACTCAAATAGGATATATATTAAATATAGTTACAGAACTAAATACTAAACAACATTTTATTATAAGCACTTATAATAAGTAGTGATACTCATGTTTGTCCCCCCGACTGAAAAACAAGTTACAGGTGGAACACAAGAGTTGAGTATTAGCTCAGCTCCATAATCTAAGGGACCTGATAAAAGAGAATATTAACAGAGAATACAACTATGGGGATAACATGTGACAACTAAGTCTATTGACCATCTGATGTGGATTTCAAGGGAGATCGAGACTTATCTCTACGCTGTTCATGTGCCGAGGTGGCCGCAGGCTGTAAAATAGATGTTTGATCACCGTGTGCACGAAAAGGGCGACCCAAATCTCTACCTCTATGGTGAACTTCACCAATGTTGCGATGTCTGTTGTCTGTTAACTGTTGAGGTTGTGCAGATTGATCACAATGTTGATCATGAGAAACATGCTGTACATCCATATCCTGGATCGATAGGCTGTCAAGAAAATGTTGTAAGTCCTCAGGGTTGTATAAGTCTCTGGACTCACCATTTTTAGTAATGCGAAAACGCGCAGGATCAAACAAGCCATACTTAATGTCTAACTTCTGTAATTGTGGCCTCATTGACAAAAATAATTTTCTTCTGTCGTTGGTCTCCCTCGAGAAGTCTGCTGCCATTTGTATTTGATGACCATCATAGATGTAGGATCTTTGCGTGCGTGCTAGCATTAGTATCTGTCTGACTTGCTCATGTCGCAAAAAACAAGCAATTAGGGGTCTTGGTCGAGAATTCGGAGATTTACGTAGTGGACCAATACGATGAGCACGTTGGATTTCTAATGGTTGGTCAAAAGTGATGCCAAGTAGCTTGGGAAGAAGGTCACATAGGAATAACTGAGCATTCTGGCCTTCAATTTTCTCTGGAAATCCGAAAAGCGAATATTGTCTCTTCTATTGCGATCTTCCAAGTCAACAAGCTTACTACGAATAAATAGAAGGTCTTGGTCACTGCTTTGTATTAAGTCAAGTTTATTCTCTGCTACCGTCAATCGACGTTCTAGCCCTTCTGTTTTTTGATGGAAAAGCGCTATATCCGCTCTGATGGATTTGGTTTCAGATGTAAGGGAAGAAATGTTATTGTCCATCTCTGTCAAGTGGCAGCTAATAGATGAAATTTCCTGTAATATGCGATTCATAGTTGCCCCTGTCTCTGCTGTGGAAGTGACTGGAGGTGGACTAGGTGGTGATGGAGGTGAACCTTTAGCGGACATATTACGCGACTGTTTACGCGAGACAAGAAAAGAAGACAGTTTGGAATTTTTGTTGTCGTTTTTGTGAGTAGACATCTGAAAAAGCTTCCCTTCAATATACTGCACAGATTAAATACACTTGTAAATATAGGGATGAAAAAGACTACCACAGTTAATATAAAAGACTGTTATGGAATTTTATGAGACGCAGTATAAGGCTGACAGAACGTTCAAAGCATTGAGCGGGAAAAATATACTGCGTCGCTGAATCTCCTCACATAAAATATTTCAAAGGTAGAAAAACATTTTCCTTCATTAGATTGCGTAGAAGCTGTGGTAATAATATTGTGTCCTCATGAAAAAATGCCTCTAATGAATAATAGCATTCCATCTGAAGGCATTCTGAAAATGCGTCATAAATATACAGAAAATGATGGCTGGTTTAAAAAAAGTCCATACATTATGGTTCCCATGTAATTATTGCCAAAGGAGAGCTGGAAAGTTGTTTTCAAAAGAATTATAATGAGAAACTGTGACAGAGCAGATGTTAGCTGAAGCGTGGAAAGGCAACGTGTGAGGTACTGCAGTGAAAGCTGAGCTCCGAAGGTTGAAAAGGGCTGAAGGAAATAGTATTCATTTCAGAGAAAATTGCCTTCGTAAAGGGTCAATAGTTCATAAGATGAGTCACACATGAATGCGGTGAGGAAACATCTTACCAGTTTAAAATTAGAAAGGCAGCGAGTGAAAGAGACCAGTTTCCATCACTTCGCGCTGACGCAGCCCTCTCAGGAATGCAGCAAGGGGGGGCGCTCCGATTACGCGAGGTCCGAGGCTTTGTTACAGTAACAGGCCCAGGTGACGCTTGCCGGAGCGCAAAGTATTTCCTGTCAGAATTAACCCTAAAAAGGGTTGTATGAGACCGAAAGTCAGCCACAAGTAGGAGCGCTGCAGCACAATGTCATATCCATGACAAAGGTGGTCCTGGCTGGGGAATGAAGTGCACCGTCTCCGTCAAGGGTTCGTCCCGTAGCGGAGCTACACTTTCAGGCGGCCATCATCCTTCGTGGCCAGACCACGCCCCTGTATGTGTATTTTGAAGATCTTATCTTGTATGTAATGAACTGCTTTTTATCTATGTACTTTTATGCATTTTATTTAAATGCGAAATAAAGTTTTGAATTTGATTTGACATCGCAAATCAAATCTTTTGTGAGAACAGAGTGCATGAGAGAGTGGCAAATTGTGGTGTGCCATACATTGTCATTAATTACCATCCCAAGATGGTTGAAGCATAGCTTTCAAATGTATTTGCCATCTTGGAATGGTAAAGTTATATGGAACTATGGCAACGAATGCAAGAATTGCCAATACCTCTGTAGGCAAAGCCAGACCTATTGGTTTTGTCAGTGTTTCTTTACACGTTGGGATTGTTTATGTCTAGGACTACATACACAGTTGCAATGGTGCTGGAGAGCTGCAGTGTAGCAAGTGTGCTGTTCTCCTAGGCTTAGACACTGGCAAGGTACAGAATCGGGTCATTGCCAATGACATATTTGATCATGGCAGCCCATCCAGCCCTACAACAAACATCCTAGCCCAGAGTTCAACAAGGAAATACCAAAGGGCTGTATGGTCCCAGCAGTTTACAGAGGATTTAACAATTTGTGAACCAGAGGCTAGCGCCAAAAGTTGCGCTGGGAGGTCAACGGCGTTTCGACCCTTAATAAGTCAGGGTCATCTTCAGGACCAGGTTCCCGTTGTATTGGTGCTGTACAAAGGTAAGTAACGAGGAGAGAATGAGACACAGAATAATAAGGAAAGAAAAAAGAATTTATCAAGATGGTTAAAGAAATGTACTTAAGGGTACCTGATGGGGGGGAAGGACTAGGATTGGTAGATCTCTCTTGTAGGTTCCGAGCACCACCGTAGTTAAGGTGCTAGCAGCCGGAGTCCATATGAGATGTATGCAGGTGAAAGGGGAGGGGGAGAAAGGGAGAGGTGTGATCAGAAACAGGGGGGTGCGGGGGGAAAGGAAGGGAAGTGTAAAGTCCCAGCCGGGACCTGGGGTTGGAGGGGGAGAGAAGAACTCACCCTCAGTAGTCTGCGGTACACGTCCCAAGAATTGGGAGGAAGGTTAATCACACACGGGCGTCCTGTGTGTGATGTGAGGAGGTTGGTGGCCACAACCGGTGTCACAGGAGAGCATGCGGGGGCTGTGGAGATTAACAAAAAAACACAAGCGGTGTGTAGGGCAGGAGGGCCTGAGCGCGGTGAGAGGAGGAGCGTGTTCACCTGAGGGAGGGCCTGTTTTGCGGCAGTCAAGGGCGGGACTGTAGTAGGGTTCTGGCGTCAATGATGAAGTGTTCGGAGGCTTGGTAAATGGAGAGAAAACCGGCATTCAATTGGGATAATACACGATAGTGGAAGAAGGCCGGGGAGCAATTTGTAAAGGCGCTTACCCGGAGATATGTCCGGCATGGAGACGGGCAGGTCTGCGAGGGCCGAGCTGGATCCTGGCGGGGCTGGAAAAACGTTATCGGCGTGAGTCCGATTCACTGGGGCTGGACGGAAGCAACACGGAAGTAGCTTCAGCGGGCCGAGAGACATCACGGCAAGGGGCGTGTACATTGGAGGGGGTGAATATTAAAGAGATAGAGGGACAGAAATATCCTGAATTGGACAGTAAAGAGACTGAAAAGATTTATGGGACAGATACAAATTGAAGTAGAAGGAAGGCTTCAACAAGAAAGAGCAGTGAATGCATACATTTCGAACAATCATAATAATTCAAAGAACAATTGTCGAGAGATCCAACAGTGTTAAGCTTGCATGACTTGCTTGTGTATATTTATCAAAACGGGAAATTGAAATCCCCAGTGTGTACCGGTGGAGTTGCTACATAATGGAAGCATGCTAAGAAAACAGGAATTATCCGATTGGAAATTAAAAGATGGAAATTACAAAGTGTGTGAATCCAGGTTGGGAGCCCCAAGGGAGAAGACGGGGTTGAGGAAACGTGGGCTCACGGGTCACTGAGCAAAGCCTACTAGAATAAAGGATTAAGGAGGGTGAATAGATGGGTTGGGCGGAGATGTCCACCCGGTAGCTAGTCAGATGTAGTAGAATGAGGTAGTGGCATTACAGTTGGATTGTATTGAGCCACTCATCCAGGGTGTTCTGCCCTTGATTGACACCGTGCAATCCATCTACATTCACATTTGTTGAGGAGTTGTTGCAGATTGCCACCCCTGGTAGATTGCCACCCCTGGTGGGTAGTGTCAGTTGGTCAATAACTTGGCATCCAATCTCCCATCTGCCTCACACGGACCAGCACTGGAGACTATGTGAGTCAGATCTCTGTAGATTTTTGCATGGCAGAGTCGTGGTATCAAAAAAAGTCCCATATGACTTCTAAAAATCAATGTGTTTTTTTTTTTTTGTAGTGCAAGCATAGGCTAAAATAAATATATAAAGATAGAAAAGATATATCAGCTAAATGTGGCAGACATGTGCTTCAATAAAACGTAAAGCTTTGCACTGGTTTGCCATCTTGGAACAGTAAAAAATGATAGATTATGCAGAATACTGTTTCAAGATGGTAACATGGTTTTGAAGCTTGCAGCAGTGATGCCTGATGTTCTACATGAGGAAGTTGTAATCCAGTAGCAGGGGCAGCAGAGCTGTTGGTATTCTCATTACTCAGTTTTCACCAGGCTGTATTTGTAGCTGAACCACTGGGAGGATGAACTAAATGACATATCTCCTGAGGTTGGATTCCTTTGGATGGAAAGTACTACAAAGTAAGCAGATAAAATGCTGTTACTCAGGATATCTGACATCCTAAAGCCCAGCTGTTGTCCACCAGGCAGAGTCAAACATTGGCAACAAAGCCAATGGCTGAAGAGGCCTGATCCACAGGCTAAATTATATGTATGCTGTTCTGAAGGGCTGAACCAATATGTTAATGGCACACTGTCTAATGGATAGCTGAAGTGGGCTTACCCAAAGCCCCTTTTCCCTAGGCAAGATTATGTATCATTTTTGAGAAAACATGAGGCTGGTGAGACAGCTAAACAGCCTTTTGGCCAGACCTAAAACAAACAGAAATAGAGCACAGGGAGCAGAAACACAGCAGGTCCAGCACATTTCCCATTGAAATGACAACTAAATGTGTACAGACATTCAGATTTACTGATAAAGCTTTATAGCGTACAAATCATAATGTGTGGAAATTCGGATTCAACAAATATTAGTCATTGCACATCACCAAGTAAAGTATCTTGATTTGTTTTAAACCTATTAAAATCTTTTTTTCCATCACACTTCAGAAGTAGGAAAAAAGTGCTTCATTTGTGCTTTGCTGTTTATTTATTCTGAAATATTTGTACAGTGCATTTATAGGTATTTACATTTTGTTGTATGTTAGAAGTAAACAACATCCTAAAGCCTTTCCTTTCTCACCAGCAACATTTTCATATAGTTCACTTTACAAAATCCTTATACTTTGCAGTAAGTGAAAGAGAAGTAAACACCAGTCTCCATGTTGAAAGAATAAGCAGAAATTTTTCAGAAAGGTTAGATTGTGATTTGACCTCTGTCATTGAGCACACAGCAAATATGACAAGATAAAATCAAAATGTAAAGTCATCTTTACTGCTCCTTAACCTTCGGAACTTAGTATGGTTATTTAGGTGCCCTCTCAGGGCTCAAGGGGCTGGTGCTGGTGTAGTTGTCCCCCCTCCTACCTCTGGGCTCCGGTGCACTGCACCGGCTGCACCACTGGTAGCTATGTCCCTGTTAGAGATTGTAGACCAAACATGTAGCCGCCAATAGGGTTATTCAGGCACACAGCAAAACCAATCCATACCTTTTATAACACAGCATCCAAAAACTGTCCACCATGTGTTTTGTGACCAATTTATAGACCCTACCTTTGTGATGCATGGGCAGCACTGTGCTAAATACTAACTTTTTGCCAATTTAAGATATTATTGTTGTATTGCTGGAAGGTTCTGGATTTCAGGCTACTAAGTCTTTAAAGGAGCCTGTTAACTATACACTTTTGTAATTTTTTAAAGATTTTATGACTAGTCCATGTGCTTTAGTAGAGGAAACATATTGGATCCTCTGTGCATAAAAGTCCCTTATAAAATTGTGGTATTCTGTATTAATGGTAAATACTCTAGTGTGTATAATTTCAACATCTCTTATCCTATCACTTGCCCTACCTTCCTTGGCACTTTCTTCCCCAGTGCATGCCTGTCACGTGCTTCCCCAGAACATGTTGCTAAGCACATGTTGTAGTATGAAGAATGTAAGGCCGTTAGCACCAGTTTGTGTTCAGCGTGCTTGTGCTTGATTAATTTAGCTTCATTAGTTGCACTATGTCATTACTACAAAATTATTATACATATTTTAATGACAATTTCCCATGGTAATAGACTGTTGGTCCTAATTGCATGAAATGTTTGAATTCTGAATACACTCACTGGAAAGTAATAAGTGCTAAGGGGACAAAGAACAAAAGTAGGGCAGAAGATTCTGAAGAGCTGTAAGTGAGAAAACTATCTTCTTGTTAATGAGAACACCACTTACAAAAGGGGGAGAATTATTACTTTCTAGCCATTATAATCTTATTGGAATTCCTGTGCTCTCTGTCGCACAGAGTATGTGTGTCAACACTGGAAAGAAGACACCTTTTTTGGGTACCAGTTCCTAAATGGCGTGGACCCTATGCTGATTAAGAGGTGCAACAAAATCCCAGACAACTTCCCAGTGACCGACAGCATGGTGGCAAGCATCCTAGGGCCAAAGACAAACCTGGAAACTGAGCTGCAGGTATGTATTTGATCTTGTTTCCAAAGGCTTGCAAGCTGGTGTTGGTCTAAAATGCGTTCAACTGAAAGCTAAATAAGTTCGTTTTTTAGGTTTGGCATTAGCCAAGTTCTTTTAATTTTACTAAATTTCCATGCACAATATACTTACTTAAAGGGGCTTTCAGTTTGCTCTCTTCATCCACTGGTCTGTTATTGTGTTATTCACATGTTGATACCACCCACTACAGTATACAGCTTGGGATAATGGCTCACCCTACTTAAGCCACTGGCTTCTTTCACCAGTGGCACATCCAAGTGCAAAGGTAGTTGCCAACAGTGCCAGTGTTAGATTTTTACTTTAATAATACATTAGTGTTGACTTTGTATTTAGAGCCTGATGTGATAGCAGGATGCCAACTACCCACTCTTCATATTGCTTTTGATGTGAGCATAGGGTGCAATCCAGGTTTATTTGTTCTTGTCTCCTGATAATGCTGTTGAAAATTCCTTTCAGAGTGACCTTTTTTCTCTGACTGCTGCTACTCCATAGCATGCCAGATAGTGTCCATTTTAAACTGCTTTAAAAATGGATTCTCTTTTTAGCATGCACGCAATGAAGTACATTTTAATAGCTCTCCTGTATATCAGGTTCTGATGTATTTTCATGGAGCACTGAAGTTATATTTGTAAATCAATTTAGTCTGTATGTACTGCTTGAATGGCTTTGTAGTTTGCTTTCAGTGTTGTATGTCATGCTTATAGAGACATTTACCTATTATATTACTAATCAAAGATGTGCCGTTTATCCCAGTTTCCTGTCCTTTTATCCTTCTATCTATGCAACCGGAACTATCTATCTATCTATCTATCTATCTATCTATCTATCTATCTATCTATCTATCTATCTATCTATGTATCCATTCATCCATCTATCCATCTATCTATGAGAAAATGGGTTGTTTTTTGACTGGTGTGAGTCTTGGACAAGCAACAGCCACAATCCCTTGCAGGGTGAACCACAAAAGTCACTAAAGTAACCTGTGCTTAACCATGGGTAAGTTGGCACAAAAAGCAGTCAGGGTTAATATCGAAGCAGGGTGTAATGGATTTATGCAGTACTCAAACAGTTATAAAGTGAAAACACAACACAAGAAAAATCCCACACCAATCAAAAAAAAAATAGACTTACTTTTAATAAATTATTTGACATAAAAATGACAAAACTCCAATCTGTAGAACAGAAATTATGATTTTTTAATTTTGTTTTGTAAAAACTAGTGCCTAAAACATGGGCACTCACAAACATTTTCCCAGGAGCCAAAAGGTTTGATCACTGATTTGACGGAGGGCAGTATTGATACCAGAAGGGTAGCAGTCGAGGGGGCAGGGATGGTAAGGTGGGTGTAGGGGACGCGAAGCATGTACATCGAATGGCTGAATTGCATAATGTGAAACCGGAAAACCTGGATAAATCCTGGCTTCCCAACTTGTCCAAATTGTGTGATGCTAAGCAGTTGTTTTATTTTACTTTCTCTCCTTTTCTTTCATTATTACATATAAGAGGACCTCAAAATGCATGACTTCAGGATGTGCCCTGCACAAAACCTTCCCCTGTCTTTAATGTAACAAACTATAATGTTATTTATGTATAACAGCAACCTAGGGCATCAAAAGGGTGCCCAAAACAATTGACTCGCTTCTTAGTTCACTATTGGTATTGTTGTCAGGGTGCGGGGGAGCATGACTGTATCTAAAACAATGTTTTAAAACTATCACTTTAAAAAAATACATCTCAATGCACAGATATAATCTAATGTAATGTAATGCGGAAAGGTTCTCCAGGTTAATGAAATGCACTTTTTGGATTTTGATGAACCTATATCATATTTTTACACGCTTGCTGAAAGATATCTTCAAAAATGAAGGTGCTCCTAAAGTTAAGTGGTGCAGGACATCTTCCTTTCTTCTCTTCTTTTATTTTACTTCAGTTAATTAATAAATAAATGCTTGCCCGTCTATTTAATCTCTGTGAATGTTACTTCTGAGTCGAATAATCAGCTATTCGGTGCTGTGGTTGACCAGCGTGCAGGATGTAAAGTTCAGGAGGGCCGCATGAAGCTCCCAGGCCATACTGTTAGTATCACTGGCCTAAAAGATCAAAGCACCAACCGCAGACATCTAGTTGTGCGAGACTGGGTCAAAGTCGCAAAGTATGGCAGACCACGATGGAGTGTGATTCGGATACACGAAGTGGATTGGGCCTTGTCAGCGCTTACCTTTGGACTTAGAAGATTTTCTGAGAAAAATGTTCTGCGAAGGTAAAGTTTCAGCTGGGCAAGACTGCAGGAGGTGTCCGAGGATGGAGCGTTGTCGTCAGATAGCCTTGGATCGAAGCTGTGATGAAGATTTCTATGCTTGGACTTAGTGTCTGAAATGGAAGTTAAAAATCTCCGGTGGGACAAGCCAGAGGGCTGTAGCCGAAGACATTTCTACGAGGCCTGATGTACTGCTGCAGAGAAGAAAGTAGCGGGAGAAGCCACAAAGTCAATCCAACTGGGGAAGCGTCTCGAGGGATAGGCGAGCAAGTTGGTCCTCCTGGTTCTCAGAGCAGTTTTTAGCCAAAAATGTTTCTAAGTTGCCACTTTTGGATATGGTCACATTCAGCACCCCTTCCAAGGTCTCAGGACTGGTGGGGCACCACTTGAAGGCTCAGGACTCACATAGGCTATGTTCAGGTGTGGGTCCAAGGATCTGGGTTAAATCCATTGTTCTTTTGCTCACTACGCCACCCCAGTTTGAACCCAGACAGATCTCTTGACTGGTGGAGAATGTTTGATTAATTCAGCATTCCAACCATCATTTGTTGCTGCAGCACTTTTTGCCCTAAGTGGGATGGGTACGCCCAGACGTGGGTCCATTGCTCACTGTGCCACTGGATTCAAGCTAGCCTGGCTGATATGGGATGTTACCCCAAAACCGGTCCAGGACACTTGTTTCTAGTCCAGGGAGGACCTGGCTTGGCAGTTCGGGCTGTACTGTTCCCATGAGGAACAGGGTGAAGACTGTTTTGCATATGGCTTGGTCCAAACTGGGGTGGCGTAGTGAGCAAAAGAACAATGGATTAAACCCAGATATTTGTGACTGGGGGTGAATGTTTGCGTTGTTCAGCATTCCGTCCATCAATTGTTCCTTTTGCTATAAAATCATTTGGCAAAGAATGGACACAAAGGGGCCGATTCCGATCTCGGTCGGAGGCGCACCCAATACCATTCGGTCGGGAAAAAAGCCATGCGAAAGCCTGTTTCCCGACCGATCCGTACAGCACACCGAACGAGCAAGTACGATGCGCACAACAGCAAAGAATCCGGCCGAGCCGTACTCACCCAAACCAGGTCCTGTTCTCCGACCGAGGCGAATCCGGAAACGCAGAATCTAGTCGCACGGAAGGAAAAATGCCGCCCGTCCGTCCGGACAAGTACGATGCGCTTTCCGTACGCGCCGAACCCGTCGCTACGCACGGCACGTCAAAGCATCCGGGAGAGGCGCACATAAGCTCCGATTCGCGCCACAACACGATCCACGGCTCCCAGACGAACACGGCAGCGACGAGGACGACGCGAAGCGACGAGGACGAGGCGAAGCGACGAGGACGACGCGAAGCAACGAGAAGGACGAACGACACTAACCAACCATGAATCCCTTCGTCCCGATCATACCAATATTCTACATTTACTACCGGAACAGGCACGGACGCGTACGGCGCAGAAGGTAAGCCAGACACCAACCACAAAACACATACAACACGTACACGACACATCACACACACACACAGGGATGCAGAATATACTCACACCAGCAACAGCAGCACCATAGGGGCGGGATGCCCATCACCAATGCCACATATGCACACAGGGGCCTGAATGCGCACCACCACCCCTACCCAGGGGTGGCATGATGCCTACCACCACTACCACCCTCACCCAGGGGGGCAGGATGCCTACCACTAGTACCACCCTCACCCAGGGGGGCAGGATGCCTACCACTACTACCACCCTCACCCAGGGGGCAGGATGCCCACCACTACTACCACCCTCAGCCAGGGGGGCAGGATGCCTACCACTACTACCACCCTTAGCCAGGGGGGCTGGATGCTTACCACTACTACCACCCTCACCCAGGGGGGCAGGATGCCTACCACTACTACCACCCTTAGCCAGGGGGGCAGGATGCTTACCACTACTACCACCCTTAGCCAGGGGGGGCAGGATGCCTACCACAACTAACACCCTTAGCCAGGGGGGCAGGATGCTTACCACTACTACCACCCTTAGCCAGGGGGGCAGGATGCTTACCACTACTACCACCCTCACCCAGGGGGGGCAGGATGCCTACCACTAGTACCACCCTCACCCAGGGGGGCATGATGCCTACCACTACTACCACCCTCACCCAGGGGGCAGGATGCCCACCACTACTACCACCCTCAGCCAGGGGGGCAGGATGCCTACCACTACTACCACCCTTAGCCAGGGGGGCTGGATGCCTACCACTAGTACCACCCTCACCCAGGGGGCAGGATGCCTACCACTACTACCACCCTCACCCAGGGGGGCAGGATGCCTACCACTACTACCACCCTCAGCCAGGGGGGCAGGATGCCTACCACTACTACCACCCTTAGCCAGGGGGGCTGGATGCCTACCACTACTACCACCCTTAGCCAGGGGGCAGGATGCTTACCACTACTACCACCCTCACCCAGGGGGGCAGGATGCCTACCACTACTACCACCCTTAGCCAGGGGGCAGGATGCCTACCACTAGTACCACCCTCACCCAGGGGGGCAGGATGCCTACCACTACTACCACCCTCACCCAGGGGGCAGGATGCCCACCACTACTACCACCCTCAGCCAGGGGGGCAGGATGCCTACCACTACTACCACCCTTAGCCAGGGGGGCTGGATGCCTACCACTAGTACCATCCTCACCCAGGGGGGCAGGATGCCTACCACTACTACCACCCTCACCCAGGGGGGCAGGATGCCTACCACTACTACCACCCTTAGCCAGGGGGGCAGGATGCCTACCACTACTACCACCCTTAGCCAGGGGGGCAGGATGCCTACCACTACTACCACCCTCACCCAGGGGGCAGGATGCCCACCACTACTACCACCCTCACCCAGGGGGGCAGGATGCCTACCACTAGTACCACCCTCACCCAGGGGGCAGGATGCCCACCACTACTACCACCCTCACCCAGGGGGGCAGGATGCCTACCACTAGTACCACCCTCACCCAGGGTGGGCAGGATGCCTACCACTAGTACCACCCTCACCCAGGGGGGCAGGATGCCTACCACTACTAACACCCTTAGCCAGGGGGCAGGATGCTTACCACTACTACCACCCTTAGCCAGGGGGGCTGGATGCCTACCACTAGTACCACCCTCACCCAGGGGGGCAGGATGCCTACCACTACTACCACCCTCACCCAGGGGGGCAGGATGCCTACCACCACTACCACCCCCACCCATAGGATGGACAATGCATGACACAACCAGCACACCACAACCTAGGGAATGCAAGAAGAAGACATCCCCCAACACCATGACAAGCGTGTGTAGACTGTGTCAAATGCCTACAACACCGAACATGACTTCTAACATACAATGTGACCCCCTAGCACATGTGCCACACAAATATGTGTGTGGCACACACAACGCAAGCAGGCCATGACCATTGTGGCAATGGGGTCCAAACCCCCATCATCACAGTGACCAAAAGCCAAGTGTGGGGTCCATAGCTGCAGCACATTTTGAACATTGTGGCAATGGGGTCCAAACCCCCATCATCACAGTGACCAAAAGGCAAGTGTTGACAAAGTAAGAGGTGCAACTGCCAAACTGCATGGATGATTCCTGGTCACAGAACAACAAACACATCAGTGGCAAAGTAGTGTATGTGTCCCATTGCAACATAAATTGGGGGAGCCAAATCCTGCAGTGCAAATAAGACATAACTTTGGCCATGTGCAGACAAACAACACCCATGGGGGCTGACACCGTCAACAATCATCAATGACACAATGACAGAAGTGACCATCCGAATGCAGACCCACATATTTGCACCAATGGGCACACACATGCAGATACCCTGTGGAGACTGCAGATGTGAGGCGAACAGATACCATACCATGGCAGCAATGGGACACACAATCAACAATTAGCAACAAATGAGGGCTCCCGTCCCATCAGCCTGGTCATGGAAGTGCCAACGGAATCATCAGCACAGATCCAACACACTTGTATAGCAATGTTGCACTGACAACACAGATGAGCCCTTCCCCATTGATGCCCAAACCTGCATGTTCACTGGAGATGGCCACACGGTCAGGGAAGTAGACGAATAGAACAATGGCAGGCACAACAGATGTGCAGGGGTGGAAGCCACAGATGTGAAGTTGCCAATCTAAGTAGGAAATCTCATTGCCAAATACTGAACACATGACACCCTCAGATGCTGCTATGGATGACATGGATACACCACAGGATAGGACACATAACCCCTGGACCACATGGGTTCCTGCACAGTAACACTTCATAATCATGAGACCAAATATCACCATCACTGCAGCAAGGGCATTGTTAGCATCATCAACATCATGTACATCAGAAGCAAAAGCACTGGAGAACAGAAAGTTGCTTTATTCAGCATATGTGGCATTAAAAGTAGAAGTCCGGTAGAACATAAACAAAGGCCAATGGCCAGTCCATCAACAAAGTCACAAGTGGGTGACAGTGGCAGATGCCACCCTACACATGCCTGCACAAAACCAGGGACAATCCACTAGGAGGGGCAACCGGGGGGGTAGGCCAGACACCGCAGGGACAGGATCAGGGCTCACCAGGAGGAAGCAGGGAAGGGGTGGTGGGTGCTGGAGAGGCACTGACAACTGCAGTGGAGGTGTCTGACATGGTGTGTGCCGGCACAACTGGGGGGCATGGCTCAGATGTTGTGGGTGCCGGCACGACTGCAGTGGACCCTGCAGATGGAGTGGACGGGTCCGCCACTGCAGTGCCCAAGTCAGACAGGGTGGTAGTGGACTCCACTGCAGTGCCTACCACCAGGGGAGGAGAATGGGGAACAGGCAAGGTGGGCTGGACAGAGGGGGAGGACACCCTCACCACATCAGTGGCACAGACAAGCGCAGCGGGGGGTGTGGTGCCGGGAGAGCAAGTGGCAGGGGGAGAAGGCCGGAGCCTCTTGGGGATGGTATATCTGTGGGTGGGGGAACCTGGGGCAGGGTGTGGCGGGGGCACCTGTGGAGTGGGTGCCTGAGGGATGGAGGAAGGTGACCTGGTGCTTGAGCTGCAGGGCGGCGGCGGGGTCTTGCTCTTACCACTCCGGGGGGACTTGCAGGTGGGGGCCTCAGTCTGTCTGCGCCTGGGGGAGGGTGTCCGGGGGCGAGGGGCACTCTGCTCCGTGTGGGGGGCTTCCTCTTCCCCCTGGATGCTGGGGCAGCTGGATCGGAGGGGAAGAGGCCGAGGTCACTGAGGAAGAGGCGCTGGGTCTTTGGGGTTGCAGGTGAGGCAAGGGAGGGTGCTTTGGAGGGAGAGGCAACTGAGGACTGTGCAGTGCCTGTGGATGCGTGTGTGTGTACCAGGGCCCCATCCCCTGTGAGTCTGGTTTCAGTCCCCTGACTGTGCGTGCGTGTGCGTTTAGTTTGTGGCGTGTGTGTCTGTGTGCTGGATGTGTGTGTGCTGGTGTGTGCCTGTGCCGGTGTGTGTGTGCTTGGGACGGGCAAGGTGCTGGGGAGTGTGGATGGAGCAGAGGCAGGAGGGGTGAGGGACTGTCTGAGGAGGGACACTGCTGCCGTCAGGGAGGAGTCCATGGACCTGCTGCCCCTCTGTAGGTCAGACATGCCCGATGAGATGCCCTCCATGAACGACACCAGCTGAGTCAACAGTGCGGTGTGCGCATGGAGGACACTCAGCATGGCTGTCTGCCCTACATGGAGCTGGCGAAGGAGGTACACAGACTCCTCACTCAGGGCAGCAGGGGACACAGGGGCAGGGGGTGCGGTGCCTGGGCCAAAGGAGACACGCTCCCGAACATGGGAGCCTCCACGGACCTTGGGAATGGGAGCCGATGGGAGGGCGGTGGTGGTGCTGGTGGTGGCGGGGACAGCAACACTAGCTGGGGTGTGGTGGCTGCTGACACCCGCCTCCACAAGGGAGTCATTCTCCGAGTTGCTCTGGTCCTCAGCTGAGGTGGATGGTGCTGAGGATTCCTCGGTGTGGCTCCCCTCGCCCTCCGTGCCACTGGGTCCCTCCGACCACTCCTCGGCTGCTGACCCAGTCTGGCTCTCTGGCTCCTCCTGGTCCGTGGAGCTGTCCCCTTCCGTGGCCGTGGATGTATCTGCAAACAATGGGGAAACAGACAGACATCAGTCACCTGCACCAAACGCACACACCACTGTGAGCACAGCACATCACAGAGCAAGCCCTGGCATCATTAGTTGTACATTGCTAAAAGTGCCCTAACTGAACAGGAGAAGCCAATTGTCAGTCTGATGCCAAGCATGGCACTCACATCCCACATGGCCTTGCACCCATCTGTCTGGTGTCTGTTGGATTGCAACACCCCAGTGTGGACACATGCACCAAGTACACAGTAGTTGGACAGTGCAGAGGACACGGTGTGGACACATCACAGCTCTTGCCACTGAGTGAGTACAAGTTTCCGGATGAAAGGGATGCCCAGAGTCAAATAGGAAATGCATGTGATGCATACCAGCGACAGACACCATGATGCACCCATGTCCTGATAGCCAGCGCCACTATGGTGTGCATGTAGCACATGTCACTCCCCTGCAGGACCACAAATAAGTTGACACATGCCATGGCAGAGGCATGACTGCTAAGTCATACATCACTGTCTCAGTGATGTATGACTTGGCAGCCAGACAACAACACTATGCACTGTGTCACAATAGTAGGTCATGGGGAATGCAAGTCCTGGAGCTGCACAAGTGCACATGTACGTCCCCCACACAACACATCATCTCAACCCTCATCTGTCCAGGTCACACCTATTGGACATATGGGAGACCTGTGACACTACCCTCTGAACCTGAGCCCCTCACAATTTGCTGTGAATGGGGAACAGCTGCCTGAACATCACATTCGCATACCCCAGTCTGCACGGGCAGCTGATCAAACACCTATGTGACACACAAGTATCGTCTCCTATGGTCACATCTCCAGGGGCATGCTGAGCCCCTACCAAGAAACACCCCAGCAGTCCTGGCAACTAATCCTCAGCACACTGACACAGAGGCAGACACCGGAGGGGTCAAATCACTGTGCACAATGTGTCAGCTGATACACGGGAGTGGGAGTACAGAGTGCATTGCATGGCCTGGAGTAGGCATGACTGTCCTGCTCCACATGAATGAGGGATGTGCCCTGGACAGTGGATAGCTGGCTATGTATGTGTGACACACGTAATCTGCACACTCCTGGGGCCCAAACATTGTTCCCACCCGCTGCATGGGCGTGTGCCACATACCCCAGGCACATGTGGTGGCTCAGCTCAGCAAGTGGACCGCATATCAAAGCAACACGCAGATCACATGTCCAAACACAGGCGTTGTGTGAACAATGGACCCACCCATGATGCCCACAACAGAGTTAGGGAAACAGATGCTGTCCCCCACCTTTAGTGAAGCAAACTGCAAGGACACAGTCCCAAGTGACACAATTCCCTGACTGTGAGGGCCACACCTGGGTATCAGATGAGCAGTGGGCAGTGCACAATAGAGGGACATGGCTCCTGGACAACATGACTGCTGCACTGTGGCAGTTGAACCAGGCCAGAGGAGGGCACAAAGCATGTAATACAGAGTTCACAGTGCAGTCTTTGACTCACCCCCTCCTTGCTGCTGTCTGGCCTTCAGCTGCCCATCCAGGTCTGGAAAGACCACCGCCAGGATCTGGAGCATGTGGGGAGTCAGGGTCCATGTTCCGCCCCTCCTGCGAGGACTCGACAGCTTCAGCTGGACCCGTGCAATCCTCCGGGTCCAGCCCCGAAGGTCCTGCCACCTCTTCTGGCAGTTGCGGATCCGGCGCTTGTAGACCCCCACGGACCGGACAGCCCGGACGATGTCCTTCCAGATTTCCTGCTTCCGATGGGCATTAACCTGTCAGGATGACAAAGTGAAAAGGCCATTACCACACATGCAACATATCCGTGCATGACACAGTTGTATATACATGTCTCAATCACAGGGGCACATGATGTACACAGGCAGTGCAAAGCTGCCCATGAACAGTTTGCCAGACGTCACTACATGGTATCATTGCATGGGAAGTAAAACCATGTTCAAATGCACTGTCACTGCACCATACCTGTCCAGTGCAAGTCACTACACACTATGGGCGGTGACAACTACTCAGTGAGCCTGCTAGCCAGTGGCGTGCAGACTCTCAGCCTTGCTAGTCAGACAAAATGCACATTCAGAAAGGCAGTGCACAGAACACTCACCTGCTCCCCTGGTGTCCCATACAGCTTGCTGTACCTTGGAAGTAGGCTGTCCAGCAGGGCCTGGTTCTCTTCAAGGCTGAAGGCTGGGGCTCTCTCCACAGTACGTGCCATTGCAGGGTCCAGAGGGGCAGAGACAGCAGCAGTGCAGTGGCAGATGTCGTCCTGGAGCATGTAGTGCAGGCAAGTGGGCTCTCAGGGGAACAGCCAGCAATATATATGTGCTGGAGAGGCAGATACTGTCCCTTGTGTCCAAAGTGATAGGTCCAAGTCGTTTGCATCTTCTGAATCTGGCCAATCCATGGAATAGCAGCACCAAAACACGCCCACAGCATCCTTCAAATCTTCAACTTCATGACATACATGATTTTGCAACATTGTTGTGGGTGACCAACTGATTTTCCAGCAACCGACTCGTTCGAAATTCGAAAACGCGTCCGTTGCCAGGCAAGCCCATTGTCAATGGGTGCGCACCGATCGGTCCATTGCGGTACAACGCGCACAGGGGTACAACGCGTGCCCGCACACATTGAAAGCAATGGGCCGGCCGGAGGCACCAATCGGTCCATTGCGGTACAACGCGCACAGGGGTACAACGCGTACCTGCACACATTGAAAGCAATGGGAGGCACCGATCGGTCCATTGCGGTACAACGCGCACAGGGGTACAACGCGTACCCGCACACATTGAAAGCAATGGGCCGGCCGGAGGCACAGATCGGTCCATTGCGGTACAACGCGCACAGGGGTACAACGCGTACCCGCACACATTGAAAGCAATGGGCCGGCCGGAGGCACCGATCGGTCCATTGCAGTTCAACGCACACAGGGGTACAACGCGTACCCGCACACATTGAAAGCAATGGGCCGGCCGGAGGCACCGATCGGTCCATTGCGGTACAACGCGCACAGGGGTACAACGCGTACCCGCACACATTGAAAGCAATGGGCCGGCCGGAGGCACCGATCGGTCCATTGCGGTACAACGCGCACAGGGGTACAACGCGTACCCGCACACATTGAAAGCAATGGGCCGGCCGGAGGCACCGATCGGTCCATTGCGGTACAACGCGCACAGGGGTACAACGCGTACCCGCACACATTGAAAGCAATGGGCCGGCCGGAGGCACCGATCGGTCCATTGCAGTTCAACGCGCACAGGGGTAAAACGCATACCCGCACACATTGAAAGCAATGGGCCGGCCGGAGGCACCGATCGGTCCATTGCTGTTCAATGCTTCACTGTACATGTGACTGGCATATGTCAGCATGCCTGTCTCAGATGGACATATGCCAGCCACAGATAGCTCCCAGGGAGTGAGGGGCACACCTACATCACGACAGCCTGTCCAAACTTTATCATCAGGCATGTAAGGCTGCATTTCCTATTGTGTGTATGTTGGTGTACATGTTGTCCTGTGGGTGTCACCTGTGGGCAGCCACCCCCAGGCTGTGCACGTGTTCATGGGGACAGGATCCTGGGTGTTACGTGTACATGACCACTGTGATGTGCAACTGTTCATATCTGTGCATGTGCCATGGTCACATTTCACAGTGGTGTATGTGTATGTCATGTCACATACCCCGTGAGTCCCATGTGGGACGGTATGTTTGGGCCAGGGTGTCCCAGTGGCACAATAGTGATGGTCCTCCACAGTCTTTGTGCATGTGGTGTTTACAATGTCTCTGATTTCATGTGCACAATGGGAGACAGTCTCCACATCCACGTTGTGTGTGCATGGACTCTGATGTTGTGCATGTGTGTCACAGACGTCCATGTCTGTCCTGCCGTGGCAAGTGGGGCCACTACCTGTGGGGGTCATGGTTGTTTTGCTGTGGTATATACATGATACTCCATGTAATGCCAGTGTCCATGTGGCATTACAGGGTCCCTGGGAATGTACCTGTCGTTGAGCTGTGGTGCCTGGGGCACATCTGTCCTCACATGTCCCTGTGGGGGGTTATTGTGACACGGCAGCAGGAGATGGGAACTGTGACACGGCCTCATGATATCCAATGGGCCAACCTGGGACTAATTGATGCCACCTGTTGGACCGTGTTGACAGATGTTGGCCATGTATGTACCATACATGTCCTTCCGGTACTGCACACTTCATGTAGTTGTGCCTCATAATGATGTATGTTGGGATCTTGAGTGTGTTCAATGCCGCATATGTGGGGTGACTGACAATCTTGCTTACTTCTCCTCTGCACTGCAGGGCTCCTGCTGTCCATCGGCCATTCCCAGACCTGGCAACGATGGTGGAACGGGACAGCATCCGACGGTACCGCTTCACCAGGCAGCTGATTGAGGATTTGGCAGTGCAGTTGTCCCCACATTTGCAGCCTGGCCGGCCGTATCCTACAGCGCTGACCCCCAAGGTGAAGGTGATGGCAGCCCTACACTTCTTTGCCACTGGTACCTTCCAACATACTGTGGCGACTGCTGGTGGGATGTCACAGACCATGTTCAGCCGTGTGCTCCGCGATGTTTTGGCGGCAATGTTGCTCTTCCTGAACCGGTACATCTATTTCCCTAGACTGCGACGACTCACTGACGTGAAGAGTGACTTTTATGCCCTGGGGAGGATGCCGCATGTCATTGGCTCCATTGATGGGACACATGTGGCTTTGGTACCACCACAGGCCCAGGAGCAGGCCTACAGGAACCGCAAGCACTACCACTCGGTCAATGCACTGGTGGTGTGTCTTGCAGACATGACCATCACACACGTGTGTGCCCGTTTCCCTGGTTCAGCACACGATGCCTTTGTGATGAGGAGTAGTCGCATCCCCAGGATGATGGCACAGATGCAGAACCAGCGTGCCTGGCTTGTCGGTGTGTACTGACTTTGTGCCATTGTGTGTGATCTGATCTGTAGTATTCCGCCCACTTTTCCAAGTCAGCTAATGTGCACTTGTCTGTCCGTAGGTGACTCGGGATACCCCAACATGCCGTGGTTGCTGACACCCCTCAGGAACCCTGTGACACCTGACCAGATGCGCTACAATGAGGCACATGGTCGGACCAGGAGAGTGATTGAGCGGACCTTTGGTCTCCTGAAGAGCCGCTTCCGCTGCCTGGACAAGACCGGAGGGTCCCTCCCATATGCCCCTGCGAAAGTGTGCAAGATTATCATCGTCTGCTGCATGCTCCACAACCTGGCAGTGCGGAAGGAGTTGCCTCTCATCCAGGATGACAATGACCAACATCCGCCACCTGTGGAGGATCCTGGCCTGGACCACGATGCCAGTGACGATGATGATGATGATGGTGATGGTGATGTCCGCACACAGCTCATCACCAACTTCTTTAGCTGAATGTGAGTATCCTGAGGTGTCATGTCAATGATGTGAGTTGGCATGATGTGTGGGTGGTGCTCTGGTGCTGTTGGAGTGTGTCCATGGGCCACTTGACTGGATGTGTGTTGCGATGTGTGGTGACAGGTGGGCTGTACTCCCCAACAGTGTTGACATGCTAACTTTGTTCTGGGTGGGTATCTTGTAACATTATTGTGCATGTGTTTTGCTGTTCTGTCCTGTACTCCATTGCTTTTGACTGTGTGTCATTTCTGTCCTTCACAGGGTACTTTCAGATTCGTTTGGTCTACTGTGTCCACCGACGACGTGATTGCACATCCAGGCTGGTAGCTGTTGTGTCCCTACAGGTGATGTGCGCCACACCCATGGACTTCCTTCCGTCTACAGTTGTTGACTTTGTGCCCGCTGCCAGGTGGGGTTACCTTGCATCTGTAGTGGTTACGGCATGTTGCAACTGTGTAATAAACCTATGCTTCACTTTGTGATGTGCGTTGTCTGTGGTCACACATTTGACTGCCATTTGCTTACTGCACCTGTGGGCTACTTGACTACAACTGGGAATGGGTGTGGTGTCTGTGCATTGCACCGTCTTCCCTGGCAACATCAGTGTAGGCAATGAGTCAGATGGCCTAGGTGTGTATGTGTCGTGTAGCCCTGGTGGTGTGTCTCCCTCATGTGTGTCACGTTTCCTGTACTCACATGCCTGTGTTGTCCTTGCTGTTGCAGTTCGCATACACAGTGTAATTTTGCAGTTCATCATCCCCATAACAGCACCCACGTTGGAATCACGACAGAGGCAAGTATGGTGTATTAGTGTGTTTATTGTGATACATTTGTGTTAATAGTGCATAGGATGGGTTGTGCTGTACATGAATCTTGCAATCCCAAGTTCCTAGGTGAATTGAAAGTCCGGGTAGACAGGATCCCCAGTATCGGGGCCACAGTTGTCTGACACATTGGTCCAACTTGTACTCCCCATGCAATGTGTGGGAGTAGTGTTGCCGTCAACAGGGTGAACAGTCTGTGCACAAAGGCGAACATCCAGAACAGGTTCAGGCTTCCTGGGAGTTGCGCTTGGCCATCGGCCTCTCACTTTTCCCTCCTCGGACGACCCCTCTTCTTGGGGGGGCCCTCAAGTGCAGGCTGCTGCGGTGCAGGGGACTCTCCGCCAGAGTCCTCCTCCCTCCCTGTGGCAGTTGCAGTTTGTTCGGCACCAGATGTTGTTGGCACACAGGGAGGTGTGGACTGGTTGCTGTTCATCTGGCGGAGGCATTGTAAAATGTCCCTGTGCACCGCCGTCATCTCATGCAGTGCATCCCACTTGGACTCCACGCAGGACATGTGTGAGTCCACACGGGACATGTGTGACTCCACGTGGGACATGTGGGAGTCCAAGCGGGCATGATGGGCAGCCTGCTGCTGTTTAATGTCTCTGAGGAGCCCCACTACCTGGCTGAGCTCTCCGGTGCTGGACTGGTACGCATCAGCTATGCGTACCAGTTGTGGGTCATCATGCACACCAGCAACGTCTGCAAGCAGCGACCTCTGTCTCCCACCCCTCCCACCACCCCTGCTGACATGTGCAGTGTGTGCAGTGGCACGCACAGATAACCCTGGTCCACCTTGGGGGTTGGTGGTGGTGGTGTCCATGGCCCCAGGTTGGTCCAGGGTCACTGTGCTGGTGTTGCTCCTTATTCTGTCCATGTCGGCAGGGATGGTATTCGTGGTGACAGTCGTTGTAGGGGTGGGTGCAGGGGGTGCAGCTGGTGGTCCTGCTGGTGCTGCAGCTGGTGGTCCTGCTGGTGCTGCATGTTGACTTGCACCGGATGTGCCAGGTTGTTCTTCATCGTCCGAGGAGGACAGAGGCTGTATGACGCCAGTGAGCTCGGCATCCTCTTGAGCCTGGGACTGGGACTCCTCAGCGTCTGCTGCTGTGTCCCCATCATCACCTGTTTTTGGGAGACACAAACAATGTATGTCATGTTTCTGCAGGCATCAATGGTTGACACACATGACAGTTGTGACTGTGCCTCTGGGTGCGGGCCTGTACATTGCATTGTCCTGAGTCGTCACAGTCAGGGGTTGATATTGGTGTGGCACATTGTCCTGCATTATTTGGGCATTTCTATGTATTTTCTGGGGTGTGAACATGGTCTGCATTGGTTGTGTTTGGTTGACAGCCGGCCCTCCTTCTCACCCACCCAGCCAGTCAGTTATCCCACCATAGAACGTGCTTGCGTTGCAGGGAGTGTAAGTTGTCTCTTAGGATGTCAGTCAGTGGTGTCCTGCTGTTTGTTGGTGCACAGTTGCCAGCAGGGCCTTGTGCTCCCCACAGCAGTATCCAGTGTCAGCCATCTTGTGAGTCCTTCTCCACTCCCTGTGATGTGAGCATGGTTCAGGGTGGTGTTGATGGGACAGTTGTGGGGGTGACCAATATCAGTGACTACGACTCCCATCATGCTATTGCCTCCACCCCCCTTCCCAGCATGCCCATGCTTCCTTCCTTTTGACTCTGCTTCCCTGTGGGGTGGGCTGGCTGTGCTGACAGGATGGCTGGGAGTGTTGTCCTGGCAGTTGTTTGGCTAAGAGTCCCAAGAGTGTCCCTGTGCTTCACACAACATAACCCAGGGTGGTGGTTCTTTGTGGGATCTGGTGTTAGGATGGAGGGCATTGCATTCTACCAGGTGGGTACTGTGGAGTTTGTTTTGGGGGGGGTGTGAGGGGAGGTGCTTGTGACTATGGTCAGTGCTGCAAGTCCCCCTTCCCACCCAGCTAGTCAGATATCCCACCATGGAACGTGCTTGCATTGCAGGGAGTGTAAGTTGTCTCTCAGGATGTCAGTCAGTGGTGTCCTGCTGTTTGTTGGTGCACAGTTGCCAGCAGGGCCTTGTGCTCCCCACAGCAGTAGCCAGTGTCAGCCATCTTGTGAGTCCTTCTCCACTTCCTGTGATGTGAGCATGGTTCAGGGTGGTGTTGATGGGACAGTTGTGGGGGTGACCAATATCAGTGACTACGACTCCCATCATGCTATTGCCTCCACCCCCTTCCCAGCATGCCCATGCTTCCTTCCTTTTGACTCTGCTTCCCTGTGGGGTGGGCTGGCTGTGCTGACAGGATGGCTGGGAGTGTTGTCCTGGCAGTTGTTTGGCTGGAAGTCCCAAGAGTGTCCCTGTGCTTCACACAACATAACCCAGGGTGGTGGTTCTTTGTGGGATCTTGTGTTAGGATGGAGGGCATTGTATTCTACCAGGTGGGTACTGTGGAGTTTGTGTTGGGGGGGGTGTGAGGGGAGGTGCTTGTGACTATGGTCAGTGCTGCAAGTCCTCCTTCCCAGCCAGCCAGCCAGCCAGTTATCCCACCATGGAACGTGCTTGCATTGCAGGGAGTGTAAGTTGTCTCTCAGGATGTCAGTCAGTGGTGTCCTGCTGTTTGTTGGTGCACATTTGCCAGCAGGGCCTTGTGCTCCCCACAGCAGTAGCCAGTGTCAGCCATCTTGTGAGTCCTTCTCCACTCCCTGTGATGTGAGCATGGTTCAGGGTGGTGTTGATGGGACAGTTGTGGGGGTGAGCTATGTCTATGACTACGACTCCCATCATGCTATTGCCTCCTCCCCCCTTCCCAGCATGCCCATGCTTCCTTCCTTTTGACTCTGCTTCCCTGTGGGTTGGGCTGGCTGTGCTGACAGGATGGCTGGGAGTGTTGTCCTGGCAGTTGTTTGGCTAAGAGTCCCAAGAATGTCCCTGTGCTTCACACAACATAACCCAGGGTGGTGGTTCTTTGTGGGATCTTGTGTTAGGATGGAGGGCATTGCATTCTACCAGGTGGGTAATGTGGAGTTTGTGTTGGGGGGGGTGTGAGGGGAGGTGCTTGTGACTATAGTCAGTGCTGCAAGTCCCCCTTCCCACCCAGCCAGCCAGATATCCCACCATGGAACGTGCTTGCATTGCAGGGAGTGTAAGTTGTCTCTCAGGATGTCAGTCAGTGGTGTCCTGCTGTTTGTTGGTGCACAGTTGCCAGCAGGGCCTTGTGCTCCCCACAGCAGTAGCCAGTGTCAGCCATCTTGTGAGTCCTTCTCCACTTCCTGTGATGTGAGCATGGTTCAGGGTGGTGTTGATGGGACAGTTGTGGAAGTGACCAATATCAGTGACTACGACTCCCATCATGCTATTGCCTCCACCCCCCTTCCCAGCATGCCCATGCTTCCTTCCTTTTGACTCTGCTTCCCTGTGGGGTGGGCTGGCTGTGCTGACAGGATGGCTGGGAGTGTTGTCCTGGCAGTTGTTTGGCTGGAAGTCCCAAGAGTGTCCCTGTGCTTCACACAACATAACCCAGGGTGGTGGTTCTTTGTGGGATCTTGTGTTAGGATGGAGGGCATTGCATTCTACCAGGTGGGTACTGTGGAGTTTGTGTTGGGGGGTGTGAGGGGAGGTGCTTGTGACTATAGTCAGTGCTGCAAGTCCCCCTTCCCAGCCAGCCAGCCAGATATCCCACCATGGAACGTGCTTGCATTGCAGGGAGTGTAAGTTGTCTCTCAGGATGTCAGTCAGTGGTGTCCTGCTGTTTGTTGGTGCACAGTTGCCAGCAGGGCCTTGTGCTCACCACAGCAGTAGCCAGTGTCAGCCATCTTGTGAGTCCTTCTCCACTTCCTGTGATGTGAGCATGGTTCAGGGTGGTGTTGATGGGACAGTTGTGGGGGTGACCAATATCAGTGACTACGACTCCCATCATGCTATTGCCTCCACCCTCCTTCCCAGCATGCCCATGCTTCCTTCCTTTTGATTCTGCTTCCCTGTGGGGTGGGGTGGCTGTGCTGACAGGATGGCTGGGAGTGTTGTCCTGGCAGTTGTTTGGCTAAGAGTCCCAAGAGTGTCCCTGTGCTTCACACAACATAACCCAGGGTGGTGGTTCTTTGTGGGATCTTGTGTTAGGATGGGGGCATTGCATTCTACCAGGTGGGTTCTGTGGAGTTTGTGTTGGGGGGTGTGTGAGGGGAGGTGCTTGTGACTATGGTCAGTGCTGCAAGTCCCCCTTCCCACCCAGCCAGCCAGCCAGATATCCCACCATGGAACGTGCTTGCATTGCAGGGAGTGTAAGTTGTCTCTCAGGATGTCAGTCAGTGGTGTCCTGCTGTTTGTTGGTGCACAGTTGCCAGCAGGGCCTTGTGCTCCCCACAGCAGTAGCCAGTGTCAGCCATCTTGTGAGTCCTTCTCCACTCCCTGTGATGTGCGCATGGTTCAGGGTGGTGTTGATGGGACAGTTGTGGGGGGCAATATGTGTGACTGCGACTCCCATGATGCTATTGGCTACACTGACTTGGCCAGCATACACAGAATTCCTTCCTTTGAGTGGTCTTCACTGTGTGTTGGTGTTGTTGTGGTGGCTACATGTCTGGATGTGTTTGTTAGTTCTATTTGTGCCACTGCCTAGCTGTAGTTGTGGTTGTGTTTGTACGTGTGTTGGCACAGTTGGATGTGACTTTTTTGATGGCATGTGTTGTGTTTATCTGACTGACATACACATTTTGGGATGATTCTGTTCTGGTTGCTGTGTAATTGCTATGAGTGCATGGTTTGACTCTCCCCTTGACAGTGATGTGTGTGTTTTGTGGCAGTATATTGTGTACATTTGTTGTGTACTCACCAGGCTCTGGGATGTCCTCTAGTCCATATACGCTCACTGGCGGAAGGATGGCCCGCACCTTCTCCTCCCAGGGCCTGAGGTATATTGGCTTGGCAGGAGGGCCACTGCCGGTGTATTGGCTGTTGATGTAGTCTTTCTTCAGCATGTCCCGTACCCTCCTGCGCACGTCATACCACCTGTTCTGGATGTCGGTCTTTGTGCGCCAACATGGTGATTGTGCGTTCACCCTGTTGATGATCCTCTCCCACATCTTGGTTTTCTGCGACATGGGGGTCTGTTGGACCAGTGTGCCAAACAGCTGTGGCTCCACCCTGAGGATCTCGTCTACCATGACTTCCAATTCACTATCTAGGAACTTGGGATTCTTCTTGGGGGGCATGGTGATGGGTGGTGATGGTGGGCGATGTGTGTGTTGGTGTGCAGGTGAGGGTGTGTGAGTGTGTGTTTTGCTGGGTGTATGTGAGGTAGGTATTTGTTGGTGTGCTGATGGTGTGTGGCTTGTGTGAGGGATGAGCTGTGGGTGTGTGGTTGCTTTCTCTTGGGTGCTGGCAGTGGAATGGCATTTGCAAAGGCTCATGGTAGTGATTTGTGTCCTTTATATAGGTGGAGTTGTGGGTGTGTCTTTGTTCTCTGTCCCCACCCCCCCAGTATTTATTGGCTTGGTAATTGCTTGTTTGGCCTTTTTTTGGGTGATTTTTCCTTTGTGCTGTTTGTGTATGTTGGAAACGTTCTTGTGACCGAGTCGGACCCTGCATTGGTCTTGTACGGTGTTCTCCGTTTCGTTCACGCTGTGTTTGTGCAGTTTTCTATGCTGCGTACGCGTCGGTCGCGGTGTATTGTGTTGCTTCGGCTCGGTTTTGTGTGCGTGTCGGTCGTACGGCTTGTCCTCCATCCGACTCGGTCGTGGTTTTCGCGCCTTGCATCGTACTTTGCGGTTTGGAGTTCGCGTGTACGTTTCGGTCGGATTTGTTCCGGGTGCGTGTCGGTCGGTTGGATTCGCGTGTTTTTCCGGCCGGATTGCTGCTTTCCGTGCGGCTCGGTCGGTCGACTTGGTTTCGGTACGTGTCGGTCGGATTTTTCGCGCCTTGCATCGTACTTGGCGTGTCGTGCGCCACGGGTACGTGTCGGTCGGTATTTTTTCCGGATCCGAGTCGGTCGGTGCTTTTTCCGGCCCGAATCGGAATCGACCCCAAAGTGTCCCAAAGTAAACTGCAGTAATGTCAGAAAGAATTTTTGTAGTTAGGACATCATATTAAGAAGGGAACAAGGAAGGTATCACAGGAGAGAATTTCTGCCATTTTGAAAATTAACTCTCCCACTATGCAGAAGGAAGTCAGGATGTTCTTGGGAATGGTGTCATCTGTTAATTCCTGGAGTTTATTATGGATGTGGACAGTATGCTTATTTTAAGTTGCCTACAAATTGATCAGGTACTTGTTGCCTTGCTCTAGTGTTTCCAAAAATAAAAAATGCAAGGAATCTGGACATATCTGAAAAGGGATCCTTTAGTAGACCTTAAAGTAGTGATAGTAGTGCCTCACAGATAATGGATGACATTTTTGGAGCTATGATTCCTTTGGTAGGTGTTGTTCTGAATGCTTTGAAGATTAGAAAGCTTTCCACAACAGTGGCTCAACTTGTCACTAGTACAGCTGGTGCTTTGCTGGCAGTAGATACAGAGCTAACAGCTATTAGGTCTATGGTGCTGCAGAATCGTCTTGCATTAGACATTTTGCTGGCAGAGAAGGGCAGAGCCTGTAAGAT
This sequence comes from Calotriton arnoldi, assembly GCA_963921515.1. Lineage (NCBI taxonomy): Eukaryota > Metazoa > Chordata > Amphibia > Caudata > Salamandridae > Calotriton > Calotriton arnoldi. Next base: position 2,106,645 of record CAWUFW010000323.1, on the reverse strand, counting down.
ATTGAAGGTTCAACAATATTGTACCTTTATCCCTTATAAGATGAAGGCAATCAGAGGATTTGTGGAGAATATCACTGGATTGAAAGCTGATTTAAAGGAATTAGAAGCAACTGGTGTTTAGGAAGCATTTGGAAAGGGATTTGCTGCTATAGGTAGTTGGCTTAGTAATCTTGTTAGTGGGCTTTTAGGTGCTATACAGAGGCCTATTTTGATCATTGGCATTTGATTAATTCATTTATTTGCTATGTTTAGGGGATGATTAAGGGATTTAAATACATGAGATCAAAGAAGATTGTGACTGAAGGAAAGCAAGTTAAGAGGAAAAGGTGGTGGTACTTGCCACAATTGTGACATTAGTTATTTATATTTGACTTATAATGCTAGCACTTCAAGAGACAGAATTCTTAGACCTTGCAGAGTAGAACCAGGATTCTAATAGTTGCGGAGTAAAGCTCTACTGTGTTATTGGTGTTGAATGTGAATCAGTGTTAATGGGAAACATCCGGAACAACGAGGCTAGAGCCACGAGTTCCGGAAGCCCGCAAGCCGAACAACGACTTTGCCTTAACCACGCATGTGCGTGGTTAAGGCAAAGTCGTTCTAGTGTTCGGGATGGGTGGGGAGAGAGGAGCGTCAGAAAGAGAAGAGGACAGGTAAGAGGGGTTCGGGGTAGTTTTTAGGGGGTGGGGGATCAGGGTGGTTTTTAGGGGTGGGGGATTCGGGGTAGTTTGTAGGGGTGGTGGGATTCGGGGTAGCTTTAAGGGGATGGGGGTTCGGGGTAGTTTTTAGGGGATGGGGGTTCAAGGTAATTTTTAGGGGTGGGAGGGGGTTCGGGCTCGTTTTAAGGGGTGGGAGGGGTTCAGAGTAGTTTTTAGGGGGTGGGGGATTCGGGGTAGTTTTTAGGGGGGAGATTCGGTGTAGTTTTTAGAGGGTGGGAGGGGGGTTTGGAGTAGTTTTAAGGGGGTGGGAGGGGTTCAGGGTAGTTTTAGTGGATGGGAGGGGTTCAGAGTAGTTTTTAGAGGGTGGGGGTTCGAGGTAGTTTTTAGGAGGTTTGGGAGTGTATTTAGGGCTCAGGGGGAGAGGAAGGGGGGTGGTAAACTTAGCCACATATAGCTGTTTACCATGCATGCCTTTACCACGAACATTCGTGGTAAAGCAATGCGTGGTAAAGCAATTTGTGGTTAAGACGCACTCTTTGTAGAGACCGCGTTGTAAAGGTAGGTGTTGTAGAGGAACTCGTTGTTCCGACATACAACCAGTGTTAATGATTGCCTGGAGTGTTGGTACGGATGCTGACTGGCCTGAAAGCCCTACATCAGCAGAACTGACATTGAAAGTGATAGGACTACTGGAGATTACACTGGTGGTACTGACAACAATGGTGACTGAGTTACTAACAATTTCACTGGCTGCTCTAATGATTTTTTAGTTGTTGAATCTTTAACTGATGGTACAGAACATCCCTAGTGACCAAGTTACCAAGACCTTCAATAAGGTTACTTAGGCGCTGATAATGATAGATCTACAAAGATAATTACTGTGACAAGGCTGCATCAACCTGCACATTTGTAACCTTTTCGTGGTTTCAGATTTTTATTTTGTCTAACTCTGGATTGGTTTGAAATGGGAGTGTCATTCTCTTATACTCAACCAGTCAGTCAATCAGCATTTATAGGGCACCAACACCTAGTTCAACCTAGGCACAACAACAAACACAATTTTTCTAACATTGCTCAACTTCGACAACAGTCTAAAAGATGAACACCTTCATGGATGTAACTAATCAGTGTAAATAATTGGCTAAGATGGATTTTGATTTTATATACTATAAGAATTACGTTTTGATACCATTCCTGCCTTCATGTAAATGAGGTCAAAACCTTGTGTTTATAATCCACTTGCCTGTCTTGGCTGTCTGCAGATCATCACTGATAAGTTTCTCTCACAGCTCACCTCAACCTTGTAAATGTGCGATTGGGCCACAGATTTCATTCTCCATCTGGACAATATCAGTCAATAGCAGCCTCCCTCCTCTTTGAAATACATCTGTCTTGAGAGCTTTTCCTTATCAAAGGACTATTGATATAAAGGAGAGATCACATGCCACTGCCTTCTGTCTCAGAAGCCTCTCGAAATAGGGAGTAAGACACTCTTCACGACTAGCCTCCTGTCTTCTCTTTTGGCTACTTGTAGTCAAAGGGGAACTACCCCATTGGTTCCATCCCATTTGCAACTATTGGGACTCACAGAAAAGCAGAAGAATTGCTCCATAAAGGACAGGGCTGGGGCTGACTAGGAGGGAGCTGTGTGTTTACCTGCTTTGATGCTAAAGGGGCTGGAAGGGGTGGACAATGAAAGAAGCTATGAGTCAGGCAGAGAGACTCTTAGACAAGGCTTTTTCCTCCCATCAGACCAATCTGTAGAGCAAAGTCTTGTTGGATATCATTTATTCTTAATCATAGGAACTGTGGTGTAATTGTGGGAAAGGAAGGACATTTTACTATGATTCATTTAAAGTACTCAGCCAATCACTTCTAGGTAGACAATATACAACACCGCTCCTCTCAAATACTTCTGCTGGAGGAGAGAAGAGTCCATGTGTGCTTGAACAAGGGCTGAGGAGTATTCCTGCACCCCCTAAAAATGTACAACTCTGGAAAGCAACTGATGACTTCTGGGTCGAGGACATCTTTGAAAGAAGAACCAGATAGATCAGCTGGAAATAGTAATAGAGTTTCACTTTTTATCATGTATAAAGATTTCCCCACAAAAAACCTGTGGTCTGGTGTCTCAGGGAAATACTCCTGAAAGTATAAGAATCCGTAAAGTCCTGTAACTGCAGAAAAATATTTTTTCTGCAAGTTCTAAATTTGGTATTTAGAAGTATTTTCATCTCTAATGTGCTGAGGTTCCCCACTAAAGACTCGTCATCTACCCACAGAGCAGACAAGTTAAAAATTGAATTCTGGCTGTGGTTCTGATTGCATTTATGGAAAACACTTTCCCCACATATATCTGCAGTCTGGCGTTAAAGGAAAATCTTCTGAACGTTTAAGAACGAGAAACAACTGAAATGAAGATAAGCACATTTTCTTGCATGTTCTAGAAGTTAGTACTTGAAGATATTTTCATCTCTAATGACTAGGAGAAGGTGCTGATGCTCTCTAACCAAGACACATCATGGGTCGTCAAGATTTTTTAGATTGTTCTTCTCTGCTCTTTGCTCCATGAATCAAGGCTTCAGTGGGATCTCCTGAACAAAGGATCTTACCTTGAGAAACCCAACCTGACAACGGCTCAAGGTATTCCTTGCAGACTGGGTCCAGCGTAGGTAAACTACGAGAGCCGAAAAATGCATCAAAGTTTGTTTGACAATAATGCTACCTCTCTCAAACGCGTCAGCTGCAGACTGTGCCTAGATCTCAGTCAGCCGCTCCCTAGACTAACATTTTCTTTTTACATTTCTAAGATGTTCTATGAAAACCTCAATGTTTTGTGATCCCTACACCATAGGTTTGTCATTTAGATGTATTTCATTGTAAGATATTACTCCTTTTAAATAATTTGCTTTGAGGATTTTAGGCCTCTCTCTCTTCCATAGTTTAGCAACTCAGTTTCCAATAGGTAGGAACTAAGGGGCACATGCATCAAGGTAGGCTTTTGCGATTCCTTAATTGCGATTATTAAGGAATCGCAATTAAGGAATCGCAAAAGCCTATGCATGTAGGAATCGCTATAAAAATAGCGATTCCTAAACATTCCTTAATTGCGACTCGCTAATTGCGAGTCGCAATTAAGGAATACCTCCCATTAATTCCTATGGGCCTAGAGGCCCATAGGAATGAATGGGAAGACATTCTCAATTAGCGATTCGCAATTAGAGAATCGCAAATTGAGAATGCAATTTCAGGGTGCCAGGGTGTCAAAATGACACCCTGTTGCACCCCTGAAATTGTGATGTGCACCCATGTTGCCCCAAGGGCATGTGTGTGTGTAACCTAAAACTTAAAAAAATGCATTTTAGAGCATTTTTCGAAGGTTTTGCAAATTACAGACAAGTTTGATTTGTCTGTAATTTGCGGTCCCAAATAGCGAAATCGCTATTTGAAAGTGCTTCTAGCATTGCATTTAAGGAATCGCAAATTGCGATTCCTTAAATGCAATCGCATTTAGGAATTCGCAATTAATTGCGAATTCTTAAATCTTAAATTGCGCATAGGAAACACTTTCATGCATCTCCAAAGGCCAATTTGCGATCGCAAACGGCCGATTTTTGCGATTCGCACCGTTTGCGATCGCAAAAACCTTTGATGCATGTGCCCCTAAGCACTGTTGGTTAGTCTTGCATATTAGCATTGGCACTGATGGTGACTGCATTACTAGGCTTGTATTAGAAGCATTGATACTGATGGTGACTGGGTTATCCCATTTCCCTATCCCATATTACATCAAATTTAAGGAGAAAAGCCAGGAGCAGGAAGCAATATTTTATAAATATTTTATATGAAAATAAAAAGAACAGTCATTTAAAAATGGCAATCATTTACCCTACACAACTCATTTTTCCTGTTTGTGCATTGTCAGGATAATTTAAATTTTGCTAGCAGAATTTCCATCTACCATTATTGTGGAATGTTTACACTCACCAAGGGGGTTGGGACAAAATCTGCAATATTTAATTCTTGAATGGAGGATGACCGGGATTTCTCCATGAGCATATCATTACGAACTTTGGAGGCAGTGACTTTCAGTTGAAATTCTCACATTCTATTAGTACAAATTAATGTTACTTTCATTTCTATGTTCATTTGTAAGCATTGGAAACTGTAATCCAAAAGTTGGTCACATCATTAGTATTTATTTATGGTTGCTCCATAACAGCATGGGGAATGGGGTACCAGAATGCTAGAGATGTCAGGCAACCTTTATTGAATGTCTGTAGTCATGCCCGAATGATCTTTCATTGAATTAAAATCACACCACATAGTGATGCAATACCCATCAAAGACTGTGACTTATCCACTACCATGTTGGGAAGAGAGTTAAGGACTGGACACTGTGACACCCCTTAGAACCACTCTCAATGCAGCAGCCAGAATGGTCACGGGAATAAAAAAATATGACCACATCTCCCCTGCCTTGAAAGAAATGAATTGGCTCCCGATTCAAGCCCGCCGCAGCTTCAGAACTGCGTGCCTTACTCACAAAGCACTTCAGACTGGGAAACCTACTTACCTTGTCGCAAAACTCAAAAACGCAGGTCAGATGAAAAGCCTAAGAAGCTCAAGCACCCTACTTCTCATTCCACTCAAAGTCCACAGACAAAAAGCACTGGCACGGTCTTTCTCGAGCAATGCCCCTAAAATGTAGAACTCCATACCAGTACATATCAGGGCAAACCCCCCTTCCTCTGCTTCAAGAGACAGCTAAAGGAGTTCCTCCTCATCCGGCATCCTAACTATTGGATCATCAATTGCCCATCGTTACAGATTCTTAACCCCCTCTATCTCTGCACCTCCTCCTTGTCATTTGTCCTCTCTCGTGCTCAACCACCGACCTGATCTGATTCTACTCAGCTGTCCTAATTATACTTACTATTGTGTTATGAACATGTACCGATGTAAAGCGCTCTGATACCCCTGGGTCTTGCCAGCCCTATATGAAACTCTTAAATTAATTAATTAATTAATTAAGGTCTGTCAGGTTTCTTTCCTGATTGCTTGAGGAAAGTGTTGCTTCTCCCAGTAGTAATGGAGCTATACTCTCATTAGTATTAATGAAGGGTGTCAGGTGTGTTTTAAATAGGGTCCCAGTTAGGGGGGAAATGAATGTGCCTCAACGTACGCTCCGTACACAAACACGGCATGGAAATCTGGAACCTACTCGACTCTCTCTCGCCCGACATCGCCTTCTTCACAGAGACCTGGACCAACGCATCCTCCGCCCCCGACATCAGCACCGCCATCCCAGACGGATACAAGATCCAGAGGAAAGACCGCCCCAACCACCCAGGAGGGGGCCTCGCCATCACCCACAAGAGCACCCTCCGCCTCACCACCTCCAGTGAAACCTTCCCCTCCGCCGAACACCTGCACTTCCAGATCCAGACCACCCCCAAAGCCACACTCCGAGGAACCCTCCTCTACAGAACCCCCAGCTCCCGAACACCCTTTGCCACCACCATCACCGACTTCATCGCACCCCATGCCATCGCCTCAGTAAACTACATACTCATTGGAGACCTGAACTTCCACCTCGACAACCCCAGCGACCCCAACTCCACTATCCTTTGTGACAACCTCGCCAGCATCGGACTTAAACAACTCGTCAACACACCGACCCACAGAGCAGGACACACCCTCGACCCCATCTTCGCGGCAGGAAACAGCGTCCAATTCAGCCACACAACGCAGCCACCATGGACCAACCACCACTGCGTACACTTCGCCATCAACAAACCCAAGGCACCCAAACCAGCCCCACGCCCACCTCGAAGGAACTGGAGCAAGGTTACGACGAGCAACTTAACTCCACCCTCACCCGAGACAACCACACCTGGGCACCCGACGCAAATGACGCAAACAACGCAGCCAAAGAACTCCACACCTGGATCTTCAACTGCGCAGACGAGCTCGCCCTGCTACGCAACCCCGACAGACAACGCCCCAGGAAAGCCGCCTGGTTCACCACCGCTCTCCAAGAAGCCAGACGCACCTGCAGACGCCTGGAGAAGAACTGGAGAAACACCAAGACAACCGAAAACCACACCACCTACAAGGACGCCTTGACGGACTACACCGATCACGGCTGAAGACACCACCTCGACCATGAAAAGCATCCACTAGGGGGCCCCCACCGACCCCTGCCCCCCTCACATCTACCACAGAGCTGCGGCCGCCATTGCACCCGAACTGCAACGCACCATCAACACCACCTTCAAAACAGGCACCTTCCCAGACGACTGGAAGCGCGCAGAAGTCAGACCCCTGCTCAAGAAGCCCACAGCTGACCCCACCAACCTCAAGAACTATCGGCCCATCTCGCTCCTCCCCTTCGCAGCCAAAGTTGCAGAGAAAACAGTCAACAGGAAACTGACACGATTCATTGAAGAGAACGCCGTCCTCGACCCGTCCCAATCCGGATTCCGAAGCAACCACAGCACAGAGACCCCCCTACTCGCCGTCACAGATGACATCCGCACCCTCCTGGACCAAGGCCACTCTGCAGCCCTCATCCTACTCGACCTATCAGCAGCCTTCGACACCGTCTCCCACCGCACACTAGTCACCAGACTACACGACGCAGGCATACAAGGAACAGCCCTGGACTGGATCCAATCATTCCTCACCGGAAGAAGCCAAAGGATCAGACTCCCACCCTTCCTCTCCGACCCCACGAAAATCACCTGCGGAGTCCCACAGGGTTCATCACTGAGCCCCACCCTCTTCTACATCTACATGGCCCCCCTCGTAGCCCTTGTCCGACAACACGGCCTCAACATCATATCCTATGCCAACGACACCCCGCTCATCCTCTCCCTCACCAAAGACCCCAACACTGCCAAACTCAACTTCCAGAAAGGAATGCAAGACGTCGCAGTCTGGATGACCAACAGCTGCCTGAAGCTCAATGCCGAGAAGACAGAAGTCCTCATCCTCGGTACCACCCCTTCTGCATGGGACAGCACCTGGTGGCCGACCGCCCTTGGAAGCCCACCTACCCCCTCAGATCACGCCAAGAACCTCGGCATCGTACTCGACTCATCACTCCGCATGAACCGACAGGTCAACGCCGTCACCTCCAGCTGCTTCAACACCCTCCGCATCCTCCGCAAGACCTTCAAGTGGATCCCCCCTGAGTCAAGGAAGACAGTCACCCACGCACTCATCACCAGCAGACTGGACTATGGAAACGCACTCTACGCCGGCATCAACAAGTCCCTACTCCGCAAACTCCAAACAATACAGAACACCGCCGCCAGACTTGTCCTCGGCATCCCCCGACACGAACACATCAGCCAACACCTACGAAGTCTCCACTGGCTCCCCGTGGAGAAAAGAGTCACTTTCAAAATTCTCACTCACGCCTACAAATGCCTACACAACAACGGACCCAAATACCTCAATGACAGAATCAACTTCCACGTACCCAAAAGAAACCTCCGATCTTCCAACCTCGCACTGGCCGAAACCCCGTGCATCCACAGAGCCAGAGCAGGCGGAAGATCCTTCTCTCACATTGCAGCCAAGACCTGGAACGAGCTACCGGCAGACATCAGACTCACCCCCTCCCTGAACACCTTCAGGAAGACTCTCAAGACCTTGCTCTTCGGCTAAACAGATCTGCGGACCCCCCCCCCCTCAGCGCCTTGAGACCCTCACGGGTGAGTAGCGTGCTTTCAATTCCCTGATTGATTGAATCAGAGGGCAAAACACCTCATTGGCAATATTGTAGTTCTTGAGTGAAGATGAAAATCTATGCAGACGTAGATAAGCAAGGTGCCCAACTCTCCATGGCATCAAGGCAGAAAAAGAGTCAAGCAAAAACTTCAAGAAAAACATCCAAAGGGAAATCTGACTGCAGAGAAACAAAAATCAGGGAGAAAAATAACAGCAAGTGGATAACGAACACAAAATAAGGGAAAAATGCTTTTCCATGCATCCATCAGTATGTCAATCCTTTCTTTATATCTGAGTCAAACAGAAACTTACATCACAGGAAAAGACTGAACTTCATCTTGAATTGGAAACCTCAGTCAGTAATCTTTGGACAGACCACCATCTTGGAAAGGGTTGTTCATAAGGATTGGCCACCTTCCTTTCTTTAAACCCATGGTGTCATCTACTCACATGAAGAACCCCAACCTTCCCTTCCAAGGCTCCATGTAAGTCACAGAGCATTACTTGGAGGGACTGCAACAATTTTAATGCTAGCACAAGACTGTGAAGTTGTTGAGTTGCGAGTCCTCAGATGCACTACCTGACTTAACAATGAACGTGCCAGCTTTTTCTCAACATCCACTGCCTTAGGTAAGCTCCATTGGGCGCAGAGTCAAGACTGATTTGCATATGGCTGGGTCCAAACTGGAATGGCGAGCAAAAAAACGATGGATTTAGGCCCAGATCTCTGTATTGGGGTGAATGTATGACATTGTTCTGCATTCTGTCCATCAATTGTTTTTTTTGCATTTGTCACCCCGAGTGGGATGGGTATGCCCAGACGTGGGTCCTGTGCTCTCCATGCCACTGGAGTCAACCTATCCTGGCTGATGAGGGCTGAAAGCCCAAAACCGGTCCTAGGATGCTTGTTTTCAGTCCAGGGAGGACCTGGCCTGGCAGTTCGGGCTGGACTTTTCCCATTGGGCGCAGGGTCAAGACTGATTTGCATATGGCTGGGTCCAAACTGGAATGGCATGGTGAGCAAAAAAACGATGGATTTAGGCCCAGATCTCTGTACTGGGGTGAATGTATGACATTGTTCTGCATTCTGTCCATCAATTGTTCTTTTTGCATTTGTCACCCCGAGTGGGACGGGTATGCCCAGACGTGGGTCCTGTGCTCTCCATGCACTGGAGCCAAGCTATCCTGGCTGATGAGGGCTGAAAGCCCGAAACCGGTCCTAGGATGCTTGTTTTCAGTCCAGGGAGGACCTGCCCTGGCAGTTCGGGCTGGACTGTTCCCATTGGGCGCAGGGTCAAGACTGATTTGCATATGGCTGGGCCCAAACTGGAATGGCATGGTGAGCAAAAAAACGATGGATTTAGGCCCAGATCTCTGTACTGGGGGGAATGTATGACATTGTTCTGCATTCTGTCCATCATTTGTTCTTTTTGCATTTGTCACCCTGAGTGGGACGGGTATACCCAGACGTGGGTCCCGTGCTCTCCATGCCACTGGAGTCAAGCTATCCTGGCTGATGAGGGCTGAAAGCCCGAAACCGGTCCTAGGATGCTTGTTTTCAGTCCAGCGAGGACCTGGCCTGGCAGTTCGGGCTTGACTGTTCCCATTGGGCGCAGGGTCAAGACTGATTTGCATATGGCTGGGTCCAAACTGGAATGGCATGGTGAGCAAAAAAACGATGGATTTAGGCCCAGATCTCTGTACTGGGGTGAATGTATGACATTGTTCTGCATTCTGTCCATCAATTGTTCTTTTTGCATTTGTCACCCCGAGTGGGACGGATATGCCCAGACGTGGGTCCCGTGCTCTCCATGCCACTGGAGTCAAGCTATCCTGGCTGATGAGGGCTGAAAGCCTGAAACCGGTCCTAGGATGCTTGTTTTCAGTCCAGGGAGGACCTGGCCTGGCAGTTCGGGCTGGACTGTTCCCATTGGGCGCAGGGTCAAGACTGATTTGCATATGGCTGGGTCCAAACTGGAATGGCATGGTGAGCAAAAAAACGATGGATTTAGGCCCAGAGCTCTGTACTGGGGTGAATGTATGACATTGTTCTGCATTCTGTCCATCAATTGTTCTTTTTGCATTTGTCACCCCGAGTGGGACGGGTATGCCCAGACGTGGGTCCCGTGCTCTCCATGCCAATGGAGTCAAGTTATCCTGGCTGATGAGGGCTGAAAGCCCGAAACTGGTCCTAGGAGGCTGGTTTTCAGTCCAGGGAGGACCTGGCGTGGCAGTTCGGGCTGGACTGTTCCCATTGGGCGCAGGGTCAAGACTGATTTGCATATGGCTGGGTCCAAACTGGAATGGCATGGTGAGCCAAAAAACGATGGATTTAGGCCCCGATCTCTGTACTGGGGTGAATGTATGACATTGTTCTGCATTCTGTCCATCAATTGTTCTTTTTGCATTTGTCACCCGAGTGGGACGGGTATGCCCAGACGTGGGTCCCGGTGCTCTCCATGCCACTGGAGTCAAGCTATCCTGGCTGATTCATGTGCCCCATAGTGCTTAGGAAACACTATAGTGACAAACTCAAGACTAGAAGTCTGAAAGCTCGAAACCGGTCCTAGGATGCTTGTTTTCAGTCCAGGGAGGACCTTGCCTGGCAGTTCGCGCTGGACTGTTCCCATTGGGCGCAGGGTCAAGACTGGTTTGCATATGGCTGGGTCCAAACTGGAATGGCATGGTGAGCAAAAAAATATGGATTTAGGCCCAGATCTCTGTACTGGGGTGAATGTATGACATTATTCAGCATTCTGTCCATCAATTGTTCTTTTTGCATTTGTCACCCCGAGTGGGACGGGTATGCCCAGACGTGGGTCCCGTGCTCTCCATGACACTGGAGTTAAGCTATCCTGGCTGATTAGGACTGAAAGCCCGAAACCGGTTCTAGGATGCTTGTTTTCAGTCCAGGGAGGACCTGGCCTGGCAGTTCGGGCTGGACTGTTCCCATTGGGCGCAGGGTCAAGACTGATTTGCATATGGCTGGGTCCAAACTGGAATGGCATGGTGAGCAAAAAAACTATGGATTTAGGCCCAGATCTCTGTACTGGGGTGAATGTATGACATTGCTCTGCTTTCTGTCCATCAATTGTTCTTTTTGCATTAGGTAAGCTCCCCGGCATGGATGGGTCTTTTCTAAGATGGGGTATCTTTGGCAGAGGCATATGCACTAGTAAATCTGGGAGATATAAAGCCAGAAATGCAGATGAGAAATCTGCCTGTTCATGTACAAGTTATTATACAGTCCTCTTCTTAATCAGGCTATTTTAGTGAAATATTTCGTTTAAAGTGTCAGAATTGATATCTACTTGATGTGCTTGCATATAGTTCCCAATTATGAAAAGCTCACACATGTATCAAACTGTATACTTCTCAAGTACAGATACTACTGATATTTCCGAAGTGTATTCTTTTCAATGATGACTTACATATTTAGTTGCATCTAGAATGAATGTTTTCATGGGTGAGTGAGTGAGTGGTCAGGGTTATGATATCTCCTGCACTTGCGCAACTATGCCATCTTGCAATCATGGGTGCGTTTATTGTTGGTATGTCCTCTTTCAATTACATCTGTACTATCTCCTCTGTTTGCAGAGTGGAAAGATTTTCATTGCAGATTACAAGCTATTGGAAGGCATACCAGGAAATATATTGAATGGTCATCAGCAGTACATGGCCGCTCCCTTGTGTCTTTTCTACCTCACACCCCAGGATGAGATGATACCCCTAGCCATCCAGGTAAGGTATTTTCTTTGATGAGCCACCTGGCTTGTCCAGAATTGTCCCTCAAATTTGAAGTTATTAGATGATTGTTGTGAATGTGAATAAGTGTAAGTCATCAGTGTCCTTCATTAGGTTATTCTGAGACAATATTTCATGAAACTGTTGCTTGAAGGGTATAGATTTATTGGTCTTAACGTTGGCAAAACCAACCCATCCATCTTCAATCATAATGGTTTGCCTTTATGACAACGGAAGATGCTTGGTACTATGGAGCTACCTGTTTAGTATTTTTAATATGCATATTTTATAACCTCTTTACCCAGAAACTTCACAGGGATTTTGTCAAAGGTTTGCTGGAATTCAGGCCATAGACTCTTGTGAAAAACCCACTCCTTTACCTTTCAGTCAAATAAGATCTATAAAGAACTCCAGAATCCGAAGTGACTGCACAGGGGAAAGGGGAAGGGAGATGGTTAGAAAGGAAATGCTCCATATGAGTCTTGAATTACTGACCTTGGGAGAATAGGTTGGTGGAAGGTGTGATGCAAGGACCATCGGTCTGCAATGAACTGACAAGAACACCCCGTTATCCTATAAGTTAAGGTACCATTATTCTAAATATACTTTTATAGCATACCATGCCTTAAGAGTTGCAGTAGAATGGTTTATCAGGGTATGGAAGTGGAGAGGCTGTGACTAGCCCCTAGGCATGCAGGATACAGTCCAGAAACAGAATAGGAAGGTCCGCTTTAATAGTCAAGATGATGGGACCTGGATGACTTGGAGTATTGAAGTAGGAGAATTCTGGAAAGGCATCAGGCAAAGCTGAGTACCTGCAGAAAGAAGGGTTAACCCTAACCACCCAAGGGAACGATAGCGGAGTGAAACAAAAAAAGGTTGCAGGGAATGCAAATGGTGCAAACTACAAGATTGGAATACCGAACCCATCAACTACTTTTGGCAGAAAAATTGTAATGTAGTGCCTGGTGCCTAAATCTTCGCAGCTGTTACTGACCCAGATGTGTCCAGTACCTCTGGCAGTGATGTATATAAATGACTGTTACAGAATATTTTTAGGCAATACAAATACCAGATAAACTTCTAGTCTTGAGTTTGTCACTATTGTGTTTCCTAAGCACTATGGGGCACATGCATCAAGCATTTTACCGGTTGTAAACGGGCCGATTCGCAGAATCAGCCTGTTTGCGACTGGAAAAATGCCTTTTCTGATGCATGTACCTTTTTGCATTCGCAAAATAGGTAATCGCAATTTTTTGCGATTACCTAAGTTGCGAATGCATTTAGGGAATCGCAATTTCGATTCCCTATTTGAGATGCATGTAGTTTTTCCTAAATGCAACTGTGCATTTAGGAAACGCTAATTACCATCAACTTCAAGTTGATCGTAATTTGTGCATGCATTGGAAAATGCAAAAAAAATGCATTTTTTCAATGCGCTGTGTAGTGCACACATGCCCTTAGGGCATGTGTGCGCTACACATTTGCATACTTACCTTTTTTGGGGGGGTGCCTCAGGGGGGCCTTAGGCCCCCAGGCACCCTTGGATTTGCATTTGCAAATTGCCATTACCACTTTGGTAATCGCAAATTGCGAATGCATTCCCATTCATTCCTATAGGCCTGTAGGCCCATAGGAATGAATGAGAATACATTTCCTAATAGCGATTCACAATTTGCGAACCGCTATTAGGGAATGTTAAGGATTCGCAAGATTAATTGTGAATCCTTCATGCATAGGCATTTGCGATTACCAAATAGCGAATCCTTAAAATTCGCTATTTGGTAACCGCAAATGATTACCTTGATGCATGTGCCCCTATATCTCTCTAGCATACAATGTGTTCTGGTGCCAAGAGCCCACATCAGCACACATACCTCTTTATCTAATCTGTGCTCAGCGTCAGAACATGTTGCAGCACCTATGGAAGATGATGTTTTCATGTAATCTGGCTGTTGATTTCCTGACAAGAAGCCAATGTCTTGTCTTCTTTTTCTTTCTCATTTTGTAGATGACCTGCTTATCTCTCAGGCTCCTTGTTCCTCTTTTCTTTCCTGTAGCCAAAATAAAGTGTTTTACACACATTTCTACAGAGAAACCATTACCCATAAATAGAAAAGGTACTTTCCCAAAATGTAAGAACCAATGACTTCAAGAAGGAAATTATATTTGACAAGAGAACCTTCTTGCTGCCTGATTCATAAAGAATATTCTGGGAGTAAGCTGACTTACTCAATTTGAAAGAGTAAGTCAATCTATTTATTTAAAAGCACCTTATGAATTGGTTCCTATGCAAGCACAACAAGATGTTTGTCTGCCTTGCTTGTTCCAATGCTACTTCCATTTAATCTTCGAGTACAAAGTTCCCAGTGGACCCTGTCCATATGTGCGTGGAGAGTTGCCTAATTTTAGCAGCTCTTGATGAGAGATAATGTTTCCAATGTCTTTACACCATATAGCCGTGGGTTTAGCATTCGTGTCTCACATTAGACTCCGATTATTTGTCAACTCTGTCATTTTCAGTGGGATTTCTGAGAACTATCAAAAATGAAATGTTAGAAAGTTACATTGTTCTTGACATCCTGTTTCAGCAAACATCTAAGTCTAATGTGTTGTCCTGTTGAGTTATGTTCTAACAGCAGCTGCTTGCTCAGTAAATACTAATATCTAGTAACTAGTTCTTTGTGCATCTTCCTTTGCAGTTAAATCAGAATCCTGGTCTAGAGAACCCCATCTTCCTGCCGAGTGATAATGAGTGGGACTGGTTGCTTGCCAAGATGTGGGTGAGGAGCTCTAATTTTGCAACCCACCAGTCTCTGTCCCATTTCCTGAGGACACACCTCTTTGCAGAAGTGTTTTGCATTGCTACATTGAGGCAGCTCCCAATGTCTCATCCTGTTTACAAGGTAAGAAAGACGAATCGGATGCTGCATAGAGACAATGTTAATTCCAAGCTCAGTAAACTGATTCACTATACAGATGGAGCATACCAATAAGGTGATAGTGCAGCCCAAACAATGTTAGGCAAAAACATCATGGATATCATGAATGACAGATTCTTGGAGGGCTCAACATTAACATAAGAGTATACAACTATATGTTACAGAAGTGCTGAGGTAGTGATAATACAAAATCTGTATGAAGCACACGCTGTACGTGTGTTGCTAGCAACTAAGTATCTGCCTGTCTTTCTTCAGCTCCTGATCCCCCACCATCGCTATACTTTGGAAATTAATGTGCTCGCCAGAGATCGCCTTATTGGACCGGGAGGGTCATTCGATAAGGTAAGATTGGGACTCATCTTTGAAGGCCACCTCTGTAGCTGGCATCCAAAAGAGGCCATGATAAACATACATAACATAGCATATACATTTGTAAAATGTTATTTCAACCTTCGGCCTCTTGGTGCTGCAAAAACATATATTTAATATTACCCAACTCAGAGGTATTCATTTTGTCGACCTCAGATGGATGAAATGCTAAGTGGAATTGTTAGAATTCAAACCTGTGGCCATGAGGTCAAACACAGATGCATGAAGTGGATGCATTTGTCTACTGGCCACCATACCCAGCTTGAGGTGATTGGAATGACAGCTATGATATCATGATGAGGATCACAGATTCTGAAAAACAAAAATCAATTGGACCTGCTTGGAGTGAGATTAGCTTTTTCACTCACTTATGCTCTATTCTTCACAATATCAAACATAATTACACACATTGTCACTGGCTGGTTATTTCATTCTCTCTACTAAAAAGTAATTTTGTTGCCACATTTTTATGTGAGTGACAGCCTAAATAGGAAGCTTCCCAGTCCACATCCATATAATGCAGAGATTATTGATTGGCCTTTTGCAAGCCTCATAGACAGGTGTTTGTACAAGAAGAAAAGGATCCTAGTAGGTATCCCCTGCCTATACATCTATCTCACCACTAGCTTCTCATGAAGTATTTGAGGATACCCCTGCAGTGAACTGAGATTCAGAAATACCTGAATTGTCTAGGCGTGCATCTGATGCAACAGGTTTGGGTTGCTAATACTCAAAAGAGAGAAGACTCTCAGGAATCATCACATGGAGACTGGAAGCTTTGCAGCTTACACTTTTGCCTACAGAATAACAACACATACCTGTGGAAAATAAACTATTCCAACCTGTAAGAAAGCCTTGCAGATCCTAAAAAAGAGAATAATCTTGCCCTGTCCTTTAAATGGACACGTCTTAACTAAGCATGAACCAGCTAAGCCCTGATCTGTAAAGCGTGCATATGAGCTGCACATTATATAAGTGAGAGCTAGTCTTATGCTTGCTAGTAGATTGTCACCATCACATCCTCTGTAGCCTAAATTATGGACAGTGGGATTGGCCATGCTCCTTTATCAATGTTGCTTGTGTGCCATGTTCGTTCAATATAATTCCTGTGGGACTTTGTTCACATGCAGATTTGTGGCCATTTTGATCACTAGAGAAGGACTTTCATCTAGCCAAGCTTTCTTTAAACAGGTACAGGCTCAAAGTCTCTTTACATACACATGGGAGATAGGTGAATTTACTGCATCATCAAATACAGTGCATATATTCTTGTATTCACCCGCAGAGACCGCATCAACGCAGTAGGAGGAGGAATCGCCATCGTCCACAAGAACACCATCAGGGTCTCGACCAGCACCGACGACACTCTCAGCACCGCCGAACACATGCACTTCCAGATCCACACGGACCCCAACACCACCCTTAGAGGCACCCTTGTCTACAGACCCCCTGGGCCCCGACCCCAGTTCAGCGACTCCATCGCCGACTTCATCAGCACGCACGCCCTGACCTCTACCGACTACATCCTCCTCGGAGACCTGAACTTTCACCTGGAGAACAACAACGACAGCAACTCCACCACCCTGATCGACAGCCTCGCCAACCTCGGCCTGAGCCAGCTCGTCACAACACCGACCCACTGCGCCGGCCACACGCTTGACCCCATCTTCTCCTCAAGCTCCAACGTCTCCTTCAGCCACACCACGGAACTCCTCTGGACCGACCACCGCTGCATCCATTTCACCTTCCAGAAACCCACCACACACCACCGCACCCAACAGATCTCACGCCGCTGCTGGAGCAAAGTCACCGAAGGCCAACTCCGGGCAACCCTCGCTCTCAGCCCTCCCTCCGACCCATCCAACACCGACGACGCTGCCTGCAACCTCAGACGATGGATGGACGACTGTGCCAACACCCTCGCCCCGCTGAAAAAGCTCACCTACAGCGACACCACCAAAAGAGCCAGCTGGTTCACCTCGGAACTCCTAGCTTCCAAGCGCACCTGCCGGAAACTAGAGAAGAAATGGCACAGCGATAAGACACCGGACAGCCACACAGCCCACAAAGACGCCATCCGTAACCACCACCACCTCATCAGGTCCGCCAAGAGAATCTCCTTCAAAGACCGCCTCGACAACAACGCACACAACAGCAAGGAGCTTTTCAACATCGTGAAGGAACTCTCCAATCCCAGCTCCAACACCAACGACATCCCGCCGTCGCAACCCCTGTGCGATTCCCTCGCCACCTTCTTTCACCGCAAGATCGCCGACATCCACGACAGCTTCGACACCCAGACAACCCCAACTAAGATCGATACACCAGACCCGCCACACACCATCGACCACGACCCCCTGCCAGCCTGGGCCAGCGTGAACATCGAGGACACCATCCAGACCATGAGCACAATACACTCCGGCTCCCCGTCAGACCCTTTCCCGCACCACATCTTCAACAAAGCCAGCAGCTCCATCGCACCCCACCTGTGCAACATCATCAACCTCTCCTTCGAGACCGCGACCTTCCCAGAGAGCTGGAAACACGCAGAGATCAACGCCCTACTCAAAAACCCAAGGCGGACCCGAGAGACCTCAAGAACTTCCGGCCCATCTCTCTGCTTCCGTTCCCAGCCAAGGTCATCGAGATGATCGTCAACAAACAGCTAACCCGATACCTCGAAGAAAACAGCATCCTGGACCCATCCCAATCAGGGTTCCGCAGCAACCACAGCACTGAGACTGCCCTCATCGCCGCCACCGACGACATCAGGATCCTGCTGGACAATGGTGAGACCGCAGCCCTCATCCTGCTGGACCTCTCCGCCGCCTTCGACACTGTCTGCCACCGCACTCTCACGCGCACGCCTCCACGACGCAGGGATCCGAGACAAGGCCCTGGAATGGACCACCTCCTTCCTCGACGGCAGAACCCAGAGAGTCCGCCTCCCACCCTTCCGATCCGAAGCCTCCGAGATCATCTGCGGCCTACCCCAGGGATCGTCCCTCAGCCCAACACTGTTCAACATCTACATGGCCCCGCTCGCACGCATCGCCAGACAACACGACCTCAACATTATCTCCTACGCCGACGACACTCAACTGATCCTCTCCCTCACCAAGGACCCCCTCGCCGCCAAAGCCAAACTCCATGAAGGAATGAAGGCCGTCGCCGATTGGATGAAGATCAGCCGACTAAAGCTGAACACGGACAAAACGGAGGTCCTCATCCTCGGCTCCAACCCCTCAGCCTGGGACGACTCCTGGTGGCCAACGACGCTGGGAGCAGCCCCGACACCCACCGACCACGCACGCAACCTGGGAGTCATCCTCGACTCAACGCTCTCCATGGCCAAGCAAGTCAACGCAGTCTCCTCCTCCTGCTTCAACACCCTCCACATGCTTCGCAAGATCTACAGGTGGATCCCGACAGACACAAGAAGAACAGTCACCCAGGCCCTCGTCAGTAGCAGACTGGACTATGGGAAAGCCCTCTACGCGGGAGCCCCGGCCAAGCTCATCAAGCGACTGCAACGCATACAAAACGCCTCCGCACGACTGATCCTCGACGTACCACGCCACAGCCACATCACCCCCACTTGAGGAACCTGCACTGGCACCCCGTCGACAGGAGGATCACCTTCAAACTCCTCACCCACGCACACAAGGCACTCCACAAAACTGGCCCAGCCTACCTCAACAGACGACTCTTCTTCTACGTCCCCAACCGCCAGCTCCGCTCCGCCGACCTCTCCCTCGCCACCGTCCCCCGCATTCGAAGAACAACCACCGGCGGCAGATCCTTCTCACACCTCGCCGCCAAGACCTGGAACACCCTTCCACTAAGCCTACAAAAGACCCAAGACCTGCTGACCTTCAGGAGGCTACTCAAGACCTGGCTGTTCGACCAGTAGCAGCATCCCCCCCCTTCCCTCTCCCCAGCGCCTTGAGACCCTCGCGGGTAAGTAGTGCGCTCTACAAATTCTGTGATTGATTGATTGATTCATTGATTGATTGTACATATACATAGACATTTCACATACAATACTATGTTGTTTGCTTAAAGCTATGCTACTGATCCAGCACATTTGATCCTGCGTTTCTAGGCCAAACTGGTACTGAGGATTCACCTCCTTTACTGAATCATTTACTACCACTTACTTACTTGCCAACTTGGTCTTCTGATGGGCCCTTTACGGCACACTGAGGGAAAAGAGAGTTAGCATTACTTGTCTGATCAAATTCAATTAACAGTGCAACCAATTTGGCTACACAACGAGGACCATAAATCGGTAGCCAAGTTCAAGGGTGTTCATTACAAGTTAGTGATCAGATTCAGATATGTCACTCTTAAGATCAGACTATATAGGTACAGTATGCCAACAGGGAGGCCAGGCCTCCTCAAAACGTTTAGGTGAACAAGTATCAGTCATACAAGCAGCTTTGAAGCCGCAATACAAAATAACAGCATAAGGATTTATACTCTGAAACCAATCTAACTTTCTATGCATTAGCAGTCTAAATCTTAAAGATACAGTTTAAGGCACATGAGTGCTCAAAGTTCAGAAGTTCAGGCAACGCTACAGAAAATGATAGGAATCACTCAAAAGAGTATGAGTAGTTTTAGCAATAGCATTTGAGAAGCTTGTTCAGGAGTCTTCAATGGGTCGGAAAGTGTTGGTCTAAACAACACTTGGCGAAATTAACGGAACATAGGGAAGAGTCTCTAAAAGTCCATTCAAGGGGCAATGGGATTTGGGAAATGGTTCAGGTCGGAGTCCAAGGAAGGTTCTGCATTGAATCTGCAGAAAGGCGTTCAGCATGGGAGTTCAGCAAGAAAGTCTGAAGTCATCTGCATTCTGCGCTCTGCGTTCTGCTTTCCCTCAGCTAGGGCAACAATAAGTTATAATCGATAGAGTCTGTGGGCAACACCCCTTTGGTTGCATCATCAATAGAAGTCAATTGTATTTGTGTCAATGTCTGTATGGATTCACATGCTACATACTGCACCAGTAGAAAAAAATCCAACACTGGATATGAGAACACCGTTTTGGTCACAACCTCAGGATTGAGCACAACAGTCCATTGTTTGGCTACGAGTATCTCATGTGGTCGTCGTTGAAATTTGTTCCCAGACATGTATCTATTGCTGTTACAAGAAATGTATCTATTCTAAACTAGCAGTTCATGGGAACACCTGCAATGAAAGCAAGTCAGCAAAAATACAGAAGCATGGTAGGTTCCCATGGGACAAAAATTCAGGCCTTTAGGGTGAAAACAGATAACTTAAGACATTAAGGGGCACATGCATCAAACCATTTTGCGATCGCAAATAGTGCGAATCTCAAAATTTGGCCGTTTGCGATCGCAAAATGGCTTTTTGAAATGCATGTACCTTTTTTGCAAATCGCAATTAAGGAAATCGCAATTTTTTGCGATTCCCTTAATTGCGAATGTAGTTAGGGAATCGCAAAATGCGATCCCCTAAATGCGATGCATTATGCAATCGCAAATTGCGTTTTCGCAATTTAGAATCGTAAATTACCATCAACTTCAAGTTGATGGTAATTTGCAATTCCTTGAAAAATGCAAATAAATGCATTTTTCAAAGTGCATCGTGGTGCACACACATGCCGTTAGGGCATGTGTGTGCACCACAAGTGCATACCTACCTTTTTTTGGGGGTGCATCAGGGTGGCGTTTTGGCCCCCTTGCACCTTTCAAATTGCATGCGCAATTTGGTACTCGCAAATTGCGCATGCAATCCCATTCATTCCTATGAGCCTCTAGGCCCATAGGAATTAATGGGAAGCCATTCCTTAATTGCAGATCGCAATTTGCAAGTCGCAATTAAGGAATGTGTAGGAATCACAATTTTTTTGCGATTCCTACATGCATAAGGAATTGCAATTCCTAAATTGCGATTCCTTAAAAATCGCAATTTAGGAATCGCAATTCATTACTTTGATGCATGTGGCCATATGCACATTTAATATAAGTGTGCATATTTAAACATAGACGTATATAATATTTCTTTAGTACTTTTAGTTCATGCTGCATAAATCATATAACAAGCAATGAAATTGCACAGCAGCAAGTATAACTAGGAACTACATTTGAAAGTACATACGTGTAACATTAATGTATACATTGATGAAACTTTATCGTTTGATCTTTTCTAATATCCTACACACATAAGGATCATTTAAGGCTAAGAACAACATTTCTAGCAGTTAGAAAGACAAATTAGCACACGTTTATGAATCATGTGTATAGCTTCAGCAATAAAGTAACGACGATGGTTATTAGAGGAAACTGCACATTGCAAATGTTACACTTTTCAATATAGCACCCATTACATTTGTAAATCCTTTTAGTTGTAATGAAGCACATAAACTTTATTGATACATGTCAGTCACTTTATTAATCCACATGAAGAAATTGTTTTCTAAATCAGTCAAAACATCTCTTATTTAATGAAGACCGATTCTAGGTTAAACATCAAATGCATTTCTTTCGACATTAGTAGACATTATGGGGCCGATTCCGATTCGGGCCGGAAATCTCTCCGACCGAGCCGGACCCGGAGAGAATTCCGACCGAATCGGACTCTGGCAGTCCGACCGAACGAGTACGATGCACACGCATGCACCCGGACTCGATTCGGTCGGACTCCCATTGAAGTCAATGGGAGCCGGTCGTACAACGCGTACGCGGGCTCCCATTGACTCAATGGGTGCGAGGCGAACAAGGGCACCCCCTACAGCGGGTACGCGTCGACGCGCATCGTGCCGTACAAGCACAGGTAGGGGGGACCCATGGGTCCCCCCTGTGTGCGACTCGCGCGGCTACGCGTACAGGGGGGTCCGACGCGGACACCCAAAGTCCGGCTCCGACAGCTCTTTCGAGCCGGACGGCGCGAGTCAGTCGGACTGCTCGCGGTGCGCATCGTACTTACCCGGCCGGGGAACGTCTCCATTGCGCGGTGCGAGTTGTGTCCGTGCGAGTCGGTCGGAGCGTGTTGAAGCCGCGTTCGAGTCGGTCGGCGATTTCGCGGGCGCTTGCATCGTACTCGCTCGGCCGGACCCGCGTACGATTCGGTCGGGAAACAGGGCTCCGAATCGGATCCGGTAATGCCGAATCCGATTCGGAGCCCTACCGGCCGAGATCGGAATCGGCCCCTTTATGTGAGAACTATACATTCTATAGCGAAAGCTCTCTGCATCAGCAGTGTCAGTTGCAAGATGTACAAGAATCATTAAGACACGTAAGACCCATGTAAAGTGCACGTTCATTTTGTGTGTCAGGTATCGGCCGTATTTTGGTTTTAGTGATGTATAAATGTGGGAAATTTTGAGCTGCACTACTACACTGAAGTACAACATTCAAAATTAATCTTTTAATGAACTGGAGATGCAACATTTTTCAGAGTCAGTGTAATATAAAAAAGCTTCAATGTAGATACTTACTGCATCGACAATTAGCAGATAACCCAAAACCTCAACAAAAACATTAGACACCTTTTCACACATCAGTTACTTTTGGACTTGGATACACTCTCAGTGCTAGTGCATCAAAACGTACACATTACACATAACCACTGTCATGTCCAAAACATTCAAATAAGCTACATGAGCAAAACATTGGCATCCTTCCTATATATAGAGGGGAACACAATGCCCAAAGTGTATAAATTGGTGAATTTGGTCTATGAATAAACCAGCCAGGAGAAGCATAGAAAAGAGACCTCTCAAGAAACTTCAATTTCCATCCACAGAACACGGCGATTGGGGTAGCTGGTACTGCTGAGCTGATAGCAAGAGAGATGGAGAATGTAAATTACACTTCCATGTGCATTGCTGAAGATCTCAAATGTCGTGGGGTTGAGTCCTTGCCCAGCTTTTACTACAGAGATGATGGGTTGAAGATCTGGTCAGCCATCGAGAGGTGAGGCATGATTTGTTTGTCTGTGATGTTGGATTGTTTGTTGTTTCCAGTGAGGAGTTGGATAAGAAAATGTCCCTTTTTGTTTGGTCACACCCATTTTTGCTCAATTTTAGTGCTGGTTTTAAGACTCTGCACACTAGGGCACTGCTGTCCATTGCCAATGTATCTGCTCTGAGTTGTAAAACATGTAGAAATTGGTTATTTCCTTATTGGCATATTTAACTTTTCTCTAAGGCAATAGTAAATGGTGTGGAAGTAATACCCATAGCATGGAAAGTTAAATGTAACCTGTCAAATGTGACACTTACTGTGCACTTCTTGTGCCATCAACTAGTGTAACAGGAAAAAGATGGCATCAGGCCTACTGGTGTAGCCTGACTGCTATAGTTGAAACCTGCACCCAAACCTGTCAAAACAACTGTTGACAAGGGAAAAAACTTCCTTTTAAATTTTAAGAAGTAACCCTTGTATAGGCCTTGTAACCTACAATGTATAGTGTATGGTATTTAAAGATGGGACAAGTAGAAATGTAATGTTACCATGTTACAGCAGTGAGTAGCTCCCAAAATCTATTTTCACTGTGGAAGGCCCTGGTAGTCCTACAAAAAACATCTATTATTCAGTGGCAAGGTACCCTTCGCGGTGAACGTGTGCTTTACAAATACACATGTCATGTTACAAGAAAACCAGATGGATTGGCTAGTGAGCATTCACCTTTACCAGCGAAAGGCAAAAAGGGCTTGTCGAGCCATTAGACTAGATGAGAAAACTAAAAATTCACCTGTCCCGTTTAGACTCAATCAGCGCTTGGTCTGCTGAGGTACACTCTCGAGTGCCCACAAAAGCATCTGTAAAAAGGATGCTACAGTACAGAAAAAACAGAAAAGATTGTATTATGAATAAAGTGCATGCCTGGTGTATCTTATTGAATGTGACAGAAAGCGATCATTGATAGTACTTTCCAGATATAAAATAGTCCCTCATGCATTATAAAAAAATGCAGAAGGATGCAGTGTTTGGATAAAATATCGAATAAAAAATATTGTGCTACAGAAATATTGTATAAAGAATATCGGGACTTCAAATATATTGACAGGTGTTGTTTTTAATATCATTGTCAAAAATATCATTGTGGTAAATATTGTTGCATATAATATATTTTTTAATGTTAATTAGTATGTATTATATTGTATTATTTTTATTATATGTGTTTATGACTATTATTTTGTGTTTATTTTTTATCTTTTTTATTTATTCATTTTTCTTCATGTTTTAAATTAATTATTGATTTTTTTAGTTGCGGGATGTTGGGTTATTATGGGATGAGCGGGGAGATTTTTGAAAATTAGGTATTTTAATTATACATTTTAGGTTAATAATTTTAAAGATGTCTAAATTAATGGTTTTGAATTTTAAAATGTATTTATTATATTATTTGTATTGTTTTATTATTTTTAAATGTTATGTTAAATAACACATATTTATCAATGTTTAAAAAAATAAAAAAATAATATTTTTTAAAACAATATATGTTTTTTATTTTCATAAAGTAGCATATTTGAATTTATTATCATGTTTAAATAAAAAATATTACATGATATTTATGAAATTGTTATAAACCATCAAGACTCCAGACATGGATTTGGAATAGTAAATGTCACCCCTGTAGTGTCCAACACCTTCCCCAAGTTGGTTTACATTGGAATGGGAATAGTAAATGTCACCCCTTTAGTATCCAACACCTTCTCCAAGTTGGTTTAGGTTGAAGTGGGAATAGTGCATGTCACCCTTTTAGTGTCCAAGATTTTCTCCAAATTTACTGTAATAAAAAGACGTCACAAATATTTTTTAAATTTTATTTTTTTTCAATTTAATCGTACTGTACAGTTTTACATTTTAACAAAAATATGTTTTGAGGACTTATAAAGGGAATTAAATAAATATTTCTGTTACTTTTTAATTGTAAAACAAAGAATAAATCTGATTTTATATATATTTTTATAATGTACATTTTTAAGTGCAATTTGTCATTGATTACAATTTTTAAACATGTTTAAACTTTTTAAAATTCATTGTTTTAACATTATTTTAACATAGTCTTAATTAGTATATGTTAAATATTTGTATATATTTTATACTATTATTTAATTTATACTTTACAATTGTTTCAAAACTTTTCACAAAATTGTTTGACATGTTTTATAATTTGTATAATTTTCAAAATTTATGTTTACATTTATTTAACATTTTTACTATATTTACCATTCATTTCTACGGGGGATAGTCTATTTTTTAGTTTCATTTGGCAACCATTATTTTAACTGCTAACTTCTATTTTGTAGTCTGTTGGTGTTATTTTGGGTAATTTTTTCCAGAAACCAGTTAGATGGTGCTGTTCGTCGGCACAGGCAAGTCCTTTTTTAAGGATTTGTTAAGGGTTTTGAGGGTAAGAGGGATTTAGGATGGATGTTTAAAACTTGGATATAGTGACGTTTGTGAGTTATTGGTATATTTAGATGTTTTGCACTATTTTGTTGCTTTGCGTTTTTTTACATTGTAATATGAATGCATGAATGTTTTATGTTAAATTATGTGGTGTTATTTATGTTTTGATGATTAAATGTTATGTGTGTGTATTTTTGGGTTGGAAATGTATTGTGCGGGTGTGTGTTTAATGCTACTTTTACAGGGATTTGTTTACAAACACTTTCTATGAGAATTTTGAGTTTATGATTTTTTTTTTAAAGGAAATCAGTTTTGGTTTATTAGAAACCAATGGTTTTTACTTAGGTTTTTTTTCGGGTTTGCCGGACCAGTTGTTTTTTAAAACACTTTTTTTTGGAACCAACATACTTTAGATTGCTTTGATGAATTTTGATTGGCTTGTTTATATTTTTGAATTTTTTTGGGGAGCTTTTAGGATTCATTTTCTTCGTCTTTTTGGGGACTGCTATTTTTTGTTACGTGGTGAAAGATCTTCAGCTACAAAACAGTAAGTTTTATTTCTTACTTTTTTGTAGGTGGGAAATGTGATATATTGTTTATGTTATGTGTATGTTAATATTATGTGGAATTGTTTGGAATATGTGTTGTATTTATTCGATGTGATGTATTGAATATGTTTTTAAGTTGGAAGGTTGATTATTGGTATATTTATTTAATATTAAATATATATATATTTTTATTATCATTTTAAAAAAGGATTTGATTTGTTGGTTTATAGTTTGTTGCAGTTTTTGAGGTTCTTGGTAGATTGATATTTAATTTAAAATATGCTTTTGGCTATCATTTCTAAGTAATGTAGTCCTTTGTTATTTAGGAAGAGTTTGACTTTAAATTGTGGCATGTCGTACGTTCTTTTAGTTTGTTTGCTAAGTTTTGGGCCAATTTCCGTATCAGATTGCTCTATTCTTAGTTCTTGGTAGCTTTTCTCTTTTTGTAATGCTTCAATAAATATGTGTAATGTAGGTTGAGTTCTGCCTATTATGGATTGGAAGGCATTGTGCCATCCTTCCACTCCATTGTTTGTTTTGGCCTCCTATGCCAAGGTGCTGTCATAGACATTCCACCAAGGTATCTGGAATGTGGCTTGGAGTCTGTGTCCTGACTGATGTAGTCTGCCAACCCAAGTGACTTCGAAATAGTCCATTAGGGGACTAAGGGGCTGATTAGGATGGTGGGCGGACTTATGTCTGCCTGCCACCCTATCGGAAAACGAGACCTGCTTACAGGCTGTCAGCGGTCCCGACATAGGCATTACGATGTGACCGCTACCGCGGCAGTCGCAATGCCTATCTTTTGCATTGCGGCGGGTGCTGCTGGCTGCAGCACCCGCCGCATTGCAAAACGGGGATACATTACATATCCCTGCACTATGTGGCAGACACCTAAAACTAGGGGATAGGGTGGTGGTGGGCCCGCTAGGGAGCCCCCAATGTCCCTTTCCGCCAGCCTTTTCATGGTGGCTGGCGGGGAGGAACATCATAATCCTTACGGCGGTGCCTGGCAGGCAGGGATTATGGCTGCTTCTGACGCACCAACAGGCTCATTGAGCGGGCGATACACATGCTTACGAAGGTGGTGAGACCGGTGGAGATCTCACCGTCATCGTAATTGGGCCCTAAGTTTGTCTTCATTTTGTAGGTAGAAAGAGCTTTTTATATTAGTAAGTTATAGTGGTTGGCTACTTCTGTGAGAGGGACATAGGCTAGTGCTCTCATTTTTTTTAATTTCCAAAGCGATTTGGCTGTTATTGAAGTATTCTACACTTAGGTCCTGATTCAGAGTTTGGCCGTCCATCTGCCGGCCTGTTATGTGTATGGGACTTTGGGTAGTATGTCTTTGAGTAGTTTGCTTGTGGGCTAGTGCTTGCCTCTCCTATATTTTGTAAGATTTCTCTAACTTCTATTTTTGTCACATTTGGGGAGTGGTTGTGCTCTTTTACATTAATTACAAAATTATCTTTTGTAATTGGCATCCCATAGCATGCATTGGAATAATATTCAGTACATTTCCAGTTTATAGTTTCTGTGGATGCACTTTCTTGGCTGTAGGTGTAGCCCATGTGATTTTGCTTTCCTTTCTGTGAAGTGATAGATTTGGCGGCTTCTGCCATTGTATCTCTAAGTAGAATAATAGTTCAAATATATTGCAACTTAACTTTTGCTATTAATATGTTAAAAGATGCAGTTACTCGTAATTTGTTTTATTACTTGTATGTTTTGTTGAGATGTTTTGCATGGTTTTGCAGCTTCTCTTTTGAGCTTGTTTTAACATGGAGCAGGTGCTTATTTTTTTGTTGAAAGAGCAAAAAGTTAGATTAATTAAAAATTGTATTTTGTTGCTTTTGTCTAGGTTTATTTTTTGTCTCTTTTGGGAGAGTTTATAATTTATTATTTGTGCATACTTACCTTATTATATGTTCTTGCAACTTTGTTAAAGTTGATATTTTCTGTCAGTTTGTTGGTTTGGAAGTTGTTGTTTTTTTAGGTAGTCTATGTAAAAGATCAAATTTACAGAGTATGTTACAATTTATTTCTTAAATTATATTTTTAGTTTAATCAGGTAATTGTTTGTTTAAATACAAGTATTACTTACTTGATTATGTAGTTGTTGAGATACATTATTTAATTTTTAATTGTTTGTTGTGATAATCTGGCAGAATGTCCTCCTCTTGCAGTGTGTGTCATTTTTGGAGTATTTCGTTTTTGAATTAATATGCCTTTTATATTGTTGGTTTAATTGTTTGATTTTATTGGTTAAAGCTGTGTATAGTGTTATTTTATTGGTTGGTTTAGTATAGTTTGAATTTATTTTTATCAATTAAGTCCTTGTTTGGTAAACGCTAACTTATGTTTTCTTTTTTTAGTATAATATATAGTTTATTTTATTTGCATATGAATGTATTTGTTTATATAGTAATTTATATTTATGTTTGTTATTAAATGTTTATCATTATTGTTAATGCTTTTACTGTTTTATTGTATGTATTTTAGGTGTACGATTTTTGGGGGTGAATGCTTAGTTACTGGTTGATGTTATATATTTTTATTTAATTATAGATGTGTATTACAAGTTTTGTGTCTAGTTGAAGTATTTGTTTTATGTTAAAATAGGTTTTTGGTATATTTTTAAAGGATTTATTAGTTATGTGGCGATAATATTGTTGTTGATATTGGGGTAATCAATATTTTTTACATGTTATATGTTTATTTATAGGTGACGATATTTGAGTTTCTGACTTTGTTGTTATATACGTAAAAATCTGTGTTTTTAACAACGATATTTGTGTGCCCAATATTTGTGATTTTTATAGTTCGGTATACAGAGTCGATATTTTTGTTCTCGATATTTAATTTCCGAATTTGTTTATTTCGATATTTGTTGGATCAATATTATGTCAGTGATCCGAAGAATGCACACAAACATATAATAGAAAGTCAACAAGATGAAAACACTTCTGTGTCCTGATTCAAGATGTGATTCAAAATGGCCAAAAGGTCTCGATCCAAAGAAGTCAATATCTAAAGGAAACAAAACCTACTATAGGTAGAATATATATTTTGAAAAAACAAAAGGTTCTGTCATTTAACAGACCTACAAAATATGTATTTCTCATTATTGTGTAAGTAGTCAATGCATTAAGGTGATGGCGAGCAGGGCACTATGTGCGCAATATGGAGACTCTGTGAGAAAGTGTGCAAAGAGAGATCACAGATAAAATGACTTGCTGTTGTTGTTGAGAAGAGAATTTCTTCTGCTATGTGCCATGGACAAAGTCGATTCTCTGCTGGAAGACCACAGAAGCAGCTGAGGGACTGGCACTCCATGTTGCATATACGTCTTCTGCTAATTGCTTGGAAGATATAACCCTCTTGCCACAAGATTGCAAGCAGCTCATGAGTTTGCATTCAGTGCTGCACAACATATGAGTTCTACCAAGTTCTCCTGAAACTGTTGCCCCACTGCTGGAAGACCATGTGCTGATCGCTGCTGAAACTGCAGCTCCCGCCATGAACTCAAATGCTGGATATCTGAAGCAGGTTGTTTCTACTGGCGGTCTGGAGTTTTTGCCTTGAAAGTTTCCACGTTCCAATGCAAAATGGGATTTAGGGGCATATGTTAAAAATAGGAATTGCTATTTCCTAATTGCGATTTTTATCGAATCTCAATTAGGAATTAGCAATTCCTAATGTAAGAAAACTTACAAACTTCAGATAGAGGTTCCTAGTGGGGTCACAAATAGACCTACGTCATAGATATTAATGAGGTAGGTTACAGTTTACTACTCATTAGGAATTGCAGCCATCAGAGGGATGGTGGCCTGCTGTGGTCAGCAGAACACCTTGTCTGTCATTGCTTTTCAATAAAACAATATGATTTTTTTAGAAATGCAGCCCATTTCATTAGATCACTGCCTGATCTTAAAAAATATTTGTTTCAACATTTACAAAGGGGATCCCATCCCATTTGTGAATCATTACCATATCCCTTGAAGTGACGGTAAAAAATGAATGCTTTGTGACCTTAAGTCATGCCGGGTCTGGTGGCTCAGTGGACTAATGCATCCACTGCAGGGGCCTGTGTTTGACCTCATGGTCACAGGTTCAAATCCCGGCGGGTCCACTCAGTCTTTCATCCATTTGAGGTCGATAAAATGAGCACCAATGAGTTGGGTAACAATAAACATCTGTTATTCAGCATCAAGATGCCCCGTTGCTGGGGTGAAGGTGCGCTTTACAAATACACATGTTATGTAAGGTGCTCAAAAAGATTCATCATACCTCAATAAATCGCCTGGGGCCTTTCCAGCACTTATGGTGTCAATGGCCAGGATGGTCTCTTTTAGAGAAAAGTAAGGTTTGTAAGTTCTACTAGAGTGTAGACCAGACAATAATTTTTGTAATGGGGGAGGAAAGGGAACTTCAGCCTTCTTATGCTGGGAGTACAAATACGAACAATTTTGAACCCAGCACTCAGAATCTAAATAATGATAAATTTGGGTTTGTTTGTTCTTATTTCCATGGGCAATTATTGTTGTGGTATCTCTGGTTTTGGCTGCACTAATCAAATCACCCCAATTAGCATCATCACATTTCTTTTTAGCAAAGGATAACAATTTCTTACAGTTAGCTCTTTCTTCTTGGACAGAAAGAACGCATTTAGACTTTATAGCCTCGATTAACAACGTTTTGGCTGCTCTGCAATACTGCACCGGGGTCCCTTACTAATTCTTCGATCCACTATTGGGGAAGATTTTTTAGTTAAGTGTGGTCTCAGGTTCTCCACTAAAGAACGGTGAATATCAACAATGGGCATATCTTAAGTCATGTAATCAACAAATGGAGCTACAGTATCTGACGAGGCATTCTAAATCTTAGTCATAGTGTCAAGAAACCCTGATACTCACGGCCATTTAATCGATCTGCGATTATTCCCAATATGTGGTAACACCAATAGTGGATCTAAAGACAAGGTCAGCGTCTCTACTAGAAATTACCATCAGTGGCTCATTAATAGGAGTGTCAGGACTCCGCCCCTGGCCCAGTGCTTAATTTGTGCCGGTGCTTTCCGGTGCTTAGCACCGGCACTTATTTCTTAGGGCCGGGTCTATACACGATAACGGTCTCTCCAGTGAATAGATGATATTGCATCAGCAGCACTGCTCGTGTTTTTCCTTCAGCGGGGCCTTTCCGGCAAGACTAGTCGCTATACGAAATTGCTACTTTGCAACCCGTTCGGAAAATACCTAGTGCATTTGTAACTGTCCCCAAAATATTCCAAGGGTGGAGTTGGAATAGTTAACAAGCCTCCTGCTCTGCATATACCTACCGCCCTCACATTCAAAGGGGGCAAGCTCTGAGGAAGTTACACTTTAATTTGTTCTTCTGGGCAGGTGTGCGTTTATTATTTTTTATGTCACGTTCATCCTTCATGAAAGGACTGCAGCGTTTATTATTGACAAGCGACGTGCAGCTCGCGCTCTAGGGGGAAAGGCGCGCGGGTCGTATTTTCATGAAAGAGGCAGGGCCTTCGAATCTTGCTGGAGCTGCATGCCACGGTAAGGGGTAAATAAATCAATTTTTTTCAAGGAGTAGTAACTCCGTGCTTTGTTACTTACAGCATGTGTTACGCCGGGTTTAATTATTTTAACATACCCAGCTGTGGGACATGTTTTTTTAGGACTTATTCCCAGGGGATGCCAATGAGACAGTTAATTTACCTTATTAGGTTCCCGTGATTATAAAACGGATGGCTCTCAAAAGAAACTGCTCTATGAAAAGCATGCACTCGTCCAGGGAAGCCCTTGTTCCTTGACTTTGTTAATTTGTAAATAAATCCATGCCTGCCTGGATTCGGTCAGTGGTGCTTGATTGAGCGTGCCGTGCTGTAAAATATTTAAATTTGGATGCGGGCCTCCCGCCTTCTCATGAGGAACACGGACGGCACACACACACACACACAGAAACTGCCTGGGCGTGGTGACGTCAGCCCCGTCCTCCCTCCTTAGCGTTGAATCATCAAGTGCTTCCTCCCAAGTTGTATGGACAAATGCAGATCAGGGTCTCCACTTTTCACATGCCCCAGCGTATTGCGCAGCTGCAGTGCTAGTCATCGAAGGAAGCAAGCAGGAGGCCTATACATAAAACTGAAAAAAGGCAGTAAGGAATTATTTCGTTTTTGTTTTTTAACATACGCTACTGAAGCAAGTATGTCTTGATTAATGGCTTGGTGCGTGTGTGGAAAAGTGCAAACCCTATTTTCATTCTAGCTCTTGTTTATATGCAAAGGTAGCGACATTACATGTGGCGGCAGTCTCACATTAGAGCGCAGGGTGATGTCAGTACTAGACTCTGCCTGGATCTTAATCTCATCGGCTATGCCAAGTTGGGGTTTCCTGAGTCACAATCAGGTTTTGGGGGCATCTGCTTAGTGTGCTAAAAATCGTAACCTTTGTCGGGCTTGCTTTTGCGGTCTTAGGCAGCCTTCGGTGCCACTGCTGTCACCCGCGCCAAACCTAAGACCTTATCTCAGTCCGGTGAGCCTGTCACCGGTATCTCTTCTGTGTCATGGGCGGGACGTGGAAGGCCTCTGTGAGGCCCTCTAGTGTGTCGGATTCACCCACAGGCCTCAGCAGAGTTGTGGGACTTGTGGCATATGCATATCTGGAGTGCACATGCACACACTCCACGCCCTCCCACCCTCACTCACCCACCCCTGTGTCAGATCTGGGCAGAACTTCCAGTACCTCAAGCAGCATTGCCAGAACAATTTCTCTTACTCCTGTGGAAAGCCAGAGCATGCGAGGCAGGCCCTGGCAAGCAGAAGGGAGGAGGCAGGCGGACGGACTGACCAGCAAAGAGTAAACAGGTGACACCGAAAAACATAAAAATACCTAGCATAAAAACTGAAGCACTTTCCAGAATGTGTGACAGCGAGACCTACACACAGCAGGCCACCATGGAAGCACCAGAAGCTCAGAGCGCAGAGCTCAAGGTCGCCATGGAAAAATGGTGAGTGCCCCTAAAATGTGATGTTTGCCTTTGCCTACAAGAATGTACCCCATAATACTACTGAGCACAGCCTATACAGTGCGCACCACAAACTGAGTTGTTATTGGCTGCTATTAATGTTAAATGGAATTACCCATCTGTGGGGTTTCCGTTTTATTGACCTTTGGAAATGGAAAGGCTGACTTGCCCTTGCCGGAATCCAAATCTGAAAACTGCTGTACAGCAGGTGGAGAGAGCCTTGTAAACTAGCTTACAAAAAACCACAACCGCAACCCATGACCCGCAGGTAACACACAGGTCTCTGCAGTGCGCACATTAGCCAACCGAGCTATCTTACTAGGAATTGAACCTGTGACCTGTAAGTGGCACAAACATCTCCTACTTTAGAAGTTAACCGGCTATAGGAGGTCACCAGGGAGCGTGAATGGGATGTACTTGAAGGACATACTCTAATTCGGATGCCTTGGGTTTTGTTTTTCACCAGCAAATTAAACTGGATTTTGTTCCGTGGCGAACAAAGAATACAGATTTTGCTTGTTCCACTTTTATGGCAGACTTCTCCGGCTTCACCTGGCTGCTGGAGAGAGATGAAGTTTTGTCTGGTGGCAGTTTCGACTCATCTAAGGTAGCGCAGAGCAGGCGCAGAGGGTTAATATGCCTGCTGTAAAGAACGTGTACTATGCAGATTACAGAACAGTATTTCTTGTGCAGTGCTCAGAGGGATGCTGCTTTTTTCAGAGATCCTTTTGTTACTGTGCACTTCATAAGTTACAATCATGATCTAGCACAGTGAGCTGTGAACTGCCATCAAAGTGCTAGATGCAAACAGCATGGTACAGGTTAGAAAGTTGTTTTTTTCCCAGTCTTTGACTATCCTAATTTTACTAAAAAAGGATTTGTTTAGGTAGAAATAAATTGTTAATTGTAAAGTCAACTCTAACCACTGTGTTACGTTGCAAAATTTGCATTAGTGGCAATAATCATTTTGGCCAATTTATTCCAAAATTGTGTTTTAAATGTTCTTTTGCTTTCATTTTTTTCAAAAATTTCTGGGTGGCGGGGGGAACCTCCTATCAAAACCTTACCTGAGGAAGTCTCTCTTGCTGAAATTCAGATTGGGTATTACATCTGGCTTTCAGCAGTGTCAGTTGAGGATATGGGTGAAGCCAATAGAGTGAGTGGGTGGCGCCAGTGGAGGAAGTGGGTGGGGCCGGGAGAAATGGGTGTGGCCTCCTAAAAAAAATTGAGCACCTGGACTTCATATTTTACAAATTAAGCACTGCCCTGGCCCCATTTCCTGCCTACTATTTCTTATTATTAAAGTTTTATTTCAGGAAGTGTGCCTATCAGGACATCACTCTCACCCTCGCTCTGCGCGAGGGTCAGGCAGAGGCGTTGCAATTCTCACAGACACATGCACTAGTGTGCATGTGCCCCCGTCGCAGCTTTTTCTGGGCTTGTATAATTTCAGCCCAGATCCTTTGTGTACTGTGTTGCTTATAGCCACACCCACCTGTGACATACAGCACTCTCGCTGATTGAGCACAATACGTGCGCTTTAGGCTTAAGCCCTTTGCTTCCCGATGCTGTGTGTCAATCATTGAGGTTGCACCTTTCCCAACTTGTCAGTGGGTGGTGTAGTTTCAGCAGCCGTTGCTGAACACGCTTCACCCTGTGACAAATTGGGAAAGGGGTGGGGCTCACACAGAGACTTGGAGCACTTTGGGAGCCTCTCACTGCTTGCTAAGTGATTTCCGACTGCAGACACTTCTTGTTGACAGGTTAGTTCGGTGGTCTTATTTATTTTATTGTGCATGTTGCAAGCAGACTCCCATGTGTTAGCCCAGGATCTAGTAAAGGCCATAAAAAGGTAAACCATTGGAGTGAAAGTGAAACTCTTGATAATGCTGTCGAAGGGGCACATCTTACCCCGGTTTGTGCATTGACTGTCTGGTTTTCTGGCCCAGGGAGGGGATTTAGGGGAACTGGTAGAATTAGTTGAAGTCATATGTAGCAGTCTTATGTAGAAATAATCACATCGCTCACATTCTCGGGCCTTTATCAAAAACCAGTAGTGCTATTTAGCTCACAGGTCTCTGGTTAACCTTTTGTTTGGTGCAGATAGGCCCGGTCCAGCCGTGTACAAAAATATATACCAGACAATTTAGAAACAGACAGTTAATTAGAGCACTAGTGATCACTGACACATGCTTATACATCAGATAAAAATAAGGAATGGAAGACAGACGACAGTCAACTAATTTTTTTTAACTATTTTTACAATCCTCAATATTACCACAAACTGCCTGCAGCAAACACAAAGGCATACAGTCTACCACACCTTGCAAAAAACACCTGGAAAGTGTGCATTTACATTTGCAAAAGTGTCCCAATTTGAAAATGTGGGACACCTTTTTAGCTGTCTGATTCACAAATGGGACAAGTGTACTAATTCACTAATTCCATAGGGATTGGTTCAAAGGGGTGAGGTTAAAATTGTAAAGTAAATAAATAGATGTATGCCCCAGCGCTGCTGGCACAAAATATAAAGTTTCCATCTGAGGTGCACAGTCTTTATTAATCTGAAAACCAGCTATCCAGTTTCCCACTCTAGGCCACATTAGCATCCATTTGCGAGCCCAATGATTCCATTAAAACAGAGAGGACGGTCCCATGTCCCTGAAAGCTCTGGTCTTTATTCGTTTTTGCAATTACACATAATCTGGCAGAATATTACATAATGGCCCAGGTACTTGTCACCATTGTCATCCTGCCCCCAGCGCTTGGGCCCTTGTGCTGTGGGAGGCAAACTCCCTGAAGTTACCGATAATATTCAGCATAGCAGGCGATTGACTAATTAATAACAAAACCAATCATTAGCAGGTCAGTCACTCCTGTTGCCAATGGACCCACAGTGTGTCTGCAAGTGCAGGGCTACCAGGCCAGTTGTATATTGGCTGTCTGGGTCTAATAGGCAAGCATGTTGGAGGGGATGGGTTGGTGTACTCCCCTATTCAATATTTTAAAGTGGGAAGACTCTGTTCTCTGAACTGACCCCAAGACACAGATTTCCAAAGATATTGGTCTAAAACACCAGTTCTTATGGAGAAAATCAAGTTACACAGAGGAGAGACGGTGTGCAGCCCCATGATATCTCAATGTGTAAAACAGAGCAGTGAAGTGCACAACATCTTGTATCCGGTGCCCTCTGGGTACACATGTTTTCTAGTCCTGTTTTTACATTTTGCAAACCATTGTTTTCGGGTGTCTTTCTCCATCTGATGCAAACTTACACTACAGTATCCCGATTGCACATATGCTTTGCTCGAAAATGCGCTCTGTTATGTACACTTATAACTATGCCATACAGTATTGATTTTGATGTTGTGTCCTTTCTGTCCTAGTTGTGTACCAAGCTTCACAAACATTAGAACTCTGCATACATTATACAGTCTGTATTTCAAGGGAGCTTGATTTCAGGTGTTCATTTTTGCATCACTATATTCATTGAGATTTTTACCAAAGGGCTGCACACCGATTAGAACCAATGAATACTGAGGGGCAGATTTACAAGCCCCTTGCGCCACTTTTGCGTCACTTTTCCCATGTTAAAAGTGACGCAAAAGTGGCGCAAGGGGCTTGTAAATATGCCCCTGAGTGGGTAATTCACACAAAATTAGTTCATTTGTCTAGCTTTGCTAATTGTTTTATGATTCACAAACCTGAAAGACATTGTGTCTTGGCATATGCCTTTCTTCAGCTCCAACTTTGAGTGTGGATGTGCACTGAGCAGAAATTGCTTTTTCTCCCATGAGTGAAAAAGACTACAAAGTAGTTTCTTCAGATGAAAAACGTTTTTTCCACGTGAAGATTATTTTTGCATCTATACTAAAAGATTGATTGTTTGGGGCATTTCCTCACCCACACGATAACACTTATGTTTAGAATGGCAACAGGTGTGGAAAATTCACCATTTTACCACATTTTGTTTTTTAATTCAAAGGTGGTGGACCCTCCAAACCCACTTTGCAACAGCCATGCTCCATCTTCTTGCTTGAATGTGCAGACGAACTCATGGTTGCCCTTACGCCGTACCACTTTCAACGTTCACCAGCCACCCCTGGACATTACTAAATGGAATGGAAAATTATTGCTGTCTTCTCTTGCATCTACCTTAAAATCCAGCATTCTAGCCCAAAGGGCAACACTAATAAGTAAATAATCAATCTTTGAGTGAGAGTTGCCTCATTTAAATGTGAAAGAGCTGGGATAAGCAGACTTTGACCTGCCATTGCAGGCCCACAACCTGGGTTCTACTGTAAAGTGGGGCATTTGCATGGTGGACACATTGCATGGAACTGAGACACCACTATCAAGACAAGGGATACTGCAGATCATATCCTCCTCCTTCATCACCAAGTTCAGGCCATTTATAGTTTTGAACGCGCAGTTAAGGTCCCCTTTTAGGATAACCATAACTTTAGGACTTAGCCAATTAAGAAAGGTATCTAATAACTCTATTAAAGGGGACTATACATTACTCTTCCTTCGTCAAAGATAGATGTTCAGGCGGTATAATTGGAGACCTTTTTGTGTACTAATTCTTAGTCCTAAAATGTCAGGAGAAACAAACCTTTAAATATCAATGTGGACATTAAGTGAAATTTTTGTCCAAAGGACAAGTCCCCTTGGTCTACCACTGGAGGAGGGCGTAGCATTAACACACAATGTTTTATACCCTGGTTTGTATGGTGGATCAAGAAGCCAGGTTTCCTGAAACAGGCAAAAATGGAACTGCTCAACATACTCTTGCCATTCTGAATCTATCAGTTTATCTATCAACCCAGCTATGTTCCAAGACACTAAATGAATAGACTCAATGCCCTTGTTTTCACTAAGCCTAGAACCAGAGGAGGCTACTGCTGTCTTTGTATTAGAACCTTGAGGATGAACCTCCTTCTCATGTTTCTGCACTATCAAATTTTGGTCTGCTGTGTAGTGAGGAATTGAATTTTTGATCAAATGATTTAAAGGTCTCTTAAGTAGAGAGTTGTCATAACAAAAAAATGACTCTTCCCCGAAAAGTCAGTCGACCACCCCCAGGTTTACTGAGGTATATCTTCTAGATGGTATATTGGATAAAGGTGCCGAGTTACCTGAACGATGGGGTATACAAAAGGAAGGTATGTTTAGCTTAAACCTTTTCGCTGAACTGATCAGTATAGAAGATCTAAGCTCCATAGAGATCAGATCATCCACTATGGGCCAGATGTTTCAAGCGTTTTACCGTTTGCGAACGGTAAAAAGCCTTTTGGGATGTATCATCTCAAAAAACATTCGCAAAATAGGGAATCACAATTTTTGCGATTACCTATTTTGCGAATGCATTTAGGGAATCGCGATTTGCAATTCCTTAAATGCAATGCTGGAAGCAAAAAAATATTACGACCTGGCTTTAAAGAATCGCAAATTACCACCAACTTCAAGTTGGTGGTAATTTGCAAATTCCTAGAAAAATGCACTTTTTTGCATTTTTCGAGGTGTCAAGTGGCGTACATACATGCCCTTAGGGCATGTATGTGCTCCACATGTGCACACATGCATATTTCAGGGGTGCAACAGGGTGTCCTTTTGGCCCCCTTGCACCCTTGAAATTGGATGCGCAATTTGCGAGTACCTATTGGGTACTCGCAAATTGCGCATGCAATTCCCATTCATTCCTATGGGCCTCTAGGCCCATAGAAATGAATGGGAAGCAATTCCTTATTTGCGACTCGCAATTTGCGAGTCGCAAATAAGGAATGCGTAGGAATCGCAATTTTATTTGCGAAACCTACATACATTGCATTTTGCGAGCCCATAATAGCGAATCGGTAAAATTCGCTATTAAGGACTCGCAAAATACAATGTTGATACATCTGGCCCTATGTCTTTAGATCTGAGAAAAAAGAAAATGTTGTCAAACTCCCCTCCAATACTAATGATGTGTTCCACGATAACTATGTCTGATCGCACAATCGATAAACATTGTCGTTCATGCCTAATCCAATGAGTAATCTTGTTTTTTAATGAGTCCTCTGGTATTATTTCTTAATTTGGGGACATTGGTCATGTATATTCTATAACCCATAGTCCTTTGTGAACCTAGGTTGCATTGTTCATTAGGATGATGGAAGGATCTTAAATGAGGTATCCTTTTGCTAAAGCATATTTTATGCCTCATTAGGTACATCATAGAAGGGATATTGGGATGAATTATTATGTGAAGGAACCCGAAAGCCTCTAAATTCAGCTACCACCTTAGGATCCATATGAGGTATTTGTTCTTTAAGTAAACCAACAGCACTCGTGGAACTACTCCTTTTCAACCCAGGGACATATGTGATGGCGTGGTTTTACGAGGTGTTAGGGGCACAAAGAGGTCTAGGTCTAAAAGGTGGAGTGGGTGCTTGTATGTCCTTCATCTGAAGCTTATCTCTTTTATTTGCTTCCGCTACCACAGTACTGTTCCTCTGAAAATAGCTACTCAAGATCTCCCTTTGAGCTTCATTATTTGCTAATAAGATTTCAACCAGTCTTTTTAAGTCCACCACTACTTTTATAAGAGAATCCATTTTAAAATTCAATTACTTCATCACTACCTTACACTGAGGGGTCGATTCCGATTCGGGCCGGAAAAAGCACCGACCGACTCGGATCCGGAAAAAATACCGACCGACACGTACCCGTGGCGCACGACACGCCAAGTACGATGCAAGGTGCGAAAAATCCGACCGACACGTACGGAAACAAAGTCGACCGACCGAGCCGCACGGAAAGCAGCAATCCGGCCGGAAAAACACGCGAATCCAACCGACCGACACGCACCCGGAACAAATCCGACCGAAACGTACACGCGAACTCCAAACCGCAAAGTACGATGCAAGGCGCGAAAACCACGACCGAGTCGGACGGAGGACAAGCCGTACGACCGACACGCATACAAAACCGAGCCGAAGCAACACAATACACCGCGACCGACGCGTACGCAGCATAGAAAGCTGCACAAACACAGCGTGAACGAAACGGGAGAACATCGTACGAGACCAATGCAGGGTCCGACTCGGTCACAAGAACGTTTCCAACATACACAAACAGCACAAAGGAAAAATCACCCAAAATAAGGCCAAACAAGCAATTACCAAGCCAATAAATACTGGGGGGTGGGGACAGAGAACAAAGACACACCCACAACTCCACCTATATAAAGGACACAAATCACAACCATGAGCCTTTGCAAATGCCATTCCACTGCCAGCACCCAAGAGAAAGCAACCACACACCCACAGCTCATCCCTCACACAAGCCACACACCATCAGCACACCAACAAATACCTACCTCACATACACCCAGCAAAACACACACTCACACACCCTCACCTGCACACCAACACACACATCACTCACCATCACCACCCATCACCATGCCCCCCAAGAAGAATCCCAAGTTCCTAGATAGTGAATTGGAAGTCATGGTAGACGAGATCCTCAGGGTGGAGCCACAGCTGTTTGGCACACTGGTCCAACAGACCCCCATGTTGCAGAAAACCAAGATGTGGGAGAGGATCATCAACAGGGTGAACGCCCAATCACCATGTCGGCGCACAAAGACCGACATCCAGAACAGGTGGTATGACGTGCGCAGGAGGGTACGGAAAATGCTGAAGCAAGACTACATCAACAGCCAACACACCGGCAGTGGCCCTCCTGCCAAGCCAATATACCTCAGGCCCTGGGAGGAGAAGGTGCGGGCCATCCTTCCGCCAGTGAGCGTATATGGACTAGAGGACATCCCAGAGCCTGGTGAGTACACAACAAATGTACACAATATACTGCCACAAAACACACACATCACTGTCAAGGGGAGAGTCAAACCATGCACTCATAGCAATTACACAGCAACCAGAACAGAATCATCCCAAAATGTGTATGTCAGTCAGAGAAACACAACACATGCCATCAAGAAAGTCACATCCAACTGTGCCAACACATGTACAAACACAACCACAACTACAGCTAGGCAGTGGCACAAATAGAACTAACAAACACATCCAGACATGTAGCCACCACAACAACACCAACACACAGTGAAGACCACTCAAAGGAAGGAATTCTGTGTATGCTGGCCAAGTCAGTGTAGCCAATAGCATCATGGGAGTCGCAGTCACAGATATTGCTCACCCCACAACTGTCCCATCAACACCACCCTGAACCATGCTCACATCACAGGAAGTGGAGAAGGACTCACAAGATGGCTGACACTGGCTACTGCTGTGGGGAGCACAAGGCCCTGCTGGCAACTGTGCACCAACAAACAGCAGGACACCACTGACTGACATCCTGAGAGACAACTTACACTCCCTGCAATGCAAGCACGTTCCATGGTGGGATATCTGGCTAGCTGGGTGGGAAGGGGGACTTGCAGCACTGACCATAGTCACAAGCACCTCCCCTCACACCCCCCCAACACAAACTCCACAGAACCCACCTGGTAGAATGCAATGCCCCCATCCTAACACAAGATCCCACAAAGAACCACCACCCTGGGTTATGTTGTGTGAAGCACAGGGACACTCTTGGGACTTCCAGCCAAACAACTGCCAGGACAACACTCCCAGCCATCCTGTCAGCACAGCCAGCCCACCCCACAGGGAAGCAGAGTCAAAAGGAAGGAAGCATGGGCATGCTGGGAAGGGGGAGGAGGCAATGGCATGATGGGAGTCGTAGTCACAGACATAGCTCACCCCCACAACTGTCCCATCAACACCACCCTGAACCATGCTCACATCACAGGAAGTGGAGAAGGACTCACAAGATGGCTGACACTGGCTACTGCTGTGGGGAGCACAAGGCCCTGCTGGCAAATGTGCACCAACAAACAGCAGGACACCACTGACTGACATCCTGAGAGACAACTTACACTCCCTGCAATGCAAGCACGTTCCATGGTGGGATAACTGACTGGCTGGGTGGGTGGGAAGGAGGGCCGGCTGTCAACCAAACACAACCAATGCAGACCATGTTCACACCCCAGAAAATACATAGAAATGCCCAAATAATGCAGGACAATGTGCCACACCAATATCAACCCCTGACTGTGACGACTCAGGACAATGCAATGTATAGGCCCGCACCCAGAGGCACAGTCACAACTGTAATGTGTGTCAAACATTGATGCCTGCAGAAACATGACATACATTGTTTGTGTCTCCCAAAAACAGGTGATGATGGGGACACAGCAGCAGACGCTGAGGAGTCCCAGTCCCAGGCTCAAGAGGATGCCGAGCTCACTGGCGTCGTACAGCCTCTGTCCTCCTCGGACGATGAAGAACAACCTGGCACATCCGGTGCAAGTCAACATGCAGCACCAGCAGGACCACCAGCTGCAGCACCAGCAGGACCACCAGCTGCACCCCCTGCACCCACCCCTACAACGACTGTCACCACGAATACCATCCCTGCCGACATGGACAGAATAAGGAGCAACACCAGCACAGTGACCCTGGACCAACCTGGGGCCATGGACACCACCACCACCACCAACCCCCAAGGTGGACCAGGGTTATCTGTGCGTGCCACTGCACACACTGCACATGTCAGCAGGGGTGGTGGGAGGGGTGGGAGACAGAGGTCGCTGCTTGCAGACGTTGCTGGTGTGCATGATGACCCACAACTGGTACGCATAGCTGATGCGTACCAGTCCAGCACCGGAGAGCTCAGCCAGGTAGTGGGGCTCCTCAGAGACATTAAACAGCAGCAGGCTGCCCATCATGCCCGCTTGGACTCCCACATGTCCCACGTGGAGTCACACATGTCCCGTGTGGACTCACACATGTCCCGCGTGGAGTCCAAGTGGGATGCACTGCATGAGATGACGGCGGTGCACAGGGACATTTTACAATGCCTCCGCCAGATGAACAGCAACCAGTCCACACCTCCCTGTGTGCCAACAACATCTGGTGCCGAACAAACTGCAACTGCCACAGGGAGGGAGGAGGACTCTGGCGGAGAGTCCCCTGCACCGCAGCAGCCTGCACTTGAGGGCCCCCCCCCAAGAAGAGGGGTCGTCCGAGGAGGGAAAAGTGAGAGGCCAATGGCCAAGCGCAACTCCCAGGAAGCCTGAACCTGTTCTGGATGTTCGCCTTTGTGCACAGACTGTTCACCCTGTTGACGGCAACACTACTCCCACACATTGCATGGGGAGTACAAGTTGGACCAATGTGTCAGACAACTGTGGCCCCGATACTGGGGATCCTGTCTACCCGGACTTTCAATTCACCTAGGAACTTGGGATTGCAAGATTCATGTACAGCACAACCCATCCTATGCACTATTAACACAAATGTATCACAATAAACACACTAATACACCATACTTGCCTCTGTCGTGATTCCAACGTGGGTGCTGTTATGGGGATGATGTACTGCAAAATTACACTGTGTATGCGAACTGCAACAGCAAGGACAACACAGGCATGTGAGTACAGGAAACGTGACACACATGAGGGAGACACACCACCAGGGCTACACGACACATACACACCTAGGCCATCTGACTCATTGCCTACACTGATGTTGCCAGGGAAGACGGTGCAATGCACAGACACCACACCCATTCCCAGTTGTAGTCAAGTAGCCCACAGGTGCAGTAAGCAAATGGCAGTCAAATGTGTGACCACAGACAACGCACATCAGAAAGTGAAGCACAGGTTTATTACACAGTTGCAACATGCCGTAACCACTACAGATGCAAGGTAACCCCACCTGGCAGCGGGCACACAGTCAACAACTGTAGACGGAAGGAAGTCCATGGGTGTGGCGCACATCACCTGTAGGGACACAACAGCTACCAGCCTGGATGTGCAATCACGTCGTCGGTGGACACAGTTGACCAAACGAATCTGAAAGTACCCTGTGAAGGACAGAAATGACACACAGTCAAAAGCAATGGAGTACAGGACAGAACAGCAAAACACATGCACAATACATGTTACAAGATACCCACCCAGAACCAAGTTAGCATGTCAACACTGTTGGGGAGTACAGCCCACCTGTCACCACACATCGCAACACACATCCAGTCAAGTGGCCCATGGACACACTCCAACAGCACCAGAGCACCACCCACACATCATGCCA
Source organism: Calotriton arnoldi (assembly GCA_963921515.1). Classification (NCBI taxonomy): domain Eukaryota; kingdom Metazoa; phylum Chordata; class Amphibia; order Caudata; family Salamandridae; genus Calotriton; species Calotriton arnoldi. The sequence goes on along the minus strand of CAWUFW010000323.1, from coordinate 2,062,055 downwards.
ACTCACATCATTGACATGACACCTCAGGATACTCACATTCAGCTAAAGAAGTTGGTGATGAGCTGTGTGCGGACATCACCATCACCATCATCATCATCACGTCACTGGCATCGTGGTCCAGGCCAGGATCCTCCACAGGTGGCGGATGTTGGTCATTGTCATCCTGGATGAGAGGCAACTCCTTCCGCACTGCCAGGTTGTGGAGCATGCAGCAGACGATGATAATCTTGCACACTTTCGCAGGGGCATATGGGAGGGACCCTCCGGTCTTGTCCAGGCAGCGGAAGCGGCTCTTCAGGAGACCAAAGGTCCGCTCAATCACTCTCCTGGTCCGACCATGTGCCTCATTGTAGCGCATCTGGGCAGGTGTCACAGGGTTCCTGAGGGGTGTCAGCAACCACGGCATGTTGGGGTATCCCGAGTCACCTACGGACAGACAAGTGCACATTAGCTGACTTGGAAAAGTGGGCGGAATACCACAGATCAGATCACACACAATGGCACAAAGTCAGTACACACCGACAAGCCAGGCACGCTGGTTCTGCATCTGTGCCATCATCCTGGGGATGCGACTACTCCTCATCACAAAGGCATCGTGTGCTGAACCAGGGAAACGGGCACACACGTGTGTGATGGTCATGTCTGCAAGAAACACCACCAGTGCATTGACCGAGTGGTAGTGCTTGCGGTTCCTGTAGGCCTGCTCCTGGGCCTGTGGTGGTACCAAAGCCACATGTGTCCCATCAATGGAGCCAATGACATGCGGCATCCTCCCCAGGGCATAAAAGTCACTCTTCACGTCAGTGAGTCGTCGCAGTCTAGGGAAATAGATGTACCGGTTCAGGAAGAGCAACATTGCCGCCAAAACATCGCGGAGCACACGGCTGAACATGGTCTGTGGCGACATCCCACCAGCAGTCGCCACAGTATGTTGGAAGGTACCAGTGGCAAAGAAGTGTAGGGCTGCCATCACCTTCACCTTGGGGGTCAGCGCTGTAGGATACGGCCGGCCAGGCTGCAAATGTGGGGACAACTGCACTGCCAAATCCTCAATCAGCTGCCTGGTGAAGCGGTACCGTCGGATGCTGTCCCGTTCCACCATCGTTGCCAGGTCTGGGAATGGCCGATGTACAGCAGGAGCCCTGCAGTGCAGAGGAGAAGTAAGCAAGATTGTCAGTCACCCCACATATGCGGCATTGAACACACTCAAGATCCCAACATACATCATTATGAGGCACAACTACATGAAGTGTGCAGTACCGGAAGGACATGTATGGTACATACATGGCCAACATCTGTCAACACGGTCCAACAGGTGGCATCAATTAGTCCCAGGTTGGCCCATTGGATATCATGAGGCCGTGTCACAGTTCCCATCTCCTGCTGCCGTGTCACAATAACCCCCCACAGGGACATGTGAGGACAGATGTGCCCCAGGCACCACAGCTCAACGACAGGTACATTCCCAGGGACCCTGTAATGCCACATGGACACTGGCATTACATGGAGTATCATGTATACACCACAGCAAAACAACCATGACCCCCACAGGTAGTGGCCCCACTTGCCACGGCAGGACAGACATGGACGTCTGTGACACACACGCACAACATCAGAGTCCATGCACACACAACGTGGATGTGGAGACTGTCTCCCATTGTGCACATGAAATCAGAGACATTGTAAACACCACATGCACAAAGACTGTGGAGGACCATCACTATTGTGCCACTGGGACACCCTGGCTCAAACATACCGTCCCACATGGGACTCACGGGGTATGTGACATGACATACACATACACCACTGTGAAATGTGACCATGGCACATGCACAGATATGAACAGTTGCACATCACAGTGGTCACGTACACGTAACACCCAGGATCCTGTCCCCATGAACACGTGCACAGCCTGGGGGTGGCTGCCCACAGGTGACACCCACAGGACAACATGTACACCAACATACACACAATAGGAAATGCAGCCTTACATGCCTTATGATAAAGTTTGGACAGGCTGTCGTGATGTAGGTGTGCCCCTCACTCCCTGGGAGCTATCTGTGGCTGGCATATGTCCATCTGAGACAGGCATGCTGACATATGCCAGTCACATGTACAGTGATGCGTTGAACAGCAATGGACCGATCGGTGCCTCCGGCCGGCCCATTGCTTTCAATGTGTGCGGGTACGCGTTGTACCCCTGTGCGCGTTGAACAGCAATGGACCGATCGGTGCCTCCGGCCGGCCCATTGCTTTCAATGTGTGCGGGTACGCGTTGTACCCCTGTGCGCGTTGAACAGCAATGGACCGATCGGTGCCTCCGGCCGGCCCATTGCTTTCAATGTGTGCGGGTACGCGTTGTACCCCTGTGCGCGTTGAACAGCAATGGACCGATCGGTGCCTCCGGCCGGCCCATTGCTTTCAATGTGTGCGGGTACGCGTTGTACCCCTGTGCGCGTTGAACAGCAATGGACCGATCGGTGCCTCCGGCCGGCCCATTGCTTTCAATGTGTGCGGGTACGCGTTGTACCCCTGTGCGCGTTGAACAGCAATGGACCGATCGGTGCCTCCGGCCGGCCCATTGCTTTCAATGTGTGCGGGTACGCGTTGTACCCCTGTGCGCGTTGAACAGCAATGGACCGATCGGTGCCTCCGGCCGGCCCATTGCTTTCAATGTGTGCGGGTACGCGTTGTACCCCTGTGCGCGTTGTACCGCAATGGACCGATCGGTGCGCACCCATTGACAATGGGCTTGCCTGGCAACGGACGCGTTTTCGAATTTCGAACGAGTCGGTTGCTGGAAAATCAGTTGGTCACCCACAACAATGTTGCAAAATCATGTATGTCATGAAGTTGAAGATTTGAAGGATGCTGTGGGCGTGTTTTGGTGCTGCTATTCCATGGATTGGCCAGATTCAGAAGATGCAAACGACTTGGACCTATCACTTTGGACACAAGGGACAGTATCTGCCTCTCCAGCACATATATATTGCTGGCTGTTCCCCTGAGAGCCCACTTGCCTGCACTACATGCTCCAGGACGACATCTGCCACTGCACTGCTGCTGTCTCTGCCCCTCTGGACCCTGCAATGGCACGTACTGTGGAGAGAGCCCCAGCCTTCAGCCTTGAAGAGAACCAGGCCCTGCTGGACAGCCTACTTCCACAGTACAGCAAGCTGTATGGGACACCAGGGGAGCAGGTGAGTGTTCTGTGCACTGCCTTTCTGAATGTGCATTTTGTGTGACTAGCAAGGCTGAGAGTCTGCACGCCACTGGCTAGCAGGCTCACTGAGTAGTTGTCACCCCCATAGTGTGTAGTGACTTGCACTGGACAGGTATGGTGCAGTGACAGTGCATTTGAACATGGTTTTACTTCCCATGCAATGATACCATGTAGTGACGTCTGGCAAACTGTCCATGGTCAGCTTTGCACTGCCTGTGTACATCATGTGCCCCTGTGATTGAGACATGTATATACAACTGTGTCATGCACGGATATGTTGCATGTGTGGTAATGGCCTTTTCACTTTGTCATCCTGACAGGTTAATGCCCATCGGAAGCAGGAAATCTGGAAGGACATCGTCCGGGCTGTCCGGTCCGTGGGGGTCTACAAGCGCCGGATCCGCAACTGCCAGAAGAGGTGGCAGGACCTTCGGGGCTGGACCCGGAGGATTGCACGGGTCCAGCTGAAGCTGTCGCCTCCTCGCAGGAGGGGCGGAACACGGACCCTGACCCCCCACATGCTCCAGATCCTGGCGGTGGTCTTTCCAGACCTGGATGGGCAGCTGAAGGCCAGACAGCAGCAAGGAGGGGGTGAGTCAAAGACTGCACTGTGAACTCTGTATTACATGCTTTGTGCCCTCCTCTGGCCTGGTTCAACTGCCACAGTGCAGCAGTCATGTTGTCCAGGAGCCATGTCCCTCTATTGTGCACTGCCCACTGCTCATCTGATACCCAGGTGTGGCCCTTACAGTCAGGGAATTGTGTCACTTGGGACTGTGTCCTTGCAGTTTGCTTCACTAAAGGTGGGGGACAGCATCTGTTTCCCTAACTCTGTTGTGGGCATCATGGGTGGGTCCATTGTTCACACAACGCCTGGGTTTGGACATGTGATCTGCGTGTTGCTTTGATATGCGGTCCACTTGCTGAGCTGAGCCACCACATGTGCCTGGGGTATGTGGCACACGCCCATGCAGCGGGTGGGAACAATGTTTGGGCCCCAGGAGTGTGCAGATTACGTGTGTCACACATACATAGCCAGCTATCCACTGTCCAGGGCACATCCCTCATTCATGTGGAGCAGGACAGTCATGCCTACTCCAGGCCATGCAATGCACTCTGTACTCCCACTCCCGTGTATCAGCTGACACATTGTGCACAGTGATTTGACCCCTCCGGTGTCTGCCTCTGTGTCAGTGTGCTGTGGATTAGTTGCCAGGACTGCTGGGGTGTTTCTTGGTAGGGGCTCAGCATGCCCCTGGAGATGTGACCATAGGAGACGGTACTTGTGTGTCACATAGGTGTTTGATCAGCTGCCCGTGCAGACTGGGGTATGCGAATGTGATGTTCAGGCAGCTGTTCCCCATTCACAGCAAATTGTGAGGGGCTCAGGTTCAGAGGGTAGTGTCACAGGTCTCCCATATGTCCAATAGGTGTGACCTGGACAGATGAGGTTTGAGATGATGTGTTGTGTGGGGGATGTACATGTGCACTTGTGCAGCTCCAGGACTTGCATTCCCCATGACCTACTATTGTGACACAGTGCATAGTGTTGTTGTCTGGCTGCCAAGTCATACATCACTGAGACAGTGATGTATGACTTAGCAGTCATGCCTCTGCCATGGCATGTGTCAACTTATTTGTGGTCCTGCAGGGGAGTGACATGTGCTACATGCACCCCATAGTGGCGCTGGCTATCAGGACATGGGTGCATCATGGTGTCTGTCGCTGGTATGCATCACATGCATTTCCTATTTGACTCTGGGCATCCCTTTCATCCGGAAACCTGTACTCACTCAGTGGCAAGAGCTGTGATGTGTCCACACCGTGTCCTCTGCACTGTCCAACTACTGTGTACTTGGTGCATGTGTCCACACTGGGGTGTTGCAATCCAACAGACACCAGACAGATGGGTGCAAGGCCATGTGGGATGTGAGTGCCATGCTTGGCATCAGACTGACAATTGGCTTCTCCTGTTCAGTTAGGGCACTTTTAGCAATGTACAACTAATGATGCCAGGGCTTGCTCTGTGATGTGCTGTGCTCACAGTGGTGTGTGCGTTTGGTGCAGGTGACTGATGTCTGTCTGTTTCCCCATTGTTTGCAGATACATCCACGGCCACGGAAGGGGACAGCTCCACGGACCAGGAGGAGCCAGAGAGCCAGACTGGGTCAGCAGCCGAGGAGTGGTCGGAGGGACCCAGTGGCACGGAGGGCGAGGGGAGCCACACCGAGGAATCCTCAGCACCATCCACCTCAGCTGAGGACCAGAGCAACTCGGAGGATGACTCCCTTGTGGAGGCGGGTGTCAGCAGCCACCACACCCCAGCTAGTGTTGCTGTCCCCGCCACCACCAGCACCACCACCGCCCTCCCATCGGCTCCCATTCCCAAGGTCCGTGGAGGCTCCCATGTTCGGGAGCGTGTCTCCTTTGGCCCAGGCACCGCACCCCCTGCCCCTGTGTCCCCTGCTGCCCTGAGTGAGGAGTCTGTGTACCTCCTTCGCCAGCTCCATGTAGGGCAGACAGCCATGCTGAGTGTCCTCCATGCGCACACCGCACTGTTGACTCAGCTGGTGTCGTTCATGGAGGGCATCTCATCGGGCATGTCTGACCTACAGAGGGGCAACAGGTCCATGGACTCCTCCCTGACGGCAGCAGTGTCCCTCCTCAGACAGTCCCTCACCCCTCCTGCCTCTGCTCCATCCACACTCCCCAGCACCTTGCCCGTCCCAAGCACACACACACCGGCACAGGCACACACCAGCACACACACATCCAGCACACAGACACACACGCCACAAACTAAACGCACACGCACGCACAGTCAGGGGACTGAAACCAGACTCACAGGGGATGGGGCCCTGGTACACACACACGCATCCACGGGCACTGCACAGTCCTCAGTTGCCTCTCCCTCCAAAGCACCCTCCCTTGCCTCACCTGCAACCCCAAAGACCCAGCGCCTCTTCCTCAGTGACCTCGGCCTCTTCCCCTCCGATCCAGCTGCCCCAGCATCCAGGGGGAAGAGGAAGCCCCCCACACGGAGCAGAGTGCCCCTCGCCCCCGGACACCCTCCCCCAGGCGCAGACAGACTGAGGCCCCCACCCGCAAGTCCCCCCGGAGTGGTAAGAGCAAGACCCCGCCGCCGCCCTGCAGCTCAAGCACCAGGTCACCTTCCTCCATCCCTCAGGCCCCCACCCCACAGGTGCCCCCGCCACACCCTGCCCCAGGTTCCCCCACCCACAGATATACCATCCCCAAGAGGCTCCGGCCTTCTCCCCTGCCACTTGCTCTCCCGGCACCACACCCCCCGCTGCGCTTGTCTGTGCCACTGATGTGGTGAGGGTGTCCTCCCCCTCTGTCCAGCCCACCTTGCCTGTTCCCCATTCTCCTCCCCTGGTGGTAGGCACTGCAGTGGAGTCCACTACCACCCTGTCTGACTTGGGCACTGCAGTGGCGGACCTGTCCACTCCATCTGCGGGGTCCACTGCAGTCGTGCCGGCACCCACAACATCTGAGCCATGCCCCCCAGTTGTGCCGGCACACACCATGTCAGACACCTCCACTGCAGTTGTCAGTGGCTCTCCAGCACCCACCACCCCTTCCCTGCTTCCTCCTGGTGAGCCCTGATCCTGTCCCTGCGGTGCCTGGCCTACCCCCCGGTTGCCCCTCCTAGTGGATTGTCCCTGGTTTTGTGCAGGCATGTGTAGGGTGGCATCTGCCACTGTCACCCACTTGTGACTTTGTTGATGGACTGGCCATTGGCCTTTGTTTATGTTCTACCGGACTTCTACTTTTAATGCCACATATGCTGAATAAAGCAACTTTCTGTTCTCTAGTGCTTTTGCTTCTGATGTACATGATGTTGATGATGCTAACAATGCCCTTGCTGCAGTGATGGTGATATTTGGTCTCATGATTATGAAGTGTTACTGTGCAGGAACCCATGTGGTCCAGGGGTTATGTGTCCTATCCTGTGGTGTATCCATGTCATCCATAGCAGCATCTGAGGGTGTCATGTGTTCAGTATTTGGCAATGAGATTTCCTACTTAGATTGGCAACTTCACATCTGTGGCTTCCACCCCTGCACATCTGTTGTGCCTGCCATTGTTCTATTCGTCTACTTCCCTGACCGTGTGGCCATCTCCAGTGAACATGCAGGTTTGGGCATCAATGGGGAAGGACTCATCTGTGTTGTCAGTGCAACATTGCTATACAAGTGTGTTGGATCTGTGCTGATGATTCCGTTGGCACTTCCATGACCAGGCTGATGTTACGGGAGCCCTCATTTGTTGCTAATTGTTGATTGTGTGTCCCATTGCTGCCATGGTATGGTATCTGTTCGCCTCACATCTGCAGTCTCCACAGGGTATCTGCATGTGTGTGCCCATTGGTGCAAATATGTGGGTCTGCATTCGGATGGTCACTTCTGTCATTGTGTCATTGATGATTGTTGACGGTGTCAGCCCCCATGGGTGTTGTTTGTCTGCACATGGCCAAAGTTATGTCTTATTTGCACTGCAGGATTTGGCTCCCCCAATTTATGTTGCAATGGGACACATACACTACTTTGCCACTGATGTGTTTGTTGTTCTGTGACCAGGAATCATCCATGCAGTTTGGCAGTTGCACCTCTTACTTTGTCAACACTTGCCTTTTGGTCACTGTGATGATGGGGGTTTGGACCCCATTGCCACAATGTTCAAGATGTGCTGCAGCTATGGACCCCACACTTGCCTTTTGGTCACTGTGATGATGGGGGTTTGGACCCCATTGCCACAATGTTCAAAATGTGCTGCAGCTATGGACCCCACACTTGCCTTTTGGTCACTGTGATGATGGGGGTTTGGACCCCATTGCCACAATGTTCAAAATGTGCTGCAGCTATGGACCCCACACTTGCCTTTTGGTCACTGTGATGATGGGGGTTTGGACCCCATTGCCACAATGTTCAAAATGTGCTGCAGCTATGGACCCCACACTTGCCTTTTGGTCACTGTGATGATGGGGGTTTGGACCCCATTGCCACAATGGTCATGGCCTGCTTGCGTTGTGTGTGCCACACACATATTTGTGTGGCACATGTGCTAGGGGGTCACATTGTATGTTAGAAGTCATGTTCGGTGTTGTAGGCATTTGACACAGTCTACACACGCTTGTCATGGTGTTGGGGGATGTCTTCTTCTTGCATTCCCTAGGTTGTGGTGTGCTGGTTGTGTCATGCATTGTCCATCCTATGGGTGGGGGTGGTAGTGGTGGTAGGCATCCTGCCCCCCTGGGTGAGGGTGATAGTAGTGGTAAGCATCCTGCCCCCTGGCTAAGGGTGGTAGTAGTGGTAGGCATCCTGCCCCCTGGCTAAGGGTGGTAGTAGTGGTAGGCATCCTGCCCCCTGGCTAAGGGTGGTAGTAGTGGTAGGCATCCTGCCCCCCTGGGTGAGGGTGGTAGTAGTGGTAGGCATCCTGCCCCCCTGGGTGAGGGTGGTAGTAGTGGTAGGCATCCTGCCCCCCTGGGTGAGGGTGATAGTAGTGGTGGGCATCCTGCCCCCCTGGCTAAGGGTGGTAGTAGTGGTAGGCATCCTGCCCCCCTGGCTGAGGGTGGTAGTAGTGGTAGGCATCCTGCCCCCCTGGGTGAGGGTGGTAGTAGTGGTGGGCATCCTGCCCCCTGGGTGAGGGTGATAGTAGTGGTGGGCATCCTGCCCCCTGGCTAAGGGTGGTAGTAGTGGTAGGCATCCTGCCCCCCTGGCTAAGGGTGGTAGTAGTGGTAAGCATCCTGCCCCCCTGGCTAAGGGTGGTAGTAGTGGTGGGCATCCTGCCCCCCTGGGTGAGGGTGGTAGTGGTGGTAGGCATCATGCCACCCCTGGGTAGGGGTGGTGGTGCGCATTCAGGCCCCTGTGTGCATATGTGGCATTGGTGATGGGCATCCCGCCCCTATGGTGCTGCTGTTGCTGGTGTAAGTATATTCTGCATCCCTGTGTGTGTGTGTGATGTGTCGTGTATGTGTTGTATGTGTTTTGTGGTTGGTGTCTGGCTTACCTTCTGCGCCGTACGCGTCCGTGCCTGTTCCGGTAGTAAATGTAGAATATTGGTATGATCGGGACGAAGGGATTCATGGTTGGTTCGTGTCGTTCGTCCTTCTGCGTTGCTTCGCGTCGTCCTGCGTCGCTGCCGTGTTCGTCTCGTAGCCGTGGATCGTGTTGTGGCGCGAATCGGAGCTTATGTGCGCCTCTCCCGGATGCTTTGACGTGCCGTGCGTAGCGACGGGTTCGGCGCGTACGGAAAGCGCATCGTACTTGTCCGGCCGGACGGGGCTGCATTTTTCCTTCCGTGCGACTAGATTCTGCGTTTCCGGATTCGCCTCGGTCGGAGAACAGGACCTGGTTTGGGTGAGTACGGCTCGGCCGGATTCTTTGCTGTTGTGCGCATCGTACTTGCTCGTTCGGTGTGCTGTACGGATCGGTCGGGAAACAGGCTTTCGCATGGCTTTTTTCCCAACCGAATGGTATTGGGTGCGCCTCCAACCGAGATCGGAATCGGCCCCTTAGTTGGCTTGTTTCAAAATGAAACCATTAACTCTTCTAATATTGAACGCCTGGGATGGTTACTGTGGCCAACAAGCTCCAAAGCATGTCAACTGTGTTTTCTGAATACCACAAAGGGGTTTACACAAAGTAGACCTGATCCACGTTTACTGCATTCCCATTTGGTTACCACATATTCAGTGGGTAAATTGTGTCAGCAATGGTTAGAACATTCCACACTGTCATCTGTGAAACAACACCTTTTCTCTTTTGTCAGGTGACATCAATCTGTCTGTTTTCCCTTTAGGTCCCAAATCCCCTCGGACAAAACGTTTTATTTATTCAGCATATAATGAATTTTTGAAACTGTTGCAAATGGAAGCTGCGGTGCGTCTCCGCCAAATTGACAAGCTAATTTAGAAAAAGTCCTTGCAGTGGTTGATTACAGCATTAATACTGTGTCTTCCCATGTATATACTTTAGATAACATTGTATCATCTGTCATTGACATTGTTCAACATGTAGTGTCTGTTTTGTATCATGCTCAAAATCAGTTACGTTCTGTAATGCAGTTTGCTTGTATCTTACAAACACTGAAAAATGGAAAAGAGCCATGAGATTATTTGAATGCTTCTGCACTGTTTTTGCTGTTTAATTTGACTGATAAACAGAAATTAATGCCAACGAAAGACGCAACCTACACATTGTTACATATTGAACAATTGGAACAGTTACCATTCTCTGTAGCAGAGACTTATTCAGCTGTGTGGCTAATACATGGGGTTATTTCACTGCCCATCTCACTTTTTCAGTTCACAGCCTGCATGAAACACTATCCGGTTGGTAGGTTTGAGCCCCTCGGCGGTACATTTATTCATGAATTGTGGTAGTTACCTTTCACCTACAGATGTCAGCGCGTGGATAAGGACGTTTTCCTTACAGGGAAGGGCTGCGATTCCACAGTGGGACATTCCCTAGTCTGTAAACAAGTTAAATTGCATGGAGCGTGTAACGTTTCGGCCCCTAATCTGGCTTGTTTTTTAAAAGGTACTCCTGTCCCTGCTAATATTCCCGCACTAACTTTGCTTTCTAGTGGCAGTTATCTTATTTTAAATAACCACGACTGCTGTGGTTTATGGGCAGGCATCCCGTATATAGTAACAGTTCAACAACGTGATACATGTTGCAGCAATGTCCTGTTTCCAACCCCGCATGGGATTGTAGATAGTTCGCTTTGGCCTTCAATTCCAACTTTGATTTCAATAAACTAAGCAGACTCAAAGTGCTATTGTTTCAACAAGAAGTGGCTCTCACATCAGCTCGAGAGACCTTTGAATTGCAGGTGGCGAGAACAGCAAGTGAGATACACTCGCTGCTAAACACGAATCTCCCACTCCATTTTGGAGAATTAATACACCATGGGCCAGATGTACGACCCTTTCATTTAGCGCCTCGAAATTTGTGACTCATTGTGAGTCGCAAATTGCGAGGTGCTAAATGAAATGTGCAACAGTGTTATTACACTGTTTTGGGATTCCCAATGGGGTTGCAAATTGCGAGGCTCATTAATATTAATGAGCCTCTCACAATTTGTGAGCCCATTGGGAATGCCAGCCCTCCCAGGCATGGTGGCCTGCTGGGCTCAGCAGACCACCATGTCTGGGACTGCATTTTAATAAAGCAGGTTATTTTTATTTTTAAATGCAGCCCGTTTTCCTTAAAGGACCACTGCCTGCCCTTAAAAAATATTTTTAGAGACAGTCACAAAGTGGAAGGGGTCCCCTGGGGACCCCTTCCAAATTGTGACTGCATTACCACCCTCTTGAAGAGGGTGGTAATTTGCGAGTGTTTTGCAACTGCAATTGCGGTCACAAAACATTCACACATAGCATTGCGGATGCAATTAGGAAGGAAACGCCCCTTCCTAATTGCGACTCGCAATTCCTAAATAGCGAGTCGCAAATAAATTGCGACTCGCTATTTAGGAATTGTACATGGCCAACAGTGATTTTGCATGCGCAAACGGGTTCACAAACCCGTTTGCGCATGCAAAATCCCGTTGTACATCTGGCCCCAAATATTTAATGCGTCTGATACAGAGGGCCTTGCCCACTTTTTTTAATTCGTGGGATCCGGCCTTGTTTCTTCCTTTCAGACTATTTTTTGAGTAATACCAGCCTTTATCCATTCTTTTTTTCCAGCGCCTTTGGAGGGTTTCCCCTGGTGCTCCTGATTTGTGGCGTGCTTGTTCTCCTATTATTGCTTCGCAATGTCTGCTAATCTGTGAAGCTGCCAAACCCAGTCCAGTTGCAGCTGTACTGTGAGCAAATGTAGCAGCTTTCTGGTTCAATGCCAGTGACGTCTTTTGCCTTAGACTATTGGCTGACTTTCCGTTATGCCTACTTCACCTGCATGCAACCTGTGTTCCACTGCCTCCGGTGCCCTTTTCAATGTGCCCTGGATGTCTGCCTCTCCAATACCACACATGCTGCCCTGGATTACGATGTGTTATTGGGTCCACTGAAAGCCCATGGTCAGGAATGTGCCATGGATAGGTGCCTGTTGTGCGATCCTCTGCTTGGACCAACAGCAGACTTGAGTACCTGTGCCCGTGCGCAGCGCCTCATAACTTGGAGTTTCATCAAAGTTGATGCAGGTTGCCCTGGAACGCTCCCAACAGCCTCTGGATATGAGAAGCATGTGTGCTTGTTCGATCTACTAAACTGGATGGCATACATTTTTAATTTGGAAGGGACAGACAACATTCTGGAGTTCATGGCATTCCACTTTTCCCGCAACATTTTTGTCTCCGAAGACTTACGATGAATGGATGGGTTTTTGAGTGCCCCATTGGCAAACTTTTTTTTGCGAAAAATTAATCTTGCAATAAAATATTTTTCTTTTTTGGCTACATGACAATCCTAATTGGAATGCCGCTGAGCCACTTTGCCTCTGCTTACCTCTGATTTCTGTCTAAGCATAGGGCTACTGACCTGGCAAAGGGGAGGCTGTCACGTGGCCCATAGGGACATTGTCGTCTTCGCTAAGTTGTGGAGAGGTGTGGTGCAGCGGCCAGGGCAGCTGACTTCGGAGCACAGGGTTCAGGGTTCGATCCCTGGCTCCGGCGGCAGCTCAGCACCATGTGACTCTGGGCAATAGCTCACTTAATTTCCACTCCGGCCCCCAGCGCCTTGAGACCCGTAAGGGTGAGTAGCTGCGCTATATAAAAACGGACTTACTTTTAAGTTAGCATGAGCACGTCGCAGCCTGACTGCTGCTTTGCACACGTTCCTACATGTCTTTATTTTTTGCAATATTTTCTATGGCTGCTTTCATATGTGTTCGCTCTCTGCATCTTCCTGGGATTTTGACTGAACATTATGTGCAAGGTGGAACAACAATGCCCCTTGTTATTTTGTTTTGGCCAGACCTTAGCCCTTAGACAAAACATACTGATGCAGCTGTTGTTTGGACAACGTACTTTGGTTTTTAGTGAGCTACACGAATTAGGTGTGACACACTTAGACAGGGACCTTTCTAGTGAGAAGAGGGAGAAGAGCGAGACAGCACCTATGATGTAGATCTACCATCTATAGGCTAAGGTATGGGGACTGCTGACAAAGCCCAGAGATCTTCCAATATATAATAATACTTCTTCTTAGCAAAGGAAGGGAGGTTAGGCTCCATTGTCTTTTTATGATGAAATCTCCCTTTATGATTTATGGACTAGCATCTATCCTGACTATATTTGTATTATGCATTTCCTCTTTGTTGTGGCATGTATACTGCATGTTAGGGCAAGTTAGTTAAAATAAATATTTTAAACTATTTCATGTCTCTGTCAGATCTTATTGTGGACAAGTACAAGAGTGCGAGCGAAAGGGTGTGTCTTGTTACCACGATTCCTGAGAGATCTGGGAGTGTTGTGTTCTGGGGTGTCTAATCATTTGTTTCTCTGTGAGTGAGTAGTAGAGCAAGTGAGACACTATAGCTAGTCGGTCCAGGGCTCGTGGGTACTAATGTGATAGGAAGACCCAGTCCCTATACACCAAGGTCCTATAATCCTGCGCATAGTTCTGTGTTTGTGCAGAATCCCTGCAATAACCGAAGTGAACCTCGAACCAACATGTCACGCTGTGGTGCCGCAACCCAGGTGTGCGGAGACTGACCTCACGTGCGCTAACTGACCCAACCTACATGTGAGCAGACTGACCTGATGTGAAAAACTGCAGTCACACATTATTATTACTACAAGTATTAGTCATATTATTATTTAAAAAAATGGTATTTATTGTGCTTATTTTTCATGTATTATTATTATTAATATTATTAATATCATTGTTAATTTTTTCTACTATTACTGTGTTTTTAAAGCAATGTGTTCATGGAATGTCTTCTGGAAATGAAACACAACTAATGGCAATTAGTGTTGAGAAGCGATTCAAAGCTTGTTATCTCTAAAGCATTGTTACTGTTTCATGAAAACAGTGTGTTAATTGGATATCTTCTGGGAAGAAAACTTTCCTAATTATACTCGTCGTTGGCAAGTCATTGGAAGCTTGTTATCTCTCAAACATTGCTATTATGGTGTAAAGACAAAGCCACTTTGGTGAACGCTAACGAGTCTGGCGTTTCCTTGTGGGATCCCAGGTCCCTGTAAATTAAGCACCTGGGACAGAGGCGCGAGCTCCTTCCTCAACTTTCCTGAGGAGTCTCCTGACGCTAATTAGCATCAAACTCTCTCCACCCCCCGGAGACGCCAATAGTGCTCATCCCAATTAGCATCAAAGACTTTCCACCCCAGCCCAGAGCGGGAGGCTGAGGTCAGATGGTGCCTAGGGGACCCAGAAGAGACGTCTCCTTTCTTTCATCCCTTAGTCCACAAATAAAGTCTTTTTCCATGAAACCTATTTCTCACTGGACCTAGGAGATCAAGTTGGGGGCTCTAACTTCAGATTTTCAGCGTAGCTTCAAAGCCCCCTGCGTTATGTCATACAGTGGCAGACACGCAGATGACATGTGATATTAGGATAATGTACACGTCTGGATAATACAGCTATGGATCTGTGTATTCTCAGCATCTTTAACCTGGCGATGGCAGTGTAGGTCCCCTTCTGTCACACAACATGACCTGGTGTACACAAATGGACCATTAAAGACCCCAGGAGGCTGTGACATATGCACACGTTTGCCATGGTGTGTGGGTCCCCTTCTGTTACACTTTATGACCTGGTGTACACAAATGGACCATTAATGATCTCAGGAGCCTGCCCTGTATACACACACATGCAGAGGATATGTGGCTTCGTGTCACACGTCACTGTTTACCTTCCTCAATGAACAGGATCTGTACGAGCTGCAGAAGTGAATAACCCAGACACAAAATAAGCATTGGCAAGCCAAAATGCCAGGCTCATTTTATGTATGTGTTCTCTGCTGTAATAGCTTTATGTTGTAATATGTTTGGATGCACAGTTAGCACAGAAGTATCCATATACACATACCCAACACCCCGAGTCACATACAGAGAAAGACACACATAGAGGCAAATCCAGAGACAGATGACTGTTGGATACATGTATGAATACAGTCTTGGCTGTGTGGGTGCATCCATGGATGACTAGATGGTGGTATGGGTGTGGGTGCAATGAATGAGCAGAATGATGTGCATGGTTGCATCGCTGGATGGATGCAGATGTTGTTAGATAGATGAATTTTTGTGTGAGGCTGAAAGGATGTATGCTTGGGTAAGGGCATGTGATGAATGTATGGGTATGATTGTAAGGTACATAGGTGTGGAAAGATGTGTGTGGATGGGTAGATGGATGTATGCTTAGGTATATGCGGATGGTGAATGAGTGGGTATGGACGTATGGTACATAGGTGTGGGAAGATGTGTGTGAATGGGTAGATGGATGTATAATTGGGTATAGGGGATTGATGAATGTATGGGTATGGACATAAGGTGCATAAGTGTGCTAAGATGTGTGTGGATGGGTAGATGGATGTATGCTTGGGTATGGGCATATGATGAATGTATGGGTATGGACGTAAGGTACATAAGTGTGGTAAGATGTTTGTGGATGGGTAGATGGATGTATTCTTGGGTATAGGCGGATGTTCAATGAGTGGGTATGGACGTATGGTACATAGGTGTGGGAAGATGTGTGTGGATGGGTAGATGGATGTATGCTTGAGTAAGGGCGTATGATGAATGCATGAGTATGACATAAGGTACAAAGGTGTGGAAAGATGTGTGTGGATGGGTAGATGGATGTATGATTGGGTATATGCAGATGTTGAATGAGTGGGTATGCAACGTATGGAACATAGGTGTGGGAAGATGTGTTTGAATGTGTGAATGGATGTATGCTTGGGTATGGGCGTATGATTAATATATGGTATGGACGTAAGGTACATAAGTGTGCTAAGATGTGTGGATGGGTAGATGAATGAATGCTTGGGTATGGGCATATGATGAATGTATGAGTATGGACGTAAGGTACATAAGTGTGGTAAGATGTGTGTGAATAGGTAGATGGATGTATGCTTGTGTAAGGGCGTACACTGAATGCATGGTATGTACGTAAGGTACATAGGTGTGGTAAGATGTGTGTGGATGGTTAGATGGATGTATGCATGGTTGCATTTGCTGGATGGATGCAGATGTTGTGGGATAGATGAATTCTTGGGTGAGGCTGTAAGGATGTATGCTTGGGTAAGGGCGTATGATGTATGCATGTGTATGGACGTAAGGTGCATAGGTGTGGAATGATGTGTGTGGATGGGTAGAAGGATATATGCTTGATTATAGGCAGATGTTGAATGAGTGGGTATGGACGTATGGTACATAGGTGTGGGAAGATGTGCATGGCTGGGTAGATGGATGTATGCTTGAGTAAGTGTGTATGATGAATGCATAGGTATGGATGTATGGTACATAGGTGTGGGAAGATGTGTGTGGATGGGTAGATTAATGTATGCTTGGGTATGGCAGTATGATGAATGTATGGGTATTGACGTAAGGTACATAAGTGTGGTAAGATGTGTGTGGATGGGTAGATGGATGTATGCTTGTATAAGGGCATACGATGAATGCATGGTATATCCGTAAGGTTCATAGGTGTGGTAAGATGTGTGTGGATGGTTAGATGGATGTATTCTTGGGTATGGGCATATGATGAATGCATGGGTATGGATGTAAGGTACATAGGTGTGGGAAGATGTGTGTGGATAGGTAGATGGATATTAATGTTAATGTTAAAGGATTTATACAGCGCATGGCTGCCCCAGTGATGGGGCGTCCCAGCACTTATGCTTGGGGTGAGGGCATATGATGAATGCATGGTTATCGACATAAGGTACATAGGTGTGGGAAGATGTGTGTGGATGGGTAGATGAATGTATGATTGGATGAGGGTATATGATGAATGCATAGGTATGGACGTAAGGTACATAGCTGTGGGAAGATGTGTGTGGATGAGTAGATGGATGTATGCTTGGGTATGGGTGTTTGATGAATGCATGGGTATGGGTGTAAGGTACATAGGTGTGGGAAGATGTGTGTGGATGGGCAGATGGATGTATGCTTGGGTGTGGGTGTATGATGAATGCATGGGTATGATCATAAGCTACATAGGTGTGGGAAGATGTGTGTGGATGGGTAGATGGATGTATGCTTGGGCGAGGGCATATGATGAATGTATGGGCAACAATGTAAGTTACATAGGTGTGGGAAGATGTGTGTGGATGGGTAGATGGATGTATGCTAGGGTATGGGTGGAAGGTGAATGAGTGGATATGGACGTATGGTACATAGGTGTGGGAAGATGTGTGTGGATAGGTAGATGGATGTATGCTTAGGTATAGGTGGATGATGAATGCATGGGTATGGACGTAAGGTACAGAGGTGTGGGAAGATGTGTGTTGATGGGTAGATGGATGTATGCTTGGGTATGTGCTGATGATGAATGCATGGTATGTACATAAGGTAATTAGGTGTGGTGAGATGTGTGTGAATGGTTAGATGGGTATACGCTTGGGTAAGGGGGCATGATGAATGCATGGGTATGGACGTAAGGTACATAGGTGTGGCAAGATGTGTGTAGATGTGTAGATGGATGTATGCTTGGGTAAGGGTGTATGATGAATGCATGGTATATCCGTAAGGTTCATAGGTGTGGTAAGATGTGTGTGGATGGTTAGATGGATGTATTCTTGGGTATGGGCATATGATGAATGCATGGGTATGGATGTAAGGTACATAGGTGTGGGAAGATGTGTGTGGATAGGTAGATGGATATTAATGTTAATGTTAAAGGATTTATACAGCGCATGGCTGCCCCAGTGATGGGGCGTCCCAGCACTTATGCTTGGGGTGAGGGCATATGATGAATGCATGGTTATCGACATAAGGTACATAGGTGTGGGAAGATGTGTGTGGATGGGTAGATGAATGTATGATTGGATGAGGGTATATGATAAATGCATAGGTATGGACGTAAGGTACATAGCTGTGGGAAGATGTGTGTGGATGAGTAGATGGATGTATGCTTGGGTATGGGTGTTTGATGAATGCATGGGTATGGGTGTAAGGTACATAGGTGTGGGAAGATGTGTGTGGATGGGCAGATGGATGTATGCTTGGGTGTGGGTGTATGATGAATGCATGGGTATGATCATAAGCTACATAGGTGTGGGAAGATGTGTGTGGATGGGTAGATGGATGTATGCTTGGGCGAGGGCATATGATGAATGTATGGGCAACAATGTAAGTTACATAGGTGTGGGAAGATGTGTGTGGATGGGTAGATGGATGTATGCTAGGGTATGGGTGGAAGGTGAATGAGTGGATATGGACGTATGGTACATAGGTGTGGGAAGATGTGTGTGGATAGGTAGATGGATGTATGCTTAGGTATAGGTGGATGATGAATGCATGGGTATGGACGTAAGGTACAGAGGTGTGGGAAGATATGTGTTGATGGGTAGATGGATGTATGCTTGGGTATGTGCTGATGATGAATGCATGGTATGTACATAAGGTAATTAGGTGTGGTGAGATGTGTGTGAATGGTTAGATGGGTATACGCTTGGGTAAGGGGGCATGATGAATGCATGGGTATGGAGGTAAGGTACATAGGTGTGGCAAGATGTGTGTGGATGGGTAGCTGGATGTATACTTGGGTAAGGGCATAGGATGAGTGCATGGGCATGCATGTAAGGCACATAGATGTGGGAAGATGTGTGTAGATGGGTAGATGGATGTATGCTTGTGTAAGGGCGTATGATGCATGCGTATGGATGAAAGGTACTTTGTTATGGGAAGATGTGTATGGATGGGTAGATGGATGTATGTTTGGGTGAGGGCGTATGATGAATGTATGGGTATGGACATAAGGTAGCTAGGTGTGGGAAGATATGTGTGGATTGGTAGATGGATGTATACTTGGGTATGGGTGGATAACGAATGCATGGATATGGACGTATGGTACACAGGTGTGGGAAGATGTGTGTGACTGGATGCATGCTTGGGTATGGCCGTATGATGAATGCATGGGTATGGATGTAAGGTTCATAGGTGTTGGAAGATATGTGTGGATGGGTAGATGGATGTATGCTTGTTTATGGGTGGATGATGAATGCCTGGGTATGGATGTTAGGTGCATAGGTGTGGGAAGATGTGTGTGGATGGGTAGATGGATGTATGCTTGGATGAGGGCATATGATGAATGCATGGGTATGGATGTAAGGTACATAGGTGTGGGAAGATATGTGTGGATTGGTAGATGGATGGATGCTTGGGCAAGGGGGCATGATGAATGCATGGCTATGGACGTAAGGTACATAGGTGTGGGAAGATGTGTGTGGATGGGTAGATGGATGTATGCTTGAGTAAGGGGGCATGATGAATGCATGGGTATGGATGTAAGGCACATAGGTGTGGGAAATTGTGTGTGGATGGGTAGATGAATGTATGCTTTGGTAAGGGCTGATGATAAATGCATGAGTATGGATGTAAGGTACATAGGTGTGGGAAGATGTATGTGATGTGTAGATGGATGCATGCTTAGCTATGGCAGATGATAAATGCATGCATATGGATGTAAGGTACAACAGCGTGGGAAGATGTGCATAGATGGTTAGATGGCTGTATGATTGGGTAAGGGCATATGATGAATGCATGGTATGGACATAAGGTATTTAGGTGTGGTAAGATGTGTGTGGATGGGTAGATGGATGTATGCTTAGGTATGGGCTGATGATCAATGCATGGATATGGATGTAAGGTACATATGTGTGGGAAGATGTGTGGATGGGTAGATGGATGTATGCTTGGGTAAGGGTGCATGATGAATGCATGGGTATGGACGTAAGGTACTTAGGTGTGGGAATATGTGTGTGGACAGATGGATGTATGCTTGGGTAAGGGTGCATGATGAATGCATGATTATGGACATAAGATACTTAGGTGTTGCAAGATGTGTGTGGATGGGTAGATGTATGTATGCTTGGGTACTGGCATATGATGATTGCATGGGTATGGACGTAAGATACTTAGGTGTGACAAGATGTGTTTGGATATGTAGATGGATGTATGCTTGGGTAAGGGTGATTGATGAATGCATGGGTATGGATGTAACATAGTTAGGTGTGGCAAGATGTGTGTGGATGGGTAGATGTATGTATGCTTGGGTGAGGGTGTATGATAAATGTATGGAATGGACAAAATTTACCTAGGTGTGGGAAGATGTGTGTGGATGGGTAAATGTATGTATCCTTGGGTGAGGGCATATGGTAAATGCATGGGTATGGACATAAGCTACATAGGTGTGGGTTAATGTGTGTGGATGGTAGTTGGATGTATGCTTGGGTAAGGGCATACAATGACTGCATGTGCATGGACGTAAAGTACATAGGTGTGGGAAGATGTGCCTGGATAGGTAGATAGATGTATGCTTGGGAGAGGGAGTATAATGCATGGGTAGGGATGTAAGGTACGTAGATGTGGGAAGATGTGTGTGGATGGGTAGATGGATGTATGCTTTGGTGAGGGAGTATGATGAATGCATGGGTAGGGACATAAGGTACATAGATGTGGGAAGATGTGTGTGGATGGGTAGATGGATGTATGCTTGGGTAAGGGTGTATGATCAATGTATGGGTATGGACTTAAGGTACACAGGTGTGGGAAGATGTGTGTAGATAAAATGTATGCTTGGGTAAGGGCGTATGATAAATTCATGGGTACGGACTTAAGGTTCATAGCTGTGGGAAGATGAGTGTAGATGTGTAGATGGATGTATGCTTGGGTAAGGGTGTATGATGAATGCATGGTATGTCCAAAAAGTACATAGGTGTGGTAAGATGTGTGTGGATGAGTAGATGGATGAATGCTTTGGTATGGTCATATGATGAATGCATGCATATGGACGTAAAGTACATAGGTTTGGGAAGATGTGTGTGGATGGGTAGATGGATGCATGTTTGGGTATGGGCGTATGATAAATGCATTTGTATGGCTGTAAGTTACATAGGTGTTTAAAGATGTTTGTGAATGGGTAGATGGATGTATGCTTGGGTATGGGCATATTATGATTGCATGGGTATGAACGTAACGTACATAGGTGTGGGAAGATGTTTGTTTATGGGTAGATGGATGTATTCTTGGGTGAGGTTATATGATGAATGCATGGGCATGGATGTAATGTACATAGGTGTGGGAAGATGTGTTTGGAATGATAGATGGTTTTATGTTGGGTATGGGCAGGAGATGAATGAATGGGTATGTGGTAAGGTATATATGTGTGGCAAGATGTCTATGGATGGATAGATGGATGTATGGAGGGAAGAATCAACAAATGAGTAACTTGGTATTTAAAAGCAACAAGAGGTTTTGATGTACAGATGATGCATTGACTTGAACTGAAATTTGCTTGGGTGGATGTATGAATGAGGGTGGTTGTGTGGCTAAATGGGCAGTAGAAAAAATGCTGTAGAATTTCCATCTCAGTCTATCTCATCAGGACAGCATGGCCTAGATTTATGTACAACTCACACAATACAGTTCCGAAAGTAAAGTTGTTGTGCTGCGTTGCATGAACACGAGACAGCAGAACAGTGACTAATCTACTAAGATATGGTGCCTTTTCGCCATCTTCCTGTGCTGGTGCACTTTTGGCTGTCATACACCAACGCAGACACCCTTGCGCCATAGTGCAAGGGTGTTTGAGTTATGTGAGGCTTTTCCCTTCTAGTACAAAAATTTAACTTTAAGGCATTTCCCACTTTGCATGTGTGCTCTTTACACTTGTAAAGAGGGAAAAATGAAAACATTTCTCCTCATTGTGCCTGCCTCGAGAATGTGCCGGATTGTGGTGCAAATCTCTGTCTTTGTAG
Source organism: Calotriton arnoldi (assembly GCA_963921515.1). NCBI lineage: Eukaryota > Metazoa > Chordata > Amphibia > Caudata > Salamandridae > Calotriton > Calotriton arnoldi. The sequence continues at coordinate 2,039,918 of CAWUFW010000323.1, read as the reverse complement.
ATAGGGATTTTTCATAAATTCTCATGGGTGGTTACATGGGAATATCCATGCACCCCCATGCAGCGCCCCCTTAACTCAAAGTAAAGCCTGGCACCACATTGCCCAGCTGTGGGTTACTTTGGGTTAAAATTCAATGAAAACCATGATTTATGTTGGATTGTAAATCCAACCACAACACTTTCCATCAGGTTTGCATTAAAAAAGTGATGCAAACCTGAAGTAAAGTGGTTGCAAATTTGGGCCTATTTCTGTAGTCTTGTTCTTTCATTTGACAAGCTAATGTATTGTGGGAGTTGTGGTCTTGGTTTAGTTCCACTGGTTTTTTTGAATAATGTATTACTCATGATGGTTTGTAAACAAAGACCAAGAGTTGAAACATGATGTCCTGATGACTTTTTACACGGTGGCAAACATACCCACTGCATGGTGACATGCAATTCACTGAGTGTGGGTACCAGCCAACAGATACATTCCCTTCTCATGTCATCAAGCAACTTATATAACCTCCCTTTTCCCCCTTCCCAACAAGCTCCTTTTGTGCCCCCATTGTAAGTTGCAAGTCACATAAGGAAGTTTGACTTAAGCTTCATTCTTAGTGAATCATAGCCCGTATCCACACCCACCAATGGTAATAATTAGAATATTACACTCTGTGCATCTATACTATATCCACTGAATATAAAACAAAGGCTAAAGAAAGTTATGGTTAGCTTTGCTTATAACACCATCATGTATATTTTTTTTTAAAACTCTGAAATTCACTGAAAAAACAGGAAAAAGTGCAGTTAGTGTTACTAAAAACACGCACCAGTTATGGTTCAGTAAACTAACCCTGACTTGCTCTCCCTCAGGCAGTGTTTACATCATCGTGTTAAATGGCATATTTCTGATGACATTTCAAATTACATCATTAGTGACATCACTGATGACATCAGTGATATCATTACTCTGCTCATTTCATTTTAACATAATAAACAACATTATGTAGTAAGGGTCTCATCTATACTATAACTTACTTTATAATAATACAGAGCTATTAATACATGTAATTTGCGTATGAAGACACCATGCAATAGTAGTGTGTGTACTGTTATAAAAATAGTATGCCTTGCCTGCAGCAGGATCCTCCAAGCACCCACTAAAGGCAGATATTTTTATTGTTATTTTTGTGTGTTTTTTATGAGATTCTTCCATTGGAACCATTTGTTATGTTTTTTGGTAATCTTTTTGCAGTGTATTTTCTTAAACCTTTGCTTTATATTGTTCACTTTGATGATTCATTGCCTGGGATATTATGGTCTTATTCGTCTCCCTCGAACACAGGGCCTTCCTATGCTGGCTGCAGTAGGTGGAGAAGAATTACAGGTGGCAATGTTCTTCCTCTTTCACTTGCTAGACAAGGTCTGGGGGCAGGGTTTGTTCCTCTCCTTCCTCACATCGCTGCCTCAGCATCTCTACTCTGGATTGCTCATTTGGATATGTACACCAGAGGAATGTATGACGTTACAACACAAACATTTACAACGCATGCCTTTACAACACAGTTTTTACATCGCAACATCCATTACAATGCATGATTTTACATCGCATGCCATCACAACGCATTTTTAGAAACTACATTTACAACGCATTCCATTACATCGCATTATACCATTACAACGCATACCATTACACCGCATACCATTACATTGCATTTAAGGTAAGTGTTGGATAGTGTAGGGGTAAAAATTACTATTCCCACTCCAGTGAGTGCAACAGTAGGGTAAGTGTTGGATAGTGTAGGGGTAAAAATGACTATTCCCACTCCAGTGAGTGCAACAGTAGGGTAAGTGTTGGATAGTGTAAGGGTAAAAACTATGCGCTGTAATGGTATGCGTTGTAATGGTATGCGTTGTAATGGTATGCGTTGTAGTGACATGCGTTGTAATGACATGCGTTGTAGTGACATGCGATGTAATGGCTGCGTTGTAATCGCATGCGATGTAAAGGATGTTGCGTTGTAATGACTGCGTTGGAAAGGTAGTGCAATGTAATGACTGCGTTGTAAAGGTTGTTTCCCCACACCAGAGATGTTTCATCAAACCGTTTGTTGGAAATGAACACATCACTTGATGACATCTCTGTAAGACTTGGTCATTTAGACAACATTTGCAGACTACAGGGTCAGTAAACAATCACCACAAAAAAAGATTCTCGTTTGGTATAAAGTACAGCAGCAGTCCTTGATGTTACGCCCACCTCTACAACATCATAATTCTGCAGAGTAACAGCAGGACATTGCTGGTCTGTTCTTCTGGGTTCTTCCTTTGCTGCTATCACATTCACCATCCTCCGCAGCACCACTAGAAACACTGCTCCAGTGCTGTGGCAGTCTTGTTGGAGTGGAAAGGTACAACTTTGTATCCAGGCAAGAAAAACTAAAACTGCTGCTGCAAATCTCCATATTTTTACAAAGTTGAGTTTGATAAGAAAATGAAATAATTTGTATCATTTGAGGGTACAGGTTTGGCATGTTTGCTAACTGCAGTTTAAAACTCACAGCTGTAGTGGTGCATTTCTAAATTTCCAAGTTGTAAGCCTTTTTGGAGCTCTTGTCCTGGGAACCAGAAGTTTGGCTCCAAGGTGTGCGTTTAGTACTCTGGAGGATTCATGAATCCTCCCAGGTCATTGAAAGGACTTAATTGCTTACTGTGTCTGTACCATTCCACCTTAAAGTAGTTCTTGAAATATTTGCACATAACATTAACTTCTCACCATGGAAGCAATCTACAGCAAAGAAGACTAGCCTAGTGTTTTTTGCCATGCTTTCCTTTTTAGCCAATTTCGAACTGTTCTGCACTTCAGCAATGCCTTCTGTACAAGACCAACATCAGAGGGGAAGTCCAGAGGAACATGTTCGAGAGAACAATAAAGATCAGTGCAATCTTCACACTCGGGATTCCAGATCTCCATCAGAGTCCATCACGTGGAAGTGTTTCATGATCTCTCCAGAGGGGATGAATTTGTCATTGAAATATGTGACATGTACATTGTGCCAGAAAAAGCTCAGCTTAGAAAGCTGTGGCAAAAACAGTTTTGGACCAACATTTGAGAACATGCAGCTTAATACTTATCATGTACACCAGTGTAATGTGGCTAAAAGGAAGAGTGACCGACAAGAGGCATCTACATCAGTCTCTACACTATAGTATACCATCCCTCCTGGTGAGAGATTGCCACAAGATTTTTTTCATCGGAGGCACATTGAGAGTGATCTGTGTTTTGCCATAATTGGCTTGCGCTGTGAGACAGTGATTTCCGTTGGAGAGCAGAGTGTGCAAGTATGGAAAAATCAACTGTTTTTACACCACCAAACCTGAAATAAGTATTTTCTATTCAAGTTTCTATTCCACTGTTGAATTTATATTTTTGTTTTTTATCCATAAAATGCAAAAACACAACAACAAAAACATAAAAATAAGGTTTCTTTTGAAGTCATATTTTTTGGTTTAAAGAAAAAGTTTATAAAATGTTTATGAGTGCTAAATATATTTACTAAGGTGTATTGGTGAATCAGTGGGTGTATGAGTGCCTGTATGGATTATTCAGTGGGTGCGTGACTGACTGTATAAGTGAGTGATTAGGTATCTCAGTGAATGTATGGATGAGCGACTGCTTCTGTGAATGTCTGTATCAATCTGTCAGTTGGTGTCTAAGTGGCTGTATGGGTGTGTGAGTGGGAACGTGACTGGCTGTATGGGTGAGTGATTGGTTGTGTGACTACCTGTATGGGTCTCAGAGTGTCCGTTTGGGTGGGTAAGGGGATGTGTGACTGCCTGACCACAACTCCACCACCCTCCTCGACAACCTCGCCAACATTGGACTGAAACAACTCATCACCACGCCCACCCACAAAGCAGGGCACACCCTCAACCCCATCTTCGCAGGGGGGAACAGAACCCACTTCAGCCACACCACGCAACCCCCGTGGACCAACCACCACTGCGTGCACTTCCTTGTCAATGAACACAAGCCACCCAAACCTGCTCAGCACCCTCAGCGAAGAAACTGGAACAGAATCACCGAGGAACAGCTCAACTCCTCCCTCAACCGCAACACCCCCACCACCACTACGGACGCCAACCTCGCAGCCAGGGAACTGCACACTTGGATCTCCAGTTGTGCAGACAAGCTTGCTCCACCACGCAACTCTGACAGACAGTGCCACAGGAAAGCCACCTGGTTCACCACCGACCTCCAAGAAGCCAGATGCACCTGCAGAGGCCACCAGAAGAACTGGAGAAACAACAAGATGACCGAGAACCACACCACCTACAAAAACGCCATGACAGAATACCACCAACGCATCAGAGCCACCAAAAGAACCTTCATCCACAACAAAATCCTCACCAACGCCAGCAACTCCAAAGAGCTTTTCAGCATCATCCAGGAATTCACCAAGCCCCCCAGCAAAACAACTGACATCACCCCCTCTCAGGACCTCTGCGACAAGCTCTGATCGGACTTCCATATGAAAGTTAGGAACCTCTACGAAAACTTCAGTGACCCCACTCCTGACTCCGCAATCACCACTCTCTCCGGCAACACCAGCTAGCCCACCACATGATTGGTGAGGCTGCGTATCATTGTACATGTTTTACCGGCACTACGAACTTGCTTTTTTAACTTTTTAAACTGGTGTGACTGTTATTTACTTACTGTTCCTTTAATCCCCGCTCTGGTCCACCACGGCTTCATTTGCCGTTTGTGTGGAGGGCGGTCATTTGTTTTCCTGCTACGTGCTGGGCTGACGCAATTCCGGGGGCGTTGGGGGCGGCACCGTTTTGGGCACTTCAGTATTTAGGAATGCTGAGAACGCGGACACGCAGCACATGATTGATGAGGCTGCGTGTCATTGTACATGTTTTACCGGCACTACGAACTTGCTTTTTTAACTTTTTAAACTGGTGTGACTGTTATTTACTTACTGTTCCTTTAATCCCCGCTCTGGTCCACTGCGGCTTCGTTTGTCATTTGTGTGGAGGGCGGTCATTTGTTTTCCTGCTACGTGATGGGCTGATGCAATTCCGGGGGCGGCACCGTTTTGGGCACTTCAGTATTTAGGAATGCTGAGAACGCGGACGCGCAGCGGACGAGTGCAGCGGGCGTGCCGCTGGCGCGCCGAAGGCGTGCCTAAGGCAAGCCCGTCTCCGCATGGACGTCGACAGACGCCAGACATGCTGCTGGTTTGGGTAGCGGTAAGCTCACCTACTCTGGTGGCGACCTTCTTGCCATTAGAGAATCAGTGAACCCCTGCAGCTCCCCTCCATGTAGCATACCAGATGGCCCGTTCTGCTGCAAGAACTGTGGTTTCAATTCATGCGCAAGTACCCCGTCACCTCCCAATTCCCTTCCTTGTGCTGGGCCAACTATCAAACTGTTTAGCATCAACTGTCGCTCCCTAGCCAAGCATTTTCCCGATGTTTACGACTTGTTAATGGATGAGTCTCCTGATGTTCTCTTTTTGACGGAGACATGGCTGTCAGTTGACATGGTGGCTGAGCCAGGTCTGGCACTCCCCCCAGGCTTTAGTATTATGACTCTCAACAGAGAGGCTAGAGGGAGAGGCATTGCAGTTATTTTTAAATCCCGTTACACCTGCACTCTGGCTAAAGAATCCCTGGTGGGCTGCGAATGTGCGTGCTTTGGGATCTCCTTTAACGCAAACTATACCATGTCTGGCCTACTAGTTTACCGTCCACCAGGACCTTCGAAGGAGTTTAGGGCCGCATTAATTGAGACAGTTAGCTCTTTAGCTATGAAATCTGCCAATTTCAGCGTTATTGGTGACCTGAACCTGCACCTTGAAAATCCCTATGATTCAGCAGCTGGTAATTTTTCCACTGATCTAGTGGCTTGTCAGCTGCTCCAATTGGTCCATGGCCCTACCCATTCTGCCTGCAACTTGCTAGATCCGGTCTTTTCTAATCTTCCCCACCTCTCAGTTGCTACCCCCATTCCCATGAGTTGGACTGACCACTATTTGGTCCCTATGACACTCTCGGGGGTTGAACCCCCACGGAGGGTGGTCCACAACCTTTCTCTTAAACGCCCCTGGCATAAATTAGACACCGATCACCTCTTTGCCCTCCTTATGAGGAGCATACCCAGTTTGCCAGATGATCCAGATGCTGCGTATAACACACTGTCGGATTGGCTCCTCCGCTCGCTGGATGCACTTATTCCTGCAAAATGGTCTAGCTGTCGCAACGCTAAATCTAGTCCCTGGTACAATGACAAACTTACCACCATGCGTAAAGCATGTAAGAGGCTGGAGCGGGCTTGGAGGCAGGATTACGATCTGATCCGATCCGGAAGGGGTGTTATCAGGCAGCCATTAAAAAGTATCATAGGGCTATTCAGTCTGAACGGGCAGCCTACTTTGCTGACGAGATTAGGAGCAGCAGTAACCCCACCAAGAGTATTTTCTCTATACTTAAAGATCTTAAATCGGCAGGTGTATCTACAGCGCCCTCTATCACGTCGGATCAGCACTGTGAGGCTCTTGCCACTTTTTTTGTCTACAAGGTGGAAAACATCTATAAAACCTTTCCCCAAGCCGCTATGGGGTCTGACCCCGCGTGTCGACCTCTATCTACTCACACGCTTGCCACGTTCCCGCCGATTACCCAAGACGAGCTGCGCACTTTATGCAGCAAAGTTAAATCGGGTTCTCCTGCTGACTCTATGAAGCCCTAACGATTTATGAAACTGTTACCTGTGCTTCTTACACCTCTGGGTCAGGTGATCAATATGTCTCTGTCTACCGCTACCGTTCCCAGGACCTGGAAGCAAGCAAGGGTTATCCCCTTGTTAAAAAAAACAACCCTCGACACAGCTAAACCTGAGAATTTTCGACCTATCTCTCTCCTGCCTTGGGCCTCTAAGATCTCTGAGGCCTACATAAACTCCATGCTGACAGGCTTTTTAGAGGAGAATAACATATTGCATCCTTCTCAGAACGGCTTCCGTCCTGGCCACAGCACGGAGTCTGCTCTTTTAGCTGTGACAGAACACCTGAGGGTAGCACTAGATGCGGGGAACACTTCGGCACTGATCCTTCTGGATCTCAGTGCCGCGTTTGATACTGTGTCCCACCAGATCCTGCTGCAAAGGCTGGAGGAGGCTGGAATTGTGGGCCCTGCACTGGATTGGTTTACCTCTTTTCTCTCTGATAGGACCTTTCAGGTAATGGCCCCCCCTTTCACCTCCATGGTCCATCCTATCAATCGAGGTGTGCCACAGGGCTCAGCCCTTAGCCCTACACTTTTCAACCTTTATGTTCAACCATTGGCAGCGGTGGCCAGAAGCAGAGGGCTTACAGTTGAGTCATACGCAGATGACACACAGCTGGTAGTGGCACTCTCTGACGACTCTGTGCGAGACGCTCAAAAGTTTCAAAGTGGTCTCGCTGCCGTCGCTGAGTGGATGTCTGCCAACTGTCTCCAGCTCAACGCCAGCAAGTCTGAGATTCTGCTGGTAGGGAAAAACCCTGAGCTGTGGAGTGGGCGCTGGTGGCCTGCGGCCCTTGGCTGTGCGCCGGCCCCTAAACAGGTGGTGAAAAACCTCGGATTCTGGGTGGATTCGGCTCTAAGCTTTCAAGTTCAAACCAAGAAAGTGGCAGCGGCTTGCTTCGGCATATTGCGAGGGCTCAAACCGTTGCTAGGCTTTTTCGATCCACCCATTAGGCAGGTCATCGTTCAAGCCTCCGTCCTATCGAGACTGGATTACGCCAGCTCGCTCTACCTAGGAACAAACAAGTCTGAGATTCTGAGATTGCAGAGGGTCCAGAATGCAGCGGCCAGAACCCTTCTTGGCCTTCCTAGAACTTGCTCTACCACTAATGCTATCCGTCGGCTACATTGGTTGCCGGTGGCTAGACGTGTTGAGTTCAAGGCCCTTTGCATCACTTTTAAAATTCTGAATCTCTCTTCCCCTGGTATTTTGGCCAATCTGGTGTCATCTTATCTTCCCACCCACCAGCTCCGCTCGATGGGTCATCATCTGGTGGTCGTTACCCGGGTAAGGAGGGTGCGTGCTGGTGGGCGTTCCTTCCGTATCCTGGCATCTAAACTTTGGAATTCACTGCCTCTTTACATCCGCAGTATCAACAATTATCTGGCTTTCCGTAAGGCCATCAAGACCCATCTCTTCCCTTCTTCGTAGGCCTTCCAACTGTCAGTAGCTTCCCTTTCTGTTGCTAAGCGCTGAGACGCTCCCTCGCTGGAGCAGCTGTGCGCTCTATAAAACCTCATAACATAACATAACATAACCATCGCCACCTGGACACCGGTCACGACCGAATAAACCGCCGCAACCATGAAAGGCATCCACTCTGGGGCCCACACGGACCTGTGCCCACCGTACTTCTACCACAGAGCCACCACCGCCATCGCACCAGAATTGCGATGCACCATCCACTCCACCTTCACAACCAGCCCCTACCGTGATGACAGGAAACATGCAGAAGTCAGACCCATGCTCAAGAAACCCTCAGCAGATCCTACAGACCTCAAGAACTACCGGCCCATCTCTCTCCTCCCCTTCGTGGCAAAGGGCGCTGAGAAGACCGTCAAAGCACAGCTAACAAAGTTCATCAACTCCATCCTCGACCCCTCCCAATCCGGATTCCGCAGCAACCACAGCACCGAGACCGCCCTACTCGCCGCCACAGACGACAACCGCACCCTCCTCGACCAAGGCCACACCGCAGCCCTAATCCTACTCGATCTGTCAGCAGCTTTTGACACCGTCTCCCACCGCACACTCGGCGCCAGACTTCACGACGTCAGCATACAAGGAACCACCCTTGACTGGATTTGCTCGTTCCTTACTGACAGAAGCCAAAGAATAAGAATGCCACCCTTCCTCTCCTAACCAACGGAAATCAACTGTGGAGTGCCCCAATGATCATCACTCAGCCCAACCCTCTTCAACATCTACATGCCCCCCTCGCTGCCATCGTCAGACAGCACGGCCTCAGCATAGTAACCTACGCAGATGACAGCCAGCTCATCCTCTCTCTCACCAAGGACACCACCACCACCAGACTCAACTTCCAAGAAGGGATGCAGGACGTCGCATCCTGGATGAGCAACAGCTGCCTGAAGCTCAAAACGGAGAAAATGGAAGTCCTCATACTCGGAACCACCTCGTCAGCATGTGACCGCACCTGGTGGCCCACCATCCTCTGCAGCCCTCCGACCCCCACAGACCACGCCAGAAACCTCAGCATCGTACTCGACTCCTTCCTCTCTATGAACAAGCAGGTCAACGCCGCCGCTTCCAGCTGCTTCAACACCCTCCGCATCCTCTGAAAGACCTTCAAATGGATCCCCCCCGAGTCAAGGAAAATGGTCACCCACGCACTCATAACAAGCAGACTGGACTACGGAAATGCCCTCTACAACGGCATCAACAAGGCCCTACTCAGCAAGCTCCAGATGATACAGAACACCGCAGCAAGACTGGTCCTCGGCATCCCCCAACACGAACACATCAGCCAACACCTACAGAACCTCCACTGGCTTCCCGTCGAGAAAAGAGTCACGTTCAAGATACTCACCCACGCCTACAAATGCCTACATAACACAGGACCCCAATACCTCAACGAGAGAATCACTTTTCACGCACCCAACAGAAACCTCTGCTCCGCCAACCTTACCCTCGCCGAAACCCTGTGCATCCGCAGAGCCAGAAAAGGGGGAAGAGCCTTGTCCTACATTGCGGCCAAGACCTGGAACAAGCTCCCTATCAACATCAGACATGCCCCCTCCCTGAACTCCTTCAAGACCTGGCTCTTCGTCTGAACGGAACTGCTGCTCCCCCCCAGCGCCTTGAGACCCTCACGGGTGAGTAGTGCGCTTACAATTCCCCTGATTGAATGATTGATAAGGATGAGTGAGTCAGTGGGTCAGTGGTGTATGGGTTAATGAGTATGTGTTTGAGGGGCTGTATGAGTGAGTGTGCATATGGCTGTGTGGGTGAATGAGTGTATGTGTCAGTGGTACATCAGTGACTAACTGGGTATGTGAAAGACAGTATAGGTGAGTGTTGGGGTATATGAGTGATTGTATGGGTGAGTGAGTAAATGTGAGAGTGGCTGTATGGGTGAATGTATAAGTAAGTGGATGGGTGTGTGTGCTTCTGTATGGGTGAGTAAGTGGGTGTGTGATTGACTTTGTGGGTGAGTGACTAGGTGTGTGAATAGCTGTATGGGTGACTGACAGTGTGTGAGTGGCTGTATGGGTGTATGAGTGGATATATCAGTGGCTGTATTGGTCAGTGAGTTGGTTATGAGTGGCTGTATAGGTGAGTGTGTGCTTGGGTCAGTGACTGTATAGGTGAGTATGTGTTAGCATCTTATTTATTTATATATAGTTTCATATAGCGCGAACATGACCCAGGCGGGTATCAGAGCACTTTACAAATAATCAAGGACAAAAAAAGAGTGAGACAAGTGGGGCAGTAACAGCAGCAGTAGTATGCAAAATACTGGTGTATACAAGAGGAACAATATATCGCGGCACCGCAAAAAGGATGTCAATGAGCATAAAAGAGCAAAAACAAATATGAATGTTGAAAACAGTTATAGGATGAGGTGCGAAACACATTGTAGCAGCACCACTATGGGCGAGGCAGCCCGTACATGGGGAAAAAAACAAGCTTGTTGAGGAACCAACATCAAATGGTACAGAGTGGGAGTAGGTACATTTCAGATCAGAGAGTAATTATCAGTAGTGCTTTCACTTCTTTTTTTTCCACTTCTTTTTTTAAATATGCCATTGAGGGATTCAGTTTGATTTTCAGAGGCAAGGAGTTCTGGATTATCTGTTACTGGAGGTAACAGAAGGGGTAGTTGGCCCCCAAGGACACCCTTAGGGGCCAACTCCCCTCCTGTTACCTCCAGTAAGTCCCACACAGCAGGATTGCTGAGAAGGTGTCAGAGGCCACGCCCCCTTTCTCCACCACTCTGCAAGCACGCCTCCCGGCGCACTACTTGTTCTGGGATGGAATCCCCTTGGCTCCAGAGGGTCAATGGGGGCCAACAAGCCCTCCTGTTGCCTCCAGTAAGGCCTACACAGCTGCATTACTGAGAGGCCATCAGAGGACAGGTCCCCTTTCTCCACCATGAAGTCCACTTTCGTCCTGAGGCCCTCAGGAGGAAAGGGGACCTAAACCCCCCACCAGCAGTGCACCGAGAGGCACTTTTGCAGAGTGGTGCAGAAAGGGGGCATGGCCTCCGACCACCTTTCAGCAATCCCACTGTATGGGGCATACTGGAGGTAACAGGAGGTTTTGTTGGCCCCTAAGGACCATCAGCAGCCAAGGGGACTACTTCCCCCAACTAGAATCATGCCAGGAGGCTCATTTGCAGAGAACTGGAGAAAGGGGATGGGCCTCCCGCGAGTTGCTGGCTTTTTTTTCTTTTTTAGGAAGGGGGGCTGCGTGGCACCCCTTCTCTGGACCAGTTTGGGCCCCCGGGATCCCATCCCCCGGGGCATGCCTATTTTTTGTATTTATTTGTTCATAAAAAAAGGGGGGTCATGCAGCCCCCCTCCCGAGGCCAAGTTCGGGCCCAGGGACCCCATCCCCGGGGCCTGGCCTCTCTGTTGGGGACTGCGGGGGGAGCTTCAAGGACCCCGTTGTACCTGCCGGATCCCTGCAACCTGCAGGAGCCATCATTGCTTTAGGACAAAGGGAGCTGCTAACATGCAGCTCCCTCTGTCCAAAAGCAATGTTTGCTATGGCTTGGCAGGAGCAATGTCCCAGGGGTGGGCACCCGGGTACATTGCTGGAGCAGGCCCTGGGGGGTGGTGGTCCCAAGGGCCATGTAGGGCTCCTGGAGGGGGGCCATGAGACCCCCTCCTTTATTCAAATTTGCCCCGGGGGGGTGGTGACCCCCGGGGCTGTGTGGGGGGGCCAGAGCCCCCAATACTTTGTTATTTATTTTAGCCTCAGGGAGGTGGAGGTCTCTGGGGCAGTGGGGGAGGCCCTATGGCCTCACCCCCACATTACTTAAAAAATAAGTGTACCCTGGAGAGGTGGTGGTCCCCAGGGCAGGGGGTCTGCGAGGCCCCCCATATTGTTTTAATAGCCCCAGGGAGGTGGTGGTCCCTGGTGCAGCGGGATCCCGAGGCCCCTCCCACATAATTGGAAATAGCGCCGGGTAGGAGGCAGTCCCTGGGGCCTTGATAAGCCCTAGGAGGGGGGCCTGTGCGCCCCTCCTATATTTGTTATATGCCCATGGGACCTGGCCCACCCGGTGATTATTTAAAAGCAAGTGTGGGAGCTCATGATTGCTTTTAAAAAAAAACGTTTGTTGCAAATTCACAAATATCATGATTTTGCTGCAATTTGTTTGAAAAAAGACCATGGCTTGGGGGTCAAGGTATTCTTACCCTGCCCCCTTTTCTTTATTTACACTTGTTTGGGGTGGGACTCGGTGAACCGAATCCCAAGATGGCTACCAACACCTCCTGGTTGAAGTGTTAACAGCCAATCAGAGCGGTGCATTTCCCTGCACAAGCTCATCTTTTTTCGCAAAGGCTTCACGACCAGAGATATAACTATAATTTTCAACTTAAATTTCTCAACGGCTACTGAACGGATTTACACCAAATAGGCAAAGGGCACTTCTTTGAACCAACATCTACCTCCCTGCCAAATTTGGTGTAAGTCAGTTCAGCGGTTCGGGCTGTAGCTGTGGCTAAAAGTTCCTATGGGAATTAACATCACAAATGCACCCTTATTTTGTGCCCCGCTTTCTCTGTCCCAACTGCACGGATCACCCCCAAACTTTCCGTGACACACAGAACCTACCTTAACACTTTTTTGGGAAACTTTCATGAAGACTGGTCAAACGACGCCAAAGTTTTAGCCAAGTCAAAAAATGCTGTTCCTATTGTAACTGGGTTCTAACTATAACTACCTACTGGCTATTATCTACTGGCGGTCGCCAGTAGATAGTTATAGTTAGGACCTATTTTCCATCGAAAATCCACAACATTCTATTTGAAATAACTTTGGCGCCGGTTGACGAATCTTCGCGAAATGTTCAAAACTTATGGCCCGCTCCGGTCCGCTCCTATCCTGAAAGTTTCGGGGTTATTCGGCAAGCGGGGGCCGAGAAAAAAGGGGGGTCCCAAAACGTGTTTTCCCCATGCAATTTTCCATAGGAAACTTTAGACACGGCTACAGCCCGAACTGCTGAACGGAATTACACCAAATTTGGCAAAGAGGTAGTTCTTGGTTCAGAAAGAACCCTTTTTGTTAAATTGTGTAAATCCGTTCAGTAGTTGCTGAGAAAATGAAAAGTAGAAACAAATATATATCTATGGCCGCGTAGGATCCGCGCACCCTCCCGATCACGAGCTGTATGCTAATTGGCTGTCAACACTCCAAACCAGGAAGTGTTGGCAGCCATCTTGTGCCTCGGTAGAACCGAGGCACAAGAAAAGAGAAAAACTAACGAGCAAAACGCAAAAAGGGGGCAGGGTAGAAACACCCTGACCCCCTAGGCCTGCTCAGGGCCCAAAAAAATTTTTTTTTTTTTTTTTAAATCGGCGGGATGCGCGTAGGATGCGCGGATCCCACCGTGAACAAAAAAAAACGAAGCGTGGACTCCCTCGCTTCGTTGTTATTTGGCCCCCGGGTGGGCCAAGTCCTGGGGGCATGCGGGGGTTTATAAAAATAACGAGTGGGGGGGCCTCTTAGGCCCCCCAAGCCCCAGGGACCGCCACCCCCCGGGGCTTCTTTTTTTAAATTAAAATTACCTGTGTGGGGGCTCGAGCCCCCACACGCCCCGGGGACCGCCACCTCCCCAGGGCACTAAGAATTTGAATGTGGGGTCCGTTTCGGACCCCGAGTCCCGGGGACCACCACCTCCCCGGGGCTTTGCACATGTTGGGAGGGGGGCCGCGTGGCCCCCCTCCTGGAGCCCGTGATGGCCCTGCCATAGCAAACTGCTTTGGTTTTTGGAAGAGAGAGCAGGAAACCTGCTCTCTCTTCCAAAAACCAAAGATCTATTGCTTTTCACACGGGGAGCTGCATCTTAGCAGCTCCCCATGTGGAAAGCAATGCCGGCTCCCGGGGACACGGGGAGCCGGCGGGACCGTGGGGGGATTGGGGACCCCCCCACGGTCCCCAACGGAGAGGGCCATCCCCAGGGGATGGGGTCCCCGGGGCTACAAGTGGCCCGAGAGGGGGGCAATGTGGCCCCCTTCCCCAAAATTTAAAGAAAGAAAAAAACAAAGGCCGGCACCGGGGGATGGGGTCCCCGGGGCCATAAGTGGCCTGAGGAGGGGGGCAACGCAGCCCCCCTCAAAAAGATTTTTTTAAAAAAAGGCCATGCCCTGGGGGATGGGGTCCCCGGGCCATAAGTGGCCTGAGGAGGGGGGCAACGCAGCCCCCCTCCATAAGTTTAAAAAAAATAAAAAATAAGGCCAAGCCCCGGAGGATGGAGTCTCCGGGGCCGATTAAGGCCTCGGGAGGGAGGCCACGCGGCCCCCTTCCAAATTTTTTGTTTTAAAAAAAATAAATTAGGGGGTAGGCCCTGGGGGATGGGGTCCCCAGGGCCAATAAATTAGAAAAAGAAGGGGGGCCACACAGCCCCCCTTCATAAAAAAACAAACAAATAAAATACCGGCATAGCGCCGGAGGCCACGCCCCCTCCTTGCAGCACTCTGCAAACGCGCCCCGGCGCCCCGTGGCGCGTTTGCAGATGGGGAACGCACTCCCTTGAATATTGGGGTCCTTGGGAGCCAACCAGCCCACCATGAACCTCCAGTATGCGCTAGGGGCTACGTTGCAGAAAGGTGTTCTGAGGCCACGCCCCTTTTTACACCTCTCTGCAACGCAGCGATATGGCGCTTAATGGAGGTAGCTGGTGGGCTAGTTGCACCCCAGGGACCCTCAGGATTCAAGGGGAGTTAATCCCCAACTCAAAACATGCCACGGGGCGCGTTTGCACAGTGGTGAAGGGAGGGCGGGGCCTGAGGTGACATGGGTGCAAACACGCCTGTGGCGCGTTTAGTTGGGATTAAGTCCCTTGAATCCTGAGGTCTCGGGTCCAACTAGCGCACCAGGTACCTCCAGTAAGCGCCACAGGGCTGCGTTGCAGAGAGGTGGTCCAGGCCACGCCCCTTTTTACACCTCTGTGCAACGCAGCTCTGTGGCGCTTACTGGAGGTACCTAGTGGGCTAGTTGGCCCCCAGGGTCCCTCAGGATTCAAGGGGACTTAATCCCCCAACTTAAAACACACCACAGGGCTTGTTTGCACACATGTCACCTCAGGCCCACCCCTTCCTTCACCACTGTGCAAACGCGCCCCGGGGCGCATTTTAAGAGGAAGTTTTAATCCCCCTGCCCTATTATGTACTAGGGCCTTACAGAGGAGGTCATGCTAATCACAGGGGTACCCCAACGCATAGTGTTCCCTAGTGTATGTAGGTGTTTTCACTGTATTCTAAGTGTCTTTTAGCATAGCACTGGCTCTAGGCCTGGTTAGTCCGAGTCAGTTACCACCAGTACCCGTCTGAAAAAGTTGTGGGCAAAGGATGAGTTTGCAACAAGGCCTCTTTCTGCTCCTCTGTTCTTTCTTTCTGCACATGTCGTGCTTCTTCCTGCTCTTTTCTTCATCTTTGTGGACTTCTGTTGCTTCTTTCTGCATTTCTTTTGCTTCTTTCTATGCGTTTTTTCTTCTTTCTTCACATGTCCTACCTCTGTAGGCATAGTTAGAAACTAGCATTTAAAAAACCTTTGAAATTCACTGAAAAAACCATAGGTTTCAGACACGTTATAGTTAGAAATTAGCATTTAAAAAACCTTTGAAATTCACTGAAAAAACCAGAGGTTTCAGGCGCGTTATAGTTAGAAATTAGCATTTACAAAACCTTAGAAATTCACTGAAAAAACCATAGGTTTTAGGGACAGTTATAGTTAGTTGGACATTTCACTCGTACAAAACCATTGAAATTCCCCTGTTATAGTTAGTTCAGCTAACTATAACTCGCGTCCCCGCAATGCACTGCTGATGACGTCACATATTACATCACTCATGACATGGTCAGTGACATCACTGATGACATCACTGATGACATCTCAAATGACATCACTGATGACATCACTGATGACATCATCCATGTGATAATTTGATGCATCTTCTCACACCCTAATATAACCTTTGATACACCCACTCTAAATTACAGACTGCTATTCTCAAAACCATAGACACTCCAACACCAATAACTACATACCCACTCACTGATTCTTAGGTCTACACACACATCCACTCACTCACCCGTACAGTCACTCATACGTACGGTCGCTCAGTACGGGACTATCATATGCACTCATACACCTATATAGACACTCACACACCGCCACTCATCCATAGAGGTACTCACACACCTAGTCAGTCATGCAAATAATTAATCACACTGCCATTTACTCACCTATACAGTTATACACACACCAGCTCACTTACTCATACAAATACTAGCACATTCTTACACTCTTATACAATCACTGATACAAGTACACACTCATCCATACAGCCACTGTCGCAATAACACACTCTCACTTATAGCCATTTATATACTCCAACACACATATATACTGCCTTTCACATATGTAGTTACTCACACATGTACCACTGAGATATACATTCACTCACTAACACACCCATACACACACTCACCCACCCATACAGTCCATCACAGATGCACTCTTGAAACCATGCACCCAGTGAATCACCCACTCACACATCTATGCACAGAGTCACACACACCCCACCCACACAAACACTCAGGCACCCATACAGATACTCAGACAACCAATCAATAACCCATGTAGACACTCATGTAGCTATTCACAAACCCATGCAGCCGCTTATACACCAACAGACAGACGGATACAGACATTCACACAGTTTAGTCACTAACCCATGCATTCAGTAAGATACGTTTAATCACTCACTTATAGAGTCAGTCACGCACCTACTAAATCATCCATTCAGACACTTATACACCCACTTATTCTTCAATACGCCTTTCCCTATATATATTAAACATATTTAAACTTTACAGAAACACACAGTCACTGTATGATGTCATCAGTGATGTCATTTGAGATGTCATCAGTGATGTCATCAGTGATGTCACTGACCATGTCATGAGTGATGTAATATGTGACGTCATCAGCAGTGCATTGTGGGGGCACGAGTTATAGTTAGCTGAACTAACTATAACGGGGGAATTTCAATGGTTTTGTACGAGTGAAATGTCCAACTAACTATAACTGTCCCTAAAACCTATGGTTTTTTCAGTGAATATATATATAGTTAGGACCTTGTTTCTATTCAAAAAGCGTTTTTTCTTTTGCCAATATCTTTGGCGCCGGTTGACGAATCTTCGCGAAATTTTCAAAACTAATGGGGCGGACCGGTCAGCTCCTGTGTTGAAAGTTTCAGGGTGATTCGTCAAGCCGGGGCCGAGAAAAAAGGGGGGTCCCAAAGCGTGTTTTCCCAATGTTAATTTCCATAGGAATTTTGAAACAGGTTACAGTCCGAACTGCTGAACGGAATTACACCAAATATGGCAAAAAGGTAGGTCTTGGTCTAGAAAGCATGCCTATTTTTAAATGGTGTAAATCCGTTCAGTAGTTTCTAAGAAATTCAAAAATAAAAAAATATCGATATCTGGGCGGAGCCTAACCACACATCTCATCGTGAGATCTGATTGGCTGTCAGCACTTCATCCTGGAATTGCTGGCAGCCATCTTGGGACCAATATACATGATAGCACATCATTGAAATGCATTGTAGTGAAGGGAAGGTTTTGAGGGTCACCAAAAGGAGAACTATAAAGGGTGATAACAGACTTTAGTTACATTACAATTCATTTGTTGATGGTACCATACTAATTTTAGGACTTGTGGTGTGTTCTAAGGTGATTTTACCCTGTGAAAAACCTTCTGCTGGGATATCATGAATGATGCTTGAGAGAAAACTATTTTCTCATGCTTGTCCCATAGAGGTTTGGAAGGTCTCCAAAAGCTAAAATGAGAGCATATTTTCTGTAAATTCACATTATCTTTTTCAGTCATGTGAGAATGAAGTCTGACATTCTCAGTAAAACATGTACATCCAACAAGGGCAGAGACTGTCAACTGATTCCTTTGTGTTCTATTGCAGCTTTCCAGAGTGTTCTAAAGAACAACTAGAGCGCTAACAGTCTTACTTATGACAAAAGTATGGCACACCTGAAGCCATCTTGATTGGAATAAACTGGTAACACATTTAATTTAAAAAGGAACAAAATGAGGGGGTTCATTTTCTCATAGAAATTATGGTTAGTGCTGTAGAAAGAAAAATTAGGACATGTTTTAAGTGAGATCTCAAATATCTTTCTGTTATACTTCAACAGGAGCAGCCTGTCAGTTGATTCCTTTGTGTTCTACTGCAGCTTCCCAATGTGTTCTAAAGAACAACTAGAGCGCTAACAGTCTTACTTATGACAAAATTATGGCACACCTGAAGCTATCTTGATTGAAATAAACGGTGCACAGACAGAATATCGAAGTTTTTAATTTCGACCTACCGTAATATTGAGTGTTAAATATGGTAGGTCAAGAATATCGACTGCAACAATATCGTGGTACAGAATATCGACAGTAAGGACCCCGCCATCCCTGAAAATTTAAGACCCATATCTTTACTTCCTTGTGTGGCAAAAATTGCAGAGAAACATCTGAACAGCCAACTCTCAAGGTTTATAGAAGAGAGGCAGGTTCTTCATGATACCCAGGCCGGTTTTAGGCCAATGCATGGCACGGAGTCCGCTCTTCTCCTAGCAGCTGAAGTGCTGAGGACTGCAGCTGATGAAGGCAGAACAACTGTTCTGGTTTTGCTGGACTTGAGTGCCGCGTTTGACATGGTGTCCCACGGCCTCCTGCTGGAGAGGCTAGGGGAGGTCGGGGTCGGAGGTGTCACGTGGATGTGGCTGAAGAATTTCTTGGAGAGCAGAACCTTTCAGGTTCTGCAACATCCATTTAAGTCCAGAGTCTGTCCTTTAAATCAGGGGGTGCCGCAGGGATCTGCCCTGAGCCCCACCCTGTTCAATATATATATGCGCCCGCTGGCAAATATTGTGATGAGACATGGAATTAAGCTGGTGTCTTACGCTGACGACACTCAGCTAGTTGTGACCCTAGAACAACAAGAATCAGGAAGGGCTGCTGATTTTAAAATATGTCTGAGGGAGCTTATGGACTGGATGAGACTGAGTTGCCTCCAGTTGAATGCAGGGAAGACAGAGGTGTTGGTCGTGGGAAAACAGCCCTCTCTCTGGTCACAGCACTGGTGGCCTGAGGAACTGGGACCTAGCCCGGTGCCGAAATCCAAGGTGAAAAATTTAGGGGTGTGGTTCGACGAAGCACTCTCCTTTTCTCAGCAAATCTCTGCTGTGGCCGGAACCTGCTTTGGCATCCTGAAAATGCTGCGGAAGATTCTGGACCTTCTCCCCCTGGATGCTAAAAGAACTATTGTACAGGCTTTGGTCACGTCTCGCCTTGACTATTGCAATGTTCTGTATCTTGGGGTGACAGCAAGAAATGTGAACATCTTGCAGAAGGTCCAAAATGCCGCAGCCAGGCTTATCTTGAATATTCCCAGGAGGGCCCCGGTAGGAGAAGCTCTAAAAAAACTACACTGGCTCCCAATCCAGGCTAGAGTTACATTTAAGGCTCTCTGCATCAGCCATAGGATCCTCAGGAAAAGGGGGCCGCGCTTCCTGACCCCCCTTCTGTCGGTTTACCAACCCTCCCGGAATTTGACATCTCTTGGCAGTGTGAGAATGACTGTGCCGAAGGTGCAAAGGGCCAGGGCTGGCGGAAGATCCTTTGGTTTCCTGGCAGCTAAGGCCTGGAATAAGCTCCCTTTGGATTTGAGGATATCTGAGTCAGAA
This sequence comes from Calotriton arnoldi, assembly GCA_963921515.1. Taxonomy (NCBI): domain Eukaryota; kingdom Metazoa; phylum Chordata; class Amphibia; order Caudata; family Salamandridae; genus Calotriton; species Calotriton arnoldi. The sequence goes on along the minus strand of CAWUFW010000323.1, from coordinate 2,019,915 downwards.
CCTTTGTTCCGTAAGAAACTGAAAACCTGGCTCTTCCGTGATTCGGGGGGCGGTCTTCAGTAACTCTGCTGCCTTCCTTGCTGAGAGGTATATGCAGGTAGTTGATTAGTGTGGCAGGGTTACGGGGCTCTCAGATGTCCTAGCGCGGGGACACTCCGTTGGGAGTAACCATTGCGCTTTACAAACTTACTACTAATAATAATAATAATAATAAGGTAAGAAATATCATTTTTTTTAATATCGCTTGTAAAAATGTTGTTGTTAATAATATCGATGTTTATATTAGTGTTCTGTATTTTAGTATGTGTGTTAAAAGTATGTGATGTAATTTTATGGTATAAGTGTAGTTTTTTTTTAATGTATGTGTTAAATTTTTTGCAGTAAATAATTTTATGTAAATTAATTTTTGCGTATTTTAGTTCTGTAGCGGGTTGTGGGTTTATAGGGGAATAGGGGAATAGGGTGGGAAGTAATTTAATTATAAAAAAGTAATTATTAATGTTTAATTATTATTTATAATTAATTTATTATTAATTAATTTTAATTGGTTATTAATTAATAGTAATTAATTCATAGATAATTATATAAATTGTGTTCTTTTCTTAGAAGCGGGTTGTGGGTTTATAGGGGAATAGGGTGGGAAGAAATTTAATTATAAAAAAGTAATTATTAATATTTATTTATTAGTATTTATAATCAAATCAAAGAAAGCTTTATTCGATTGCTATATCAGACAATCATAAAAGCACATAAAAACATAAAAAACATATAAAACAATTCATAAGTTAAAAAAGCATCCTACAAATATAAACATAATCTACAGTACATTACAATTTAAACAGTATTAAATTGACACCCTCGTCCGATTAGAATCAATTAAATAAGCATACGTTTCCTTTGACTCAAAACTTCCTTCAGAAAGATTACTATCCTAAAAACACTGTACTCAAGTTATCTCAAATATTGTAGCGCAAGAAGAGCAGGTCGACATTGACGAAGTCCAAACAATTTTAAGACTGGTACTAAGTACATTCTCCTTGCATGGATATCAAATCTACAAAAGAGAACCACATGAATCGTAGATTGGCTGGAGATATTGTCACAAGGACAGAGTGGAAGGTTATGAGACCAGTCATTCATTATAGGTAAAGTGACTAGTCTGTGAAATATCCCCAACCTAAATCTTGTTAATAAAAACCGATCGTAAACTCCTGGAACAAAAGTTAAATAGGGTTGAATGTTAAAAGTAGATAAAATCAGCTGGTTATACAGGACTGTGGGTTTCAATATCTCAGATGACATTCTAATAGTGTCCAACAACAAAAGGCCCTCTTTTCTTAGTTCTTTCCTTGTTATTGTCTGGATAGGTCTAGATTATTAAAATAATCTATACGACCAAGATCTTTTAAAAAGTTGCGGACATATCTTATCCATGGGATCTTTAGGGCCCCTTCCTGTTTCAAGGTATCTAATAAAATGTCTCTGTTTAATTTTGCCTCTTCTTTAGTCCAGAGCCTGTGCCATAAAAGCACAGGCTTGAGCTTTATTAAGTCAGAGATGAAGGGAAGTCCCAATTCCGCATGGCATATACATGATGAAGTACTATTTGGAACAGATAAAATGTATCTTAAGAAGGAATTTTCTATACGTTGGATAGGCTGCAGATCAGTGAACCCCCAAACCCCTGCACCGTACAATACTGATGAAACACACTTTGCCTTATAAATTTTAATAAGCTCCTCAGGTGGTCTTTTTCCCAAATTCCTAGCAAAGTTAGTGAGGGCAGATGTTGTTTTTAGGAGTAACAATTTTTTCGCTGCAACTGCTTGTGCCCAAGTGTCGTTATGTGCAGAGAATTCCCAAATATGAGAACCTTTTGGTTACCCCAATTTTCTGTCCTGTCACAAACATATCTTTAGATTTCTTAACACCATAGCCGCAACGCATAATAAAGGTCTTGGAGGAGTTTACTCTTAAACCAAGGTCTTTCATGAAGTGAGAGAAGCTATCAAACACCCTCTGAAGACCTACTTGTGTGCGGGACATCAGCACCGCGTCGTCTGCGTATAGGAGGGCTGGTATTGAACGTCCGGCCACTTGAGGGAAGTCTAGGTTATCTTTAAGAAGAGCCTCCCCCAAACCGTTAATGTAAAGATTGAAAAGGAACGGAGCCAGGACACAGCCTTGCCTGACTCCGCTCCTAATCGGAAATGCAGCCGAACACTCACCCTTCAATCCACAACGCACACGTGCCTTGGCATCACTATAAATCGCTTAAGAAAATCAATAATCTGAACATCAACTCCCATAACTTTTAAAATTGACCAGAGTTTACTGTGGACCACACAGTTGAAAGCGGCTGTGAGGTCCACAAATGCTAAAAACAGGTTCCCCGTTTTTGCCCTTGTTTATTTCCCCACCAGGATAGACTGATTTAAGCCCTGTTCCACCGTCCCCAGACCTGCACTGAAACCATATTGCAGGTCAGATAGAACAGAGTTCTCCTCTGCCCAATCCTGGAGGCGTTCCAAAATCATTCTGCCTATTACTTTTGTTACAGCGTCCAGTAAGGAAATAGGCCTATAGCAACCCGGGTCCTGTCTGTCCCCCTTTTTAAAAATAGGCACAATGGTAGATTCTACCCATGTAGATGGAGAAGTAGTGCTACAGCTGGCAGTAATCACCTGGACCAGGATGGGCCCCCACAGAGAGGTGTTTGATTTAAACAGATCTATGGGGACCCCATCTGGTCCGGGGGCCTTGCCACCCTGGCTTATGGACAATGCCATCCTAATTTTACTACTCCTAAACTGAGACAAATCCTAACTTTAAGACTTTCGGTATTCACAGAAGGCATTTAGGAATCCTAAAGTTAGGACTACTAACTTCTGTGAATACCGAAATGAGTAAGTTCATTCTGTGAATACCAAAATGAGTAAGTTCATTCTGTGAATACCAAAATGAGTAAGTTCATTCTGTGAATACCAAAATGAGTAAGTTCATTCTGTGAATACCAAAATGAGTAAGTGTATTCTGTGAATACCAAAAAGTACTAACTTTACGTTTTTGACGTAAGTTAGTTCTGTGAATCAGGCCCCTAGAGTGCTAACAGTCTTACTTATGACAAACTTATAGCACACCTGAAGCCATCTTGATTGGAATAAACTGGTAACACTTAAAACATTTAATTTAAAAAGGAACAAAATGAGGGGGTTCATTTTGCCATAGAAATTATGGTTAGTGCTGCAGAAAGAAGCATTACGGCACATTTTGAGGTGACTTCTCAAATCCTCTTCTATTTCATAAAAAAATTCTGACATGCAGACTGAAACATGCACTTTCAATAAAAGCAGCAGACTTCCAGTTAACTCCCTGGTGAGCAGTAGCTTTACTACAGTGATCTAATGAGCCACTAGAGTGCTAAGATTCTGAATTTAAGGCAAATGTGTGACACATCTGAATGTCTTCTTGATGGATTCAAAGTAAAAAACTGAAAGCATTTCCTACTGATGAGACTGTAGTAAATGAGGAAATGAGGAAACTTCATAACAAATAAGTCTCCCAAGATGGCCACCGGAGAAAAAAGAGCCCAAATGTAGCACAAACATCACCCAGATGTAGCCCACATATAGCCCAATGACAGTAGTGTGCAAAACACTTTTTATTTTTGTTTCTTTGCAGTTTTATGTAGTGCAGACTGGTCAGGTATTGGAGCGTTGCATCTTACTTGGACCCTGTATTGCGTATTTTGCACAAAGTTCTTGAGATTGATCTTGTGAAACATTGAACTTTACTATTCTGTTAACCTAAAGTTGCTCTGAGCTGGGCTTTGTAACACCCGTTTGTACATACTGGTTTTAATTAATTCTCATTGTATTGTATTAAGAAAGAGGATTTACTGTTTTTGTGTACACTTTTATGATCTATGTTTCTAAATCAGATCGAAACAATGTTTATTGAATTGAATTGAAGTCTCCCAAGATTGCCACCAGTGAAAAAGGAGCCCAAATGTAGCACAAATATCACCCAGATGTAGGCCACGTATTGCCCAATGACAGAAGTGTGGAAAATTCCAGAACCAGTTTGGGCACTTTTAGAAGTCAGTTGGTAAGGGTTAATATGTCTAACCAATAGAAATGTGTTTTATAATTTGAAATAATGTAGGAAGGAATGTGATTTGTTACTTACATGTATTTGTGTGGAGAAAGAGAGGGAAACTTTGCCATTACTGGTTTTGCCTTGCTGAGAGCAGTGCATTACATTTATTGTGTGCATAAGAAAATCTTTTCTGAGTTTCTGATATTTTATATTCTACAAATCAATTTGGAAGGTGAGTTATAAATTTGTGAGGTGTATTATGTGTAAGCTTTATTTTTCAAGTTAAATAATTAATCAAGAACTTTGATGTTTGAAATATATTATTAAATGTAGAGATGTTTATTGTAGTTTGTTTTATTGTAGTTAAATGTTGTTTGAAATAGATTCTGTATAGTATTATGTGTATATTGGAATATGGATTAGTGATTATGGTAGTTTGTTTTAGTGTAGTGGATATGTATATTTGTAGTATACCAGCATAATTTTAGCTGTTGCTTTAAATTTGGAGGTGGAGTCTGTCAAATATTAAGGTGTGCATGGACTTCTGTCTCAAGTATGTTTCTACTTGTATATGTATTTTCATATGTCTTATACATTTGGAGGTGCATGATGTATAACAAAGAGGTGTTGTTGCTTTTCATGTGGTAGGCTCAAGACTGTGAGTACCTAGTAGAATGGTGAAGATGCAGCACAAAAGTGTGGTGTAAAAGATGGTGACATAAGGTGTTATTAATTAGGCTTCTTTTTTAAGTTTCTAGAGAGGTACAGTTGAAGTATGCCGCATAATTTTTGATGTTTGCTTGAAATTGGAAGTTTGTTCTGTGGTTTTTTTTAGGTTTGGATAGTGTTATGGTACAGACATATTCATGTATGGTTTTAGTAATATGGTGAGACTTTTACTAAACATATGTGAAGGGTACCTACTTTCTATTTGGGTAGGTGTAATATTATAAGTAGTTGTAGAATGGTTAAGCAGTAGCCTGAAAGTGAGGTTTGAGATGTTTGTAGAGATGTTATTTATTAGAGTAATTTGTATGATGTGAAAAAAGTTATATTTCATATATACCGAATAATTTTCAGTGTCTGTTTGAAAATTGAAGTGTACTCTGTGAAGTTTTGAGCTGAGCTGTGCATGGTGTTGTGACTGAGCTATATATCTACTTGCTCATACACTCATAGAATCACCCAGGCACTAACCTTTGCACTCCTGTAATCACTCAGGCAGTACCTTAGTACTTCTGTAATCACCCAGGCAGTACTCATGCACTAGTTATGTACTACCCCTACAGTTATGCAATTATGCAGGCTGTACCTATGTAGTCATATAATAACCCACACACTATCCTTGCAGTCATAGGATCAACCAGGCCCTTCTGTTGCATTCATCTATTCACCTAGGTATTACTCAAAAACTCATCTATGCCTTCAGGTGCTATTTATACATGTATCTATGCACTCAACATGTATGTTTGCACTCATGCAATCAGCCAGTCACTATCCATCTTTTCCTGCAATTATCCAGTGACTACCCTTCAACTCATTCAATCACCCAAGCACTACCCATGGAGTTTTGGAATCACTCTGGCAGATCTATTACATGTCTCCGTTTCTAGGTTTGACTGTATTCCAGAAATATTGTATACCTATTTGTTTTAGATTTGAAAAGGTAGAGACCTATGTATGCACGATTTTAACAATATGGAGAGATTTATGGTTGAATCATGTAATAGTGTGCTACTTTATATTTGGCTAGGCCCAACACTCATGCAGTTATAAAAACACTCAAGTACTACCCATGCAGTCTTCGAATGATCCAGGCACTACATATGCACTACTGTAATCACTCAGGCATTACTGCTGCACTCATGCAATCATCTAGGTATTACTCATGCACTCTTTCAATCACCCAGCCACTACTCATGCACTTATATAATCACCCAGGCACTACCTATGCACTCATGCAATCACCCAGGTATTACTCATGCACTCTTTCAATCACCCAGCCACTACTCATGCACTTATATAATCACCCAGGCACTACCGTTGCACTCCTTCAATCACTGAGGCACTACCCTTCTACTTATGTAATCACTCAGCCAGTACTCATGCTGTTATGAAATCACCCAGGCACTACCTTTGCACTACTTTATTCACTCAGGCTCTACCTCAGTAGTCCTGCAATCACCCAAGAAGTACCCATGCAGTTATAAAATCACCCACTCACTTCCTATGTAGTCATGTAAATCCCCAGATATTACCCCTGTAGCCAGGCAATCACCCAGGTGTTACCTATGTACTCCTTTAATCCCATAGACGTTACCTCTGTACTCATACAATCACCAATGCATTAACTATACAGTGCTTTATTCAGCCAGAAACTATCTTTCCACTCTTTCAATCATGCAGGCACTACTCATGTACTTATGTAATCACCCAGCCAGTACTCATGCACTTATAAAATGACCTAAATGACCTAGGCACTACCTTTGCACTCATGTAATCACTTAGGTAGTACCTTAGTACTATCTGTAATCACCCAGGCAGTACTCATGGACTTATAAAGTCACTCATTCACTTTCTATGTATTCCAGTTAATCTCCCAGATATTACCCCTGCAGTTATGCAATCACCCAGGCACTACTTATGTACTATCCCTGCAGTCATGCAGTCATGCAGGCTGTACCTATGTTGATAAGAATTCAGCCAGGCAGTATGTTAACACTCCTTTATTCACTCAGGCACTAACTCAGTAGTCGTGCAATCAGCCAAGAAGTACTCATGCACTTATACAATCACCCAGGAACTACCTTTGCACTCCTGTAATCACTCAGGTAGTACTTTAGTACTTCTGTAATCACCCAGGCAGTACTGCATAGAGTTATAAAATATTGTATACATATTTCCTTTAGATATGATGTTGGTTTGAAAACATAGAGACATAATGTATGCATGCTTCTTAGAATATGGAGAGACTTGTATTTGAGTGATGTAATAGTATGCTGCTTTATATTTTGCTAGGCCCAACAGCTATGCAGTTATAAAAACACTCAAGTACTACCCATGCAGTCTTCTAATAATCCAGGCAGTACATATGCACTGTTGTAATCACTCAGGCATTACTGCTACACTCATGCAATCACCCAGGCAATACCTATACACTCATACAATCACCAAGGTATTACCCATGTATCTCTTTCATTCATGTAGCCACTACTCATGCACTTATATAATCACCCAGCCACTACTGTTGCACTATTTCAATCACAGTGGTACTACCCTTGTACTTATGTAATCACTCAGCCAGTAGTCATGCTGTTAAGAAATCACTCAGGCACTACCTTTGCACTCCTTTATTTACTCAGGCTCTACCTCAGTAGTCCTGCAATCATCCAAGAAGTACCCATGCAGTTATAAAATCACCCACTCACTTCCTATGTAGTCATGTAAATCCCCAGCTATTACTCCTGTAGTCATGCAATCACCCAGGCGTTACCTATGTACTTCTTTAATCCACCAGATGTTACCCTGCTCCTGCAATCTCCAACACATTAGGTATACAGTGCTTCATTCAGCCAGCTACTATCTTTCCACTCTTTCAATGATGCAGGCACTACTCTTGTACTTATGTAATCATTCAGCTAGTACTCGTGAACTTATGAAAATGCCCAACTACTATCCATGCAGTCTTCCAATGATGTAGGTACTACATATGAACTACTGTAATCACTCAGGCATTACTGCTGCACTCATGCAATCACCAAGGTATTAACTATGCAGTCTTTCAATCATGTATCCACTACTCATTCATTTATATAATCACCCAGCCACTACAGTTGCACTCATGCAATTACCCAGGCATTATCCCTGTAGTCATGGAATCACCTAGGCATTATTGCTGTAGTATACAATTACACAGGCATTACCAAAGCACTTCTTAAATCATCCAACTAGTACATATGCACTTATGTAATGACCCAGGCACTACCGTTGCACTCATGCAATTACCCAGGCATTATCCCTGTAGTCATGGAATCACCTAGGCATTATTGCTGTAGTATACAATTACACAGGCATTACCAAAGCACTTCTTAAATCATCCAACTAGTACATATGCAATTATGTAATGACCCAGGCACTACCGTTGCACTCTTCAAATCATCCAGGCATTAGGCCTGTACTCTTTGAATCACCCAACCAATATCTATGCACTTATAAAATCACCCATGCACTATCTCTGCACTCCTCCAATCACCCAGGCATTATTACTACACTCATACAACCTCACACACATTACTCCTGCACTCATGCAATGACCCATACTTTACTTATTCACTCCGCCAATCGCCTAGACATTACCCCTGCACTTATGCAATCACCCTGGCATTACCCATGCACTCTTTCAACTACTTAGACAGAACACATGGACTCTGTACCTCTGTTCTTTCTTTCTGCACTTCTTTTATGTCTTTCTGCTTGTGTTGCTTCTTTCTGTACACCTTTTAGATCTTTCTGCAGCCCTGTTTCCTCTTTCTGCATCTGTGTTACCTCTTTCTACACCTCTGTTCATTCTTTCTGCACTTTTTTTGTTTTTTCTGTACATGTCTTGCTTCTATCTGCGCCTTTTATGCCTCTTTCTGCACCTCTCCTCTCTTTTTGCACCCCTCTTGCCTCTTTCTACACCTCTGTTGCTTCTTTTTGCATTTCTCTTGCTTCTTTGTACACCTCTGTTGCTTTTTTTTGCACCCCTCATGTATCTTTCACACCGTCTTCGGTCTTTCTTCACCCCTCTTGCCTCTTTCTGGACCTTTGTCTGCAGTGTCTGACATACTTTTGGAATGCAATTAAAAAAAAAAAAATTTATATATGAGAATATTTGTATATAATTATTTTATTAATATTAAATGATTTAATGAAAGTATTTAAACTTTTCTTTCTTTTCAGATACTCACCATTATTATTAATAAAGATTGAGTATGGCCAGAAAAGATCAAAAGAAAAGAAAAGAAAGAAAAGAGTACTTTTAAAAGAAACAGAAAAGGAGAAATCAGACAAAGTACAACATATGCCATTGAAGAAAAAGGCTTCTGGTAAGAGAACTAAAGAATTTGTTAAAAGAGTTTTAAAGAAGATTACGAATTTAGAAAATGGAGAAAAGTAGTACAACCATTCAGAAGGAAACAAAAAAAGGAGATATTAATAGAAAATCAGGTTTTGGGAAAATAATCTATGATGAAAGAAGGATGAAACAGTATAAGGATATTAGGAAACGAATGTTTAAAAGTAGAGTACTACAAAATTTAGTGAAAGATTGCAAGAAATATAAAAGAGTATCTGAATTTTACATGAAAAAGCAACAGATTGAAAGTGTAGTCGAAAACGCTTTTGAATTGAAAAGAAGATTGTTTATATTAGTATTGAAGAAAATGAAGATATTGAATAAAACAATCCGATGCACTCCTGCAATCACCCAGGCACTACTCATCCACTCATGCAATAACCCAGGCAGTACCCATGCACTGCTCCAATCACCCGTGCACTACCCATGCACTCCTCCAATTACCCAGCCAGTACCTATGCACTTATCCAATCACTACACCAATACCCAAGCACTTATAAAATTACCACACACTACCCTTGCACGCTTACAATAACCCAGGTACTACCGATGTACTCATGCAATCATCCATGCATTACCCATCAACTAATGTAATCAGTCAAGCACTAACCATGCACTCTTCAATCACCCATACATTACCTGTGCACTCATGCAATCACCCAGGCAGTAACCAAGCACTTACAAAATCAGCCAGGCACTTCCTATGCACTCCTCCAATCACCCAGGCACTAATCATCCACTCATGCAATAACCTAGGCATTACCCATGCACTCTTCCTATCACCCAGCCAGTACCCATGCACTTATCCAATCACTCCTCCAATACCCAAGCACTTATAAAATCACCATGCACTACCCTTGCACTCTTACAATCACCCAGGCACTACCCATACACTCATGCAATCATCCAGATATTACCCATAAACTCATGCAATCAGTCAGGCACTACCCATGTACTCTTCCAATCACCCATACATTACCTCTGCACTCATGCAATCACCCAAGCATTAACCAAGAACTTACAAAATCACCTAGGCACTCCCCATGCACTCCTCCAATCACCCAGGCACTACTCATCCACTCATGCAATAACCCAGGCACTACCCATGCACTGCTCTAATCACTTATGCACTACCCATGCACTCCTCTAATTACCCAGACAATACTTATTCACTCCTTCGATTACCCAGCCAGTAGCCATGCACTCCTCCAATCACCCAGTCACTACCCATGCACTTATAAAATCACCATGCATTATCGTTGCACTCCTCCAATCATGCAGGCAGTACCCATGCACTCATGCAATCATCCAGGCACTACCCTTGCACTCATACAATCATCCAGGCATTACCCATAAACTCATGCAATCACTCAGGCAAAACCTATGCACTTACAAAATCATCCAAACAATATCTATCCACTTACAAAATCACCCAGGCACTACCGATGCACTCCTGCAATCACCCAGGCACTACCCATGCACTGCTCCAATCACACATGCACTACCCATGCACACCTCCAATAACCCAGCCAGTAACTATGCACTTATCCAGTCACTCCACCAATACCCAAGCACTTATAAAATTACCACGCACTACTCTTGCACTCTTACAATCACCCAGGTACTACCGATACACTCATGCAATCATCCAGGCATTACCCATAAACTAATGTAATCAGTCAAGCATTACCCATGCACTCTTCAATCACCCATACATTACCTGTGCACTCATGCACTCACCCAGGCAGTAACCAAACACTTACAAAATCACCCAGGCACTACCCATGCACTCCTCCAATCACCCAGGCACTACTCATCCACTCATGCAATAACCCAGGCACTACCCATGCACCCCTCCAATAACCCAGCCAGTAACTATGCACTTATGCAGTCACTCCACCAATACCCAAGCACTTATAAAATCACCTACACTACCCTTGCACTCTTACAATCACCCAGGCACTACCCATACTCTCATGCAATCATCAAGGTATTACCCATAAACTCATGCAATCAGTCAGGCATTACCCATGCACTCTTCCAATCACCCATACATTACCTCTGCACTCATGCAATCACCCAAGCATTAACCAAGCACTTACAAAATCAGCCAGGCACTACCCATGCACTCCTCCAATCACCCAGACACTACCATTGCAGTTATACAATCACTCAGCCATTATGCATGCACTCCTTCAATTAGTCATGCATCATAGGTTTCAGGGACGTTATACTTAGAAATTAGCATTTAAAAAACCTTAGAAATTCACTGAAAAAAAACACAGGTTTCAGGGACGTTATAGTTAGTTGGACATTTTACTCATACAAAACCAGAGAAATTTGGCTGTTATAGTTAGTTGAGCTAACTATAACTCGCGCCCCCGCAATGCACTGCTGATGACATCACATATTACATCATTCATGACATGGTCAGTGACATCACTGATGACATCTCAAATGACATCACTCTTGACATCACTGATGACATCATCCACATGATAATCTGATGCACCTCATCATACCCTAATTTAACCTTTGATACACCCACTCTAAAATACAGACTACCATTTTCGAAACCATAGACACACCAATACCAGTTACTACATACCCACTCACTGATTCCTAGGTCTACACACATCCACTCATTCACCCATACAGTCACTCATACATGCAGTCACTCATCAATACAGCACTATAATACGCCCTCATACACCTATAAAGACACTTACACACCACCACTCACCCATAGAGTTAAACACACAGGTAGTGTCATGCAAAGAATCAATCACACTCCCATTTACTCACCTATACAGTTATACACACACCACCTCACTTATTCATACAGATACTAACACATACTTACTCTCTTGTACAATAACTGATACAAGCACACACTCATCCATACAGCCACTCTCACAATCACTCACTCTCACATATAGTCATTTATATACTCCAATACTCACATATACTGCCTTTCACATATGTAGTTATTCACACATGTACCACTGAGACATCCATTCACTCACCAACATACCCATACACACACTCACTCACCCATACAGCCCTTCACAGATGCACTCTTAAACCCATACACCCAGCGAATCACCCACTCACATATCTATGCACAGAGTCACCCCCCCCCCACTTAGCCACACAGATACTCAGGCACCCATAGAGATGCTCAGACAACCAATCAATAACCCATAGGCACTCATGTAGCTACTCACCAACCCATGCAGCCGCTTACACACCAACTGACAGACTGATAGAGACATTCACACAGTTTAGTCACTAACCAATGCATTCAGTAAGACAAGTTTAATCACTCACTTATACAGTCAGTCACACACCTACTAAATCATCCATTCAGACACTTATACACCCTCTCATTCTTCAATACACCTTGGTATATATATATATATAAAAACATATTTAAATTTTACATAAACACATAGTCACTGAATGATGTCATCAGTGATGTAATTTGAGATGTCATCAGTGATGTCATCAGTGATGTCACTGACCATGTCATGAATGATGTAATATGTGATGTCATCAACAGTGCATTGCTGAGGCGCGAGTTATAGTTAGCTCAACTAACTATAACAGCTGAATTTCTCTGGTTTTGTACGTGTAAAATGTCCCTGAAACCTGTGGTTTTTTCAGTGAATATATATATATATATATATATATATATATATATATATATATATATATAAAATGTGATGAAGAGGCTGGAGAAGCACACAGGTAGGTTTGGTGCATGCAAAATCTTTTGCAGTCAGCTGTTCTACATTCATATACCCGCCCCCAGTGGGCGTTCCGCAAGTGAAGGCATCACGGTATATGCAGTTCCGCAAACGTTTCCCTCACGTGAGTTTCGCAAATGCCCTAAAACACATTAAAATTATCGATTAAAACCACAGTGGGTTGATGAAAATGTCCTGCTGCCGAGGATGCCATACATATTGGCCCACCATTAGGACCCACACTCCAGACTGATGACTGCCAAGTAGGTGTGCTTGTCCCTGCTTCCTCATTGCTAACCACCATATTCCACTAACCTGCCACCTTCCTATTGGGTGTTCTGTTGAGCTGCCACTGCCCCTCACACCTGCCTAGCATGTTGAGCTGCCTACCCTGCCACTTCCACCCTTCCTGTCCAAGTTCCATGCCCCTATCCCCTCCTACATTTCCTCCATGGTCCATTTTGCTGCCACTCACTTCTGCCCTCCATGCTCTGTTGTGCTGCAACTGCTCCTCCTGTCTGCACTTCATGGTCTGATTACTCTTACCCTGCCCTCTTTTGTCTGTGTCCAGCCGCTACCCCTCCCTTCTGTCATCCATGGTCTTTTGTGTATGCCTCTGTCCCCTCCCTCTTGCCCACCATGGCTGTTTTGATGCCACTAACCCTCCTGCTTACCATACATGGTCTTCTGTGCTGCCACAGCCCCTCCCACCTGCGCTGTGTAGTCAGCTTGCTGGCCCTGACCCCCTCCCACCTTTCCTCCATTGTCTGTGTATGACAATATAGTATCACTGTTGCCCTCAATGGTGTGTTCTGCTTCCAGTGCCCATCCCACCTGCCCTCCTTGGTCAGCTTGTTGCTCCTGCCCTGCCTCCTTGCCCTCTGCCACCTTGCCCCCTGCCCTCTGTTTTCCATGTGCAGACCCCTATCCCCTCTCTCCTGCCTTGTTTGGTCCGCTGTCGTTCCCCTGCCCCCTCTCTCCTGCCCTTCATGGTCGGTTATGCTGCAACTGTCCCTCCTGTCTGTCTCATTTGGTCAGCTTGCTGCCCTTGCCTCTTTCCCTCTGCTCTCTGTTGTGCATGTGCATTGCCCTGTTCCCTCCCTATTGATATCTGTGGTCCATTTGCTGCAATGCTGTCCCACTTGCCCTGTGTGATGTATTGCGCTGCTGCAATCCCTGACGCCTGCTCTGTAAGGTCAGTTTGGTGCCCCTGCCCATTCCCCTCCAGCCCTGTCTTATCCGAGTCCATGTCCCTACCCCATTCTTCCTGTCCTCCGTGATCCAATGTGACAAATTTGCCAACAAAAAGAGGAGATTTTAGGCAAGAGAAAAATGAAATAAAGGCATTTTGGGCTTAAAAACATCTGGAGTTTCCTGCCTGAATCAGGTCTGTGGGCGTGTATGGCTGAACTGCCACTGCCTCTTCCATCTGCCCTTAATGGTCTTTTATATTGCTACAGCCTATTTTGCCTGTACTGCATGGTTGGTTTGTTGCCCCTGCCCCCCTTTTCCCTGCCCTCCATGGTCTGTTGTGCTGCCACTGCCCCTCCCACCTGCACAGCTTGGTCAACTTGTTGCCTGTGCGCAATCTTCCAGGAGAGGGTCTTATTCCCATAGCAATTATTGTTAGTGCTCTAAACAACTAAAATGAGGACATATTTTCTGAGTTCTCAAATAGCAACAAAGCACTTTTAAATAATCTGCTATCTTTATGTTTTTTTATCCAGTTGATCGTTTGAATATATATTACACTTAAGGGAGAGGATGTAGTGTTACAGCTAGCGCTGCAGACTTAGCAACAGGGGAACCAGGTTCTAGTTTTAGCGTCAGCCTGACATCCTGTGATTCTGGGCAAATCAGTTAATCTTCCAATGCCTAACACCAAAATCAATCTGTCCTTGTGTAATGTAACTGATGCTCATGAAAAGCACTCCTATATTTTTGGGTCAAGTCTGCGCTATATAAAACTGCAAATAAACAAAATAATTAAGGGGCATATCATCAAGGGCCTTATCTCTGCTTTTTTGGCTTTAAAAACCAGAAAAGCGGAGATAATGTTTTCGCCCTATTAACAAGAGGGTGCTAACATGCATAATCGCATGTTAGCACTCTTTTTCCCTACGCTCTCCCTTTGCATCTCTAATGAGATGCAAAGTGGGCGTTCCTTCCCAAAATAACTGGAGAAATGTCGCTAACCGACATTTCTCCAATTATCAATGGGCACGCTAACAAGCATAGCGATAAAAAAGTAGCGCTAACCGCGGTTATCGCTACTTTCCTTACACCTGCTTTTAGTTTGACTTAGCCATGATATCCAATGGAAGGTGGATATCATGGTTAAGTATGCCCTGCCCTATCAACAACGTAGCGCCAAACGTTAGTGCGATTATCGCTGGAATCCCAGCGATAATTGCATATTTGGCAGCTAACTCGGTTATTTTTATCGCTCTGGAGATAAGCGTCGCTGATAGCGCGCTATCTCCGCGATAAAAAAAAGCGATAGCTGGCGATAATTATCCTAGCGCTAAGTGCGCTTAGCGATGATTATCGCCGGTTGTTGATGATATGCCCCTAGGTGTTTTGCACACTTTTGTCATTGGGCTACACCTGGGCTACATTTTGGGTGATATCTGTGCTATATTTGGGCTCTTTTTTCTCCCGTGGCCATCTTGTGAGACTTATTTGTTATGAAGCTCCCTAATTTCATCATTTACTGCAGTATCCTCAGTAGAAAATGCTTTCAGTTTTCTACTTTGATTCCATCAAGATGGTGTTCATATGTGCCACACCTTTGGCATGAATTCAGAATGTTAGCACTCTAGTTGCTCATTAGAACACTGTAGTAAAACTGCTGTTCACCAGGGAGTTAACTGGCAGTCAAGGATGCTGCTAGTGTCGAAAGTGCATGTTTCAATCTGCATGTGTGCATGTGATGAAAGTTCATGTTTCAGCCTGTATTTTTCAGTCTGCATGTCAGAATGTTTAATGAAATAGAAGAGGAAGGTATCTTAGAACTCACTTAAAATGTGTCTTAATTTTTCTTTCTACAGTATTATGTAATATTTCTATGACAAACTGAACCCCCTCATTTTGTTCCTTTCTAAATTAAATGTGTTACGTTTTAACAGTTTGAATCAATCAACATGGCTACAAGTGTGCCATAGTGTTGTCATAAGTAACACTGTTAGCGTTCTAGTTGTTCTTTTGAACACTCTGGGAGGCTGCAGTAGAACACAAGGGAATCAACGGTCAGACTTAATTTTCATATGGCTGAGAAAGATAGTGTGAATTTACAGAAAATGTGCTCTCATTTTAGCTTCTGGAGCACCTTTCATAACCTCTATGGGTAAATCATGAGAAAACAGTTTTCCCTCAAACATGATTCTTGAAATCCCAGCAGAAGGGTTTTCCACAGGGTAAAATCACCTTAGAACACACCACAATTCCTAAAATTAGTATGGTACCATCAACAAATTATATATTTTGTAACTAAAATCTGCTATCACCGTTTATGCGTTCTTCTTTTGTGACCCTCAAAACCTGCCATTCACTACAATGCATTTCAATGGGGTGCTATCATGTCTATTGGTACCATTCATTGCAATGCATTTCAATGGGTGCTATCATGTATATTGGTGCCATTCACTACAATGCATTTCAATGGGGTGCTATCATGTATATTGGTGCCATTCACTACAATGCATTTCAATGGGGTGCTATCATGTATATTTGTCCCAAGATAGCTGCCAACACTTCCTGGTTAAACTGTTGGCAGCCAATCAAATTTCAGTAGCATTTCAGTAGGATTTTGAGCTCCCAGATATCTATATTTTTTAAATCTAAATTTCCCTGAAACTACTGTATGGAGTTACAGCAAATCACAAAAAGCATGCTTTCTGAACCAACATCTACCTTTCTGCCAATTTTGATGTAATTCAGTTCAGCGGTTGGGCTGTAGTCATGTTCAAAAAATGAAAAATCCCCATAGACAAAACATGGGGAAAATGTGTTTTGGGACCTCCTTTTGTGTCAGCCCTCACTTGACAAATTACCTCAAAACTTTCCACACAGCAGATGAACCAAAAAAGGGAAGTTTTGTGAAAATGTCATTAAGATTTGTCAAACGGCGCCAATGTTATTGGCAAAACAAAGAAGGTTTTTTCTTTGTAAACTTTGTTCCTACCTATAATACCTATCAATCAGTCAATCAGGGAATTTTAAAGTGTGCTACTCACCCTTGAAGGGTCTCAAGGCATGGGGGAGAGCAGCTCCGGTCAGTCAAAGAGCCAGGTCTTGAGGGTATTCCTGAAGATGTGCAGGGTGGGGGCGCTTCTGATGTTGATTGGGAGCTCGTTCCAGGTCTTGGCCGTGATGTAGGAGAAGGTTCTTCCACCTGTTTTTGCTCTGCGGATGCGCTGGGGTTCGGTGAGGGCGAAGTCGGCGGATCGCAGGTGTCTCTTGGGTACGTGGAAGGAGATTCTATCGTTGAGATATTGGGGTCCGGTGTTGTAGAGGCATTTGTAGGTGTGGGTGAGTATCTTGAAGGTTACTCTCTTCTCAATGGGGAGCAAGTGGAGGTTACGCAGGTGTTGGGTGATGTGTTCGTGTCAAGGGATGCCGAGGACGAGTCGGGATGCGGTGTTCTGTATGGTCTGTAGTTTGTGGAGCATGGACTTGTTGATCCCGGCGTAGAGGGCGTTTCCATAGTCCAGTCTGCTGGTTATGGGTGTGTGGGTGATGGTCTTCCTTGATTCGGTGGGATCCATTTGAAGGTCATTCGGAGGATGCGCAGGGTGTTGAAGCCGGTGGAGGTGATGCATTGACCTGTCGGGTGATGGAGAGGGAGGAGTCGAGTACGATGCTGAGGTTTCGGGCATGGTCCATGGGGGGGCTGCTGAGGGCGGTGGGCCACCAGGTGTTGTCCCATGCAGAGAGGGAGTGTCCTTGGAGGATGACCTCTGTCTTCTCCAAGTTGAGCCTCAGGCAGCTGCTGCTCATCCAGGATGCGACATCCTTCATTCCTTCCTGGAAGTTGAGTCTGGTGGTGATGGGGTCCTTGGTAAGGGAGAGGATGAGCTGGGTGTCGTCGGCGTAGGATACTATGCTGAGTCCATGCTCTCTGACAATGGCGGAGAGGGGGGCCATGTAGATGTTGAAGAGCGTGTGGCTGAGCGACGATCCTTGGGGTACTCTGCAGTTGATTTCCATGGGTCCGGAGGGGAAGGGTGGCAGCCTGATTCTTTGGGTTCTGCCAGTAAGGAAGGAGCGGAGCCAATTGAGGGCAGTTTCCTGTATGCCAGTGTCGTGGAGTCTGGCGGTGAGTGTGCGGTGGGAGACGGTGTTGAAGGCTGCAGAGAGGTTGAGTAGGATCAGGGCTGCAGTGTGTCCTTGGTTGAGAAGGGTACGAATGTTGTCTGTGGCAGCGAGTAGAGTGGTCTTGGTGCTGTGGTTGCTGTGGAATCAGGATTGGGAGGGGTCGAGGATGGAGTTTTCTTCAATGAATTTCGCTAGTTGGACATTGACTGTCTTTTCGGTGACTTTGGCCGCGAAGAGGAGGAGGGAGATGGGTTGGTAGATCTTGAGGTCCGTGGGATCTGCTGAGGGCTTCTTGAGTAGGTGTCTGACTTCTGCGCATTTCCAGTCATCAGTAAAGATGCCAGTTGCGAAGGTGGCGTTGATGGTGCGCCGTAGTTCTGGAGTGATGGTGGCAGCAGCTCTGTGGGAGATGTGCAGGGGGCAGGGGGCCGTGGGGGCGTATGAGTGGATGCCTTTCATGGTTGATGCGGTATCTTCGGTGATGACTGGGGTTTAGGAGGAGATGGTGGGCTGGATGGCATTGCTGGAGGAGGGAGTGGTTTCAGAGTCAGGTGTCTGGTCATTGAAGTTGTCGTAGAGGCCCTTGATTTTCTGATGGAAGTAGGAGCTGAGCTTGTTGCAGAGGTCCTGGGAGAGGGTGATGTCTGTGGTTTCGCTGGGGGGTTTGGGGAATTCCTGGCTATCGGCAGTAGGTAATATGTATGTGTATATATATTCACTGAAAAAACCAAAGGTTATAGGGATGTTATAGTTAGGCTCAGGTTTCTCTTTACAAAACCAGTGAGGTTCAGCATCTAACTATAACGGCTGAATTTCTCAGGTTTTGTACAAGTGAAAAGTCAGCCTAACTATAACGTCCCTGAAACCTTTGGTTTTTTCAGTGAATTTCTAAGGTTTTTTAAATGCTAATACCTAACTCTAATGTCCCTGTAAAGAGGCAAGAGAAGTGCAGAAAGAGGAAGATGGGGCAGAAAGAAGCAAGAGAAGTGCAGAAAGAGGCAAGAGAAGTGCGGAAAGAGGTAAGAGAGCTGCAGAAAAAAGTAAGAGAAATGCAGAAAGAAGAGAGTAAGATGCAGAAAGAGGCAAGAGAGATACAGAAAGAAGCAAGAGAGGTGCAGAAAGAAGCAAGAGAGGTGCAGAAAGAAGAGAGAGAGGTGCACAAAGAGGCAAGAGAGTGTTTTGTCTAGGTGCTAGGGCCTGACCAGAACATATTAACATGGGGCATTGTTTTTCGACCTTGTCTACATGTTCAGGCTAAATCCCAGGAAAGAACAGAATGCAAAAACAACAGTGTGTTCTGTATGAAAAGACATTGACGCACAAAGCAAAACATATCTGTAGAGTAATGTGTGCAAAGCAAAGGACAGTCTGCAACATGCTCATGCTAACATATGGAAAATGACAATGGGAATGCACGGGACTCATAACACCCTTCCCTTGGTCAGGACAGTAGCACTGAATGACGACAGAAGTCAAGCATAACCAGAACCTAAGTGCAAAAGCGAGTGCAGGACAAGAGTATCTGAAAAGATGCATTGCCAAATCCTATGTAATGATTGTGCGCAAAAATATATCCAATTACAGCGTATCGCCGGGACCCGAGATGTAGGTTGCCAAATGGAATGCCATCAACTCCAGTAACTTATCGAACCTTCCAAGTTGGAAATTACTGCCATCCCACTGAGCAGGTCAAACAAACAAACATGCTCCTCGTACTCAGTTGTCGCTAGAACCATCCAAGGAGAACCTGTGTGAACTTCGATGTAACTGAGATCCAGGAGACGCTGTGCAGTGGCACAGGGACCACCATCAGACACCAACCCCAACACAGGGTTGTATATTACCCACGTACCCAATGAACAGATCTGGTTATGGGCCACTAAGGGACTCATGAGCAGTTGGAAATCCAGGGCAGCATGAGATGGGGTAGCCAGGCAGACATCCAGGGCCCACTGAAAGGGGCACCGGATATAATGGAACACAGGTTGCACACAGGTGAAGTAAGCATAACGGAAGGTCAAACAAAAGTTGGCATCTAGAGCACCGAGCGGTACCATTCAAAAAAATTGTATCATCCACTTATGGAACAGCTGCAGTGATGCCTGTCTGGGCAGGACCAGAGATGGAGCAGACATTGCGGAAAAGAAGGAACAGCACGATGATACCACAAAAAGTTTATAAAACAATTCAAGATGAGCAGCAGCAGGAACCCACTAAATATGCTGGAAAAAATAAAATGTATAAAAGCTGGTATTATCCCAAAAATAGTTTGAAACCAAGTCACTAGCCCGGAGCCGACAAGTTTAAAAAAGTGTGCCAGGTCTGTGGTATCAGATGCATTAAATATTTGATGAATCAATTCCCCAAAATGTAGCGGGGATTCATCTTGAGTAGTGATTGTATTTCACTAGATGTTCTTGCCACCTGCAATTCAAAGGTTTCACGTGCTGAAGTGAGAGCCATTTCCTGTTGAAACAAAAGCGCTTTGAGTCTGCTTAGCTTATTGAAATGTTTTCAGGGTCGAAGTGGAAGGACACAACGAACTATCAACACTCCCATGTGGAGGGTGAAGAGACCTTTGTTGCAACAATCAACTAACTGGGAAACAGACACCACATATGGGATACCCGCCGTAGACCGCAGCAGTCATGATTATTAAGAACAAGATAACTGCAGTTTAAAAGTAATGTAATGGTGCGAATTAGGGGCAGAAACATTACAGGCACCAAGGATTTTTACTTGTTGGCAGACGAGGGAAAGGTCAGCAGTGGAATTGCAAAACTCTCCTATTAGAAAAACTTCTCTATCAGCCCATTTACAAAGATATGTAAAATGCAAAGACCATAACTCATGTATATAACTGCTCCCAAGGGGTTTATATCTAACTATAGGGAAGTGTTTCATGCAGGCAGTAAATTGAAACATCGAGATGGGTAACGATATAACCTTGTGTATGAACCAAACTGCAGAATTAGTTTCTGCTACAGTAAAGGGTAACTGTTCAAGTTTTTCTAAATTTAGCATGGTGTAACGCAGATATTTCATTGCCTTAATTGCTGTTTATGTGCTAAATTGAATGGTAAAAATAATGAGCTACAATTCAGATAATGCCAAGGTACGCACCCACTTTTCAGTGTTTGCAGTATCCAACCAAATAGCATAACAGATCTAAGTTGATTTTGACCATGATAAAAGATAGACACTTCATTCTGTACAATATCAATAACAGAAGACACGGTATTATCTAAGGTATAAATATGAGATGATAAAGTATTAATGCTCTTGTCATTAACAACTAACACTTTGACTAAATTGTACTGACCAATTTGGCATAAACGCAGAGCAGCTTCCATTTGCGACAATATCCACAGTTCATTCTATGCAGCATAAACAAATCATTTTGAACGTGGGGATTTCGATCCCAAAAGTAAGTCAGAAAGGTTTATGTCTTCTGATAGAACTGAAAGATGCTGTTTCATGGCCGACAATGTGGAATGTCCTAACCATTGTTCACATAATTTACCTACAGAATAAGTAGTAACAGTGTTGGAATGTGGGTAATGTGGATCAGGTCTATTTAATGTAAACCCTGAAGTAGTGTTCACGAAACAAGAATGACAAAGATTCGTGTTCAGAGGCCATAATAACTATCCAGATGGGGATATAGCAGTGGAGTTAAATGTACCATTTTGCATCATACTATTAGTTGGTCTGCAGTATTATTGGTATGAGATTGCCAATCGTTGAATAGGGCCAAGGAGGCAACAATGGGAGCATTCAATTCTTTAATCTTAGCCAACCCCAGACAAGTAGTCTGTTGGACCGTGTCATTAAGAAAAATAATTTGAGCAGGTATCAGACATGTATTGAATAAAGATTCAATACCATGGACCTGCCAGGACTTGGAACCCCATACTGATTTCAAATCAATATTATCTTTCCAATAATCATATCCTTTGAGGGCTAATTGGTCAATAAAATGAGATGCATAAATTAACTTGGTCTGTTTGAGAAACTATTGTTTGGAAAGATTAGAAGGCAATTTAAATTAATATGATTCCGGATCAGAAAGGTTATAACTGATGAAATAAATGTACTTCATTAGGTCGAGCCTATAGCGGCAGCGCGCATGCACTGCTTGCTCTGCGAGGCATACAGTAATGGAGTATGCAGTGGAAGCTCCGCCCACACTCTGCCCATGTTTTTAATTGGCTCGTGTCATTGTCTTTTGTAAATGCTACCTTCTGATTGATTATGAGGCTTGTTAGTCCCTCCTTATTATGGCCATGCCGTCATTTGTACCCTCCCATGGCTACTGGCCCCTTTACTTTGAGTGTTACACGGTACGGTAAGTGTTATTTAGACTGTGAGCACTACTTTGTCCGTGCCTTCTCGCCCCCTTCTCCACCTTCTCCCCGCCCGCACTCCCTTTGTCCATGCTTCCCCCCCTCCGTTGTCTGTGATGCAATGCAATAGGTCTTGCTTAAATGCGAGTCCTCTGCATTGCAAATGTTTGTTTTGATTCGCAAATACATTCATGATTGTACATGTACCGTCCCCGTATCATCCCAGGCAGAGATATTTATGTAAACTTAAGTCTGCTCCTGGCGTGGATAAGACGTGGGCGGAGACAGCCATGTTGTGGACCCCGCATCTGTGGTGTGCAATGTAAAGTACATAAAGAGGGTGCATGTGACCTGCACTGTGCAGGGAATAAGTGACAAGTTGGCTGGCTATAGGATTCGTGCTCAGAGGGCTCGCTTGCATCCATTTACCGCCAGCCGAGGCCCTTCGGTGCTGCATCTGTTGCGAGTTTGCGTGCCTTCCAAGGGCTACTTGTGCGCCGCCTGATGTGCGCTTCGGTGCGCTTGAGCGGGTGTCGGGGGTGTCGGGGGTGATCGTGTGAAATGGAATCTGACAAATTACAAGAGTTTTGCACGCACTACACAGTGAAGCTTTTCTCTCTTTTATTCTCTCGCTCGCACCGTCTTTTCACAGTTACTGGCTGCTGAATTGTGTAATTTTCTTGGCTTGGACATCAGGGGATGTTTGAGTGAATTGCTCTCGGGATGAAGGCCGCATTTACTTATATAATCGTACAGGTGCTCACCTTAAAAGTCTTGTCCCGCTGAGGTGTGTATGTGTGCTCATTTTTGCCGGCAACCATAAAGGCAGCTGTAGGGTGAGGATACGTGCAGGCGGTGTGCCGCTGGCGTGCTGAAGGTGCACCAAAGGCAAGCCCATCTGAGCCCATCCACGCCCGGACAACACCAAATGCCAGGACCCCTGCCTGCTTTAATTTTACTTTTTGATCTCCTGGGCTTTGCCTCATTTCCATTAACTATATCAAAGTAATATTCTTCAAGGGAAATTAGACATATGGCTCTGGTCAGCGCCTTCGCCTGTGACCCTGCTCGGAACTATATGCAGAAGTTCCCATCTTTGGAGGGCCCTGCCTCCTGTAGGGCATGCAGCTTTGTGTGTCCCTTTCTCTCAGTAATGCCTGAGCCTGCAAATAATTTGCCTTTGCCAACATTTAATTTAATTTAAACAGCATTTATTGAGTGCATAGCTACATGAAAGCATCCCAGCGCTAGCAGCAAGACAGAGAGGAGCTAAGTGGTTTAAAGAGAAGCATTTTGGAACAGCCATGTTTTGAGGAACTTTTGAAGAGGGAGGTGACAAGACTCTTCCGAAGATGTACAGGAAGATTATTCCAGAGTCAGCCTACATTGTACATGAAGGACTTACCTCCACATCTCACCCTTTCGACTTTGGGGATTGCGGCCAAATTTAAATTAGCCTAGCGTAGACATTTCATGGGGTGATAGAAGGTGATGAGAGAATCATTGATTGATGGGCCCTTCCCCCATGAGGTTTTGTGGGCTATGCACAGAGATTTAAACTTTATTCTATCTGTGATTGGAAGCCAATGTAAGGTCTTTAAGGCTGGCTTAGCTGACTGAGTTTTAGGCGTACCAAGCAGTAGCCGAGAGGCACAGTTCTGAACGACTTAGAGTTTCCTTATCGTTGAGTTAGGAGCTCCCAAATAAAGGGAGTTCCCATAATCCAAACGAGAGAGGACCAAGGCCTGGACCATGATTCTTCTTGCTCTCACGGGAAGGAGGAGTAGGACTTTCCGCAGGAGTCTGAGCATGCCATAGCAGGCCCCAGTCAGCATCACTGCTTGGTGGTCGAATTTAAAGGATTTGTCTAGCCAAACACCTAGGCTTTTGATTTGAGTATTGAGTTAGGAGCAGGGCCAAGGAAAGTTGGCCAAACTAATTTAGGATCCATACTCAGAGAGTTGCCCAGGAGCAGTAGCTCTGTTTTTCCTCTGTTAAGTTTAAGACAGGAGTGGTCCATCCATGATGCCACTTTCTCTAAGCAAGCTTCCCGGTCAGATGGAGTGCTCTGGTGGTGGTTGAGAGCAACCACCAACTGTGTATCGTCTGCATATGTGACGATTTTGATCCCGTATGGCAAAATAAAAAAGCATTACATCCCCGGCTGTCAGGTATCATTTCCAACCAGACTAATGATATTGATTCTCTAATCAGCATTGACAACGGCAAGGCAGATCCAAATGGGGAAATTGTTGGCATGTACTGTAATATTAGATCCATGTCAAAGCACACTTTAGAAATATGGGACCTCATCTCAGCATCCAATCCTGAGCTTTGGTTTCTCACGGAAACCTGGCTCTGTAACTCTGCACTTCCTTGCATTCCTCTACCCATCCTTGAACAATACTCTCTTATTAGATTAGACCGGGTGGATCATCTGGGAGGGGGTATTGCTATTGCTTTTTGCAGCCCCCTAAAGGTTGACCTAATATACACACTTTGCACTGGCTGGTTAGAATTATGCATTTTTAAGATAGTTTTATCTACCACAGAAATGTGGAAAGGGGCACCATTATATCGTCCTCCAGGCACAAAACAGGAGTTTTAACAGGCTCTAATAGACTTTATTGCACCCTATGCCATGGCTTCTGCAAAGTTTCTCTTACTGGGCAACTTCAACTATCATGGCAAAAACTGAGATGATCCAGGTGTGATCCAACTCTTAGGAGATTTGGAATGTTTGGGGCTCAAACAAATAGTGACCAGCCCTACACATAAGGCAGGACACATGTTGGACCTTATTTTTACTAATGCTAATGAAGTCTCTTGTGACTCTCCTCTTCCTGTCACCTGGTCTGACCATTACTTAATCAGGATCTCTATCCTGCGTAAAACTATTTATGGAAACCCTAAGAAACCTGTATCTAGATACCAGCGCAACTGGAAAACAGTTACCCCTGCCGTCTTTATGGAGGCCGGCATTGTTCCCCTGCCTTTGTCCCACTTAGATGTGGACACAGCTTTGTCTGTCTACCATGACTCCTTGACCAGTATTTTTGATTGTATCGCACTCTTTAAAAAATGTGCACATGTCTCTTCCTGAAGCCCAGCTCTGGGGTTTCCAGAGAATTTGGGTCATGAGAAATCAATCTGTAAACGCCTTGAGTGTAGATGGTGTCTTATCAAATCTCTCAAGGACAAAGAGAATATCGTTCCAGGCCTAGAGTCTATCATAACATGATAAGAGCAGTGCGGAAAGCCTATCTGGCTTCTACAATTGCCAATGCTGGTAATTCCACCAAAGAGCTATATAAAGTACAAAACAGCTTTACGAACCCCTCGGCATGTGCCTTTACAACCGTGGCCTCACAAGAGTTGTGCAATGAGTTCGCTGACTTCTTTGAAAACAAAATTGAGATTATCTACAGTAACTTACCTGAGATTCACGATTTTCCTGAGAATGAATTTGATTCTAATCTTCCACATCCTTTAGCCATGGGTAGACTCTGTGACTTTGAACCTTGTTCGGAAGCCCAGGTGTTGGACTTACTTCTCTATGCCAAGACCGATTCTCTGCTGGGCCTTTGTCCACCTCAGATAACAGTCAGTCTAGCGGAATGCCTAGCTCCCATTATCACAGACCTAGTCGCTGACTATGGCTAAAGTGCCCGGGGACTGGAGGCTGCTCCTGTGTCTCCCTGCTGAAAAAGTCTACTGCTGATCCAACAGTTCTCTCCAACTATAAACCTATTTCACTATTAACTGTCCTTGAAAAAACATTAGAAAGTTGTATTAATAAACAACTGCCTTTCTTGAAGCTAACCACATCCTGGATACCTCACAATCGGGTTTTAGAGAGCTTTACAGCATGGAGACTGCTCTATTGTCTGTGTCAGATAATATCAGGCTCTCCCTCGATGTGGAAACTCCGGTCATGTTCGTACTGCTGGACTTATCAGCAGCTTTTGACACGTTCTCCCATTCTATTCTTACCCGCAGGCTGCACGAGGCAGGGCTAGATGGCAGGGCGCCACATTGGCTCATAGACTTCCTTGCCCATCAAACTCAACAAGTCCACCTGGATTCTTTCAAGTCGCAATTGATATGGACAAGGGTGCCCCCCAGGGATCTTGTCTGGGCCCCACTTTGTTAACATCTGTATGGCGCATTTAGCTTGAATCATCAGAGCCTGTGGTGTAGAGATCGTGTCATACGCAGATGACACGCAACTTCTGTTTTCCTATGGCCTTGATCCAGACAAGGTGGAGAGCAAATTCACAAACTGCATGTCAGAAATCACTGTCTGGATGAGGAACAACTGTCTCCAATTGAACAGCGACAAGACAGAGATCATGCTGTTTGGAAAGGCTTCACAGACATGGTCAGCTGACTGGTGGGCCGTACACCTTTGTATGGCTGCTACACCTAAGCAGGTGGTAAAAAATCTGGGCATGAGGCTAGATTAATCTCTCTCTATGAAAGATCATGTCAGCTCCACAGGTGGCATATGCTTTGCTAGCTTGAGGCTTCTAATAAAAAGCCCTGCTCTGGCTTCCCGATACCGCTAGGAAGATTCTGGTCCAGACTCTTATCATCAGCCTCCTTGATAATGGGAACACTTTGCTGACCTCGGTAAGTGATATCCTGCTGGCAAAACTGCAGGTGGTTCAGAATACCGCCCCATGACTAATCTGTAACTTCCCTCGCCTTCTGAGCCACTCCTCAGAAAGCTTCATTGGCTGCCTGATAGGCAGTGTGTCATCTTTAAACTCTTGCTGTTGCTTGATACACAACGCCCTCTTTAGGGCGCAGCTAGCTGCCTGTCATCCCTACTAAATCCTTATCTCCCTTCTAGATGCTTGAGATCATTGGACAAAGCGTTTTTGGCGATTCATCGCATCTGCACCTCAAGATATGGGGCAGATCGTTTTCCTACTCTGTTCCTTATCAATAAAATCAACTCCTACCCTGACTTTACTTCTTTCAATAAGGAGCTTAAGACCTGGCTATTTTAGATTGTCCTCTTCCCTCTTGTGCACTGCAGTAGGGTCCTCCCTATTTTGCATTTTTCAAGCCTAGGTAAAAAATCAATTATATAACTGGCCAGTCTAGGGGCTGAAGGACTGTTTGCTTTTGGTAGCTGAACTGTCATCTTCCTTCGACAACAGATGTGATGGGTTCATCGACTTGATGAATGTTGTGTTTGTATGTCTCTCACCATTCTCCAAGTTCCCCTACTCATTCATTCATAAAAGCTCTAACCATCTTTTCCCAGTGGAGCTGTGTTAATTTCCACCATCAACAGATCTCACACTTGATGAGGCGGACGTAGTTAAAGCAATGCCAACTGTTTAAGGAGGCGGTTACCAAAATTGAGATTTGCCCACACCACCCCTCCTACCCTGGCATGAAAGGGACATCATAGTGCAGAGAATTAGTGGCAGATTTTTTAAGGTTTAGCATTGTGCTTGCACCATGCAAGGTGACGCAGAGAATCGCAAATCCTAGAATGAGATTTACCATGTCATGCAGAGGCACACTGAGTAGCCTTGTGTAACTTGGTAAATCTGGTGTGACATAAGAAAGTGCAAGTGGCTGCCTTGATTTAAACTACATCTGGAAGGCATTACATGGATGGAGTGTGGGTGTTCCCACACATCCACCCATGCTTTCTGAAGCATTCCTAGATTCACCAATACCAATACTGGTAGACATGGGAATGTGTCAGAATTGTACACCTTACCTACATAGGCAAAACAAGGACAAAATATCTTTATTTTCCTTGTTTTTTTCTCTTTCTAACTGTCCTACATTATGCACACCGAAAGAGGAAAATACCTCCAAGGATTGGTTTGTGCAGGAAGGTCTCCCTTCCTGCACAAAAACAATTCTGCCTATAATGCTGGCACTGTTGCACCAGAGCGGAAGGGAGCCTGAGTTGGATTGTGCAACAGCTCAGGCAGAATGTGGGAACGCACCATATCTAAAATAGATTGGGCACATTCCTGCCCTCACCCTTATACACAACAGAGCGCACCAAGGTGTCTTGCTGCATTGTGTTGCATGAAAACATGTTAAGTCTGATCCATAATTACAACAATTGTTTCCAAGGATTTGAACTGTACACTTGTTTTTCACAATCTACGCCCCATGAATTCTGCTGAAGAAACCTTCTACTTAGTTGTCCTGATTCCTCTTGAGACTTGGGACGTTCACTATGCATACTTTAGTAAGTAACTTCAAACTGTGGTACTAATAGCTGTTTTATCATGGTAGATTCATTCTTTGATTTTACATTTATTCTGTGTTTTCTTTTAGTCTGGTTGCTGGATGTTATGCACTAGGTTACCTCATCAGATTCATTTGGAATACGAATCATGTCTTGCTGCACGTCCTGTGATGTTGGCCCTGTTAGTTCGCTGCTGGTACACAGCCACTAGCAATAGAAAGGTCCCTTTCAAAGCCCTGCATTGTGGTTTGGGCTGATAATAGAAGAGGTAGCAGACATCGCTTTTTCTACTCAGGTAGGAAAAGAATCTCTTGGGATGGATGGAATGTTGTTCTTGATGTCTGTTGATGGACCCCATTAATGGTCATGAGTTACAGAGGGTAGGGCAAGGACAGTAAGCAGTATACAAATATTAATGACACTGAAGCGAGGGTGGGTAGGGAAATATTAAAACCTTGAAGGGGAAGAGGATGTACACAGTGGGACAATTGATTTGCTTTGGGACAGATGTGGAGAATAGCCTCTGTTGTCACTGTGTTCGTAGCGTGTCCCCTTTAACTATGTGTGATGCTACTTTAATCAGTAATACAAAGACAGATATTCAAGATGATAAACTCATTAAGTTCACAACAATCTATATAAGTGCCAACCTCTCCTCTCACAACAGGCCCAACCCCTCACCCAAACTCAAAAGCACTATGTCCCTAACTGTTCTTCCCTCTCTCACCTCCCACAACAAGGCCCAACCCTAAAAAAAATAAGTATCCACATTCTCACCCTGGCACAAAAGGTCTTGCTGGCCTTGTTTAATCTCCTACTGGTCCCATATAATTTGGTGGAAGACGGCCGAATCCATGGTCATGTGATGGTTGGGGGGCAGCTTGGGTGCCTGGCGATCTCGGCTGCCTGTGGTGTTGACAATGTTCTTCGCGTTGTCCTCCGGCTGGCAGCCCGAGGCAGCTGCTTCTGTATCCTGTTCCTACTCTATCTTTGAGAGCCACCAGCCGACAGTATTCACCACAGTTGCTTCCATTTTCAGGAGGTGCAGCTGAGCGGCTGTGTCCCAATGGGTGTGGGCCTCTGGGGCAAGTCCTCCATCAGGAGTAACTAGATGATCCAAAAGATCACCTTTGTAGTACTCAACACAAATGCTTGTTTGTTGTACAGTAACCAAAACATTGCTGTTCCCCTTGGGCCATTGGAATTGTTTTGATGTTATTCTTGGACAGAGGGCAACATTTATTCCCATACTTACTTCCCATAATGCAGTAGCAGTGTGTGGCATGAATTAATCCATGATCAACACCATAATCAAAAATAAATATTTTTATAAAAAGAATGAAAAGTTAAAATGATTTCATGTGGTGAGACCCAAAACACATGCTTAATGTGTATTCATTAATGAATATGCTGCCAAAATAAATGTATATTGCCATTAATGAGTAAATTTACCTGACTATAACATGCAACATTAATGGAGACATCCTGGAGGGCAGTATGTTTTTTGGGACAGCTAGTGTCTTGCCATCATAAATTCCTGAGTCCCACCCTGAGTGCAACTCCAGACTGAGTTTCACACTATACCCTCCACTCAAAATAACGCTCCACAAATATGTTTTTCCATGACAATGGGGCAAGTAATTGACAGTGCAGGGTAAGGTTTGTTACGATAAACAATGAGACCTTGGGCTAGGTTTATGTTTGGCTATGGACTGGTTGGTTGTCATATACTAGTAGGTTTAGTCGCATGGTTAATCAGAGGTAGAAGATGGAACAGGAATGAAAGCTATGAAAGTAGTCACTTAGGCAGAAACAGTGAGAGAAATGTGGCACATGTCAAGATGGGATTGCAGGTAATTGGCTGGCTGGACAGAAAACATGGGGTAAGTTGTAGGCGATTGTGCACTAGGCGCCACATCTTTTCTTCTGAGTATGGAATGGTAGAGAGATGAGAGCGAAGCATAGAAAACTGGTTATTTTATAAAAGGATTGGTATGTTGGCTTGGAAGAAAGGGGGGAATACCTTAAGAAATACATTAGTTGTCATTGAAAAAGAAAGTAACTTACCATTTGTCCCAGCAGCCACTCCTCACCCTCCAGAGCCTGGAGTATTACCAGTCCTAAACAAAGACCTAATACACACATTTATATACCTGTAGTCGTCACATTATTTCGCACAAGTTACAAAAGCTTTGTAACTGGAGGGACTTGTGGTACCAGGATCCACCTGCATCACATCGCCTGAGAGGGGAAGAGCTCCCTGCATCAGCACCATAAAAGCGCCATTGGTCTCCCACAGCACTGGACACATAAGACCATGGCCTGACCAAGCCCAGGCCAAGGACAGGCCCATGTTCACCCGGAAGAGGCTGGGCTAGGCCACAACACTTGATTTTGTTTCAAAGGTGACTTTATGTCTTATGATTTTTTGTAATTATCTGCATACCAGAGCACTCGACTTTTACGGTGTTATACTGAAAGACTCCGGTAGCTCTAATATCTGGAATTATATGTTCATGTTTATGTTGCTCACCGTTGATACGTTTCTTTTTCCTTTAATAATTGTTTAAATTGGCATTTAGGTGGTATTTCTGATTTGATTAATTTCCAAAAGTGGCTTATAATGGGTAAACGCAAAGCATGTCAGCTGCTATTGGGAGTGAATGAGAAAATCAAAGCCCGAAGGCGTGCAGCAAAAACCTGGGTGTGTAGGAAAGAGCCCTTTTTGCCTGGTTGCTCCCACTTTTTGCCTAATGTTGATGTACTTTGAGTGAGTGTGCCCTGAGTCCTGCCAACCAGGTACACAGGGCCTATGTTCTTTCCCTAAACTGTACTGATGGAAAACCCAATTGCAATTCTCTGGCCACATGTAAGTCCCTTGTAAGAGGTACCAAAGGTACCAGAGGCACTGTGACTCTTGTTCTGAGGGCTGCAGCACTTATTGTGCCACCCTTAGAGGTCCTGTACCTTTACACTCACACACTGCCTTTGCAGGCTGCGTGTTTTGGTGCAGAACAAAGTGAAGAGTCGACATGGCACACAAACCCTGTGTACCATGCCTAAAACCCACTACCCTGGCATAAGTAAGCCACCCCTCTAGCTGGATGCACTATACCAGTGGTGAGGGTACAGGGGCATGAGCCCTGTACCCCTACAGTGTCTAAGTCAATTCTTAGACATTGTAAGTGCAGTAATGCCATAAAGAGTATATAGTGCTGGGAGTTTGTCATTACGAACTCCACAGCACCATAATAGCTTTACTGAAAACTGGGTAGTTTGGTATCAAACTTCTCAGCACATTAAACCCACACTGATGCCAGTATGGGATTTAATGAAAAATACACTCAGAGGGCATCTTAGAGATGCCTCCTGAAAAACGACCTATCTCTAGTGTCCTGGCTGAGTGGCTGCTCACCAGTTGCCACCGCCAGACATGTTTCTGGACCCCTGGGTCGAGAGCCTGCCGCTCTCGGGATCCTGAAACAAAGCACATCCTGGGACGAGATGCCAAGCCTCCTCCCCCAGGATGGGCAGAGTCCATGAAGGGGAAGCTTCAAAGGCTTGCCGCCTTTGTGAGCTACCCCAGCCATTTTCTGCTCCCAGCAATTGGCCCCCACCGGTTCTGACCCCCATTTTGGGTGGGAGAATCGGCGGGAAAACCAAGTTAGGAGGAGAGGTGTGCCCACTTTTGCCAACCCCACCCCTCAGGTGGGGGAGGTGAGGTGAAGCACAACTCTAACTGGCACATGCATCAAGCTATTTTGCAATCGCAAACTTAGCGAATCGCAAAAAAAGACCGTTTGCGATTGCAAAATAGCCCTTTGCAATGCACCAAGCCAAAATAGTGAAATCGCAAAAATAAGGAATCGCAAAATAGCGAGACCTGGAAATAGCGAATCCTTATTAGCGATTCTCAAAACAGGATTCGCAAAGCTATGCACCATAATTCGCAAATAGCGATTCTCACCAAATTCGCTGATTAGCGCTTGCAAAATACCGAATTTTACAGGCAGGTGGTAAACAGGTGAAAACAATCTCCACAGGTGCAGCACATCAGCAAAGTATTTAACAGGCCCAGGAGGACTTAGAATGTTTCACAATGGCAGCACTGTACGTCATGGCGAGGAGGATGAGGCTACAAGCAGCAGCACAGAGAAGAAAGAGAATACAGGAGCGCATTTTCAGAGTGCGCATCACATTGTTGGGGCAGACTGAAGAGGAGATCTATGACAAGTGCAGGCTAAATGCTGCCATGATCCTTGATCTGATTGCAGAATTGGATCCCCTACTGCAGCGCCAGACTCACAGAACACATGCCATTCCCACACATGTGCAGGTCCTATGTTCCCTGCACCTACTAGCGTCAGGCAGCTTCCATGGTGTAGTAGCTGTAGCTGGAGGTGTGTCACAAAGTTCCCTGTCATGTTTCTTCAATGCATTCCTGCAGGCCATGTTGACAAGGATACACCACCACATAGGCTTCCCCGCAACCCCACAAGATTTGCTTAGGACTAAACTTGACTTCTATCAGGTAGCCCGGTTTCCCCATGTAATAGGATGCATAGATGGAACTCATGTTGCAATTTGTCCACCAGTAGTGAATGAGTACATCTTCAGGAACCGCAAATCATATCATTCCCTGAATATCCAAGTAGTGTGCAATGCAAAAAATATCATCACTGACATTGTCGCACAATACGCTGGCAGCACAAATGACTCCTACATATTTAGACACAGTGGCATACACACTCGTCTCCTTGGGGGTGAATTTGGAGAAGGACATCTGCTTGGTAAACATATGTTGCATTTGTTCTGACACTATGGCCTAATGGACATGCATTTCTGTCACTAACCGTTTCCTTACTCTCCTGTAGGTGACAGCGCATACGCCTTGCGCAACTATATACTGACACCATACCTCAACCAAACAACCCCAAGTGAGCAGCGGTACAACGCAGTGCACATTGCGACCCGAAAGGTAATAGAGCGCACCTTTGGACAGCTGAAAAGTCAGTTTTGCTGCCTCCACAAGACAGGCAGTACCAACCAGACACCTGCTGCCGAATTGTGGCCACATGTGCCATGTTGCACAACATCGCAACTAGGAGAGGCATACCACTGGAACAGTCAGACAGCGAGCCTGAGGAGGACCTCCAACCAGGCCCACAACTACGAGCAGCAGCTGGGGCAAGCTTAGCAGAAGGGAGAAGGAGACGTGCCAAAATTACACAACATTATTTCTGAGGTGGGTAATGATGAGACACGACACAGCATGTTTTAACACTACTGCATGTATTTTCAGTTAACAATGTGGTTGTGTTAAAGCACACATACCAGGTGCTACTTTGCACCGTGAGTGATAACAACATAAATCAAGAAGACATAATGATTAGACTTGTATGTCAGTATGTCAGTCACTACTTCTGCATTGTCAATGGTTAAATCACCATCTGTGAGTCAGTCTGCCAACGCAACATTATTTCTTCCATCCACGCACTCCTAAACGCCTTTCGGTGGCCTCATTCACATCCCTCACTGATGCATCTGAAGGTGTGGTACTCTGAGTGGTGCGCCTCCTGCATGTTGTCACTGGCACCAATAGACTACTGAGGCTGGACGCCTCCACACTCCCCCCTCCCCCTGTTGCATTGCTGCCCCCAGCAGTATCAGTCTGTAGTTGCTCTACCACATTCGTCACCTGGACCAGTGCCCTGGCCACATCCCCACAACAATGGCTCATTTTGACCTCCATGGGCACAGACCGACGGGACAGCAGAGCTGTGTTGTTGCTCAGGCGGTTGTTGGACCTTTTATAGCCATCTAGGCACACTAAAAGTTGCAAATGCCTTTTTCTTTGGGACACCTGGTCCTCCTGCATCACCCTGCATAGCTCCTGCATGGCCTCATTGGACTGCCTATTGCCTTCCACCACTGCTGTTGTCAGCTCCTTCACACAGTCTCTCATTTCAGCCATGTTGTTCGCCATTTTGCTGAGTTGTGCCTGCATTGATCTCATATGTTTTGCCTGCAAGTGCTGCACCCTCAGCATCTGGCTCTCCAGCCCACCCTGGATACTCGGACTTGCGTCCTCTTGTGATGACATCTGTGCCCTGGACCTGCGCCGCCTGTAATGGTTTGTGCTGCGCAGGACCTGTGACTGTGGTCTTGTGGTGGCTGTACCTCCAGGCTGCGTTGTCAGGGGTTCTGGCTCGCTCACTTCCTCAAGTTCTATGACCGGAAGTGGTGGTACTGGGGACCTGCGTCTCGTGGGTGCTGGGACTGTGGTTTGTGGGGCCACAGATGGTTCCACATCTACCTCAGCCGGAGTCTCCTGTGTGTCTCCACCTTCGGTCTCATCCAACTCCTCTGCTGCTGCATCTGTGATGTTAAACAGTGCAATTTGTATTTAATTTCAAATGTATGTAGTGTCACATTCTGCATGATTTCTTTTGACATTAAATGACTATCTGACACACAGTGTTTACGTGTTTTACTCCCTTGTTGTAATTGCCTACCAACTTGCCTTCCCTGTTACTCCCATAATGCATTTTGGTGTTGCAAGTAAAATGTGGAATGGAGTTTTTTTCTCAACTCTAGGGCTGAACTGACGTGATGTTCCTACATTTGAAATCAGCTTAAAAAGAACATTAGCATTCATCTTACCTTGTGAAGTACTGGCCCCTGCTGACGTGTCCAACTGCGTCACTCCCACGACAGCTTCAGGCTGGAGTGTGGACTCTACTAGGTCCTCCAGAGGTGTATTCCCAGGCTGTGTTGTAGGTCCACCTCCAGTCTTCTTTAACTCCTTGAGCCTCTCCGCAATCCTCTCCTTGGCACGACTGCGCAGGTCATACCACCTTTTTTTCAAGTCATCAATTTGGCGGTGGGTGACCCCTACTGCGTTTACTTTAGCCTGTATCCTGAGCCAGATCTTCCTCTTCTCTGACTCAGGGACCTGGAGAGATAGTTTCCCAAAGACCTTGTCGTGGCTCCTCACGACCTCCTCAATGAGGATTTCTATCTCCTTTTCGCTAAATTTAAGTTTGCGTTTTCTGGTAGCTGCTTTCTTCCCTGCTGCTCCTGATTCCATCTTTTTCTCACAGGACAGTATTTCCAATCCAAGGTTTGAAAACTTCTGCTATGCTCCTGCACTCAGCCTCCTCCTCTGACTCTCTCAGTGCACTGGATTCAGCATGGGATGCATCACTTCCAGATTGTGATGTCATCAAACTGCTCCAAAAGTGACGCGCAATTTGCGATTTTGTTAATAGCGATTTAGCTATTTGCAAAATCGCTATTTGCGAGGTCGTAGATAGCGATTTCTTTATTAGCGAGTCGGTAATATGGCCTCGCAATTTGCGATAGCGAATATTACCGATTCGCTAATTTTTGCGGATTTTTTAATGCATTGGATTTTGCGATTCCTTAATACCGATTCCTTAAAAATCACTATTAAGGAATCGCAAAAACTGAGTTTGATGCATGTGCACCTTAGTCCCTTCCATCTTCCAGATGGGCGACCCAGCCAACCAGGGTGAGGCTTCTGCCTGCTCCAACTGGAAGGTGGCATAATAGGGGGTGTACCCACCCCAAGGAAGGGACCCATTGGTCCCGACCTGTACCTACCTGTAACGCTCCTAAATCTAGTATTTAGGGGCAACCCTGAACCTTGCCTCCTCAGACCAGAGCTGAAAAGAAGAAGGAAGAAGAAGAGGACTGACCAGCCATGTGGAGAGAAGAAGAAGAGGACACCCACTGACTTTGCCTCAGCCCTACTGGCCTGTCCCGACCTCAGACTCCTCCAAAATAACCTCGGTGTGACCTGCAGCCAGCAGTCCCCGAAAACCCAAAGAGCCTGCCCTGCCTTTGTGACCAAAAAGGACTTTGTCTCCTGTGAGCACCGGACTTGCTCAAAAGTAACCAACTCTGACTCAGGCCGACTCCGTGAGTCTCCATCCCTCCGCTTCCGGCGCCCGAGCCTGGGCCCGAGTGACCCAACACTTTAAGGAGGTCCTGTCAACGGTCCTAGACTGGATCCTAGTGACCCATGAACCTCAGCAAGCTCCTAGGACCTACCTGCAGCCAACAACTGAAGATCCCCCTTAACCGCAACCGAAGGCGAACACACCAACCGACTCCGTCACCAAATGCTTGCGGTCACAAAGCAATGATTCCCAAAGATCCCATTCACCTCATCAGCCACTGACCGACTGAAAGTGATCCTTGACCAAATATGCAGCTTCAGCCAAGACCGCATCCTACACATGGCCGCCTCTGTGCCGCTGGCGGTGTAATTTCTCTGTGGGTCATGCCACCTCAGTGCTGACCTCGACCCCAGGAGTTCTTGTCGCCCAATCTGGTGGCCTGCTTACTGCAGTCCCCCTACACCCATGGCTGTGCTAGCCTGTTGGTTACTGTATGGCTCCTGCACTCAGCACCCATCCGTCTCTGCGCTGCTGGGGGTGCGACCTGAGTGCTCCTTGAACTGCATCTCACAAACAGACCCGTACAACCCAGTTCTGTACGATCAGAACTAAATGTGGCTCGTGAGTACATCTTAAACCTGTGTAGAGTTTGCAAAAGGTATTGACTTTTTTTCCTTCCCTCAGGAAATGTACCAGCCTGGCATCTAGTGATACCTGGGTGCGTAAGAAACAAAATTGCATAGTAATTCTACTGTAAAATTGATTTGTTGCATTTGAATTTACGTTAAACTGCATTTGTTCACAAAGTATTATTACATTCATGTGTACCAGGCCTGGCTTGGTTCTAGCAAATAAAATATAACTAAATAGTATTTTTTTACAAAACCAATTATTCCGAGTTCAGTCCTTGAGTGTGTGAAATCATTCCTTGACTGAGTATATACAATAAATGCTTAGCACCACCCTCTGATAAGGCCTTACTGCTCGAACACAGTACAACAAATAGAGAGTAAGGTACTATCTACTTTAACCTCTGCATACCTCTGGGGATCCCCTGGACTCTGTGCACACTATACCTCACTTTGGTGTAGTATATACAGAGCCAGCCTCCTACACTGTAGTTTAAGCAAAATTAATGCTTTAACTGAAGAGGTGGAGACATTATCTAGTCTTGAGAATGATACCCCAAAAACCGGCAAGTCCTTCACGAAAATGCCTCGCTTTTATCAGTGAAAGGGAAAAGGTCTTCCGTCTAATACTAAAATGTGTTTTAAAAGGCCTGAGAATTGTGTCCCTCTAACTAAAGCTGACGGCCCTTCTGAGGCTACATTAGACCTGGGGTTTCTTATGTTGCCGAATCCACCCACATTTAATGGGAAACCTGCTTCACCCCATAACCCACCCTCCATCCAATCTATCACCTGCTCAAATAGGTACTTTCCCCTGATTTATACATTGAAAAATACTACAGGGAGTAGGATGGGTGCCTTACCTTTGCACTAAAGTAAGGATGGACTATAATTATTATATTTATGAACTATTGAACCCTGATGCACACAGCAGGTGAATACCCTGGGCACCAGTAGCATTGGTAAGATTGGTGAGTGCGTTTTATGATCTCATGTAGAAGATTATATTTATCCTTTTTGAATACACAGTGTATGACATTTTCTTACCCGCAACAGTAAGCAGTCTGACTATCAAGTATTAGTAACCACCATTACCAAGTTGTGACGACCAGTTAGTTTCTTTCTCTTTTTGTTTCCCATTATGCCTTTATTCTTTAATTATGCACAACGCATCAGTCATGCCTTATGCACATGGTACGCCCTTCCCATTATGTTTCATCATCATGCATTTTTACCAATTAATCTCAGTGCTTTATAGGAACAGATGCATGATGCCCACCACTTAGAAATGGCCGCCATCGTACATTGCAACTGGTGCCCTTGCCTCTTTTTTATTTCTATTGGCTACATATGGGCGGGTCCTGTAATAAAAAGTATCAATGTATATTGGTTACAATCTCATATTTGTCCAGCTTACTTTGGCTAGAAAAACATGCTGTTAGCACTGATCTGCATTAGGCGCAGTGAAAAAGAGAGAAATAGTGGCAAGCAAGTGACAAATCTAAGGGCATGAGCAGGCAGGAGAATTTCATACACTGTGATGTATGTCTGTTGTTCAAGCCACCGCATGCTGGACAAATATGAGATTTCAACCAATATACATTGATACTTTTTATTACAGGTCGGCATTCTCATAAGGTACACTACATTAGGTTTTAATAGTGATTGGTTTACACCTGCTGTTAATCGGTATTCCAACCACTGTGTAGACGAAAATCCGTTTTTGGTAATGACCAATTGCCAATTGACCACTTCCATGACAGATCAGGCAAGAAATATGTTGACCTTTGATACTAGAGAGCACCCAGAGACCATTGTTCCACAGATTAGCCACTATTGTTTTTAACCAGAAAAGTAGACTCATTGATTACAATTTGTTTTAAAGTACTACTTAGCCTATTTTATTACACTGCCTACACTCACTACACCATCATATCCATCTACACTCACGGCCCTACACCCCCACTTCACCGAATGGTTTGGAATAAAAGATCTCTGACAAAGAGCCCCTAGATGGGTGCCCGTCAGGCATGGGAGCACCGGCACGACGAGGAGCAAGCCTGATGATGAAGCATGACACCCAATTGGGTGTGTGAGGGCCCCAGTTCCAA
This sequence comes from Calotriton arnoldi, assembly GCA_963921515.1. Classification (NCBI taxonomy): domain Eukaryota; kingdom Metazoa; phylum Chordata; class Amphibia; order Caudata; family Salamandridae; genus Calotriton; species Calotriton arnoldi. Next base: position 1,980,396 of record CAWUFW010000323.1, on the reverse strand, counting down.
AAGGAGCAGACTCCCATTCGCCCCTTTGGACTCTAGACCGACCAAATATATATTCTCATTTTGTGACTTTGTCTAAAGGAACTGCATACTTATTTGTTACAATTACTACTTTTAAGGGGCTTGTATGCTGGACCTACAAGCGCCCCTTTGAGGGGTCACACTTAGCCCAAACACAAACCTGCACCCAGAAAAAACCCTGATCAATCTCACAGATAGGTAGTCACATCACAAACAGGGCCTAGGAGATTTGCCCTAATAAAACTAAGTTAGATGCCACATGCAGTTAGGAACTCTCAGAAAACCAGGACACGACATGGACATCGCACCAGGTGATCACACGCTCACCACACTGGACATCTGGACACGCACAGACTGGAATACACTAGCTCTCCCCGAGGTCAAGAGCCACCAGTATCTTCCTTATCTAATGGTTTTTCTGGGTATTTATGACTATGATACCTTTCAAGAAATGTCAAAGTGTTTTATTGTACCCACAAAATGCAGATATGTGCGGCCCAAACTTCTTTACTTTGAGACTGTCTTCAGACACTCCCTTTTCGATACTCTACAGGCTGCTGCATTTAATTAAACCAACTTGTTCCTGTTTTGCTAAACGCCTCTTGTTTTTTCATTTATTTAAGGTAAAATCATATTCGAGCAACAGCTGTTTGACTCGTTACAGACAGTTTAACTTGCAGCATCATTGTAAGCATTGTTCTCATAGTGTGCAGCATTCTGCTCATTTCAGCAGTATGTGTAGTGTCTTTTAACAAACTATGACAGGTTGTCCATATTGTCTCATTGCACATGCCATATCAGTTTATAAAGCTTAGATATGTCAGATTAGGTATTTAACATGTTGATTTTACTGAAGTAAAAATATAACCAAACCCTCTTTCAAAGGTATTAAAAGATTAATAAATAATTCAACATTAATGACTAAAGAGACATATTATTTCTTACACACTTGAATATCAGTTAAAAAAATTATATCTACTAAATGTGGGTGAATTCACAGATATGCTTCATGGCCCACATGTTGTGAAAGGTTATGCACATTAGCACTAGTGAAGAAATACAAAATTGTGTCTAGCTGTAGCTTGCTGAATACCTTCTAGTGGGACAAACGTGTAGCACACTGCCATTTTGGTTGGATAATATCAGTGATGTCATCAATTAAGTCATCAGTAGCGGTGGCTGGTGGAGCTTGTGAATTTTTTTTACTCCACGCTCCACTTGGAATGCGGAGTTTGAGGGGAAAAAAAACTCTGCGTCTGGCGTAGCACAGCGGAGTTTACCGGTCCCGGCCCACTGATTGGTAGCTGAAGTTTGGTAGGGTCATGGCCAGAATAGATTATTAATGATTGGAGCTGTATTCTGTTTTAAAATGATGTGCACATGACTGAACACGCAGGCTCTACTAGTAAGGCCAGCTTTCCTGCAGTCTTCCTCGGCAGTGAGGCCTGACATAGCCTGCCTCATGTAAACTCCCATCATGCGCATGCACCTAAGAAGGGACGTAGGAGACGTACAGGCACACACTTCACCTTCCTCTGTAAAAGAATGCACAACAGCTTAAGATGCAAACACAACTTTCCCCTGTCCCCTCAATATCCCTCCACTCCTGCTTACCACACAATGTAATAATTCCTAGTTGATAATATGACCCCCAGTATGTCAGCAGCAACATGTATATATTAGGGCACCACGTCATGATCTCTCTGCAGCCTGGACCTGCCCCACACCCCCAGCCGCTGATGTAATATATTACAGGTACAGCTGGTACCACTCACTGCTCCCTGCCCCTTCCCGTCTTTGATTTATATGACCACAGCCTCCTTGTTCTCCTGCACTGCCTGTGCAGCCCTTGTAGTGTTTTTTAATGATGCCACGCTCTAGCACCTAAACACAAAGAAAGGCTTGCACCTGAGATAGCGGCTTAGTAAGTCGAAAACAGCCATTCGGCGGAGGTCCCACTGTAGATTCAGCAGCGCATTGCCATCTTAGTCCACATTAAACGATGCCTCCAGTGAGTTTTTCTTGATGCATAAAATGTGTGGCCCTGTTTGAACATTATTTAATGAATGTAAAATGCTCAATGGCAAAAGCACTTTATATTATATTTGTTTGTACATATTCCCGTTAGGTACATTATTTATTCAGTCATGGGGGCAGTCTCTTTATCAGACTGGTAACTGCTCTAATTGCCTTGATTGTGACAAATCAGAAATTGATTTGATGTTTTCCTGTCCTGTGTCTGATACATGCAGGAAAGCATGACTGTCACAATGGCTGATTTTAGTGAGAGAAATCATGCAAACATGCACAGAATGTGTTCATACTGTAGTCCTGAGTCTAAGTTAGTCTGCCTTCTATAGCCATAAATGGTCTGTCTTCAACTATTTTCTCCTCCTTTGTCATCCCCTTGATGCAGTCTGCCTTCCATGTCTTAGGTGCTGGTATGGTGCATTGACTGTGTTGTTTGGTTCCAGGGTCGGCATCTCTCTTCTAGTTGGGATGCTCAAAGTTCTTCCTCTTGGTTATTGAAAACGCCGCCATGGGTCTGAGCTTCCAACAGATGAGAGTCCAGTGCGGGTGTCTGTGGGGCCGCTGGTGCCCATAGAGGTTCTCCGTCGGCACCAGCATTGTCTGTGGGTGAGACTACAGGAGCTCGCTATGGGACGAGACCGCACCTTTCATTTCCACAAAGTCTTCGGGCTGAGACCCTCAACCAGGAGGCTGTGTACTCGGCATGCGTGCAATCATTGGTGCAGTGTTTCTTTCAGAGCTACACAACGCTACAGTGATTGCTTACAGGCAAACAGGTTCCAGCAAGACCTACACAATTGGGGAGGCGAGTGTGAGTGAGTAAAATTTCTAAGCTTTGTGCACCCCACTATCAGTAGCTGTGTGTGAGCAATTGAGCTAGTCATGCTTCCCACGGGTGAAGATCTCATCAAAGGAGCTACATAGTATTATAGGGCTGGGCGGAACTCCGCGGAATTCCAATGAGTTTTTATGCAACTGCGCAGAATTCCACATAGTGCAACTCCGCTAACTCTGTACATCCCTAATTATCAGGGATATCATCAATGATCTCATTTAACATGTCGTGATGATGTACTTTATGTAAGATGGGATGCTAATTATAGCTCACTGACCTATAACTGGTGAATTTGAGGCTTTACTATGTTTTTTAAACAGAGAGCATGCACTTTCATGGAGTGCCAATGAGAACTAAGAGTTCCATTATGTCAGCAGTGGGAGGATAGCTACAACTCAGCCAATCAAAAGTGAGAGTAAAGAAAAATGGTCCAGGGTCAGGAGATGCACAACAATAGGGAGAAATGCCATACAATCAAGAGCAGGCAATTGAGATAGACAAGAATACCATCCAGTTATGACCAGTGGGCTGTTGCAAAGCTCATTCTATGTATTATTGTATGTAATGCTGTATGTGACAGAAAACTGAAAATTTCTTAGGGAGAACACAAAAAAGGAGCAAAAATGTGCCATGACTCAAACTTGAAACCATCAGGGCCACAAGTGTGAAGCAATCCCAGAGCCTGAGCCACGTACGAGTCCCCCACTCCTGGCTGTCTAGCAGCAAGTAATGGGCTAAATGGAATTTCACCCACTCCTACCCTTGATAAAGTTACTACCTGTTACAACCAAATATTGGCCCTAATTTTGAGTTTGTTGGAATGAAGGTGCTATTTAACACTAGCCTATGGTACATTATTTCTCAGGTGCCATAAATATTGTTTATCTGAGATTTGGGGGCAAAACACAGATTTTGATCCTTAACGCACTAAAATCCGCATGGTATGGTAAATATTGCGCACCTTTCCCCCTCTTAAACTTTTACAGACTTGACCTGTCAAAATTGTATGAAGGGTGAGGTATTTAACTCACCCCATGATTAGTGGGTGTGTTAAATACTCCTCAAATCAGAATTCTGACCCTACGTGAACTCCCCGGAAAACACCAACTCACTCATATTCTGGACATTGTGTTTAACTGAATAGGTGTAGTGTTTTTAGCCTTTTCTCTCCAAAGAAATAGTGTGCATGACCTTATGTTAGCAAGTTAGGCACCACAGCAATTTGAAGCATCCCCTCTTAAAGCATTGTGTGGGGGTTCTAAACATGCTTGGTACCCAGAATGGGATTCTACGAGATTTCCACCTCTTTGACATTCTCTAGGGCTGGAAGCAGAATACAGATTGTGACATGTTCTGGAGACATAGACATGCCTGAATCACTGCATTACTAGCAGGCAATCCTTCAGAAAGTGACCGGTAGCAACAATTGTTCATTGTACGGTGCAGATGCTATAATTGTGTAAATGATGCACAATCAGGCCTGTGCACTATTCCCACCACAATCATCGGAGTCACATTTTAATTGGTCCCTGTGGCCTTGATCAGCACTCTTCCCTTGGCAGCAGGGGAGGGACCTGCTGTGTGCACCTGCATCCCTGGAAGTGGATATAACACCCTGGCATGTGCCTAGAACTCACAAAGAAGTGTCTCCTTCTGCAAGAACTCCTGGCAGTGAGTATGTGCAAGAACTACGCGTGTGGCAAGATACTTACAAAAATGACATGATGAGGACATGTGATTGAGGTGCTGTGGTAGTGCAGGGCCAGCTTTAACACCCCCACTAGCACGCAGTGCAGAACAAATACCGTCTCAAAGCTGCATTCGAGGATCATTATTAGTATAATTATCATTATTATCCTAATTATTAGTACCATTATTATTACTATGACTACTACTATTATTATTATTATTATTATTATTATCAATAATATTATTATGATGATTATTATTAATAATAATATTATCACCGGTGTTATGATTATTATTGTTGTTGTTAGTGTTATTATTATCATTATTATTATTATTACTATTAGTATTATTATTAGTAGTAGTACTAGTGGTGGTAATAATAGTAGTATTACTATTATCAGTAGAATCAGAATCAGAAATCACTTTATTCGATCAGTCTCTTAACAATTATAAAAGTTCAAACATACATAATTAATTTCATATATAAGAGAAGAGAAGCTGTAGTAGTAGTAGTATTGGTAGTTGTAGTAGTGGTAATATTATTGGGAGTAGTAGTGGTAGTAGAAGTCGTTATTGTAGTAGTCGTAGTAATAGTATTGGGAGTAGTAGTGGCAGTGGAAGTAGTTTTTGTAGTAGTAGTAGTAGTAGTAGTAGCAGTAGACTCTCTTGAAATAACTTTATTCAGTTGTTTTGTTTTAAACCATCAAAGTATACAAAGGTAAAAAAATTAATCAATTTGCAATCTAAAAAAAAAAGCATAAGTTTCAGAGACTACATTTAAAATGTACAATAAAAGGGACTGGAGTAAAAACATTACATTAAAAAAGATAATAAGGCGAGCTTCATTTTGACAACCTTCCAGTTAAAAGTCACGCCACATGCAAAAGTATTAAAAAGAAGCTTATATACAGTGCACAAATTCATTAATTCCATTAGCCAACATATCACAGTCCAAAATTATTTGTTTTCTGGTACTAACAATCAATGCAGCCTAGAATAAAAACTTCTGATGAGTAATCCAAAAGGAGAATAAAAAGCGACTAACGGCAAAAACTATTGGCCCAGATGTGTCCGTTTTTAAGATTCTGTATGCAATCTGGTATTGCCTGGCTCCAAGGTTTAAGCAGATCGGTCTTATCCACCACCTGCGTATCAGTTGGTATTTAACAGAAAAGAAAAATACATGTTCTTCAGTCTCTTTTGTGCTAGCGCAGGCAGGGCATAGATCTGATGGTATCCCAGTAGCCTCATTTCTGGGAAACTTTAGGAGCAGGTTGCCATATCTGAATCTAACATATAAACTTTTAGCAAGTGGAGGTGTGATTTGATCCAGGAAAGGTTCAAATCGTGGGCATGGCTTGGCATTTAAAAATAGCGTTGTTAGATGGCCATTTGCAGGTCTAGTAGCATAGCGCTCACCCACAACCTCCCAATACCTGGATTTCATTTTCGGGAAATCACCTCTAGTTGCTTTCTCTGGGTGTTCCCATAGATCCAACATATTCATCGATTTACACCAGCCTGCGATATGTTCGAACCACTGTAGTTTTTTGGCACCACTGGTCATCAATACCTCCCTCATAGAATCACAGTAGTCAGAGAGCTGGGGAGTTGTCCACATGCGTAACCAATAAATATGAGGTTTCAGTGAGGCCAGGTCACCTATTCTCTTCATCCCTAGGTCGCAGAACAGAGGAACCAATGGGGTGGTAGTGGATACCAAAATAAGTGATCTGACAAACATATTTTCACAGATCGTTAATGTGTTTACATTACTCTGGCCCCATATCTCTGCTCCATACAGAGCACCACTTTGAGCTTTAGCACGGTAGACTTCCAGTGCTGGAGTTAAAGATTGAGTGTAAGACTGTTTATGAAATCTCAATATTGATTTGGACCTGTGGCATAGAATTAGATAACTCTTGTCTAATTATTGTTCCCATCTAAGTGAGTCGCTTAATCTTATCCCGAGGTAATCAAAGTTTTTTACCAGCTCAAGAGGTTCACGTGCAATCCTAACCTCGCGTAATTCCCCCGTACTTTCCCAAACACCATATATTTTGTTTGGCAACGTTAAGTTCCAGACTCCTGTCCCTGCAGAAATCTAAAAATGTATCCACTAACATTTGTAGGCCCATTGGTGTTGTGGATATAAGTAAAGAATCTTCTGGAAAGAGCAGGATTGGGACTTTCGCGCCATTCATGGTGGGAGAATCATTCCTGCAGTCCAGCAATCTACTCCCCACATCATTAATAAACAGAGAAAATAGTGTGGGGGCAAGCACACACCCCTGGCGCACCCCACAATGTATTGGTATCCTCTCTGTTAATTCACCACTTTCCCCCCACCTGACTTGGGCATAGTTGTCCTCATGTAATCTAGCTATCAAGGTTACCAGATCAACTGGGGCACCTAAATCAAGCATTGTTTTCCATAGCAATTCATGCCGTACTAAATCAAATTTGGCTCTCAGATCGACGAATGCTACATAGAGTTTCTGCTTTTTTAGTAGCACATACTTCCATATTAATAGGGTAAACCTGAAAGCCTGATCACGTGCTTATTTTCGATCGAAAACCTGCTCGATATGGGGACAGTATCACATTATCCTCTATCCAGACTTGGCGTTTATCCAGAACTTGTCTGGCAAAGATCTTTTGTAAATTGTCGATCAGGCTGATGGGTCTATAATTTGAGGGGATAGAGGCATCTCCCTTTTTGTGTATAGTGATTATCTCAGCTCCCCTCCAGATTGCTGAAATATCCCCACCAGCCGATGTACAATTTGACAAGAGATTTATATACGGGGCCCATATTGTGGGTTCTGACTTATATAAGTCGTCTGGTATCTGATCGGGGCTGGGGGCTTTACCTGCCTTTAAACTGTTAATTGCTGACAAGGTGTCATCTAAACTGAAAACCAGTGAAGTGCCAGTCATATTCGTGGCGGGGAGGATGTTAACAGTGTTCTGATCAGCTCTAAGTCTGTCCATACAGCCAGAACCCTCTGCTTTGGTGTATAGTTTGGAAAAATGTTCCACCCAAACCTCCGGCTGGATATGGAAGCTAGGGGTAGTTGCATTTTCCAAACTTCCCTTTGCAATAGTGTGCCAGAACAAGCGACTATCATTACATTTTGCAGCTAGTACCAGGTCTTGCCAGTTTTTATCTCCGAAGTCACGCTTAGCTTTGGTAAGTGCAGCTTTGTTTCTTTTACGTGCCAAAGCTACGCCAGACTGACTATGCTCCTTGACTGCTAGTTGTAGTGCCCCCTTTACTAGCTTACATTCGCTGTTGAACCATTTGTAATCTGCTATACTAGCGGGCCTTCTGCCAGAGCTATTTTTAGTAAAAACTGTTTGAAGGGCTTCGTGGAATTCCCTGTGCACTGATAGTATTGGGATTAATCCAAGAGAATGTGAACAGTCCAAACTACTTCTCAAGCCCGACAGAAAATGTATGAATCCTGATCCTGGTGTATAGGTCCTGATCTGCTACGACTTTAGGCCAGGTGACTCTTCTACGATTGTTAGTTACGAGAGGCTCTTCTGCTCTAGAAATACAACTGGGTGGATTCGTGTCCAAGGCAGTGCCCGTCATTTTTAGCAACAAAGGATTGTGATTGCTGTCGAACCTCTGGGCGATTGTCATATCCTCCACTAGGGACCAGATTCTTACATCAACTAGAATATAATTAATAACACTAGTACTGGCACCCCGTTTGAAAGTGGCCTGCCTGTTTGAGTCAGATACCGGTTCTCCCATTGCATGCCCTCAAGCTCCTTCCTGTGATCAAAGATGAAATCTGCAGGGAAGCAGACGTTAGACGGTGGCAATGGTTACTAGAGGGGCCGATTCACAGAACTAATCTGAGATAAAATCCTAAACTTATTACTTTTGGTATTCACAGAAGGCATTTAGTAGTAGTAAAGTTAGGACTCCTAACTTTACTACTACTAAACTGAGACAAAATCCTAAACTTACTACTTTGGGTATTCACAGAAGGCATTTAGTAGTAGTAAAGTTAGGACTCTTAACTTTACTACTACTAAACTGAGATAAAATCCTAAACTTACTACTTTTGGTATTCACAGAAGGCATTTAGTGGTAGTAAAGTTAGGACTCCTAACTTTACTACTACTAAACTGAGATAAAATCCTAAACTTACTACTTTTGGTATTCACAGAAGGCCTTTAGTAGTAGTAAAGTTAGGGCTCCTAACTTTACTACTACTAAAGTGAGACAAAATCCTAAACTTACTACTTTTGGTATTCACAGAAGGCATTTAGTAGTAGTAAAGTTAGGACTCTTAACTTTACTACTACTAAACTGAGATAAAATCCTAAACTTACTACTTTTGGTATTCACAGAAGGCATTTAGTAGTAGTAAAGTTAGGACTCCAAACTTTACTACTACTAATCTGAGATAAAATCCTAAACTTACTACTTTTGGTATTCACAGAAGGCATTTAGTAGTAGTAAAGTTAGGACTCTTAACTTTACTACTACTAATCTGAGATAAAATCCTAAACTTACTACTTTTGGTATTCACAGAAGGCATTTAGTAGTAGTAAAGTTAGGACTCTTAACTTTACTACTACTAAACTGAGATAAAATCCTAAACTTACTACTTTTGGTATTCACAGAAGGCATTTAGTAGTAGTAAAGTTAGGACTCTTAACTTTACTACTACTAAACTGAGATAAAATCCTAAACTTACTACTTTTGGTATTCACAGAAGGCATTTAGTAGTAGTAAAGTTAGTATCATTGACTTGTCAGTGTCTTTTGCGCATTTAAGTTTCTCTAGTGTTGAGGCCAACCTAAATATGATGGTTTTTAACTCTCCCACTTCAGTTCTCAGTTCATTAATTAAAGCAATGCACTCCCTACTTGTGTGAGCTGGGGGTCGTGATTACAAAGTCTCCATGGAAAGATTAGGAGGAGGGTCAGAGACAGTAATATCATCAGCTATATTAGACAATGGTAAAAAACGATTACTACAATGAACAATATCAGCTGTTGCAGGTGGGTGAAATAAGTTGTGCGCATCCAGTCTAAGAGACTTCCCCTGGGTAGCAACTATAGCCACGGATTGTGTGGCTGCCTTTCCAAACATGCTGGTATACGCGGCTGAGCAGCAGGAGTGCCCAATGAGGTGGAATCCAAAGTGATTAAAGTCTCTTACGATGCTGATGTATCTGAGTGTAACAAGTCCTCACATTCAACCATTAAATTGTCGATTCCGTCAATTACGCAGTTCATGCTAGCTGATTTAACTGATCTTTTGTTTTTTTCTTTTCTTGGCAACAGTGGCCCCTCAGCAGCCTTCCTCTTTCCCATGGTTAGTATAATAATTAATACGGGGTACTGTTGAACAGCACTAATGCAAGAAGCAGTTAGCCCAGGAGAATCGAAAAGCAAGACAGAATCAGCCAATGATATCAATGAAACCCTCAGATAATGTCCCTGAGTCCCAATCACTTTAACCAGCAAAGAGACAACAGTCAAACAAGCTTACACATGACGTACAGCCACAATATAGGATAACAAAAAACAAGCAAGGTCTCAATAGCATACCTCCTGGAGAGCAGATGTCAGAGGGGTGGCCCAGCCCAGCCTCCTCCGGGCTCCGACGGACGTGGATGGGCCCGCCCTTGGCCTGGGCCTCGCTCGGGCACGGCCCGGGCACGTCTGCACGCGTCCTGTGCTGCGGGAGCCCTGAGATAGATTTAAGCGCCTCGTTGCGCGGGTCAGCAGTAGCAGTAGTAGTATTGGTAGTTGTAGTAGTAGTAGTATTATTATTGGGAGTAAGTAGTAATTGTAGTAGCAGTAGTAGTAGTATGGGCAGTCATGGTAGTAGCAGTGGTAGTAGTATTGCTATTAGTAGCTGTGGTTGTCGTTGTAGTAAAGTTGCATGAGACAGAAAAGAAGGAGACAAACTGCATAATAACAATAAAAACAGAAGCCCTAACAGGGAGCTGAACGGGAGCTGATGAAGACAAGAGTCATCAAAAGAGAAGCAGCTTGAAAAGTAGATGAGTCCTACAACAAAGGGAATGAGAGGGGAGATACAAGACTCCAAAATTTGAGGAACTGCTGGAAACAGAAGTGAAGAAGGAGCACGTCGCTGGGACACTGCCTGGCTGTGTTCCTTCACCAGCAGAGCGCTATGTCCTACTGCACCCAAAGTGCATCCACAATGCACACAACTCACAGTGCAGGGCGGCTGCAGGCCACTGACCTGAGGAGGCCAGCAACCAATGGCAGCTGATTGGTTGTGCAGGCCAGGGGCCCGTTCATCTGATCTCCTGATTGAGGTGTCAACAGACTGTTAACCATGGAAGTGCCGGAGGCCGTTGCTAAACTGAAAAGAGCTTGAGTGGTTCTTATCCACCCTGGGCTCCAGCCCCTGATTTGAGGAATTGTATTTTCTCTGTACAATGCTGTCACTGCTTCTCCCTTGTGTGTAAAGACGTCTCCTCGCCATCCCTCAGACTCTACCACAAACGGTTCAGGGTGATGCCGCAACTATTTAGGGGATTTTGAAAAGCCATAATATTGTTTTACATAGTGCTGGATGCAGAGGGCATCCCAACTGAAAGCAGTGGTGACCTCCTGCCTGCTGGTGCCCTCCATAATAGTCAGAGACAGTGATGAATTTGCTTCATGATCTTCCTACTCTACGTTTCAAGGGATGAATTGCTGGCCCTCCCCATAAATAACGTTATACTGTGACTAGGAAGAGATTCAGAGACATGGTTGCAGCTGCTCCTGAGCTCACCATTGTTGCACGTTGCACACTCATAAGTCCACCACTGTCTGCTGCTGCACCTCATAATACTTAAATCCCTTTAGTGCACCTGGTGGGCACTATTTAGCCTCCCTAATGGAGTGTATGAGAACTCATTAACGCCATACTGCCCCTACCCAACTACACACTGAAAAAGAGCCGCTCAGGAACAAACGCAGCCTGGTGCAAAATCTTTTTGGGTATTTATCAAGCCAAGCAAAGCCCATATTGCATAGCTTTAAAAACAAACGGCAACACAACACAGCTCATATCACTGCCTTGCATTACTTTGCATCATGGAGGCTTTCCATGTGTGGAGTATAGGTATTCTTGTGCATTTAACCAAGTATTTTTCCTGTTTATATATATTTTTAACCATGGATAAAAATAGAAATGATGTTGATTTTTACATGAGTCTAAAGGACGTCAGTCAAGACTGCTAGACCAATAGCTGCTCAGACTGAGAGGTAAGGGAGTTAAAAAAAAGAAATGTTAGTAATGAGGATTAAACAATGCAGATGTGCTCAGGGCTGATGCTAAAATGTGCATGTTTTCTTATGAGCGTATTGATTTATCACCTATGGTTATTCATATAATTGAAACATGTCAGGCATTCAAGTGTACATTTATTAGTCAGATAAACAATGAAAGGTACTAATTGTCGTCTCATTTTTTCACAAAACCCAAAATAAATCTGGTTATTGTAGATTACCTTTGCAAAAAACACATATATGGATAAATACAAATGTAAATGTAAATAAATAAATACTATAAAAGTGGGAGTCCTATCCATGTTCCACCAGCCAAGAACTAGCCTCACTGAGCTCACCATCCCTACAGCTTGGCTCTGTCTCTAAGGCAAATGTGGCGATTTACAGAAAATGGTGTGACCATCCCACACATCCAAGAATCCAACCACCAAAAATAGTCTTCTTCAGTCTCTTTGTCTAAGACACCCTGATTCCTATGGGCAAGATCTTTACTCAAGTATATGATTTTTAGATATTGTAGGGCAAACAAATATATGTGACTGGTAAAATCACCAGAATTGGTGAAGCTAACAAGCCTAGAAGTCTAGCAAGCTAGATAAGAGATATGATCTGTAGGGACTAAAGCTAACTCGGCTCCTTCCTGATTAAGTTTAGCATGGTCACTGGAAGGGTAAACATCAATGTTTTGGACTATAATGTAAAACCCAGAAATTCCTTTTGTTGTGACTGACTACTCCCAGATCACTGCAAACCCTAGGTTCTGAAAGAGTAGTTTGGTTTCCCTAAGTGGACATTCTAACAAAAGACAATCTTGCACTACATATTATCTAGATGATGAACTAGAATTTGAAGGTTGGGGTTTCTAAGAATCACTGTCAAGGGTTTTAGGAGCTTAGTAAAACACCATGGAGTGGTGGACAGATCAGAAGGAAGGGAAGTGAACCTTTATACCAGATCCTGCCAAAGGAATGTAAAGACATTTCTTGTGGTCATAAAAACTGGAACAAAGAGGTAGGCATCTTTGAGATCTAACTTCACCATCCATTCACAAGGGAGAAGAATGTCTCTGAGATGAGATGAGTAATGATGAGTAATGAAATAGTAATGATGAATAAATTGATTGAAATGCTTTAAATGTATGCCCAGATGATATTTCCTGCTCTTCAGAATGATATCAAAATATCTCTCAGCAATCCTTGTAGGTGTAGAACATACTGCTTCATGAACCCCTTTGAATGACACTTGTGTTGTTGAAACATTTGTTTTCTCTCTAGAGAACTGAATGGTATTTGATAGTAACCTTTTCAATGAATGGGACAGTAAAGAATTCTCTCTGAAAGCCCTGTAGAGGTTTCTCACTTCAGTTTTTTAGGGGCTCAATGAGCCTTTCCTACCTTGAGTAGACTCTGCTCTTCTTTGACCCCTGTTAAGTGATAGGCAACCTCCCCTCCCTCTTTGAGGGAAAAGCATAGTGCAATGAAATTGGGGAACCTGGGCATTTCACAGTAATCCTTTCCTTTGTTGTTGACATATTAACCAGAAGATCAGTTCCTGAAATCATTGTCCCTGGCAAAACATGTCTCCAAAAACACACATTAATGAAACTTTTTCTTTATGTAGAGATCAAATACCCTGAACAGATTTTCTGTTTCTTTGATGAAATTGTCTTCAAACATAACCCTTTCTATCTCCAGAATCTTGCAAGTCCCTTGCGTCTTTACAAACAAATAGCTGAATTGTCATTCCGAAGAAATGGATAATCTGTGAGCCAGGTGCCTGGGTCAATACATTCTTCTAAGCCAAAGGTTTGTTCTTCCATAAACAGGATTCTCATAAGTCATCTAACTACATACAAATGTTTATTCTGACATAATACTCATGCCCTGTCAATAGCTGTTCTGCAGTCACTACCACCCCATGTCATATATGTAACCGTTTTCTGATCTAAGGTTGGAGCAGCTAATACTACATTTAGTAGAAGGGGCCTCAGACATCTAATGCATTTATGCAAGGTAACCTTAATATACTCCTTACATAATCAGCCACGTGATCCGGGGGCATCCAATCTGAGGTATTTGCATACAGACTCAGAACTGGATCAAACACGGGCTGACCACGCGCATTCACAATAGCCATCGGTAATTTTACAATATCATCCCCTTTAACAGGAGTCAAAGATAATGTTGACACTTTAGGAGGATCTGACAACCAATGAAATTACAATCATCAACTACATAATCTGTATCATAAACATCATAAATGAAATGCTCATCATTATCATCAATATTGTCATAATCACCAGCATGAGTCTCTGGTTTATTCCTACAAAATTTGACAATTTTTGCCTAGTATTTTACCTCCATGCTAGAGGGACACAGTTTTGGCCATAAACTATTCTCATCTGGCTTCCGAAAGCTGCTAAAGCACCAAACCAAATGAATTGGAAATCCACTGTGCTTTTGGGGAATATGAAGGGATTATAGTTTTTTGATTCAGCAGAACATTTACCACTGCCTGTTAATTATGTGGTTCTCCCCAACAACTTTAGAAACATTCCTGTAATGTACAGAACCTGCTGCCATCAGCAGGAGGGGTTGGGTTTCAGGTAAAGCCTTTGTCTCGGAACCCCTGATATCAGAAGTCATGGAGGACATTGTCATCTGAAGAGACGAGGAAACCAAAATATCCAGAAAGGAGCCATGATTCATTTTACAAATTCATCTTCTCCAAAATCAAAATCTTGTTCATTGTTTGCATTTTTAGGCCAATACCTCCAGATAGCACCAGTACTCCAACCTAAAGTTAGGACCCTAAACAAAATATTATTGCAAAAGAAATAAACTATTCAACATTGAAGTACATCTGCACCTAACACCATTGACAACAACAGGTTATCAGGTGAGATATGAGGGGAAACTAACTAACCAATGCTTTAGTGTAGCCCTGTCTGACACCGCCGAGAAGAAGAGGCAAAGAGGCGTGGAGTGAAGGAAGAAAAGGTAACCAACACTGCAGCACATGCTTGTCTGGAACTACGTAAAACAAGAAGACAACCTGCATGGTAGTTGAAAAATAACTGCAAAGATAAATGGACGGAAGGGGCACTATGGTTAGATGCTAATAAAGACAAGTGCACTAACATGAAATGATTGGTGATTACCTGTCACAGGCAAACCAGGAAATGATGGAATTGATAGTTTCTTTATCAAAATTTGAGGAGGAATAATAAAGAATTGGGTCTCGCAATAAAATCTTACATCAGTGCTTTATACACTGAATCATACCTCATTCATCTGAGAAATAATGAAGGCAAATTATCAGAGAGTAGGACTTTTTCCACACAAAGGGAAAGTCAGAAATGATACAAGAAGAAAGGGCACACTGTTGCTAAGTTTTGTTTTGTCCAGTTTTTTTATTTTTCAACACGCAACAGTCAATGGTCCTCAAGACCTTATTCTTATGTTTGTGATGGGTTAAAGTAACTGGTTATTTGGACCCAGATTCATTGAGAATTTGGCATTGGAACTCAGGTGAATGGAGGGTACACATATGGAACCCTGCTTCACCATATACAAGGTAAGTAGGTTGCAAAGCTGAGGACAGTTTCCAGGGGGAGGGGACACACAAAATCAACATCTCTGAGTTGTCATCTTAGTAGTAACATAAAAATAGATAATGCCTGAAAAATGAAGACATTTCTCCGATGTAGAGGACAGGAAAAAGATAGTTCAAATTTATAAACAGTCCACCAAGGATGTGTGGGTATTGAAAATTCTGAAAATCATGCCATCTTCTGTTACAGACCAATGCTATGTGTAAAGAAATACTGATGTAGGGTCCTGTGGCAGGTTAGAGCATTGATTGCAGGTGTGTGGAAGATATTAGGCTTTGTTTATGATGAAAACTCTGTCACTCATGACCGTGTTTGTCTTTCAGCCTCAGGGGAGAAATGCAATGAAGAGGAGGTGGCAGAAGAAGCTCCAGAGAAGAGGGCAGAAGAAGGCTTATGATGAAGCCATTGCTAGAGCCATTGATGGAATCAAGTAGACATCCATAGAGGCTGAAAGCTGGTCTTCGTAGAGAACATGCAGAGTGTCAGAGGTAGCAAGCAGGAATGAAGGGGAGATGTGCATTGGGTATTGAATAGTTAATGAGGATTAAAAATAATTGACAACAAAGAAGGAGACTAAATGCTCATTAACTCTTTTACAAATGTCATCTTATTCAAGCTAGTGCCTTTTTAGACTGGAAGAAGAATATAAATATAGGGAACAGAGGACCTGGATGGGAGGATGTTGTCAGTTGGCAAGAGCTGCACTATTTTTAAAAAGTTTCAAGGAGTCTGTTACGGCCCAAAACAATATAATGCACATTTGTTAAAGCCAAGTGGAACCAAAGAAGGGGCCTGGAGTGGGATGAGGAGGTCAAACTTAGAAAGACTGGGTCAAAGGTTGTCAGCCAGAGAAATTCTAACCTCTCGAGGGGATGGTAAAATAATGTAGTGACTTTAATGGACATGTGTTACCTCCCCTCGATCATAGACACACAGGTGGGCAGTCCAGCAGTGAAGAACAGTGAATTCCTGGCCACTCTTTCCTGGAGCTGGCCAAAGTGCCGACAAGTGAGAGGTTCTTTGGAAGGCAGCTGGGAGTCACCTTTCAGAAGTTCAATACTTATTGGTCTGTAAAGGGGATGTATCACTGGTGCTTCTGTTATTGGAATTAAAGCTGCATAGGGGACAACCAGAAGTTGCACTGATACACAAAGAGGAAAATGTTCCTGTGAAGGTTGCCAGGTAGAGCCGCCAGGACAATTAAGCTGGATCAATCTGCTTTATAGGAGCAAGGTGCAGACGCAAGATGCCTTTAATATCTCCTCCCACCTTAAGAATGGTGGGGGGTCAAGGTGGAGGTAAAGAGTGTTAGATCTCCAGTTTCTGTGCTGTCAGATGGATGGATTACCTCTGTCTTCCTAGGTTACTTACTCATTAATGAAGCAAAAATGTGTGCGGGCCAAGGACGCATTCTATTAAGAAAACATCCTCAGAAATTAGGAACAGGAATAACTTATTTTTAGTATGTGAAGAAGTGAGGCCTGAGCCAGTAATTCTATGTGGGGCAGATTAGGCAGGAGATTGTTACATTGACCCGAGAAGCGGGGCAAAAAAAAGGACACATTTGTCTCAAAGTGGATTGTTTGGCTTCGACTTGAGGGAGAATTGGGTCCATACTGTGAGATATCTGGCTCACAATGAGAAGAGAGGTTACATCAATGAGGGAGCTTGGCAAATGCCAGAGGCAAGCAGAGGCTTCACTGATTTATTGACTGTTTTTTCAGTTTGACAAGATGTTTTATCATGAGTTCTTCTTGAGATATGTGAAAAGTATGACAGGTGTGAAAGGTGTGACATATCAATGTAGTAACATTATACACAACATATATCAATGCTTCTCAAAAAAACAGTCCAAGAAGATTAGGGAAAACTCAAGAAACAATCTGAACTCTTACTATCTCCTGGCAGTTTGATATGTATATAAATGTCCTGAAAGAGAAGCACATAGATTGAAGACAATGCCTTCTTACCTTTGAAACATTTGAATAGGCCTGTGTGAATCCTGGAGGCTCCTATGACCTTTTAAACACTACACACTGGATGAATAATTAGTATGTTTGTTCTCTTTTTCAAATAAATTCAATTAATTAATAGAAATCTAATATATTGTATTTTATTCTTTTCTTAGATGATGGACACAACATGACCAGCTGTTCAGAAAGTACAACAGATGCCCCAAGGTTCCTTGTCCTTGGTTTCCAGATTCACCTGGAGTTGAAGTTTTTCCTTTTCCTACTCTGCTTATCTATCTACCTTGTCACAGTGGTTGGGAACACATTAATTCTTATCACAGTCGCTGCTAATAACACCCTCCACTCTCCTATGTACTTTTTCTTGGGCAATTTGTCCTCTTTGGAAATCTTCTTCACAACAAACACCGCTCCCACCATGCTGGGTGGATTTTTATCCAGCACCATCACAGTCTCTCTCTCTGGCTGTGTGGTACAGCTACACACATTAGGCTGGCTCACTTGTACCGAGTGCGTGCTCCTGACACTGATGGCTTATGACCGATATTTAGCTATTTGTTATCCCTTACATTACAGCTCTCTCATGAGCCAAACTGTTTGCCTTACTCTAGTCCTGTGCATCTGGACATCTGGGTTTCTAGCTGCGATGATCATAAGCATTTTGATTTCCCAGCTAGATTTCCCAGCTCAGCCTCAGATTGATCATTTCATCTGTGATTTTGTGCCTCTTCTACAAGCAGCCTGCTCAGATGTCTCTCTGCCTGAGATGTTTCGCCTTGTTCCATCATTCACAGTAACACTACTTCCTTTTTTCTTAATCATTGCATCCTATGTGTGTATTATCTCCACCATCTTGAAAATTCCCTTAGCCACGGGCAGACATAAAGCCTTCTCCACCTGCAGCTCCCACCTCCTGGTGGTTGCCATGTACTTTGGGACATTGATTGCCCTATATGTGGCACCATCAACCGGCAACTCTCTGACTCTCAACAAAGCCCTTTCCCTGCTCTACACAGTGGCCACACCACTGTTTAACCCCATTATTTACACCTTGAGGAATAAGGAGATCAGGGAGGGCTTAAGACATACTTTCAGAACCAGCTCTAGGCAACAAGGTAAAGGAGGAGGCAAACTGAATAAAAAAAAGACATGAAAGAACATGGAAAATTAAAATCCAGTTCATGAATATTGAAAGACAAATCATCCAATCAGTGTGGAATTCCAAGATGCCTCTACCCTGTATTCCTTATAAAATGTAACAAGTTTCCTAATTATGAAATCCTGTGTATTTGCAGAATTAAAAAGGTTATGAGTTGTATATAGGTTGCATTTATGAACCTAGTTCTGTTATATGGTTCCTACAAATTAAGTAGGACTGTGTATCTGGACAACATAAGCTTCATCAGGAAATGTTAGCCTGGTTCCTAGCTAGCTCCCAGTGCCCTATCGGAACCCCTAACCTTACCAGGGTACCAGATGGTTTAACCAACCTCGAACATGACCACTCGTTATTCCCCAAGGAAATCGTGGAAACAGGTTTAACCTATTGTTGTTACGTTTGCGTGTCCAAGGTAAACACAAGAAAGGTACGACTATGGCTCTTCAAACATTTATTGAAATAATTGTATTCTTGCATAGAAGAGTGATCTGCAATCGTTAGGCAGAAGAAAAGAAGCACTGTAGCCAGCATTAGAAGAATGATGAAAAAGATAAACAGTTCAACCAGTATAACATTATTATATGATTATACTCCTATCTAACACTACCTATACTATCACGAGCACAGTGGGAGTGCCCTCTGCCAGATCTGTACCTGAGTATTATGTGACGGGAAGCCGGCCTGTGCAGAACAGGCAGTCGTCCTTTGCAGGATAGAGGTCAGAGTCAGCAGGACTGCATCTCAGTCACAGTGTGTCACGTTCCATGACAATCCTAGCAGAAGTGATCCTCTGCCCAATGTAGCAAGAGGCTGTTACTATAATAAAAACATCATTCCAAGCGCACTGTGTCAAAGGTGCAGCACTGATGCAATGGTTTGTCTGGAGCCTTGGACAACCAAATATAAGGGCACAGCGTTCTATGTGCCTAGCCTTGGACGGATTTATGAATAACATGATAATAGTGCTTGCTAAGAAATGAACAGCAGGTATAATAGGTTCTCAGCACAATATTGTGTAAGAGTAAAATATGTAAAAAGTCACCATTAGAAAGTGATGTGAAGTTAAAATGTGAAACTAAATGTAAACTTTGAGCAGGCCCTGTTGTACCTCACAATAGTTCTACAAAGTTTCATTTTTTGGTATCTCATTAGAAGCATATTTTTCAGTAAAAATATTACTTATTCATCACTGTGCTTTTCGCTTAGTTGCACATACCATCATATTTCGATTCCATCATACACTCTCACATACACCTTTCTCTCTATGGCATTCCTCCCCAGACTGAAACACTTACATTCATTGGCCGTATTTTATTATTATCTGTTTACCACTTTCAATATTCTTCTTATTAAAATAGAGATTTAAAATATTACCTCAGAAATATAGTTGGCAAAAAAACATTCACTATACACAAATGTGTCTGGACAAACATTGTTATGTGCTTTGAATTCCTAAATTCAGATAAACTCACACACACACACACCACCTATTGTAGGACTGGGCTAATTTATCATTCTAACTCCAGTATTAACATATTTAGAAGCAAGTTCTTGATGGTTGATTTAGGTTAACTTTAAATAAATGTTATGAACATATTTATGTATGGTAGATAGTTCGCCTGTAAATGTTTTCAATCTACATTTTACAATCCACATTTATTCAGTCAACAGTTTGATAGGTCACCCGCTCATAGATCCCTGCCACTACAAAGGATTAGGAAGGAGTAACTTCTAGGATGCTTTGGTCAGCGTTACAAGATGCACTGGCTCACTGCTGCTAGATTGAAGAAACAGTCCATCTCAGGCTGCGCCCCAAGAATCAGGAACATCTTACTGCCCAACATAAGATCCTCCCACACAAATCTTTGAATAAAGAACTGAAAACTATACTCTTCAACTGCCAGACTGAGCCAGAACCACAGCAAGAACCATTTGAATGCAAAGGCCAAACTAGCACCTCAGCAAGAAAAGTTGGGCAGACGTGCCTTTAAAGAAGTTATCAAATGTGTATATGATTCTTTTGTCAACAAATCTCTCCCTTGCTTCCCCTTCCTCCTCCCTACCATACATATGCAACAGCATTAGCCCACATGTAAAGCGCTTTGATGCCTCCTGGTCTTGTTCATGCTTATAAAAAAATGTGACTAAAAATAATTAAAGTGTAAAGTAATGTTATAATTATACATGTACATGTTTTAGATATGTTCATGATTTTTGTGACAAATAATTTTTTATGGATATTTGTTTTATAAGATGTTTTTAATGTTTTTTTGGATCTTGCATATCTTTTATGTTTATATTTCAACCAAATAAAGAGATTTGCCACAAAGGTTTTGAAATGAGTCAAAATCACCAAACCACTGAAATTCACCAGTAATTTTTGAGTGGGCCATATATATATAAATATATATATATATATATATTCACTGAAAAAACCATAGGTTTCAGGCACGTTATAGTTAGAAATTAGCATTTAAAAAACCTTTCAAATTCACTGAAAAAACCATAGGTTTCAGACACGTTATAGTTAGAAATTAGCATTTAAAAAACCTTTGAAATTCACTGAAAAAACCATAGGTTTTAGGGACAGTTATAGTTAGTTGGACATTGCACTCGTACAAAACCCGTGAAATTCCCCTGTTATAGTTAGTTCAGCTAACTATAACTCGCGCCCCGCAATGCACTGCTGATGACGTCACATATTACATCACTCATGACATGGTCAGTGACATCACTGATGACATCACTGATGACATCTCAAATGACATCACTGATGACATCATCCAGTGACTGTGTGTTTCTGTAAAGTTTAAATATGTTTAATATATATAGGGAAAGGCGTATTGAAGAATGAGTGGGTGTATAAGTGTCTGAATGGATGATTTAGTACGTGAGTGACTGACTCTACAAGTGAGTGATTAAACGTATCTTACTGAATGCATGGGTTAGTGACTAAACTGTGTGAATGTCTGTATCCGTCTGTTTGTTGGTGTGTAAGTGGATGCATGGATTTGCGAATAGCTACATGAGTGTCTATATGGGTTATTGATTGGTTCTCTGAGTATCTGTATGGCTGCCTGAGTGTTTGTGTGGGTGGGGTGTGTGTGACTCTATACATAGATGTGTGAGTGGGTGATTCACTGGGTGCATGATTTCAAGAGTGCATCTGTGATGGACTGCTTGGGTGGGTGAGTGTGTGTATGGGTGTGTTAGTGAGTGAATGTATATCTCAGTGGTACATGTGCGAGTAACTACATATGTAAAAGGCAGTATATATGTGTGTTAGAGTATTTAAATGGCTATAAGTGAGAGTGTGTTATTGTGAGAGTGGCTGTATGGATGCGTGTGTGCTTGTATCAGTTATTGTATAAGAGTGTAAGAATGTGCTAGTATTTGTATGAGTAAGTGAGCTGGTGTGTGTATAACTGTATAGGTGAGTAAATGGGTGTGTGATTAATTTTTTGCATGACTGACTAGGTGTGTGAGTACCTCTATGGATGAGTGGCGGTGTGTGAGTGTTTATATAGGTGTATGAGTGCATATGATAGTCCTGTACTGAGTGACTGTAAGTATGAGTGACTGTACAGGTGAGTGAGTGGATGTGTGTGTAGACCTAAGAATCAGTGAGTGGGTATGTAGTTTTTGGTGTTGGAGTGTCTATGGTTTTGAGAATGGCAGTCTGTAATTTAGAGTGGGTGTATCAAAAGTTATATTAGGGTGTGAGAAGATGCATGAAATTATCACATGGATGATGTCATCAGTGATGTCATTTGAGATGTCATCAGTGATGTCATCAGTGATGTCACTGACCATGTCATGAGTGATGTAATATGTGACGTCATCAGCAGTGCATTGCGTAGGCGCGAGTTATAGTTAGCTGAACTAACTATAACAGGGGAATTTCACGGGTTTTGTACGAGTGCAATGTCCAACTAACTATAACTGTCCCTAAAACCTATGGTTTTTTCAGTGAATTTCAAAGGTTTTTTAAATGCTAATTTCTAACTATAACGTGTCTGAAACCTATGGTTTTTTCAGTGAATTTCAAAGGTTTTTTAAATGCTAATTTCTAACTATAACGTGCCTGAAACCTATGGTTTTTTCAGTGAATTTCAAAGGTTTTTTAAATGCTAATTTCTAACTATAACGTGCCTGAAACCTATGGTTTTTTCAGTGAATTTCAAAGGTTTTTTAAATGCTAATTTCTAACTATAACGTGCCTGAAAACTATGATTTTTTAAGTGAATTTCAAAGGTTTTTTAAATGCTAGTTTCTAACTATGCCAACAGAGGTAGGACATGTGAAGAAAGAAGAAAAAACGCACAGAAAGAAGCAAAAGATGTGCAGAAAGAACAAACAGAGGAGCAGAAAGAGGCCTTGTTGCAAAATCATCCTGTGCCCACAACTTTTTCAGACGGGTACTGGTGGTAACTGACTCTGACTAACCAGAGCCAGTGCGCGTTTGCACAGTGGTGAAGGGAGGGGGCCTGAGGTGACATGTGTGAAACGCGCCTCGTGGCGCGTTTTAAGTTGCGGGATTAAGTCCCCTTGAATCCTGAGGGTCCCTGGGGCCCAACTAGCCCCCCAGGTACCTACAGTTAGGACCACAGAGCTGAGTTGCAGAGAGGCGTTCCGAGGCCACGCACCTTTTTTCACCTCTCTGCAACGCACCTCTGTTGTGCTTACTGAAGGTACCTGGTGGGCTAGTTGGCCCCCAGGATTCAAAGGGAATTAACTCCCCAACTTAAAACGCACCACAGGGCGTGTTTGCGCACATGTCACCTGAGGCCCCACCCCTCCCTTCACCACTGTGCAAACGCGCCCCGTGGCGCGTTTTAAGTTGGGGGATTAGGTCACCTTGAATCCTGAGAGTCCCTGGGGCCCAACCAGCC
The DNA here is from genome assembly GCA_963921515.1 of Calotriton arnoldi. Taxonomy (NCBI): domain Eukaryota; kingdom Metazoa; phylum Chordata; class Amphibia; order Caudata; family Salamandridae; genus Calotriton; species Calotriton arnoldi. The sequence continues at coordinate 1,956,905 of CAWUFW010000323.1, read as the reverse complement.
CACCAGGTACTTCCAGTAAGCACCACAGGCCTGCGTTGCAACGCCTGTAACAAATTGTGCAGTTGTGTTTAGGTAGTGAAGAGGGTCGTGCTGGGGGTAGTGTTTTAGGGTTTAGGGTAGTGCAGTGGTGTTTGTGTAGTGTAGGGGGTCATGCTGGGGGTACATTTAGGGTTTAGGGTAGTGCAGTGGTGTTTGGGTAGTGTAGGGAGTCATGCTGGGGGAGTGTTTTAGGGTTTAGGGTAGTACAGTGGTGTTTGGGTAGTGTAGGGGGTCGTGCTGGGGTTAGTGTTTTAGGGTTTTAGGGTTTAGGGTAGTGCAGTGGTGTTTGGGTAGTGTAGGGGATAATGCTGGGGGTAGTGTTTTAGGGTTTAGGGTAGTGCAATGGTGTTTGGGTAGTGTAGGGGCTACTGCTGGGGGTAGTATTTTAGGGTTTAGGGTAGTGCAGTGGTGTTTGGGTAGCGTAGGGGGTACTGCGGGGGTAGTGTTTTATGGTTTAGGGTAGTGCATTGGTGTTTGGGTAGTGTAGGGGTTCGTGCTGGGGGTAGTTTTTAGGGTTTAGGGTAGTGCAGTGGTGTTTGTGTAGTGTAGGAGGTCGTGTTTTAGGGTTTAGGGTAGTGCAGTGGTCTTTGGGTAGTGTAGGGAGTCGTGCGGGGGTATTGTTTTAGAGTTTAGGGTAGTGCAGTGGTCTTTGGGTAGTGTAGGGGGTTGTGCGGGGGTAGTGTTTTAGGGATTAGGGTAGTGCATTGGTATTTGGGTAGTGTAGGGGGTCATGCGGGGGTAGTGTTTTAGGGTTTAGGGCAGTGCAGTGGTGTTTAGGTAGTGTAGGGGGTCGTGCTGGGGGAGTGTTTTAGGGTTAGGGCAGTGCAGTGGTGTTCGGGTAGTGTAGGGGGTCGTGCTGGGGGAGTGTTTTAGGGTTTAGGGCAGTGCAGTCGTGTTCGGGTAGTGTAGGGGGTCGTGCTGGGGGAGTATTTTAGGGTTTAGGGTAGTGCAGTGGTGTTCGGGTAGTGTAGGGGGTCATGCTGGGGGTAGTGTTCTAGGGTTTAGGGCAGTGCAGTGGTGTTCGGGCAGTGTAGGGGGTCGTGCTGGGGGTGGTGTTTCAGGGTTTAGGGCAGTGCAGTGGTGTTTGGGCAGTGTAGGGGGTCGTGCAGGGGGTGGTGTTTCAGGGTTTAGGGCAGTGCAGTGGTGTTCGGGCAGTGTAGGGGGTCGTGCAGGGGTGGTGTTTCAGGGTTTAGGGCAGTGGTGTTCGGGCAGTGTAAGTGGTCATGCTGGGGGTGGTGTTTCAGGGTTTGGGGCAGTGGTGTTCGAGCAGTAAAGGGGGTCATGCTGGGGGGTGTTTCAGGGTTTAGGGCAGTGCAGTGGTGTTCGGGCAGTGTAGGGGGCGGTGCAGGGGGTGGTGTTTCAGGGTTTAGGGCAGTGCAGTGGTATTCGGGCAGTGTAGGGGTGGTGCAGGGGGTGGTGTTTCAGGGTTTAGGGCAGTGGTGTTCGGGCAGTGTAGGGGGTCGTGCAGGGGGTGGTGTTTCAGGGTTTAGGGCAGTGCAGTGGTGTTTGGGCAGTGTAGGGGGCGGTGCAGGGGGTGGTGTTTCAGGGTTTAAGGCAGTACAGTGGTGTTCGGGCAGTGTAGGGGGTCGTGCTGGGGGTGGTGTTTCAGGGTTTAGGGCAGTGCAGTGGTGTTAGGGCAGTGTAGGGGGTCGTGCTGGGGCTGGTGTTTCAGGGTTTAGGGCAGTGCAGTGGTGTTCGGGCAGTGTAGGGGGTCGTGCTGGGGCTGGTGTTTCAGGGTTTAGGGCAGTGCAGTGGTGTTCGGGCAGTGTAGGGGGTCATGCTGGGGCAGGTGTTTCAGGGTTTAGGGCAGTGCAGTGGTGTTCGGGCAGTGTAGGGGTCTTGCTGGGGCTGGTGTTTCAGAGTCTAGGGCAATGCAGTGGTGTTCGGGCAGTGTAGGTGGTCTTGCTGGGGCTGGTGTTTCAGAGTTTAGGGCAGTGCAGTGGTGTTCGGGCAGTGTAGGGGGTCGTGCTGGGGGTGGTGTTTCAGGGTTTAGGGCAGTGCAGTGGTGTTTGGGCAGTGTAGGGGTTGTGCTGGGGGTGATGTTTCAGGGTTTAGGGCAGTGCAGTGGTGTTAGGGCAGTGTAGGGGGTCGTGCTGGGGGTGGTGTTTCAGGGTTTAGGGCAGTGCAGTGGTGTTCCGGCAGTGTAGGGGGTCGTGCAGGGGGTGGTGTTTCAGAGTCTAGGGCAATGCAGTGGTGTTCGGGCAGTGTAGGTGGTCTTGCTGGGGCTGGTGTTTCAGAGTTTAGGGCAGTGCAGTGGTGTTCGGGCAGTGTAGGGGGTCGTGCTGGGGGTGGTGTTTCAGGGTTTAGGGCAGTGCAGTGGTGTTTGGGCAGTGTAGGGGTTGTGCTGGGGGTGATGTTTCAGGGTTTAGGGCAGTGCAGTGGTGTTAGGGCAGTGTAGGGGGTCGTGCTGGGGGTGGTGTTTCAGGGTTTAGGGCAGTGCAGTGGTGTTCCGGCAGTGTAGGGGGTCGTGCAGGGGGTGGTGTTTCAGGGTTTAGTGCAGTGGTGTTCGGGCAGTGTAGGGGGTCGTGCTGGGGTGGTGTTTCAGGGTTTAGGGCAGTGCAGTGGTGTTCGGGCAGTGTAGGGTGTCGTGCTGAGGGGTGGTGTTTCAGGGTTTAGGGCAGTGCAGTAGTGTTTGGGCAGTGTAGGGGGTCGTGCAGGGGTGTTGTTTCAGGGTTTAGGGCAGAGCAGTTGTGTTCGGCCAGTGTAGGTAGTCTTGCTGGGGGTGGTGTTTCAGGGTTTAGGGCAGTGCAGTAGTTTTCGGGCAGTGTAGGCGGTCGTGCTGGGGCTGGTGTTTCAGGGTTTAGGGCAGTGCAGTGGTGTTCGGGCAGTGTACGGGGTTGTGCTGGGGCTGGTGTTTCAGGGTTTAGGGCAGTGCAGTGGTGTGCGGGCAGTGTACGGGGTCATGCTGGGCCTGGTGTTTCAGGGTTTAGGGCAGTGCAGTGGTGTTCGGGCAGTGTAGGGGGTCATGCTGAGGGTGGTGTTTCAGGGTTTAGGGCAGTGCAGTGGTGTTTGGGTAGTGTAGGGGGTCGTGCTGGGGTTAGTGTTTTAGGGTTTTAGGGTTTAGGGTAGTGCAGTGGTGTTTGGGCAGTGTAGGGGATAATGCTGGGGGTAGTGTTTTAGGGTTTAGGGTAGTGCAATGGTGTTTGGGTAGTGTAGGGGGTACTGCTGGGGGTAGTATTTTAGGGTTTAGGGTAGTGCAGTGGTGTTTGGGTAGCGTAGGGGTACTGCGGGGGTTGTGTTTTATGGTTTAGGGTAGTGCATTGGTGTTTGGGTAGTGTAGGGGTTCGTGCTGGGGGTAGTTTTTTAGGGTTTAGGGTAGTGCAGTGGTGTTTGTGTAGTGTAGGAGGTCGTGTTTTAGGGTTTAGGGTAGTGCAGTGGTCTTTGGGTAGTGTAGGGAGTCGTGCTGGGGGTATTGTTTTAGAGTTTAGGGTAGTGCAGTGGTCTTTGGGTAGTGAAGGGGGTTGTGCGGGGGGTAGTGTTTTAGGGATTAGGGTAGTGCATTGGTATTTGGGTAGTGTAGGGGGTCATGCGGTGGTAGTGTTTTAGGGTTTAGGGCAGTGCAGTGGTGTTTAGGTAGTGTAGGGGGTCGTGCTGGGGGAGTGTTTTAGGGTTTAGGGCAGTGCAGTGGTGTTCGGGTAGTGTAGGGGGTCGTGCTGGGGGAGTGTTTTAGGGTTTAGGGCAGTGCAGTCGTGTTCGGGTAGTGTAGGGGGTCGTGCTGGGGGAGTATTTTAGGGTTTAGGGTAGTGCAGTGGTGTTCGGGTAGTGTAGGGGGTCATGCTGGGGGTAGTGTTCTAGGGTTTAGGGCAGTGCAGTGGTGTTCGGGCAGTGTAGGGGGTCGTGCTGGGGGTGGTGTTTCAGGGTTTAGGGCAGTGCAGTGGTGTTCGGGCAGTGTAGGGGGTCGTTCAGGGGGTGGTGTTTCAGGGTTTAGGGCAGTGCAGTGGTGTTCGGGCAGTGTAGGGGGTCGTGCAGGGGTGGTGTTTCAGGGTTTAGGGCAGTGGTGTTCGGGCAGTGTAGGAGGTCATGCTGGGGGTGGTGTTTCAGGGTTTGGGGCAGTGGTGTTCGAGCAGTAAAGGGGGTCATGCTGGGGGGGGTGTTTCAGGGTTTAGGGCAGTGCAGTGGTGTTCAGGCAGTGTAGGGGGTGGTGCAGGGGGTGGTGTTTCAGGGTTTAGGGCAGTGCAGTGGTGTTCGGGCAGTGTAGGGGGTGGTGCAGGGGGTGGTGTTTCAGGGTTTAGGGCAGTGCAGTGGTGTTCGGGCAGTGTAGGGGGTCGTGCAGGGGGTGGTGTTTCAGGGTTTAGGGCAGTGCAGTGGTGTTCGGGCAGTGTAGGGGGCGGTGCAGGGGGTGGTGTTTCAGGGTTTAAGGCAGTACAGTGGTGTTCGGGCAATGTAGGGGGTCGTGCTGGGGGTGGTGTTTCAGGGTTTAGGGCAGTGCAGTGGTGTTAGGGCAGTGTAGGGGGTCGTGCTGGGGCTGGTGTTTCAGGGTTTAGGGCAGTGCAGTGGTGTTCGGGCAGTGTAGGGGGTCGTGCTGGGGCTGGTGTTTCAGGGTTTAGGGCAGTGCAGTGGTGTTCGGGCAGTGTAGGGGGTCGTGCTGGGGCAGGTGTTTCAGGGTTTAGGGCAGTGCAGTGGTGTTCGGGCAGTGTAGGGGGTCTTGCTGGGGCTGGTGTTTCAGAGTCTAGGGCAATGCAGTGGTGTTCGGGCAGTGTAGGTGGTCTTGCTGGGGCTGGTGTTTCAGAGTTTAGGGCAGTGCAGTGGTGTTCGGGCAGTGTAGGCGGTCGTGCTGGGGGTGGTGTTTCAGGGTTTAGGGCAGTGCAGTGGTGTTCGGGCAGTGTAGGGGGTTGTGCTGGGGGTGATGTTTCAGGGTTTAGGGCAGTGCAGTGGTGTTAGGGCAGTGTAGGGGGTCGTGCTGGGGGTGGTGTTTCAGGGTTTAGGGCAGTGCAGTGGTGTTCGGGCAGTGTAGGCGGTCGTGCTGGGGCTGGTGTTTCAGGGTTTAGGGCAGTGCAGTGGTGTTTGGGCAGTGTAGGGGGTCATGCTGGGGCTGGTGTTTTAGGGTTTAGGGCAGTGCAATGGTGCTCGGGCAGTGTAGGGGGTCGTGCTGGGGGTGATGTTTCAGGGTTTACGGTAGTGCAGTGGTGTTCGGGCAGTGTAGGGGGTCGTGCAGGGGCTGGTGTTTCAAGGTTTAGGGCAGTGCAGTGGTGTTCGGGCAGTGTAGGGGGTCGTGCTGGGGCTGGTGTTTCAGGGTTTTGGGCAGAGCAGTGGTGTTCGGGCATTGTAGGGGGTCATGCTGGGGGTAGTGTTTCAGGGGTTAGGGCAGTGCAGTGGTGATCAGGCAGTGTAGGGGGTCGTGCTGGGGGTGGTGTTTCAGGGTTTAGGTCAGTGGTGTTCGGGCAGTGTAGGGGGTCTTGCTGGGGGTGATGTTTCAGGGTTTAGGGCAGTGCAGTGGTGTTTAGGTAGTGTAGGGGTCGTGCTGGGGGAGTGTTTTAGGGTTTAGGGCAGTGCAGTGGTGTTCGGGTAGTGTAGGGGGTCGTGCTGGGGGGAGTGTTTTAGGGTTTAGGGCAGTGCAGTCGTGTTCGGGTAGTGTAGGGGGTCGTGCTGGGGGAGTATTTTAGGGTTTAGGGTAGTGCAGTGGTGTTCGGGTAGTGTAGGGGGTCGTGCTGGGGGTAGTGTTCTAGGGTTTAGGGCAGTGCAGTGGTGTTCGGGCAGTGTAGGGGGTCGTGCTGGGGGTGGTGTTTCATGGTTTAGGGCAGTGCAGTGGTGTTAGGGCAGTGTAGGGGGTCATGCAGGGGCTGGTGTTTCAGGGTTTAGGGCAGTGCAGTGGTGTTCGGGCAGTGTAGGGGGTCGTGCTGGGGGTAGTGTTTTAGGGTTTAGGGTAGTGCAGTGGTGCTTGTGTAGTGTAGGGGTCGTGCTGGGGGTAGTGTTTTAGGGTTTAGGGTAGTGCAGTGGTGTTTGTGTAGTGTAGGGGGTCATGTTTTAGGGTAGGGCAGTGGTGTTTGGGTAGTGTAGGGGGTCGTGCTGGGTGTAGTGTTTTAGGATTTAGGTTAGTGCAGTGGTGTTTGGGTAGTGTAGGGGGTCATGCTGGGGGTCGTGTTTTAGAGTTTAGGGTAGTGCAGTGGTGTTTGTGTAGTGTAGGGGGTCGTGCTGGGGGTAGTGTTTTTGGGTTTAGGGTAGTGCAGTGGTGCTTGTGTAGTGTAGGAGGTCGTGCTGGGGATAGTGTTTTAGGGTTTAGGGTAGTGCAGTGGTGTTTGTGTAGTGTAGGGGGTCATGTTTTAGGGTAGTGCAGTGGTGTTTGGGTAGTGTAGGGGTCGTGCTGGTGGTAGTGTTTTAGGATTTAGGTTAGTGCAGTGGTGTTTGGGTAGTGTAGGGGGTCGTGCTGGGGGTAGTGTTTTAGGGTTTAGGATAGTGCAGTGGTGCTTGTGTAGTGTAGGGGGTCGTGCTGGGGGTAGTGTTTTAGGGTTTAAGGTAGTGCAGTGGTGTTTTTGTAGTGTAGGGGGTCATGTTTTAAGATGCAATGCTCCAATACCTGACCAGTCTGCACTACATAAAACTGCAAAAAAACTAAAAATAAAAAGTGTTTTGCACACTTTTGTCATTGGGCTATATGTGGGCTACATCTGGGTAATATTTGTGCTACATTTGGGCTCTTTTTTCACTGGTGGCCATCTTGGAAGACTTCTTTGTTATGAAGTTTCCTAATTTCTTCATTTACTGCAGTCTCCTCAGTAGGAAATGCTTTCAGTTTTTTACTTTGATTCCATCAAGAAGGCATTCAGATGTCTCACATCTGCCATAAATTCAGAATGTTAGCACTCTAGTTGCTCATTAGATCACTGGAGTAAAGCTACTGCTCACCAGGGAGTTAACTGGTAGTCTGCTGCTGGTATTGAAAGTGATTGTTTCAGTCTGCATGTCAGAATTTTCTAATGAAATAGAAGAGGATTTGAGATCTCACTTAAAACATGCCCTAATTTTTCTTTCTGCAGCACTAACCATAATTTCTATTTCAAAAAGAACCCCTCATTTTGTTCCTTTTTAAATTAAATGTTTTAAGTGTTACTGGTTTATTCCAATCAAGATGGCTTCAGGTGTGCCATACTTTTGTCATAAGTAAGGCTGTTAGCGCTCTAGTTGTTCTTTAGAACACTCTGGGAAGCTGCAGTAGAACACAAAGGCATCAACTGGCAGGCTGCTCCTGTTGAAATATAACAGGAAGATATTTGAGATCACACTTGAAATATGTCCTAATTTTTCTTTCTACAGCACTAACCATAATTTCTATGACAAAATGAACCCCATCATTTTGTTCCTTTTTAAATTAAATGTTTTAAGTGTTACCAGTTTATTCCAATCAAGATGGCGTCAGGTGTGCCATACTTTTGTCATAAGTAAGGCTGTTAGCACTCTAGTTGTTCTTTAGAACACTCTGGGAAGCTGCAGTAGAACACAAAGGCATCAACTGACAGGCTGCTCCTGTTGAAATATAACAGGAAGATATTTGAGATCTCACTTAAAACATGTCCTAATTTTTCTTTCTACAGCACTAACCATAATTTCTATGGCAAAATGAACCCCCTCATTTTGTTCCTTTTTAAATTAAATGTTTTAAGTGTTACCAGTTTATTCCAATCAAGATGGCTTCAGGTGTGCCATACTTTTGTCATAAGTAAGGCTGTTAGCACTCTAGTTGTTCTTTAGAACACTCTGGGAAGCTGCAGTAGAACACAAAGGAATCAACTGACAGTCTCTGCCCTTGTTGGATGTACATGTTTTACTGAGAATGTCAGACTTAATTCTCACATGAGTGAGAAAGATAATGTGAATTTACAGAAAATATGCTCTCATTTTAGCTTCTGGAGCACCTTCCAAACCTCCATGGGACAAGCATGTGAAAATAGTTTTCTCTCAAACATGATTCATGATATCCCAGCAGAAGGTTTCTCACAGGGTAAAATCACCTTAGAACACACCACAATTCCTGAACTTAGTATGGTACCATCAACAAATAAATTCTAATGTAACTAAAGCCTGTTATCACCCTTTATAGTTCTCCTTTTGGTGACCCTCAAAATCTTCGATTCACTACAATGCATTTCAATAGGGTACTATCATTTATATTGGTCCCAAGATGGCTGCCAGCAATTCCAGGATGAAGTGCTGACAGCCAATCAGATCTCACGATGACATGTGTGGTTAGGCTCCGCCCAGATATATATGTGACTTTACTTTTGATTTTCTCAGGAACTACTGAACGGATTTACACCATTTAAGCAAAAGGCACGACACTGAACCAAGGGCTACCTCTTTGCCAAATTTGGTGTAATTCCGTTCAGCAGTTCGGGCTGTAGCTGCGACTAAAGGTTCCTATGGAAAAATGAATGGGGAAAACACGTTTTGGGACCCCCTTTTTCTCGGCCCCCGCTTGACGTATCACCCCGAGACTTTCAGGATAGGAGCGGACCGGAGCGCCCCAACAAGTTGGAAACTTTCGCGAAGATTCGTCAACCGGCGCCAACGTTATTTCAAATAGATTGTCGCGGATTTCCTATGGATAATAGGTTTTAACTATAACTATCTACTGGCGACCGCCAGTAGATAATAAATTCACTGAAAAAACCATAGGTTTCAGGGGCGTTATAGTTAGTTGGACATTTCACTCGTACAAAACCATAGAAATTCCCCCGTTATAGTTAGTTCAGCTAACTATAACTCGCGCGCCCGCAATGCACTGCTGATGACGTCACATATTACATCACTAATGACATGGTCAGTGACATCACTCATGACATCACTGATGACATCTCAAATGACATCACTAATGACATCACTGATGACATCATCCTTGTGATAGAGTGGCAGACCTCCTCTCACCCTAATATAACCTTTGATACACACACTCAAAAATACAAACTAACATTTTCAAAACAATGGACATACCAATACCAGTTACAACACACCTATTCAGTAATTCCAAGATCTACACACACATCCACTCATTCACCAACAGTCCCTATACAGTCACTCATACATGTACTCATTCATCATATGTACTCATACACCTATACATCCTGTTACACACTGCCACTCATCCATAGAGTTACTCACACACATAGTCACACATGCAAACAAAGTATCAAACATCCATTTACTTGCATATACAGTTATACAAACACTACCACACTTACTTCTACAGAAACTTACACATACTTACTCTCTTAAACAATCACTTATAGAAACACTTACTTATTTGTACAGGAACTCTTCCAATCTCTCACTCTCACATATACTCACTTATATACACCAATACTCACATATACTAGTTTAAAACATATGTAGTTACTCATAAAGACACTATTGAGACAGTCATTCACTCACTAACACACCCATACACATACTCATCCACCTATACAGTCCTGCACACATGCTGTCTTCAACACATACAAACAGTGAGTCACTCATTCATGCATCTATGCACTAAGTAATACCCCCACCGAACCATACAGACACTCAGACACTCATACTGATACTCAAAAAACCAACTAATAACCCATATAGACACTCATGTAGCTACTCACCAACTCATGCAGCCACTTATACACAAAGTGAGAGACTGATACAGATATTTTCATATTTAAACATTACTCACTAACCCATGTATTCACTAAGATACACTTAGTCAGTTATACAATCAATTTTACAAAACAAAATCAACCATTTAGACACTTATATACCCATTTATTCTTCCATCGACCTTGAGATATACATATATAAAACATATTTAATTTTAAGAAAAACACACATTCACTGGATGATGTCATCAGTGATGTCATCAGTGATGTCATTTGAGATGTCATCAGTGATGTCATGAGTGATGTCACTGACCATGTCATGAGTGATGTAATATGTGACGTCATCAGCAGTGCATTGCGGGCGCGCGAGTTATAGTTAGCTGAACTAACTATAACGGGGGAATTTCTATGGTTTTGTACGAGTGAAATGTCCAACTAACTATAACGCCCCTGAAACCTATGGTTTTTTCAGTGAATTTCTAAGGTTTTTTAAATGCTAATTTCTAACTATAACGTGCCTGAAACCTATGGTTTTTTCAGTGAATTTCTAAGGTTTTTTAAATGCTAATTTCTAACTATAATGTGCCTGAAACCTATGGTTTTTTCAGTGAATATATATATATTTATTATACTATGTATACATGTGAAAATGTCTCGGTCCCCTGTTTGCCTCGGTGGCACGGAAAAAATGGGTGGAACTGACGTCAGCACGCCGACGAGGTTCTCTTATGGCTCCGATGACGTCATACGGTGTCGCGAGCGGAGCCGTGCTATTATGACGTCCTCGTTGACGTGGGAGAGCTAGGAAAGAATTTCTGTGGAATGCTGGTGCAGGGGATATTCACCTAAGTGTTCAGGCTAGTACTTTGGGAGCAACTGTTTATGTTGCCACTCCAGAAACCGAAACCAGTGATCCGAGGGCAGAGGCCCTGCAGATGGCACACGAGGTGGGGTGCCCAGTCGTGTGCACCGGCGGGGCAGCGAAGTGACAAGCACCACAACCCACAAAAAAGGTAACGAGGGCACTGACTAACACAGGATCTTCTCTTCATATCTGGCAGGAACAACGAAGTTAAAATGCCCTAGTACCAAAATGTAGAATTAGTGCTACAACGGTCTTCAAGAGGACCTGCGATGCCGCTTCTGCCTCCCGTACCCTGGAGGTGGCATATGGGTCACGCGGTACGGTCATACTGCGGTGGGACGCACACTCGTTGACCTCTCATGGCACTGCTCCACACTTCAGGGAGGATGCTTTCCATTAGCTATGTTTTCTGATGACATGTTGCGCCGGCCCCGTCCAACAACAGAACTCCTTTAGATCCAAACAGACTCTTCCACTCTCTCACCAGAAGTGAAACCAGGCCACGCGGACACTTTCACAATACAACAGCTGAAAATGCACTTTTTGGTAAAAAAAACACATTCCTTCCTCCTAATTAATCAAATAAACATCTCACTGAAGAACAGGGGCCAGCTTCGATGGGTAAACAGCCGTTACAACGACTTTTTTACTTTGCGATAGCATTACAACGCATGCATTACCACGCAAGCGTTGTACATCACGAAGTCATTACTACGCATTTTTTTAGAACGCATGGTCATTTAACACGCATGCCTTTACAACGAATTTTGTTGTAAAGGCATGTATGGTAAATGACCATGCGTTCTAAAAAACATGTAGACGATCCATGTCGTTGTAAGGAAACAGAGGCTGTTCCGTTTCCTCACAACGAAGTGCACCGCCCCTCAGAGACAACGTGAAGCAGGAACCACGAGGAGAGAGGAACCACGAGGAGAGAGAGGTAAGGGGAATTGGGCATGGGGTGGGGGTTTCTTTTCTAGGGTTTAGGGTAGTGCAGTGGTGTTTGGGTGGTGTAGGGGGTCGTGCTGGGGGTAGTGTTTTAGGGTTTAGGGTAGTGCAGTGGTGTTTGGGTAGTGTAGGGGTCGTGCTGGGGGTAGTGTTTTAGGGTTTAGGGTAGTGCAGTAGTGTAGGGGGTCGTGCTGGGGGTAGTGTTTTAGGCTTTAGGGTAGTGCAGTGGTGTATGGGTAGTGTAGGGGGTCATGCTGGGTTAGTGTTTTAGGGTTTAGGGTAGTGCAGTGGGGTTTGAGTAGTGTAGGGGGTCATGCTGGTGGTAGTGTTTTAGGGTTTAGGGTAGTGCAGTGGTGTTTGTGTAGTGTAGGGGGTCATGCTGGGGGTAGTGTTTTATGGTTTAGGGTAGTGCAGTGGTGTTTGGGTAGTGTAGGGGGTCGTGCTGGGGATAGATTTAGGGTTTAGGGTAGTGCAGTGGTGTTTGGGTAGTGTAGGGAGTCGTGCTGGGGGTAGTGTTTTAGGGTTTAGGGTAGTGCAGTGGTGTTTGTGTAGTGTAGGGGGTTGTGCTGGGGGTAGTGTTTTAGGGTTTATGTTAGTGCAGTGGTGTTTGTGTAGTGTAGGGGGTAGTGCTGGGGTAGTGTTTTAGGGTTTAGGGTAGTGCAGTGGTGTTTGTGTAGTGTAGGGGGTAGTGCTGGGGGTAGTGTTTTAAGGTTTAGGGTAGTGCAGTGGTGTTTGGGTAGTATAGGGGTTCATGCTGGGGGTAGTGTTGTAGGGTTTAGGGTATGGCAGTGGTGTTTGGGTAGTGTAGGGGGTCATGCTGGGGGTCGATTTAGGGTTTAGGGTTGTGCAGTGGTGTTTGTGTTGTGAGGGGGTCGTGCTGGGGGTAGTGTTTTAGGGTTTAGAGTAATGCAGTGGTGTTTGTATAGTGTAGGGGGGTTTAGGGTAGTGCAGTGGTGTTTGTGTAGTGTAGGGGGTCATGCTGTGGGTTGTGTTTTAGGGTTTAGGGTAGGGCAGTGGTGTTTGTGTAGTGTAGGGGGTAGTGTTTTAGTGTTTAGGGTAGTGCAGTGATGTTTGTGTAGTGTAGGGGGTCATGCTGTGGGTAGTGTTTTAGGGTTTAGGGTAGTGCAGTTGTGTTTGTGTAGTGTATGGGGTCGTGTTTTAGGGTATAGGGTAGTGCAGTGGTGTTTGGGTAGTGTAGGGGGTCATGCTGGGGTTAGTGTTTTAGGGTTTAGGGTAGTGCAGTGGTGTTTGGGTAGTGTAGGGGGTCGTGCTGGGGGTAGTGTTTTAGGGTTTAGGGTAGTGCAGTGGTGTTTGGGTAGTGTAGGGAGTCGTGCTGGGGGTAGTGTTTTAGGGTTTAGGGTAGTGCAGTGGTGTTTGGGTAGTGTAGGGAGTCGTGCTGGGGGTAGTGTTTTAGGGTTTAGGGTAGTGCAGTGGTGTTTAGGTAGTGTAGAGGGTCGTGCTGGGGTAGTGTTTTAGGGTTTAGGGTAGTCCAGTGGTGTTTGTATAGTGTAGGGAGTCGTGCTGGGGGTAGTGTTTGTAGGGTTTAGGGTAGTGCAGTGGTGTTTGGGTAGTGTAGGGGGTCGTGCTGGGGTAGTGTTTTAGGGTTTAGGGTAGTACAGTGGTGTTTGTGTAGGGTAGGGGGTCATGCTGGGGGTAGTGTTTTAGGGTTTAGGGTAGTGCAATGGTGTTTGTGTAGTGTAGGGGGTAGTGTTTTAGGGTTTAGGGTAGTGCAGTGGTGTTTGTGTACTGTAGGGGGTCGTGCTGGGTTCTAGTGTTTTAGGGTTTAGGGTAGTGCAGTGGTATTTGTGTAGTGTAGGGGGTAGATTTAGGGTTTAGGGTAGTGCAGTGGTGTTTGGGTAGTGTAGGGGGTCGTGCTGGGGGTAGTGTTTTTGAGTTTAGGGTAGTGCAGTTGTGTTTGGGTAGTGAAGGGGGTCGTGCTTGGGGTAGTGTTTTAGGGTTTAGGGTAGTGCAGTGGTGTTTGGGTAGTGTAGGGGTCAACCAACATGAATTTGTCCTTGTGTGATGTAACCAATGCTCATGTAAAGCACTCCAATACCTGACCAGTCTGCACTATATAAAACTGCAAAAAACCAAAAAATAAAAAGTGTTTTGCACACTTCTGTCATTGGGCTATACGTGGGCTACCTCTGGGTGATATTTGTGCTACATTTGGGCTCTTTTTTCTCTGGTGGCCATCTTGGGAGACTTATTTGTTATGACGTTTCCTAATTTCCTCATTTACTACAGTCTCCTCAGTAGGAAATGCTTTCAGTTTTTTACTTTGATTCCATCAAGAAGGCATTCAGATGTGTCACACATTTGCCATAAATTCAGAATGTTAGCACTCTAGTTGTTCATTAGATCACTGTAGTAAAGCTACTGCTCACCAAGGAGTTAACTGGAAGTCTACTGCTGGTATTGAAAGTGATTGTTTCAGTCTGCATGTCAGAATTTTCTAATGAAATAGAAGAGGATTTGAGATCTCACTTAAAACATGCCCTAATTTTTCTTTTTGCAGCACTAACCATAATTTCTATGGCAAAATGAACCCCCTCATTTTGTTCCTTTTTAAATTAAATGTTTTAAGTGTTACCAGTTTATTCCAATCAAGATGGCTTCAGGTGTGCCATACTTTTGTCATAAGTAAGGCTGATAGCACTCTAGTTGTTCTTTAGAACACTCTGGGAAGCTGCAGTAGAACACAAAGGCATCAACTGACAGGCTGCTCCTGTTGAAATGTAACAGGAAGATATTTGAGATCTCACTTAAAACATGTCCTAATTTTTCTTTCTACAGCACTAACCATAATTTCTATGGCAAAATGAACCCCTCATTTTGTTCCTTTTTAAATTAAATGTTTTAAGTGTTACCAGTTTATTCCAATCAAGATGGCTTCAGGTGTGCCATACTTTTGTCATAAGTAAGACTGTTAGCGCTCTAGTTGTTCTTTAGAACACTCTGGGAAGCTGCAGTAGAACACAAATGAATCAACTGACAGTCTCTGCCATTGTTGGATGTACATGTTTTACTGAGAATGTCAGACTTCATTCTCACATGACTGAGAAAGATAATGTGAATTTACAGAAAATATGCTCTCATTTTAGCTTCTGGAGCACCTTCCAAAACTGTATGGGACAAGCATGTGAAAATAGTTTTCTCTCAAACATGATTCATGATATCCCAGCAGAAGGTTTTTCACAGGGTAAAATCACCTTAGAACACACCACAATTCCTGAAATTAGTATGGTACCATCAACAAATGAATTCTAATGTAACTAAAGTCTGTTATCACCCTTTATAGTTCTCCTTTTGGTAACCTTCAAAATCTTCGATTCACTACAATGCATTTCAATGGGGTACTATCATTTATATTGGTCCCAAGATGGCTGCCAGCAATTCCAGGATGAAGTGCTGACAGCCAATCAGATCTCACGATGACATGTGTGGTTAGGCTCCGCCCAGATATATATGTGTTTTTACTTTTCATTTTCTCAGCAACTACTGAACGGATTTACACCATTTAACAAAAAGGGTTCTTTCTGAACCAAGAACTACCTCTTTGCCAAATTTGGTGTAATTCCGTTCAGCAGTTCGAGCTGTAGCCTTGCATAAAGTTTCCTATGGGAAATTGATTTTTTGACTCTTATTTTTAATTTCTCCGCAACTACTGAACGGATTTACACCATTTAACAAAAGGGTTCTTTCTGAACCAAGAACTACCTCTTTGCCAAATTTTGTGTAATTCCGTTCAGCAGTTCGGGCTGTAGCTGTGGCTAAAGTTTCCTATGGGAATTAACATGGAGAAAACACGTTTTGGGACCCCCCTTTTTTCTCAGCCCCCGCTTGATGAATCACCCCGAAACTTTCAGGGTAGGAGCGGACCGGAGCGGGCCATAAAGTTTGAAAATTTCGTGAAGATTCGTCAACCGACGCAAGAGTTATTTCAAATAGAATGTTGCAGATTTCCTATGGAAAATAGGTCCTAACTATAACTATCTACTGGCGACCGCCAGTAGATAATATATATATATATATATATATATATATATATATATATATATATATATATATATATATATATATATATATATATATATCTATCTACTGGCGGTCGCCAGTAGATAGTTATAGTTAGGACCTTTATCCATAGGAAATCCGCAACATTCTATTCCCAATAAGTTTGGCGTCGTTTGACGAATCATCGCAAAATTTTCAAAACTAGTGGGCGCTCCGGTCCGCTCCTGTCTTGAAAGTTTCGGGGTGATTCATCAAGTGGGGGCCGAGAAAAAAGGGGGGTCCCGAAACGTGTTTTCTCCATGTTAATTCCCATAGGAAATTTTAGCCACGGCTACAGCCTCGAACTGCTGAACGGAATTACACCAAATTTTGCAAAAGGTAGCGCTTGGTTCAGAAAGCGACCTTTTTTTAAATGGTGTAAATCCGTTCAGTAGTTGCGGAGAAATTCAAAAAATAAGAGTGAAAAATTAATTTCCCATAGGAAACTTTATGCAAGGCTACAGCAAAACTGCTGAACGGAATTACACCAAATTTGGCAAAAAGGTAGTGCTTGGTTCAGAAAGCACCCTTTTAAAAATGGTGTAAATCCGCTCAGTAGTTGCTGAGAAAATCCAAAATAAAAGTTTCGATATCTATGGCCGCGGTGGATCCGCGCACCCTCCCGACCACGAGCTGCATGCTAATTGGCTGTCAACACTCCAAACCAGGAAGTGTTGGCAGCCATCTTGTCCCTCTGTAGAACCGAGGGACAAGAAAGAGACAAAAACAAGGGCGCAAAACGCAAAAGGGGGCAGGGTAGAAACCCCTGACCCCTAGCCCTGCTCAGGGGTCCTACAAGGACCCCCAGGGCCCAAATTTTTTTTATTTTTTTTAAAAATCGGCAGAAAACGCGCTGGGTGCGCGGATCCTGCTGATAAAAAAAAAACGAAGCGCGAGCTCCCGCGCTTCGTGGTTAATTGGCCCCCGGGTGGGCCAAGTCCCGGGGGCATGCGGGGGTTTATTATTAATTATATGGGGGGGCCTGTAAGGCCCCCCCAAGCCTTGGGGACCGCCACCCCCCCGGGGCTTTAAACAAAATGGTGCGGGAGGGCTCTGAGCCCTCCCGCAGCCCCGGGGACCGCCACCCCCAGGGCTTCTTTTTTTAAATTTAAATCATCTGTGTGGGGGGGCTCCAGCCCCCCCACACGCCCCGGGGACCGCCACCTCCCCGGGGCACTAACAAATTTAAAATGGGGGTCCGTTTGGACCCCAGAGCCCCGGGTCCACCACCTCCCGGGGCTTTGCAGATGTGGGGAGGGGGCCGCGCGGCCCCCCTCCTGGAGCCCTTGATGGCCCTGGGGACCACCACCTCCCAGGGCCGGCTCCTGCAGTGTCCCGGGGTGCCTACCCCCAGGACACTGTAGTTTGCTATGGCAGGACGGGAGCCTCGCGGCTCCCGTCCTGTCATAGCAAACTGCTTGGATTTTGGAAGAGAGGCAGGAAACCTGCTCTCTCTTCCAAAATTCAAGACAATTGCTTTTCCACATGGGGAGCTGCATCTTAGCAGCTCCCCATGTGGAAAGCAATGCCGGCTCCCGAGGGACGCGGGAGCCGGTGGGACCGTGGGAGGATTGGGGACCCCCACGGTCCCCAACGGAGAGGGCCAGCCCCGGGGGATCGGGTCCCCGGGGCTAGTAGTGGCCCGGGAGGGGGGCCACGTGGCCCCCCTCCCCAAATGTTAATCTTAAAAAACAAAAACAAAAAAAAACAAAGGCCGGCCTCGGGGGATGAGGTCCCCGGGGCCATAAGTGGCCTAAGGAGGGGGGCAACACAGCCCCCTCCATAACATTTAAAAAAAAAAAGAAGGCCATGCCCCGGGGATGGGGTCCCCGGGGCCGATTAAGGCCTGTGGAGGGGGCCACACGGCCCCTTTCAAATTTTTTTATTTAAAACAAAATATTAGGGGCAGGCCCTGGGGGATGGGGTCCCCAGGGCCAAAAATTAGAAAGAAGGGGGCCACACAGCCCCCTTCTTAAAAAAAAATTAAAAAAATACCGGCATCGCGCGGAGGCCACGCCCCCTCCTTGGAGCACTCTGCAAACGCGCCCTGGCGCGTTTGCAGATGGGGAACGAATTCCCCTTGAACACTGGGGGTCCTGGGGCCAACTAGCCCACCAGGAACCTCCAGTATGCGCTAGGGGCTGCATTGCACAGAGGTGTACAGAGGCCACGCCCCTTTTACACCTCTCTGCAACGCAGCTCTGTGGCGCTTTTGGAGGTACCTGGTGGGCTAGTTGGACCCCAGGGACCCTCAGGATTCAAGGGGACTTAATCCCCCAACTTAAAACGCGCCACGGGGCGCGTTTGCACAGTGGTTAAGGGAGGGGGCGGGGCTTCAGGTGACATGTGTGCAAACAGGATTTAAGATGGGGAATTAAATCCCCTTCAATCCTGAGGGTCCCATGGGGCCAACTAGCCCACCAGGTACGTCCAGAAAGCGCCACAGAGCTGCGTTGCAGAGAGGTGCAAAAAGGGGCGTGGCCTCTGAACACCTCTCTGCAACGCAGCTCCTGGCGCATACTGGAGGTACAGGGTGGGCTAGTTGGACCCCAGGGACCCTCATGATTCAGGAGGACTTAATCCTCCAACTTAAAACGAGCCACAGGGCGCATTTGCACAGATGTCACCTCAGGCCCCGCCCCTTCCTTCACCATTGTGCAAATATTCCTCTAAAATCAGCCGAACTACGAATTCCGATTTACTCACCTGTTATCAGGAGAGACCTCAGTGCTGCATCTTTGAGCCCAGTACTGATCCTGAAAAGTAATTTTAACCGTACTTACCAGTAACTTGAATTTCCTTCCATAGGATATCATTGCTTGCTTTTTGCTGAAAAAGTTTCTGTGTCGATTTTTGAAACTTACAAATATTCCTCTAAAATCAGCCGAACTACGAATTCCGATTTACTCACCTGTTATCAGGAGAGACCTCAGTGCTGCATCTTTGAGCCCAGTACTGATCCTGAAAAGTAATTTTAACCGTACTTACCAGTAACTTGAATTTCCTTCCATAGGCTAACATTGACTGGTTTCACTTGGAAATTCTTCTAAGTGTGGAGTTTTGGAAACTTTATAATATTCCTCTAAAATCAGCCGAACTACGAATTCCGATTTACTCACCTTTTATCAGGAGAGACCTCAGTGCTGCATCTTTGAGCCCAGTACTGATCCTGAAAAGTAATTTTAACCGTACTTACCAGTAACTTGAATTTCCTTCCATAGGATATCATTGCCTGCTTTTTGCTGAAAAAGTTTCTGTGTCGATTTTTGAAACTTACAAATATTCCTCTAAAATCAGCAGAACTACGAATTCCGATTTACTCACCTGTTATCAGGAGAGACCTCAGTGCTGCATCTTTGAGCCCAGTACTGATCCTGAAAAGTAATTCTAACCGTACTTACCAGTAACTTGAATTTCCTTCCATAGGCTAACATTGACTGGTTTCACTTGGAAATTCTTCTGTGTGGAGTTTTGGAAGTTTATAATATTCCTCTAAAATCAGCCGAACTACGAATTCCGATTTACTCACCTGTTATCAGGAGAGAACCCAGTGCTGTATCTTTTAGCCCAGCACTCACCCTGAAAAGTAATTCTAACCGTACTTACCAGTAACTTATGTTTCCTTCCATAGGAATCCATTGTCTGGTTTTCAGCAGAAAAGTTTCAAAGTGTCGATTTTCACAAACTACAAATATTCCTTAAAAATCTCCTGTATGACTTAAACGCATTCTTTCAACTGTTTACAGGAGATGCACCACTGCTGGATCCAGGATCCAACACTGAGTAAGATAAAGTAACGATAACACTACTTACCTGCTAAGTAAATTTCCTCCCATAGGATAACATTGGTGATTCTATGTGAAAAGTTTCAACTTTTAAAATATAATAATATTCCTTAAAAATCACTACTGTAACCAAAACGCTTTTACTCAACTGTTTACAGGAGATGTCCCAGGACTGAATCTAGGATCCAGTCCTGTGGTTAGAAAAGTAATCCATAAAGTAACTAATTGCATTTAACTTGAAATTCACATTGAGCTCAATGTTGCATTGTGTTTGAAATTGTGTTGCCCATTGCAACAACTGTAACTACTGTACTTAAAAGTCTATTGCCTTTTTGCAAAGTATTTAAACTAAAGTAATTAATTCATAGAAAGTATATTTTGTAATGTAATGTATAATGTAATTACAATGTAATTTAAAAAATAAAATATGTAAAAATAAATAGTTTAAAAAAATGTAGTAAATCAGTATCAAAAAAATAAATATAACAATTAATACATTTAAAAATTGTCATTTACAAAACCTTTGAAATTCACTGAAAAAAACATAGGTTTTAGGGGCGTTATAGTTAGAAATTAGCATTTAAAAACCTTTGAAATTCACTGAAAAAACCATAGGTTTCAGGCACGTTATAGTTAGAAATTAGCATTTAAAAAACCTTTGAAATTCACTGAAAAAACCATAGGTTTCAGACACGTTATAGTTAGAAATTAGCATTTAAAAAACCTTTGAAATTCACTGAAAAACTATAGGTTTTAGACACGTTATAGTTAGAAATTAGCATTTAAAAAACCTTTGAAATTCACTGAAAAAACCATAGGTTTTAGGGACAGTTATAGTTAGTTGGATATTGCACTCGTACAAAACCCGTGAAATTCCCCCATTATAGTTAGTTCAGCTAACTATAACTCGCGCCCTCGCAATGCACTGCTGATGACGTCACATATTACATCACTCATGACATGGTCAGTGACATCTCTGATGACATCACTGATGACATCACTGATGACATCACTGATGACATCATCCACGTGATAATCTGATGCACCTCCTCACACCCTAATATAACCTTTGATACACCCACTCTAAATTACAGACTGCCATTCGCAAAACCATAGACACTCCAACACCAATAACTACATACCCACTCACTGATTCTTAGGTCTACACACACATCCACTCACTCACCCGTACAGTCACTCATACTTATAGTCACTCAGTACAGGACTATCATATGCACTCATACTCCTATATAGACACTCAAACACCGCCACTCATCCATAGAGGTACTCACACACCTAGTCAGTCATGCAAATAATTAAACACACTGCCATTAACTCACCTGTACAGTTATACACACACCAGCTCACTTACTCATACAAATACTAGCACATTCTTACGCTCTTATACAATCACTGATGCAAGCACACACTCATCCATACAGTCACTCTCACAATCACACACTCTCGCTTATAGCTATTTATATACTCCAACACACATATATACTGCCTTTCACATATGTAGTTACTCACACATGTACCACTGGGACATACATTCACTCACTAATACACTCTTACACACACTTACCCACCCATACAGTCTATCACAGATGCACTCTTGAAACCATCCACCCAGTGAATCACCCACTCACACATCTATGCACAGAGTCGCACCCACCCCACCCACACAAACACTCAGGCACCCATACAGATACTCAGACAACCAATCAATAACTCATATAGACACTCATGTAGCTATTCACAAACCCATGCAGCCACTTACACAGCAACAGACAGACGGATACAGACATTCACCCAGTTTAGTCACTAACCCATGCATTCAGTAAGATACGTTTAATCACTCACTTATAGAGTTAGTCACGCACCTACTAAATCATCCATACAGACACTTATACACCCACTCATTCTTCAATACGCCTTTCCCTATATATATTAAACATATTTAAACTTTACAGAAACACACAGTCACTGGATAATGTCATCAGTGATGTCATTTGAGATGTCATCAGTGATGTCATCAGTGATGTCACTGACCATGTCATGAGTGATGTAATATGTGACGTCATCAGCAGTGCATTGCGGGGCGCGAGTTATAGTTAGCTGAACTAACTATAACGGGGGAATTTCACGGGTTTTGTACGAGTGCAATGTCCAACTAACTATAACTGTCCCTAAAACCTATGGTTTTTCAGTGAATTTCAAAGGTTTTTTAAATGCTAATTTCTAACTATAACGTGTCTGAAACCTATGGTTTTTTCAGTGAATATATATATATATATATATATATATATATATATATATATATATATATATATATATATATATATATATATCCTGCCACCAACAGATAACGCTGCACTCGCCATCCGATATATCCAAATGTTTTATTGAGTCATAGAGACTCAATAAATTGGACTAATTTGTTGGACAACATATATATATATAATTTAGGAATATTCAACAGCACCTGCGCTGCAGCATTTTGTTAGGACTGTAGCTTTAATTGTGAATGTTTATCGATACCCAAAAGAAGGGCATTGCAGTAGTCTATTCCAGAGAGGATCAGGGCCACTATCACGGTTCTTTGCAGCACTTGTGGGATGAATGAAGAAATCTTTCTCATAATTTCTAAGTAGAAAATATAGGAGGATGTAAAATGGTTAATCTGCTGGGAAAAACAGAGTTGATCACCTAATAGTACTCCCAGATTTCTAGCTTTGTTAACCGGGTCAGGACGTGGACACACATCAGAAGGACACCCGGAGTTGTTCCAAAGGGAAGCCGTTTCCAAACTCATTCACCTCCATTTGAATTCTCCTGCATCCACCCAATGATGTGCATCAGACAGTTACTAAACTGACTTACCACCATGTCTGTGCTAGATGTTAAAGATATAACTATCTGCGTATCATTTGCATAGGATACCAATGAGCAACCATGAGCTCGACAGAGTTTAGCTAAAGGGGTAACGTAGATGTTAAATAAGGTGGGGGACAATGCTGACCCCTGGGAACTCCGCAGGGGATGGAAAACATGTCCGAAGTGAGATTTCCTCACCACAGCTTCTGCTCTCTATGAGAGAGGAAGGAAGTGAGCAGAGTTAAAGCAGCCCATTTTATTCCTACTGTCTCTAGCCTCTGCGTTAACACCCGATGGTTCACGGTGTTAAAAGAGGCAGAGAGATCAAGTAGGATAAGTACTGCTTTCCCACCACTGTCTAGCTGCTTACGGATTTCCTATGTGGCCATAACCAATGCGGATTCCGTTGAATGATTAGGTCTGAAACTGTGTTGTGAAGCGTCAAGGAGATCATTTGATTCCAGATATCTCACCAAATCTTCGTTCATGGTCCTTTCCAAGATTTTGGTGGGGAATGGTAGACATGATATGGGTTGATAGTTTTTTACCTCTGTAGGATCTAAAGAGGATTTTTTGAGTATAGGGCGTATCCAAGCTCAGTAACACATACAGCCACTGACTCACCCACTCACTCATCCATGCAGGCAGTCACACATTCCTCACCCACACAGACAGACAGTCATACACCCATACAGGTACTCAGACAACCAATCAGTCACCAATACAGCCACTCACGTACCCACTCACCAAACCATACAGCCACTCAGACACCAGCTGACAGACTGATACAGACATTCACACAACCTAGTCACTCACCCATACATTCAATGAGACAACTAATCACTCACTTATATAGTCAGTCATGTACCCACTGAATCATCCATAAGGAACTCATACACCCACTGATTCACCAATACACATTGGTATATATATATTTAACACTCATACATGTTTTAAAAACACTCACAGTCACTGGATGATGCCATTAGTGATATCATCAGTGATGTCATTTGAGATGTCATGAGTGATGTCACTGACCATGTCATGAGTGATGTAATATGTGAGTTCATAATTCGTGTATTGCAGGGGCACAAGTTATAGTTAGCTCAGCTGAATAAAGAATAACTGCTGAATTTCTTGGATTATGTAGGAGCTTACTCCTGTTTGCCATATTTAATTTACTTGTAAGTCCCTTATAGAGTGGTATACCATATACCCGTGGCCTGTATTTTGCCACCCACTTAAGTAGCATCCTAAAACTTGTTCCAGGCCTGCCATTGCAACCTGAATAAAGAATCACACTGCCATGTTAGCTTGGCAATAAAACTCCTTGCCAAGCATTAAAATCCCCTTTTATTACATATAAGTCACCCTTAAGGTAGGCCCTAGGTATCCCATTGGACAGGTTTCTATGTAATTGAAAGGTAGACATGTACTTTTAAGTTTTGCATGTCCTGGTAGTGGTTCGTTTTTCAATATTGTGAGGCCTGCCTCTGCCATAGGATAACATTGGAGATTCCTCATTACAATTAATACGCTGTAATTCCTAATTGAGAAGAGGTAGATATGTCATGTTTGGTACCTACGGAGTTATAATGATAACCATCTTTAATGTAGAGTCTGATTTTTCTTTACAATTTGGAAAATGCCCCTTTTATAAAGTTGGCAGTTTTCTGTCCTTTGTGCCTGCAGCCTTTCTTGGGTCACATGACTAGATGTAGCTGACAGTTAAACCTGGTGAATTCCTACCAGTCGGTCACACAATATTGAGATTAGTTGAGCCTCAAAGGGCCATCAACTTGCAAGATGGGGAGGTGGAGCTGAGAACAGACCCACTTTCACCTGAATAGGCTGTGTCCTGTCTCCTCACAAGAGGCCTAACAATTGTCACTGCAGCCAGCTTGGAGCCAGGGCAGGGTAGTAAGGAAATAACCTTTCTAGAATCATCCCCTACCTTCCAGGAGAAGGGCACCAGGGTAGAAAGATAAGACCTTCAGACCATTTCTTCAATTCACTACTGGACATGCGGAAGGACTCTCAGATGTATACCTGCTGCTGTGACCTGCTGTGCACTCTGCCAGACTTCTGATGTACCTGGAAGGACTGTTTGCTGCCTTGAGCCTGCCTTGAACCCTCAGAGGCCAGCCCTGCTCTTGAGCCCTGCATTTACATCTGCACCCAGGATGACCAGAAGTGACTCCAAGAGTTAGTATGCTGGCTTCCTGTTCAGAGCCACAGGGATATAGCTGTCACCAGCCATCTTTAACTCGCACTCGGTCCCAGGCTAGTGAGTCCTGAACCTCTATGAGCTCTTCGCCATTCCTAGACTCTTGCTTGTGGTGCTAAAGGTGCCTAGATTGCCAATTTCAAAACTGAGGACTTAGACAAAATTTGGCCAAAAAGTGCTCTGAGAGCCAGGAGGAGACCGGGGCCAACATGCTTGCCTATCCATCCAAAGTGCATTGCTGGTTGAATTGACTTTGCAGCTTTTCCCAACATTATTCTCTACAGCAGAAAATCTGTTTCAGCTGTCGTTCGCCAAAGGGATACCCAATCTCGTGGAACTGTCTCCGGGCAACAACCTACTGTTTTGTCCTGCTTGAGATTTTTGACTTTTTTCCGACGACTTTGTCTGAAGGTAAAAATTAAAATCTTGACCCCAGCTTCACTCGATGGCCATCCAACAACAACACTCCCTCCTTGGTCTCTCTTGCAGTCTTGCTCCAATGAACTTTTACCTTCTCAGACATTTTTCTATGAAAATGTTTCTAAGTCTAAAGGTAAGTGCTGACTGGGCCCAATCCACTTCTTGTATCCGAACCGCACTCCATTGCGGTCGACCTTAGCTTTCGACTTTGACCCGGTCTAAAGAGGCCAGATGTCCACTGTTAATGCTTTGATTTGTTAGGTGCTATTTTAAACCTTAAACTTTAAAAATTCATACATTCGGTTCTACTGCTTGAAGGTGTGTTGTTTTGGAGTAAAATGATTTATTATA
The DNA here is from genome assembly GCA_963921515.1 of Calotriton arnoldi. NCBI lineage: Eukaryota > Metazoa > Chordata > Amphibia > Caudata > Salamandridae > Calotriton > Calotriton arnoldi. Next base: position 1,931,780 of record CAWUFW010000323.1, on the reverse strand, counting down.
ATGATTTATTATAATGTACTCTAATTTAATAAATGATTTTGTGATTTTTCTTGTGTTGTTCTTCACTTTATTATTTTGTGTGCTGCATAAATACCTACAAGTTATGCCTGACTGCTTTTTTGCAAAGCTACCCAGGGTTAATCACAGGGTAGCTGGTGGTTCACCCTGCAATGGATTATGGATGTTGCTTGACCAGGACTCATACCCCAATCAACCAACAACCCAATTTCTCACAAAGGGAAGGGGGCTGCGTGGCCTCCCTCCCAGGGCCTTGTTATGCCCTGGGTACCCCATCCACCAGGGCCACTCTTTTAAATAAAGGGGAAGGGTGCACGTCGCCCCCCCCACCCCCTACCCGGGCCAATTTTGGTCCTGGGGACCCCCCTCCCCAGGCAGATTTCAGCCCCAGGAACCCAAACAACAGCTTGGACTCTGCATTCTTTTTAGAGGGAGGGAGGCCCTCGTGGCACCCCCTCCCCAGGATGATTTTAGACCCAGGGATGCCATCCCCCGGGGCCTGGTGTTCTTTTGAAGGAGAGCAGCCACGTGTGACCCCCCCTTCTTGGGATGATTTTGGCGCTAGAGACTCCATCCCCTGAGGCCCGGCCTCATTTGTTGGGGACTGTGGCATGCAGCCCCCCTCCCTGAGCCGATTTGTGCCCCATGCATCCCATCCCCCAGAGCTCGGCATTCTTTTGAGGAGAAGGACTGCCCTCTACTTTCAAACCCCTCCCTCAGATTATGGGTTTGCATGGTAGAGATTGTGGAGCAAATACTTGGAAAGAACTCCCCCTCAGAGTCAGACAAACCCCCACATTGCAAGCATTCAGGAGGAGCCTTAGGCCTCACCTTTCAGACCTCTCTCCCAGATGACATGTGTGCATAGCACGGTCTGTGGAGGGACTGACCTCTCTGCTGAGACATCTCTCTGTAATGATAGCTATGTTTAATAGGATGTGGGGATGGAGTGAGCTGTCCTTTCAGACCTCTCGTTCAGATGATGGGTGTGCATAGTATGGTGTAGGGAGGGGGACTGGCCTCTCTGGTAAGGCCTCTGTCTGCAATGATAAGTGTGTGTAGTAGAGTGTGGAGAGGGACTGGCCTCTCCTTTCAGATCTTTCTCGCAGATGACAGGTGTGCATTGTATGATGTGGGGAGGGACTGACCACTCCTTTCACGCTTCTCTCTCAGATGATGGGAGTGCGTACTAGTGTGTGTGGAGGGACTTGCCCATCTGCCGAGACCTCTTGCTGTGTAATGATAGGTGTGGGTAGTAGGATGTGGGGAGGGACTGGGCTCTCCTTTCATACCTCTATCTAAAATGATGGGTGTGCTGCTCGAATATGAATTTACCTTGAAAAATCACTGACGAAAGGCATTTGTCAAAACAGAAACAGTTGGTTTAATCAAACACTACATGCGGAAGCCCAGTTACAGATTAGGGGTCTGAGGACTGTCTCAAAGTACAATCATTTTGGGTGTCTTTATATACATTTCTTGGAGCATCATAAAACAATTCAAAGATCCTGTTTTGGGAGAGAAAATTAGGTCTAGTCACAGAGCCATAAATCATTGCCACCTGGTAACAAAGGCAGGTGGGTCTCGACCTTGCATGGACACAATGAGGGCCAGTGGGTAAAATGTCCAGTTGTCCAGCATGTGGAGTGAATGACCACTGTGTGTACTGTGTGTGCTGAGTTCTGATTGGCTGAGTGTTCCTAATCCTAACTTCGTGTGGCATCTAACTTTATGGTGTTTTGGGAATGAACACCACTCCGGCCATGTGCGTTTTATTGAGGCCAATCTCCCCAGACCATTGTGGTGTCACTGCCTCTCTGTGAGACTAATCTAGATTTTTACGGTTTGCACGCTTATTCTGCTGGTTATGTGCCATCCCACCTGTAATCTGTCAATCAGTAGCCTCAGGCCTAGGTCACAGTGTCTGCCTGACCACGCATTTTTGACTCGTGGTTGATGGAGAGGTGATATTGGGAGATTTCGACAACAGCATTCAATTTCGTTTTTGTACATACACGTATCATTGTGTACATCAACATCAATTACATCATTTAACCCATACTTCATGACAGTCACATTGTTAGGGCATGTTGTGTTTCAGTTTTAACTATTACTAATTCCCTAGTTACTTGAATGCTACCCAATTTGAGGACTGCGTTTTTACAGCAGGAAACCCCCACTTGGAGGGAACCACATAAGAACAGTACAAGCATGAGAATAGGCAGCAATGATTTGCACAGTCCTGTTACCCACTGGGGAGCCAGGAGAACCAACGGATGTACCAGTTCTCTTCAGGGACACCTCCCTCCTTACCCATGTCAGTTTGTAAATGATACAGTGCTTGGATGGCAAGAGTCACAGTCCCATTGTTCATGACTGGGATGAACGTGCAACAGGATGCACCCATCTTGGCACACACTCCTCCCTCCATTGTGGCCATTAGGTCCAACACATACCGATGTTGCATCGCCATGAGGCTGATGGCTCTTAGTTGTTCCTTGATTGCATTAAGGTCCAGCTCAATACTGTCATCATTTTCAGCATTTCCCATCTGGTTAGTTTCAACAACCGGGCGTTTGCTTTTGTCTGCACAGTGAAGAAGGGTATGGACCCTCCTGCTTTGACTTGTGTGTTAGAAAACCATCTGAATTCTTCCAGAATGTCCTTAAACTGAGCACAGCCAAAATAATCAGGAGGTTTTTTTCTCGAGCCTGATGCAATAGAGTGGTTTTCTACTGTAGCAGCTCTTCTCTAGGAATGACCAGGGTAGCGGTGTGTATGGTGACCAGGGAGCACAGGGCCCACCATCCAGGGATGAGCTGGATATAGGCAAATTCATTGCATTGCCAGTAGGTATCAATCAGCATGGAGGTGCCCCATTGCATGTCTGTTACGTGCAGTATCACATCACAGTTCTCATCCATGCCAAGTGGAATAGTTCCTTTACTTCTGAAACACAAGGAATACAGTGTAGGTTTCCATACACTTAGGGTTTGCCCCTTCCCTTCCAACCTCGTGTACCTATCTATCTCAGTGTCCCATGTTTCCTGGCATGGGTTATCTATGCTGGTGTTTAACCCTCCCCTATGAGACTCATTTTCCATCATTTCATCAACATAAATAGAGGGTGCACAATCGTAACATATGAAACATTGCAGATCCTGGCGATGGATCCGGAAATATGTCTGTAGTCGTCTTGTCCTTGGGGAATTCTTCACTTAGGAAAAGTTTGAAAAGAGTTTGGTATAAAAGTCTGAAAAAAGTTTGAGGTCTTGGAGTTGCACACTTAGATCTTTGTTAGGATTATGGAAGTGGTTGCTGGAGAGATGGTGGGCCGCTATAAGGGTGGTGCACTTTTGTGGCTTGATTGCAGACTTGTTGAATAAGAGCTGTTGTTTGTTGAGTTTTAGAAAATATTTGCATCCTTATATATCATTATCAATCATTCTTGGGGATTCCTGTGCCTTTCTTGTTTAGGGGTGTGTTTTTACATTCATACATCTTATTTTTGGTGGGGCACCGGAAGGTGGCCCCAAAGAGGGTGTCTGCGTTTTTGGAGAGAATGGGTGTTTTTTTCATGGGTCACCTTAATTCTTGCTTACGGGTCATCGGTTCTTTCCCCTCACCATGACCGGAAATGCTATATTTAGTTAAAGGATGGTTTTCATGGGCCTGTGGATGGTCTGGGTGTTTTAAAAAATGTTTCATATATGTAGCTAGACGTCTAATATCCTGCCTTCCCTAGTGATTAAGGGACTTCACATGGAGCTGTGATGGATTTTTGTGGTCTCTCTTCTTCCCGGCACCCCCTTTTCACTTCAACTACGTCCTATCAAGGAATTTTTAGGCCTGCTGTCCCAGTCTGTGGCCAGGGACGTCCAACCAGTGACACACTACCTTCGCTGTTTTGGAGGGACATGACCTGCCGAGCAGGCTTTGGGTGTTTGGAGATGGTTGAGGGAGAGGAGGCAGAATGTTGCTCAGTGGAGAATCCAGTGAGATGCCAGAACTCATCAAATTTCGCCCGATACGAGTAATGGATTGGAATGACTGATTGTTCTGGTGAGCTCCCTGCTGACTCAGCGCCATGCCGTTGTTTGTGAACAGTTTGAGTTTTATGCATGCTGTGGACGTTATGAGGTCTTCATCATCCCAAATGTGCAGAAAACCTGGCTCCCGGCACGGGTACATTGCCTTGTTTTGGAACTGAGAAGGGGCCTCTATTGGCCTGGAGGTTGTTGGCTGTGATTGGGACCATATGCAGTGAGCAATATTGGTTCTCGGCAGAACGCCCGAGATGGGGCCCTTTTGCTCTAGTAATCGGGATCCTTCCCAATCGGACTTGGGTTAGGGGACTATGGGTGCCTAGTTTTATGGGCTGGATGGGGAGCTGCCTAGCCCCTTTATTAGACTGCCCTCCCTCAGGTGTGGCCAGCCAACCCTGCCCTGTGGGATCAGCAGCAGAGTGGGGCCTAGGCTCCTGCAGGCACCCGAATGGCAGACTCTAGTGCGGATTCCTGATCCACACAATGTACAGCAGCCCTGAGTTTCCTGAACACATGTAAAGACTTTGGAAATCCTAATTTTTGTCCTAGTAGTTTTTATTTTAAAATGGGATTTGAGGTGTGCGTGAAGTGTACGTACTGCATTGGGAGTTGAACTTACTGCATAGGAGGGTTTTTTGATTGTGTAAAGGCATTGCCTCCCCAGACAGTAACCCCTCCCTGATGCTGTCCTCGTTGGGCTGTGGTCCCTGTCTGTTGTGGCCGTTGCCATGTGTTTGACCAACCACCTGCACCCTGCTGCTGTGGTGCAGTGGCTGGCTGTCTGCCCTACCTGCGGCTGAGCATACAGTGCATTTGGGTTAACTAGGGCTTGGTCTTGAGGATGGGGATTTTGCAAGGACTGGCCCAGATGTATCAATCTCTGCTCGTGGTATGTCTTCAAGCAGCATTGGTCTGCCATGTGGCCCATTTGGTGGCAATATTACAACTCTCTTGGGTCTGGCTGCTGACAACATCCCTGACCTCTGCTGTTGTAACTGGGTTGAAGCCCTCTGGGGTTTTGCGGGGGAGCCCCCTTCAAGACAGGTGCCATTTGTACATTAGCAACCGATACCGCCCCCTCGAGGGTAGTCTTTTTCAATTGTGTTGGACCAACTTGTGAGTGTCTCTCTGGGCTTGAACCTGCCACTTCTTAGTGGGCTGCTGTGTTGGGTTTCCATGTGGATACCTACCCATCCCAGGCTCAGGGTTCCTCCCAATGTAGTTGATGGGAATACTTCCTCTAGGTGTTTTCCTATTTGCTCTATGTGCCGAGTTTCCTAGGGTGGGTACACACCTGGATACCATCCTTGGCAGCCGGAAGTCGGAATGCACCACATAGTACCAGGCTACGATGTCTGCACCACCTTTCTACACGTGGAAGTGGCATGGTGGCAATAGGAGCTAAGCTAAGTGATATCAGGGGTACCTGCACTCTGGCTGTTACCGCCATTACCCCTATGCACTTTGGTCCTGCTTCCTACACAGTCTCAAGGGATCCAGCAGGCATGCAAGTGTCATGTGCCAACTCCCTTCTTTCCTGCATACCCTGTTGGTTATCAGGGTTCTTGTTCTTTTGGTTGCTTCAACTAGGATGTGGTGTTTGTGACATGCCTATTGCTAGGCTAACCCGCATAGTTTGAAGAAATTCCCTGTATATTCCAGGACTGCCTCAGTGAAGCGTGTCTGATTGGCTGAGACTTTCCTTGCCTGTGTTTATGCAGTGCGGGAATGCTTTGTGGGTCTGGGTGTTAGGGAAGAAGCTCCAAGGGTGGAGAAGGTTATAGTTCAGTTGCCGGCAAACCATATGGGCATTTCTAGCTTGGTAATTAGGTCCTGTCCTAAGATATTATCTGGGGATGGAGGGAAGTATAGCAACTGTCTCCTCAACCTATTTCCCTCTATCTTCAGCTCAAGGGGTTCTGTGATGGGGATCCCGGTCATTGTACCCGAGACTCCTTGTATAGTTGCAGTGTGTTTTGATATGGGGACTGCCCCTTCATCGGACTTCATCACCCCATGTCCACCACGCAGTTGTATGGGGTCTTGTTCACAAGCACCCTAACCACAGGGTCTTCCTCTGATCTGCTTGAGGTGGACAGTAAAATGTGTGTGCTTTTTGGTGTTTTGTCGGTTTCTGACATTGGCTCCCTATTTTCCCCCTTGGTCTGTTGGGCCGACCTTGTAGCTTCACTCTTGTGGTTGTATGCTGGGGGACTGGGGCCCTCCTCAAAGGTGGCCCATACTTCTAGCAGTGTCTCTCTTCTGGCCTTCTTTTGTCCTAAGTGTTTGGTCCGAATGTGTGTTTTCGTGTGTTCAATTATGTCAGTGTTGAAGGTTCCCCCCTCTGGCCAGGGGAACACGTGTGCCTAAGTGTGTGTGTGTCATTCGTGACAACACTTGCTAAGTTTTTTAAAAACTGAGTAGGGAACCTAGTTTGCATGCACTTTAGCAGTGACTCTATGATAGATGGGAACTTTTTAAGGGATTGATATGCTCTAGCTTCTTGGGATCAAATAATATAACATTTTACTCTGATCGTTGGGGAAATAAATACAAGGGGATTACTGGTTACAACTACTTCTACGAGCTCAATACTGTTTATATAGATGCATCAGAATAGACATTTCACTAACCGAAAAATATATAGGAAGGATCACAACCTGAAAGAAAGTGCAACTGTTAGTTCAAAAGGTGTGAATTTCAGCAAAACCAGAATATATGGATAAACGATTGTAAGAATTAGCGGTGACTTCATAAGCACATTGAGTCATTAACAAAACACAACACTGAAGACAAGACATGCAATTGCAACAATTTACTGCACCACAACATCAAGCTCTCCTAAATTAATAACCACAATGAAGAAAGAGAGAAAAAAAATTGACAGAGAAAAAATGATGACTTTGTCAAAGAATACCTTAGCCCGCTCCTTAGTGCATGCTACCCGATGACGAGGGGAGGCTTTGCATGGTACATGGTAATAGGTGAGCCCGGTAGTCTGTCACTATCAGCTCCAGGACAAACATAACAACAATTTACGCAGAAACAAAGAACACCTTGACAACCACAGGCCCTCTTTGGCCAAGCACAACTACACCTAATCTCTAAGGTCCACATTTTCCCTAATGTTCAAATTGCACTCTATATCACACCAAGGGGGTCATGTGTACCATTTATATCATGGCCAGAGGTCCAAGCGAATAACAACTCTCACTTCTTTCAGATACCAACATTGTTAAGAAACTGGTAGCACTGAGAAAACCCTTTTAGACTAAAAAAATAAGGTCACGGTGCTGGCCCTATCACACACCTAGGCCCTATGTGTATCATCTGCACCACCATGCCCAGCTGACCAAGAGGTGAGGCCTATCCCTGTATCACATCCATGGGACAAGCGTACCATCTGTGTCACACCCAGAAGTCCAAGAGACTAACAACCCTTACCTTTCCTTCCATGCTGGCTATCGAAAAAAGGTGACCTCTGTGGGATCGCCTCCAAGGCCGTCTTGTGACTACTCGGTTCGGAGACATAAAATAGGCAATATGTCAAATTTCTGTCAGTTGCAGGGCACTCAGGTTAAATTTGTGCGCTTCTTCCTAGTTTGCCATGTGCCAAATGCTAATACTAAGGGTCATATGTAGGCCTGGGCGGTGAACTCTGCTCCGTTCGCGGAGTTTGCAGAGTTTTTTGCACTCCGCACTCTACGGAGCTAGTGCAGTGCAGAAAACTCCATTCCGCGTAGTGGAGCAGAGTTTTTTCCCTGCCCGCGCTCGCGAATGGTAAATTCGTGAGCACAAACTGCCGCTCATGTAGAATTTCTACCCGAGCAGCAGGAAGAACAGCGCGAACTGCAGTTCGCACTGCAATACGCTACTTGCTGAACTCCGTGGAGTTTTTTTGTAACTTCGCGGAGTTTCACATAGTGAAACTCTGCAAACTATGCCCAGGCCTGATCAGATGTCATCTTCTACCCAATTGACAGCTGCTTCAGGACAAACCTCCGCCCTGCGGATTCAGCAGAACTTTCAATTAATTGCGGCGTCTGCTCACCTTCCTTGCTGCGCTGATGTGAATCTGTCAGAGCAGGGTCCTTTTTCTTCAGCTGCAGTCGGGTTTGAAGCACCAATCTCTCATGGTTAGCTCACCAAAATGTTGCTGGAATATGAATTTACTCCCAAAAAAAGAGGAGTTTGGCAAGATAGGAATAGTTGGTTTAATCAAACACTATGGCCGGGAGCACAGTTAAAGAGTCGGGGTCTGAGGACTGTCTCAAAGTACAATCGTTTTGAGCATCTTTATATACATTTCTTAGAGCATCTTAAAACAATTCATAGATCCTGTTTTGGGAGAGGAATGTAGGCCTAGTCATGGAACCATAAATCATTTCCACTTGATGGCAAAGGCAGATGTGTCTCGACCTAACGTGAACACAATGAGGGCCAGTGGGTAAAGTGTCCAGATGTCCTGCATCGGGAGTGCATGATCACTGCATGTGCTGTGTTCTTATTGGCTGAGTGTGCCTAACTTCATGTGGCATCTAAATGTATGGTGTTTTGGTGCCCCTCCAGCTGTATGTATTTTATTGGGGCCAATCTCCCTGACAATTGTAGTGTCCCTGCCTATATGTGGGACTAATCTGTGTTTTTCCTGTTCATGCATTTTTTCTGCTGGTTACATGCCACCTCACCTGTGATCTGTCAACCAGTAGCCTCAGTCATAGATCGCAGGCCTGCCTTACCACATATTTGTGACTCTCTGTTGATGGAGAGGTCATATTGGGAGATTTTGAAAACAGTGTTTCGATTTCGTTTTTGTACACACATGTATCATTGCTTACATTGACATCAATATTAACAGGTGTGCATAGCAGGGTTTGTGGATGAGCTTAACTCTACTCACAACTCTTCCCAAACCAAAGAGCATAAATATTAGAGACTGATAAACACCATCTCTAGTAAGACTACTTCATACAGTACCAAGTGCGCATAGAAGAGTGTATTCAAACATCACCTACCCCTTCCTATTTCTCACGATTCCACAAGAGTCTTGCGAGATTGTAACATTGTTTAAAAAAAAAAAAAAGAAGGACCACAATATGCATCCCTACTAATAGGGTGTAGTGAGAACTCATCTACTCCTTTTTATTATTCGTAATCATGTGAGAGTCCAGCAAGACCATAAACATTTGTTAAAAACAACATACATTTATTATCTTCACAGTAGTTATCCCTTAGACACCTCCTCTCTAAATCTAGGTGGATATGATGCCTTTCTGCATCCCGTTTTATAGTTTTTCTACTTCATTTTCACAACAGCTCCATTTTTTCACATTAAACAGTAATGGCGGCCATTTCATTTCTAACATTCCAACAGCCAGCCAATAATAGCTCTCGCATGACTCACAGAAGCCTCTTGCTCCCGTGAGAGTATGAAAGTTCACTAGAAAAATTGGGCTCCTGACCAATCACAGGGCTCCATTTTTTATTTAGCCAAAATATTCAATTACATTTTGCCCTTAATATCTCAAAAAGTACTGAATGGATCTACACCAAATCACAACAAGCACAATCTGCAGACCAAGTTCTAGCTTACTGACAAATGTGGTGTAATTCCATTCAGAAGTTTTTGAACTGTAGGACATTTCTAAAGAAGTCTATGAAGATTTTACACTTTAGGACCCCCTCTTTTTTCTCGGCCCCTGCTTGTCTGATCACCCCGAAATATTTTCGTAAGGATCTGAGGAGGATTAACTTTTTTGGGGAAAAAATTAGTGGATATTTGTCAAATGGGGGCAAATTTATTAGCAAATCAAAAAAGACTCAGTCTATGGAACAGCAGACCTAACTATAACTACCTACTGGCGACCGCATATATCTGAAAGGCTGTAGACTGCTTTAGCTGCTCTGCCCTGCTGTGGTGTCCTGTGTTGATGGCCGCATTATCCGGCTCTCAATCAATCCTCTAGTGACACACTCTTGAAACACGTATCTATATGAGCACTCAGGACTGCGACAATGACTCATTTACTGTACATAACTGAAAACAGCTCAGCGAACCGTTTCAGCCCTCAGGCCTTGCTCATGCTTACTGTTTCAAGTGCAAACCAGCTCCATAAATGTGAATACTAACAATGGAAAAAAGGACTAATGCAGTTGCTCAGTTTGGGTGCCATGTTGGAAGATTGCCTGATCATCTTAAAACATATCAGTGCAATAATATAAATAACATTTGAATTATGAAAAGAGCAATAAAACAACACCAAAAATAAATGGCAAGCCCCAGTGGAAATACCATCTGTTCTTCAAAATCTATCATAATTGAACATTAATATAAAGCACAATGGTATTGCATAATAAGCACAATTTCATCACAGAGAAAGGCAGCAGAGACCTCATGGTGTATGTCATCACAATAATCATCACAATAATTACACCCAAGTGTGCTTAGCATGAACCTAAACAGGTCTTTAATCTAACATTGAAAAATATATATAATAAAAAAATATATAAAAAAGCGCTTTTCATTTACTGGCCGGAGTGAGCATCAGCAAATTAATGCAGTCCTCCCCATTAGAAATCTGATAATAAAATAAAACCTGATATCTCCCAGTGACCAATAGAAATTAGTAAATGGACTAGTTGGATAGGGTGCCCCAGCTAGGAAAGCCTCTCGTAACCCCAGCAACTCCAGGCACAGACAGTCCCTGCTACTCCTCCCTGTGAATTAAAAGAGACAAAATGCATGTTCAAAGGCACCACAACATAAAAGGAACATCATGCGATCACTTGAAACCAAGAGGACAACCTACACAACTGCAGCAGCACAAAGGCATGAATTGCAATGAAATTTCAGCCCAAATGTACAGATAATTTTTCATAAGAACTCAACCCATAAGGAGATTTGGTATTAAAATGAATTATGTAGCAAGATTCTCTTCTTCTCAACTTGAGAAGTCTGTCATCACCCGGGGTTTCACCACAATTTTCTCAATTCCATAAAAGCTAAGCAAGCTAGTGTTACTAAAATGGAATTTCTCAACATGTTTATCGTTATTATCTTTTGCACGCATATGTTCCAGCACTCTCTTACACAGTGGGTAAATTGTGCTGCCACGTATCTAAGGCCACATGGGCATTCTAGGACATAGATCACGAAATTAGTGGCATATGTAATAAATTGAGATATTTCTCTTGACTTCTTAGAAAACGATACATCAAAATGTTTTAGATGCTTTGAGTATGAACAAGATTTACATTTGAAGCATATGTAAAAACAATTCAGTTCAGTATTAGCATTTCTAGTCATAGTCATAATATCACTATGCACAAAAGCATCTTTCAGTGATCTACTCCTGTGGTCTTTAATAGAAGGTTTATCGCTCACAATTTCCTAAATGACATTATCACATTTTAGCAAGTTCCAATTTCGGGTCAGGATTCTCCTCACTGAAGTGAACTCCTTATTGTAGGTGCCGATAATCCTCATGGAACCCTCTTCACTGGACTTGTTGTCCCTACAAGGGCCAAACAAAATTTGATCCCTGGATTTGGCACTCACTCTTTTCAGGGCTTTGTTCAGTACCCATCTTGGATATCCCCATTACAAGAACCTTTCTATCATGTTTTCCTGTTCTTTCAAGAAGTCATCTTCATTGCTACAGTTCTGTTTTCGCTCAGATTAAATCACCATATGGTACACTCTATTTCAGGGATTTGGATGGCTACTCAGGGCATGGAAAATGCTATTACCAACCATTGGTTTCCTGTACGATTTAGATTCCAATGTATTCCATGATACCTCCCCAATTAAATCTAAGGAAATAATGTGTTTTGCGCTCATGTAATACATTAATTCAAGGTTCAAAATATTCTCATTCAGGCACTAAACAAAGTTTAAGCATCCTTTTAACTGCCCTGTTAGATGATAAACAGATCATCAATAAATCTGAGCCATTAAATCACCTTTTCCATGTATTGGACTAATTAGAATGCCATGGACATCTTCTCCTCCCACCAGGCCATCAACAATTTGGCATAGCTGGGTGTGGAGAAAATGGAACAACTTCAGAGGAAATATCTGTACGTTGCCACCTGAAGAACCCTCACTAGAAGACAGCTAACAGAATGATGTGCCAAATATTAAATAACTCATCAAAGGTAACTATGTAACAAATATGTATGGATATTAGAGGAATCAGCTGTAGTGTGAAGCACAAACTTTGTATGCATATATTTATTTCTGTATGTGATACCATTACAAGTCATGTACCTAATAAAAAGAGTTTAAAAAAAAACTATTTGGCGTAGCTGAAGACGAAGCAGGCGCCCATTGCAGTCCCTCAAATCTGTCTATACAAAGTCCCTTTTAAAAAAAAGATGTTGTTATTTAAGCAGAACATCATCATGTCAAGCAACATTTTAGTGTGGGCAAAATACCAAATAGGCCTTGCTCTCAGAAAGTATTCACAAGCAGTTATCCCATCCTGATGTTGCTTGTGTACATGGAGCTCACGTCTAGCATCATAAGTAACAAATTGGCTTCCCAATTAATGCCCTCTATACGTTTCAGGAAATCCTTAGTCTTCAATGTGGGATGGTAGTGTACACACAAATGGTCTCAAAAAGTGGTCACTATACCGAGATGTGTTTTCCAGAATGCTATTTCCAGAGGTGCACAAATCCTTAGACCATCCACCCCACCTTGGGCAACAAATAAAGCAGTGGCAGCCATTGTTGGTCATTCTTTAGATACTGATATTCTTCATATTCAATCAAACCTTTATCTTTTCAAGTGCTAAGGAGCTCCCAGTATTTCTCAATTTTGTGCATGTATTCAGCATGACTGACAACCTTATAACGGCCCTTGTCATCAAGATGTGTTTGGGCAGCTGCTACATACATCTCCAAGGGCATGATACCACTATTCCCTCCCTTATCAGCAGGGTGTATCACTATCTCCTCATCATTTGCCAGAGAGTGAATCACCTTATATTGGTAGCACATGAGATTACCTCTCCTTGTAGTGCTTTTGATGTTATGTGATCTCAATTTCTTTCAATCAGATACTACTATTTTCCAATGGTCTCTATAATGTCAAGTGTTAGGAAAGATTTAGATTTAAACTTGGGTTATTATCTTAAACAATCCCCAACTCATCCAATATACTTTCCAAGTCCTTGGATTCTGTGGTCACACCCTCTTGGAGTTAAAAGAAGGTGGTAAGGAAATCAATGACCCTATGCTTTGATCACAAAGACTTGCGGGTTCACCCTGAGCCCTCTGTTCCTCCTGGTTTGACTTTATCCCAAATTTGAAAGCTTTCTTTAACTTCAAACATCTGACGAGTTTGAACAAATCAATCCTTCCTTAACAAAACTGAACCTCTCTGTAAGACAGAAGTAGAAGCCATACCATAGGACATTAAGTTCTGTTGCCATCAGTTGTCTTTTAGATCATTTAATTATTGTACTTTTTACCATATTCATTTTCCCATCTGTGGACCAATCTCATGCGTTCCCATGGTGGTTGGTCTTATATTTCCTTCCTTTCCTTTGGCAGTTCTTTTTGTGCCTCTCGAGCCTCCTCCTGTCCCTCTTGTACCTTTGTCTCTGGAGAATGGCTGAACTATTTTCCGTCCCCTTCTCAGCAGCTGGTAAAGACTAAGTGCAATGTGCAATCATTAAAAGAACAACAGAACTGCAATCAAATTTCCTAGATAAACGTGGAAGTGAACAAGTAAAAAGTTATACATCACAGCAGACAATGACTAAAGTATCATAGGAGCTGAAAATAAAACGTAGGCATTGCTACAGTCAGATGTGTGCGGAGCGCTTTCTTAAAGCCTCCAATGATTCAGAGAGTGTATGCGCCTTTAGAGTGGGGACACCGGAAGGTGATCCAATATAGTGGTCATGCTGGTACTACTCGGTGGGGCCCCCAAGAAGCAGAGTTTCTTAGCTGCTAAAGCTGTAAACTTACCCAGCCAAATGGTCAAAGACATGTTATCAGGGTTAAGGGAGTCAATAATGGCCCGCCGGCATGAGCAAGTATCCATTTTGTTCCAGTCCCACTTCAGTAGAGATTTTCATTCCTAAAGTAAAGCTGGGAAGCTGCAGACAATGTGTTTGAAAGATTCATCATACAGTTCACACCCCCTGCACGTTGTTGATTCTGAAGGCCAGTGCCACCTCGTTAAGTGTTTTAGAAACCGCCATTCCCTGAGTCTAAGGGCCATGAATCTTACTTTTTTATAATTTGAATACATACAGGACAGATAGGATGACGGGGGCACTTGTTGGTAGGAATTATTAACAGCCCATTCGTACTAAGGCTTTGCTGAAGCGTCCATGTCAGTATGAAGTGAAAGGAAGTGCACACACTTTTTTAATACATTGCTTAAAGGCATGTTGGCTCGTGTGCGAGGCCCAAAGCTCTTTGATGTTCAAAATACTAAGACAATCCTCTAAATACAGATGATGGGGTTGTCTAGCTCTACCGGTTTGAATCTCCTCCCACAATGGAGCCTCTAGGCATCCTCTCCTGGTAAGTCTAAGTTTGTGACAAAGGTTTAAGAAAGCTCTTGCTCTAATCACCCGCTGATCGAGGAGGCTCAATTATAGCCAAATCTGAGCAGCTAAAGACATTCTCCGCAAAGGTAGGTCAAACTTGTATTTCATTGTGACAAGTTTATCCAAGTGTGTGCAGTCCCTCCCCAGTAGGAGTTTGCTTCTCTAGGACAAAGATTGAATCATTTTTGCCCTTTTCCCAATGCCTCTCTGAGATCCTCTCCACACCCCAAAATAGTACTTCAAGGGGGGTGAAGGATTTCCCAGGGGGAGAAGGGGATGGAGATAGAGAAGAAACTGTCTAGTCTTCTTCTTAAGGTGTCTTCTACTTCTACTGCTACTTCTAGAACTTCTTTGTGCAGTAAACATATGTATAACGCTGTAAAACAAATTAACACATTACTTCCTGCTTGAATATTTTCCCAAACTATTATGCTAGGTATTTTACTCTTTATGATTAAACATATCCTTAATGAGACTGGCTATTGCTTCTCTTCTTTTTACATGTCATTCGTTTTTAGTATTGAAGTATCTACTAAGTATAGTTTTAATACTTATAGAGTAAGTATGGAAATACTATTCAGAAATAATAATAACCTACAACTGCCACAGGTAAGTTATTAAAATGAACTCTTTTTAAATTTAAGTAATTAAACATTCTTTTTCTTGGCTTGTATTAGGAACATATTCTGTAGTCATAAGTAATAATACTATTTCTTATTTCTCTCTCTCTCAGGTACTTGCGTGACTGCACTGGAAGATGCTGTGAAGATTCGGTAAGTAATAATTTTCAGCTGGGAATTCTCTGGTGAAGAGCAAACGCATATGGTAACCTCTTCTGTCTTCTATTTTTATTCTTTTTCTCTCGTAGGCTCCTCCTTGACGCTGTGAACACGCCCGTCGAGCGACGGAACACTATCGCTACCAACAGGCACGCGTGACAAAACTCTAAACTACGCTAACTCTACCTCAGGTACACAGGAACAAGAAAACACCGCTACTCACCTGACTGGATTAGGTGAAGTGCGCAGTTGGGAGGGTGCGCGCGAGCCTCACACTATTCTCTAGACCTCGCGCTCCCAGCAGGAAGACTAGAGCGCTAACTCTTGAACGCTAGTGGCGGCCATCTTCGAAAACCGCAAACCCACTAATGCGGTCCATGATATGTTTTTTAACTCTCCCTGGGAGCGGTAAGAACTGGGGTTCCCTCTTCCTTCTGTTCCATGACTCTGCCCCTACTATCTGGTAAGTATTGTTTTGTTTTTTGCCCTGATTCCTGACAAATTTTGACTTACTTCATTTGCTGGACAAAGGTGCACTTAGCATCAAAAATGACCCCCAGGTATTTATATGACTGCTCCTTTGTGATCTTGTTTAGGCCTGGCTGTAACTTGCAGTGTTTCATTCCGTAGAATTCTGTGGAGTTACCGAAAAACTCTGCCAAATTCTATGGATTTCCGCAAGCTGGCTGAGTTACCTGCTCCGGTGTGTGTGCCGGGCCCGTGTGAAGCCCCTGCACTCAGCCCTTGCTCCTGAGGTTTATGCTCTGTAGCTGTGGCGCTCTGCATGTCATGTTCATCCCCTTTGTGATCACTCTCCAGGCCAAGGCACCAGTGAAGGCTCATGCAAGACAGGTGCAATGTTTCAGCTAGTAATTAATTATTCTCTTCCTTTAAGCGCAGTACATTTCAAGTAACGTCCTCCTCCTTGTTCCTGCTCCCTCTGTGCGAGACAGCATTCTTCTCACTACTAGGATCACATTAACATAATACAACTGCTCATTTTAGCATCTCTTAATACTTATGCATCTAAAGTATGACTCAATATATAACCCTCAGCCCGACGCCCTGATCTCTTAACTTCTTGCCCGGTTACCGGCTCCCCCTGTACTATATTCCTGAGAGTGTTGTGTCAGCGTCTGGTGCCCTGCCTACTATTGCTCCCCGGTACGTCCCAGGGCTGGCGTTTGTGCCGCAGGCAGAGCCCCAGCTGCCCAGGGAGCAGTGAACTGTCCAGCTACCCCCGACCTCAGGAGAACTGCCTGACTGGTGAGGTGCGAGACCCATGCGGGTGCTGCTCAGAGTGCATCTCGGGCTGGGGTGACCCTGCAGGACCCGTGGAGAGCCCCCTTGCAGAGACGGGCTGGAGTGCAAAGGTCCCAGACCCAAGCGTTGTAGAGCCATTGGCATCTACGTCTGCAGTTCCACCGAACATCTGTTGCAGTGATGGACACACGTACCATAATCTGTGCCACCTGAAGGCAGAGAACCTATGGGTGCAGCTTACTGCAGGACCCCCAGTCAGCCACATACAGAAGGGGCCATGTAATACATACAGGTAAGGTCCTGAAAAAGTCAGCAGTGCACCGAAAAGGGTCTAGCACGTGCCAAGGCGAGTGAAGTATTCAGTAATGTTTACTTCCTCCTCACTGCGCCAAAGTAGTTCTGTTTTCCCGTCATACAGAAGGGGTGCATGTCTGACCTATTCTTCCCCCATTGCAGCCTGTCATCATGGCAACACATGATGAGCACTTGACAAAGGTACAGCCCAGGTGGTACAGCAGAAGATCTAGTACGGTTGAGGTCAGTGGGCACAGAGCTGAATGATACAAGCCAAACTTACATACTTTTTTGGCCTAATATGTTTATCTGTATACTTAGAGCCTTATTTACAAGGAAGGTTACAGTCTTTTATGGGAGGGGAGACTAAAAGAACTCTAAGTGGTCCCTCATTCTCCTATTAATTTTGTGCCAATCATTTGCAGCTATTTATTGTGTCCATCCAATTCGAAGTAAAAAAAAAAAGAGCTAGTATTGAAAATAGCAGTAGTGCATCCCTGCATGTTACATTACTTCTGAAGCACTATCAATGTGGCAGTGGCAGGGTACGAGTGGACGAGGCCATGAAATGGAGGAGGAGAGAGAGCGACTGGAACAGGCAGTCAAATGGACAGGACAGGTAGGCAATTGCAAGTGACAAGCAGAATGGATAGTATGGAATTCAGGGGATCAATTCTTTGTTAGCCACATGACTAATCCCAATCTCAGTTTGTAAATGGGAGGCACCGATCAAATGTTGACTTTGTTGAGCCCTGACTTGGAGCATCACTTTTATGGCCATAATTGCCAATGCCAAGGGTGGGTGCCAGTAAACTCCGCTATGCTGCGGTGGTTAGCAGAGTTTTTGCCAAACTCCGTTCTCCAAGCGGAGCACGAGTAGCAAAACAATCCAGGATCTCTGTTGGCAGAGCGGAGTATACCGCCCACCCCTAATCTTGTTGCCATTAAGGTGCAAGCAGCCCCCCTTGGTGGATTTCCTGCCCAGTGTTACGATTTTAGTTTTCCTTAAGTTAACCTCCAGACAGTTGGCAATAGTGTAGTAGTTTAGTGTATTTAACAAGCACTGCAGCCCAACTCTTGTATAGCTAATCACGGCTAAAAGTGTTCACCGACAATCTTTGGGGAATGGCTGTTGGTAATATCGAGGGCACTGAACAAGTTGGAAATGAACAAGTTGAAGAGGAGAAGGGCTAAGATGCACCCCTGCTACTGCCCCCGCAAGGTTGCAATTTTTCTGGAAACACAGGATCCATCGTCCAGTTTTCTGTGGACCCATGCGTTAGTGTACAACTGAATGATGACCTCCAGGAGTTTTGATGGAATGCCCTAATTCTTCAACTTTTTCCAGAGGGCCCCCCTTGGACCATGGACGAACACTGCCTTGAAATCAACAAAGCAGCAGTGCAAAGTGGTTTGCGAATTGATTGTCTTTTCAGATAGCATGGATATGGTTAACAAATTGGTCAGGGTGCCAGATTTTTCAATGAATGCAGTTTTTGTTCTTCGGGATTAGCCTCCTTGACTCCACCCATCGTTGTAGATCCTTTAGCAATAGAATGGCAACGAATTTTGCTTCATTGTCCAGAAGTGCTATCAGTCTATAGTTGCTAGGATCAGATTTGGAGTCTCTTTTGTAAATAGGTTAGATGATGGCCCAATGCCAGAACTCCAGAATTGCTGAGCTCATCAGGCAATAGTTAAAGAGCAGAGAGAGTTTGTAGGATCAGAAGCAAGTATCCTGCTTGAAAAGGGCCTGGAGAGGCCGTTGGTTCCAGGGGCTCCATCTGATCTGCCCCTGTCCAGGACCTGTCCCAGTCGGCTGGTCAGAGATGGTAAGTCTATGATGGAGGAGTCCAAGCATTCACGTTCTCGAACAGAGACAGAGGTGGGAACCTCATTTGGGCTAGTAAGGCAAGGCTGACCCCCTTGCTGGAAGGCATAGCAATTCAGATAGTTGGAGTCACTTGACTTGAAATGCCTAATAAGGAAGGATGACCATTCTGGTTCAGAGATGTTTGCACAGCTATGTCTCCTAAATCTCATTGGTTTATAACAGTAATTGGGCTATAGTGCAGCCCAATAATACCAAATAACTGCTACAACCATGGCCACTCTGGTGACTGTTGGAAAGCAATACAGCCATATTTCTTCTTCAAAGTAATTCCAGACAAATTAAACATTATGGAATACAGTTCAGAAACAAATACAGGTTTATAAGTTAAAAAAATAAGCTTGTATTAGCATCATCTGGAATTCATATCAATTTGGAAATGAATCAACTACTCCAACTTAATTTATAAGAAAACATTTTAATTTAAACAGTCCATTCTTTTCAAACGATTGTTAGAATGCAACCAAAACCATGAAGATTTAAGCCACATGAATCAGTATGCTCACTGAAAGGAAAAGTTGTTTTTCTATTATTAGATTTCACTCAGAAAATAACCACTCTTACTATACATTGCAAAATAGACGACCCTTTAGTGGGTTTGGTCAATGGAGCAAGTACAAAAGACAAAATAGTTTGGCAAGAATTAATAAGCATAGACAAAGTTCAACAAGCTATATATTACCTTCAGAAGAAACAACATATCCAATAAAGATTTGGACATTGCTAACTTTATATTGTCTTCATACTTATCATTTGGACAAGAACATGAAATGGAACAATTATAACAAATTAATTAGGAACAAGCTGAAGAAGTGTATGAACACTATAGTATACACCCACTACTTTGAACAGACATGATGTGTTATGCTTTAGAACTGTATCAGATGAGGGAAGCTAGAGGGGAACTAATTAGTGTCTGGAAAAAAAAACAATAGAAGCAAGATGTCTTCCACATTTGCTCCCCACTGTGAAAGGTAGACAATATAATGACCTTCCAGTCCAAATTTCTCACTAGTATTGAGTGCTGAGCATCAAGATTATATTCAAAGGATCCATGCTTTCATCAAGATATTCCTTAAATTTTTGCACTACCATGTGTAAGTGAAATTTCAGTCACTTCTTATGCTGTTGCACATGTGATGCAAACTGGAACTGGCTTTACCGATATAAAAGCACAGGATTTTGTTAAAAAGGTGCAGGATAAAGATGAGAATCTAGAATATAGCTGGGTGGGAGCTCAGTTGCGGTTATCCTACGTGATCACCATCTTGTTTTCACTCAGGCCCAACAATTACCGCATTTTGAAAAAAACCAGTTGGATAGCATGGGGGCAGGGAAGAGGAGAAATTTAACCGACCGTGTACAAGCAGGTGCTAAGAAACCAACAGTGATCAAGACATTGGAAGAAGGGGGCCTGACCACTGATGGGGATAATCTAGCCCCCCTTCCTGCATCACCCCAATCGGCTATTACAGATTTCTTCAAGATTAAGAATAGAGCAGGGAGTCAAATTTCTTTGAGCCCCTGTATGAACCATACTCTGAGACACCTGATCAAATTCTAATTGAAGCAACGGCTGATCTTACTTCGATGCAGCTGGAGGATTGGAGGAAAGTGAGGCTGCAGATAAAGCTGTAAACAGTGATGGCCCTAAGCTTTGTGTAACCAGCGCTTTATCTTCAGATGGGATAAGTGTCCAGGTGGGTCTGCCTGGTACTTCGAGAGAGATGGCTCAGGTGATGCTCTGGAATGAACCTCAAACTATACATGGTTCTCAACCCAACGCCTTGCCTGCTGTACTTAATGGTGCTACCGGGGAGCAGAGCTGTACTACAGGCCCAGAAGGGTAATTTGCTGCTGACATCATATCCAATGGGATAGACAAATTCTTCTCACTTACCGAGGAATCTCATTCTGGAGCCTCCTATTCGGTCGGCAGCGAAACCGAGGACAGTGTGTCATCCTCAGGCTCTAGCACACTCCTCCAGAGACTGCCCTTAAGCACCAAAAACATTGGAGAAGCTCTAAAGGATCTAAGGTTCACACCGAGTCACGAAAAGATAGGGGAAGACGTATCACCGGCTTTGGGCTGAAGTAGGATTATTCCCATATAAGGATACTGGGACCTACAGACTTGGCATCCGCTCAGTCAGCACCCTCTTCAGTCAGACAGCAAGTTGGAGGGATAGCTAATGCAAACCCTCCCTTGGGCTTGATTCTAGAGTCAATCAAAGAGCACCTTGCAGAGACCCAGGCGGATGGAAAAAAAGCAAGGCAGGCTACAAAGAAACTGGAAGTAGCAGTACGGAAAGTAGGTAAAGCTTGTGTGGAGATTGGCAAGCGGCTTAACGTCATAGAAGAAAGAACCTCTGCTGTTGAAACTGAACTGACTGCTCTGAGGGAGCAGACTAAATCACATGATGCTCAACTAACGGACGCTATGTGGAAATTGGAGCATCTGGTGAATCACCAGAGAAGAAACAATCTCCGCTTCCTAGGGATCAAGGAAGGCTTGAAAGGGGATGACATTCGATCTTTTATCCTGGGCCTTCTCAAAGAAGCCTTTCCAGATCTTACAGGGTGGGATTGGGAGCGTGAAGTCCCGAGGGTACACCGATTTCCATTTGCCCGTCACAAATTGCCTAGTAAAGATTTAAAGCAGCCGAGGGCCATCCTAGGTTTTTTTTTGGTAATTTTATGCTGCGGCAGACGATATTTGAGAAAGCCCGTCCTGAGGCTAGAAGGCAATATAAGGAGTCTTCTTTTTTCGATCGCCCTGATTTTTGCCACATACCAGTGGAACGTAGATGGCAATTACATCAGAAAATCAAGCCCTATCAGGAAGCCATATTTGAGGCATATCTGCTTGCCCCAGCTAGGCTGAAAACAATAGTCAGAGTGTCTGTTAAGTTTTTTACTTCTGAAATACAAGCCAGAGAGTATTTGGATCAGGTTTTGGCTGAGAAAAGAAGCGTATAGATATTTGAGGTGTACTAGCTAAAAGGGACTGGACTAGACTTTATAAGAGTGGGGTTTCTCTAATACAGATGGCATACCTTATTGTCACCTCGTTTTTCTTTTCTCTCACTTTCGCTTTTTGATATATGTAACGAGGGACGCCCTGCCTTGGTAGGTGGTGATGGACCTGTTAACCCGGAGACGAAGAAAACCCCCTCTTCCCCTCCCCTTTCTCCATCGCAGGACGAGTGGGACTACATCGAAAGAAGAGGAGGGAGAGGTGAAGGCGAACTGGAGTACCGGCCCTTTAATTGGGACGACTGGTCGGCATGTCACGCCCCCAGTGATGACGTCGGTGAAGCCTGGCCCACAAAGGACGGAGGAAGACGGAAGACGGTGTGCATGTTCACCGGAGGCGACGAGGAGGGAGACGGAGGAGAAAGCAGAGCGGAGGAAACGGGATCGAGCAGCGGGAAGGAGCCAGTGAGTCTACGAGGCGGAGGAGAGCCAGGAGGCCAACGTTCCCGTGGTTCGCCCAGCCACGCTCCAGGAGGAGCGTGGCTCTCGCAGGTACGCGAGCGTTTTGCGGGCTGGGTGGGAAAAAGAGACAGACCAGAGGGTTAATCCATGGGGAACCCCTAAATCCTGGAGTACCCTTCCCCGAGCACTTTTCCCTCACTCGAGTAGACGTGTTGTGCACCGGGCGTTCCCATCACTACCCTCCCTTCACTGCAAGCAGGAACACTATACTGATTGTAGACCCTTCTTTTGTTTTGCATCCACTACCTCTCCACGACTGACGGCCCCGAGCTGGAGGCAAGGAGAAGAGGACGGACCTCTACGAGGGACCGAGACACCCAGGAGAAGACCCATCGGTCCCCTCTTCCATACTACAGACAGGCGGCCACAAAGAAGCGTGTTATCAAGCCAATAAAATCCCCGTTACCCCTACCCCGTCTCTGGCCTGTTATTGACGACCCACTACAATATAACAAGTATCTTCTTGGCCGACTCTTCTTACCTTATTTTTAAAGAAGACTTTTTTCTCTTACAGTGGGCAGAGGGGGTGTGAGGGGGTTCAGGGGTGGGCACTGCGGTGTTCCTTGCTATTTCTATCATACAGACCTCGGGGGTCTGGCTGCTTTCAATGGGAGGGGGGTTAGGAGGGGGTGGAGGGGTCAGAGGGTGTTGGGGGGCTCTGGTGGGGGGCACTGGTTGAAAAGTTGGTATGTAAATTTCAGCAAAAGCTTGTTTCTTTTTCAGATTGTCTGGTAGCATTAAAGGTTACAGAACAATGTGTAAATAAGATTGGATCGGTGAGCTTCCTATGGCAGCATAATGCCTTTGGTAACTATGGCGGGGAAATCTGGTTGGCTAAGATAATGTATAGGTTTAATGGCTAAGCTTTGCCACGCCACTGTTAACATTTGTGGACTAAATGATAGCGCTAAAAGGAAAAAGGTTCAAGAAGATTTAAAAATTCTACAAGCAGATGTGTACTGCCTTCAGGAAACCCACATAGCACGGAACAATAGTAATATGCTGAATTCTTTGGGGTTAAAAGTGGCTGCCTAGGGGGTGCGGCTTGTACAGCCAACATGGCGGACGTAGCCTAACCGGGCTCTGCATGTCCACGCCAGATAATCCTTATCAATCCGCCTAAATCCTGCTCAGTGGAGCACATCGGACATTGCCATTATTACGCCAGTGGTTGGAACAACATTTGGCGGGAAGAGGCACGAGGCAGGGGCTCTTGGCTGGCGCGCTGCTCGTTGAGGCTGCCAGAGGTGTGGCGCGGGCTGGGCATGTCAGAGGCCGTCTTTGGCCCGGCTCCTGATTCGGAGCATTGCTGCAGTTTGTGGGGCCGGATCAGGCCCCGGAGTTGAGGCAGGGCGTCCGGTGCTGGGAGATGCTGTGGTGAGCCGCCGGCGGTGCCCAAGTCCCAGAGATCATAGCGGGCCAGCGGTGGGGTCGGGCCCATTGGGCAGCAGCCGCCGGGCTCCCCGAAGAGATCCTTGGCCACATGTGTGCCTCCCTACATGGCTTAGTTCTCCCTGGCGGCGGAGCGCTCTCCGGCCCGGATGCTGGCCGGGCGTGGTATTGATCCCGCGGCCGACGAAGAGCTGCAACATTGTGCGCCGGCCCCTCGAGGCCCCGCACCAAGAAGATCCAGGGTGCCCTGGGCCTCCTCCTCTCCCTCTGCATCCTGTGGGGGCAGTGGTATGCCCGGCTGGCTGCATTTGTGGGGCCCCGGGGCCGGGGGAGGCCGCCCCCGTTTGGACATCTGTGATCCTCTCCACACCTCCCTGGCCCTAGCTGGAGGGCCTGGATCGTATCCTTGGGCCGGGTGCGTGGAGCTTCGCTGCCGGGCCTGCTCTGGCGCTACCTGTGGAGGGGGCACTCCATCATTGTGGCCTTGGCTGAGACAACGGGCCTGACACCGGACTGCTTGGTGGGGGCACGTGTCGGGCTGGTGGTCCAGTGAGTCTGGTCCTATTAGGGGGCCTACTTGGCTGGCCGTCATGGGCTGCGAAGGCAGCTGAGCAAGGCTCGGTTCGGCTTGTGGCCCAGGGCGTGCTAGATTCCGTGAGGACCGGCCTGCAGTGTTCCCTGTGGTGCCGCCAGTGATACACATCCGCAACACCCTGAGGCCTGTTGTGAACTTCCCTATTGGGAGGCAAGCCTCCCTGCTGCTGGCTCCCCGAGACCCCGGGTTTGCCTTCTCACAGTGTGTAATCATGGTAAAAGACAAGTAGGGTGGTGCAGGAGCCAAACAGAGCACCCTCGACCACTATACTATGACCCTAGGCGGAGGGGACACAAGTGGAGTCGTAAAAGACAATGCAGCGCTCATGGCGGCTATCACAGAGGCCAGAGACAAGCATGATGCCAAGATCAGTGCTGTGGGATTCGAGGTCTCCTTCCTGAGCCAGGACCTCAGAAAGGCAGTGGACCGCATCACGGAGGCAGAGGCGCGAGTCTCGACCGTTGAAGACACTGTGACTACCCTACAGAAGAAAGTCCACAAGCTTACGGTGGTGTTGCAGGAGCTGGCATCCCGGGTGGAAGATGTAGAAGGCCGCGCCAGACGTAATAACCTACGCTTCGTGGGCTTACCGGAGGGCTGTGAGGCCACCTCCATGAACCACTTTCTTGCCCAAAGGCTTAAGGATATCTTACCAGAGGACATGCTATCCACCTGCTTCATGGTGGAGAGAGCCCATCGGGCGTTGATGAAGAAACCGCACCCTGGGGAAAGCCCAAGGCCAGTAATCGCTAAATTGCTCAACTATGCGGACCGGGATGCAATATTGCAATTTGCTAGATCGCACAAGGACAAACTCCTATTTGACTCCCGGCCCATAATGATTTTCCCGGACTATACTTGTCTAGTGCAACAAAAATGCCAATCCTTTGCGGAGGCAAAGCGTAAGTTACGGGACCTTAACATCCAGTATATGCTCCTATACCCTGCCAGGTTGCGCGTCATTTTTAATTCCAAGTCCCACTTCTTTGACACGCAAGAGGCTGTCTTCGCCTGGACTGACGAACAGGCCCATTTGAAGCCCCACACCCCGCCGCCGCTGGAGTCAGACTTCTCCCGAGGCTCGCAGTGGAACAGACCAAAGAGGACGAAATCAAAACAACGACGCAGATCTGGCTCCGAACGACGTTCCTCCAGTCCTGAACGGACATCTTGGCAGACAAGGTTCCCTGGCTCTAATACCATACTGACTGTTCGGCATTTGGAATATCCTGCTTCATACTAAACACTGAGTTGGCGTGGACGTCCGGCCATGAGGCTGCCTAGCCCCAGACATTAGTACCCCATGTTGAAGTTTTAATGGAGGGTTTGTTACTATTGGCGGAGGGGCTCTGGGTCCACCCATTGGGGGCCCGGGCCGTCCTTCACCACGAAAGATGCTCCTTGTTTATGGCAGTATTGGGGGAGGGTGAGGGGGGCCCACGGGGTTTCTTTTTATGATGGTTTTAGTTTTTGCATGCGCACAGACAAATAGTCCAGATCCCGCTATATTCGGTTCTCAGAGTGGGTACATTGACGTTAGATGACTACACAGGCTCACATTTCCCCAGTTGGGGACCTGACCGTGGTATCCTGGAATGTCAAGGGGTTGCTCAATAAAATCAAGAGGGGCACCATCCTTCAACAGGCTAAGTGCTATGAGGCCGACATCCTTCTCCTACAGGAGACCCACTTATTGGGCACCAAGGCTCCCTGCTTGGCCAGATTTGGATACAACTTGATATATCACGCAGGGTTCACCAGTGGATCCCGGGGGACCACCATTCTCATTCATCATCGTGTCCCTTTTGTCCACATAAAGCCCTGGGTAGATCCGGGGGGATGTTACATCATATGGGGAACACATTAACATTGGCAGTATTTATGCTCCCCTCCTTTAGGGAATACATTTGTCGGCAAGATTTCCCAGCTCTGGGGTGAACTCCCAGATAGTTTGACCCTTCTGGGAGGAGACTGGAACAACGTCATGTCACTACTATACAGAATCTGTAGGTCTGACCCAGGCCCCTCCACTGATACATCTAAATTGTGCCTCCTTGCCGCTACATTGGGATGGTCGGACATCTAGCGCGAGTACCATCCCGCCGAACTGAGTTACACATACATGTCCACCATCCACGGCTCCCTATCTCGGGTGGACTACATGTTCACACCACATAGTTACATTCACAGGTTCTCTCAGGTCTTCCACCTCCCTAGGGGGCTGTCGGACCATTCCCCAGTTACTCTCAAACTCCATACACACTCCCATAAACCCCCCTTTAGGTGGCGTATATCCCCATGGCACCTCTGGGATCCCGACTACCAGGAGACATTCACCAGGGCAGTCCAGGATTATCTTGATGCAAATGTAGCCTCGACCCTGTCCAAGGGTACTTTATGGGAAGCCCTAAAGCCCACAATCCGAGGGGTTGACATTAGTTACTGTACGAATGAGAATTGTAAACGCTCTGCCCAGCTGGCCGATCTGGAAGCCCACCAGGCGTCCCTAGAGGCACAGTTTATCCATGACCCCAGCCCCCCCTCCAATGCAACATACTCCAAACGCAACAACATATACAGCAACACCTCATGGGTGAGGTGAAAGAAATCTGGCTGGCGTCGCAACACCGGATATATCAATGGGGAGACAAATCAAGCAAAATGCTTCATAGGCTATGCCAGGCGGGGAAGTCCCCCGCCAATGTCCCAATTATCTGAGGAGCAGACGGCACCCTACACCCGTCCCCCGAGGCGGTCCCTGAGGAATTTGCGCACTATTTATCTGCATTATACGCACAGCAAGAACAGCTGTTGGAGGCTCTCATAGCTGAATTCCTCAGAGATATCCCTCCCCGAAGTCTCACTGACCAGATGCGAGACCAACTAGATGCCCCTATCACAACTGATGAGCTAAGTGCTGCGCAGATCGCAATGCACCCGGGACGGGCCCCTGGCCCCAATGGATTCCCTATGGAATTTCTTCAACCGCATATGCCTACACAATGCCCACACCTGTTGGAGGCAATACACAACGCTCTTGATTGATGCCTGTTACCCCGGGATTGGCAGCATGCGGAGATTGTTCTCTTCCTGAAGCCAGGTCGCCCACCGGACGATCCATCCTCATTACGTCCCATCTCTCTTATTAATTTTGAGCCCAAACTCTTGGGCAAGGTCCTTGCTGATCGCCTGCGGGCCTGCGTACAAGATTGATCCACCCTGATCAATACAGCTTCATGCCACACCAGGCCACTCACCACAATATTCAACGGTTTCATAACGCCATGCAATGGCCCCAGAGCTAGGGCACCCCGCAGCCATATTATTAGCCGATATTGACAAGGCTTTCAACTCCCTTAGCTGGGTGTACCTCTTCCAACTTCTTGAAGCTGTTAATTTTGGCCCGCGTTTTTTAGCAAAAGTCCGCCTGCTCTACACAAATCTCACTGCTTTGGTCCGCATAGCAGGGCACCGGTTGACCCCCTTCCCTATCCGCTGCGGCACGCGACAGGGCTGCCCCCTGTCCCCCCTCTTATTCGCCCTGGTGCGACAGGGCTGCCCCCGTCCCCCCTCTTATTCGCCCTGGTTGTGGAACCCTTGGCGGCGTGGGTGCACAACGACCCGGTACTCCGGGGCTTTTGAGTGGTCACAGTCACGATCTGACCGCATCGCGCTGTATGCGGATCACGTACTTTTCTTCATGACCGATCCATGGATCTCAGGCCCACGAATCCTGCAGATCCTACGAGTGTTCGGTCAGACCACTGGGATCCACACTAACCCCTCCAAATCTGTGCTATTTCCGGTATGTGGGGACCAGGGACGAGGAGCTTGGGCGGCACAGTTGGCTCACGCGACCTAGGGCTTCAAATATCTGGGTATCTTCATGTTGCCTTGTACCAAAGATTTCATGGGCACACAACATAAATCCACTTGTCACCAGTCTTGGGGATGAGACGGCAATATGGTCCTCCCTCCCGCTCTCGCTGTATGGGCGCTCAACGATTTTCAAAATGGTCACCCTACCCAGAGTTCCGTATCGGCTGCAGAACTTCCCATACCATATACCACGATCCTGGTTTGCACAAATAAACGCCATCCATAATAAATTCCTATGGAAGGGTGGGGTGGTTCGGGTGGCACTACGTACTTGTACACAATCAACACATTGCGGCGGCATCGTGACGGCGGATGTGTATGCATATTATGTGGCTTCCCTCTTATTAATTATAAATGAATGGTGGTATAGCACAACAACAGACCCAGCGTTCGCACTGGAACACGTGGCAATGGAAGGTGTCCCACTTCTCCAGCTTTTATACAGCGCACAGAGCCTGGACTTCCTACCCCATTCTAGTAGAACAGTGGTCCGGCTTTGGAGGTACATGGTTAGACAAATGGGATGGCATGGCCGCCTGATCCAGGCGACTCCCTTATGGCACAGTACCCATCTGCGCCCGGTAGCGGCTCTAATGGGATTCCGCAAATGGGACCTAGTGGGCATATCCACCCTGGGGGATGTTATGCAGGGCACTACTCTAAAGTCCTTCCACCAGTTACAAGAGGAATTCCAGCTACATAAGACACAATTTTACAAATATCTCCAGCTGCGCCATGCACTCGCCCCCACGATTCTCTCCTTAGACACCCTGCCGGAGTTCCATCCCCTTGAGGGCCACATTTTAATGGGATATCTGGGTGCACATAAAATTTGTCAGATCTATCAGACATTAACGACACACGTCAGAACAACATTGCATAACACTAGAAGGGCATGGCAAGATGATATACCAGACTTGACTGATGATGAGTGGGCAGAAGCCTTGGCTAGCCCCCGGGGTGTGGCAGTGTTCTTACGCTATCGCCTCATTCAATATAAATACTTACACCGCGTATACTATATGCGATCCCATCTCTAGAAGATGGGGCTTATCCAATCCCCCTTATGTATGCGCTGCGAAAGGGAAGAGGGAACATTTATACACACAGTCTGGAGCTGTACAGCACTACAGCCCTTCTGGCGCAAGGTCTAAACCTGTTTGGGCAGGGTATTATCCTGGGATCTCCCATTGGACCCGAAGAGATTCCTACTTCACAGTACTGATGGGATAGGGGGGAACCGGTACAAACAGCACCTATTCTTTCTAGCCCTCACTATTGCTAAGCGTGACATTGCCAAGTTATGGAAGGGAGCATCCCCCAACATTATGGGGGTGGAGAAAGGACCTAGACAGATGTATGGGTGCAGAGATTGCTGTGTTTCAGGCCTGAGGCTGCCCCTAGAAACACAGAAAAATATGGTCCCGCTGGCAACATATCGGGGTATAGACTTACCTCCCCTTCCCTATCAGACCCACTGAAAAGAGATTCTCCCCGCATGCCCCTGGCCACTGTACAACTTATACCACGCTACATCACCGTCTGTACTTGTACACAGTTAGACTTCCTAAGACATATGGGAACTGGAACTATCTGCGCCATGTTTTTGTTATTTTATATGCATGTTCTGAAGTTAAGAATGTATACATGCTTTGGTATGTTTGCGCCATTTTTGCCCCCGATATGTATATGCAGGGCTACGGCCCAGACTGTACCATGGAAATTCAATAAAATGTGTTATGATAAAAAATGTGGCTGCCTACACAACTCAAGATATTAGGACCAAGGGGGTAGCAATAGTAATGAAAGGTAGGGCTATTACGCCTGGTAGAAAGGCAGTGGATAAGAATGGCAGGTGGGCAATAATGGAATGTAGAGGGGGCACAGACTCCTTTATATTATGCTCTGTCTACACCCCAGTTTTGGAAGACACTGGTTTAATGAATTTTTTTGCCATTGAACTACCCTCCAGGCCAGCACCATATGTAGTTTGTGGGGACCTAAACATTAATGGGTCCAGAGGAGCCTCTGGGGACCATGGGGCATCTAGCATGGGCCGCAAACTGCAATCTTCGAGGTCTTTGTAAGAATCTTCTACGGGATATCGGTTTGGTGGATGAATGGCCTAGTATGAAAGCTCAGGAGCCTGGATATACCTATTATTCTGCTCCTCATGCTAAGTTGGCCAGACTCGATTATTTTGTAGTCTGACTGCTTTTACTTAAGCAGGCCCAGGTGGAGCTCTTCTCTAGAGTGATATCAGGTCATAATCATGTCATATTGGAATTTCCTCTTATAGGACTAAGAAAGGAGTATAGGAGGTGGATGTTCGAGAGGGTAGTCCTATCTGATCAAGAATATGTTAAATTTATGAAGGGCTGGATCAGGGAATTCTTTAATAATAATAGGGACAGTGCTTCCCCAGGAATGATCTGGGATGCTTTTAAGGCATCGGTGAAAGGAGAAACCCTACGGTATAGCCTGGTTAAACAAAAGAGGGGGGCAGAACATATCAAAGAACTCTATCAAAAACTTGCCCTCCTAGAGACAGAATTAATCAGTACGGTGGCTAGGGGTGGTGATCTATCTCCTGTTTTGAATTCAATTGCTGTATCTAAAGCTTGTTTGAATGATTTTAATGTTGAGAGGACTGCGGGGAGGTATCTTGCCAAGAGGCAGGAATGCTATGAATACAGTGAAAGTGTGGGTCGATATCTCGCAGTTAGGACAAGACAACAGGTGGCGGCAGGGCATATATAGCAGGTCAGGAATATGCAGGGAAGAGTAGTCTCAGATCCTGCTGAGATTAGGGGGGCCTCCAAGAAATTTTATTAGGATCTATATAAGGCTCCGCCTGTAAGGGATCCCTAAGTGCATGTTGAACAGCTGGATTTTGTACCAAGTGGGAGGGTCTCCCAGGATGAGGGTCTGTTACTGGGGTTAGATATCTCCCAGGAAGAGTTCCAGATAGCTCTCCAGGCCCTTCCATCCGGTAAAGCTACAGGAACAGACTGTATACCTTTAGAGTCTTATAAAGTCTTTTATAGGGAGACCTGTCAGAAAATGCTTGGACTATTTAAGGAAGTTAGGGATGGGGCTGCACCACCAGGCTCTTGGGGCACCGCCAGTGTGGTAATTTTTTTAAAGAAAGGCAAAGATCCTATCACTCTGGGGTCCTATAGACCAATTACACTTTTAAACAGCGATGCCAAATTATATTCTAAAATTTTTGCAACCCGATTAAATAATGTAATGCAGAATCTTGTGTCAGCCCGGCAGCATGGTTTTATTCAGGAAGGGGGGGCATGGTAGACCACTTTAGGCGGGTAATCTCATTATTCGATGCCACAGAGGTCCTTGCGAAACCCATGGGGGTTGCTTTTTTAGATGCCGAGAAGGCTTTTGATAGGGTGTCATGGAGCTATCGTTGGAGCATTTTGGAGGCTAGCGGCCTTGGGGCATCCTTTATCAAGGCAGTACGGGTTTCGTACACTAACCCTACTGCACGATTATGAATAATGGGGGAAGAATCTGAGCCATTTTCAATTGGTAGGGGAACAAGGCAGGGGTGTCCTTCTTCTCCCTTGCTATTCGCACTATATATAGATCCCCTCCTTAGATGGCTGGAAGCCTCCACCGACATTAACCCCAAGAGCTTGCAGGGTTGGGATACTAAGGTATTGGCTTATGCTGACAATGTGGCTATAATTACTACCGATCCCGACAGAGCGCTGTTTGCTGTGGAAACCATAGTTGAAAATTTTGGGACTCAATCAGGTTTTTCACTGAATAGGGTGAAAACGCAGATCTTGATAAACAGATTCATTACTGCCTTCGATCGCAGGATTGTTGGAGAAGCAGTTTACTTAGGAATTCATATTACGGCGAAGGTTGAAGTTATAGTAGATATAAACCTTGCCCCTATAATGGGGAAAATAAGAACGATCTCAGTCGATGGGACAATTTAACGCTGTCAATAATGGGGAGGTGTAACTTGATTAAAATGATGATCCTGCCAAAACTACTGTATATTTTTCGTACAATGCCCCTGGAGATACACAATGACTGGTTCAAGCAAATCAAGAGGGTGGTTGCTAGATTTAGCTGGTCATATGGTAGGACCAGGAGTGCCAACACATTGCTAAGCCTCCCCAGGGATAGAGGGGGGTGGGGGCTTCCTTATTTCAGATTATATTATCTAGCCGCCGTTCTGCAATATTATGGGCCTCTATTCGGCAACAAGGCGAGTGAAGGGGAGGACCCCAGTTATGTTCCTTCAATATTTGAGATCTTGACAGGGGCAAGGGCTAATGGTTGTCTTGTGAAATTTTATAAATCAAGTTATTAAAAAAAAAAACGGTTTAAGACCTTAATTGCCGCATTTCGCAACTGGGCAGGTGTACGGAAAAAACTTGGGGTGGGTAGATTCAGTAGGTATACCCCCTTGATTAGGAATGATCAGCTCCCAAGGATTTTACAAGATGATTATTTGGCAAGGTGGGAAAGAGGGGGCTTTTACACAATAGGGAATCTCTTGGCCGGAGACCATATTGTGTCGTTCGAAGCAGTTAGGGAAAGATTTAATATTGGTCCTCTGGACTTTTTCAAATTTTTACAGCTGAGGGATTTTCTTTTTAAAAAGCTGGTGGCACTGCGGGCTTCGAACAGGTACCCTTAATCGAATTGTTAATAAAAGATACCGGCTCTTCAATCTCCCAACTATACGGGTGTTTGCTGGAAGGGGTCCTGGATGATTTGGACAAGCATAGGTTGAGGTGGCAGGATAGGCTAGGGATCCCGGATTCCTGCTTTTTGAAATTATTAGAAAAGGGGGGCTGTATACTGTGCTCCGCTAATTTGCAGTCACAACATTTTAAAACTCTTTTTTATTTATATATAATGCCCTCGAAAATTGCTAAATGTGGAGGAGTGGAGGCGACCTGGGGTTTTAGGTGTAAGGCACATAGGGTGGATTTGGTTCATATCTTCTCCACCTGCCCAAGTATAGAACCGATTGGCCAGGAAATAACTGGTATTTTGCGGGATGTACTGAAAGATGTTGTTCCTCTGTCACCTCAGCTTATGTTATTAGGTGTAGTTGAACTAGATGGGAGTATTGGGAAAGAGCTAATCTTTATAGCGATGTCAGTTCTCAGGCTCTGCGTGGCCTCAGCCTGGCTAGATCCTTTTCCCCCGACTTTCCAGCAGTGGAAAGGGCGATTTTTGCACATTTATAACTTAGAGAGAGCACTTTATGAACGGAGAGGCAGAAAGAGAAGGATTAAAGGGAAAAGGATCTGGGGGCTACTAACAGCTTGGGCCACCCTGCTTACCCAGAATGAGTGAACTCTGCTCTTCAGGGGTTGATGCTGAATCACGGTCTTGTATTTATGATCAATTTATGATACATCTGCCCTATCTTGTACAGTATTTATGCCTATGAGCCTCTTGCTGCTGTTTTTTCAAGATTTATTCGTTTTTATGATGAATGTAATTGAATACTTTTATACTCTCTATAACCTTTTAGCTACCGCTTTTCATTGTCTGATGAACTATATATTTTTTTTTATCATTGACTAACTTAGTTAAATGAAATGTGTTTATTTTATTTTTTTGTATATACTGACTTTTTGCTGCAATTTGCACTTTTACTGAAAAATAAAAAAATATATAAAAAAAGGAAAAGTAGAGAAGAACTTCCAGCCATCATCTGGAATTCATATCAATTTGGAAATGAATCAACTACTCCAACTTAATTTATAAGAAAACATTTTAATTCAAACAATCCATCCTTTTCAAACATTTCTTAGAATGCAACCAAAACCATGAAGATTTAAGCCACATGAATCAGTATGCTCACTGAAAGGAAAAGTTGTTTTTCTATTATTAGATTTCACTCAGAAAATAACCCCTCTTGCTATACAATGCAAAACAGACGACCCTTTAGTGGGTTTAGTCAATGGAGCAAGTACAAAAGACAAAAACGTTTGGCAAGAATTAATAGGCATAGACAAAGTCCAACAAGCTATATATTACCTTTGGAAGAAACAACATATCCAATAAAGATTGGACATTGCTAACTTTAGCTTGTCTGCATACTTATCATTTGGACAAGAACATGATATAGAACAATTATAAAAAACTAATTAGGAACAAGCTGAAGAAGTGTATAAACACTATAGTATACATCCACTACTTTGAACAGACATGATGTGTTATGCTTTAGAACTGTATCAGATGAGGGAAGCTAGAGGGGAATTAATAAGTGTCTGGAAGAAAACAATAGAAACAAGATGTCTTCCACATTTGCTCCCCACTGTGAAAGGTGGACAATATAATAACCTTCCAGTCCAAATTTCTGCATCAGAGTGCTGAGCATCAAGATTATATTCAAAGGATTCACGCTTTCATAAAGACATTCCTTAAATTTCTGCACTACCATGTGAAAGTGAAATTTCAGTCACTTCTTATGCTGTTGCACGTGATGCAAACTGAAACTAGCTTTACTATTATAAAAGCACAGGATTTTCTTAAAAAGGTGAAGAATAAAGATGAGAATCTAGAATATAGCTTGATAAATATTATGGTATGTCAGTGAGGGACAGTGAATTTTGGTTTAGAAGACATGGAGAGTCGAAATGAATGCTCTGAAATTTAGGACCATCTTCTTTGTTTATCACTTTAAGCTGTGCTGAGTACAGATGGGAGAACTTCTACCAATTTCTACTTGAACAAATCCTAATATTGATGACATTATCTCCAATACACACTCTACATTATGTTCTTTGGATCCTGCCAATGTTTGCAGATATTTCAACCACAAATTTCAAACTATGTTTCATTACCTAATCAACAAAAAGAAACATCCTGTTGTTGAGCTATCTGATTTCTTTAGAAGAAAAGAGAATCAAGCAAGAGGTGCACCATACATTCATATGCTTTTGTGGATCAAAGATGCACCCAAGTTTGGAAATGACTCAGATGAATCCCTTCTACATTTAATTGAATATTACATCACTTGTGACATACCAAAAACAAGATTGTGTGTGTCCAAGTTGTACACTTTCAACCACATAAAAATACTAAATACAGCTTAAGAAAATTTCAGAACAAATCCAAATATTACTCAAAAAGTCACTGTTAGAAATTGGGTTGTTGGTTGACTGGGATGTTAGCCCTGGTCAAGTAACACCCACAATCCCTGGTAGGGTGAACCACAAAAAGTCACTAAATTATTAATAAATTAACCTGTGCTGAACCCTGGGTTGCTTGGCACAAAAAACAGTAAGTCTTAAATTAGAGGCAATATGTAAAGCATTTATGCAGCACACACACAGCAATAAAATAAAATCACAACACAAGACAAATCCCACACCGATTTTTTATAATGGATTGAATTTTAGTAAATTATTTGACACCACAACAACAAAAATCCAATGAGTACAACCAGAGTTATACATTTTTTAAGTTTAAGATAAAAACTAGCACTTAAAAGATCAAAGCACCAACCTTGGGCATCTAGTAGCATGAGACTGGGTCAGAATCGAAAAATATGAATGAACACGATGAAGCATGGGTCAAATACAAAAAAGTGAATTGCGCTCGGTCAGCACTTATCTTCAGACTTAGAAGAAATTTTGAAGAAAATGTTCTGAGAAGGAAAAGTTCAGTAGGACACAGCTGCATGTGGTGTCTGAGGAGGGAGCTTTGTCGTCGGGGAGCCAAGGAATGAAGTTGCAGTGAATATTTTTACGTTTGGACTTCGGCTCTTTTTTGGAAGTCTAAAATCTCCAGCGGAAAGAAGCTGGAGGCTGTAGCTAACAAGAGTTCCAGGAGGCATGATACTCGACCGATGAACAGGATTTGCTGTTGCAGAGAAGAACGTAGCAGGAGCTACCCTGAAGTCAAGCTGATCCTTTATGCACTTGGGCGGATTGACAAGTAGGTTGGTCCTTGTCTTCCCTCGGTTCTCGGAGCAGTATTTAGCCCAAAAAGTTAAGTCTTACAGTTTTAATTTGGCAATCTGTGCACTTTTTGCACCACCACCAAGGGTTCAGGACTAAAGGGGCACCTCCTGGGGTGGTTAGGGCTAGCTCAGGCTGGGTCCAAAAGTGGATTCAAGATGGTGGGTGACTGTTGTGTATCTGTATCTCTGAATAGGGGTTCAGGAAACTAGCCCGTGGAATCAGTCTATTGATCCTGGGCTCAGGTGGAGAAGCAGGGCTCAAGCAGTAGAACGGACCTCTTAGGGTTTAAGGAAGGTTCCAGGCAGCAAAGCAGTCCTTCCAGGTGCAGCAAAGCAGTCTTGTGGAGTACACAGCAGGCCACAGCAGCAGGCAGCCACCTGAGGTCCACAGGTCCAGAAAATGAACTGAAGAATGGGTCTTAAGGTCTTATTTTTATACCTGGTACCTTCTCTGAAGTTAGTGGAGTTTCTAGAGGTTTCTCTTTGAAGTGCTTGGAATTTAATGACTCCCCTGTCCTGGCTCCAGGCTGGCGGCAAGAACAATGCAGTGGTCCTTTGTATGAAGGCAAAGCACAGCCGATTCAGTTGCAGGTGGGGCTATGCCCAACTCCTCCCCCATCCTGCCAGCAGATGGCCCATTCAGGCACACATAATCCCCCTATTGTGTGGTTGTCTGAGGGGAATTCATAAACTCCAACTGCCAATTATACCCAGTCATGTGAACTAGGACAGGGTGCAGGTACCAAATGGCAAAGGGTGGGACGATGTCAACTTTATAAAAGTGGCATTTTCAAAATTGCAATTTAAAATCCAAATTTACAATTAAAGATGATTTGTATTTACAATTTCATAGATACAAAACATGAAATTCTTATCTGTACCCAATCAACAGCTAGCACTTATTAATTGTTATAAGGCAACCCAATGTTATCCTATGGGACAGGTAGACCTCACAGTACTGAAAAACAAATTTACGAGTTTTTCAATACCAGGGCATGTAAAATGTACAGGTACATGTCTAACCTTTTAATTACAATGCACCGTGCCCTATGGGCTACCTAGGGCCTACCTTAGGGGTGCCTTATATGCAATAAAAGGGAAGTTAAAGCCTTGGCAAGGGAGCTATGTTGCTAAGTTGAATTGGCAGTTTACATATGCATTCAGGCAGCAATGGCAGGCCTGGGACATGTTTGAAGGTGCTACTTAAGTGGGCAGCATAATAAGTGCTGTAGACCCATGATAGCATTTAATTTACAAATCCTTGGTATATGTTATACCACTCTACAAGGGACTAAATTAAATATGTCAATCAGGTGTAAGCCAATTAAATAATTTTTAAGGTAGCGAGCACCAGCACTTTAGCACTGGTTAGCAGTGCTAAAGAGTATAGACTCCTAAGGCCAACAAAAACTAATTTCAGCACAAAAATAGAGGTAAGTAGGCAAAAGGTTTGGATGAAGACTATTGTAAGGCTGACATGCCTAACAACAGCTAATGAGAAAGAAGTTAGGGGCATATTATCAAGGGCTTTATCGCCCTATTAGCAAGCTGTCGCTAACAGGCGTTAGCGACAGCTTTCAGGCGTTAGAGGCCGCGTTAACCATCGCCTTGCATGTCAGCGATAATTATCGCTAATGACATGCAAGGAAGGCGTTCCCTACTAAAAGCGACTGAAAACAGTCGCTAATCCCACTACCCCCTATTAGCAAGGCAGGCGAAGCGATATAATAATTTGCGCTAAGCGCGTTTATCGCTATATTTTATCTCCTGCTAGTGAGGATGACTTACCTGTTTATGGTATAGGAGGTGGATTCTAATGCTGAATCCACCTTAGCGATAATGCGAGAATATCGCTGCTTTTTCAGCGATATTCTCACATTTTACCGCTATCGCTGGAAATAATATCGCTATGGAGATAAACCTTACTAATAGGGTGTTATCTCAGTGATATTTTCCAGCGATAGGCGGCGTTAACCAAAGTCGCGCTAAGCGCGGTTAGCGATAAATATCGCTATTCCTTGCTAATATGCCCCTGTATCCCAAATGCTTTTGGAACCCTTGAAGCAAAACCTGCAGTGTGTTCCATTCCTTACACAAGTTGAGCTAGAAGTGCTCCCGGATCTCTAGTACTGGAATCAGTGGCGAGTACACAATCGTTTCTCAAGCACAAAAGCTTTTAAACAAGGTGTTCTTTTTAAATCACTCTTGACTTTTCCTGGCACTCTTAATTCCATTCAAAATCAGCACCCTATTTTAGTAGAGCATGCATGCCATGAGTTTGTCTGCTAAAGAATCAACACCTTTTCCCAAAAACTCTACCATGCCTAAGAAAGAAATTCATATTTGTTGTGAAATCGTAATTTGTTTAACTACTTCTACCAGATCATGTTTTGGTTTAATACCTTGAGAATTAACTGTGTGTCCCAGATATGTAACTTCTTTAAGTCTAAAACCATGCTTCATCCATTACTTTCTCAATAACCTTGATTACTTTTTCATTGTGTCCTGTCCATGAGTTGCAATAAATCAGTGCATCACCTTGATAAAGCTTCACCCCTTTTATTTCCCCTAAAATCAATGTCATAGCTCTATGAAAAACAGAAGCTGCAGAAACAAGTCAAAAGGCATGCGCATACATGTAAATGTGCCCATATGGGTAATAAATGAGGTAAAATCCTGGCAATCCTCATATAGAAAAATTTGATGGTATGCTGAAGCCAGGTCAAGTTTGGTAAAGTACCTTGCGCCATGAAATTCAGCTGGTAATTCATTGATAGTGGGCAAAGGAAATTCATCACTAATAACTTCTTTGTTCAGTGCATAGAGATCAATTTACAGACTATTTTCACCTTAGAGCTTCTTTACCAGAACTATGGGAGCTAACCATTCGGAAACTTCAACAGGGATGATGATAGCTCTGTTGCACAATGTATCTAGCTCCTTTCCTACAGTATCAGTAACCCCACTAATAGTCTTCTTTGTTTTGAGACAATTGGCTTAGCCCCTTCCTTAAGAAGAATGCTATGAATGCAGTTTTTGAGACTTGGTATTTTTTCCCAAAAACCTCAAGAAATATTTTCTCAAAATGTATTCAAATGTGATGATTTTCAGTGCAGACTTGCACTGCACCTTTCATCAGCACTTGAGGTAAAATATTTGGATCAAATATGATCCTTGGCTCTTTTTGATATGGCCAGCCAATTATACAGTCTCCTTTTTCCAACTCATAACAGTTTCCCATAGTCATTCTGTCCTTAGGTTCTAACACAGTTTCAAAAAGTCAAACATTTTATTAGTTCGTCCCTATAACCACTAGTGCTGATATCCAATGTTGTCACAGGCAGTTTTCATAAACTTCAATTCAAATACTTCCTTAGAAATCATGGTAATTCTTGAGCAGTAATCAGCCATCATCTTGTCCTCTCCATTATCAAGTTTGACCTTTTCAGCAGGATGATCACTGACCCTGCAAAAAGGTTGTAGAATTACCTCACATGAGACTACCTATACAGATTTGTTCTTATGCATTACAGAACCAGTCTTCCAACATACATCAAAATGCCCTCTTTTGCCACACTGATTGCACAAGGCCTCACTCGTAGGACAAGTTATGTCATTGGCCATATGTCCAGCACTGACCCATGAACACAACATTTGTTTAAGGTGGAACTTTCTTCTTCCCTACAATTTGTTCAAAGTAACAGTGTCAATTTCCTGAAAACAAACTGTTCCTGTCCAAATGTTGATTAACTGACTGCTTTATGAATAAGAGTCTCTTGCACAAACATAAGGTCCAGGTTGAACATTTTATTGTCAAGTACAAATAAGGCCAACAGGTTATTAGAGAAGGAGAGAGAGAGATACTGGTTGCAGTTATTGTCCACAAGAAAAAGAGGAAAGAATGGACTGTGCTCTTCCACCACCTTGATGTGCCTGGTAGACAAATCCATGATATTTTAAGTGAAGTGCTTCCAGGAGGCAAAATAGGAGAGGACAGTGATGCCAAAAAGTCTGAGTGGGCTGCTAGAAAAGCAAAACCTTTCCTCTAGAGATATTTGTTTCCCATTAAGGTTCAGAAAAACATAACAAGGTTCTCACATATGATGGATTTAATTCAACGAACAATGAAGTTTGAGTTTGGATTCTTTGCTGATCCAGTGATTAGGTACCTATTGGTCAACTGCCCTCACATCCCCCATATTCAGGACAAGCTGAGGACCCTGCACCCCAATCAGAGGAGCTGGAGGTTGGACACATTGCAGAATGTGAGAGAGATCACCCTTTGAGATGCTGCTGCAGGACGAATACCTACTTGAGGCAGAGATTGACCAAACTAGTTTTGATTATGAGTGTACATATGTGGTGGGGATGTCTTTGGCTCATGTGCCATTAAAGGAAGTGAGAACGATGGTCATGTTTAGATTCCATGTCTACATTTAGAGCCATCCAACACAGAGATTCACCAAAATCTACTATGTCAAACATCGTACAAGCAGGTTTGGGAAATGCACTTAGTAACATCTTGGAAAATAGTGGACTCTGTCTTCATTGGCTAGAGTTGCATGTCCATTCCCAAAGAGTACCTGAGAAGACATAACGATGTGCAAGCGCCTCATAAAATATAGGTCAACCAGACACAAGTCAGTTACTACCACAGAGTTGACATACAAGCATTGAATACATATCTTAGCATTACAGGGCATTGCATGACAACTCTACAATCAAGAGGAAACAATATGCAAACTATTAGAGTAATAATGACGTTTCCCAAACCAATTTGTACAGAGGTTTGACTGGTCGACTTATATATCTAACTAAATGTAGCTATCATCATGTTTTTCTTTCTCATGGTTTTTTGAGCTCTAGGTTTGTTTTTGACTGCAGATTTAAAAAAAATGTAAATGATTAAATTCACTTGAAATCACCTTTGATTGTAATCGCAATTGAGCTTTTAAAGCTACACATACAAGTTTTGATATAGGTACTATTCCTTGAGCTCTAGACCTTTATTAGAATATGTTTCCTCTGTACATTTGTATCCATAGAAGCCTCGTATTGTAATAAATGTCTGTTGAGGATAACTACAGCCACAAATAACCTTAGGGAAAAGTTATATAATTATTTTCAAAATTACACAAATAACAATACCAGCGCATATTTACATAAGTGATGGTTTTAGATGCATGTGGATCTATGATTTATAAAGTGTTCACCATGTAATAATATATCGGTGACCAGATTTAGTAAAGCATTGCGTTGCCCTCACGTCATGCAAGGTACCGCAGGGGCTCAAGTCAGATTTACCAAACCACACAAAGCCACCTTGCGTGGCTTGTAAATCCAGAGTATGCAAGGCAGCACAAATTGCTGTCTTGCGTTACTCAGCTTTGGGACTGCATTCCATGGGTGGTTGTGTGGCTGTACCCACACATACACCTATGAATTTTGGTGTAATCCCAGATTTGTAATCGTATTAAACATGGGATTGTGACAAAATGCTATGCCATCCCAACAGAGGCATAACAAGAAGAAATATATTTTACTTCTCCTCGGTATTTCCTCTTTCTACATGTGCTGCATTTTGCAGCACACATAGAAAGATGAAAATGTCTCTAAGGATTGTTTTTGTGCAGGAATGTGTCCCTTACAGCACATAAACCATCTTGCCTGTAACGCAGGCACTCTTGCTGTATTGGGCAAGAGTGCCAGCATTGGCGCTAGGAAGCACACAGGGCGCCAAAGCAGAGAGAGCGCAGGAATGCACCATATATTAGCAAATATGTTGCTTTCCTGCTCTCTTCATTTGACACAGCACAGCAAGATGTCTTGCTGCATTGTGTTGCATCATATGTTTTGTAGATCTGGGCCCTGGTTGTTACATTCCTATTAACTCATTGTCTTCCATGTCATCTTTGTTTGCTGCCCACGCTTATTCTACTATTTTAACTGCACTGTTTATTTCTTTGAACTTACCTTTTAAATTACTAAGCAATATCAGAGTCTATATTTAAATTATTGTAATAAATACTGTGGTGTGTTGTATAAATTGTACATGGAAATATATGATAGCCAGGAACATGTAGTGATAGGTTGAAACATTTTTGTAAACCCCCAAAAATAATTTTAACTAAAATAGAGAAACATGTTGTAAATATGGCTGTGTAGAATGACATGTAAGAATGTGCTGTTGAGGTCTGTAATTTGCATATTTTATAATGGATGGTTATAATAATATATAAATAAGGGTTTACTGCCTTAAAGACGTTCTGAAAAAGGAACAAAAAGCATTGGCTAATCCAATGTATCCAAGATGCTTTTATTGTGAAAAGATGTGTAAATAATTTTTTTTTATATGAAGTACCTGACTATATTTGACATTGTAGTAATTAACAATGGACCTACTCAGGCCTAAGAGCATCTTAGAAATACACCGTTGGATTATTCACAGAACATGATGGATTATCCATTGCTGCCTATTTGAAAAAGGTTTATTTTAGAATTTATCTAAGAGGCATACAATTTATTGTGTGGTCCAGCCAGAAGTTGCAACACTACTGATCTCCAGCTCTGTACATTGAGGAAGATGTTGACTTGGGAGGAGTAGCACTGAACTCAACAACAAACATAGATAAATGTGAGGGTGCATGGAGGCAGAACCTTGTGATATAAAAGATGAATGAGGAGGATTGAGGTGGACTGTGTGTGCCTTTCACCCCTCAGTGGTGGGTTGTTGGAGAAAGGGATGAGCTTGGTGCTGTTGGATCACCAGAATGATGTAAATATTTCCACAGGTGGCCATCAGAAGGATATGGGAAAAATGTTGACTGATATGATCTGGACCCACTGCTCAACTGCTTGTTGGGGGGTAGGAAGACCAAATCTACATACTTCTATGGCCTCTCGAAGAAAATATTGGGGGACTGGATTGGAAGACCATTAAAGCAGTATGTGTGAGGAACCAGGAATGACACCTGAATTAGAGAGAATAGAAGTAACCAGAAATAAATGACTGGGTTGCTATCAAAAACATTAATCCATGTGTAAGTTTCACAGTCTGTTTAGAAAGCTGAAAACAATGGGGCATATTAGCAAGAAGAGGCGATAATCATCGCTAACCCTGCTTAGCGTGATTTTTTTTATCGCCGGCTATCGCTGGAATATATCGCCACGCTAACGCTGTATTAGCAACGATTAGCGCTATGGCGATGAATATTCCAGCGATAGCGGGAAATGGGCCAACATCGCTGAAAAACCAGCGATGTTGCATGGAGAAGGAGAACACCTTGCTGATACGACCCTGTGGTCGTATCAGCATAATCCACCCCCATGTTAGGTATGGCTAACACCTGCTAATTGCAGGTGTTAAATAAATGGCGATGACCCCGGTTAGCGCGACTTTTCACGTCGCT
The DNA here is from genome assembly GCA_963921515.1 of Calotriton arnoldi. NCBI lineage: Eukaryota > Metazoa > Chordata > Amphibia > Caudata > Salamandridae > Calotriton > Calotriton arnoldi. The sequence continues at coordinate 1,888,182 of CAWUFW010000323.1, read as the reverse complement.
AACTGGGGCCATGGCCACCTTGCTAATAGGCGATAGGCCTGTTAGCGAGTGTTTCCCAGGTTTATTCGTCGAGAACGCCCACTTTGCATGTCATTAGCGATAAATATCGCTGACATGCAAAGCGGTAAAAAAACGGGCGCTAATGCCCGCAAACTGTCGCTAACTGCTGTTAGAGACAGTTTGCTGATAGGGCGATATAAATTTCGCCGCTTTAGCGGCAAAAAGTGCCGCTAAAGCGGCGATAGTGCCCTTGCTAATATGCCCCAATGTATTCTAGAGTTTGCACTTGATGGGAGGCCACCTTCAGACTTTAGAAGAGATTGTGGCCTAATCGATGTGTCTCTTATCAACCAGAATCAAGTGGAGCTAAATGTAAGCTGGGAACTCCCTTCTGATTCCAAAATGAGATGCAAAGTTGATTTAACTAGTTGGTATCCACAAAAACAACTCAGAACACTTAAAGTCTGATTTGTTTGACCTACAGCAGCACATGGATGATGAGATGGGTGAGGAAAGAGATCTGTGTCTCCAAATTGATATCTTGAGTTTAAGGCAAAGGCTAAGAGGGTGACCTGTAGGTCAGCTGGAGACTGTAAGGGGCCTACATGGAGGTGGCTATACTGTGTGATAATCATTCTGATGGACTGCAGTAACAGAGCTCGTTGTTTGAGGTTTAAAAGTGTACCTTGAAATGTAGACCTATTTTATCAATGAGAAATTACATTTTTGCTCTGAATTTAATTGTTTTTTCCTTACTTGAGAGCAAACTTAGAGGGCAAGAATCATGGCAAGATTTACACCAACTTCACTTCTTGTAATAAGTATTGCCTGATGTCCTTGGAACCTCACAAACTAGAGATACTGCTGTAATCTCACTGAAATCCCAGGATATTGTTTAGGTTTTGACTCACATGGGGTAGAAAAGAAAAGCAGTCAAGGCTTACTCTTATTCTTAGAGGGTGATATGAATTTTACCAACTCAGACACTGGTAACATGTGAATGGTGACATTGACTGAAATATAAGGATAGCCTTGTGACTTTATGAAGAACGTAAGACTTTTATTCACATCAGGTCCAGGTTCAGTAACATAGCAAAAATGCAATAGCATGTGACACAAGGAATGGACATGCTAGTACTACACTAACTTGAGCCACCATTGGCCAGTATAACAGGGCTGCTGTAACCTGTGCCATATTTATAGGACATCAGAACAGGAATTGATGAGAAGCCATTTGGAACCTGAATACACAGGACTCTAGTGGAGCAGTGACTATCAGATGCAAGGTTGGTCGTCGCCACAGGGCTGAGATAGTACATAGATTCGGCTCATGTTTTACATCTGGCAGACAAGCCCTTCTCTAAACCTCTAACACATCGACATTATAGACATGTTGATAATTAAATGGACCCGTGAGTGACACTAAAGGGTTAGTCCTTCATATTGGCTTACATGACTGCTTCACTGCTTCACCGTCCACACCATTAAGAAGGTGATGGGCTCCCTTTGACTGATCTGGACTGTGTAGATTTTCTTTTATTAAATACAATGGGTTGACACTTTTTGATAGCTTCCAAACACTTACACACACGTGTAAACACTAAGAATTTGGTGATCCGTGTAATCACGGGTCATTCTGGGTAAACTTACCTCACCTTCAATGAAGGCGAAACTGTACCCATTGCACACAAATCCCAATTGTACACAAACGCTGAAATGCGTTTTGCATCCACAGAAAAAAACTGGCAGTAGTACACACTGCTGTAGTGAGAGAAAGAGCACTAGCTCGGGGGGAAAGAATAATTGTCATAACTCCGGTACTAATCTTAGAGGCTGTTACAAAAGCCAGCGTTCCAAATGCAAAAGCACTAGATCCGCGATGGACACAATGGGCTAATTCTCTCACTGCAACAGATGTAGACTACAAATTTGATTCTACATTAACAACAAAAACATTCCTGCAGTAGGAACAAGAATATCCTCTCCCAAATGTAATAACGCCTCTAGACCAGTATAAATACATCATTTACACTGATGGATCTGCCTTGCCTGCCGTAGGATGTAAACAGTAATACAGCCAGCATGTGCGATTGTGAAGGCACGGATGCGGCGTGGCAAGTTTTGTCCAGCAATACACAGATGCAGTCTCTAGGAGATTGCATGGCAAAGCTGGCAACACGGAAAGACCAGATACTAGCACTACTGAATTCGGATCGGAAATTACCCAGACTGATAGGTGTCGTTTTGTTTTATTGTGCCCAGTCTTACAAAGAATATGTTCACTATTGGGGCCAGAATGGGTTTAGAGATTCCAAAGGTTGCACAATGAAGCACAAGCTGCTTTGGGAAGAGGTAGCAAAGCTGATAAAATGCATGCCACAGGCTCAAGTAATTCACACATTGAGTCATCAGCGTGTTGGCGTGCACGTTCAAGGGAATTCATAGGCTGATGAAGCTGCCAAGGCAACAGTGCGAACTGCTGCTGTTGCTGCAAACACTTGTTCTAGGACGAGGATAGACGGACATATAATGATAGCTGTAAATGCTATGTGCAACAGCTCAGCCTTGCCAAAAGGTTTTCCACTCAAGTACTCCTACAAGTTAGATGAACAAAACATTCCATGTGCTCAAATTCCAGGAGTGGGGGATAGAGTAATACCAAACATGAATTGCAGATTAAGATTAATTCTAGCTGCACACGAGGGTCTGGGTTCAGCTCACGCAGGTATCGCTGTGACTATTTCACTACTAAAGCTGCGTTACTGGTGGCCAAGTCTTGCTAAACAGACAAAGAGTTTTGTCCTCAAGTGCATCATCTGTCAGCAGATGAAAGGTTCCACCGTAGCACGTCCACAACAAACACCACTACTGATATCAGACAGACCTCTTGCATGTGTCTATTTGGACCACTGTGGCCCCTTGAATTCAGACGGAGCTTACAAGTACACCTTGGTGGCAGTAGATTTATGCTCTAGATTCCTGTGGGTTTGGCCTCTGAACTATTATAAAGGATTTGCGAGTCTTTATAGGGTCATACACAATTGGCACTTTACATTCCAACCATGGCCCTGTGTTTAGCTCGTGGGCTTACCAAGAAGTATGGGAAGTTTGGGTGTGGCCTTGTGGTACTCCTCCCCGTATCATCCTGAGGGAAATTCGGTTGTGGAGAGGAAGAACCAGGACTTAAAGCAATCCTTAACAGCTAGGATATTATGCTGGGGTGGCAATTGGGACAATCACTCATATGTTGTCCAGAGGGCACTTAACGACATGCCAAAAAAATCCCTAGGGGGCCGTCCTCGAGATGAAGTCCTGTTTGGGATAAGAATGTGGCTTCCTGACCTCGATTGCGGCAGCACAGTGGCGGATGAAAAACTATTTGACATCAATGATCATTTGGCTGTTTTACAGGGCATTACAAAGCAACGTCCAAGTAAAATGCACCAACACTGAAGAAGTGAAAGCTGTTCAGGTAAGATCTGCCTGGGTCCTAAAGATTGGGGACCTGGTCAGAAAAAAATAGTGGACAAAAAAGAATTTGGGCTGTCGATGGAACAAGAACAGTACTTCTTCTGGCTCTGACCGGCTGCAAAGACAAGAGATTTGTCTCCATTGTTCTGATCAGACCACACTATGTGACCGATACTAAACAGTAGGCTGATTGGGTGCTGGGTAGCCACCGATCTCCTCTCACTACCATACAGGAAGATCAGACAGAAAGATTAATAACCTTTGAAGACTCCACTTTGCGAAGTGAAGGATTTACCAACAATGGAATAGAACTTGTACCTGTTGAAATTGAACAGCAACAAACTGCAAATGAAACACAGATCTCAATTCAGCCTAATATCGACATCTATGTGAATATATCTCGACAGGAGTCAACTGCCAGTTCCACAAAACCTGCTAAGCTACCAAAGATAGATCAGACTGCGTCTGGCTATTTCATCAATTTTAACAATTTCTCATTGGATCAGACTGAACCCTGGTCACCGCCAGCACCTGTTTCCCACAAACAACGAATTCTTGATTTCTATCTTTGGCTAAAAAAGACTTACTATTTTTCCTGGCTCCAGCTCTGGATTGCAATGATGTACTGTTCCTAGTTCTTTGGACTGGTACAGTGACTGTCTTTTTCCTGCTCCTGAATGGACATTATCTCCCAGAACGCTATGCAGTCCAACATGTGAACTTGGTCCTGAAACCAACATACATCTTTACACCATGAACAGAGGGACCTGTCCTTCTTGAGCATGACAGAAGTTGAATTTCCAGAAGGAATAGTTTGGGACATAATTTACTATGATGTGTATGGTCCAACTGAACTTTTAAAAATATCATTCATTCCTATCGTTCAGACCAGCCTGGTTTGATTGCATCTTGCCTGTGTTCCGCTGCCTGTTCCGCAGATATGAATTCGTGTTGGACCTATGTCTGACCCTTCCATTCATTGCTAAATTCAAGAAGAGAGGAGAAGGCTCTGATGTGGAGTTAGAGGAAGTTCCAAGTTTAACCCGTTTGCTGCTTCGAACGTTCCGCGCCAGTGCGGAATGTTCTATTAAACGGGCGGGGCCGCGTCGGCCAACGGACGTGCGCAGCACTACCGAGGTAGTGCTCGCGACGGCCGTTGGCCGACAGCAGCAGCAAACGGGTTAAGGAGCAAAGATAAAGAACTCCCATCCTCCTGATCTGGTTCTGTGTATGCATGGAATGTGACTGAGTAGGAATTCTGTGGAGCAGAGGTGTCTGGGTGGTTGATGGAAGGACATGCAACTGTTCTGGTAGGTGGAGCCTAAGTTGTGCAGTGCCTTTTATGTGTGCATGAGGAGTTTGAAATCAGTGTGTTTGTTTATCGGGAGCCATTGGCGCTTCTTGAGGTTGGCGTGATTTGAGTTCTGTGTGGAAAGTTGAAGATGAGTCTGACCATCGAGTTCTGGATGGCATTAGGCCTGGGCGGTGAACTTTGCTCCGTTCGCGGAGTTTGCAGAGTTGTCTGCACTCCGCGGAGCTCGCGGAGTGCAGAAAACTCCGCTTCGCGATGTGCAGCGGAGTTTTTTCCCCGCTCGCGATCGCGAACGGTAAGTTCGCGATCGCGAACGGTAAGTTCACGAGCGCGAGCTGCCACTCGGGCAGAATTTCTACCCGAGCAGCAGGAATACCAGCACAAACTGCAGTTTGCACTGCACTACGCCACTCGCGGAACTTCGCGGAGTTTTTTTGTAACTCCGCGGAGTTCCACGTAGCAAAACTCTGCGAACTACGCCCAGGCCTGGATGGCATGTGGTCTTCTGGTGAGTTCTTAGTGATCCTGGAAAAGAGTATGTTCCTGTAGTCCAACTTGCTGGTGATTCATGCATGAGTGACAGTTTTGCTAGTGTTGCTTTGGAGCCATTTGAAGATCTTACTCAGCATGTTCAGGGTGTGGAAGCAGGATGCAGTGACGACATTGACTTGTACAGTCAGGTCCAGTTTGCTGTCAATTATAATTCTGATCTTCTTGCTGTGGGTGCTGAGTGTGGTTGAGGATCCGTGTTTGGCCGGCCGTCAGTTGGATTTCCATGGTGAGGTGTCCATGCCAAATATCACTGCTTCTGTCTTGTTGTGTTGAGCTTGAGACAGTTGGCTTTCATCCAGTTAGCAACGTCATTCATGCAGGGGGAGAGCATACTTCTTGTGTGGGGGGTTTATCCAAGAGGGAGAGTATGAGTTACGTGTCAGTGGCATAGGAGAGGATGGTGATGCTGTGTGTGAAGTTGTTCATAGAGATCATTTATGCATTAAAGTGGGTGGGGCTGAGCGATAAACCTTGTGGCCCTCCACGGATGAGTTTGCTGGCTTCTGAGGAATAAGGTGAATATTTCCTTGCTGCTGCTAGAGCCAGCGTCGATACAATCTGCAACTGAACTATACCAATGAGATTCCATTGTGAGTCAAAATACATATTATCTTCATTCATTTCTTTAACTGATCATATTTATAGGATCACTGAGCTAGTATTTTGCATGAGTAGAAGCACAAGATCCTATTTACAGATCATGGAAGTGGATCAGTTGGTGAATCCTTCTAAATCTACAGTTAGCGGGAATAGTGCCAAGTAGAAGACTTAATTCTTACAATGCCTTGCTCATTGCTGCAAGATTTCTGTGTGCACAGTGATGCATTTATTTGTTTAAGTAGTAACACCATCAAGCAGAAGATGATGCTCTGGTGGATTCCATGGGAAGCTGGTATCATCATAGACAGACATTTGGCACAAGATCTGGCAATCCTTTTAGAATAAAAGAAACACATGGAGTCATGAGTGCAATAATTACAAATACATTGAATTCCTCATTAGACAAGAGAGTTAAGCGAGAGACGTGGAAATCATTGTGGGATACTCTGAACGGCTGCCTTTGGTGCACTGTTCTGTGTAAACAGTTAACCACAGAGCTAATTAATTTTCTCAGTAATCCACTTTTGAGAGTCCTATCCAATCATGGTTGCTCATTTGGATTGGCAGACTGATGTTTGTCTGAACCTTACCAGTCCCAGCCTCACCCACATTCTCCTCAGAATCACGTCAGGCTCCCTGAGATATTGCACATCAATTCAACTGAGATTGACTATCCATTCTGTGGTGCAGCTGATCAATCACAGAACACAACCTTGCAAACTGAGGCAAAGTAGGCTCTCCGGTGTCTTATAGACTCTTCTTTGTACCTTGGATTACCTTAGCCCTAGTCAACATTTCATAACCAGTCTAATCTACCCAAAAGGTGATATGGAAGTGTCTGTCAAATTAATCCGGACCTCTTCCACAAGGTTGATCCTCTCCTGTCAGGCCGCATATCACATACCAGGGAATCCCCACTGCATAGAAAACACCCATTCCCTATGACAAAAACCGATGCAAGCCAATGTACATCCACAAACTTGAGGGGTGTACAAAACATTTTGCACTATGTACAAGAATTGCTCTGATTGTTTGTATTCATTTTTTTGGAAGACGCCTGATGCTTGACCTCCTTCCGGATATTTGTTTGTAAAACATGTACACCTCCTGTTCAACCACCCTGAGGGATTTAAACCCGATGATGTCTGTTTTTAGGACAACTTTATCCTGAAACACCAGACAGCAGAGTGAACTTCACAAACTGTGGACAGCCTGAAAAGCATCCTCAACCAGTCATGCCTGTTCATTTCACATCCCAAATTAGATAAATATCAGAATTAAAAAGTAGATCATCTAAGTGCTCCTTTGGAAAAAAAAATCCCATTTCAATAATAAGATGATAAGATGTACACCTTGATTGATCCCTGAGGGATCCCTTGGAAGGCCCAGTGGGAAGCCTTAAACTCATCTGCCTTAGGGTAAACCTCATAAAACCCAGGCATCAGAACACATGAGTGATTCCTCTTTCTACAATCACTCCTCACAGTGAGCATTTGCAGGGACTGCACACAAGGTTGGTTTCATATCAAGTTTTATATGGTTGATAGGTGATGGTTTGTGTTAACACAGGGTTAAGAGTGCAACTGAAATCTCCTAGGTGCAAACATTTGTCTCAACTGTGCATTATCTTGCACAAATGTACCACTTTATGGGCAATAGAGATGCACAGATTTATTAAAGGTTTGCTCTGGTGAAAGGCAATTAAAATTGATGCAAATCCTTGCAGCAGTATCTGCAATCCAGCACAAAGGTGTTTTGTAAAGGAAAGGTGTTTTTTCACATTGCAAAACCACTTTTACAGTACTCTGGGTCAATTTGCGTTCACAGGGCATTACTAGAGCATCGCTGGGGCGGATGAGCGCAAATACCCAAAGGTTCTGACACAAAGCCCAATCTACTAAAACAACCAGGCTGGCCTTTGCTTCAAAAATTAACCCCTCCTTGAAATAATCGTTAACGCAGGGGAATATGTTTATTTCACACAAAAACTAGCATTGCATGTGTCCTGCAGTGCACAGCACATATGCAGTGCCTGGATCCTTTTGAATGTGTGCAGGAAGCGTATTCAGCACCTGGGATGCTTGTGAATGTGTGCGGGAAGGGTATGCTAGACAGCACAAATGCAGTGCGTGGGATCCTCCTGAATGTGTAAGGGAAGGGTATGCTAAACAGCACAAATTCAGTGCGTGGGATCCTTCAGAATGTGTAAGTGAAAGGTATGCTAGACAGCAGACATGCAGTGCATGGGCTCCTTCTGAATGTGTGTGGGAAGGGTAGTGTGTGGGATCCTTCTGAATGTGTGCAGGAGGAGTATGCTAGACAGCGCACATGCATTGTGTGGGATCCTTCTGAATGTGTTTGGGAAGGGTATGCTAGACAGCAAAAACGCAGTGCGTGGGATCCTTCTGAATGTGTGCAGGAAGGGTATGCTAGGCAGCAGACATGCAGTGTGTGGGAAGAGTAGTGTGTGGGATCCTTCTAAATGTGTGCAGGAAGGGTATGCTAGACAGCACACACGCATTGCGTGAGATCCTTCTGAATGTGGGCAGGAAGGGTATGCTAGACAGCACACACGCAGTGCTTGGGATCCTTCTGAATGTGTGCGGGAAAGGTATGCCAGACAGCACACACGCATTGCGTGAGATCCTTCTGAATGTGGGCAGGAAGGGTATGCTAGACAGCTCACAAGCAGTGCGTGGGATCCTTCTGAATGTGTGTGGGAAGAATATGCTAGACAGCTCACAAGCAGTGCGTGGGATCCTTCTGAAAGTGTGTGGGAAGGGTATGCTAGACAGTGCACATGCAGTGCATGGGATCCTTCTGAATGTGGATGGGAAGGGTATGCTAGACAGCGCACATGCATTGCGAGTGATACTTCTGAATGTATGCGGGAAGATTATGCTAGACAGCACACAAGCAGTGCATGGGATCCTTCTGAATGTGTGTGGAAGAATATGCGAGACAGCTCACAAGCAGTGCGTGGGATCGTTCTGAATGTGTGTGGGAAGGGTATACTAGACAGTGCACATGCAGTGCATGGGATCCTTCTGAATGTGGATGGGAAGGGTATGCTAGAGAGAGCACATGCAGTACTTGGGATCCTTCTGAATATGTGCAGGAAGGGTATGCTAGACAGCGCACATGCAGTGCGTGGGATTCTTCTGAATTTATGTGGGAAGGGTATGCTAGACAGCACACATGCAGTGCGTGGGATCCTTTTGAATGTGTGTGGGAAGGGTATGCTAGACAGCTCACATGCAGTGCGTGGGATCCTTCTGAATGTGTGCAGGAAGAGTATGCTAGACAGCACACATGCAATGCATGGGATCCTTCTGAATAGCTGCGGGAATGGTAGTGCGTGGGATCCTTCTGAATGTGTATGGGAAGGGTATGCTAGACAGCACACATGCAGTGCGTGGGATCCTTCTGAATGTGTGCGGGAAGGGTAGTGCGTGGGATCCTTCGGAATGTGTGCAAGAAGAGTAGGGCGTAGGACCCTTCAGAATGTGTGGGTGAAGGGTAGTGCGTGGATCCTTCTGAATGTGTGCGGGAAGGGTATGTTAGACCGTGCACACACTCATCCTCATGCAATGCAGTGTAGGAAAATTGCTATCTACACTACAATATTCACATCTGCACAGTCACAGTAACAACAACAGGCCTTTTTAAATAATATATATAAAAGAAAGACATAATTAACATTCACTGTATCCAAACTTAAGAAATCTCATATGTAAATAAACAATGATAGCATGAAGAAGGACAGGGAATCCAGGGATGCTGACGGTAGGTAGACTTTAAATCTGAAGGGGATAACAAATCGTAGTACCGCTTGTGTTTATGGAGGGAGATGGAACTTGGATTGGAGGTCAAGGAAAGGGTTGGCAAAAAATGTAAATGTTTAAGGAAGGAAATGGATTGGGTGTTTCAAAGTAAAGCTATACGCCCAACATAAATCAAAAGTAATCTACTTTGAAAACAGAGGGCAGTCCCCATGCCCAGACATGGGGCCATCTTTGCTCTCCTGAGTTGCAGAGGAGAAATCCTGGCCATTTTGCTTATTGCATTGTGCCACGGTGACCTGCACCGCATCTTCCTGAGTGGGTATTTCCACAACTCTGGCCGGATCTGACATCTCTTGAGGGCAACAGGTTGGACTATTTGAAAGAGCAGGTGGCAAGGAACAGAGTGGCTTGGGGAGAAGATTGTTTCAGTAAAAGAGGAGAGCATGCAAGTCATCACCCAGTGATGGGCATCCTGCAGGTCCTTGAACACTTGCTGAGGTATGGCAAACCTGTACTCAGGGACCTTCAGGATGCCAGTCTGACCCTCCATCAACCAGTTGATCCCTCCTGAAATGGCTGAAATGAAGCTTAGGGTTGGGAATGTGGGACAATGATGAAAAGGGCCTCAGTTGGGTCAGGGGTGAGGAGGATAAATGTTAAAGAGAGGGTTTCCCACCTCACAGTGTGTGGGCACCACTGTATCACCTTGGCTAGATAGATCCCCTCTTTGTTTTCTCTATGCATCCTGTTTGGCCTCCACCCAGAGACATTTAGAGAAGGAGTGTGACTGGTACAATGAGGTGCAGCTTGATTCCCATTGCACAGTGCGCACAGGGCCCAAGTCTGGAAATACTTCTCACTCTTAGGGTGTCACACAGAGGAACACAGCAAGGTGGAGAGTGAAAAGCTATATAAAGATAATTACTTTGGGCCCCATTCTAGTCCTGAACCTCCATCTTGGAAACCAGACTTGGTCCAGCTCCAACAGGTCTTGTTTCAACAGGAAACACAACAACAGGCCAACTCGGCCTCATCAATGAAGAGCAGCCGTAGGCCCAAATCTGGGCATCCCTGATGTACTTAGGGAGATGAAATGATGAAAACAAAAAGGTGAACCATGGCATTATTCTGCTATTTCCAGTCTCTAGTAATGACTCTGGGCTGTGTCCCACTCCAGCATTCAGTGCTTATTTTCTCACTAAGGGGCATATCAGCAAGGGCCGGCGATAATTATCGCTAAGCGCACTTAGCGCTAGGATAGTTATCGCCGGCTATCGCTGCTTTCTATCGCGGAGATAGCGTGCTATCAGCAACGCTTATCTCCAAAGCGATAGAAATGCAAGCGATAGCTGGAAAACAGTGTGATTATCGCTGGGAAACCAGCGATAATCGCACTGTGACCGGCGATACCTTGCTGATAGGGCAGGGTGGTCTTAGCCATGTAATCCACCTCCCATTGGATTACATGGCTAAGTCAGAATTAAAGCAGGCGTAAGGAAAGTAGCGGTAACCGTGGTTAGCGCTACTTTTCTTATCGCTATGCTTGTTAGCGATTCCCTTGATAATTGGAGAAATGTCGTTTAGTGACATTTCTCTAGTTATTTCGGGAAGGAACGCCCACTTTGCATCTCATTAGAGATGCAAAGCTGGGCGTTCAGTAAACAGGCGCTAAGGCATGGAATCACGCGTTAGCGTGTCCATGCTGATAGGGCGATAAAATTATCGCCGCTTTTCGTCCGAAACCGGACGCTAAAGAGGCGATAATTTTATCGCCTCGCCTTGCTGATATGCCCCTATGTCGTTCTAGCTGCGGGTAATAGGAACAGTAAGGCCCAGACTGCCAAGCTAGGCCCATACTGAACAGGAAACAAGCAACCCTAGATGCGTTTCTGCCTGTTGGGCCTCATAAAGAGGGTGCAGCTTGAGTCCTGTGGCACAATGAGCGCTGAACTCTCATCTGAGCATCCCCGTTGAACTTAGGGCGTTGCACTGAGGAAAAAAAGTTTAATTAAGAGCAGAAAAATTGCATTTATGCCTACATAATCTTATCAAATTTCTGGCATAATGTGTGATTCAAAATAAAGGGAGTGGAACTCCACTCCCATCCCGGACGCACAGCGTGATTTCTTTGTAATAAAGATGCTGATGTTTTTTATTCATTTCAAACACATTTATTTTACGATAATCCAATGATCCACATGTTCATTCCATTTTGCTTTGTCACAAGAGAGCCATTACATGTATTTACGTTTCTGATACTGCGGATATGTCCATCCAGACCTTTTTCCGAAGCAGGAAATATACATGATTCATCCTCAGTAGTATGATCTTCCCAATGCATTTCGGGCTAATTTCATCGCCCTTCGTCAGGGGTTCACTACAAATATCAAACATCGACATTAGATCCTGTGTTTAGACTTCACCACGCATCACATACTAAAACTTCAGTTTTGCTTAATCCATATATGTAATTGTTACCATGAGCGGAGTTCCGCTCCCTTTATTTTGATGTTTCTAGCCCACGCGGTTGGAGGGCAGACCGCGCACCCGGGCTGCACGCATAAACTATCAAATGGATAAAATCAGCAAAAGCAAATGAAAAAATGAAGAAAAAGGTGTGCACTTTCACTCTCTAATTGATAATGTGTGATTCAGCATCCCACAATAGAGGAGTGCGGTTTGCCTACGTCATCATATGTAATGTAACACCTTCCAACAAGACAATGCAGAACATTCACATATGGTTTTAATGCAAGGAGAAGTGATCACTTCCATGCTGCTGCTCGGGGGCCTCCAGCTGGCCATGGAGGTCCAACCTGACCTTTGCCATAACTTCCCACCAGCACTGGGGTCTGCTAGGGATGATGCTTCTTGTGAGGTTGCGAGGGCCTTCCCAGGATGCTCTTGGCTTTTATTCTGAAAATTCTCATAGTGCTTTCTCACTTTTCTTTCTCTTCAAGTCGCAATCCTTATTGCAGAATACGTCCTGGTGGCCTTTACCCAGACAACCAGGAGTACATTGTGGGCATGCTGGTGCTGGTACTCCATACAACTGAAGTACATTTTTGAGAATTAATTCCCTAACTATGTCCACTTCTTCCTGCACCAAGATGGGCGCCCTGTATATCCTCTCCTCAGCCATGATTGGCTGATTTTGCTCCTCATCTATATTATGACTGGGTATGTGCGAATGGCTGATAACTCTGCCCCTCTTGCTTCAACATAAACTGTGTAGATCATGAAAAACAGCAAAAATAAAGGAGACAGAAATATGGGAGTATGCGATACCAGGCCCTGATACATGAATTTACTTCACTCACACACCACTTCCATCACTCTTTTACCCAGATTGTGTTTCTAAGTGTATTCATGTGCAGTAGATGTCATAATCTGCAAACAAATCCAGAGTCATGTTTACTCCTATATAAAAGCTAATGATTTGTAGGTGCTACATCAGAATCCAATCAATCAATCAAGGGTCGGTTAAGCACAACTACTCACCTGTGAGGGTCTCAAGGCGCTGGGGGGGAGGAGCGGAGCTGATCCGTCTAAGTGCTGGGGTCATTCAAATTACTCTTAGGAATGTAAGCAAAAGGTGCTCATATATTTTTGCTGTCCATGTGTCACGTTTGTGTATTGCATCGTGGTGTGGCCAACAATTGTCTCTCAGGATATTATTTGTGGATGGTGACATGGCCCACCTTTAATCTTGGAGTCAAGATTTCCCTTCCACTCTGTTGCAACTTGCAAAAGCCCATCCCAGATGAGGCGCATGGCTACAATTGGGTCACGGACATTCAGACCTTTATCTCTGGGCACCCCAACACAATCAAACCATCTGAGGTTTTTAATAACAATACCTACAATTCTCTTTCTTTCCCTTGCCATGCCTATAGTAGCAGGCACAGAACTCTTGCTGTTGCAAATGTTTTTGCTTTTACCCAAATGAGTAACAATCAAAAAACCGTCTAACTTTCCTGTCACTCATTGACTGTATGCTTGCATCTGACCATGTCCAGCAGTCCGCTGGACCGCTGTCTGCTCCCACTGAGGCTGTGATCCCCATTTACAAATCAGTTACCATCCCAAACTGGAAGTAAAATGGGCTTAGTACTTATGGAAAAGGGTTTTCGTTGTAGAATTTGTGACCTCAAAATCTATGTCTACACCTGCATTTGGGCATAAAACCCAAAGAGGCTTGAGAAGTTTGATGCACTGGCTGAAGATGGAGAGTGCTTCTCTAAAAAGCCCAGAAGAACATGTCAATGAAGTTTTCATCCTTTCTTGTTGATATCCACAGAGCTCATCTACTATGAAAAAATGGAGTATAGCAATCATACCGCGATCACAGAGTTTATCATGCTGGGGTTCTCCAAGCTTCTCCGGTTCCAGACCTTGCTCTTCACTCTCTTCCTACTCATCTACTCCATGACATTGACTGGAAACATTGGCATCATCCTTGTTACCCTTCTGGACCCTCACCTTCACAAGCCCATGTACTTCTTCCTCTGTAATCTGTCCTTCCTGGACGTCTGCTACACCTCAACCACAGTTCCCAAGATGCTAGACTTACTCTTGTCCCAGAGTAAGAGCATGTCTTATGCTGGCTGTGTGCTTCAGTTGTATTTCTTCTTCTCCTTTGTTGGTGCAGAGTGTATCCTGTTGGCAGCCATGTCATATGACCGGTACGTGGCAATCTGTTTGCCCCTCCGTTATCCCACCATCATGAACCAGAGGGTGTGCCTGCAGCTGGCGGCAGCGTCTTGGAGCAGTGGACTACTGAATTCCATCATACACACATTCTTGGCCTTCCAGTTGCCATTTTGCGGCTTCAATGAAATCGATTACTTTTTCTGCGACATCCCACCCTTGCTGTCTCTAGCATGTGGTGACACCACATTGAACGTGGTGATGCTACTGGTCATAGGGGTCTTCATTGCAATGACGCCCTTCATGTGCATCATTGTGTCCTACATATACATCATCTCTTCCATCCTGAAAATACGTTCCACCCAGGGGTGGGGGAAGGCCTCCTCCACGTGTGCCTCCCACATCATTGTGGTCATCCTGTACTATGGCAGCTCCATCTTCACCTATACACAGCCCTTCTCCAGCTACTCACTGGACAAGAACCACCTGCTCTCTCTCTGTTACAGTATCATCACCCCCATGCTCAACCCCCTCATCTACACATTAAAAAACCAAGAGGTGAGGAGGGCACTGAAGAAGGTGTCATGCAGCAGAAAGACTTCCTCAACCATAGAAAAAAATAATGGACAACAACTTCCCATGGAGAATATTACATTATCATTTTGGAAAACACTAACCTTACGAACAGAGTGTGCCCAGCAATAATTCAAATAAAGCATACATAAGGCCAGAACACAGCATGTGACTCATGGCGGGGGGAATTGTTGGGTTACCGCAGATCACTCGATGGAACATGGGTTGGGCGTTTCCAGTAAAGTAATGAGAATGTTTAGGAAATTGTGGCCTCTGTGGTCCATCATACCTTGTTGCTGACAATAATTCATTAAAGGAGCCCTGACGTCAGTGTATTTGTTGTATCATTTTCTCACAGGGGCCTTGATGTCTTTAGTATCAAATTTGTGGCACATTCTACTCAACTATTGGATTACAGGGATCCTTTAGGGTTTTCCATAGTGAGCCTTAGGGCCGGATAGCCCTAATTGGCTTCAGGGTTCTGCCCTCCCCTTTATCTGCCCTTATTTCCTACTTTCCTAATCCTTTGTCAAGGGAGAGTTGTGGCGCAGTGGCCAGGGTGGCTGACTCTGGAGTGCGGGGCTCACGGTTCGATTCCCGGCAGCTCAGCTCAGCACCATGTGAGTCTGAGAAATAGCTCACTTAATCTCCCCGACAGCCCCCTGCGCTTTAAGACCCTTAGGGGTGAGCAGTTCGCGCTTTACAAATTTTAGATTTGGATTTTTTTGTCAAGAATCACTTTATTCGATTTGATCAATGTAAATCATAAAAGTAGATAAAATCAAACAATTCATTAAAAATTAGAAAACTAAACAGTAAAATTGGACCATCAGAATTATTACTACTGAAAACCTGAATTTCAAACACGTGCTAAGAACCATGGTAGATAAAAAGGCACATGTGGTGTAGATAAAAATTACAAATACAGTAAAGCTGACTGCTCTTGACTGAAATTCATGGGGGAAAAAAGCTGGAGAATAAAAATGTAATGTAGTATATTTGGGACAAACAAGGACAAGCTGCAAAGTACCTGAAATAGCTACCAAATCAAAAGTGCATAGGGGGATGTTAGAGGTCTTGTGCCATCCTAGAATAAGCTGGAGGAACAAATTCAAACAAAAATAAATCAGAAATCTTCTATTATGGGAGGGCATTTCTAGTGTTAAATAAAATTCAGTTTTATTCATTGATTGAACCATGGAATAATGGGTCAACAAACCTTTGATCAGTGCAAGAGCTTCCCTTTTTTTCACACTCCCTCGCAAAAAATGCTCGTTTGCCCCACACAATGTCCGCTTTGGTAATACAATCTGGGTCAGAGAAGAGATCAGATCTGCTAAGATCACTCAAGGTGCACATAATATAGTGCAGCCAAGGTATACAGTGTGACAGTTCCAGATCCATACAATCACTTAAAATACTTTTGTTAAAAACAAGTTCACCTTTCATCAATACTGGGAGCCACAGTAAGAATGGGTAATAGGGATACTTTAGGGTTTTCCATAAAGTGAGCCTTAGGGCCGGATAGCTCATATTCACTTCAGGGTTCTGCTCTCCCCTTTATCTGCCCTTTTTTCCTACTATACTAATCGTCTATAGTACGATATTGTTTACTAGAAGTATTATAAAAAATGCTGACTCATTTAGAGGGAGGGTGAAGGAATGTGAGGCAGTGAAATCTGTCTGATGGCTGGTTGATTCACACTGAAAGCGCCTGCACCAATCATTAGGCAGGCTGTCCTGGGGTGGTGAAGTAATCGCCCTAGCCTTAGAGGTCTGCCACATCTCAGGGTATCTACATTTGTGATGCCCTGCAGCGTCACTGGTAACCGTGCCCTGGCACATCAAGCTTCAGCTCTGTAGTGTAGCACCCAGGGTTGCATGTTAATCCGCCTGTCACCTCACCCTCTTCCATCTTGTCAGAAAATGGGGTGAGGTCAATTGGGATCACTGACCCCACCCCATCCTGTGACAAGTCCAAGACTGTGGGCAGCTAGGTGAAAGTGGAGCCTGTGTTGGTGCATCAAAAGACACACAATTGATGGAAGGAATGCAGAACAAATCAAAACATTCACCCCCAGTCAAGAGATCTGGTTTAAATCCATCATTCTTTTACTCACCAGGCCATCCCAGTTCAGACCTGGCCATATGCAAATCAGTCTGACCCTGTGCCTCCTGGGAACAGTCCAGACCGAACTGCCAAGCCAGGTCCTCCCTGGAACGGAAACAAGCATCCTAGGACCAGTTTGGGGGTTTCACCCCTCATAAGCCAGGATAGCTTGAATCCAGTGGCACAGTGAGTCCGAGACCCACATCTGGGCATACCCAGCGCACTTAGGGCGAGAAAACAAAAGACACACAATTGATGGACGGAATGCAGAAGAAATTAAAACATTCACCCCCAGTCAAGAGATCTGGGTTAAATTCATCATTCTTTTGCTCACCATGACATTCCAGTTTGAACCCAGCCATATGCAAATCAGTCGATGGATTTAGGACCAGATCTCTGTACTGGAGTGAATGTATGACATTGTTCTGCATTCTGTCCATCAATTGTTCTTTTTGCATTTGTCACCCCGAGTGGGATGGGTATGTCCAGACGTGGGTCCCGTGCTCTCCCTGCCACTGGAGTCAAGCTATCCTGGCAGATGAGGGGTGAAACCCCGAAACCGGTCCTAGGATGTTTGGTTCCAGTCCAGGGAGAACATGGCCTGGCAGTTCGGGCTGGACTGTTCCCATTGTGCACAAAGTCAAGACTGATTTGCATATGGCTGGGTTCAAACTGGAATGGCATGGTGAGCAAAAAAACAATGGATTTAAGGCCCAGATCGCTGTACTGGGGTGAATGCATGACATTGTTCTGCATTCTGTCCATCAATTGTTCTTTTTGCATGTGTTGGTGCATCAGCATGGTGCATATACTGTGCAAGGTCCTGCTTTCATTTTCCTGCTTCAGTGCTTGTGGTGAGAGAGGGCTGTGTTCTTGCCCCGAGGGTCCTAAAACACTGGAAGGGGAGGACCAGAATCAGATCCATACGGGCATTTGCGAGAAGGTTGCAAAATGGTATAAAATAGCATGTGCATGAGTGTGGATATGTGAATGTGTGTGTGTGCATGTGTGTGTGTGAGTGAGGGCCAGATGTATGTGTGTGTGTGTGTGCATGTGTGTGTGCATGTGTGTGTATGTGAGGGTGTGTGTATGCATGTGCATATGTGTGCATGCATGTGTGTGGGTGTGTGTGCGTGCATGTGTGAGTGAGTGAGTGTCGGGTGTGTGTGTGCGTGCATGTGTGTGTGAGTGTGTGTGGGTGTGTGCATGTGCAAATGTGTGCATGCATGTGTGTGTGGGTGTGTGAGTGTCAGGTGTGGGTATGTATGCACATGTGTGATTATGCATGTGTATGACTAAGGTGAGCTAGAGTGAGTGTCAGTGGGAGTGAATGAGAATACATGAAAATGAGTAACAGTGAGTGCATCTGTGAGCGAAAATTAGTGACTCAAAGTGAGGGAGAGTAAACAAGAAGGAATGGTAAAGAATGTGAGAAGAACAGTGAATGTAAGAGTGAGTGTAAGTGAATGTCATAGATAGTAAGAGTGAGTAAGCGAGAATGAATGAGTGATAACGAGTGTGCAGGGGAGTGAAAAGCATGATGGAATGAGAGTGAAAAGGCATGCATGATTATTAGTGTGAGCGATAATGAGTCTGAGTAAGTAAAGGTAACTGAGTACAAATGAGAGTGTGCATGAGTGTGTGAATGTCTTATGCTTGTGGGTCTGCTGCTGGCCCATAACACTGGAGATAATTATTGGCTTACAGAGGCACTGAGGGCACTGTGCTGCAACTAGCATTCTGGAGGAATTTTGTGGCATATGGAACACCCTTGGCCAAATGCAAGCCCCAGCGTACTATAGGTAGCACCAGGCACACGGGAGACCCATGACATAATGCTGGTGTTTACATAATGGAGGAAATAATTGACAACTGGGGCAGCAGTGCCTATAGGCTTGCCATTACCCTCATGGCACAATGTTGACACTGGCATACTAAAGTTAGTACTTGGTATATAAATTACCTGTGGAAAAACACTGGCAGTGGTAAACAGGAGATACTTCTTGGTGTAACGGGAACCCAAAGCAAATGGTGGAGGTTGCATATTAGAGATACTTATAGCATAAGGGAGGACAACCATGCCATATAGGGGTGGGCTAAAATGTCAAAACACTGGCCCTTGCATAATAGAGGTAATGTTTGGCATATGGGTCACCCTTGGAATATGATAAATTCTGCCACTGACATTCTGCAGGTAATTCTTGACACATGGGGGAACCCATTAGAAAATTGACATGGGGACCCATTAGAAAATGCATTATTTTACCGCATAGTGTCAGTTTTTGCAGGGACCTTTGACCCTATTGACGGCATTATTTAGCTGGGCATACCACAGCTAGATTCCTTAGCTCATGAAAGTAGACACCAGGTGTATAGCACAAGATAACCATTCTAGTGAACAGGAAAAGGAAACTAACAGGGGGTTCTTTAAAGGGATGTATACCTGTCAGGGACTGTAGGTGAAATAAGCAAGGAAACTCAGACAAAGTAACTCTGGACGAACAATGTTTATCCTCAATGCCTATGAGGAATATTAGCAAAAGACACGCAATTGATGGACAAAATGCAGAACAAATCAAAACATTCACCCCCAGTCAAGAGATCTGGGTTAAATCCATCATTCTTTTGCTCGCCATGGCATCCCTAGTTTAGACCTGGCCATATGGAATAGTAGGCATCCCATGTAGCATCATTTAATGAAATATAATAATAACAAATATAACAAGGACATTAACCAACATCAGCGTGAGTAACATGAAAGTATTTTTTCATCACCAATGGATTTAAAAACTTTCAATGCTTGGTTTTATCCCAGAACACTAACTCCTAACGAGGTACTTCTCTAGTTTTTTTCTTCTTTAAATATTTTTCTTGAAATTTAGATACAGACACAGACAAAAGCAATATTCCATCACCAACATCAACACAATTCTGACAGATTATGATAATCAAACAAGCCTGCAGTATATATTGAGGCGTCAAAGGATTTCCGCTGCTTATATTCCATGATGTCATAGTCATCACCACAGATGTACTCAATGACCTATACTCTGGTTATTGACAGTAATTCAGTTGAGTTAAGGAAGAATACAAAAACACATATATGCATACCCCTTAGTAATAGCAGGGGTAAGAGCAGGTCTGTAGTTCAGAGGTCACATAACCCATAGGAGATCCGGCATATCTCCTGAGGCGTGCAGCTGAGTTTTCTGGTCCAGGATGAGACCCCAAGGCCAGCAGTGAGGGGCAAGCTGCAGGATGCAGGCACCTGCTGTGCTCCCATGGCTTTAGTCCAGCAGCAGTAGCCCATTCAGCCCCAGATCCCCTGACCGCAGCCTCTAAAAACAAGGATTTTACAGGCTTTTGTCCACCCCTCCTTATTATGGTTGGACATACCTATGTATCCTCATTGGTTCAGATCGAATTCCATTGCTCTTACCTTAAGTTCTGAGCAAATCACATTTGAGATGAATGATGTGTGACTTTTGTAGAGGTCTGAACATGCCAATCCCTCTTAGACCAATAATAACATTAATTTCCTGTTAGTGTTTTAATCACTCAATTCACAGGGTAACAGATCATATGTCACTCGCACATTAGCACAGGTGTAATGAGATGGGCCACAGCAAAACCTGCTGAAGAGATTACATCAAATCTGACAGGAAGCTAAATCTTGGTCCATAGAGTTTTCCACACTCCACGATCTGCGGAGCACATGGAGTTCGAAAAAACTTTGCAGAGAGGAGTTTTTTCCTTGCTCGCGCTCGCCAATGTTAAAATGGCAAGTGCGAGTGAGGAAAATCCAACGCTAGACCACCTCCCAGAAAGATTTCTCAAAGCGGGTGGTCGCAACCGCTCACATTGAGAAACCACCGTTTGTGTTGAAGAAGCTGCCACTGCTTCTTTCTGCCACTTTAGTGGCAGAAAGAAGCAGCACCTTCTTGCGCTGCACATGGTGCAGTTCATGATGATTTTCCAGCACGGGACAAACACCCGGCGCTAAAAGTCAGCGCGAACGGAGAAACCTAATGCACTCTTTTTTGGTCAATTTGTTTTGTCTTTTGATCAATTCACAAAGTTCCGCATAGTGGAGCTCCGCGAACTCCGCCCAGGCCTACATTACTGTTTACTGTGGAAAAATTGCAGGTGTTATGGAAATTAAGTAGTACAGCTGTATATGGGGGTAGCAGAAAGGCATCGCGTCACACTACATTTGGAGAGGAGCTCTCTAACGCATAACTGCTGTGATGAAAATAAAGAAATAAATATACATTATTTTAAAAAAAATTACAATCTCTTGGGCTCTCACGGGATTGTGACTATTAAAAAGGAGTAGGTGAGTTCTCAATACACTCCACTAGAAGAAATACATATTGTGCTGCTTTTTATTGAGAGGAATTGTGTAGGAGATAAGTACTGTGATGATTAAAAGGTTAATTCTGTTCTAAATAAACAAATGTTACGATCTCATGAAACTCCAGCAGAATCATGAAAAGTAGGAAGAAGTAGGTGATGTTTGAATACACTCAGATATGCACACTTCTTACTCTAGAAAGAAGTGTTAATTGATATTGTGTTTATCAGAATCTACTATTTACTTCCATCATCTTGGGAAGAGTTGTGAGTTGAGTTAAGGCTCTTTCCGAACCCTACTATGCGCACCCATCATCCAACAGAAGTTTCTCAGTGGAGAGGCCAGTCCATCCATATACCCTACCATGCACACCTTCATTTCAGAGAGATGTCTCAAAGAAGAGGCCTGTCAATTCCCATACACCCTACTATTCACACCTATCATCTGAGAGAGGGGTCTCCAAGGAAAGGCCAGTCCAACCACACAACCTACTACCAATACCTGTCATTTGGGAGAGATCTCTCAAAGGAGAGGCTAGTCCCTCCCTATGCACTACTATGCACACCTGTCTTCTGAAAGAGAAGTGTGAAAGGAGAACACAGTCCTTCCAAACACCCTATTACGCACACCTGTCAACTGACTGAGAGGTCTGAAAGGATGACCCAGTCCCTCTCCACACCCTACTATGCACAACTGCCATTACGGAGAGAGGTCTCAGCAGAGAGGTCAGTCCATCCATACACCCTACTACACTCATCCATCATCTGAGAAAGAGGTCTGAAAAAAGAGGGAAGTCCATGCAAACACCCTACCATGCGCACCTGTCATGTGAGAGAGAGGTCTGAAAGTAGAGGCCATTCCATGCACTCACCATTTTATGCACACCCGTGATTTGAGCCAGAGATGTGAAAGGAGAGGCCAGTGCCTCTCCATTCACTAATACGCAGACGTGTCATTTGAGCGAGAGGTCTCAAAGGAGAGGCCAGTCGCTCCCCATACACCTTACAATGCACACCGTCGCTACCCGGGTTTTCCTCCCCAGGCTTTCCCTGCTCACCATTCTTCCCGCCGACAGAAGCCACCCTAGGACCTTCTTAATGCAGGCAGTAGCACAAACGCATTAGTAGGCAACTGGGCACCTAGATAGCCACTTGCCAGTGGCCTTCAGTTCCTGCTTGTTTCAGCCTGATCAAGTTGCGACCTTTTGACAAAGTGACACTGCCTGGGTTTTCCTGCCCAGGTTTTCCCTGCTAAACTTTCATCCAGCCAACAGAAGCACCACCCACCCCAGGACCTACTTAATGCAAGCAGCAGTGCAACTGCACAGAGGACGCGCACAGGTGCAGTAGGTGTGCCGCTGGTGTGCCGAAGGTGCACAAAAGGCAAGCTAGTCTGCACCCGTCCCTGCTTGGACTGTGCCCAGCGCCAGGAACCATGACCAACTGTCTGTCATCGCTCTCAAAGTCCGATCTCTTGGGAAACACTCCACCAAAATCTGGGACCCCTTCCACAGCAACACACAAGACCTTCTCTTCCTGACTTAAACATGGCTCAACCCAGCCTCCAACCCAGATATTGCCATAGCCGCCCATCTGCCTACAAAATCATACACCAGGACCAACTCAAAAACCAGGCAAAGGACTCGCAACTATCTACAGAAACACGATTGACTGCACAACCTCAATGGACTCAGACACAAACCTTATGGAAAACCTCCACTTTCAAAATACAAATGGACTACAACGCCACCCTTAAGGGAACCCTCATTTACAGTTTCCCAGACCCATGAGCGGAATTCTGCAACTACATCACAGACTTCATCGCTCCCCTCTCCATCAGATCAACCAATTACATCCTCCTCCGGGAGCTCAATTTCCATCTGGAAGACACCACAGACCCTAACTCCACTGCCCTCCTCAACAGTCCCAGCAAACTTGAACTCACCCAGTTCATCCAAGGACCAAGCCACTCAGCAGGCCATATTCTCAACCCTGTTTTTTCCTCCAACAACAGGATCACCACCACCCACATAACCCCACTCTCATGGTCCGACTACTATATCATACATTTTAAGATACCCGACCACCATACCACCCTACCAGAAAAACTCCAAGCAAATTCAAGAGACTGGGGCAAAATATCTAAAGGAAACTGGACCAAACCCCTACAGGAATGCCCACTAAACCATATAAGGAACCTCAATGTCTACACCAATCACTTCAATAAATGGCTCACCATCTTGCCCAACCACACCACTCCCAGCAGAAACAATGCCTACAAAAATAACAACCAACCCAGCTGGTATAAAAACAACCCTAGAAAGTCCAAGCTCACTGCAAATAACTTGAGAGAAAATGGAGACTTGACAAAAACAGCTCCGCAAGATCCACATATAAAACCGGCCTCTACCACCAACAACTATGAGACGCAAAGAAAAATGCCCTAACTCACAGACTTGAAGCCAGCTCCAATGACCAAAAAGAACTCTTCACTATCGTCAAGGAGTTCTCCAATTCCACAGCTGCCAACAACATCATCCCATCCCAAGCACTCTGCAACAACCTCTCAAACGTCCTCAAACGGATGATTCCCAAGGCCTACAACACCTACAACACATTAGGTGTTGTAGTCCTACAACATATTCGACCCACAGCATACCAATTCAAACTCCCCAGACCAGCTGGACACCTCCTTTATTTGCAAACAGCAGCTAAGCAACTGGAAGACTCTCTCAAATGAAGAAACCACTGCCCTGATGAATACCATTCACTTAGGGGCCACCTCAGACCCATGCCCCCACTTCATATATAACCTTGAAATAGCCAGCATTTCCCTTGCGCTCACCGCTATTATCAATACTCCATAACCATCGCCACCTTTCTGTCTTGCTGGAAAAATGCAGAAGTCAATACCCTATTGTAGAACCTAACAGCGAACTTTAACACTCTCAGCAGCTACAAACCCATCTTGCTACTGCCTTTTCAAGCTAAAGTCATGGAGAAACCCATCAATACCCAACTTGCAGACCACCTAGAACTCCATCAACACCTTGACAGCTCTCAATCAGGGTTTCATACCAACCACAGCACAGAGACATCCCTCATTAAAGCCACTGATGCAATGTGAAGCATCTTTGACTGAGGAGAAATGACTACAGTCATACTCCTCGACCTCTCTGCAGCTTTGATATGGTCTCCCAAAAGTCTCTCATCAGAAAGCTTCAACACTTGATTATCTATCAATCAGCCCTCAAGTATCCTCCTTCATCATGGACAGAACTCAACAAGATAGACTTCCCCCCTACACCTCAGAACCCAAGAAACTCATCTGCGGAGTCCCTCTAGGATTGTCGCTCAGCACAACACTCTTCAACGTCTACCTTACACCCCTCATGGACATCGTCAGAGCCCACGGCATCAGCATAGTATTCTACACCAAAGACACACATCTAATCCTCTTCCTTATCGACTCAAACTGCACTGCCAAAGCAAACTACGCCAACGGCATGAGCAAAATCTCTACTTGGAGTAAAAACAACTGCCTGCAGCTCAACACAGACAAAACCAAAGTTCTTATCTTTGGCAACAAGCACTTCGCCTGTGCTGCCTCTTGGTGGCCCTCCAAACTTGGCCCCCTACATACCCCTGCAGACATACCAAGAATCTCAGGATCACCCTGGACACAAACCTCTTCATGAGCAAACATGTTAATACCATCTCCTCATCCTGCTTCCACATCCTGCGACTGCTACACAAGATTTTTATGCGGATCCCACAGAATACCACACAAACGGTCACCCAGACTCTCATCACAGGTGGACTTGATTACCGAAACACCCTTGTTAGACCTGGCACCATTGGCGTGGGTCTCCCTCCCATTTTTCACTGTTGTCTCCTCTGTTTTTGCTGGTGTTAGATGCTCTGGGCGCTGTGCCACTGCCATTCAGTGCCACAGCGCGAATGCTCCCTGTGTAAATATGTCTATATGAATTGGTATATCGCTGATTGGCTTATTTGGTTTACCTGTTAGTCCCTAGTAGTGTGGCCTGTGTGTGCCCAGGGCTGGTAAACCAAATGCTGCTGGTGGGCATGCAGCGCTGGTTTGCGCCACCCACAGAAGCAGCTTGTAAAGTGTGTCTCAGACCTGCCACTGCAGTGTCTGTGTGCAGTCCAGAACTGCCATCTTGGCTGTGAAGTGCACCCACTTCCCAGCCCCTGAACCTTCCCTTGGCATCATGTAAGTCACCCCTATGGTAGGGTGCATTGTATGTGTAAGGTAGGACATGCCTTGGTGTGTGTAGCATGTCCTGGTAGTGAATTATGCCCCATTTCGTTTTTCACTACTGTAAGGCTACCTGTTCCTCATAGGCTAGAATGGGCAGTTTGACTATTACATTCTATAGTCCTAACTGGCCCCAGGAACATGGTAAAAAAACGAATTTAGTATGCCTGAGCTCAGAATAATAAAATACATCTTTTAGCAGGGGCGGTGCGTCCATTGGGGCGTGGCCCCCCCGCCCGCAGCTCCCTCGGCGTCTTTGAACCTAAGTAAACTGAATGAGTTTACTTAAGTTCAAAGACGCCGGGAGAACTGACAATCATGTCAGTCAGCATGACGTCGGATCGCGCACCCCCTTCAGAGTCTGAAGGGGTGGGCGGTCCTGCGTCATGTTGACTGACATGATTGTCAGAGGGACCAGGGGCAGCAGGCAGCACTGCAGCACAAGTGCGCATGAGTGGGCAAGGGCACCGAATTTTCGCGCCGTGCCCAGTCATGCGCACTTGTGTGTGCACTGGCTAGCAAGATGCCCATTAGGAGAGCGAGGGTTGAGCAAAGGCTCAAACCTCGGTCTCCTAATGGGCAGGCGGGCGAGAGGTAACCGTGCCCTAAGCCAATCCTGGCGCTGCCAGCAGCGCCAGGATTGGCTGAGAGGGGCTATGCGCAAACGAAACGGAGTCGGACCCGAGGCGGCGCGGACGGCGGACCTGCTCAGCTTAGGTAGGATTTTCTTTTTTTAGTTGAAAAATAAAATCCCCCGGGCCCCCGGCACCCCCACCCCCCCCCGCACGAGCCGCGACTGTAATAAATTCACATATTGTGTGCATGGGGCACTCATCTGTAAACAGCCAACGTGTTAAATAAATAGCAGCTCTGCTTTGCTCCCAAAGCGACAAACTGCAGCCATAAAATACATGATAAAACACTGTTCCAACCTGACGCGTTATGGAGTGTGCGCAGCCGCGCTACTCCTCTACAGCTCTTCACATCGGAAAAGCATACATACCATAGGTCCGATTCAGGCGGGAGACTCCAGATTTTTTAAGACAAAAATGGGTTAACTTTACCTGTGTCCCGCCTAAAATTGTCTGTGCTTCAAAGTAATTCAATGGGGAAAATAAGTCCCCCGATTTACTATTCAAAATGTCTCTCTTTGTAGTGTCGAAATGTTGGCATGGATGGAAGAGTGAGCATACTGCCCACTGTCCAGAACACTGCCACCAAGTGCTTCAGATCTTCAAACTCCACAAAGTTAAAATGTGCACCGAGGCTCCATAAAAAATGTAAGCTTGTGCCTAAGTAGTACTAGTGTTCTGTGCAACGAATTGTCTCACCATACTCCGCTGCAACGCTGTTCGTTACGGGAGGTTAATGATTTTATACATTGTGGGGCTAATGCAATTCTCTCAGAGGCCTGGAGCTCCCACTTGTGTTGCTGGAACACTATTAGAAGATAAGAGACTGAGAAGAATTGTATTCATTCAGAATATTGAAATTGTTGAAGGAGCGGAAGGTTCAAGGCGCTACATTGTGGCTCTTTCTTAATTAAAGTGATGTAGACATTGAGCTTGAAGTTCACTGATCAATTTTTCTACAAATCTAAAGAACGCAGTGCACGCCCAAACAACGCTAACCGACAATACGAATAATGTATTTTTTTATATGCCGTTTTTATTCAACTTGTGCCGTTTCTTGACTGTGTAAATAACTGGCTGCAGACATCTGGTGAATGTCAGAACGGAAACATGGAGCTCTGTAACCCTGCGACGGCAAAATTAAATTGGCAAAAGCAACATCAGACAGAGCGAAGGGTACAGCTTTTCCTCAAGGTGCTAGAACTGATGTCAGCAAGGAGCGAGAAAGGGGGCAGGAAGGGGAATGAAGGGACAGGCACGTGACATGGGGAAGAAGGAGGTGGGCTAACAGAGCACAGGACAAAGAAAGTGTGGGGGGTCCGATGGGAAGACATTGAACTGGGTTAAGTTTTAATCGCGATGCCTGTGAAGAAAGTGATGCACATCGCAGGGCTTTTGTTTTTGTTTGTTTCAAGTGCGTTGCAGCTTGCAGAGTGCGTATGTTTTCAAACTGAAATGCAGAAAAGCCTTAGTTACATTTTAGTAAAAGAAACCTCTTTCTTTAACGCATTTGGTGCTTTTGAGGGCTGGGGGGCGCTGGGTGAGTGAATGATGGTTTTGTTTCTGCATCTGCGCTAGAACGCTTTGAAAACGAAAGGTCAGAGTGTAATTGCTTTTCCAATGCATCAGCTAAGCTTTTGTGATTCTGAATTTAAGATGTGGTAATTTGCAAACCAGGATATTTGATTTGCGCGTTCATCGGAGACATGTTTGAATTTGTTGGCAAACTTACTGAACTTAAATGGCGCTCTTCTACCGACTCGGTTGGATTGTATTTTTTAGACGTTTTGTGTTTAGGTAATGTTTATTTCTTGATCTTTAAGGACGCTAAATGCTTGTGCTTGTGTGAATGCCACGTGTGTGTGCATACACATGTTGCATACATATACATCATATTTAGATCAGGTGTGTGGGTCTGGCATGTTTGAAAGGCTCTGCTGGGGCGGGATTTATAAACAAAGGATAGTGTGGGGCAATATTTTGGTGTTTTCTGCCTCCCGCTGCCAAGTTTGAGGGAGGCTTGCGTGGGCTCTAATGCTGTCGCCATGCTCCCTCCACCATTAAATGGAACGGAGAATTAAGCAACCTATTTGTGCTGGTTATTTTTGCTGGCATTTCAGTTTGTTACCTATCCTCTTTTAAGGATTCATTATTTGTGTTCACTTTTATATCCTTTCACTTTGTCACTCTATCAGACTCAACTATGTCATTCTGTGTTTGACTGATCCCGGTTTAAAAGAACCAGGGGTGGTGTTGGCGATTAAGAGGCTGAGGCCGTTTCAGAGAACAGTTTGTGTTGCCAGCATTAGCTTTATGATATGCACATAATTTAAATTACCACCAGCAGCGTTCCCTACTCTCAAACTGAAATAGTGCTGTCACAAATCTGGTTACGTGATACACTTCTGATCTGGTTCTGAGCCAAAGCATTTCTCTGTCATGTCAAAATGGTTCCCACCTGATTTTGGCAGTATAATAGCAGCCATGTTCTCGGAGTCACGCTTTGTGAATATGGTTTGGAGCGTCATTAACAGTTAAAGGGTGATACTTTTCACAGTGAAAGCCTCCTATATGCTCCCTGCTTCTGCCACTCCTGCCTGAGTTCGCTTGTCCTATTCTACCCCCACAGGCACACACCGCTCATTTGTGGATTCATTCGCTCAGACACTCAGCCAAGCACCTGCTTGCTCAGTCACCCCCAATTTCTTTCGAAGGCTCTTGTCCTCCGTTCTGCAGAAACGCCTGCCATATTGTTTTCTCATAAATGCCCGCTACACTGCATGCAAGAGTTCAGTACTGAACTTCATTCACTCGTCATGCCCCAGCCGTCCAGGATCCTGAGAGCTAAGAGCGGAAGAAGCAGGCATGGGTCTGCACCCGCTTCTTTTCATGCATCCTTATCGTAACGCGTGTCTTCATGGAGTACACGGCACCGACTGGGTATGCTGCTCATTCCAACATTTTATATTCAGTTTCAGAGAGAGGTGCATATGTACGGTCACTTGTACACATATGAGTTCCAAGACTGTGAAAGACGTTTATTCAGAATATCCCCCCCCCCCACACACACACACACACAAATCAAAATAAGTGGGCAAGGGCAAGCCAAAACATTAGATGGGCAAATCGCGCAGGAGCTGAGCCAGTGGTCTAGCTCGTCCCTAAGAGCCAACGCAGGAGCTGAGCCATAGAACTACCCGTTCTACACACCCCACAACAGAGGCATGTAAAGTATAACCATACTGGTGGAAGGAAAAAAAAAAATGTTAACTGTTTTCTTTTACATCTGTGTTTCAGTGTGATACTTTGCACTTCCTTCGACTATGTTGAAATTAAGATGTGTTTTTTTATCCAACATTCTAAGGTGAGAGAAGGTGGCACTGAGCTTGCTCTGAAGTTCTGTGTTCTGCTATAGGTGATGAACTTGCCACATAGAGAATTTTATGGCGTTCCGGAGCATGAGTTGTGTTTGAGTGTTGCTTCCTTCTTTATTCCTTTTTGTTTCCTTTGGCTCTCATTCATAGTATATGTACAATTGCTAAGTGCTTGTATTCATAAACCTTCTACTCTATTTAAAGGTATTTTCTGTATTCCTGGTATGAATGGCTCCAAACTAAATGGCCAAGAATGAGTTCTGCTGTTGGAATATGCAGAAGGGTTCAGGTTTGTGCAGTAGAATGTGATGAGTTTTCAACTTCCAGAGAAAATATAGAGAGGACATGAGATGAGAGAACTCTCTTAGGGCATACTTTTTGAGGAGGCCCTCTGCTTTTGATTGCAGTGGCTCAGTTTATTTGGTGATTCACAATTCCAATCATGGGTAAAACATGGCTTGTTGAACATAGATGAGATGTACTTGCAAATTGTTTCATTGCATATTGCATT
Source organism: Calotriton arnoldi (assembly GCA_963921515.1). Classification (NCBI taxonomy): domain Eukaryota; kingdom Metazoa; phylum Chordata; class Amphibia; order Caudata; family Salamandridae; genus Calotriton; species Calotriton arnoldi. The sequence goes on along the minus strand of CAWUFW010000323.1, from coordinate 1,857,977 downwards.
TCAGGTTTTCAATTTGACCAATCCTTTGACTTCTTACCAACGAAATATGAGTGTCTTCCTGGTCGAGGACCACACTGCTTTTTCTCTTATCTGTCTTGTATCAAGACCCTGCTGGACTATGGGGTGAAAGAAAGCTTGAATAAGCAGCTACCTATGTTATATGACATCTCTTTATTAATGTAATAACTGCACTTTCACAATTGCTTTATTAACCATCCTGCTTTCTCAAATTTGCTTGAAAATGCACCATTTGTCCACTCTTTTTTCAAAATTTTCTCGGGGGGAGAACCCCCCCGAACCCCCCTTAGGTTGTTCGGGCACGCTCGCTACGCTCGCTCGCTGCGGTGCAGTATGCCAATAATTTTACGCCCCACCACTTTCAAATGTCACCAGCCACCACTGTCTTTTAGTGACGTTTATTTTTATATTCTGTGTTTGAAAATACCACTTTTAGAAAGTAGGTATTTTCTTGCCTAAGCCTTCCAGTGTGCTCTGCTGTTATGTGTATTGGCTGTCTGGTTTTGGAGGGGCAGGGCAGGCTGAGTCAGACCTGGGTTGAATAGAGAGACCTGCATTTAGAGTACGGGGAGGGGTGGCTCCTTGACCTGAATAGGGCTGTGCCTGGCAAGGTGAATGCTGGCTCCACCTCCTACTGTGTGTCTGCTAGCAGACCCCCTCTTTCTGAAAGGAAGGATGCAGCCTGGTAAACAAAGTGCTCCAGGTCTGAGCATAACTGGTACTGGCTAGGTTCAGTGACTTGTAGCTTCTGAGGACAAAGACTTTTGGGGTATAAATATCTGTGCTCAAACCCCTACATTTGGTATTGCTCCTGGATCTGGAGAGGAAACTCTGTCCGTGCCACTGGACATTGAGGAAGAGGAAAAGGAACTTTTGAGAGAACTTTTATTTTTGTTACAAGCAATTACCCAAGGGCTAGGAAAAGAGCTAGCCTCCTGCTGGAGTCTCAGGCACATCAGACTCCACCACCAACCTCCTGCTTCCTCCCTGCGAGGACTGCTATCTGCTGATGAGGCTCCTGTGAGTTCCAGGGCCTCTAGTTTGCATCAGAGAAGAGAGTGTTGGAAATCGACGCTAACGCACCTTTGCGAGCCGCTGCAGTCGAGAGCGCTGGGAAAATCATCGCGCTGCTGCCGCTGAGTGCTCGCAACACGAAACCATTGCTAACGCCCCTTTGCGAGCCGCTGCAGCTGAGACGCACTGGAAAAGTCATCGCGCTGCTGTCGCGTGCGCTCGCAACCCCTAAAGAAATCATCGCTTCAAGACATCGCATTGCGGACGCCGTGCGTCCGCCCTATTGATCGCATCGCACCGAATTTCGTCGCTCCCTCGCGGAGCGTCTTCTCTTCGCATCGCAACACGATCGCACAACGCAACAGGATCATCGCATCGACTTCTCCCTCGCGGCAAGAAAGTCATCGCATCGGCGGTCCAGCGTGCAGAAGTTTGTCGCATCGTCTCCGCACGCATCACGCAGCTCGGCGCATCATCCTCCCTTGCGGCCAGGATTTCAACGCATCGCCGGCCTCGCGTGCCGAGAATCATCGCTACAGCTTATTTGCGACATTTTGTTGGTTTTGCTACTAATCCCCGGTAGTTTGTGAGAGAAAGGGTCGCAGAGACCCCTGCTTTGAATTTGAACCTTATTCTTGCAACCTTTGAACTATTTTTGACAGCCCTTCAACAGCTATCCTATTTTTGACAGTATTGTGGCTTTTACAGTTATTGGTCTTGTGATAAATCTGCCTTTATATAAAGATACTTATTTTTTATAACTACTTGTGTGGTGTCCCTTTGTAGTGTTCCTCACTGTGTTACTGTGTATGGTCATAAATGCTTCACACACTGCCTCTGAGATAAGCCTACCTGCTCGTGCTACGTTACCACAGGGTTGAGCAGGGGTATCAAGGAGGGTAGCCCTCTTACTCTGACTTAGGAAGAAGGGTCCCTACTTGGACATTGGTCAGCCATTGCCAACTAGAGACCCCCATTTCTAACAACCCTCTACATCAGAATCACAGCCAATGTCCCATTCGAACTCCAAACCACCCATAACACAGCTGCCAGACTCATGCTGAAGATCCCACAAAATAACCACATCTCAAAAAACGACACTAGCTCACAGTCCAGGAAAGATGTAAGTTCAAGCTTCTCACCCACGCCTACAGAGTTCTCCACAACACCAGTCCAGCTTACCTAAACCACTGCCTCAACATCTACCAACTCACCTGACACATTCCACCTGTGTCCAAGGCAAGAGCACACCTCCCTCGAATAAAGAAGACCAGAAGCAGAGGACGTTCCTTCTCATACCTCACAGCCAAGACCTGGAACAACCTCCCGCAACACCTCAGAACCTCCCCCTCCCCCTTCCTCATGGACTTCCAAAAGAACCTCAAGACATGGCTCTACCATATTAAACAGACAAGATCTCCTCCTCAAGACTGCCCTACTCAGTTCCTGGATACCCTCACAGGTGATTAAACGTGCTCTACAAATCAACACACATAACATAACATAATATAACACAGCGTTTCCCAATTTGCATGTGTGCTGCACTGTACAGCACACATTCGAAGTGAGATAAGTTTTAAAGTTAGTCTAAGCATAGTATTTTGTACTGGAAGGGAACCCTTCCAGTACGAAACCTATGCTAGACTCACAGATAAACCCTTGCACTATATGTGTGGTGCAAATGTGTGTGCATGGTGCTTGGTAGTATAATTCCACCTGCACTAGGAAGAGAGCAGGACAGTGCTGTATCGCTGTTGAAATGGGGCTGTTCTTCTCTCTCCCTCTCACGCAACGCAGTGCAGCAACTATTGGTGCTGCGGTGCCCTGTGTGGTAGGTTCATGAATCTGAGCTGCAGTGTTCTCCTGTTTGACCCCCCAGCAATCAGTAGGTTTGGAGGATCTAAATGACCTTCCTCTTGCAATGTTTTGACCTTTCCTTATTGGACTGACCTTTGCTTCCAAACCTTTGACCACCAGCAGAAACAAACAAGATGACACATATGTCCATGATGAACCTTCTACAGCTGAATGCATCTGAAGAGACTGAGAACCGATTCCAGACTCCAAAGCATGAAGATCCAGGGCAGTCCCTCGCCATCAGCGGTGAATGGAGATAAAACTGATAGTAGTTGTTGTTGACAGACTTCCCATTGGCTCACCACCTTGCAGTGTTTTTTCTTTCTTTGATTCATTAATATTTCTGTTCTGTCAAAATCAGAAACCATACAACTAAGCATGAAAACAAGCTAAAATTTACCAATGGAAAGTAATAAATACAGGCATGATATATTCAGTCAGCCATCCTCAGATTTAAATCACCACTCAGTATAGGAAAAGTACAAATTACCATTTTGTTTTCTGATTGCTACCTCAGAAATCTATTACACATCAGTACATATTTCCTCCTCAACCCATCTATTCTTCAAGGTCATTCAAGTGAGCACTGCTACCTGGACGTAAGCTTACTCTCACACAGTTGTTACCACCACTGAGATCACCACTTGTCCACAATAGAAAAATACCATAATTTAGGTTTCTAACAATGTAAAAACCTTCACTTTTTCCACCTTTCTTTCTTCAAAGCATCCATGATGGCTTTGTTCTTCAAAGCGTACACAATGCGATTAACCATTGGGGTGGCCATGGTGTACAACAGCGATAAGGCTTTGTTTACGTTCAGTGAGTGGCCTGCTGATGGTGCCATGTACATTATAATCAGGAGTCCAAAGCATGTGCCGACCACCACCAGGTGGGCACTGCAAGTAGAAAATGTTTTTTTCCTCCCCTTGGCAGATGGAATTTTTAATACTGCTGCCATGATACATAAGTAGGATATTATGAAGAATATAAAAGGTGGAGCTATTATAGAGGATGAGACCTAAAATGTGATTGTTTTTATCTGGGAGGTGTCAGAGCAAGCAGCTTTTATAAGAGGTTCAAAATCACAGAAGAAATGGTCAATCAGCCCCTGGCCAAAGAACTGGACTGTGCTCATTAGTGAGTCGGCAAAGAGCGCAGAGAAGAAGCCAGCCGCCCAGGCACTCACAGCCAGCTGAAGACAGCATCTCTGGCCCATGAGTCTTGGGTAATGTAAAGGAAAGCACATAGCCACATATCTGTCGTACGCCATCAATGTGAGAAGGAAGCACTCTGTGGACGCCATCCAACCAAAGAAGAAGTACTGGATCAAACACTGCTGAAAAGAGATGAGATAGAGGTGTATCAGTAACCCACCCAGTAAGGTGGGCACCACATTGGAAGTGGAGCAGACATCCAGGAGGGCCAGGTTCCCAAGGAAGAAGTACATGGGAGAGTGAAGATTGGCTTCCAGGAGTACGGTTACAACCATCAAGATATTTCCACACAGAGTTAACAAATAAACAATGAGAAACATTAGGAACAGGAAAGGGTTCATCCCTGGCAGAGCCTGCAATCCCAGAAGCAGGAATACTGGAGTATATGTTGTGTTCCTCGAACAGTCTGATTTTGTCATGCTTGCTGTTTAGTATCAAAAAGAACAGAATTAAATAAATTATAACCCAAACATATTTTAAAGTATTTTCAAAAGTATTGTGAATACAGTAATTCACCTGTGATTGAGATAGATAATCAAAATACTGAAGCCCTTGGGGGCATATTATCAAGAACGGCGTTAAAATTATCGCCACTTTAGCGGCAGAAAACTGCCGCTAAAGCGGCGATAATGGGCTTGATAATATGCGCTGGAGAATTCCAATAGAAGCCCATGTTGACACCAGAACATGGGCTTCTATTGGAATTCTCAAGGGCATATTATCAAGCCCATTATCTCCGCTTTAGCGGTAGTTTTCTGCCGCTAAAGCGGCTATAATTTTAACGCCGTTTCTTGATAATATGCCCCAAAGTGCCTTCATCCATCTATTATTACAGTAGCTGAATGGCCCTAGGCTTGCATGCAAGGAGACACCACACATGCACACTCAATGACACAGTAACAATTGTGTCACAAAGAAAGAACAAAACACAGCATGTGAGGATTTCCGAAGACACACGCACATGCTGCTAAAAAACATGAATACCTAAATCATCCAATCCCTGCAATGGACAACCCATGGAAATATTTAAATAATTTAAAATTCAAATAAATAATGTTGTAATTTAAATAAGTTAGCATTCTTTACTGTTTGAATAATGAAAATCAGTACAATATACATGATTGCACTTATTAGAAAAAATAATAAAAAGATAAAACATTTTTGATTCATGTTCACTGAAAAACTCTGTATGACATAAAATAAAGACAACGGAACTCCAGTCCAAAATGTAAGGTGCTGGTGCGTAAAAATGTCAGCGCCATCTGGTGTCTAGGTCTTCTCACACTTTGTGTATGCTCATCAACTAAAGTGCTTCCAGTTAGACTTTGATAGTCAATCAAGACATAAACAATAATGACTAAGTGAAGCGAACCATTGTCAGCCACTATCACTGTGTTAGTAGGCTGCGAGCACATATTATGTATTGATTTAATGGTCGCTCTTGTACATCTTTGATGAAACCTTGATTTTATGTCACAAAAAGTCACAACCTTGAAATATAGGTTTCACAATCACTTGGGACACCATGCACTGGATTTAAAATAATGTGATTACATTATATAAAACAATGTATTTTCATACAAAATTCGTGTTATATGCCTCTTCTCTTTCAGACATCTCTATTCCTTCGGTTATTGTGATTGTGCTATTATATACTAAGTATCATTTGTTGATTGTCCACAGGAACCGTTGTTGTCTGTAAAACTATAAACAATATTTAGGCATAAAGTGCTGGTGCTTATGGTATGAGTGGGGGCTTTCCACCTTGTTGATACATAAGACAGGAGGGCATCCATTGCAATGTAAAACCCAACAGAGAAAGATCCCACTCCCCACAAATTAGTGTTAGAGAAGACTGACCAGATGAAAAGCGTCAGAAGCTAATACATGCCGAATAGCATGACTGCGCTCTCCAGGACTGCACCACTCCCAGGGAATCCCTGCCACCCTCCGGCTAATCAATTTCAATGCTCTTCCAGCTCCTTGGAAGCATAGGTGAGGAACCTCACTGCCTTGCAGGACAACTGGACGAGTTCCCATTTAGTAGAGCTATCACTGCAGGGCAGCATGACCTGTCTTGGAGAGGTCTTAAAGAAGGCAGTAGAAGTTTTCACTTATGGGCTAGCAGGGCCAGGCACACGCAGAGCGAATGGAGTAAACCTTCATAGATGCAACCGTATAAGTGACAATTGTTGTTCGGCCATGACTGCTTCCAGGTGGAGACCAGGTCCTTTAATGGAAAAACACTGAGGTGACTGAGCATAAAAGCATGTTTCGTGGCCACAGAGAAGTGGGAGGTCTGATATTGCTGTGGGCCCCAGGATGCGTAAGATGACAGAGCTGCTGCCACATGGCGTTTGTGGTCAAGTTCAGCCATGTCTGAGATTCCTGATGAAAGCTTGGCTGCTCTGTTAGTAATCTGCTTGAAAGTGGCATATTCCATGGTTGTGTTCCAGGCATCCTCTAGTTGGAAGGCTTTAATCAATTGGTGTATGACAAAATGTCATGAGAACTTGCTGTGGGGCTGTTTGTCCATTTCTTGCCAGCACAGAATGGCCACTGTATCAGGTGGGGCAAAGCTCAGACTCCAATACAGTTTAACTAAGGACCTATGGAATTAGTTTCAGAATTGTATACTTTCACTATAAATATATCCGATTTTGAAGTGTAACATAGGTTCCCCTGCTACAACTTGTCTCAGCCTTATCAGCTATGGGCAACACCAAGATTACCACAAAATCCACACAACAATCCAGATCCCCACAGATATGTGAGGAAATGTCAACAAATGTTCATCAACCTCCTTGATATGCTCACAGCGGATCTGATACCCTTCTTCAAAAACCCTACAGAGAGGGTTCATCTGTTGGGATGGGTGAACACGATGTCAATGAATGTCATAATATGCACAGGCCCGACAACGACAATATCAGTAAATGCAATGTGAACGTATGCCATAGCTTCTGCCCACCAAATGCCCGTCAATGCAATTTTAATGTATACCGTAACTTGCTCCTGCATAGCAGTGTCAACATCAGCAACAGTGATACTAATGTATGTAATAATCCATGCTCGTATGATAATATTGTGGTTGCTATCAAGACCAATGTCAATGTACGTTCAGACCCGAGAAAACATAACCTCAGTAACACCAGTACTAATGACATCAATGTATAAGATGACCTGTGTAAATGTAATGTTGATAATGTCGATAAAAATGATACAAATGGCTGCCATATTATTTTTAGGAGTTTCGATGAACTCACATCATTGCTATCAGATTCACCCAGGGTGACCTCTCCATCAACCCCGAGGCAGAGACACATGGTCAGGCAGGTCCTGCGACCCATGCCCACGCTTATCTGATAAAAAGTCACAGGTGGGGTCCCCCATAAATTACAGGCAAACATGCACCTAAGAAAAACACTGATCGATTCCACAGATAGATAGTTGCACCACAGAAAATGGCACCCAATGAAACCTGTTTGGCCGAAGGCTTGCTTTCCCCAGAAATGCCACAAGCTAGATACCACATGTAGATAGGAACACTCAACCAATGAAGACACAACATGCACACCACACGTAGTGATCACACGCTCCTCACACCAGACATCTGGACACATACTCAATGGCCCACATTACGCTCTCCCATAGGTCTAGAGCCACCAGTGTCATTATCACATGTGCACATGTGATTGACTTATGACAAAGATGCTCTTTTGGAATGTAGAGAACATTTTATTGTACCTCATGAACTGTATAAATTAACAGCCAAAACTTTGTACATCAAGAGATTCCGAGTGGAAACATTCTGTCCAGGCTCTCCCGGCCTCAGCTTTTAATTGAACCAAATTGTTCCTGTTCTGCCAAACGCCTCTTGTCTTTTCATTTATTTAAGGTAAATCCATATCTTAGCAACACATCTCCAGACAGCCTTAGATCTGACATTGTATCTGTGCTGCTTCAAAGTCTTTCCTAGATCCTGAAATCTAACCACACATCCTGACCTCCACGTGCCTCATCTGATTTAGAGAGAGGCTCAGAGGAAACAACTCAGAACTGGTTTAAAGCTGGACACGTCTGTGGGTGTCCACCATGGATTTCTTCCCAGATGCCAGATTGTGAATCACCCAAACCTCCAGTGAGAGAGCCCCCACGGCATGTTCCCAAAGAGGGACAGATGGGTAGAGCCCCTTCTGCATGAGCCCAAAAAGGGTCAGATGGGCAGAGTCCCTACTCCATGAGCCCAAAGAGGGTCAAATGGGCAGATCCCCTACTCCATGAGCCCAAAGAGGGTCAAATGGGCAGAGCCCCTACTCCATGAGCCCAAATAGGGTCAGATGGGCAGAGCACCTACTGCTTGAGCCCAAAAAGGGTCAGATGGGTGGAGACCCTATTGCATGAGCCCAAAAAGGGTGAAATGGGCGGAGTCCCTACTCCATGAGCCCAAAGAGGGTCAGATGGGCAGAGCACCTACTCCATGAGCCAAAAGAGGGTCAGATGGGCAGAACCCCTACCATATGATCCCAAAGAGGCTCACATAGGTGTAGCACTTACTGCATGAGCTCAAAGAGGGTCACAAGGCAAGAGCACCCACTTCATGAGCCCAAAAAGGGTCAGATGTACAGAGTACCCACTGCATGAACAGACATAGCACCTACTACATGAACACAAAGAGGATGAGATGGGGGGAGCCCCTACTGCATGACCCCCAAAGAGGGTCAGATGGGCAGAGTGCCTACTGCATGAACCCAACGAGGGTCAGATAGAAAAACAACTTATTGCATGAACCCATAGGGGGCAGATGGACAGAGCACCTACTGCATGATCCCAAAGAGGGTCAGATGGACAGAGTGCCTACTGAATGAACTCAAAGAGGGTCAGACAGGCAGAGCTACCTAATGCATGAGCCCAAAAAGGGCCAGTTGCACCCACCTCATTAACCCATAGGGGGGTCAGACTGTCAGAGCACCTACTGCATGAGACCAAAGAGGGTCAAATGGAGGGAGCACCTACTGCATGAACCCAAAGAGGGTTAGATGGACAGAACCCTTACTTCATGTTCTGAAAGAGGGTCAGATGGGCAGAGTGCCTACCGATTGAACTCAAAGAGAGTCAGACGGGCGGAGCCACCTACTGCATGAACCCAAAGATAGTGGGATGGACAGAGAACCTACTACATGATCTCAAAGGGGGTCATACAGACAGAGCACCTACTGCATGACCCTAAAGAGGGTCAGACAGATGTTTTCATCCCTTCGACTTGTTTGTAGTGCTTCACATGTACTACATTCTCCTTGACCTGTTGACAAATGGGTCAAACATGCTTTTTAGAAACTTTCTTCTCTCACTGATCCCAGCACATCAGCACTGGTGGTCTTACCTGCAAGGCCTTCTATCCTGATTGCCTCCAAGGTTCCCTTTTCCCCTTTATCCTCTTTATAAATGTATTCTCTTTCTTGATTAGGTTGCAGATTCTCCCCCTTGAGGGTTCCTGTGAAAGAAACCTGCTAATCCGACTACACTCAAACAAACCCACCCCATCTGTGATGTTAGAAGAGGCGATACAATGATGGACCAGTGTGACACAAAGAAAGTAAACTTGGTCATGATTAGACCCAAGTTCTACACTTGTCTACAGAGAGAGGATAAAAGCATCAACAATTTGTTGGGAATCTGAAAAGAAAGTGGCTGCAGTTTGTGAATTCAGTGATATCCATCTTATAAATCCACTTGCAGCAGATAGATCTAAAGTTGGAACAATTGTTTCATAGTTATGGAGACAGCGATCCTGAATCCCAGAGCCATGTTGCAAAGGATGGTCATATATTGCAGAAAATGGACCACCTGTACTTGGGTGGAGACCACAACATTTTCTAGACCTGTCTTTGAAGCCAAGATATGGAGATCAAGCATTGATTGTTGGCAAGAGAGTAGAAACGTTCTTAGGCATAAGGAGCTGTTTGCAGATCCAATTGGAGAGCTAAAGGGACGTGAGCATCACATAAGAATGAGGACTGCTGCCATACCTGTAAGTCATAAGCTAAGAACAGTACCTATTGTAGAGATAAGGGTAATGCTTAAGGACATAAAAAGGCAGGCATTACTGAACAGGTTGTGGCCACAATGTGGCTTTTACTAGTGGTGATTTCTAGACCCAAAAAAGTAAAGTAAGTTTTCTGTCTACCTCCACAGTGTCAACAAAAACATACCGACGAGGAAGTCCAACAGTCTTACATTAATGAGATCCTTCAACATACAATCAGTGTTATATTAGAAAAGGCTTCACTCTGGTCAAGGAGTGAATCCCAAATGTGGTCTGCAGAAGGTGGTAAAGGGGTGCCTGAACCTCCAAACAAGAACCATCTCTAGTCTTTTGTGGGCCTGACAGACTATGATGATAAATGTGTTGGTCATTTCAGCACAATACCAGACTCCCTCTGTGACCAATCAAAAAGGGCCTATGTAGGAGTTGGGTAGCGAACAAATAAGTATTTTTTAAACTGGGAAAGAAACATTCTTTGGACACAAAATGTTACACCATTCTCTATAGACAAGTATACCTTACCCCTCATCAGTGCTAGAGGCATGGGCGAAGTGCTGGCCAGAAAGGGTGAAATCATTCTGCATGAAAGATTTCTTTCAACTTCTTAGAAGGGAAATCCAGAGGAATACTTCCTACATCTTCTGCTGACAATCTGTGTGCTAATTTGTCCACTTCCAGCTTTCTTCTGATATCCAACCTGTCTATTGCAGCCAGTGACTTAAGTATCAACAGTATGTGCACTGTGCTGACATTGCCCTACAATTTTCAGGGGTGCCCCCACAGGCTATGCCGGTAGCCCCAAGTACTGCTGATTAATTGAATGTGAGAGTTGTGTTTACAGTTCCTTTCTCTGACTGCGCATGTTGGTTATCTTATCATTTTAATCAGTGACACTTGCTGAGGTAAAGGCAAAATAATTCAAGAGGTTTTCTAAAACATATCCAAATAAAGACTTATGCTTGCTTTAAAAGGTAAAGAACAAATGTCTCAAAATGTGCACATTGTGGACGCAATCCCCTTTGTGGATTACCGACTGCCATCCATTCTTTCATAAATTGAGCTTCACGTTTCATTTTGGTACTTGGATCATGTGAGCCCAGGGACATCACCAAGACCTCCTCATGGATGATGGTCATTCATTCATGAATACTTGTGTGATCATTACACGGAGATGAGATGTTTGCACTATTCTTTTCTTTTGTTCCGTAGTGAAAGTTACCTTCTGATGAAGGACCAGGGGTCCGAAATGCATTGAGGCCTTATTTGAATTAAATATTGGTGGAAGCAAATTATATGTATATGAAAAAGTGAGAAAAAGAACAATTGATTGGACATCAGGAACCAATTGAATAAACCTATGAAACATGTTTCTGTAAGCTGTTTTACGCAAGATTCATTTTGAAAAAAGATATTTCACATAATGTGTGCAACCCACCAGGGGACAAACTAGGTGTGAGGAGGGAGACACTGTCCCAGGCTGACACTGAGCATCCAACGAGTTTGAATCTACATCCTTGATCAGGGGGTGGTACCCCCACTGTCCCCCAGCACCCAAAGTGCGTCCCACGAAGTGAATCTGTGCCACAGGATCTCAGATCTGCCAGGGTTGGAGCTCAAATATGAAAGAAACTTTGAATATAGCAAACTTTGAAAAAGCCTGAAAGAAGACTCTTCAAAGAAGTCTTAACAACCCATGAAGACATCACAACCCTCGCCCCCCTCAACAAGGAGGAGGGTCACCACTGAAGATCAGAGGAAGATTAGTGAAAACTCTATCCTTATCGTGCACTCTCAGCAGTATGAAGTGGTAAATTCTCACAAACAAACACTTTACAAAACGTACTAAATAAAAAAATAGATTGAAGCATTTCTCCAGCATCTGGATACGCATCTACTTCCAGGAGGTTCCTCAGTACCACTCCTGCACTATCTCTTCAGAACTCCTGCACTATCACTGCAGCACTACTGCACTATCAATGCACCACTCCTGCACTATCACTGCAACATTCCTGCACTATCAATGCACCACTGTTATGTTATGTTAAAATGAATTTGTAAAGCGCACGTACACCGGGGAGGTTTCATGGCGCTACTTTGATTGACACCCAAGTCCTAGAGAACATTAAAAAAAGCATGACGAAATAACCAAGTTTTAAGAAGGCTTCTGAAACCAAGGAGGTTGGTACAGAAGCGAATTTCAGAGGGAAGGGAGTTCCAGAACATGGGGGCCAAAATGGCAAACCTGGCACCGCCAGTGCGCTTTAATTTAAAAGAGGGAGTGGACAGAAATAGCTTGTGCGCTGAGCGAAGATTGCGTGTGGGAGCATGCTTGTTAATCAAGTTGTTCACAAATTTAGGGCTTCTTCCATTAAGTGACTTAAAAATGAGGCACCCAACCTTGAAGGCACAGCGCTGAACCACCGGAAGCCATTGAAGTTTCTTTAGGTTGATGAACAATCAGGCGAGCGGCCTGATTTTGTACCATCTGCAGGCGTTTAGATAAGTAAAGGGGAATGCCAAAGTAAAGCGAGTTGGCATAGTCGACATGGGACATGACCATGGCGATGATCACCTGAATCCGGGCTTCATGGGTGAGAAATCTGCAAATCTTTTTTATTTTCCTGAGTTGGAAAAAACAGGTAGAGATCACCGACCCAATCTGGGGCTTCATAGTGAGGTCTTGGCTGATTATTACCCCCAGGCTCTTAGCCGAGCTAGATGGAGAGGGGGACTGACCCAGCTCCCTGGGCCAGAAATGAGGGCCCCAGGGAATTTTAGAAATACCACCTGTTAAAACCAGATCCGTCTTGTCCGGATTGAGCTTCAGATGATTGCTATTCATCCACTGACTAATGAACAGCATGGTAGACTGAAAGGCGTGGGCCGACTCCGAGGAGTTGCTGATGGAAAAAATAAGTTGAAAGTCGTCAGCATAATTAAAGGTACAAACTTGACGCTCTTTCAGGGCTCGGACAAGAGGGAGAAGGTAAAGATTAAACAACAGGGGAGAAAGTGAGGAGCCCTGAGGGACTCCGCAGGAAATTCTAGTTCTGGGGGCAGTAAACTGTGCAGTACAGACCGCCTGGGATCGATTTTCCAAAAAGGAGGTGATCCAGCCCAGAGCAAGTCCCGAGATTCCCGCGTCCCTCACCCGGTCGACCAAGAGATTATGGTCGACCGTGTCAAAGGCCGCGGAGAGATCAAGCAGGACAAGAGCCTGCGAAGAGCCACCATCGACCTCGCTACGGAGAATATCCAACACTGTAAGGATCACCGCCTCGGTCGAATGAGCCGGGCGGAACCCCACTTGGTGGGAATCGAGAAATTCAGATTCCTCCAAGAAATCAGTGAGACATCTCGTAACATAGGCTTCCAAGACCTTGGCTAGGTAAGGAAGAAGAGAGATAGGTCGATAGTTCGTTAAAATTTGCGGATCCGCGCCCGCCTTCTTCAAAAGGGGAATGACAATTGCCTCCTTAAAGGTGGCGGGACGATACCCTGGAACAGTGACTCATTTAAAAGATTAAGAGCAGGACTAGGGAGGGCAGTACAAATTTCCTTCAAGATGCTAGGAGGGCAGCAGTCAGTGGGGGAGCCAGATTTAACTTTAGAAAGGAGATCCGCAAGGGTATGCTCATGGATTATAGGGAATTGCGTAAAGGTGCTAGGATTTCGGGTGGTATGTAAGCTAAAGTCCAGATTTAAACAAACCGGGATACTGGACTTAATTTTTTTAATTTTGTCAATGAAGACAAAATTCAGTGAGTTACAGAAGGTTTGGGAAGGGGTAGGCTTGATTGTGATTCTGTCGGGATTAGACAACTCATTCACTATGGAGAAGATCTCCTTAGAGCGATTAGTTGCAAGCAGGAGAGAAAGTGGAGACGTAACTATTTATCCGAAGATAAATGGCCTTACCTTGAAAATATATAAAACTATCAAAGATAACGCCATGTTAATGAGCAATCGCTTCCAGCCACTAACTAGTCCCTACAGTTTGGATGAAAATAACTGACTAGGGTTAGAAGGGAAAATATGTCAGGACATACCCTCAAATAACGTGACCCAAAACACTGATATACCACTAGTTTTAGATCATGGTGATACAGTTGATAACCATCTAGGAACCGTCCCAATCACTACCTCCAGTCTGGTTGTTCGCGAAAGAGTCCTATCGTGGAACATAGCGGGGATTAGGTCCAAAAGAGGAAACCTGGATTGGGAAAATGTTCTTACCACGTATCATATTATTGCCCTCCAGGAAACTTGGGACGCAAATGAGTGTTTTCACTCAGCTGGTTTCACTTCGTATTGTAAATATGCCACCCCATCAAATATGGGTAGAGCTAGAGGGGGTTTGCTCCTTATGTTCTCACTGAAGCTCTCCTGTAGGATAAACTTGGTTGAATGTAAATCACGTAATATTTTGCCGGTAGAACTGTCTTTTAAAGACCGTAGTACTGGATTAATGGTGAATTTGTATAATTCCTTTTACAGAGGGCATGAGTTGGAACACCTACAAGACCTGAAGGACTTTCTGGAATACTATGAGGAGATTAGACAATTGTATTATGATGTATTAATTTTGGGAGATTTCAATGTTCATCAATGTCATTTAAATTGTTTTTTAAATCAGGACCAGGATGAGTTTTTGCCCTTGCCTACCCATTCTGAGCACACACCGTCGGGCGTCCTGCTTGAAGGCATCCTCTCAAATCAAAACCTATGTTGTCTTGAGCAAACAGGTAGTGTGACACCGATACCCACCTTTGTTGAGAACGGTAGGCAAAGTATTATTGATTATATTTTATTGTCAGTTCCATTATCTTTGTTTGCTGAGGACTTGGGCGGGCCTCAGTGACCATAATCCTCTTACCGTCACTATATCGCTTTCTATTATTACGACTGAAGAACCCACCACTTGTCTGAATAATAAAGTTATCCGTTCCAAAGACCAGGCACGTAGGCTAAAATGGGAAGCAGTGATCCCAGACAACTTTTTAAATAACTTATACACAATCTGTTCCTCGGAAATTGAAATCTGTTTAGACTCTGATACACAAGGTAGCTCTATATTAATAGCCAGGGGAATTTAGTAAGACAAATATAATTTGATCTCACAGTGGTGGGTGGGACCAAATGTATGAAGGCTGTAAGGTGGTGTGATGGTGCATGCTCAACAACCCACATGGAACTCTTACAGGCGTTGAAATCGATCCCCAGAGATGAAATAGAAATTAGGGACAAAAGAAAGACCTACAAGATAGCAACCCAGAATAGGAAGAAGGAATTAAAGGAACAGGCATGGGACGTTTTACAACAAGTTAGTGTCTTGAAAGACAGTTCCAAATTCTGGTCAGTAGTCAATAGTCCCTTCCTTTCTGAAACCCCTAATTCTAAGATTGACTGCTTAATCCCTGCGGAAAAATGGGTTTCACATTTTGGCCAAATCTTTAGCGACGCAAACTTAGGGGAAGCAAAAACATTTGGAGAAGATGGACAATCAAGTATATCGCTTCACTTCAGTGTAGAGGAGGTGGAAAAGGCAATTGTGTCTACATAGGGAGGTAAGGCCCCGGGCCCTGACGGGGTACCGGCAGACCTATATAAAACTGATCCTAAGGTCTGGGCTAGAATATTAACTAACGTTTTTAATGCCGTAGGCCAAAATGGATACCCGATATCCTGGGGAAAGGCAGTGATTGTTCCGATTTTTAAAAAGGGTGCGAGGGACAAACCTACATGTTATAGGCCGATCTCACTTTTAGATTCAGCGGCCAAAATAATGGGCAAGGCCGTACTCAGCCGCCTAACAGCATGGCTGGATGACCGGAATGTTATCTCTGAATTACAGTACGGTTTTAGACCAAAGAAAGGGACCTTAGACCAATGCCTAAATTTACATTTGGTGGTAGGAAAGTATACTGTCGCAAAAAAGGGTTTAATACATCTGGCATTCATGGATTTGACCCAAGCTTTCGATTGCGTCAATAGATCCAAATTATGGGCAATTCTAAATGATATAGGCCTTGAATCGGAGCTTGTGCCTTTTCTACACACCATTCATGAAAATAATACAGCTGCCGTAAGATATAACAGCAATGGTGATCTGACAACCCCCTGGGACGTGAAAAGAGGGGTACGCCAGGGTTGTATTCTGGCTCCCCTCTTATTCACGTTATACATAAATAAGTTGGGGGAATTCCTAGAAGCCAGCTGTAAAGATGTTCCTAAACTTGGCGACAAGATGATTCCCGCACTCTTGTACGCAGATGATACGGTTTTATTAGCCAGAACTGCAGTGGGCCTCCAATCACTTTTAGGTGGTTTTATTGTTTTTATGGACCCTTTATATCTTTCAACTAATTTTAAGAAATCGCATACTATGTCGATTGGCCCTGGAAAGTCCCAAAAAAAGTTTAAATTTTATTGTAAAAGGGCTGAATTAACGAAGGTTGCCACCTTTCCCTATTTGGGGGTACTTTTCGACGAGCATGGAACATGCTGGCACATGCATCAAAGTAGGCTTTTGTGAGTCCTTAATTGCGAGAATTAAGGACTCGCAATTAAGGACTCGCAAAAGCCTATGCATGTAGGAATCGCTATTAAATTAGCGATTCCTACATATTCCTTATTTGCGATTTGCAAATAGCGAGTCGCAAATAAGGAATGGCGTCCCATTCATTCCTATGGGCCTACAGGCCCATAGGAATGAATGGGAAGTGCATGCGCAATTTGCGAGTACCAATTGTTACTCGCAAATTGCGCATGCAATTTCAAGGGTGCAAGGGTGTCAAAATGACACCCTGTTTGTTGCGCACACACATGCCCCAAGGGCATGTGTGTGCGCAACATGAAACTTTGACAAATGCAGTAAAGGGCATTTTTCACAGTTTTTGCAAATTACCATCAAGTTCAACTTCATGGTAATTTGCGCCCCCTAATAGCGAAATCGCTATTCTAAAGTGGTTCTTGCATTGCATTTAAGGAATCGCAAATTGCGATTCCTTAAATGCAATCGCAATTTGAGAACTCGCAATTAATTGCGAATTCTCAAATTGCGAGTGGCCAACACCTCGATGCATCGCAAAAGGCGTTTTTGCGGGCGCAAACGGACGATTTTTGGGAATCGCACCATTTGCGCTCGCAAAAAACGTTGATGCATGTGCCTGATGGTGCCCACAAATCACACAGTAAAGGAATACTCTTTCTAGAGCCACGGGGGCCATACTAAACTTTGCCAAGAGAGTAGGGACCAAACCCATTCCGGCAATGATGAAAATATATAAAGAAAAGTGCATTCCCATGGCAATCTATGGCTGTGATATTTGGGAATACAAGGATGGAAGGGACATCCAGCGTGAGGAAGATAAGTTTTTACGGAAAATTTTGTCAGTCCCGGTTTCCACCCCCACATATATATTACATGAAGAATTAGGGGTGGGATATATATCAGACCAGATAGCGGTAGCACCATTGCTGCGCTGGCTGAGAGTCTGGGCTAACTCCAACGCAAATCTAAATCAAACAATAATTACTGATTGTTTGACGCTTGATAGAGGCGGTAGCATCCCATGACTAAAATACTTAAGGGATTTGACAAAATGGCTAGGTTGTCCTGAATAATTTTTTAGACCTAAACCCCTGGACAAAACTATGATCAGAAATATAAAAGAACAGTTCATGATTAAGCGCCAGGGACTTAGAGAAGAGAATGAGTTAGTAAAACCAACGGTGAGGAGATATGTAATGCTATCTACGAATAATCAAATTCAGCCATACCTACTCACCGTTAGCAATCCTTACCACCGCTTTGTATTAACAAGATTTCACTTAGATTTGATTCCCTGGCTTTTGGCTGTTCCACAAGGTTTCCACATACTAGGCACCTTAAAACCTTGTCCTTGTGACAACTTCTCTGAACAGGATACTATTCATTTCATTTTTTTCTGTGATTATTATGTTTCTTTTCGTAAAAGGTTCATATTCCCATTACTCCGAGAGTGTCACTTTGTCCAAGTTAGGCCCGCCTTATTGTACCTCCAAATGTTACCTTCTACCACGATCAGTTTTGGCGTTGCGAGCTTCCTGACTGGAGCCATCAGGCATAGGAAAAAATTGTTTTTTTAAATTTCCAGTTTTTAATATTATGTTTTTAAAACTTAAGCATTGTCTGTATTATTATTAAGTGGGCCCACTGTTTTAGAACGTATCTGACATTTTGCACATTGCACTTTACATAACGTACTTGGACCCTATGTATTTTACGTTTTGAATTCTATGAGTAACAAGAAGCATGTTTCCCCCTAATGTTGGCCTTTATGTTTAGGCTCCTTCTGCGCCTTCAAGGTGGCTCATCGCATTAAACTGATTGCACTTTATACAATGTACTGACCCTCATGTATCCAGAAACCTGGTTCCCCGACTGATATTATGAAATGTTCTCCTTTTTTAAACTTTATGGTTGCGTTTTTAAAAGAAAATGTATATATATATATATATATATATATATGAAATGTACTATATTGTTATGTGCACTTTTATGGCATTAAGTTGCCGAATAAAGTATTTTTGACTGACTGATTAATGTTGCCAGCTCATTATTTTGATGTCCCAGACGGGGCAAAAATAAGCAGTCACCTAAAGCAGTATTTTCAGCACTTATCTGTGCATACTTCGAACAGCAAATATAAATAGAAAGCACTTTTAATTGTGTTCTAGGGCTGTCTGAATGTTCCATGACTGATAATTAAAGTGAACAAAGACAGAAAAGTCACATTACAAATCCATACATACTTTATTTATAACCCTATTTAGTGTCAAGACGAGGTCTTTCCAGGCTCTTTAAACAACACATTGCTTACATTTTTCTTTTGGCAACCCTACTTTATAATCCTTTTCATGAAATGCATTCTCACACTACAGCAGTAAATGTAAATTTCAAATGTAAGGAATAGGCAGAGTGTGGGCCCAGGGGGTACTGGAACCAGAAAAAAACTAAGCCTCAGTAACCAGTTTACAAAGGTATGGAAATAGGCAAATGGTCTCTGGCCTGAAGGCAGTTGCCTTCAGCCCCCTTGCTGCTGGTTGTATGAGGCTTTAAACATATCCCAGCCCTATATGTTCTGTTTTTTCAGAGCGCGAAAAAGCAAAAATCATTGAGAAAGGCCTTTTCCAGAAAAGTAAGGGAAGATGTAGAGCTACCTCTTGTAAGCCTATCGCTTCGGTGAATCAGGTAAAACATCAGAACATCATCATAGGTTTTGTTTGTTGATTGCTGTGTCTATTGTTTTGACACTTTTTGGGGTGTAAATAAAAAACTCTTTATTTTCTCTTTGGCTATGTATTAGCTATATATATATGCCTATTAGCTGGTCAACAATCCAAAGAGACAACCAAAGAATAAGAACAACTGACACGGTAACAAATAGTTCCAGATGACAACACAAAAGTACATCTTAGATACACCTACAACACATTTTCTCGCAAACACCATAACATTTAGGGGCAGATTTATGACGACTGGCGCATCCCTGCAAATCAGCAGGGATGCGCCAGGTAAGATGCGTCACGCAAGTTTACCCTTGCGCCACCACAGATGCGCCGCATTTACAATGCGATACCAAAGGGGATGATGGACGGAGCGTTAGAGCAAATCAAACACTCACCCCCAGTCAACTGATCTGGGTTTAATCCATCATCATTCTTTAGCTCACTCCACCACCCCAGTTCAGACATGGCCATATGCAAATCAGTCTGACCCTGTGCCTCATGGGAACAGTCCAGCACGAACTGCCAAGCCATCTCTTCCCTGGACCGGAAACAAGCATCCTGGGACCGGTTTCGGGTTCAAAACCCTCATCAGCCAGGCTATCTTGAATCCAGTGGACTGTTCCCATGAGGCACAGGGTCAGACTGATTTGCATATGGCCATGTCTGAACTGGGGTGGTGGAGTGAGCTAAAGAATGATGATGGATTAAACCCAGATCATTTGACTGGGGGTGAGTGTTTGATTTGCTCTAACGCTCCGTCCATCATCCCCTTTGGTATCGCTTTGTTCGCACTAAGTTGGCAGGGTATGCCCAGACGTGGGTCCCTTGCTCACTTTGCCACTGGATTCAAGATAGCCTGGCTGATGAGGGTTTTGAACCCGAAACCGGTCCCAGGATGCTTGTTTCTGGTCCAGGGAAGATATGGCTTGGCAGTTCGGGCTGGATTGTTCCCATGAGGCACAGGGTCAGACTGATTTGCATATGGCCATGTCTGAACTGGGGTGTTGGAGTGAGCTAAAGAATGATGATGGATTAAACCCAGATCATTTGACTGGGGGTGAGTGTTTGATTTGCTCTAACGCTCCGTCCATCATCCCCTTTGGTATCGCATTTACAATGCGGCGCATCGTGGCGCAAGGATAAACAGATGCGTAACGCATCTCCCGTCGGACGGGTGGCGCATTGCTGGAGTCGTGTCACAAGCGCGACACAACTCCAGCAATGCTCGTGGCCTGCCCATACATAACGTGGTGCGTCACGCCTTACACCTGCTTCAAGCAGGCGCAAGGTTTTGACGCAGCGGTGTTGGAAAAGTGACTGAGTGGAATCTTGTAGATTTCACTCAGGCACTTTTCCGAGGCTTTACTGCGCCGGAACGCCCCCCCCCTGCGCCGGAACACCCACATGAAACCTGACGCAGGTTTCATGTGGCGCAGGGCTTTACAATGTGACGCATCTCCCTAGATGCGTCACGTTGTAAATAGGGCGCAACGTGGTGCATGGTTTACGCCGCCGCTGCATCACAGAAGTGACGCAACGGCGGCACAAAAGTGGCGCAAGGGGCTCGTAAATCTGCCCCTAAGAGTCCTACTGCTTGCTATGTGGCACATTCCAGCATTTAAATTTCATATTGCCAACATCCCTGCCAATGGCAAACTTATCCTCTCTACTCTGAAATGTAACATCGATGACCTCTGAGACATGTATAGCGCCCAATTTATAATTATTCAGGATAATATACCATGTCCACATAAGAAGTCACGAACAAGCCAACCCAGAGCGAATAGGGTCATACCAATAACAGGCACATGCCACTTGGAATAACATAACACATATTTCTAAATGAATATCATGTCCCTATTACGAGTGCTAAGGAGTGGTCATTCTGCATTTGTTGTTGTAAAAATTATCACCTGCAACGATTACACGTTTTACTTGGAAAAGGAACGTATATGTGTAAGCAAAATGCATTAAGATGAGTGCAGAAAATGCCATGCACTAATGGACCAGGTTATTGTGGGACTCACTTGTTACCGTCGATCTCGTAATGAGGGCCAACGACTTGTTGAGTATAGGCAGGGGGGAGTGCAATTGTATGGAATCATCTGTTCCATGCCCGAGCCCCACATTGCATTACGCCTCCAGCAGGAAAATCCCCAATAATTGTACATGCGCCCGCAAAAAGAGATGTGTATTTTCATAAAACCTTTCAGACTCGACCTACCTTTCAGTTTCTGGGGCACAAACTACTTTTGTTAACAACACTACTTCATAAGCGCATACTCTTTAGATTTCGAAAGAAGTCAAAGAATAGGAATTATGTTGTCAATGCTGCGACCTTCAACATTAGATCTTAATAAAGTAACAATAGGATTCCCAATGGGAACCCGTTCTCCCTCATTCTGCTGCTGGCAGAGTTCTGATGCCAAAAGATACGTGTAGGGCACACTTGTAAAAAAACTGCTGCTCAGAAATTAAAACATTCGATTATATTAGTGTGGGCAACGTGAAATGCCAACACAACTAAAACAAGCAGTTGCGCACACCCCTCTCCTTTTTTTTTTGTCAAAATTCTTTTTATTAAGCATCATAAAGCACATAAAAAACATACGTACAGTAGGGGGCAGGCAGGCCCCAGGGGCTAATAGAGTCCGCCATAAAAGGTTCAGTTTCTGACATCCCCTAGACCTGGCCGCCCTCCCCCAAATCCTCTAGGAGATGCTCAGTTTTCTTCACCGCATAAACCTAAAAAGCTGTAGTCATGCTTTTAAACATCCCCCCCCAAAAAAAACTTTCCCTTACCCCCCTCCCTCCCTGGTGATGGCAACGCAAAGACAAATTCCATAATAAACAACAGATCTTCTGTAAATCTTAATTATCGAGGTGGGGAATGACTTGTAGGTCATCCGTCTCAGTCAGGCATATACCTCGATCCCACCCTACAGTTGGAACAGATGCATGGAACGCACTGAAGAGGGACAGACCGCAGAGGGTAAGCCGCTGGAGAGAAACCGAACCAGTGGGCCCCACTTGCGTTTGAAGGCGTCATGGTCATCTTTAAAAATATCAGCTAGCCTCTCCATGGAAAGGAGTCTCCATAATCGGGCGTGCCACAGCGAAGTCGCTGGCGTTCCAACCTTTTTCCAGGCCGCTGCAATTGTGAGCTTCGCCGCCCCCACACACAGCCAGAGAATAGCCTTGTCTGTGGAGAGCATCTGTTCCATCTCTGGGGTCCTAACACCCAACAATATCCCCTCAATTGTCGTCGGTATTTGTGGTCCCAGCATGTCTTTAAGATGGGAGAGAATCTCTTCCCAAAAGGGGCGAACACTGGGACAGTCCCACCAAATATGACGAAAGTCCCCCTGTAGTCCACATCCCCGCCAGCAGAGATTGGAAGTGTCTGGGAAAATCCGTCGTAATTTAGTGGGGTAGAGATACCAGTCGAATAGGGTTTTTTAGTGGGCTTCCCTCAAGGCTATAGATCTATTGTGTCTAGGAATATCGCCCCATAAATGTTTCCATTCCTCGTCAGTAACCTCTCGCCCCAGAGACTGTTCCCAGAAGGACATGTAACGTGCCCGGGGTGTGTGTAATGTATTTAGTAGCAGTGTATAGAGAGCAGAAATAGCGCCCTTCATAGACCCCACCCTACGGACCACCAATGTCTCCATGGGTGTTAACTGTCGGGTAGCCGCCTCCCTCATATGGGATAACGTGGCCCAGTGCTTAAGTTGGAGATAGTGATAGTGTTCGCTGTGAGGTATCGAGAATTCCCTTTTGCAGCTTTCGAATGTTAAGACATCATAATTATGAAATAAATCTGACAGTTTCAGACAACCCCCTTCTCTCCAGCAATAAAAGGGCCCCTCCTGCATCACCGGCGGAAAGGCCGGATTAAAATGGATCGGAGTGTAAGGGGAGGGAAATAAGGTCCACCCCTCCCTTCTTGTGACCTGATCCCAAACTGTCAGGGTAGTGCGTGTGGGTGTACTTATGTATGAGTTCGCGCGACGGTCTTTCTTGGGTTTCCACAAAATATCCCAGATGGAGCACCCTACAACGGATCTGTCCATATGCAGCCAGTGTTTATCAGAGGAGCGTGCTGTCCACTCCGTTACCACCCAGAGTTGCGCTGCTTGGTAGTATAAAGTGAAGTCCGGCAACGCCACCCCTCCTGCCGCTCTGGGGCACCGCAGTACATGAAAAGGAAGCCGGGCTCGCCCCCCTCTCCATATGAATTTGATTACCATAGAGCGGAGGCTCGGTGACAAGTCGCGATCCAGCGCCACCGGTAGCGCCTGAAAGAGGTACAACAGCTTCGGAAGGACTGTCATTTTTACTGCATTGATCCTACCCAGCCACGATATGTAGAGAGGTTGCCACCTCTTGAAATCCTGCTGCAGCTGGGACACTAAGGGGGGAAAGTTAGCCCTATACAAATCCCCAACCCTAGCCGTGAGGCGGACCCCCAGGTACATCAGAGAGTGTTTCGCCCACTGGAGAGGGGATTGCCCTTTTTTTTTTTTCAAACATATGTATATTAGATTTTTCCAAGTACATCAAAGGATATCAATATCATTCCGCTCAGCGCAGTGAGCACCAACATATCGATAAGACTCAAATGGTGAAGCATTATACATTATCCAAGAGGTGCCCAGCCCCGATCCCAAAAAAAGCGCTAATGGAAGATACAGTAGCTGTCAAGACGGGGGTGCGGGCTGTCCCCCGTGGCAGCAGCCGTATGAAGCATCGTAATTGGGCGCCTCAACGTATGTCTGGAATGACATCTAATCAAATCTTTCTAGCTGAGGGAATCTAGTGAGGCGTATTCGAAGAATTAAAAAAAAAAAACAACCCCTCGAACCCAAGAACCCCAACCCCTCCCCCCTCCCCCCTCCCAAACTGTGGTGGCAGCAAAACCATAGATAAGATAGCAACTGGAGGTAGTGGTAATGCAATCAATATTGAAAGAGGTGTAATGCGCGGACCGTATTGGGACAGACAGCTGACGGGAGCCCCCGGGAGAGGAAGGCCACTAGCTGTCCCCACCTGAACTCAAAGTTCTTATAATTATCTTGAAAGATATCAGCCATTCTTTCCATGCTAAGAAGCCACCATAGCCGTGAGTGCCAAAGGGAGATCGCCGGGGCCTCCCTCTGTTTCCAGGCGGCCGCTAAAGTAACCTTAGCCGCTCCTATACACAGCCACATGATGGCTTTGTCCGCACGGGTCTGGTGTTCTAAAGTAGGGTCTCGAAGCCCCAAGAGGACCTCTGCCATAGTAGTTGGGATGGGGTACCCCAGAATATCTTTAATATGTGATAGTATTTCTGTCCAGAATGGGCGTATCGTTGGGCAATCCCACCAAATGTGTTGAAAATCACCCAAGAGGCTGCAGCCTCTCCAGCAGCGGTCAGAAGTGTTGGGAAAGATCTGTTTAAGCCTAGAAGGGTGGAGATACCAATCCATCATGGTCTTTAGGTGGGCTTCTCGGAGGTCTATAGAGTGATTAAATCTAAAAATGTCAGACCACAAGTGAGACCAATCTCTTCCCGACACATCACGCTGCAGTATCCCCTCCCACATAGCCATGTATCGCGGGCGCGGTGAGGTGGCGGTGGTAAGTAAAAAGTTATAGATGAACGAAATCACCCCTTTCATTGTGGTGGTCTTGGAGAGGAAGGATTCGAAACTAGTGGGGGGCCGAGTGGCCGCATCCCGAACCTTTGGAGTGAGAGCCCAGTGGAGCAGTTGGGCATGATGGAACCATTCCGAGTCAGCCAAGTCATAGTCTCTTTTACAGTTGTCAAAAGTCAAGGGGTCATAGTTGTGGAAGAGGTGTGTCAAGGCAAGACAACCCGCCCCTCGCCAAGCATCAAAGGGCCCCTCCTGCATGCCGGGGGGAAGGCAGAATTGAAGTGCAGCAGTGTAAATGGCGAGGGGAAAGTGGTCCATCTGTCATCCCCTGTTACCGAGTCCCACACTCGCAGGGTTGTTCGTGTGGGGGTGCTACAGTACACGTTCTTGGGTCTGTCTCGTTTGGGGCGCCAAGCAAGATCCCATATCGTCCGTCCTGCGACACTACGGTCCATATGTAACCAATGTTTATCTGATTCCAGTTTGGACCGCTCAATTAACACTCTCAGTTGTGCCGCTTTGTAATAGAAGTGGATGTCGGGGAGACCCACTCCTCCCTCCGCTCGGGAGCGACGCAACAGCGAGAACGACAAACGGGCATGTCCTTTTTGCCATATGAACTGAAGGAGCATAGATTTAATTCTGCGGAAGAAGTCCCTTTCTGGTTCTATCGGTAAGGCTTGGAACAGGTAGAGAAGCTTAGGGAGGAGTGTCATCTTGACGGCATGGATGCGGCCAAGCCAAGAAAGAAAAAGTGGCTTCCACCTCGTGAGTTCCTCCTGAATGCGTACGAGACTGGGGGGGAAGTTGGCAGCATATAATCCTTCCACCCTGGGCGTTAACTGAATTCCTAAATATTGTATGGATGAGGTTGCCCATTGTAAGGGAGTGAGGGGTTGGAGCCTGTGCACCTCTGCCTGCGGAAGCGTAAGGTTAAGAATATATGACTTGCCCATATTTATTTTAAAGCCTGCTACCTCTTCAAAGCGCTCCAGTTCCTTTTGTAGATGGGGAAGGGAGTGCTCGAGCTCAGAGAGCGACAAGAGGACGTCGTCCGCGAAGAGAGAAACCTTATGGGAATCCCCACTAAAGGGGATGCCATGTATGTCGGGGTTGGCTCTGATAGCTACTGCCAGGGGTTCGATACTCAGGGCAAAAAGGAGGGGCGAGAGGGGGCATCCCTGTCGTGTACCTCTAAAATGAGAAAAGGTGGATGAAGGGATGCCATTGACCTGCACCCGGGATCGAGGTTGAACATAGTTGGCCCGAAGCATAGTGAGAAATTTAGGAGCGAACCCAAAGCTTGTGAGGGTAGTAAATAAAAACGCCCAATCGACCAGGTCGAAAGCCTTTTCGGCATCTAGTCCTACCAATACTGCGGGAATATGTTGTTTGTTAGCTTTTTCTATGAGGTGAACTATGCGACGGGTGTTATCGTGCGTTTGCCGGCCCTTAATAAACCCCGATTGGTCCGGGTGAATGAGGTCTGGCATAAGGTCATTCAACCGTTTAGCCAAAATAGAGGAATAGAGTTTCGCGTCGAGGTTTAGTAGAGCGATGGGGCGGTAGGAGGCGCATAAATGAGGGGCCTTCCCGGGTTTTGGTATAACCGAGATCACCGCCTCAGATAGAGACCCTGTCGTCTCTCCCTCTGTCGCCATCCTATTAAACAAGCGAGTGAGGTGCGGGATGATGTCGGAGGCAAAAGTTTTATAGAAAAGAGCGGTGTAACCGTCTGGGCCCGGGGCCTTATGGGGCCTAAGTGCTTGTATGGCCGCGTTCACCTCGTCAAACGTGATGGGAGCAGTAAGAGTTTCCTTCCAGTCATGTGAAACCTGGGGGAGGCATAGTGTCCGTAGGTACTCACATTGGGCTTCAGGATCTAAATGGTCCCCTGTATATAGCGTCTTATAGAAAGAGCCAAAGATTTCTGACTTTTCCTCATCCTTGTATGTGGTCTCCCCGCTGGGCCCCAGAATACCTCCTATATATTCCTGTTCTCGTTTTCCCCTGAGCTGCCTAGCTAGATGCCTAACCACCTTGTTCCCCTGGGAGTAAGAGAGGTGTCGGAGCTTGAGAAGCGTGAATTCCGCCCTGTTATTATAAATGGCTCTAAGTTTGCCCTTCGATGCCGTTAGTTTGCGGAGGTTGTCGCGAGTGGGGTTTGCTTTATGTGTGCGCTCGACAGAAGCAACTTCAGTCTCCAATGCCTCCCGCTCCAGAACTCGATGTGCGTTCAGTGCCGAGTTGAGGGCGATACATTTCCCTCGGATGACCGGTTTAAACATGTCCCAGTTAGTGTACTCCGAGGTATCTTCAGGTTTATTAAAATCACAAAAATAGGTGATGCTTTCTCTCAATTTAGCGCGGGATTCTTTATCGCGCGTGAGAGATGGTGTTAAAAACCAACGAGGAGTGGTGGAGACATTGCTGTGCCAGGCAACGCAAATGGAAAGGAGACTGTGGTCCGACACTGAAAGGGGAAATATCTTAGCCGCCTGGAGGGCGCCCAGCAGGGATTGGCTAATAAAAATGTAGTCCAGGCGGGAGTATGTGCGGTGGACGTGGGAGTAAAAAGTGTAGTCACGGGATTGAGGGTGAAGTGTTCGCCAGGCGTCTATCAGACCTAGATCGTGAAAGTGTTGTTTAGTGGTGGGGGTAAAGGAGCCCAGGTCAGAGCGGTGTGTGTGAGTACTGTCGAGATCTCTTTGCCATGTCAGATTAAAATCGCCCAAGATCACCAATGGCCCTTCTCCGAAGTCCAAAATCCTCCCTGCAAGTGTGTTTAAAAATGCCTCTTGCCCCGTATTGGGAGCATACACTGCCACGAAGGTGCACAGTTTGCCCATCAAGCGGCCCTTGACCATAACCCAGCGGCCATCTTTATCTGAACGAAAGTCCAGCGGTTGAAATTTAGTGGTGGAATGGAACAGGAGTGCCACTCCCCTATGTTTTGTCAGGGCAGATGATTTGTATATTAGGGGGTAGCGCTTGTGACGGAGGCGTGAATCCTCTGATCGAGCCAGGTGTGTCTCTTGGAGGGCCACTATATCAAGGTGATGGTCTATAATATATTTCCACACTTTGTGGCGTTTCTGAGGGGAGTTAAGTCCCTAAACGTTCCAGGAGCCGATAGTGATCGTCATTGAACTACAGTAGAGGTGAACAGCTCAGAGACACCTTCTGCCGGCCCAGCCGGATGTGTGAGCGAGACCTCCCCAAGCGTGTCCATCTCCCATGGCAGCGCCCGCACCTATAGACAGAAATAAACGAAGAAGCCCCCAGTAAGTAAAATGAAAAAGCTGCCACCATCGCCCTCCCTACCCCCCTCAACCCTCAAAAACAACATAACAAACAATAACAACAAGTGCGGCAAAAAGGCCGCTAACTGGTCCCTGATCGCGGGCAACCTGCCCAGCAGGGACTAGGGGGACCAAGAGTCCGAGGACCCCATCCGTGCCGTCCGAAGGTAAGACACAATAAACATCATAAGCGGTCATGGCTTAGATGTCACATCAGAGCTGTTTGCGGGAAGGGAGTAAAATCTCTGCGTGAAGTCATAGAGGTGGACCATAATTATGCATCCCTAGAGAACAGATAGGGGCCTGGGACCCCACCCCAGGACTATGGTGGGTTCCAGGTCGCAGAAAATAGTTGGGACCAGTTCGCCCGTAAGACCACCGGGCCAATCAAAACATCGCTCTGAAGCATGCAGCACAGTCAGGTGTGGTAAGATTCGGTGTGAGCGTTCTTTAGTAGTGATTCCTCAAGAATTCGAGAGACATAGCAGTACCTATCTAGAATATATGCGCTGGCATGTTATCTGCGACCTCTCCGTGTGTCCACACGCCATGCCGTCGTCTATGATGGCCCTCGCTGAACTTCTCGAGAGCTATCATGATCGGAGCCGGTCTCAACCGGTGAGAGACCCAGGAGTTCCAGACCCTCTCTTAAGGCAGTGACATGACGCTGTTTGTTGTTGAGCTCAAAACTGAGTCCGAACGGGTAGGTCCACCTGTATCGGATTTTATCCTCTCGTAGTTTGGTAGTAATGGGTCAGAACATCTGCCTCCGTGCTAGAGTTGTCGATGCTAAGTCTTGGTAAATCAAGCATGAGTGGTTTTGAAAGGTGACAGTCCCTTTGGTCCTGGCCGCTAGGAGCACCGCCTCCTTAACTTTGTAGGAATGAAATTTCGCCAGAACGTCACGGGGGCGCCTCCTCTCACCGGGCTGTACGATTCCCACACGATGGACCCTTTCTAGCTTTATTGAGAGGGCATGTGGACCCAGAACCTCCGCAAAGAGCCCCTCCAGGAAGGCCTCAAGTTCCGGCCCCTCCGCTCCCTCCGCCAGGTCCCTGACGCGTAGGTTCTCTCTCCGTGCCCTATTCTCGAGATCTTCTGCCTTGAGCTGCGTCTGGTGGAGCTGGTCTTGGAGGGCGCGAACATCCTCCCGCAGGTCGGAGGAGAGCTTCTCTTGATCTTGCTGGTGCGCCTCCAAATCGAGCACTCTGGTGCCCACCGAGTCGACATCTTGTTGTAGGGAGGTCAGTCTCCCTCTAAGGTCTGACCTCAATTGCTCTATGGAAGTTTTAATGTTCTGGGCGAGGTCATTGCACAGCTCAGTTTTGAAATCTTTTAGCGTGGACAAGAGATCTGCCTTTGTAAGGGCCATGTCCGCAGCCTCCGCGTCGCCGCACAGCGTAAGGCGTTTATCTGATGGGCCAAAAAAGTCCGAAACCTTGTTGGGTGTCTTGGTCGTCCCTCTCGTAGGCGGCATACGGACTGGCCCGGGAGGACCCCCACAACAGCAACGCCTGCGAAAGGAGGCCCGGGAGCTAGAACGCGGGAACCTCCACCTCAAGGAGTCGGCGGCAGACCAGTAGCGCAAGTCGAGGGACGGTAGCAGGCGGGTGTCGCAACGCAGATTGGACCTCTGCTCAGAGCTCTAGGCGTCTTACGGCATAATCTGGGCCGCTAGGTGGAAGCGCACCTCCCTCGAAGAGCAGAATAGCAGGGGATCCAGGTACAGCCAAGGTCTCACCCCGGGGAGAGTGTCACAGCTCGTCGTTGCACTCGAGCCTTGCCTCAGTCTTCGACCCCAACTCCCAGCTCATAATCATGGCCCTGCACGGTCCGGAGCGAGCGCCATTTTGGGGGATGCAAGTACTAACAAGGAGAGGGCACCCACGGTGATAATGGCATTAGTGGGGCATCAGCCTCTCAGCAGCCAGGGCGAAAAAAGCAGGAGGTGATGACGTCTGTTGAAGCGGCGCTCGGCAGGGAGCAAGGCTTGGGGCCACAGGGACCAAAGACGAGATATGGCATTGCATCACAGTGTAGGCGCCATTTTAAAGTCAGGCATTGCGGTGAACCTCAGGTGAAGCCGCAATCCGAGCAAGTTCCTTGAAGTATACCCCCTGACCAAGCCTACCGTAACGCTCACTGTGATAGCAAGAAGCAGACTCGGAGGCAGGGGCTTCTCGCTCCGTTTCTGCCGGAATCTCTCAGCCCAGCCAGGAAGCCGCCATTTTGGGATGCGCCTGATGGTCTCTCAACAGACCCCACCGGGTCCGCTCCTGTGGCGATAGAGGCGAATAAAGGATCCCTCTCTGTGCCTCACATCTTCCGCTGTGCATAGAAGTGGTTTACAGCATGTGGGATGCGGTACGACCGCTGCTGTCTGCTCCGGAACAGTGCGCGGACCGGGAGCCGAGACGGGCTACGTCCGATTGGCCATCTTGCCCGGCCACGCCCCCCGGGATTGCCCTTTTAATCGAGCCATTTCCCCTGCCGAGAGTGTGAGGTTCAATACGGAAGACTTAGAGAGATTTACCCGAAATCCCGGCACTCGCTTGATCTCAGCCAGTTCCTCCTGCACTGCCATGAGAGAGGCTGAAGGCTCCGAGAGCGAGAGGAGAATGTCGTCCGCAAAGAGGGACACTTTATGTTCGGTGCCACTAAACTTTATTCCCCGTACCTCCTTATTAGCCCTAAGACGCACTGCCAGGGGTTCGATACTAAGGGCGAACAGCAGAGGGGAAAGGGGACATCCCTGCCGTGTACCTCTACTCAGCGCAAAAGGGGGTGATGTGCAGCCATTGACCACCACTCGAGAACTGGGATTGGAGAAATTAGCCTTGACCATTTGAAGAAACGCCTCCCCGAAGCCAAATCTCCGTAGTGTGAGAAAAAGGAAAGACCAATCCACCGTATCAAAGGCCTTTTCAGCGTCAAGCCCGACTAGTACCGCTGGGATCTTAAATTTAGTGGCCTTCTCAATACGGTGGATAGTACGCCGAATGTTGTCATGTGTTTGCCTCCCTTTTATAAAGCCGGATTGGTCCGGGTGCACCAGATCAGGCATGAGATACTCCATACGCGCCGCGAGGATCGAAGAGTAGAGCTTCGCATCTAAATTCAACAGGGCGATGGGTCGATATGAGGAGCAGAGCGTGGGGTCCTTGCCTGCTTTGGGAATAACTGATACTATTGCTTCTGCCATGGTGGGGGACACGTGTGCGACACCAGCAATCGCCTGGAAGAGCACAGTGAGGTGTGGCGTCAACTCTTTTGCAAAGCATTTGTAAAACTGGGCCGTCAGACCGTCTGGCCCAGGAGCTTTGTGCAATTTAAGCCAGCCTATGGCCCTTTCCACCTCTTCGGCCGTGATGGGAGCGTCCAGAGCCTCCGCCGTCTCGTGAGGTATCTGAGGCAAAGTTACCGTCTCTAAATATTGGTGCTGTCGAGCCTCTTCCGAGGGTGAGCCCCGATAGAGGTCCCCATAGAAATCCCCAAAGAGAGTCGCTTTTGCGGAGTCTATATGGACGGTCTGTCCTCCCTGATCACGAATACCCCGAATAAATTCCCGATCTCGCTTCATGCGTAGTTGACGCGCCAAATGTGGTCCCGCCTTATCCCCTTGAGTGTACGATGTCTGACGGAGTTTCAGAAGCGTATATTCTGCCCTATTATTATAAATGGATCTAAGTTTGCCCCGCACCGCGGTGAGGTGGCGCTGTAGGATTCTAGTAGGGGTCGCCTTATGCGCCTGCTCTAACGTCTCCAATTCACTCTCCAAGGCCACTCTTTCGGCCCGCCGCTTCGAGTTGAGGACCGAGTTGAGCTGGATACATCTTCCCCGAAGAACAGCCTTGAAGGCATCCCAGTTATTTTGTGGGGAAGTGGCCTGGGGGGTGTTGTGCATGAAGAAATCGCCAATAGAGGACCTCAGTTCCTCGCATAATAGGGGATCTCGTGTAAGTGCAGTAGGGAAATACCATTGTGGCTGAGTCGCTTGGGGCCCGCCCCAAGTTAAACCAATAGTAATCAAGCTGTGATCAGAAAGAGAGATCGGGAGGATCTGTGCCACCTATAGTGACCCCCTAAGTGACTGGCTTAGAAATATATGGTCTATCCTAGAATAGGATCGATGCACATGCGAATAGTAAGTATAGTCTTTAACATCAGGGTACAGCGTCCGCCAGGTATCACAGAGGCCCAAGGAGGATATATGTTGCTTAAGCCCTTTCGAAAAGACGGTGTTGGAAGCCCTGTTAGCCTGAGAGCTATCTAAGGAGTCCTGCCACACCAGGTTGAAATCCCCTAGTAGAACTACAGGACCCTCCGCAAACCCCCCGATCATGTTGAGTGCGTGCGTGAGGAAAGCGGCTTGGCCCGTGTTAGGCACATATAGAGTGACGAACGTGCAGAGAACGCCCCTAAGTCTCCCCTTAACCATCAGTAAGCGTCCCTCTCGGTCAGTTTTAGTCGCCTCATGCAGGAAATTGGAGGATCTATGGAAAAGTAGTGCAACTCCATTATGTTTGGTACTGGAGGATGACTGATATATTAGCGGGTAAGCTTTATGGCGGAGCCTGGAGTCTTCTGTTTTCCTAAGATGAGTCTCCTGAAGGCCTACCACCTCAAAGTGACAATCGACTAAGTATTTCCATATTTTCTGACGTTTTTGCGGGGAGTTCAGCCCTTTAACATTCCAGGAGGCGATAGTTACCATTGGAGCAAGACATCCTCCCCCAGCCCATGTGTCCACCCAGTGACCAGCCCCTCCACCCAGACCTCCCCCCACTCCTGCACCGACTGTCCCTTCTAAGAGCCAAAAACCAACCCACCCCGTCCTCATTCCTGCCATACTGTTGACTATAGGAGAGGACAAAAACCCTCTTCTCCCACACCATCACCAGGGCACCCTCCCCCCTCCCTACACCCCTCTCCTTTTAACCCACTTACCCCCCTCATCCTGCTGGTTTTTGCAGGTGTTTATTTGTGTTGGTCAGGTCGGTTAAAAAGAATACTAAATCCAGTGACGTATAGCTGCCAAAATTCAGATTGCTATGTGGGACATTTTCATAATTTCAGTGTAATTATGAGTGACATTTCAATGACTTCGAGTGACACTTTCTCTCGAGCAAAATCAAGCAATGACGGTGAGGGAAACATAAATACTAGAAATTTCACCCATTTGAGGAACAAGAAACTGGTGCAAAGCAACTGATCTTTGCAGGATGCATTTAGCTCAGTGCTGCTCTTTGGGATATGATTCATTTTTACTGACCTCTTCATTATTGCGGTCCCAGAATGGCTGCTGTTCCCAGAGCTGCAGAAAGGCTCTCTTTGGCTGCTGACGACATGGTACAGTGGGCGGGCGAAGTTTCAGTTTTATCGATCAAGACAATTTGTAAGCAGTATAATGTACATGGGGCCTCTCGGCTCCCTGGGTGTGAACAACATGCCAGAAGGTGTCGTGTCGTCATGCCTGCCCTGGCTTCGCCCCAAGGTCAGGCATGACCGGAGGAGGAAGAGGAGGACTCACGAGGGAGCAGGCAGTTCGCGCCAGGCGGTAGAAGAATAAAGAAGTGTCCCCAGTTCGCCCGTGTCTGTGTGTTTCTTGGGCGGGGGGACACGAAACTGGTGACGAGGGTGGGATGCGGAGTCACCCCCCCTCGCTACTCCTGCACAAGCTGAGGAGCGCGCTGCCGCGAACGAGCGGAGCACCGAAGCCGGCAGAAAGGAACCGGCAGGAAAAGCGCGAAATTCGAAACAGCGCACACCTGCGGCCGTCAATTCAACTGAGGGCTCAAATCAAGGCAGGACCAAGACCCTGTGCAGAGGCAACGAGCAAACAGGGGTAAGCCTGGTGAACTGCCCCTGTGTGGAGTGAAGCATGCCTGTGTGAGTCCCTGGCAGCGGCCATTTTGAAGTCAGGCACGCTGCATTGGCCAAGCTTGGTCCTGACACGGCGGCCATCTTAAAGTCAGGCAAAACTTCAAGAAAGGCCCCTGAAGCCTGCAAACGTGACACTGAGTGCCTGCAGCCGCCCCTGAAGCCCACCAGAATCACACCGCAACATGTCGGACCCTGATTCGTCGCAGCAAGCTGCGCCTGGCCCAGCGCACAATAACCCACCGCCTGGACTGATACCCATGGGAGCATCGTACCTGCGCCCCCCTGAGCCACTACCACTGACGTCTGGCAACAGCATGGGCCCTGCGTGGAAGAGTTGGCTTGAGGACTTTGAGGATTTCATGAAAGGGTCACAAGTCCGTGACCCCAGCCAACAACTCATAGCCCTGCGCAAACTCGTAGGTAAAGACATCGGACAAATCATTAAGGACCTACCACTGGCCAACGCCGCGTCATACGAGAGTGTGAGAGACGCACTGAACCGGAAGTTCCTTCCCAAACGGAACTTAGACTACGAACGCTATACCTTCAACCTCGCATCTCAGGAGCAAGATGAACCCATGGGTAAGTTTATCTCCCGTCTCAAGCACCTAGCTCGCCACTGTGATTTCGACAACTTCAACACAGAAGACGCGCTGCGTCTACGCATT
Source organism: Calotriton arnoldi (assembly GCA_963921515.1). Taxonomy (NCBI): domain Eukaryota; kingdom Metazoa; phylum Chordata; class Amphibia; order Caudata; family Salamandridae; genus Calotriton; species Calotriton arnoldi. The sequence goes on along the minus strand of CAWUFW010000323.1, from coordinate 1,823,060 downwards.
ATTGACGGATGTCAATCGGAATCCCTACGCCGTCGACTCCTGAAGAAACACTACACACTAGACGAGATAGAAGAGCTAACCCGCATTAACGATCAAGCTGAAGAGCACGTAAAGAAAATGGAGGCCAGCAAAACTGAAAAAAAGGAACAAGCCCTACGAGTACAATCTCACACGGAACCGAGGCGACGCTCAGACCGCCACACATCAGGAAGAGGTTCAAGACCACCTCGCATGAAGTCACCCTGCCGAGGGACACAGAACAGCCACTCTCGCAGACAACCTCCGCAATGCTACCGGTGTGGCCAAGACTACCCTCATACGGGTCCGTGCCCCGCCATAGGACAACGTCACCGATGTGGAAAGGACAACCACTTCAAAGCTGTGTGTCAAGCCCGCCGCACGGAACCAAGACAGACCAAACAGAACGCAGGATCACGTCATCATGCAAGGGCTGTACAAGGTCGGAGAGATCACTCGACGAGCTCATCCAGATCAAGTACCCAATCTCACAGCTTGGACAGATCCCAGCGCTCAACATCTAGAGAGTCGTCCTCCCTCACTCCTATATCACAAGACAGTGATGAATACGTGTGCATGGTGGCAGACCCAGATACACTGAAGAAATACCCGCGACTCCATATCCAAATGGGAAGCCACCCCGCCAAGTTTGTGCTAGAAACAGGCGCGTCGCTCAACTACATCTGCGCCTCCGAATACCAGAGCATGAACCCGAAGCCGAAATTGGGGCCAGCTGCAGTGCGGGTCTACACGTGGATGTCCCGAAAACCACTGCCATGTCTAGGACAATTTCGCACCACGTTGACGTACAAGAATAGGAAAATTCAAGCGCACATTCATGTGATCGAAGGCCCAGAAACAGCAGACTGCCTTCTCAGCCTACCAACGGCGGAACGACTGAAGCTAGTCGAGATCCTATACAAAGTAGATGACTCACCAGACATAGTCCACAAATTCCCAAAGGTATTCAACGGCCTAGGGAAGCTCGCCCACTTCAAAGTCAAGCTGCACATTAATGAGCAAGTGACGCCGGTAGCACAACACCACCGGAAAGTGCCTTTTCATTTACAACAAGCAGTCGATGACGAACTACAAGACCTACTAAAAGCAGACATCATTGAACGATCGACTGGACCCACTCCGTGGGTGTCTCCGGTAGTGGTCGTACCCAAGAGAGGCCAAGACAACAAGGTGCACTTGTGCGTTGATATGCGAGCCCCAAACACAGCCATTGAACGGGAGCGACACCCAGGACCCCACATCAGTGATATGATCACACGCCTGAACGGAGCGACAGTCTTTTCAAAACTAGACCTCAACAAGGGATACCACCAACTTGAGCTACACGAACGCTCACGCTACATTACAACATTTACCACGCACCAAGGACACTTCCGGTACAAACGCCTTAATTTTCGGATTGCCTCCGCTGCTGAGATTTTCCAGGAGGCTGTCAGACGAGTCATACAAGACATTCCGAACGCTTTTAACTACAGTGACGACATCTTGGTGTTCAGAGAGACTCAAAAAGAGCACGACAAAGCACTAGACCGGGTTTGTCACGCCTTACTCACCGCCAACCTCACCCTTAATCAGGACAAATGTGAATTTCACAAATCGACCCTCAAATTCTACGCCCACATTTTTTCCAAGGAGGGCATGAGACCAGACCCTGACAAGGTATCAGCACTCTCGGACACTCCACAGCCACAAGACATCAGTGATGTTCGCTCATTCCTGGGGATGGCCAGCTACTGCGCCCGGTACATCCAGGATTACGCCACTATCAGCTACCCTCTCAGAGAACTCACTCGACAAGGGCACAGTTTCCAGTGGTCGGCTGCGTGTGATCACGCGTTCCACAAGATCAAGGCCGCGGTGAGTTCAGCCATCAACCTCGCCTACTTCAACCCCAAACAGAAGACTGAAATCACAGTAGACGCTAGCCCCGTTGGGCTAGGTGCAATCCTGGCGCAATATAATGATGACGCAGATCAACGCCACATCGTCGCGTACGCCAGTCGCAGCCTCACTGACACTGAAAAAGCTTATTCCCAGCCGGAAAAAGAAAGCCTGGCAGTTGTGTGGGCGTGTGAACATTTTCATCTCTTCGTGTATGGCAAACACTTCACACTCATCACAGACCACCAGGCGCTCATCACCATCTTTGGGAACCCCAGGGCGAAGATGCCTCCGCGGATCGAACGGTGGGGCATCCGCCTGCAAGACTATACATACACCATCCTTCACAAACCGGGGAAGGCAGAGAACCCGGCAGACTACATTTTTCGACACCCCCAGGCTCTGACGCGGACGCGCCACTCTGTGGCTGAAGAATACCTCCACTTCGTCATTGACCATGCCTGCCCACCAGCCGTTCCAATCGAGGCCATTATCGAAGCAACGGCAAACGACGCCACAATCCAAAACGTCATACATCGTGTCCGCACCGACTCATGGCGACATCTAGATGACCCGAAGATGGGTAACACCATCAACAGGCAAGAACTTGCGGCGTTCAAGCATGTCAAAGACGAACTCTCCATCAGTGACAGTGGCTTACTACTAAAAGGTCAGAGGATCGTCATCCCTAACCAGCTGCGACAGGGAACCATAAATCTGGCACATGAAGGACACCGAGGGGTAGTAGCCACGAAGAAAGCGTTGCGAGAACGTGTCTGGTTCCCCTCTCTCGACCAGATGGTGGAGTCCACACTCCGAGACTGCCCACACTGTCAACTAGTAGGGCGAGAAGAACTACAGGCCCCTCTGCAGATGTCAGACCTCTCAGATGGCGTCTGGCAACACATAGCAGTTGACTTCTTTGGCCCGCTGAAATCGGGAAAGTACATCATCGTCATCATGGATGAATATTCCCGTTTCCCCATCGCTCATCAGATTTCCTCTACAAAAGCAACCACTGTCATACCTGCAATTGATGAAGCATTTGCCACATGGGGCATCCCCACAGTGATGAAAACCGACAACGGTCCACCATTCAATGGACAAGAATTTGCGGAGTTTGCGAGACATCTCAACTTCAAACATCGGAAAATCACTCCCCTGTGGCTCCAAGCAAACGGGATGGTGGAGCGATTCATGGCCACCATCAAAAAGACGATACAACAAGCTGAGTTGACCCACCGTGACATCCAGCCAGCACTAAATGAAGTACTATGAGCCTACAGTGTAGTGTACCTCCTATTTCCCTAATAGGCTCTGCGCATTGGAATAATATACCCTATAGGTTTGACATAGGACTAAGGTCGATATGTCCCTATCGAGTATATTAAACTTAATTACTTGTGCCAGCTAGCTCAGAGGCCACTAGAAACTCCTTGATAAACAAGAAGGGAGTAGTTTCTGGCAGCCGAAAACATGACAACTTTGTTTCCCTTTAGAATCGGAACGTGTCCCAGAGTCGTGGAAACAATAGATAACCGTTTCACTCGGCTCAATAGTGCATGCTTAGTTTTCCTCAAAGTTACACAGAAAGAATAGACGGGCGTTTCAATAAAAAGATTTATTGAACAGTCTTGTTTCTCATGTAAGTAATATGTGCTGTTACGATCACAAGACAGTATGCAAGATATATAATGTACAGCGTAAGCAGTAGAAAGAAATAATACTGCGCTAGCATGATCTTTAGTAGATATTCATTTACATAAATAACATAGACTAAAAATGCGAGTACCCATACGATGCGTATCTAAGCTAGTTCTACCCCAATGTACCTAACCTAACCTAGGTGTAGGGAGAGGTATGAAGTAGGTGAAGTATTCCTTACTACGGTATACTAAGAGTATGGTAAGCCTAGTATGCCTAGTATGCCAAGAGTCCCTCTAGGTTTCTAGTCAGCTCCATACCTTTAAGAATGAGAGAGGTGGGAATCTCTTGCCAGACTCGAACTCCAACACCCCGCGAGGGAAGTCAGATCACTGGAAGCTGGATTCTCTGCATGCTGGGATGACAGCGTCTTCTCAGTGCGTCAGGCCGGGAAACGGGCTCCTCTGAAGTTGAAGTCTCCTCTGATTTACAAGGGCGAGGGAAGGTATATTTATACCTGAGAGGTGCCTCAGAATGTTAGCATTGACGTGAAATCGGACAGCGGAAGACGTCATGAATGAACCCTCAAGGTATAACGGTTCATACATAATAGATGAGTCCTTGAAGAAATCAATAGTCCTGTGCTAGGGAAACTCCCGAAGCCTAAGGGTCTGTTCTTCAAGAACTCGTTGTGACGTTAGTGTGGACGGATGTCGGAGACCATGCCTTTATTTGGAGTGCACGGTTTAATGACTAAATAAGGACTGGGATTTTATGCCTAAATAAGGGCAGGGCGAATTGCGCCTATATAAGGACATGATTCAGGAAAACCTATATACGGACATCCAAAGAGGAATACAACACCCACTCTACTTTCGTGTGTACGATAATAAAAAAATGCTAAACATTTAAAATGCTAAACATAAAATGGAGTACCGCATATTGCTAAAAATATTTCTTAAAAGCATTTAAAAACCTATTAGAATGCAGGAGGTACTGTACATTGCAAGCATTGCTTCTCATTTCAGGCATATATTTGAAAATAAAATGCAATTTGAATGAAATAAGCAGTAATAATTACATGTGACAAAAAAATGATCAATAAGTTGTTCAAAATCAAAGTAATTTCATGTCATGGAAATTAATGACATTTTTAGACAAATAAGATGACAAAGTGTCTGAGGAAGTACCCCGAAGTCCGTACTATAAGAATAGTTCTACTTCAAGCAGATTGAATTGCCATTTAGTCTGAAAAAACGGTAAAAACTTCAATTTGGGAAGAGTTCCAATTGTTGAAACATGAAGGCCAAATTTTTACTGTGTCTCTGGTACACTGTGGGCTGAATCAGAGTCAGTGTACGGGTCTGGTGTAAACATGAGATCATCTATTTCCATAGACAAAATATCATCCACTGAAGTTGGTGACATTTGGAACACTTCGTGTAGTCGATTAATTGCACAGAGATGTGAAGCATCGCCTTCAGCATAGGATGCCGCAGCAATGTTCGCGTCCGTTGTTACCTGTGTGCCTGTAGATCCATCTCGTACCTCAGCAGCAGCCGGAAGCGTCTGTGAGATCTCAATGAATGCCGTCATCAGGATTGGTAGCCTCTGGGGACAACACAGAGCATGGGCCGTTATCGGGTCCAGCAGAGTATCGATATCCGTTGGCGTAGCTGATGGAAATGTTAGACAGGTGTCTAACACGCATTCTTCACCGCATAGCAGGCATCGTAGAACAGGTAAGATGCAATCTTGCCAGATTGGTCTGAATGACAGGAACCACGAGGTATTAAGGTCCCGTAGACGAGTCATGCCCAAAAGCTGTACTATTCGCTCACGGCACTTTCGTTCAAGGAGAGCTTTCTCCACTTCGCTCTGAGTGATGTCTGCGAATAGGCTGGCCATAGCGTAATAGCAGGAAGAGAAATCGAATTCCGGCAACAAGTGCTAGAATTAATGGTATACCACCAAACACTGAATGCGCAAAGTTCGGGATCATTCCGAGGATTGCCTGGAAAGGTGCTAATAGACCGGAACAGATGGTCTTAAATACATGTACAATTCCGCTTGTATCAGACATGTTAAAGATACGTCCTATCATTTCTATGAAATGTATAGGGCAGTTTGTACGTATTAAAGTCTGTATCTCAGCCGAAGTCCTTGCTATTTGTAGATCATAGGTTTCTTTGGCCGAGGTCAAAGGCACTGTTTGTTGCAAAAGCATGGATTTCATTCTGCTTAAAGTATCAAATCTTATAAAAGAGACGTTCAGCGAAGGCCACAAATGCGACTCCCTGACTGTGTCTATTGGGGCAAACAGTACTTGCATACAGCAAGTGACCCTGGAGTTCACTGTTACTAGATATGGGATGCCTGGCAACATGCCACAGCAACTCTGATCATTCAACATGAGGTAACTCCCATTAGAAAGTTGTCCAAACGTTGGATTAATCACAGCAGCTGGTGTACCCTGCTGATGGCAAGACAAATTTGCCACAGAACCATTACAAGCCCCGTGTAAAGAAATGTCCTGACATATTAGTGAACTGCTTAGTGCACTTTTACAGTGTGTACAGCTCAGAAACACTTCACGATCCCCACTCCAACATCTATATGTGTACGGTAAATTCCAAGATGTCTTTATGTATTCCTTACCCAACCTTTCATATTTGCCTGCTTGCATCTGTTTAAGGCAATTCTGAAACTGAAAAGTAGTCACAGGTAGCGTGATTTTGCCATGAATAAGCCATTCTGTAGCTGGTTTTTCTGCCACTGTGAATGGTAACTTTTCCAGTTTTTCAATGCTCAGCACTGTATACTTTGCTCCTCTTTGTGCCAGTTCGATCTGTTTATCAGTTAGATTGTATTCTGCAAACAGAGCCGACGTGTTGATTAAATGCCAAGGCACATAGCCCACGCGCAAAGATTGCAGCGTCCAGCTTAATGACACAATAGAACGTAATTGCGATTGGCCTTGCTGTAACTTGGCTAAATCCTGTTCTAGTATGTCGATAGCAGAGGATACAATGTTGTCCAATGAATATATTCTGGAAGACAAAGTTGTTAACCCATTGTCGACCACAGTGAGTGTTTTCTCTAAATTAATACGATCAAGTTCACGTATTCGTTCTGCGGCCTCTATCTGTGACACCTTCCATGCTTCATTATAAGCAGCATAGATGCCGGCATATATGAAACGTTTTTGACGCGGTTTTCTTGGTCCAAACAAGAATTCCCTAAGGTCTGAGTCTTCTTAAAGTAAGGATAAGTGTTGTTTCACATCCTGTAGTGTAGATTTCATAATTTTCCTACACTGTATGTTGTTACTACCCCCGGATGCTGTCCTTGAACGTATCTTGGGTATGGCCTGTGAATAGTAAAGCCTGAGTTTTATTCAGGAATCTTTCCTGACAGTTGTTTGTGTCTGTGGGCCAGATCAACCATTTTCTCCAATCAGGATTTGTTCTGTTGAGTTGTAGTATTGTGTCAACTGTAACCGCTGCCTGTGTATTGTTATCACTTGCAGGTGTTGGTACAGAAGGTGTTTTCATCTCTTTGATCTTGGCTAGTCCAAGACAAGACGTTTGTTGGACAGTATCATTCAAAAACATTATTTGCTGAGGGATGATACAGGCTCTAAATAAAGCTTCTATCCCCTGCACTTGCCAATCTCTAGTGCCCCAGATAGTTTTTGTGTCTATTGTGTCTCTCCAAAGGTTGTATCCTTGTCTAGACAATTAGGCACTAAATGCTGCAGAGTAAATCTGTTTTGTATTGGTTAACATAATTTTCAGTCCTGGTTTGTTTACATTTTTATAGTAAAACGTTTCTGGATCAGATGTATTGTATCCTGAAAAATATGGAAACTTTTTAGCAAATGTTTTTGAACTGCCTTTTGGTGGTGTAGGACAATGCTCCCATTGGTTAAACATAAACACATTTCTAGGGTTTGCAGATTTATGCAAAAAATGATGACCATAGTGGTTATAGCAATACAGCTGTTCATAGTCTGATGAACCATCTAAATATTCATTTTTAGAAAATGCAGCAGATTTTTCTAGGTCAAACATTATGTTGTTAACAGTCTCAAAGTCCCAATCATCAGAATAGGTACTGGACGAAATGAGATCACTGAGTGAAATTTTAAACAAATGTGGAATGTTCAATTGTTCTGTCGGGCCAAAAATATCGAAATCAGTTTTGTCCCACACTACACCATCCTGTATAGGAATAGCTGTGATGTTCACTGTTGACAAGTCTCTTGATTCACGATGGGAAGATTTATGAGGTTTCAAAAGTAAGTTCACATCTTTTCTTTCAGTGTTCACATGGATGTATCTGCCATTTATAAGCACACTCATAATCATAACCAAGGCTAGCCAAAGCAGGAAAACAAATATTCCAGAAATAATCCAGAGTTCAATCCATGGTGAGACCAGATAAGTCTTTTTCAGAAAGTGAAGAAAGTCTTGTACTTGCTGTTTGAATGTTAATGATGCTGGCGTCGTTTCAGGTTCACTGGGATCTTCTGAGAACGTATCAAAGTTAATGAAATAGCCAGAAGCAGTTCTGTCAATTGTTGAAATTGCATCAGGATTTGTAGAAATCGCTGGAACCAGTTGCTCACTTGCTACATTGGTGTAGACAGGTGTATTTGGACAAACTGTTACTTGATTTTCAAGAGGGATGAGTTCCATTGCATTGTTGCTTAGTCCTTCATCTGTTACTGCTGAATTCTCGATAGTTATCAGTCTTTCAGTCTGAACCTCTTGGATAGTAGCGAGAGGAGTGCGTCTGCTACTAGGTCGGAGTCCACGAGGCCTACTATTTAGTATTGGCCACATACTGTGGTTTGATGAGGTCGATGGACACAAATCTTTTCTCCTTTTTTCCAGCAAGGGGCGGCAGAAGTACTGTTCTTGTTCCTTGAACTGCTAGGACAGGTACTGGTTGTCTGTAAGAAGGTCCAAATTCCTTCTTGTCCGCAATCTTTTCTCTGACTGGATCCCCAACTTTTGGAATCCAGACAGGCCTTGCTGGGACCGCCGGTTTTTCCCCAGTGGTGGTTGGGTGCAGGAATACTTTGCTTTGTTTCGATCTTAGTTCATTGAGATCTTGTAAAACAGCCAAACGATCTTGGATATCAAAGGGTTTATTTTCCACCACTGTGCCTACGTGATCGAGGTCTGGTACCCACATTCTTGTCCCAAATAGGACCTCATATGGAGTGACCCCCCCTAGAGAGCTTCTTGGCAAATTATTTAATGAGCGTTGGACCCCATAAAGATGTTTGACCCACCCATCACCCGAACCTAATACCCTAGCTGTTATAGACTGCTTTATGTCCCGGTTTTTCCTTTCCACAACAGAATTTCCCTCAGGATGGAATGGAGAGGAGTACCGCAATGCAACGCCCAGACTGGCCATGGCTTCTTTGTAAGCCCGAGAGCTAAACGCAGGGCCCTGGTCAGAATGTAGTGTGCCTATTGCGTATGTGCCGATAAAGACTCGCAAATCTTTTATAACAGTTCGAGCGTCAGCCGAGCGCTGAGGCCATATCCATAGGAACCTTGATTCAGTATTTGTGGGATTGCATTTGTCCAGAGGGACGCCTGCGCATAGATAGTCTAATGCTGTCTAACAATGGTGTCTGTACCGGGCAGCTACATTCGTAGCATGGTGTCTGGTGGCTTTCTCGCTGTACTTTAGAGTCTATGCAGTTATTGATGAAGATGTGAATTTCTGTATTCATTCCAGGCCACCAGTACATCTCTTTTAACATCAAAATAGTTTTAGAGATCCCTTGATGTGACAGACCCTCCCCCAAATGTGCTTCATGAATCAAAGCTGCTCTACGTTCCGTGTTTGGAATTGCCCTATCCCCCACTCCAGGGATTCGAGCAAAAGGAATGTTGTTCGCATCAATTACATAAGAGTACTTGAGTGGAAACTTTTTTGGTAACGCTGCACCACTGCCTTTGCTTGTAGCATTGACAGCCAACATTATCTCACTGTCTATTTTCGTTTTTGAACGAGTGATCGCAGCTACGGAAGCCGTCTGAACAGCCCCCTTTGCGGCTTCGTCAGCCAATGAATTCCCTGCAACGTGAACGCCATCACGTTGATGACTCAGTGTGTGTATCACGTGAGCCTTTGGTAGTTCGTTTTTTAACTGAACTACTTGTTCCCAAAGCGTTTTGTGCTTTATTGTGCCACCTTTCGCATCTTTGAACCTATTTTCAAGCCAGGTTTGTATATATACATTATACGACTGAACACAGTAAAAGGAATCGCACACTATCAGTGTGGGGAATTCGCGATCTGTACTTTCAAGTGCCAGTTTGAATGCTTGTAGTTCAGCTCGCTGAGCTGTACAATCTCCTAGAGATTGAGTTTGTGTGACCATAGGTCTGAAGATGCCATTTCGCATGCGACCTTTAACGATTGCACATGCTGCACTGGTAGCTTGCTTACCCCCTGTTGCGGGCTGTGCGGATCCGTCAGTGTAAATTATGAATTCGTACTGATCGAGAGGCAGGATTTCAGTGGGCAGAGGACATTCATGTTCATATTGCAGGAACGCTTGTGTTTTTAAGTCAGGATCAAAAACATATTCAACATCTGTTGCAGCAAGAGAATTAACTCATTGTATCCACCTTGGATGTAATGCTTTAGCATTTGGAATGCTCGCTTTTGTGACCGCTTCTAAAGCTGGTACTGGGGTTACGACTATAATGCGTTTCCCTTGTGCTAGGGCTCTTTCTTTTGCTACAGCGGTTTGAACTGCTGTCAGAATTTTTTCAGTTGAAGTGAAGCGCATTTCTGCTTGTGTATACAAATGGGATTTGTATGCAATTGGTACTTTTTCACCCTCATTAAATGTTAAGTAGGTGAATCTGCATTGACCCGAAATTATTCGGATCACCAGGTTGCGTTGACTTACGCGTGTTTGTAAGTGATTTGTTGCTAACATTTTAGCCTGTAGTGAACGCAAGATTTCTGTGTGATCTTGTGTCCAATTCTTGATTGAAAAATCAGGTTTGATTAATGCGTAGAGAGGTTTAACCCTTTCTGCGTAATTTAGACTGTATGTTCTTCCAAAGTTTAGGAAACCCAGGATGGATTGTAAGTTTTAATGCGTTTTTGGAGGTTGGAGCAGCGCACACTTTTCTAAAAAGTTAGCTGCCAAGCTCTTGCCTTCACTTGAAAGCTCATATCCTAGGAAAAGGACATTGAGATGGGCAATTCTGGATTTTTTGAAGTTGAATTTGTAGCCCTCAGAGGCGAAGCCCAATATAATGATATTCACCCTGTTCAAGTGTTTTTCCAGGTCATCATCTGTCAGATAGATGCCATCGACATATGACAATGCCTCATTATCATAAATTTGTAGTAACTCCGTTACCCTCTCTGAGAATAACCCTGGGCTGTTCTTGAACCCTTGTGGGAGTCGACAAAATTGACGCTGGGTCCCCATTATGGAGAAAGCTGTTAAGTACCTGCTTTCAGGTGCTATGTTTTGATAAAAGAAACCATTTGAGATGTCTAATGTGGTTTTATATTTTTTACGCACAATGTTATTCATTAATGCTGTGCTATGTGCATTTTGCACTGCAAATGTTTTAGACCAAGTGTTTAAGTGTCTGTAATCCAAAACTAGACGATAGGTGTTGTCTGGTTTGGAGACAGGAAACAAAGGATTGTTCATTGAGGAGGTGCATGTTTCAATCACCCCTTGGTATTCAAGTTGATCTAAGATCTCCCGGACCTGTTTTTTAGCTTCTTGCTCTATTGGGTACTGCCTTTGTGCAGTAGGTTCATGTTTCAGATGTATTTTGTGGTGAGGTGAGTCCTCATCCTATCCTACATGATTTTTATATAATGCTGGGGCCTGGGCTACTGCCCATTTCCTGGCATAGGTATATTTTTGGTGAATTGGAATATGGTTGGAGAAGGCAGGCATAATAATGTCCTCGCCATGTGGGCACTCCCTGACAAATTGTGGTGGCCAGTCTTTTTCTGCTAGAAGTATGTCATAGCCCTTTGAAAGTTTTTCCCAAAAGATTGTTTTCACCTGTCTAGGTATGTCTCCCTCCATTCGGAGTGTTATTTCATATAACCTTTGTGGAGTACTAACCCTGGTGTCTACAGTCTTTACTGTGATGTACTCATTCAAGTCCACTATCTCCAGAAGTTCCTTCAGGTTCTGGCAAGCTATTGTGACTTCTGCTGCACTGTCCAGCATTGTCTGAGCCCATTCTCCGTTCTTGAGTTGTGTTCTCAGTATCCTCGGCATGTCTGATCTTCAGACATGCTACTTTCTTTTTGGAGAATTGAGGTTTTGTTTTATTTTTTGGAGCGTGTTTATCTTCCTTGGATTTCACGCGTTCTTCTCTATGTTCTGACCGTCCTCTTCTTTCCGATGTCTATGACGAGATCTGAAAGGTTCGAGAGGAACGTGTATCAGTATCTTGATACCTGTCAGGTTTTCTCAAATTATCCCTATTCCTGAGGTTATACCTCCTTTGAGAGGGCTCCTTTTGAGGAGACCTACCTCTGGATTGAGAACGTTTCTCGTTTGAATTTTGTTTAGTAGTTTCCCACTTCTTTTTAGAAGATGTAGGAGTTTGTTTAATAGAGTCCTTCTCAGGACTTTCAGATAGTTTTGGCTTCACTGGTCTTCCACCCAAACTATCTCTGCCTAATTCTGCATAAGATTGTTCAATTATTCTGGGTAGTTCAGTTTGATGTTCTGTAACATCAAATTCCCTTAATCGTTGGCGGATCGCCACTGCTGCTGCCTCTCCTTTAACCCCTTGGCCGCGGCGCGAATTTTGCCGCAGCGCGGGGGGCGTGGGGGGTGAGCGCGGCGCTGCCATGCTCGTGACGGAACCACGCCGTCATGAGTCACGGGCGGCGTGTGCTCATGACGGCGTGGTTCCGTCACGGCCCCGGCCGCTCATTAATTCGCCTGCACAGCGGGGAATTAATGCCGCGTGGGTGGAGCGGCAGCCGCATGACGGAACCACGCCGTCATAAGCACACGCCGCCCGTGGCTCATGACGGCGTGGTTCCTTCATAAGCAGGCAAGGGGTTAATATTAGATAATATTATTGTTGAGACCTGGTCGAAATTTTTCAGTAATTTCATACCTAAATTCAGAGCAGGCTTTGCCCCCTATTCGTTTTGAATTTGTTTCAGGACATCTGGTATTACCGCAATGGATGGAATACCATGTGTTTTACTATAGATGGCAGCAAAGACTGAGCCCCAAGTGGTACAGTCTTCCAGTTGTGGTGTGATCCCCATTGGTAAACTGATTGTTAGTATTCTGTGTTTCTCATACGGGCTAGTATTTGGAAATACTGCTTCGATTTGAGTAATTTTTTGAGCTATCCAGAATGGAATTTGCTCACGTTTTGTGGGCATTTTTCCCATGACTGCGTATAGAGTCTGTGGTGTAATTTTTAGTGTAGTCCCCGGTTGAGGGGTCTGATTTGGAATGGTTAATGGTTGTTGGACTGTGAAAGTCCGCATGACATATTGGACTAATTGTCTGTAGATTTTTATTAACTCTGTAAGTTGAGTAAGTAATTCCTCATCTGACATTATATCCAGTTCAGGATGAGGTGTGTAGCCGGCTAGAATCGGCCATGTTGCTCCTGGTCTACCTAGTGGACCGAGCCTGGTAATGTTTCTGTGATGTTTTAGGGCGCCTTTAAACCAGAGCTGATGCTCCTAGTATGTTAGTGGAATTTCAATATCCTCGAAAGGAATATATTCCTCTGGTGGATCATCTTCTTTGTAGAAGTGAAACAGGTGTGTTACTGAATTTGATTCAGGAAATATTACCCATGAATAGAATACCTCTGTCTGAAATGATTCGTTTGCCTCTATGACGAAAACTGCTCTACCGCCTCTTGGTGGTAGACCGTGTTTTATGAGTTTTAGAGTAATGGCTCTTCTTAAGTTTGGAGGGAGGTCTATAACACCCCCCTCGGTTCCATCTAAACCTGTAAAGTTAAAAACTGTTGCTAGGGCTGGATCAGCCACAGCTCCACCGGTGTCGGTGGCATTTTCCCTGTTGGACATTTGTTTTTTGAAAAATGCAGAACAAGTTTCAAGGAAACAAAGATAAGGTGCACAATATTTTGGAACACTGTATCCTTCAACGTTGAACAAACCAAGCAGCTAATATATAGGGTGCTTCCCTATTTCGCTGTGGCGGATACTTAACCTTGCCCACTCCAGACGTCTTTTGGAGTATATGGGTAGGGGTCTCTGAGAGAAAAAGCATGGCTGAGTTACTCAGTATCTAACGTTAATTTACCGCCTTACCAAACCGTTGGGCGCCATGTAGTGTAGCTCCTATTTCCCTAATAGGCTCTGCGCATTGGAATAATATACCCTATAGGTTTGACATAGGACTAAGGTCGATATGTCCCTATCGAGTATATTAAACTTAATTACTTGTGCCAGCTAGCTCAGAGGCCACTAGAAACTCCTTGATAAACAAGAAGGGAGTAGTTTCTGGTAGCCGCAAAACATGACAACTTTGTTTCCCTTTAGAATCGGAACGTGTCCCAGAGTCGTGGAAACAATAGATAACCGTTTCACTCAGCTCAATAGTGCATGCTTAGTTTTCCTCAAAGTTACACAGAAAGAATAGACGGGCGTGTCAATAAAAAGATTTATTGAACAGTCTTGTTTCTCGTGTAAGTAATATGTGCTGTTACGATCACAAGACAGTATGCAAGATATATAATGTACAGGGTAAGCAGTAGAAAGAAATAATACTGCGCTAGCATGATCTTAGATATTCATTTACATAAATAACATAGACTAAAAATGCGAGTACTCATACGATGCGTATCTAAGCTAGTTCTACCCCAATGTACCTAACCTAACCTAGGTGTAGGGAGAGGTATGAAGTAGGTGAAGTATTCCTTACTACGGTATACTAAGAGTATGGTAAGTCTAGTATGCCTAGTATGCCTAGTATGCCAAGAGTCCCTCTAGGTTTCTAGTCAGCTCCATACCTATAAGAATGAGAGAGGTGGGAATCTCTTGCCAGACTCAAACTCCCACACCCCATGAGGGAAGTCAGATCACTGGAAGCTGGATTCTCTGCATGCAGGGATGACAGCGTCTTCTCAGTGCGTCAGGCCGGGAAACGGGCTCCTCTGAAGTCGAGGTCTCCTCTTATTTACAAGGGCGAGGGAAGGTATATTTATACCTGAGAGGTGCCTCAGAATGTTAGCATTGACGTGAAATCGGACAGCGGAAGACGTCATGAATGAACCCTCAAGGTATAACGGTTCATACATAATAGATGAGTCCTTGAAGAAATCAATAGTCCTGTGCTAGGGAAACTCCCGAAGCCTAAGGGTCTGTTCTTCAAGAACTCGTTGTGACGTTAGGGTGGACGGATGTCGGAGACCATGCCTGTATTTGGAGTGCACAGTTTAATGACTAAATAAGGACTGGGATTTTATGCCTATATAAGGGCAGGGCGAATTGTGCCTATATAAGGACATGATTCAGGAAAACCTATATACGGACGCCCAAAGAGGAATACAACAACAGGACCACCCCACACAGCACCACTAACCAATGTCCGGCCACTCTGATGCTCGGGCGGACCCCTCGCACTCAGATACCAACCACAGACGCCTTCATGCAATCCAGAACCACAACTTCAGACCACGAGACCCTAGTCGAACTGGATCAGACTAGGAAGGCGAAAATGAAAGAATATGCAGACCACCGCAGACACGCCAAAATATCTGACATCCAAGAAGGAGACTGGGTGTTGGTGAGACAAGAAAGGAAATCCAAAGCAGATAGCCGCTACCACAATCACCCACTACAAGTAACGAGAAGGAATGGGACTATGATCACGTCCGAGTCCAGAAACAAGAGAACGACTAGAAATGTGTCACACTTCAAAAAATGCAACTCAATGGCTTATGACCGGGCTTGGAGATCCAACTGAGACACAGATGTGTCCAGCCAGGATGAGAGCAGCCATGAGGAACCCATACGGGTACCGGAGGCATGCGAACTGAGAAGGGAGCATCCTCACAGTCACCTGTGACCCAGCCGACCACGACGGGACATTCGGAAACCCATCCGGCTCATTGAAGAACTCTGAGGGAAATGATAAACATTTAAAGATACAGAAATGGTGAACATTTAAAATACAAAAGGGGGAGATGTTGTGTCGTCATGCCTGCCCTGGCTTCGCCCCAAGGTCAGGCATGACCGGAGGAGGAAGGGGAGGAGTCACGAGGGAGCAGGCAGTTCGCGCCAGGCGGTAGAAGAATAAAGAAGTGTCCCCAGTTCGCCCGTGTCTGTGTGTTTCTTGGGCGCGGGGACATGAAAGAAGGGTGGCCAGCAGCATCACTGACAGTCATTATGTTGTTGGAGGGGAGGTGGGGACTTCCCTGTGGTTCAGGCCTTAACGAAAACAAAATACCTAGAATCCTGCACCGGGGCTGCAAGGCATCCACATAGCTGCCAAGGTTTCCAATTGCTATGTGTGACATTTTCATAATTTCAGCACAATTATGAGTGACATTCAATGGTGGTTCACTCAGCCTCTGAGCCAGTTTCACAAATAGCCATTTGACAGGCTGGGATTCAGCTACCTCGATTGCACCCAAGTGTTGTGGGCAACGACTGGGGAACCAAGCAGACACACAAACCTGGCTGTACCTGGACTGAGGGCACGTGCGTCTGATCACCTTTGAGGGATGGGTGTCTGTAACTGTAGGGTCAACCCTCTGGCAGAAAGGGCTGCACTACGACGCGTTCCCAGGACACTACAAATCTGTTTGTATTACCGGAAGTTCTCCAAAGAGAGCGCGCCACATACATACTTTTATCTCTGACCACTTAAGCACTTTTAAAAGGTATTCCACAGGTGATCCATGAATAATACTCAAAGTAAACATATACATAAATCGTATGTTTCAAATCAATAAAAAACATTTTGTTTCCAGTTCTGTTTAGCATCTGCTCCAGGCCTTTGCAGACTTTTTTTAACAACAATTAATGAGCAGTAATGTCTCTCTTCGAAAGTTATCGATTCTGAGGTGACTCACCTGAGAGCTACATTTCCACAGTGCCTGGGAGTGCGTTTCAAAGCTGAGAGCCTAGCCGGCTGCCTTTGTGTCTTGCTGCTTTGGGCAGGGAGGAGAGTAAACGGCTACAGCTGCAGTGTAAATGTGTCAGAGCACGGGGGGAGCCATAGCCTGTTCTCTTCTGGAGTTCCTCGCCCAGGGTCTTAGCAGTTTTTACTCCTTACAGGACCCTCTACATGCTGTTTCATGGGAGGCCGCCCGAGCCCCTGCAATGCCTTCTTGGGGGCAAAGGGCAGCAAGGCTGGTAAAATTAAAAACATGCATTTTAGCAGCTCTGCAAGTCGCGCGCTGACAGCACTGTAGAGGCTGGTCAGCAGCACACGCAGAGTGCACTGACACTGAGCCCCCCTGGACTACAGGACGCCAGCCCCCCACTCTCTCTGTGCCAGCGTCCAGCACCGTGATAAGAAAAAGAGTGTTAATAATTGTAGTTGGCAGTTTGATTCCTGTTGTAAAGCGCGTTATTTAAGTAATTCTTTCCAGTGCAGATGTACTTGGCACAAACTTTAACATTCGCTGGTTAAAGACATACACTGAAGTTAGTAACAAAGTACCATAATAGAAAGGAAATTGTCGCAGACTGGAAGACGCCTCATTGGACGTGCTGCCGTAAACTGCTTTTGAGAACAAGCACAAGTGTCTGTCAACATTTCCCACCAGAGAGCCTGGAAAAAAAAGCTAAAACAAGCCATTGCCACGAAATGATTATGACATTGTTAAAATGTCAGTAAAAAACAATAACTCCGCGCAGCAGGCTCGCGCTGTTTTGTTGAATGGAGCGCGGCTCCTCCTACCATCTTGGCTAGTGCCAAGCAGGGTGTCAGACGCTCCAACATGCCTGAGCGGACACGAGTATACCTGGGTGCAGGCAGCTCCGAAACTAGCTGGTGCTGGTGCAACGAATGACGGCGATGCGCATAACCTTTTAATTACCAAATACCTGATGGATGTGTAGTGCTTGCTGGCTCGCTGAAGGGGCCCCTGGAGCGCGGGGCCCCCCGCAACGCGGGGGCTGCAGGGGCCTGTGTTACGCCCCTGTATGGGTACTGTTTCACCTTCATTATATTTGATGTACGTGTTCCCAGATTTACCCGCAACCAAACGGATCACCAGGCTGTGTACAGTTACGCGTGTCTGTAAGTGTTTGGACGCTATCATGTCAGCTTGCAGGGAACGAAGGATATCTGTGTGTTCCTGTGTCCATTGCCTAACTGAAAAATCAGGTCTCATGAGGTCGTAGAAAGGTTTTACCCTTTCTGCGTAATCCAAAAGGTATGTTCTACCAAAATTCAGGACTCCCAGTATGGACTGTACATTTTTCAATGATTTTGGAGGTTGGAGCAGCGCACACTTTTCTAAAAAGTTAGCTGCCAAGCTTTTCCCTTCACTTGAAAGCTCATATCCCAAAAACAGGACACTGAGGTGGGCTATTTTTGATTTCTTGAAGTTAAATTTGTAGCCCCAGAAGCGAATCCCAAAATTATGGTGCTCACCCTGTTCAAGTGTTCCTCAAGGTCATCAACCGTCAGATAAATATCATCCACATAGGACAATGCCTCTTCATCTAGATTCTGAAGTAACTCAGTTACCCTGGCGGAAAACAACCCAGGGCTGTTTTTATATCCCTGGGCCAGTCGCCAAAATTGACACTGAGACCCTAGCGCTGAGAATGCTGTCAAATATCTGCTCTTAGGAGCTATATTGTGGCAGAAAAATCCATTTGAGATATCTAGCGTTGTTTTGTATTTTTTCCACACAATATTATTCATCAATGCGGCACTGTGTGTGTTTTGTACTGCAAATGTTTTCATGCATGAATTTAGATGTCTGCAATCCAAAACTAGACCATATGTATTGTTAGGTTTCATTACGGGAAACAAAAGATTATTCATTGAAGAGGTGCAAGTTTCAATCACCCCCTGGTATTCAATTTGATCTAAGATCTCCCTGACCTGTTTTTTAGCTACTTGCTTAATTGGATACTGTCTCTGTGGAGTTGGAATAGATTTTAATGGTATCACGTGGTGGGTTGCCTCTTCATCCCATCCAACATGGTTTCGATATAGTGCTGGAGCAAGGGCTACTGCCCACTCCCGTGCATATGTATGTTTTATGTACTGGGGAATGAGGTCGGAAAAGGCTGGCATAATTACCGTTTCTATTTTTGGGCAATCCATAACAATAGTGGGCGGCCAATCTCTTTCAGCTAATAGAATGTCATAGCCAAAAGTTAGGTTCTCCCAAAAGAGACCTTTAATTTTCTGGGCTTGTCCCCTTCCATCCGGAGTGTTATCTCATGTAACCTATGTGGGACGCTTACCCTAGTATCAGGCGTTTTCACAGTGATATGTTCACTCAGCTCCAGTGTCACCAGAAATTCCATCAGGTTCTGGCGAACTATTGTTACCTGTGCTGCACTGACTAGCATCGTCAGAGCCCATTCCCCGTTCAGTAGTTGAGTCCTCATAATTCTGAGCATGTCTGATCTTGAGACCTGCTACTATCTTCTTTTTGAATTGAGGTTTTGTTTTAGGCTTTTCTTCTTTTTTAGGTGCGTAGTCCGAAGTGCGTTGTGTGTCTCTGGACTTTGTACACTCCTCTTGTCTGTGTTCTGATCGTCCTTCCTTCTCTGAATTTTTCGGTGAATCCTGAAAGGAACGAGAGGAACGTGTATCAGTGTCCTGACACCTGTTAGGTTTTTTAATGTTATCCCTACTCCTAAAGTTATACCTCCTTTCCGAGGGCTCCTATTGTGGAGATCTACCCCTGGATTGAGATCTATTTTCTTTATTCTTTTGTTGTTTGTTATTGTCCCATTTCTTCTTTGAAGAAGCAGATGCTTGCTTAAAGGTATCCTTTTCAGGACACCCCATCAGTTGAGGTTTTACTGGTCTAGCTCCGAAACTATCTCTACCTAGTTCTGCATAGGCGGTTTCAATAATTTTAGGTAATTCTTTCTCCTGTTGTAAAGGAGTGAAATCCCTCATGCGTTGGCGTATTGCCACTGCTGCTGCGTCCCCTTTAATATTTGCTAATATTTTAGCCGATACCTGGGCAAAGTTACCTAGTAACTTCATCCCTAAGTTCAGAGCAGGTTCTGCCCGATACTCATTCTGTATTTATCTTAATATATCTGGTATTACAGCTAATGAAGGGATACCATGAGTCCTGGTATATATGGCAGCGAAGACTGTACCCCAAGAGGTACAATCCTCTATCGGGAGAGCTATCCCCATGGGCAAGCAAATTGTTAGCATTCTATGCTTTTCTTGTGGACCAGTGTGTGGAAAGACAGTCTCTAGCTGTGTTATTTTTTGAGCTATCCAGAATGGCATTTGTTCACGTTTAGTGGGCATTTTACCCATCACTGCGTATAACGTCTGTGGTGTGATTTTAGTTGTATAAGTTTCGACTGGTCCTGTTGGTATAGCTGGTGTTGGCTGTAGTGTGACTGTTCTCATCACAAACTGTGTCATGTTTCTGTAAAGTCTTATTGTTCTTTATGAAGTGTAAGTAAGTCTTCTGCTGGCATTGTGTCATTGTCAGGATGTGGTGTGTAGGCCGCTAGTACTGGCCATGTTGCTCCGTCTCTTCCAAGCGGACCGAGTCTTACTCTATTTCTTGTATGGGGAGGGCGCCTTTAAACCAGTATAAATGCTCCTGGTAAGTGAGCAGAATTTCAATGTCCTCGTGTGGACAAAATTCGATCGGTATATCATCTTCTAAGGGGTCGATTCCGATCTCGGCCGGAAGCGCACCTAATACTATTCGTCCGGAAAAAATACGAGCCCAACGCGTTTTTCCCGACCGATCAAGTACGCTGCACATTACTGCTAAAATTCCGATCGAGCCGTACGTACCCATTCCATCTCCAGTTCCCCGACCGAGCTGGATCCGGAAACGCAGATTCGAGTCGCACGGAAGTAAATACACAGCACCTTCCGGCCGTACAAGTACGATGCGCAATCCGTACGCGCCAAACTGGTGGCTACGTCCGGCACGTCAGAGCATCCGGGAGAGCTGCACATAAGCTCCGATTCACGCCACAAGACGATCCACGGCTACGAGACGAACAAGCCAGCTACGAGTACGAGTCGAAGCCACGAGAAAGCCGAACGAGACGAACCAACCATGAATCCCATCGCGCAGGTCCTACCAATACTCTACATCTATTACCGGAACCGGTACGGACGCGTACGGCGCAGACGGTAAGTCAAACACCCACTACACAAACAAACGACACGTACCCAACATATGTCACACACACATACATACACACCCATAGGGGCCTGGATGCCTGCCACTACCACCACCCCTACTCATGGGGGGATGGATGCCTACCACTACCACCACCCCTACTCATGGGGGCCTGGATGCCTGTCACTACCACCACCCCTACTCAGGGGGGGCTGGATGCCTGTCACTACACCCACCCCTACTCATGGGGTGCTGGATGCCTGTCACTACTACCATCCCCACTCATAGGGGAATTGATGCCTACCACTACCACCACCCCTACTCATGGGGGGCTGGATGCCTACCACTACCACCACCCCTACACAGGGGGGGCTGGATGCCTGTCACTACCACCACCCCTACTCATGGGGGCCTGTATGCCTGTCACTACCACCACCCCTACTCATGGGGGCCTGGATGCCTGTCACTACCACCACCCCTACTCAGGGGGGGGCTGGATGCCTACCACTAACACCACCCCTACTCAGGGGGGGCTGGATGCCTGTCACAACCACCACCCCTACTCATGGGGGGCTGGATGCCTGTCACTACTACCATCCCCACTCATAGGGGAATTGATGCCTACCACTACCACCACCCCTACTCATGGGGGGATGGATGCCTACCACTACCACCACCCCTACACAGGGGGGGCTGGATGCCTGTCACTACCACCATCCCTACTCATGGGGGCCTGGATGCCTGTCACTACCACCACCCCTACTCATGGGGGCCTGGATGCATGTCACTACCACCACCCCTACTCAAGGGGGCTGGATGCCTACCACTACCACCACCCCTACTCAGGGGGGGCTGGATGCCTGTCACAACCACCACCCCTACTCATGGGGGGCTGGATGCCTGTCACTACTACCATCCCCAGTCATAGGGGAATTGATGCCTACTACTACCACCACCCCTACTCATGGGGGGCTGGATGCCTACCACTACCACCACCCCTACACAGGGGGGGCTGGATGCCTACCGCTACCACCACCCCTACTCATGGGGGCCTGGATGCCTACCACTACCACCACCCCTACTCATGGGGGCCTGGATGCCTACCACCACCACCACCCCTACTCAGGGGGGGCTGGATGCCTACCACTACCACCACCCCTACTCATGGGGGGCTGGATGCCTGTCACAACCACCACCCCTACTCATGGGGGGCTGGATGCCTGTCACTACTACCATCCCCACTCATAGGGGAATTGATGCCTACCACTACCACCACCCCTACTCATGGGGGGCTGGATGCCTACCACTACTACCACCCCTACTCATGGGGGCCTGGATGCCTGTCACTACCACCACCCCTACTCAGGGGGGCTGGATGCCTAACACTACCACCACCCCTACTCAGGGGGGGCTGGATGCCTGTCACAACCACCACCCCTACTCATGGGGGGCTGGATGCCTGTCACTACTACCATCCCCACTCATAGGGGAATTGATGCCTACCACTACCACCACGCCTACTCATGGGGGGCTGGATGCCTACCACCACCACCACCCCTACTCAGGGGGGGCTGGATGCCTACCACTACCACCATTCCTACTCAGGGGGGCTGAATGCCTGTCACAACCACCACCCCTACTCATAGGACGGGTAATGCATGACACAACCAGCATACTCCAACATAATGAATGTCAGCAAAAGACATCCCCCCAACATCATGACAAGAGTGTGTAGTCTGTGTCAAATGCCTACAACACTGAACATGACATTGAACATACAATGTGACCCCCTATTACATGTGTCCCACAAAAATGTGTGTGCCCTTCACAATGCAAGCAGACCATGACCACTGTGGGAATGGGGTCTAAACCCCCATCATCACAGTGACCAAAAGGTAAGTGTGGGGTCCATAGCTGAAGCACCTTTTGAACATTGTGGCAATGGGGTCTAAACCCCCATCATCACAGTGACCAAAAGGTAAGTGTGGGGTCCATAGCTGAAGCACATTTTGAACATTGTGGCAATGGGGTCTAAACCCCCATCATCACAGTGACCAAAAGGTAAGTGTGGGGTCCATAGCTGAAGCACATTTTGAACATTGTGGCAATGGGGTCTAAACCCCCACCATCACAGTGACCAAAAGGTAAGTGTGGGGTCCATAGCTGAAGCACATCTTGAACATTGTGGCAATGGGGTTTAAACCCCCATTATCACAGAGACCAAAAGGTAATTGTGGGGTCCATAGCTGAAGCACATCTTGAACATTGTGGCAATGGGGTCTAAACCCCCATCATCACAGTGACCAAAAGGTAATTGTGGGGTCCATAGCTGAAGCACATTTTGAACATTGTGGCAATGGGGTCTAAACCCCCATCATCACAGTGACCAAAAGGTAAGTGTGGGCTCCATAGCTGAAGCACATTTTGAACATTGTGGCAATGGGGTCTAAACCCCCCATCATCACAGTGACCAAAAGGTAAGTGTGGGCTCCATAGCTGAAGCACATTTTGAACATTGTGGCAATGGGGTCCAAACCCCCATCATCACAGTGACCAAAATGTAAGAGTTGTCATGTAAAAAGCTGCAACTGCCAAACCTCATGGATGATTCCTGGTCACATAACAACAAACACATCAGTGGCAAAGTAGTGGTTGTGTCCCATAGCAACATAGATTGGGTGAGGCAAACAGTGCAGTGCAAATAAAACATACCTTTGGCCATGTGCAGACAAACATCACCCATGGGGACTGACATCGTCTCCATTTATCAATTACACAATGCCAGAAGTGACCATCATAATGCAGACCCACATATCTGCACTAATGGACACACAAATGTAGATATCCTGGGGAGACTGTAGATGTGAGGTAAACAAATACCATACCATGGAAGCAATGGGACATACGAACCATGATTATTCTGCTGACTGATGACCTAGGAGTCCCAGGGACAGCATGGGAAATCCTCCATACAACATACAGGCAATGGCACACCAAAGATATGCCAATGCAGTGGTGCAGATGCACAAACACAAACAGGCAGCCTCACACTGCATATCAAACACAACAGGTGATGGGGGGGTGTGCCAGTGCCCAGGCAACCACACAACACATGAGGAGGCCTGAATTCTAATTACACAGATGTGTATACAGTGCCATACAAAAGTAACTCATGGATCTGATTCCCCTATGTGGGCAATCAGGCATTGTCAGATGAGAGGGAGCCCAAATTACACATGTCACACAAGCTTGTAGGAACAGCAACTAACACAGCAAGAGACAGACCCACCACAGCACTACCCCCAGGGACCCCACATTGTGGTGACACTAGCCTGCATGATAATCCTACTGTGATGACAAAGCTAGATGTTGTTCACACTGTGAACTACAGCCATGTGTCCTGAGCAACAAACTACCATCACACCTACACAAGCACAAATCCATCAGCACGGCCTGTCAGCCAAGGCCAAGATGGAGGTAGGGGTCTAGCTGTGCAACAACTCACATTTGCACACACTCAACACCACACACCTTGATCTCCACCAATGTGCAGCAGTGAAGCTCACATGGACAGGTGATATTGCACATGCACCCATGACAATCCCAGGGGTGGTTGTGGGAACTAAGGTGCAGAAACCCATCACACCTGGCCAGTCAACAAGACTCGTGAATGTCTGACACACTGCACAGTACGCCGTACATGGGCATGACGTGAAATCCACCCCAATCAATGGGATCCCGGCCACAGTCACACACCAATGAAGAAGCCAAGGTCACCCACAAAGAACACACATAGACAACTTCCAACATTGCAGCTCTGACCCTAAGGAGTGGCAGCAGTCACACACACAACGTGTCACAATCACTGAAAGCTACCACAAACTGTAAATTACATGACTTGTGTAACCAACAAGTGCCAAGGGGAATCCTGACTGTGTCTCATCTGCGTTGGCCCACATTCCCAGCCCTGACAACAAAGACAACTAGGGATGACAACCTGATGAACATTAGTTTGCCATGCACCCACATCACGGAGAAACCAGGTACAAGATGCTGGATGAACACAGGACAACTCAGCAAGCATCACAAACAGGAACATCCGTTGGGACACAGCCGGTGTAGGAAAAGGGAAGGGAACACACACAGACATGCTTACACAACACACAACACGGGCCCAGGCAATGTCACGGGATTACACACTGCCATGAGGGCACTCCACTCCTGTGTAAGGTCCGCTGTGCCAAACCTTGTCTGTGCACCACTCAAACATGTCAGCAAAACACTCGGTCAGTGAGTCAACAATCACAACACACTGAAGGCTCTGCTCACATCAGCCTGGGTACGGGAGTGTCACGTCAGTCATCTGCATATACCCAAAACACGTGTTAAGCAAGTTGCACTGTATACACAGATGAGTCCTTCAACATTGATGTGCTAAACTGCATGTCCAGTGGAGATGGGCACACAGTCAGGGAAATAGAAACATTGAACAGTGGTAAGCCCACCAGATGTGCATCAGTGTAAGTCACAGATGTCAATTTACAAATGCAAAACGTACATCCCTGTGTCAAATGCAGAACATTACACCCTCAGACTGCAGCAAAGGATGCTATGGATCCAGACTAGATTAGGACACATATCCCATGGACCACATGGAATCCATCACAGCAACACTTCATTTTCCTGATCAGAACACTATTACAACAGCAAATGCATGATGATACTCATCTACATCATGTACATCAAAAGAAAAACCACTAGTAAACAAAAAGAGGCTTTATTCAGCAAATGTGGAAATAAAATTGAAGTCCAAAAGAAACTAAGGCCAATGGCCAGTCCACATACACAGTCCGAACAGGGTGATATGTGACAACTTGTCATCCATTGCTTGCCTGCACTGGTACGGACAGGGGACATCCCCCTGGGAGGGGCATACAAGGGGCAGGCCAGGCACCACAGGGACAGGATCAGGGGATGCCAGAAGGAGGCAGTGAAGGGGTGTTGGGTGCAGGAGTGTCACCGGCAACTGCAGTGGAGTTGTCTGACTCAGTGGGGGCCGGCACCACTGTAGGGCCCAAGTCAGATGGTGTGGGTGCTGGCACCACTGCAGTGGGCCGGTCAGATGGAGTGGACTGGGTCCCCACTGCAGTGCCCAAGTCAGACGGGGTGGTTGTGGACTCCACTGCAGTGCATACCTCCAAGGGAGTGGAAGGGGGGCAGATGAGATGGGCAGGACAGAGGGGGGGACCCGGTCTCCACACCAGTCGCACAAACAGGCCGAGCGTCTGGTTTGGGGGTGGAAGAGCAAGTGGTAGGGGGGAGGGCCTAAGCATTTTGGGGATGCGGTATGGGTGTGTGGGGGAACATCGGGCAGGGTGTGGTGGGGGAACCTGTGGAGTGGTGGCCTGGGGGATGGAGGAGAGAGACTGTGTGGTGGAGCTGCGTGGTGGTGGTGGTGGGGTCTTTCCCTTCCTGGTCCGGGGGGACTTCCGAATGGGGTCCTCAGTCTGCCTGTGCCTGGTGTGAGGGGCACTCCCCTTTGTGTGTGGTGGTCGCCTCTTCCGCCTGTGCATTGTGTCAGATGGATCTGTGGGGAAGAGGCCAAGCTCACAGAGGAAGAGCTTCTGTGAGGGGGGGGTTGCAGGTGAGGTAAGGGAAGTAGTTTTGGAGGGAGAGGTATCTGAGGACTGCGCAGTGCTCGTGGATGCGTGTGTGGGTTCCTGGGCCCCATCCCCTGTGAGTGAGGTATCAGTCCCCTGACTGTGCGTGCGTGTGCGTCTGGATTTTGGCATGTTTGTCTGTGTGCTGCTTGTGTCTGTGCTGGTGGGTGCCTGTGCCGGTGTGTGTGTGCTTGGGACAGGCAGGGTGCTGGGGATTGTGGATGGGGCAGAGGTAGGAGGGGTGAGGGACTGTTGCAGGAGGGATACTGCTGCCGTCAGTGAGGAGGCCATGGACTGATTGGTCCGATGTAGGGCAGACATGCCAGATGATATGCCCTCCATGAATGACACCAGTTGTGTCAACAGACCCGTGTGTGCATGGAGGACACTCAGCACTGATGTCTGCCCTACATGGATCTGTTTAAGCAAGTCCACAGACTCCACACTCAGGGCAGCAGGGGAGACAGAGGCAGGGGGTGCGGTGCCTGGCATGAAGGAGACACGCTCCCCTACACGGGAGCCTCCACGGACATGTGGGATGGGAGCAGATGGGAGGGTGGAGATGGTGGTGGTGGCGGGGGCAGACTTGCTTGATTTTGTCTCTGGTCTGCTGACACCCACCTCCACAAGGGAGTCCTCACTGGAAGTGCTGTGGTCCTCAGATGAGGTGGTCGTAGCTGAGGTCTCCTCAGTGTGGCTCCCTTCACCCTCCGTGCCACTGGGTCCCTCGGTCTCCCCTGCAGTGGACCCAGTCTGACTCTGCCGCTCCTCCTGGTCCGTGGAGCTGTCTCCTCCTGTGGCCGTGGATGTATCTGCAAACAATCAGGATAAACAGAGAAACATTAGTCACCTGTACTGACCACACACGCCACAGTAAGTACAGCACATCACAGAGCAAGCCCTGCCATCATTTGCTAGACATTGCAATAAGTGCTGACACTGATTTGAAGGAGCCCATTGTCTGCCTGACAGTCATTTATGCCACACATATCCTACCTGTCCATGCACCCATCTGTCTGGTGCCTGTTGTATGCGACTAATCATATGTGCACACATGCACCACATACACAGTTGTTGGACATCCAAGAGAACATGTGGAAATGTGTCACTCCAAACACATGCCATCTCCTGCCACTGATTCAGTACATGTGTCAGGAAAAGTGACGGGCAGAGTCCCTGTCGATATACGGGTTTTGCTTCCATCACCAGACACAATGATGTCCTCATGTCCTGATAGACAATGCGACAATGGTGTGCTTGCAGGACATATCACACTACTGCTGGATCACCCTTTGCGAGTTGAATGTCATGGCACAGGCCTGTCTGGCAAGTCAGTCATAACTGTCTCCTGTCACAGGGGCAGTGCATACACACAACACCAGTCTACACTGTGTCACAACCATGGAAGTTTTGGGTATGCAAGCCCTGTAGCTGACAGGTGCACATGTGCACCCCTGGCCACCCACATCATGAGGACTAAGATGATCCCACGTCAATCAAATGAGACATTTGAGTGACTGCAAACACAAATCCATACACATGGGCACTTCACCGTCTGATGAGAATGAACCAAAGCTGCCTGCACCTCAATGTTTCATACACCTTTGTGCACAGTAAAGGGATCAGAGACCTATGCATTAACCAATGTGCAGATCCTATAGTCACAACTCAGATGGCTGGCCACCCCAAATTGTTAAACACTCCAGGAGTCCAAAAAGCAAGGCCACACCACGGTGACACAGAGGCAGACACCTGAGTGCACTCTTCACAATGCCCAATATGTATGCTGACACACGGGAGTGGGAGAACAGAGTGCCTTCGATGTACGGAGTAGGCATTACAGTCCTGGTCCATGTGCAACATGGTATTACCCTGAACACTAGGCAGGTGGCTATGCATGTGTCACACACATGATGTACATACTTCTGAGGCTCCCCTTGGTCTCTGCTGCAGCATGGGTGTGTGGCACATACCCCAGACATGTGGTGAGTCAGAGCAGCAATTGGAACACATTGTGAAGCCATACCCAGAGTACATGTCAGATCACAGGCATTGTGTGAGCAATTGTACCACCCATGCAGCCCACAACAAAGTTCCTGTAACTGATGCTGTCCCCAACTTGAACCACAGGTAACTGCAAGTACACAGTACCCAAGTGACCTAAGTCACAGACTGTAAGGGCCACACATGTGTATCAGATGAGGAGGGGGCATGACACAAGTGAGGGACATGAGTCCAGGACGACAATACAGTTGTACTGTGGAAGCTAAAGGAGTGCATAGAGCATGTTAGTCATAGTACACAGAAAAGGCTAGCACTTACCCCCTCCTTGCTGCTGTCTGGCCTTCAGCTGCCCATCCAGGTCAGGGAAGACCACCGCCAGAATCTGGAGCATGTGGGGGTCAGGGTCCGGTGTCCGCCCCTCCTGCGTGGAGGCGACAGCTTCAGCTGGACCCTTGCGATCCTCCGGGTCCAGCCACGAAGGTCCTGCCACCTCTTCTGGCAGTTGCGGATCCTGCGCCTGTAGACCCCCACAGATCTTACTGCCCGGACGATGGTCAGCCAGATGTCCTGCTTCTGGTGGGCATCAACCTGTGAGGATGACAAAGTGAAAAGGCCATTACTACACATGCAACATATCCGTGCATCACACAGTTGGATATACATGTCTCAATCACAGGGGCATATGATGTACACAGATAGTGCAACTATGGCTATGAACAGTTGTCCAGCAGTTACTAAATGGTATCATTGCCTGGGAAGTAAAACCTTGTTGGAATGCACTGTTACTGCACTATACCTGTTCAGTGCATGTAACTACACACTTTGGGGGTGCCAACTACTCAGTGAGCATGCTAGCCACTGGTGTGCACACTGTAAGTCTTGCTAGTCAGACAACATGCACAATTAGTAAGGCAGTGGACAGCACACTCACCTGCTCCCCTGGTTTCCCATACAGCTTGCTGTACTGTGGAAGGAGGCTGTCCAGCAGAGCCTGGTTCTCCTCAGTGCTGAAGGCTGGGGCTCTCTCCACAGTACGTGCCATTGCAGTAGCCAGAGGATGCAGAGACAGCAGCAGTGGTGGGGGCAGATGTCATCCTGGAGCATGTAGTGCAGGCAAGTGAGCTCTCAGGGGAACAGCCAGCATTATATGTGTGCTGCAGAGGCAGATACTGTCCCATGTGTACAAAGTGATAGGTCCAAGTCGTTTGCATCTTCTGAATCTGGCCAATCCATGGAATTGCACCACTTGTACATGCCCACAGCATCCTTCAAAAGTTCAACTTCATGACACCCATGAATTTGCAACATTGTTGTGGGTGGCCAACTGAATTCACTGCATCCGGCTTGTAAAAGCTTCGAAAACGCGTCCATTACCATGTCAGTCCATAGCCAATGCGTGCGCACCGATCGGTCCATTGCTGTACAACGCGTATTTCGAAAAACAACACGCATCCGTCCACATCATATGCAATGGCCAATGCGTGCGCACCGATCGGTCCATTGCTGTACAACGCGTATTTCGAAAAACAACACGCATCCGTCCACATCATATGCAATGGCCAATGCGTGCGCACCGATCGGTCCTTTGCTGTACAACGCGTATTTCGGAAAACGAAACGCATCCGTCCACATCATATGCAATGGCCAATGCGTGCGCACGGATCGGTCCATTGCTGTACAACGCGTATTTCGGAAAACGACACGCAACCGTCCACATCATATGCAATGGCCAATGCGTGCGCACCGATCGGTCCATTGCTGTACAACGCGTATTTCGGAAAACGACACGCATCCGTCCACATCATATGCAATGGCCAATGCGTGCGCACGGATCGGTCCATTGCTGTACGACGCGTCCCTGTACAAGTCACTCGCATATGTCACCATGGTTGTCACTGGTGAACGTATGCCAGCCACAAGTCAGGGGCACACCTACAACACCACAGCCTGTCCACACTGTATCCTAAGGCATGTAAGGCTGCATTACCTGTGTGTGTATGGGGGTCAACATGTGGTTTGTTGGGTGGCACTTGGGGGCAGCCACTCCCAGGCTGTGCGCGTGTTCATGGGGACAGAATCCTTTGTGTGTTGTGCACATGACCACTGTGATGTGCAACTATTCAGTTCAGAGCATGTGGCATGGTCACATCTCCAGGTTGTGTATGTGTATGTTATTCAAAAACACAAGAGAGAGAAAGGGATAACCACAAAAAGTGGAGGGGTATACTCCTGATCCCCTTTAAATTACGTAAACAAACAATAAGAGGAGTACAACCTGGAGACACAGTGAAGTCTCCAAAGTATTGGGATAAAGGGCACAAGAGAGGAAATATCCTTTCTTAAGAAGACCCCTCACTCACCAACCTAGTTGGTGACATGCTTCATCATCGGAGTCCCACCGAATGGCCGAATGCCATCCGGGTGTGCTTCAACACCTGATTACAGTGGAGCAGGTTTGTTTTCTGTGTAGGTGAATGGAATAGTGATTTAAAATTGGCCAAATATTACTCAAAATTAGTATTTTTAATAATAGAGCACCTGGACAATATTAAAAAGAATTATAAGACACCCTTTTGGTTAAATTGACCAACTGGTATCTTTAGGTAAAAAGTGCAAAAGTGCGAAAAGAATGTCTACATGTTTCAACCTAATGTCGATATTACTAGGTTTTCGTCAGGACCAAGAGTACGTGACCCGGGTGGTCTACACACGCTAAGGTGTATCCTGCCCTTGATCACTGTTACCTAACTCTGTACTCACAGTTAGGAGACCTTTCATCCTAGTAGTTGAAGGACTCGGGGAGCGGTGGCAGGTCTTTAGTATAGGCATAGCAGCCGGTGACTGGTGACTCGCTATCACGCGACTGAGCCAGCACCATGACCCCCTTTCCCATGAGGCACGCAATCATGCGTTACATAGTTCTTTCCTTTCAACTACTAGGATGAAAGGTCTCCTAACTGTGAGTACAGAGTTAGGTAACAGTGATCAAGGGCAGGATACACCTTAGCGTGTGTAGACCACCCGGGTCACGTACTCTTGGGCCTGACGAAAACCTAGTAATATCGACATTAGGTTGAAACATGTAGACCTTCTTTTTCGCACTTTTGCACTTTTTACCTAAAGATACCAGTTGGTCAATTTAACCAAAAAGGGTGTCTTATAATTCTTTTAATATTGTCCAGGTGCTCTATTATTAAAAATACTAATTTTGAGTAATATTTGGCCAATTTTTAAATCACTATTCCATTCACCTACACAGAAAACAAACCTGCTCCACTGTAATCAGGTGTTGAAGCACACCCGGATGGCATTCGGCCATTCGGGTGGGACCCCGATGATGAAGCATGTCACCAACTAGGTTGGTGAGTGAGGGGTCTTCTTAAGAAAGGATATTTCCTCTCTTGTGCCCTTTATCCCAATACTTTGGAGACTTCACTGTGTCTCCAGGTTGTACTCCTCTTATTGTTTGTTTATGTGTATGTTATGTCACATACACCCTGAGTCCCATGTGGGATGGTATGTACGTCACAGGGTGACCCATTGCCACAATTGTGATGGCCCTCCACAGTCTGTGTGCATGTTGTGTTTCAGATGTCTCGGATTCCATGTGCACAATGGGAGACAGTCTCCACATCCACGTTGTTTGTGCATCGACTTTGATGTTGTGCGTGTGTGTCACAGACGTCCATGTCTGTCCTGCAGAGGCAACAGGGGCCACTACCTGTGGGAGTCATGGTTGTTTTGCTGGCGTGTACATGATACGCCATGTCATGCCAGTGTCCATGTGGCAATACAGGGTCCCTGGGAATCTACCTGTCAAAGAGCTGTGATGCCTGGGGCACATCTGTCCTCACTTGGCACTGTGGTGTGTGTTTGGAACGTGACAGCAGTACATGGGTACTGTGACACAGCCAAATGATTTCCCATAGCACAACCTGGAACTTGTTGTCAACACATGTTGAACTGAGATGTTAGATGTTGGCCATGTAGGTGCCATATATGTCCATGCAGAAGGGCACACACATCAAGTACTTGTGTCTCATAATGATGTATCATGTGTTATTGAGTATGGTCAATGCCACATATGTGGGGTGATTGACAATCTTTCTTTGTTCACCTATGCACTGCAGGGCACCAGCTGTCCATAGACCATTCCCTGACCTTGCAACCATGGTTGAACATGACTGCATCTGACGGTACCGCTTCAACAGGCCGCTTATTGAGGAATTGGCGGTGCAGTTGGCCCCACATTTGCAACCTGGCCGGCCCTACCCTGCAGCGCTGACCCCCAAGGTGAAGGTGATGGCAGCCCTACACTTCTTTGCCACCGGTACCTTTCAACACACTGTGGCGTCTGCTGGTGGGATGTCACATACCATGTTCAGCTGTGTGCTACGCGATGTTTTGGAGGCAATGTTGAGATACTTGAACCAGTACATCTATTTCCCTAAACGTCAACAACTCACTGACGTCAAGAGTGACTTCTATGCCCTGGGGAGGATGCCACATGTCATCGGCTCCATTGATGGGACACATGTGGCTTTGGTACCACCACAGGCACATGAGCAGGCATACAGGAACAGGAAACATTACCATTCTATCAATGCCCTGGTGGTATGTCTTGCAGATATGAGCATCTCACATGTGTGTGCACATTTCCCCAGTTCTGCACACGATGCCTACATGATGAGGAGAAGTCGCATCCCGAGGATGATGTCACAGATGCAGAACCAGCGTGCCTGGCTTGTCGGTGTGGACTGACTTTGTACCATTGTGTGTGATCTGCAATGTTGTATTCCACCCTCTTTTCCAACTCAGCTAATGTGCAATTGTCTGTATGTAGGTGACTCCGGATACCCCAACATGCCGTGGTTGCTGACACCCCTCAGGAACCCTGTGACACCAGCCCAGATGCGCTACAATGAGGCACATGGTCGGACCAGGAGAGTGATCGAGCGGACATTTGGTCTCCTGAAGAGCCGCTTTCGCTGCCTGGACAAGACAGGAGGGGACCTCCCATATGCCCCTGCAAAGGTGTGCAAGATTTTCATCGTCTGCTGCATGCTACACAACCTGGCAGTGCGGAAGGAGTTGCATCTCATCCTGGATGACGATGACCAACATCCGCCACCTGTGGAGGATCCTGGCCTGGGCCACGATGCCAGTGATGATGATGATGATGAGGGTGATGTCCGCACACAGCTCATCACCAACTTCTTCAGCTGAATGTGAGTATACAGAGATGTTATGTCAATGATTTGTGTTTGCATGATATGTGTTGGTGGTGCTCTGTTGCTGTTTGAGTGTGGCCATGTGCTACTTGACTGTATGCGTGCAGCGATGTGTCCTTACAGGTAGTCTGTACTCCCCAACAGTGTTGACATGCTAACTTGGTTTTGTGTAGGTATCTTGTGACATGTATTGGGCATGAGTATTGCAGTTCTGTCCTGTTCTTCAGTGCTTTTGACTGTGTGTCATGTCTGTCCTTCACAGGGTACTTTCAGAGTTGTTTGGTCAACTCGGATCCCCCGACACCATGATTCAACTTCGAGGGTGGAAGCAGTCGTTTCCCTGCAGGTGATGTGCCACACACCCCTGGACTTTATTTCCTCTACACTTGGTGACTGTGTGGCCACTGCCACGTGGGATTACCTTGCATCTGTAGTGGACACAACATGTTGCAAATGTGTAATAAACCTGTGCTTCACTTTGGGATGTGCGTTGTCTGTGGTCACACATCTAACTGACATTTGCTTACTTCACCTGTGGGCTAGATAACACATACTCTGAATAGGTGTGGTGTCTGTGCATTCCACTGTATTTCCTGGCAACATCAGTGTAGGCGATGAGTCAGATGGCCCTGGTGTGTATGTGTTGTGTAGCCCTAGTGGTGTGTCTCCCTCATATGTGTCACGTCGCCATGACTCACATGACTGTGTTGAACTTGCTGTAGCAGTTAGCATGCACAGTGTCATTTAGCAGATCATCATCTCCATGACAAAAACAACGTTGGAATCACAACAGAGGCAAATATGGTGTATTAGTGAGTTTATTTACATACATGTGTGAGGATAGTGCACAGGATGGTGGGTGCTGTACATTGGGATTGGAATCCAAAGTTCCCAGATGAGTTGGAAGTGTTGGTAGCAGAAATGTCCTGAGTAAAGTCCACAGTCATCTGATACATTGGTCCAACTTGAACTCCCCATGTCATGTGGGAGAGTTGGGTTGCATTCGACAGGGTGAACAGTTTGCACACAAAGGAGAATTTCCAGAACAGGTGTTGGGTTCCTGGGGGATGTACATGGCCATCGGCCTCTCAGTTTTCCTTCCTCGGACGACCCCTCTTCTTTGGGGGGGGACCCTCACGTGCAGGCCACTGCGGTGCAGTGGACTCTCCTCCAGAGTCATCCTCCCTCCCTGTGGCAGTTGCAGATGTTGCGGCACCAGATGTTGTGGGCACACAGGGAGGTGTGGCCATGTTAGTGCTAATCTGGCGGAGGCATGTCAATATGTCCCTCTGCACCGCTGTCAGTTCTTCCAATGTGTCCCACTTGGACTCCATGCGAGACATGTGTGTCTCCACACGGGACATGTGGGAGTCCAAGCGGGCATGATGGGCAGCCTGCTGCTGTTGAATGTCCTTGAGGATCCCCACTACCTGGCTGACCTCTCCGGTGCTATTCTGGTACGCATCAGCAATGCGTACCAGTTGTGGGTCATCATGCAGTCCAGATCCCTCTGCAAACAGCGACCTCTGCCTACCACCCCTCCCACCACCCCTGGCCACACGTGCGGGACCTGCGGTGGCACGCACAGGTGAGCCTAGGCCCCCTTAGGGGTTGGTACTGGGGTTGTTGTCTGTTGCTTCACGGTGGGCCGGGGTCCCTGTGCTGTTGTCATTGAGTGTCCTTGGTCTGTCCGTGTCGGCGGGGTTGGTCTGTGTGTTGGCAGATGTTGGAGGAGTGGGTGCAGGGGGTGCAGATGGTGGTCCTGCTGGTGCTGCATGATGACTCACACCGGAGGGGCCAGGTAGGTCTTCGCCATCCGAGGAGGGCAGAGGCTGTTCCACACCAGAGAGCTCAGGGTCCCCCAGAGCCTGGGACAGGGACTCCTCATCATCTGCTGCTGTGTCCCCATCATCACCTGTTTTTGGAAGAGACACACAATGTATGTTATGTTTCTACAGGCATCAATGGTTCAAACACCTGACAGTTGTGACTGTACCTCTGGATGCGGGCCTGTACATTGCATTGTCCTAAGTTGTCACAGTCAGAGGTTGATATTGGTGTAGCACATTGTCCTGCCAAGCTGAAGCATTTCAATGTGAATGTTGAGGTGTGTGCATGACCAGCATTGGTGGCATTTGGTTGACATCCGGCCCTCCTGCTCCCCCCAGCCCAGTTATCCCACCATGAGGCATGCCACCCTTGCAGTGGGTGAAGGTTAACTCCCAGAATGTCAGTCAGTGGTGTCCTGCTGTTGGTTGGTGCCCAGTTCCCAGCAGGGCCTGGTACTCCCCACAACAGAGCACCATTGTCAGACATCTTTGAAGTGGCTTTTCACTCCCTGTGAGGTGTGCATGCTTCAGTGTGAGCTTGCAGGGCCATGTGGGTGGGGGATGTTGAGCTGTGACTACCACTCCCATCATGCTATTTCCTACACCCCCCTTCCCAGCATGCCCATACTTCCTTCCTTTTGACTCTGCTTCCCTGTGGGTAGTGTGCCTGTGCTGACAGGATGGCTGACAGTGTGGTCCTGTTGTTTGTTGGTGCCCAGTTCCCAGCAGGGCCTTGTGCTCCCCACAGCTGAGGCCAGTGTCAGACATCTTTGAGGTGGCTTTTCACTCCCAGTGAGGTGTGCATGCTTCAGTGTGAGCTTGCTGGGCCATGTGGATGGGGGATGTTGAGCTGTGACTACCACTCCCATCATGCTATTGCCTACACCCCCCTTCCCAGCATGCCCATGCTTCCTTCCTTTTGACTCTGCTTCCCTGTGGGGTAGTGTGCCTGTGCTGACAGGATGGCTGACAGTGTTGTCCTGGCGTTTGTTTGGCTACAAGTCCCAAAGGTGTCCCTGTGCTTCACACAGCATAACCCAGGGTGGTGGTTCTTTGTGGGATATTTAATTAGAGTGTGAGGAAATGCATTCTCCAAGGTGAGTTGTGTGGAATTTGTGTTAAGGGTGTGTGTGAGAAAAGCTGCTGGTAACTATGGTCAGTGCTGTCAGTCCTCCTTCCCACCCAGCCAGATATCCCACCATGGAACGTGCTTCCATTGCAGGGAGTGCAAGTTGGCTTTCAGGATGTCAGTCAGTGGTGTCCTGCTGTTGGTTGGTGCACAGTTCCCAGCAGGGCCTTGTGCTCCCCACAGCAGTACCCAGTGTCAGCCATCTTGTCAGTTCTTTTCCACTCCCTGTGATGTGAGCATGGTTCAGA
Organism: Calotriton arnoldi; assembly: GCA_963921515.1. Lineage (NCBI taxonomy): Eukaryota > Metazoa > Chordata > Amphibia > Caudata > Salamandridae > Calotriton > Calotriton arnoldi. Next base: position 1,786,050 of record CAWUFW010000323.1, on the reverse strand, counting down.
GTGGTGTTGATGGGCCAATTGTGAGGGTGACCAATATCTGTGACTACAACTCCCATCATGCTATTGGCTACACTCACTTCACCAGCATACACACAATTCCTTCCTTTCAGTGAGCTTCCCTGTGAGGTGGTGTTCTAGTGGTGGCAAAATGTCTGACAGTGTTTGTTGGTTAGATTTGTGCCACTGCCTTGCTCTATTTGTTGTTAGGTTTGTACATGTCATGACACAGTTACATATCACTATGAGATGGCAGGTATTGTGTTTGTCTGACTAGCATACACATCTTGGGATGATTATGTTTTGGTTACTGTGGCTTTGCTAACGGTGCATGGTTTCACTATCCCCTTGACAGTGATGTGTGTGTATTGTCACACAATATTGGGTATATTGGTTTTGTACTCACCAGGCTCTGGGATGTTTGATAGTCCATGTACGCTCTCTGGTGGTAGGATGGCCCGCACCTTCTCCTCCCAGGGCCTGAGGTATACTGGTTTGGCAGGAGGGCCACTGCCGGTGCGATGACTCAAGGCGTAATCCTTCTTCAGTAGGGCCTTGACCCTCCTGCGCACATCATACCACCTGTTCTGGATGTCTTACTTTGTGTGCAGACATGGTGATTGTGCGTTCACCCTGTCGACGATCCTCTCCCACATCTTGGTTTTCTGCGACATGGGGGTCTGTTGGACCAATGTACCAAACAGGTGTGGCTCTACCCTGAGGATTTCATCTACCAGGACTTCCAATTCACTGTCTAGGAACTTTGGATTCTTCTTTGGGGGCATGGTGATGGGTGGTGGTGGGGATTGATGTGTGTGTGAGTGTGCAAGTGAGGGTGGGTGAGTGTAGGTTTTGCTGGGTGTATGTGAGGGTGCTATTTGGGAGGTGCTAATGGTGTGTGGCTTGTGTGATGGATGAGTTGTGGGTGTGTCTGTGGTTGCTGTCTGATGGTGTTCTGTGCTGGCAGGTCATTTTAATTTGCAAAGGATCATGGTAGGGATTTTTGGCCTTTATCTGGGTGGAGTTGTGGGTGTGTCTTTGTTCCATGTTTTTCCCCCCCTGTATTTATTGACTTTGTCATTGCTTGTTTGGCCCTTTTTTTTGTATTTTTTCCTTTGTAGTTTTTAGGCATGTAGGAGACGTTCTTCTGACCGAGTAGGACGCTGCAGTTGGCTCGTGCGAGCTTCTCCGAGTCTTTCAAGCTGTGTTTCTGCTGTGTTTCATGTCCGCGACGTACGTCGGTCGCGGAGTATTGGGTTGCTTCGGCTCCGTTTTGTATGCGTGTCGGTCGTACGGCTTGTGCTCCGTGCGACTCGGTCTGGTTTTACACGCATTGCATCGTACTGCGTGGGTCGGAGTTCGCGGGTACGTTTCTGTCGGGTTCATTCCTGGTGCGTGTCGGTCGGTTCGATTCGCGTGGTTTTTCGGCCGGAGAGCTGGTTTCCGTGCGGTTCGGTCGGTCGGCTTGTGTTCCGTACGAGTCGGTCGTGATTCACATGCATTGCATCGTATTACGCGGATCGGGCAGCGCCGGTACGTGTCAGTCGGACTAAATTCCAGTACCGAGTCGGTCGGTACGTTTTCCGGCCTAAATCGGAATCGGCCCCTAAGTAGTAATGGAATGTTTTTGATCATGCATTTGCCTGTGGGAATCTAACACATGAATAGAATACCTCTGTTCTATATGATTTGTATGCCTCAATCACGAAGGTCACTTTCCCACCCCTAGATGTTAAACTGTATGCTGCTAGTTTTAGGGTGATGGCATTTCTAACATTCTCTGAGATTTGTATTGCATCTGCATCTTCTTCTTCTGTTAAGAAGTTTAGTGCAATCACTGGGTCTTCCTGTTCAGTCATTGTTTTTAGTAAGAAGAGCTTTGCAAGGGACCTGAGATAAGGTGTTATGCACAATAGGAACAATGTGTCCTTCAAGCTTGATTAACCAACAGCCAATAAATAGGATTTTGCCTACTCTGTTTGGCGGAGATTTGTACCCTCCCACGCCAGACGTCTCTGGGGAAATGTGAGTAGGGGTCTCTGAGAATAGCACGACTGAACTACTTAGGTTTGACCGTTATATAAGAACCAAACCAACGTTGGCGGCGCCATGTTGTGTAGTTCTTATAAAACTTATACATGATCTGCACATTTAGACAACATACACTGTAGGATTGGTGTCAGACTGATTCTAGACACCCCCACCGGGTATGTTGGCCTGTGTACCAGCTAGCTCACAGTGCCACTAGAAACTCCTCTTACCAAGGAGAGAATAGTTCTTGGCAACTATCAAACATGACAACCCTGATCCCTCAGGACCGTGGAAACAGTGTATTACTTTTCGCTCAGTCACTCGTGCTCACTTTGTCTCAGAGAGATACACAGAATAAACGGTAGGGACGTTTTCAATAAGTATTTATTGAGCAGTCGTTATTCTAGTGTAAAATAGGTGTGATGAAACAACCACTAGACAGTAACAGATATAAATGATTAGAAGCACTAAGAAAGTGAAAAGATGGTAGATTTCTACCATTTTGCTACAACCATGAATACATGCAAGTATATAAAATACATGACAATCAAATGCGTACTCCTACGATGCTACCCTAACTAGATGTACCTAAGTGTACCTAGCATGGATGTAGATGTTAAACCAAGAATCCCTTTAGGATAAAGTCAACCCCCATCACCTGAAGTGAGAGACTGTGGGACGATGTCCTGGTCTCGAGTTGGACACCCCGCAAGGGATGTCAGACCACTGCGAGTTGGAGTATCTGCATGCAGGGGCTTCAGCGTCTCATGTCAGTGTGTCAGCATGGAAGTCCTGATCTCCTCTGTCTGTCTCAGCAAGAGATGATGTTTTTATACCCAAAGGTCTCCCTGGAGGTTCTACCTTGCTGTGCGACTGTCGGACTTAGGATGACGTCGGGAATGAACTTTGTACATAGTTATTATGCAGGAGATGATAGTCCTGCTGAGTTTCCAAGAATCCTCATGCATAATGTATGAGACTGCTACTAGGGAAATCCTGCATTCTGTGTGCAGTGTTGTATCTAGGTAAAAGGTCACTCCTCAAGAACCGTTATGTGTGTAATGTAGGGGTGAATATACGTAATGTTACCTGAGCCTATATTGGGGTACCTATATGGAATATACCAGCATAACACACCTATGGTGTTTCTAATTGGTAAAATAGAGAAAGGGCTGGAGCTAGAGAGCGCAGAGAGAATTTTTTTTAAATGGGAGAATAAAATTCTTTCTCTCTGCTATATAAAATGGACAGAAAAATAGTAAATGTGAGGTCGATTGAATCACCTTGTTATCACATGTACAAGACAGTAAATTGCTTATGGAGAATAAGTTATTTGGTTAGCCCAGCATTAACGGAATGAAATTTAGTCGAAATCTAATCAGAATAAAACGATGCTGTGATAATCTGTGGATTTCTGCAGTAAACTTCCATAAAACTTTACAGATTGTTTCCTTCTATATCTGTCCCATCTATCGCGAATGTCTTTCTTTAAGAAAATGTCTTTCAATCTTGATTTTGGAAAATGTTCACAGAGGATTGGGGTGTCATATAGGTATACAAGCCCCAGCGATATAAACGTTTGTGTCACATATAATAGCCAGGGGATTTTATGAGCTTGATCCAGGTTCAAGATATCTTTCAAAATGTTCTGGTTCAAATCACAGTGCCCCTTTTCCATACTGATAGCCAAAGGGAGAGTGGAGCTAGTTTAATGGCATCAGTAATAATAGGCTTGCTAACGTCTTTATGTGCAATAAGATTATTACCTGCTAGAGTAGTGGGACTTACAACAATCTTTTAATAAATGTTCTTCTATGACATGAAGTACCTTCACGTCAGTTGTCCCCAATCTTGCTTTCCCATATATGACCTTTTATAACGTTTTGGCCAAATAATTTTTAGACATTTCCAATACTGGCTTACAGCCCAATTTTTTAGAAAATCTAAATATAGCAGTGATACTTTGGGCCATTACATTAGCTCGAGTCTGTAACATCTCCTTCCAATTTTGTTTGTGACCAAAAACAACCCCTAAATAATTGAAATAGTGTACTTGTTCTATTTTTTCCCCTGCTAGGTGATATCTCATCGGCTTCTTTTTTACCCCACTCATCGCCATAATATATGTTTTGGCTTTGTTTACGTGTAGGTCCAAATTAGCCATAAAATCTGTATAAAATGCGATGAGGTTTTGAAGGGCCAAAGGAGTTCTCCCCAATAAAACTGCATCGTCTGCGTAGAGCAGGATAGGGAGAGATGACGTCAATACTTGTGGAGTTTCTTTCAAGGTATTTATCAGGGCATTATTTGGATTATTAGTATAAAGGGTGAACAAGAAAGGGGCCAAGACGCACCCTTGTCTGATGCCCCTTTCAATTTTATATAAGTTTGTGCATTCGCCGTACCTCCCATAGCATACCATGGCGGTGGCATCCAAATAAATCTCCCTTATAAAATTTATGATGGCATCATCCACTCCCATATCCTTCAAGATGTACCAGAGTTTTCTATGTACCACACAATCAAAGGCCTCAGACAGGTCCATAAAGGCCATGTATATTTGGCCCTTTTTTACTGTGGTGTACTTTCCTAGTATCAATGGCAGATTAAGGCACTGGTCTATGGTACCCCTATCCTATCTAAACCCATACTGAACTTCGATGAGGATTTTCTTTTCCTCTGCCCAGACTTCCAATTTATTTAACAATAACCTACCCATAAGTTTGGCAGTGCTATCAACCATTGAAATGGGTCGATAGTTGGCAGGGATAGAGGCATCCCCTTTTTTATATATCAGGATTATAACAGATTTTTCCCAAATGGGGGGGGACCACTCTTAGCTATTGCGTTAAAGACCACAGTTAATATTGGGGATTAAAAAGCGATATCTGTAAGAAAAATATCCATAGGCACCCCATCAGGCCCTGGTGCTTTCATAGGTGGAGATTGGGTCAGAGCAAGTTCGATTTTCTCAAGATCAAAAGAAAGGTAAGTGAAAGCCTGTGTGTTGGAACATGTATCTAAAATATGGGTTTCCCTTGGTTTTTGGAAGACTTCCTGAAAATACCTTATCCAGGAATCTTCATCGATGTGTACATTTAGGCAGGGCCCACCATTATCTTTCAAAAGAGGCGAACTGATTAACTTCCAGGAAGCAGTACTGCCGCGGAGAGATGATGCTCGCTTTAAATTATCCCAGGCCTCAGATTTAGGTTGCCTCATCCTGCTTTCCTCAAGGTACGAATGTGCTCTTTATCTCTAGGTGATATTTTAAGAGCATTGCGAAGGTTTTCAGAGGCTGCAGAGCAATTCTCATCAAACCACTGATGCAGTGGATTATCTCTTACCGATATCAGGCAAATCAGTTGTGATTTTATGTAATTTAGAAGATTGCTTAACGCCTCAGTTACCTATGTTTGGTTTAAAGATGGATCCAGGCAGAGTTTTATGTCCTCAAGGTTTGCCAAAATAAAGTTCATAAAAAAAGTGGTCTCAGCAACCTCATTCCATTTTAAAATAAAACCATTGCTAGGGTTGATTTAGGGACTATAGTGCTATTACGAATTTTCTAATCCTGACATGATAAAGCACAAGAAAGCATGGCATGATCACGAAATTCTGTAAATGTAATCTGTAACTTAGTTAAGCTAGATCTAAGAGTTTCAGAAACAAGGTAATGCAATTGATCGTGGACAGGTATTCGGCTCTGTGAAAAGTGGGGGAAAATTGCTCCGTGAGTGAATCTATTTCATTATGGAGCTCGAATTGCCATTTCATTAAAATACTGTTTATAACAGTCCCCTGAGAATCATGGTGAAAATGGGGGATAGACGCTTCCCAGTGGTCCACGATCCCACATAAATCCATAGAATTTCATGAGCATGCCTTTATATTAAAATCTCTTAGCCACATAACTTGTATAGGTTTAGGATGAGACTCTGCTAGGTCCTCTAGTAAGTTATCTAAGTGCTGGGGTACCACCTCAGGATTTAGAAAGTTGTTATTGTGGTAATTCACTACTAGTACATCCCAAATGCCATTGCCTTTAATTACTAAAATATGAAAGTAGGGTGATGTGTTTATAAAACTTAGAACCATACATACAACCACGTTAGATATCAATGTAAGTAGACCCCCCCTAGGCCTACCCCCTGTGGAATGCAAAGCCGATGTTGGAAACAATCGATACCCATTAATAAAAATTGGTGTGATCTCCCAAGTTTCTTGTACACAAATAATATGAAAATCGGCTAGGACAGTAAGCCACTCCTCGTTATTCCACTTGCTGTTATAGCCTGCTATATTCCAGGACAAGAGAGTATAGACTAAAATGTGTGTACCCGGGATAGGTTCCTTGACAGCCTCGTGGGATGGATCTAAGGGGTGGGAACCGTTGCAACTCCACTGTTCTGTTTCCCCGTGAGAAGACCGTATTGCGCCATTTGCCTCAACCCCATCTCTCTCTATTTGGGATAGCGTTTGTGATTTCTGGTTGTTAACCACTTGTCAATTGCATGAGTCCAGGCCTGATAATGGAGCGAACCTGTTAAGTGTACAAGGGTTTGTGTAATCGTTCAACAATGGTCTGTTATATTTTATGTAATGATTCAGGACACTGATTGGGACCTTTTCGTATTGAGAACTCTGTGGTTTATAGAAATAGCCCAGGGGTGCAGGAAAGATCATGGTCACTGTCTTGGAGGCTGATGGGGGTTGGAAAAGTAAATCTCTCACGAGTTGTGGAAAATTAAAATTTAAAACAATACAATCACCCTCATGAGCCTTCCGGGATGGACCAACCCACGGGGTTCTCCTCACCATTATAAGATGATTCTGGATTAGATGCCCTGGTCTGGTATAATTGGATAGCCAGTGATGAGATTTGTCCATAAGCTGAATTGTAGATTCTCTTTGTGATGGGCTGAGCACTGGAAAATGTGTCAAAACTAGAACAAGGGGACAGGCCGCGGGAGATAGATTAAGAGTTTGGTGTTTAAACTCCCTCTGATTCTGCGTAGATGCGCTATGGGTAACGTTGGTGTGGGTAAGGTTAAACTCACCGAAGCCTACCAGTGGTCTATTAATAACTAATACATCCTCACGCATGGTCAGGGGTAGAAGGCCTGAAGATGTTTCATTAAAGGGCCTTGCAGTTAGAGTCGGATGTCCCCCGCCTGGTTGTATCGTACAATTATGCGGGTGTGCTGTGGCTATGCAAGATACCTTCCCCAAGGCAAGCCCTGTTTTGTCACTAACTGAGGCCCTACTAGTCTGGGAATATGAAGCACTAGCAATGGGAGGATTATTAATAATGTGTATGGGGTGATTATTGGAGGTGGTTGTCTGTATGGGGGCTCTGCTAGAATTTAGTAACTCTTGAAGTTTCAATTCAATGTTGTCCATACATAACAAAATAGGGTGTAACATAGAAGATAACTTAGTGCAAAAGTCCTCAAGAGGGGCCAAAGACCGCAGCAGATCAAAATTGTCCATTCCAGACTCTGAACGAATCTGTATTTCCTTGGTTTCTTTGGTTTTGAGGTGGGAGTTCCTTTATAAGGTCCTTTCTTCCTCTTGCAGCTTATGGCCGGTATTGGAATAAACTTCTCTGCAATGGGAAGGTTGAGAGAGATAGGAGTGTCTTTGGGGGTCACCGGCGCGATTAATGGCGAACTGCTGCTTTCTAAAACACCCTGGGTTACAGCATTACCATTAAGCTCAGTAACTGTGGCAGTGAGCATACTTTCAGTCCCATCATGAGCACCATCCCTCAGAGAGAGTCTTCGCTCCGCCAAGGCAATCTCCATAGAGATTGCATTGGTTGCTTTAGTTAAAAACGAGTCAAGAGTAGATATAGTTACGCCTGGGGTAGATGTAGTAATTATCTTCTTCTTACCCATCACGATCCTGATATCAAACAGAGCACAGGACGGATCAAATGCCAGGGGTTAGAGAGGTGGCCCAGCTCCGCCTCTTCTGGGCTTGAACGGGTGGATGGGCCCGCCCTTGTCCTGGGCTTCTCCCAGTCCAGTTTTGGATTGGCGAGTATGAGAGGCTTTTGATGTGGAAGGTAAAAGTGTGTCTCTATCGCGGTGTTGAGGCTGTTGTAATATTACTGCAAAGGTGAATTAATAATGTCATTGTTGTTCATTACGTGTTGACACTATATGAGTTTTATATGTTTTTTGGGGATTTGGTAGACTCACATGTTGAGGTCAGCTATAGTGTTGGTGAAGGTTTAAAGTGTGGCTTGTCAGGTTCCCAAACTTTAAGTTAAATTATTTCTTTAGTGGTCAATATATCGGTGTGTACGAATTTGGAAAAAAAATATTGGTAGTAGTTTATTTGCACAAAAACTGTAAAACTAATTCTGGTCCTGAGTAGTTTGTCTCTGGTCGAGGCCTAGCTCCTAGTGTGATTGTTTAGCCTTTCTACGCAATAGTGTACTTGTGGTGAGCTTAAATTTACTTCCTGTTTCCCAGTTGCTACTTGTTTTTCTTAGGCGGATATTTTAATTGTGTCACACTGCCCTGCATTCATTTGTATGTGTTTTAAGATGTGCTAAGTAACAGGATAAGACTATTGAAATAAACACGTTTAAACCTTAAAGTGTCTTTTCTTAGTGCAGGGCTTGTATGAGCTATTGTAAAGAACTAAATTGGGTGTTTAAGTTACTATTGCATCACTGGATCCCAGTTTAGGGGCTGTTAGTAACCTAGAAAGCACAGACAATACTTCAAATATAAATTGAGTGGGATTGTGTGGGGCTGGGCTACAATAACCTGCTCTTTCACATCCAATATCTAGTTCATTGAGCTAAATTCAATCCTTACACCCATGGATGTGGAAGCTAACCTTGAAGAGCTAAGCCAGAGTCTTAGGGTCATATATGTGATCCCAGTAGTGTTGTGCTTGCACCACACAACGTGTTACATGCACAACACAACAGAAAAATTAGATTTACGCAAGGCCACTTTGCATGGCTGTTAGAATTGGCTTTTTCAGTGGATTCACTCCCAGACTTTTTGCTTTTTGACCTCCTGTTTTTGACCTATTTTACTTTGGTTTTAGGACTCTGGGCTAAAGTGTTTATGTTCTCCATATAAATTGTGTTTATGGATTGGTGTTTCCATGATTGGCTTATTCGACTTACTACTAAGTCCCTAGTACAGTGCACTATGTGTGCACAGGGCCTGTAAATCAAATGCTGCTAATGGGCTTGCAGCACTGGTTGTGCCACCCACACATGTAGCCTTGCAAAGGTTTCTCCAACCTGCCACTGCATGTCTGTGTGCAGTTCTTACTGCCATGTCAACCTGGCAAGTGCACCCACTTGCCAAGCCCAACCCTCCCCTTTTCTTACATGTAAGACACCCCTCAGGGAGTCCCAAGGTACCCCTGTGGGTAAGGTGCATCGTATGTGAAAGGTAGGACATGTACTAGTGTGTTGTACGTGTCCTGATAGTGGAATACTGTGCATTTTGTTTTCACTGTTGAAAGGCTTTCTCTCCTATAGGTTAACATTGGAGCTTCTTTGTAACAAATGTAGCTGGCAATGGGGAGCTGATATAAAAGTGGAGTTTAGTATGCATGAACTCAGGATTAAAAATGTTATCTTTTAGTAAAGATGATTTTTACATTGTTTGTTTGGAAATGCCATTTTTAGAAAGTGGGAATTTCCTTGTCTAACCATCCATGTGCCTCTGCCTGTTCTGTGTGTTAGCTGTCTGGGCTTTAGACTGACAGGGGCTTGTTTGTGCATTCACACTAGACAGGAACACAAGGGGGTTGAGGTGTGTCCTGCCTTTGCTGGGTGACTCATAGCCGGGCTGATGGGTCTGTCCTGCATTTAGAGTAGTTGGAGGAATTGTCGCTTGCGCCTGAATGGACTCTGGCTGCCTCTCACAAAGCTGTCTCCACCTCCTGTGGTGAACCTGGCCTGAGCCAGACTGAACTGGTTTATGTATGCCATGAGAACTTTGTTTATGCCAACACCACAGAACGTCGAAGGAAAATGTGCTATAAATATTGGTGCTCTGCCCCCAGGACTTTAGATTACTAGTGTATTAAGGAACCTGCCAGGAAGAAGAGTTGGAAGAGCTGTGAGGAAAGACTATCACATTGCTGTGTGCTTTGCTGGGTTGGCATGCAGTTGCTGCTTTTGTCTTGGGCAGGAAAAGGACTGGACTGTTCTTTCTGCATTTTATGTATCTCCAAGGGCTTGATGTAGAGCTTGCCTCATGTTGGAAGTCTAAGGGAAATCAAAGACTTCAACATCTTCTGGGTGCCAGCTTCTGGAACTGGATGCTTCAGCTTCCACAGAGGATAAAGGTAACTTGACGTCCTCAACGACGCAGCTGCCAGCTCCGTGACCTTAAGGCACCGCAGAGGGTACCGCCGCACTTCACACCACAACTCTGGTCTCACCAACGATGCCGTTCAATGCCGCCACCGAGCTGCTGCTTGCACTGTGGCTTCGCACCATCTCGCTTCACCCTGCCACCCTGGTATCCCCAATGATGCTGCAATGCCGTCACAGACGCCGCTGTCTGCACCGTGGCCTGTGGACACCACCCGTGAAGAACACAGAGCACCGTCCTGTTGTGTTAGGAGAAAACTACTAGGAGGCCTTTACTCAGTGTCTCGAGAATAGAGGTGTCCCAGATGCAGAGGGTGCACTTACATTTGTAATAGCTGCTCACGCAGCATATGCCTTTAAGATATTTTACCCATGGGTGAAGGTTGAGGGTATTGATGCTGCCTCAGGGCAGTTTCATGATTACAGGCCGTCAGCACCACCTGCACACTATAGGGCATACTAGGATCTCGAAATCCATTTAACTTAACAAGAATACCCGAATTGGCTTGCTGCTGAGTTACCACATACACATGCAACAATTTGGACCCCTGAGCAATGAAAGGGCTACTTAGCCAGCACTAGCTGGAGAAACACTCTTTACTCATCCTGAGACATTAGCACTAGCTGATGTTCTAGGGATCCTGAATTACACAGTCTCCCTATACAGGAAATGTATACAGTTTGTACTATACCATGAACTCAAAACCAGCTCTATCAGCGGGACCAGTAGTACAGAGAAAGGTACAACCAGCCAGTCCACAGAAAATAAATGTTATCATAGGAAAGATGCCCATGAAGCGTGATGAAATTGCCTTCTGGATTGCTCGAAAGACCAACCAGTTGAAGGCTGTCTACCATTACACAACACACAAAAAAAAGTATAGAATACTGCCTATGTGTCTTTTACTTGGAATACTGCAACCAAAGAGAAGTGCAACACCTAGGGAAACATATTTTTATGAATTTATACTAACACGCATGGCACTACTTCATTGGCAGTTCTCCATGAAATGCTTAAACAGTTACAAAATGAGCACGGGTCTCCACCGTCCGACCCATGACCAGCCAAAGTGTTGGCGTCAATAGCTGAGGTAATTACGCCTGCGTTAAATCGGATCCTCAATGCTTCCTTGGAGTCTGGGCTTGTCCCTGACAGGTGGAAGAAGGCCAAAATACTCCCCCTGTTGAAAAACCCCCGGTTAGATCCAGAGATAGCCGTCAATTATAGGCCAATATCTCTGCTCCCTGCTTTCTCGAAAGCTCTGAAAAAATATGTTAACAGTGTCATCACTACATATGCTGAAACTAAGTGTTCCATCAGAGCCAGTCCAGTTTCAGGTCAAATTTTAGTACGGAAACCGCGCTTCTAGAATTCTCAGAGGCCATCAAGTAGACCTTAGATAAAGGCGGGAAGGCCGTGCTGATGTTGTTATGTTAACTGCTATTTCTATAGCGCATAATCACCAGCAGGTCTCTTAGCGCTTAGAGAGAGTGGTCCAAAACCAACTGCAGTCCCCAGACACACGTGTTGCAGATGGTTAGATTGTATCCAAAGCCTCACTGAACAGGAGCGTTTTAAGACGTTTCCTGAAAGGGAGGAGTGCGCATTCCTTGCGGAGGCCATCGGGCAGTTTATTCCAGAGTTGCAGGAGCAGGACAGAGAGGGCTCTGCCTCCCTTGGATACCGTTTTAAACCGTGGGACCGCCAACAGGCAGCTCTCGGATGACCGGAGTTTCCGGCCCGGCACATAATTTCCAAGGCGCTCCTTAATGTAGGCCGGGGCCTGGCCGTAGATGACTTTGTGGGCAATGCAGAGGCCCGTGAACTTTGCCCTCTTCTTGATGGGGAGCCAGTAAAGCTTGTGCAGCAGACGGGTCGCGTGCACCCTTCTGGGAAGCCTGAAGATCATCCTAGCTGCATCGTTCATAGTCACCTGCAATTTGTTGGTGAGCTTTTCTGGTAGGCCAATATATAAGGCGTTCCCGTAGTACAGTCTGGACATGATGGTAGCTGATACTATCATCTGTAGCGCTGCAGTTGAGAGGAGGGGAGCGAGTCTCCGCATCTGTCTCAGCAAGCCTGTGCAGGTTCCGGCCACGGTCGCGACTTGGTTGGCCATGGAAAGATCGGCATCAATCTTGATCCCCAAGCTTTTTACGACCGTAACCGGCATGGGGGTGGTGCCAAACTCTTGGGGCCAGAACAGGTCACTCCAGGGGTTTGACTTCGAGGGGATGACCAGGACCTCTGTTTTGTCAGGATTGACTTTTAGGGAATTGGTTGTCATCCAATTCATGGTGTATCTAAGGATGTTTTGTATCTGTGAGGAGGCCTGCTGGGAGTTGTCGATCTGGAGGATGAGCTGAGTGTCATACACATAGTTAAAGACTTGGCAATTCATGCGTGCTAGGGCAGCTATCAGTGGCTGGAGGTAAATGTTGAAAAGGAGCGGGGACAGCGCTGAGCCCTGGGGGATGCCACACGTAAGGGTGCCCCTGTCAGACACCTGCTCACCAAGCTGGACCCTCTGGGACCGGCCAGACAAAAAGGACTCGAGCCACTGGTGTGCCAACCCGCAGATGCCCAGCTCAGTGATATGGGCTAGGAGCTGTGCATGATTGACCGTGTCGAATGCCGCCGATAGGTCTAGCAGAACCAGGGCGCATGTTTTTTTATTGTCGGCCATGACTCTGAGCTCATCAAGTACGGATAGCATCACCAGCTCAGTGCTGTGGTGGGCCCTGAAGCTCGCCTGTCACCCCTGGAGTAGCTGGTGTTCCTCCAGGAAGGCCGAGAGTGATTTTGGGATGTGTTGCTCTACAACTTTCGCCAAAAAGGGGAGCTGGGAAATTGGTCTGTAGTTTTTAAGAATTGCAGCATCTGCCCCTGGTTTCTTCAGCAGGGGGGTGACCCTGGCTTCCTTTAGGCCGGAGGGAAGGTAGCCTGTCTCCAGGGAGCGGTTTAACAGGGCAATATTATTGGACCTATCAGCAGCTTTCGATACCGTGCCCCATGATCAGCTCCTTCTGAGACTTCAGGAGTGTGGCTGTGGGGGCACGGTACTCCAGTTGTTCTCTTCATTTTTGAAAGACCGCCAACAAACGGTTTGGTCTCCTGCCTTTACAACTCCCATTCCCGCCTTAAATGTGGGGGTCCCGCAGGGCTCAATTCTCAGCCCTACACTTTTCAATCTTTATATGACCCCCTTGGCGTATTTGGCCGAAGCCCATGGAGCCAAAATTGTATCCTACGCTGACGATACACAACTGCTCTTTACCTGTGATAAGGAGGCAGATTTTAGAGGAGAAGTGATCAACGCCTGTCTTTCAGAGGTGTTCTCCTGGCTCCAATTGCACCAACTTAAGTGTAATTCTGACAAATCAGAGATTATTCTTTTTGGCCTTCCCACAGACAATGTGTGGCATAATTGGTGGCCCCAGGACATGTCTCCCCCCACCTGTTCGGTCAAGACAGTTAAAAACCTAGGAGTCAGGTTGGAAGATAACTTATCCTTGAACTCCCAAATACAAGCTGTAGCTGGTTCCTGTTTTGGAGTGCTCAAGATGCTCAAGCAGTTCTTATCCCTTCTGTCGGTAGCACACAGAAAAACTGTGGTCCAGGCATTAATTACATCTAGGCTGGACTACGTTAACGTTCTTTATTTGGGAATCCCAGAATACCTGCTGACACGCCTACAGGTAGTCCAGAACGCAGCGGCCAGGGCAATACTTATGCTTGGCCCTAGAACACGGATGTCCCCACATCTTAAAGCCATGCACTGGCTCCCGATCCACAAGAGGATACTTTTTAAAGCTATGGTTTTGGCCTTTAAATCACTCCACGGAACTGGGGCCCCATACCTCAGGAAAAGGGTACAATTCTACGTCGTGCTCTGAGATCCGCTGCGCTCCAGCTAGCGTGTACCTCTAAATTTCACTGCGCACGAATTGGCGGTCGCTCTTTTCAGGTGCAAGCAGCGCAACTTTGGAACAGTCTCCCTCTGGCTCTCAGACTGACACAGGACCTCCTCAACTTTCAGAAGTCACTGAAAACTTGGTTATTCCAGCAATAGCTCACTACTTAGCTAGTTAAGAGCCCACAGTCAGTCACGCTCAGGTTGCTTAAGCACTGGGACACTCAATTGAGTAGCCGTGCACTCTATAAGTTCCTAGTAACATAACATAACATCAGCTCTAGATGTAGGGATAAAGTTAATGAGGAATTTCCCTACACTTTCCTCAATCATCCTGAGCAACATTAAGGGAGAAGCTTTGGTTCCTGATATATGTCAGAGATTTTAAGCAGTCCTAGTTCAACTCTGTATTAGTGATACCTTTTGTACACGAGCCATTAAGCCACATTTAAAAACCTAAAAGTGACATTGAAGGTTCTGTTATGGCGAGATTTGTAACAAAAGGTAGAAAGAAGCAGTGGGAGAGAGAGCCAAGATGGACTGGATCTCCTCTGCATTTCAGGAATCTAGTAGGGGTGGTCATATTTTAAGGAACAGCAGTAAGATTTAAAATCCGTAACGGTATCAGGATTTTGATAGCCGCTGTTCACGTTCTTATCAGGACTGGTGAAGAGAGAGGGATTCGAACAGAGTACTAAAGAAAAGAAGAGTATAGCAGTGAAGTAAGTGTAAAGAGTGAAGACAAAAGATTCAGACTTCAGGACTCCAATTAAGAAGGAGAAAGTGGATATTCCTGAAAAACACGACTTGGGCCAAAGTGATTTTAGACTGCACAGCAGATATAGCTCCATCAGTTTCTGAACAGCAGCTCCATAGGTTTCTGGTGATGAGTCCATCTAATGAGTTCATACGAGTTGAGACTCCAGATAAACATTTAAATCCTCTTGTTAGGGATAATATCCTAGAGATACAGATTGAAGCGGATATACTGAGCACTATTAAAGCAGTCTTCTGGCCGCATATAACTAAAGAGTATGACAACATACTAGCCGAAGAAGACTAGCCTCCAGTCTTTTTTAGAGAAGCACTATGACGGGAGGGGGTAATACGTGTAGCCTTTTCTCCCATAGTACCTGAAGAGATCAGGGACGTTTACCAGAGTAGATGGGGTAGTAAGCAGGATCTGACCTTATACAGAAACCAAGTTGTGTGGGAGAAGCATTTGTTTCCACATGTCATTCCCTTACACAGTGAACCTTAAGCACAGACTCAATACTGTTTAACTGTTTGGGTGCTGACAACGGCAGCAGGCCATCCTTGCACACAAGGCAGGAAACCCCTCTGATGCGAGCACCAAAGGGATTTCCTTTTATTTATTTTAGCCTTTGGAGCTGAAGAAGTGCTTTCCCACATTCCAAGGATTTTTTTCTTCTCTGAAATGACGATTGGCTTGCTAGGTGCATTGGCGTCATTTCAAAGAAAGTGATCGTGAAATTAGCTGATTTGCTCATTTCACTTTCACTGTTTTGGGAACATATCTCAGCCTCTGAGCACTGATGGAAACGAGAGATGTATCGTTGGAAAGGGGAGAATCTCAAAAGTCTTTTTGCCCCCCAGGCAGATGAGAGGTTCTTTCCTCTAATCTGCCTTCTGGGGAGGGCAAAAAGCACACTAGACACCAGGGATTAATTTGTCAAAGGCAGAATGGGTGGGGCTGTCCCTACTGGGCATTGGGCCTAGCAACAACCCACACATATAATTCCCATCAGTCTTTATGCCCCTGTTGGGGGCTGACAGGAGGTGTTTTCCACTAATATGCCCCCAGCAATGGGCAGAAAGCCCACTGGACCACCAGGGATTATATTTGAAGGAGAAGCAGCCCCTCTGGCAATTGACTAATGCGTTACCCTACCCTCAGATCCAAATGTCTTTCTTGGATGCCATTTTTGTTTATACATATGGGTAGCAGAGTTGGGTTTAAGTACCAGTATCGTCCAACTTCTAAGCTGATCGGCTGCAATTTTCAGGCTCGGTTTTAAAAAATGTACAGGTTTTCTAGGTTTTCCTAGGTGCTGGGTGAGCTAGGGTGCCAAAATCCACAACTACACACTTTGCAAAAAACGGGTCAGTGTTGAGTGGAAACATTTTATGAATCCCTGTTGCCTTTTAGGCCATTTCCTGTTGCAGGAAATAGCCCTAACCACACCATTGAGGTACCATTTTTAGAAATGTGGGAGCATAGAATAGTAGGATATTTATTAAACTCAATTGGATTTTGCTGCATTTGCGCCATCCAAATGTAAGCGAGCATGGAAGAAATTAGACCTTTTGAAAAATGCCTTCTAAATCATATGCTCGTACGGGTCCCCACAAATTCAGAGATGTACAAATAGGCACTGCTCAGAAATTCCATATCTAATGCACATTTCAATAATACATAGGTTACTGTTATATGGGGTTATGTGGCCCTAAGACACATTGTCGACATTGCTAAGTTAGCATGAGTTTTGCTTGCCCTTTGCTGCTGCTTTTGCGCACGCCTCTGCTGAGAGTTTGTTTTCGCGACACTTTGCCTCTGCTCTGTATATGATAACAGATTGTTTTTCACATTCTCAGCCTTCCCTTCAATTCTGTCTGAACATAATGTGCAAAGTCGGACAACAATGTGTCTCTTGTTATTCTGTTCTGGTCAGTCCCTATTACCTAGACAAAACATGTTACCAACAGCTGCAATGTGGAAAAATCGTGCTTTGATATAACGTTGTGGCTTGTTTTTAAAAAACTCTCTCGAAGAAAGCCGTTCCATGGAGCTGAGCTCTGCTGTTCATATGATGTGAACCTTTGCGACTAAGCTTTGAGGTAGGGGTCTGCTAATAACGCCTAGAGATCTTCTGTTATATAAAATAACTTCTTACTGCCTTGGGGAGGGTGATTAGGCCCAGTTATTTTGCCTTTTCCACAGTCTTTATAAAATGACGACTCCTTTTATATTCTATGGTATTGTAACAATGCTAATGATTCTTGCATTATGCATTTTGCTGCTAGTTGTGGTTTGCATACTGTTTTATGAATCACTATAGTCAAAATAAACATTTTGAACTCATTTAGTGACTCTGTTTATTTTTATTGTGGACAGGCACGTGAGCGCGAAAGAGTGTCTTGTTCCCGCGACTCTGAGGTGAGTCGGGAGTGCTCGTGTTCTGGGTTGTCTAAACATTCGTAGTTTCTTGATATTTGTAGGAGACCGAATTAGACACTATTGCTAGTTGGTTGGGATCTTGGGTACTAAGGTGATAGGAGGTACACCCCTATGTACTGAGGTCCTGTTTTCTTGTGCATAGTTCTGTGTATGAGCAGAATCCCCGCAACATGGCGCCGCCAACGCTTGGTCTGGTTCTTATCTGCGAGACGCTTGAGTAGTGATCGTGCTGGTCCACAATACCCTCACTTCTGTTTCCAGAGACAGCTGTGACGGAGTAACCTCCTATATTGATGTTTTTATAGGCTTGTTCAAGCTTGAAGTTTAAAAAGGTCTTTCTTTGCTCATAACCCGTGTTTGCGCTGTCTCTCGTTAGGTTGTTCTACTGTCTTCTCTATAATGGCAGCGGTTGATATTCCGGCTCATAGCAGAGCCGCGCTGAGGGCGCACTTGACTCGTTATGCGGTCAATGATGCTGGGGCTGCACTTATTTTTGTGGTGGAAGCTGATCCAGCTCACCAGTTTGAAGTTTTTTACTCTTGGGTCACATTTCCAGTGTTGCATGGGAATGATGATATGTTTCACACATATACTGTCACTGCCGTTCCTCAGCAATATCAGCCTTATAGAGCTCTTGAGATTCCCCTTACAGCTTGGCAACACCGAATTTGGTTTAATGGCGCTCTTCCTCACCCATTGACGGCTGTCCGTTTAGGCCCTTTATCAATAGAAGGGGCCACATGGCCCGTTTTGGCTGGGTTTACCCCACACCCACGTGCTTTTACAACTGCGACTTTGGCAGAGCTCCGTGTCTTACATACTTCGTTGGTACGCGTATTTAGAGCTGTAATACAGTACGTAACACGCACCGTCCAGGTGGGACCACCTGGTGCTGCAGTACAACCTGCGGGTCCTGGTGGCGTCACCATCAGTCCCCTTATGGTTAATGCTGTTATGGGCAAGCGCCCACAAAATAAAGATGAATTTCCTTATTGGCTTGCCGAACAATTTGGACAGATAGAAGCTGTCTTTCCTAATACCACTCCTGTGGATAAACACAGGATTTTAACTGTTAGTTTACCAAAAGACTTAATTCCCGAATTGGCTGATTGTAACACCAAGGGCAGGGTGTTTGCAGCGGTATATTCTATGTGTTTCAGCACCCCCTCCATGACCGTACTCCCCTCTGTGATTAAACGTGTTCAAGATGAACACGGTGCAGAAGCGGCTGTTGAGCTGGGGATGCGGCTGGTGGGGGTGTTCGACGTGGTTGCTGATATGATCCTTGCGAATGTCAAGGGCGATGCCGTTAGCTTTCAAGTGCCAAACCGCTTAGAAGCAGTCGCGGAGGCTGACAGACCACGTGAAATACCAAAGATCATTGCAAAGGCTTATAAGACTATAGGCCACAATAGTCTGGGAAATAGGCCTACGATTCAAACACCAACGCAGTCTCAAACTCCGCAGAAAGCCCAACCTTAAAAAGATGGGTGCCCTTTCTTTCCTAAAAAGAATTGGCAAAGAAATAAGAAACAGGGTTCCCAACAGCAGAAGCAGGGTTCGCGTGCCAGTTCACCGACCCCTGAGGCTTCTGAACGTACTTATGACTTGCGCGATCGCGCTAAAATTAAGTCTCCTGATCGATTTCAGGTTCCTGATCAGCGTTCTCTTCGTTCTTTACAGGAAACATCAGGCTCACAAGCCGGTGGAGGTGATCGCCAGGATCGGGGTAGAGGTCAACCTGCATCACAACTTCGTGAACAGCCTCGGCAGTTTGAAGTCAAGGACAAGCAGGGTGATTCCGCTCGAACCCGACCGCCTTTTCAAAAGAAAAAAGTTGCCGCTTTAACAGCGAGATATGCCACAGACGGTGAGGATGCGACTCCTGGATTGGACTTGGGCAGTGACTCTGCTCAACAGCGCGGTGGAAGTTACCATAGTCAGGGAGGCTCTACGTCCCCGTCTGGATGTGACAGCAACTGACACGTTTGTTACAATTGAGACTGCAGATACCCGAGTTGCCCCCAGGATAGACTATATGAGGTCCTTTTCCAAATTGAAGGTGATATACTGTGTCCCATCAAGGTTGTTTTCTGGGAGAATCTAACCGCTACATATGACATTTTATTGGCGGAAAAATATTGGCCACCACCCTTTGTGTTATCCTCTTCTAGAGGGGAAGATGTGATACTTCCGAGTTTTTCACATTGTGTCCCTGAGGAAAGAGCGCAGGCTCTCGTGGAGGAATGGGCTTTGGCCTTGGCCCCAGCGGTGTATCGCAATCAGGTGGGTTGGGACGTTGATTCGCCAGCTCATGAAATACCATTGCGTTCCATGCCTCAACCTCAACCTCAATATCCCATCAAACGGGAAGCGAAAGCTTCAGTTTGTGACATTCTAAGACAATTGGAGTGGCAGGGGGTAATTGAGTCGTATGTATCACCTATGAATAATCCTCTCTTTACTGTCCCTAAACCTGATGGTTCTTTTCGGATTGGATTGGATTATAGAAATTTGAACAGCTATTGCCGCACCTTTGCGGTACAAAACACACACAGTTCAGCGCTGGTGAATAATATTGTTCGTAAAAAATACAATACGACACTAGACATTTCCAATGGTTTCTACAGTCACAATCTTGACCGTGCTAGTGGTGACCTGACAGCATTCAGTGCCGTCGGAAATCAGAAAAAATTCACAAGATTGCCAATGGGCTACAAGAACAGAACAGCCCGGGAGCTTTGGCGGCACACATTGTGTCCTTGTTGCATGACATTGACACGAAGGCCTTGTCGTATGTTGATGACATCTATTTGACTGCCGAAGACCTCGAGCCGCATCTGGACAGAGTCGACCATATAATAGTGTCTTTTGCCGACTACGGTTATAAATTCAATTTTGCAAAGTCACACATTGCCCATTTGGCAGTGCTCTTTTTGGGCTACGAGCTCAATATTCAGGGAAAAGGTCTAGCACCTCACTTCCTAGAGAAATGTGCAATTTGCAACCACCTTCTTCTTTGAAAAAGTTACAATCCCTGCTGGGTTTATTAAGCTTCGGGAGGACTTACATTCCCGATTATGCCCAGCGTATCAAACCACTTTAGGCGTTGATACAACCTAAGTTTTCTTCTGCCAGCTGGCTTCCGGGAACATACTTCCGTTCTGCAGTCTTTGCAGGCGGATTTGCTTGCGACTAACTTCTTACTGACTCGTGACAACACCACCAACCTGGTAATACGTATAGTTTCTGGGGCAGTGGGTTTCACGTATTTAACATTCAATGAAGGTGACACAATACCTATTGCATACAAATCACACTTGTACACGTCGGCTGAAATGCGTTTTTCCTCTGACGAGAAAATCTTAACTGCAGTGCAGATGGCGATTCTAAAGGAACGCTCACTGGCGCAGGGCAAATGCATTCTTATGGTCACTCCCTTCCCTGCTTTGGAAGCGGTGACTAAAGCTAGTGTGCCAAACTCTAAAGCATTGCACCCACGTTGGATTCAGTAGGCTACTTCTTTGACGTCTTCAGATGTCACATTTGTCTTTGATCCCTCTCTTCAGACTCAGGAGTTTTTGCAGTATGAATTTGTTCATCCTCCTCCTTTGTCGCTTCTTCCTCTGCGTGAATACAAATGCATCATTTACACCGATGGCTCGGCGCAACCGGCCACGGGTTCAAAACACGCTTATTCAGTGGCTTGTGCTATTGTAGCTGGCTTCATTGCTAATGGGGAGTTGAAGTCATCCATTGTGCACACACAGGCACTAGGAGACTGCACGGCGCAATTGGCAGAGCTGCGTGCTCTTGTTCTAGCTTTAGAGTTTGCTGATCCTCTTGTGAATACTCTTATTGTGTGCGATTCTTACTATTGTGTCCAGTCGTTCAATGACAACCTATTCTTTTGGTCTCAAAATGATTACCGCGATTCTAAAGGCAGGGCAATTAAGCATAAAACGCTTTGGGTTCGTGTCGCAGATCTTAAACAACGTCTGCCTCTCACACATGTTATTCACACTCTTGGCCACCAACATGTCGGAACACACGCTCTTGGTAATTCTCTGGCTGATGAAGCAGCCAAGTCTGCACTAGCCACATGTTAAGTAGCAGCAGTTACAAGATCAAAGTCTAAGGTTGATAATGATATTCTGGCAGCAGTCGCTGCAACTAGGGAGGGATGTAATTATCCAGCAGGTTTCCCTTCTAAATACTCTTATCATGTAACTCCCGAACAGGTTCCTTATGCTACCATTCCTTCAGTTGGGGATCGGCTGATTCCCAACTCTGACCGCAGACAGGCTTTGATCAAGGTCGCACACGAAGGCATTGCTTCGGCGCATGCTGGGGTGTCGGCAACAGTCACTATTCTTCAGCAACGTTACTGGTGGCGTGGTTTATATAAACAGACTCGTAACTATGTTCTTTGCTGTGATGTTTGTCAACAAATCAAGCCTTCTACAGTCACACGTCTGCCACAAACACAGCTGTGTATTTCTAATAGACCTTTTGGCTTTGTCTATCTTGATCACTGCGGTCCTCTTTCTTCTGATACTGCATACAAGTTTATCTTGGTTGAAGTTGATTCTTGCACTAGATTCCTGTGGGTATGGCCACAATGTAGTGCTGACGCTCGAACTGTCATCAGGGATTTGCGTGTCTTTATCGGGATGTTTGCCTGTGGTACTGATGGAGCAGGGGAAACAAAATATTTTTTGTACCCCTTGGAAGTTAATGACCTCTTAACGATTAATGATACTAACCGTTTGAAACGCATGAACTAATCAACAAATGCACCTTTTATTAAACATTACACGTGGGCAACTTGCTGGCATTGCAAAAATCTAATTTATTTACAAATGTGAAGCAAAATAACATTAGTATTGTGATTTGCATACTAAATAGAGTAAATTGCATGATTTGTGTTGCCTAGTAAAATTGCACCGTGGCAAAGAATACAGATGGTAAGTAAAATGGCTTTAAATGTCGCTTCTGCTAGGTAATACCTAACACGGGTCTTTAGAATGGCGGGTGGTAAACAGAAAGGCTTATTTTCCATGTTTTAATTTCTGTTGTGTTTGTTCTTATATTAGTTTCGTTCGGGCCTGCTAGGCCGTGCTTCGAAAATGACCGCTGTAAAAGGACGAGACTGCGTGCGCTGAATAAAATGGCCCCTGCGCATGAGCAGAGTGAATGTTCCAGTCATGTGTATGTGGCCTGTGTTCGGAGTGAGAGATGTCAAGGCCAGTCTGACCTGCAACAAGGATCGTGCCAAGAGTTCAGCATAAATGCATGGGAACGGATGAGAGAATCGAGCGACAGAGGATGGACTAATGTGTGACCATCGGAGTTTGTTACAAAATACATTAACAAATTGAATTACCGGTTCGAACAAGGAGGATGATGAGGTGACCATTGTAGGAGAGTAGGATCTGCCTCTTATGGTTACCCCCACTTTTTGCTGATGCTTCACTGTATTTTGACTTTAGTCTGGCTGGGGCCCTGCTAATCAGAACCCCAGCCTAGCTGCTTCCTCTCTAAAATGGATTCCCTGTAACTTAGGTACATCTCTGATTGGATTCTGGGGTGCCCTTATAAGTCCCTAGTATATGGTATACTATGTACCCAGGGCATATGTACCCCAGAGGCCTACCAGGGGCTGAAGCATGTATTGTGCCACCCCTGGAAGGCCCTCCAAAATGACACCACAGGTCTGCTACTGCAGCCTGGGTAAGGTGGTGCTTGCACCCCTTACAGTGGTATAGGCTACCTATATCACTACCATTGCACACACATATAAACCTATAAGTCACTCCTAAGGCAGGACTTAACAATCCTGAAGGCAGAGTGCTTGGCTTGTATGTGAGAAGGTGCCCCTGCATGAGCAGGGCCCCTCTGCAGCGTTCGGAGTCAATCCTCTGATGCTGTTTGTGGTGCAGCCTGACCATATACTCTTAAGTGCATTATATCCTCGCGGTAAATGCTAACTTTGGGATGGCTGCACGGAAACATGTCGTGTTTGGTGTCAAACATCTTGGAATACTACCCCCCCCCGCCAGTTCTGGCGGAGGGGGTAGCATTCCACCCTTCTAGAGGGAAAGACATGTACACACCGGTATACCCGGTACTGACTTTACAGAGCCCTGGCATCACAAAATGGATGCCGCTGCTACAGACACAAGTCTGGCCTCCTGCTGCTGACCGAAACTCCGGCAGGGGAGGCCTGGACAATAGGTTTCCTGTTGCAGGGAGGTGTAAGCACCTCCCAGACAGGCTGATGTGTATTGGGGCTGGGTGGGTGCACTCTCAGAGTGCTTTGAAGTCCAGCACTGGGGGCACACTTGGTGTCCCTGTGCATACCCCAGTTCAAACCGGTTCAGGGGCTTCCAGCCCCTGCTCTGGTGCGAAACTGGACAAAGGGAATGGGTGTAACCACCCCTCTTCCCTGACCCTCCCCTAGGTGGGTCCCTAGAGTATATCCAACCCCCTACCTTAGTATAAGTATGGGACCCCTGTCCTTAGGATTTTAGATTACCCTGGACGAAACTCTGAAGCCGAATCCTGGACCTTCGACACTCTACTTAAAGATTAGAGGACTGAAGAATCTCCCTTGGGGTCAAGGAGTGACTCCCCTGCTTGGCAGGCACCAAAGAAGCAATTGTCCGGTCTGCATTGCTGAAGCTCCCGCCTGACGCTGAAGTCTTTGCAACACCAGAGTTGGATTTCCCGACTTCCCCGAGGCTGCCCTGACTCCCCAGTGAAGCTGAGGCCCGTAGCTGTCGTGGGTAATGTGGAACCATGACCCCTGGACACCAAGTACTTTTGTAAGTGCATCCTCTTTCTGGTCTCCCATGAAGTTGTGCTTTGGGCTCCGAGTAGCCCCCGCCTCCAGCACCGACTGCACCGAAGATCATTGGCCCCCACTCCACGACTGTCCCGTGAGCCAGCTCCAAGTGCATCCACTCGAGGCTCCTTCGCGGTTGATAGTCCGTTGGCTAGTGGGCCCCTCCGAAGGCAACTCTTCTTCTTCTTGGGCTTTTCCTGGTTGCTCCAGACGTGCCCTGACTTACCCTCGCTGGGTTAGTCCCTCAGACCTTGCTGGTCTGCATCAACATCCTTTCTTTGTTTCCACATGACTTGCCATTGCCAAGGCTTGTTGGGTCCAATCCGGTCGCCGACACCCCAGCAATCGACAGACGTTATGGGACAGCTCGAATCCAGCTCTTGGTCATCGTCGACGCCTCCTGGACCTCGTGGCTGAAGAGTCAAGACACCGGTGAACCAACCTGAAGCACTCGACATCGGTGGGCATCCGCTCATCGCCTTCCTGGTCACTGGCTAGTGCCCCAGCCTCTGTCCCCTCTGCTTTCAGGTTCTTCAGATCTCCGATCCATCCTTGGATCCGCCCGGACACTTTCCACTTGGTCGCCAGCAGCACTTTGCAGCAGATCGCCATTGAAAACGACGACGAAACCCGACCCCGAAAGACACCTATGCACCCGGCTTCCCTGGGTGAGGTAACTCGAGTACTCCGGTGCTCCCGTGGGTATAGACTCTAGAACGACCTAGTTCTAAAGGGGTTTGCTCCAAGTCCTCTTCTAAGTGTCCTTTTCCTTTAAAAATCCAACCGCGACTTTCCCCATAGAAGTTAACGGTGATTCGCGGCTGTGTTCTCACACTGCACACGTCCCCCATGGGTCCCCTGTGTCACTACCTTGGGTGGTTCCTTGTGGTCCAAGCACTTCTACAGGCTCTAGGCCTTGTGTCTAGCTCAGTCGTGGTTCTTATACCACTTTATTGGTATATGGTTTGGTACGCCCCTAGGGCTCAAACGTGTATTTGTGCTATTACTGTTGATATTCGACTTGTAACTTATGTACTTCGAACTCTAGCCTCATAAAGAGACTAGAGGGGTGTGTTTACGACTAAATACATATATTTTATATATATACCTGGTGTGGTCCTCTTTCATTTGATCATTTAAGAGATTATAGACTGGTAAAACAAGCTGCTTTACATTCCTTCAAGACTTAGCCTGAAGGCTGCTCTCCATAGCTACCACTAGGATAGCTTTCAATAAAGGTTGTCTTTAACCTATCATCATAAGGGGTTGTTTGGACTGGTGCAAGGTGCCCACTAGAACTAGTGGACAGCATATACCAGGTCAACTTCTCACATTGGTGTGCAGCGTGTGGGATTCCAGCTTGCTATTGTTTTACCAGATAATCTCAATTGAATTGATCAACTGAAAACCACTAAGGGTACCTTAGGTACATATAATTCAAGCTTAGGATACAGTAAGTTCTACTGAACTTAGAGTTGTGTGTTAAGGGATAGCACACCCTTTCTACAACTCAAGAGAGTTTAGTAGGCCACACTAGAGTAGGTAGTGCATACACCACACCACACTAGTAATGTCTTCAGGGCCAGTAACCAGTGGGGCCCAGCCAGAAGCCAATGGGCTTCTTCCCTCCAAGTATGATAATCTCCCATTCTTGGAATTGAGAGAGTTATGCAAGATTAGGAAACTGAAGACAGGCAAAAGTGCCAACACCCAACGTCTCATAGAGATGCTTCTGCTAGATGACTACAGAAGACCCTTAGGGTCTGAAGGGGCAGGCAGACAGGGTGGGGCAGAAGATGAGGAAGGGGTCAGGGGTGAAGAAACCCAGGACCCCCCCCTCTGAAACTGGCCAGGAAGGTGACAATGACCTTGACCTGGACAATCCAGCTACTCCTGCAGAGGAAGAGGAGGTTCAGACTGACCTCCCCTTTGTCCCATCAGGAAGAGTTGTGAGTGTGCCTAGAAAGGCCAGATCTTCCTCAGAGGAATCTAACCACTCTAGCACCTCAGTAGGGACCTCTGTTTCCTCTCATAGGAGGGAATCCTCTAATGAAAGGAAAAAGAGACTGATCCAGTATGAAGAAGCTCAGTTTAGGATCAGAAGAGAGCAGTTGGCTATAGACAGGGAGTCCATAGAGCTTCATAGGCAGAGAAAAAAGTTGGGATTAGAGTCCCATGGTGGCAGCCATTTCCCCAGAGATAGGGAAAGGTCTTTTGACCATAGAAACCTGAATAAGATTGTCCCTCCCTACCAGAGTGGGGCTGTCATCCACAAGTGGATAACTGCACTGGAAAGGGCCTGTAAAGTTCAAAGGGTCCCCCAGGAGCAGTGGGCAGCAATCTTATGGCTCTCCTTTGCAGACAAAGGTAGAGACAAGCTCCTCACTATAAGAGAAGAGGATGCTGATGATTACCATGTCCTGAAGAGTGCACTGATAGATGGGTTTGGCCTAACCACTGAACAATACAGGTTAAAGTTCAGAGATACCCAAAAGGCACAGACACAGGACTGGGTGGACTTTGTTGATTGTGCTCCTAAGGCTCTGGAAGGTTGGTTACTGGGCAGTAAGGTATGCGACTTCAAGGGATTGTATAATCTTATCATGAGGGAGCAGATTCTTAATAACTGTCAAAATCAGCTGTTGCATCAGTACCTGGTGGACTCTGATCTGACCTCTCCCCAAGAATTGGGAAAGAAGGCAGACAAATGGGTCAGAACCAGCGTGAAGCAGAATGTACAGAACCAAGGTGGTGACCAGAAGAAGCAACATTCTAAAAACTTTGATAAGGGTGGGGAGAAGGGTAAAGACCAGAAGTCTTCACAAGGCCCCCAAAAATCTGCATCTGGTGGGGAATCCCAATCCACCAAAGGTAAAGGCCAAAGAAAACCATGGTGCAAAGTCTGTAAGCAAAAGACTCACTGGACAAGTGACTGCACCAAGTCCAAAGACTCCACTCCATCCACCATCGCCCCTAAGGCAACTGTTCCCCCTAGTCCAGCTACAAATGGTGGTCGAAACACTCAGAATAAGGGTTTAGTAGGGTTGACCCTGGGTACTGAGATGGGCTCTGACCTAGTCAGAGTGCCAACTCAGGCTGTCCTAGTCTGTGATGGGGGCATGGATATGTCCCCCTTTGTGAGTCCCAGTAATTTGGGCAGATACAGGCAGCAGCCTTTGATTAATGGAAGAGAGGCTTTGGCATTCAGGGACACAGGAGCAAGTGTCACTATGGTGACAAAAGATCTTGTGGAACCTGGGCAGATTATACTTGGTGAAATGTACCAAGTGACCAATGCTAGCAATGTCAGAACATACCATTCTCTGGCAGTTGTTAACTTCTCCTGGGGAGGGGTAACTGGCCTTAAGAAGGTTGTGGTGAGTGCAGACCTACCAGTCGAATGCTTGCTTGGAAATGATCTTGAAACCTCAGCTTGGGCAGAGGTGGAGCTCAGGAAACATGCAGAAATGCTAGGGATCCCTGCACATGTGTTTGCTGTGACTAGGTCACAGGCAAAAATGTCAAAAACTGAACAGGCCCTGGATTCTGGAAGAATGGACCAGGTGCCTCCCAAGAGAAGGAGTAGTAGGGTTAAGGCAGTGCCTTCCCCCTTGGCTCAGGATGCAGATCAGTCTCTTGAGGGAGATGATCTCAGGCCTGAAGAAGGAACTGTCCCAGAGGTGCTTGAACCTGATCAGGTTGAGTTCTTGGGGACAGGGGGCCCTTCCAGGGCAGATCTGAGCCAGGAACAGCTGAGCTGCCCCTCTCTTGAACCCCTCAGACAGCAAGCTGCTGCTGAGGCTGCTGGGAATGCTAGTGGAACCCATAAAACCTATTGGGATGATGGACTCCTGTACTCAGAGAGTAGAGACCCCAAGCCTGGTGTAGCCAGGAGGTTGGTTATACCTTTGAAGTTCAGGGGCTTCCTATTAACACTAGCCCATGACATTCCCTTAGCAGGTCACCTGGGCCAGAACAAGACTTGGGACAGAATTGTCCCTCACTTTCACTGGCCCCACATGTCTGAAGACACAAAGGAGTTTTGTCGCTCCTGTGTAACCTGTCAAGCCAGTGGGAAGGCAGGTGGCACCACAAAGGCCCCCCTGATACCACTACCTGTGGTGGGGGTGCCCTTTGAGAGGGTGGGGATTGACATAGTTGGACCTATGGATCCCCAAACAGCATCTGGGCACAGGTATATCCTGGTGGTGGTGGACCATGCCACCAGGTACCCAGAAGCCATTCCCCTTAGGACCACTACAGCTCCTGTGGTGGCAAGGGCCCTCCTGGGAATTTTCTCAAGAGTGGGCTTTCCTAAGGAGGTAGTATCTGACAGAGATGCAAACTTTATGTCCAGTTACTTGACTGCAATGTGGAAGGAGTGTGGAGTGACTTATAAGTTCACCACACCCTATCACCCACAATGCAATGGTTTAGTTGAGAGGTTCAACAAAACCTTAAAGGGCATGATTAAAGGGCTCCCAGAGAAGCTTAGGCGGAGATGGGACATACTCTTGCCCTGCCTTTTATTTGCATACAGGGAGGTGCCTCAAAAGGGGGTTGGCTACATCCCTTTTGAACTTTTGTTTGGCCATCCTGTCAGAGGTCCATTGTGTCTGGTGAAGGAAGGTTGGGAGTTACCTCTCAAACCCCCTAAACAGGACATAGTGGACTATGTACTTGGTCTCCACTCCCGGATGGCTGAATACATGAAAAAGGCAACCAAAAACCTTGAGGCCAGCCAGGAATTACAGAAAGCCTGGCATGACCAAAAGGCTGTGCTGACTGTTTACCAGCCAGGGCAGAAGGTGTGGGTGCTGGAGCCAGTGGCCCCAGCAGCCCTCCAAGACAAATGGAGTGGCCCCCATACAATTGTTGAGCAGAAGGGAGAGGTTACCTATCTGGTAGACCTAGGAACTCCCAGGAGCCCCCATAGGGTGCTTCATGTCAACAGGCTGAAGCCATATGTGGACAGTGATGACATGGGCTTGCTCATGGCAACTGATGAGGGACAGGAGGAAGAGAGTGACCCACTCCCTGACCTGCTCTCACAGAACCCTGATGATGGGTCAGTAGATGGTGTAGCCTTGGCAGGCAGCCTCACTGCCCAGCAGCAAACTGATTGCAGACAGGTGCTCAATCAGTTCAGACACATGTTCTCTCTGACTCCAAGTCAGACCACCTGGTGCACTCATGAAGTGGACACTGGGGACAGTCTGCCTATTAAAAGTAAGATTTATATGCAACCTGACCAGGTCAGGGACTGTATCAGGACGGAAGTCCAGAAAATGTTGGAACTGGGTGTCATTGAGCCTTCAGATAGCCCTTGGGCTAGTCCTGTGGTCCTGGTGCCAAAACCTCACACCAAAGATGGAAAGAGAGAGATGAGGTTTTGTGTGGACTACAGGGGCCTCAATGCAGTCACTAGGACTGATGCCCATCCAATACCCAGGGCAGATGAGCTAATAGACACTTTGGCCTCAGCCAAGTATCTAAGCACATTTGACCTAACAGCTGGCTACTGGCAGATCAGATTAGCTGAGGATGCAACGCCAAAAACAGCATTTTCTACCCCTGGTGGGCTTTACCAATTTGTGGTGATGCCCTTTGGTTTGAAAAATGCACCTGCCACTTTTCAGAGGTTGGTGAATACAGTCCTTACAGGTCTGGAAGCCTATAGTGCAGCATATCTTGATGATATTGCTGTCTTTAGCTCCACCTGGGAGGATCACCTGGTCCACCTCAGAAATGTTTTGGAGGCCCTGCAAAAGGCAGGCCTCACTATCAAGGCCACCAAGTGCCAGATAGGGCAGAGTCAGGTTGTGTACCTGGGCCACCTTGTGGGTGGAGGCCAGGTTCAACCATTGCAGAGCAAAATCCAGACCATCATGGACTGGGTTGCTCCAACTACCCAGACTCAGATGAGAGCCTTCTTAGGCCTGACTGGGTACTATAGAAGATTTGTCAAGGGGTATGGATCAATAGTGACACCCCTGAATGACTTAACCTCTAAGAAAATGCCCAAAAAGGTTCAGCGGACAGCTAGCTGTCAAAAGGCATTTGATGACCAGAAGCAGGCCATGTGCACTGCTCCCATTCTGCAGAGCCCTGATTACTCCAAGAAGTTCATTGTCCAAACAGATGCATCTGAATTGGGGGTTGGGGCTGTACTGTCACAGATGAAGGTCAGGACCAGCCAGTAGCTTTCGTTAGCAGAAGGCTGACCCCTAGAGAGAAACGTTGGTCAGCCATTGAGAGGGAGGCCTTTGCTGTGGTTTGGGCTCTGAAGAAGTTGAGGCCATACTTGTTTGGCACTCACTTCCTGGTTCAGACAGACCATAAGCCCCTCTCATGGCTAAAACAGATGAAGGGTGAAAACCCCAAACTTTTGAGGTGGTCCATTTCCCTACATGGGATGGACTATACAGTGGAACATAGACCTGGGAGTAACCATGCCAATGCAGATGAACTCTCCAGATATTTCCACTTAGAACATGAAGACTCAACTGGTCAAGGTTAGTTTAATGTCCCTGCGTTTGGGGGGGGTTGTGTGTAGGAGAGTAGGATCTGCCTCTTATGGTTACCCCCACTTTTTGCTGATGCTTCACTGTATTTTGACTTTAGTCTGGCTGGGGCCCTGCTAATCAGAACCCCAGCCTAGCTGCTTCCTCTCTAAAATGGATTCCCTGTACCCTAGGTACATCTCTGATTGGATTCTGGGGTGCCCTTATAAGTCCCTAGTATATGGTATACTATGTACCCAGGGCATAGGTACCCCAGAGGCCTACCAGGGGCTGAAGCATGTATTGTGTCACCCCTGGAAGGCCCTCCAAAATGACACCACAGGTCTGCTACTGCAGCCTGGGTAAGGTGGTGCTTGCACCCCTTACAATGGTATAGGCTACCTATATCACTACCATTGCACACACATATAAACCTATAAGTCACTCCTAAGGCAGGCCTTAACAATCCTGAAGGCAGAGTGCTTGGTTTGTATGTGAGAAGGTGCCCCTGCATGAGCAGGGCCCCTCTGCAGCGTTCGGAGTCAATCCTCTGATGCTGTTTGTGGTGCAGCCTGACCATATACTCTTAAGTGCATTATATCCTCGCGGTAAATGCTAACTTTGGGATGGCTGCATGGAAACATGTCGTGTTTGGTGTCAAACATCTTGGAATACTACCCCCCCGCCAGTTCTGGCGGTGGGGGTAGCATTCCACCCTTCTAGAGGGAAAGACATGTACACACCGGTATACCCGGTACTGACTTTACAGAGCCCTGGCATCACAAAATGGATGCCGCTGCCACAGACACAAGTCTGGCCTCCTGCTGCTGACTGAAACTCTGGCAGGGGAGGCCTGGACAATAGGTTTCCTGTTGCAGGGAGGTGTAACCACCTCCCAGACAGGCTGATGTGTATTGGGGCTGGGTGGGTGCACTCTCAGAGTGCTTTGAAGTCCAGCACTGGGGGCACACTTGGTGTCCCTGTGCATACCCCAGTTCAAACCGGTTCAGGGGCTTCCAGCCCCTGCTCTGGTGCGAAACTGGACAAAGGGAATGGGTGTAACCACCCCTCTTCCCTGACCCTCCCATAGGTGGGTCCCCAGAGTATGTCCAACCCCCTACCTTAGTATAAGTATGGGACCCCTGTCCTTAGGATTTTAGATTACCCTGGACGAAACTCTGAAGCCGAATCCTGGACCTTCGACACTCTACTTAAAGATTAGAGGACTGAAGAATCTCCCTTGGGGTCAAGGAGTGACTCCCCTGCTTGGCAGGCACCAAAGAAGCAATTGTCTGGTCTGCATCACTGAAGCTCCCGCCGGACGCCGAAGTCTTTGCATCACCAGATGTGGATTTCCAGACTTCTCCTAGACTGACCTGAGTCTCCAGTGAAGCTGAGGCCCGTAGCTGTCGTGGGTAACGTGGAACCGTGACCCCTGGACACCAAGTACTTTTGTAAGTGCATCCTCTTCTTGGTCATCCTCGAAGTTGTGCTTTGGGCTCCGAGTAGCCCCAGCCTCCAGCACCGACTGTACCAAAGATCACTGGCCCCCACTCCACGAGTGTCCTGTGAGCCAGCTCCAAGTGCGTCCACTTGAGGCTCCTTTGCGGTCGCTAGTCCGTTGGCTAGTGGGCCCCTTCGAAGGCAACTCTTCTTCTTCTTGGGCTTTTCTGGTTTCTCCAGACGTGCCCTGACTTATCCTCGCTGGATGAGTCCCCCAGACCTTGCTGGTCTGCACCGAAGTCCTTTCTCTGTTTCTTCGAGACTTGCCGTTGCCAAGGCTTGTTGGGTCCAATCCGGTCGCTGACACCCCAGCACTCGACAGACATCATGGGACAGCTCGAATCCAGCTCCTGGCCATCATCAACGCCTCCTGGACCTCGTGGCTGAAGAGTCAAGACACCCGTCAACCTACCTGAAGCACCCAACATCGGTGGGCATCCGCTCATCGCCTTCCTGGTCACTGGCTAGTGACCCAGACTCTGTCCCCTCTGCTTTCAGGTTCTTCAGATCTCCGATCCATCCTTGGATCCACCCGGACACTTTCCACTTGGTCGCCAGCAGCACGTTGTAGCAGATCGCCATTGAAAACGACGACGAAACCCGACCCCGAAAGACACCTATGCACCCGGCTTCCCTGGGTGAGGTAACTCGAGTACTCCGGTGCTCCCATGGGTATAGACTCTAGAACGACCTAGTTCTAAAGGGGTTTGCTCCAAGTCCTCTTCTAAGTGTCCTTTTCTTTTAAAATTCCAACCGCAACTTTCCCCATAGAAGTTAACGGTGATTTGCGGCTGTGTTCTCACACTGCACGCGTCCCCCGTGGGTCCCCTGTGTCGCTACCTTGGGTGGTTCCTTGTGGTCCAAGCACTTCTACAGGCTCTAGGCCTTGTGTCTAGTTCAGTCGTGGTTCTTATACCACTTTATTGGTATATGGTTTGGTACGCTCCTACGGCTCAAACGTGTATTTGTGCTATTACTGTTGATATTCGACTTGTAACTTATGTACTTCGAACGCTAACCTCATAAAGAGACTAGAGGGGTGTGTTTACGACTAAATACATATATTTTATATATATACCTGGTGTGGTCCTCTTTCATTTGGTCATTCAAGAGATTATAGACTGGTAAAACAAGCTGCTTTACATTCCTTCAAGACTTAGCCTGAAGGCTGCTCTCCATAGCTACCACTAGGATAGCTTTCAATAAAGGTTGTCTTTAAACTACTAACCATAAGGGGTTGGTTGGACTGGTGCAAGGTGCCCACTAGAACTAGTGGACAGCATATACCAGGCCAACTTCTCACAACATGGAACTGTACATTGTCTGATTTCAAATTTGGTTATAACACAAGACTGTGTTATGTTAGGGAAATTTCACGTATGAATTGCATTTGAGTGAAATAGCAACAGGTTTTCTTTTGAAACTTTGGCCTTAATTCTCAGGAGCAGTGGTGAAGAATTGTGTGAATCAGCTTCGGCAAAACAACAGTGAAATATGGCTTATTACGATGAACGTGATAGAGAGAAACCGTCATGGTTTGCGAAGCTCAAAAATCTTTTTAAGAAGGTTGTGACTAGGGAAGGAGAAGTATTTCCTCCGCCGAGAACACCAGCATCTTATATGATGGTGAAATATGGCTATCATACTTGCATTTGGTTGGAAAATTGGGCAAAATATACCGAAGACGATGGAGTATTGGCATTTCCGGAAAATGGTTCGTTTAGCACAGCGGTACTTCAAAATTTGAGAGAAAGAATGATGAGACTTGAACCGAGTCCTAGACCGACACAGTTCGAAGCCTTAGGTGAATGGGAAGATGAGATGTATGAAAGGGAAAGACACAGAGGTGCAAAGAATTATAGTTTTATTCATGGAAGAGTATGGGTTTTGAGTCATGAAGACAGGATGAGACGATGGCGGTATGCTAATATGACGGATGGTTTGTTTCCTGCCAGAACAGTTGAAGAATTTGAAGGGGAAAAGTGTACGGAGAAAAAGAAGCACGTAGTAACAGAAAGGTATGGGTATGGAGTTAGCGACACAGAGGATGAGTTGCTGGAGGACATTTTAAATAAAAGACCCCCTCCATATCAACAGGATTCTGTGGTGGTGACACCAAATGCTCCGCAAAGAGAAACTGTAATAAATCAACACCCTGAACAATTTTGTGAAATAAATAGTCCATTTAATAAACTAGAAAAACCACAGACTATGAAACATGATAATAATAATACAGCCGAACTAGCCAGAACCACAAGAGAGTTGACTGAAAAAATAGGAGAACTGACAAAAAGAATATGGAAGCTGCGACTGTGCCAGTAACTATAGGGCCAGTGATCCCAGTATTTGAAAATCAAAAGATAGACGAACATTCCTTAATAATTCCATTAAATTCTAGTATGCAAAAAGTAAGAGACGGGATAATTCCAGAAAATAGAGAGACAAGAGATTCTGTAAGTCCATTTAGGTCAAGTCCACCTGAAAATTTGACAATTAATGAGAGTTCGATAAATAGGATTCCTATAGGAGCCGAGTCAGCAACTGAAACCCCTGAGAAAAGTGTAAACAGGGTAGAATTAACTAAAACCCCTGTGGGTCTGACTGCAGAGGAATTAAATGATTGGGTGAGGAGCTTGCAGAAAAAAGATGCCGAACCACAACCTTTGGATGTGGTCAGATTAAAGATAGATATGGAGGAATTGATTCTAGGGACTATTGGTACAGATCGATTGAAGTCCTATCAAGATGATGAATTAATGTTTATGTGTAAAAGCATCACTTGGAGAGCTAGGAACTTGCATGAAAAATTGGAAGAAACAGCGAGCGAACTAGGAGTAGATTTTGCAAAAAGCAGGGGATTGCAGAAACCGTACAGGGTAGATTTTAGTGAAAAGGACATAGAAAATCTGAATACTTCAGGACGACTAACACAGATTAAAGAACTAATTGTTTTACTGAGAAAATGGGGAGATGTAGACAAGTAGAGAAGTAGGTGGATAAGGGGAAAAGAGGGAACAACTAATAAAGCTTCATTGGCTTTTCCAGTAAAAGAAAAGGAACCAACGGTAATAGAATGTCCAATGAGAGAAATTCCAGGAGGAGGTTATGTACACGTCCCATGGTCCAGACAAGATATATTGTCATTTACTAATGATTTTCCAAGATTAAGAGAAAAGCCTGTAGAATGGTATAGGCAGGTAGAAATGTTTGTGAAGGTTTCAAAAGTATTGTGGGAAGATCTGGATGGATTGTTTGAAATTGTTGTTCCTGCAGATTTATGGACAGAGTGCAAAATTACAATTGACTGGCCAAAGGAAGAATATCCTAGAGATGCAAAAACAGGAGCCCCAGGTTCAGAAGTAATGAGAAAATATGAACAGGCAATTACATTCCTGAAAAATAAGATTCCACCAAAAGAAACGGACTGGGTAAAGATTGATAGAACAACTCAGGAGAGTAAGGAGTCCGTACATGCTTATTATGAGAGATTGCTCTTGGTTTTTTAAACAGTATAGTGGATACGAGAATTTGAGTGAAAAAGACATGTCATTTTGTGTATCGATTTGTGTATGGTTTGAGACCTGAGATAAGTGAAATGATTAAGCAGCATATGTTATGTTGGCAGACTAGCACAGTAGATGAGGTACTACGGTATGCAAAATATTGCAGTGATGATATTGAGGCCAGACAGCGTAAACTCAAGGAAAAGGCAATGTGGGCACAAGTAAAGGTTGCAGAGCAGCAAGAAGCTCAGATGAATAATCAGTCTAGTGGCGCAGGACAGACCAAGTTCAAACCTAATATTGGTAAGGGAAAAGGTCAGATGAGTATAGAAGAAGCTAAAAAGAAATGGCCATGTCATAATTGCGGAAAATTCGGGCACTGGAGAAACAAGTGTAAATTACCTCCACAGGTGCAGAATGAGGTGAGTTACCAACAGCTGCAACAGCCGCAGGTAGTTACTCAACAGTGTCAGGTGCCGCAACCACCTCTTCCAAAGAGTGTAAATCCTCAAAGATACAGTACAGAGGTAGGATTCTACGGAGGAGAGCAGGTAACAAAATTGCCGCGCGCAGCTGCTGTTTCACAATATTGGTTACGGCAGGATGGAGATGAATCGGATGAAAGTTTATGACGGTGCCTAGGAGAGGAAGAGGAGTGCGTGCTTGGCGCAACTCTAGAGGTAGATCAGTCAGGTCCATTTGTGGATGGAAAGGTGAATGGTGTAAATGTTACATTCCTTGTGGACACTGGTGCTACCCGTTCTACTGTTACATCAGTGGAAATTCCAAACCTTCCTCTCTCAGGAGAATACATCCAAGTTGTAGGTGTTTCAAGCAGGCAAATTAAAACTCCTGTTACAAAACCAGTAGAAGTGGGAATTGGTCCATTCAAAGATATGCATTCCTTTGTGGTGTGTGATTGTAGTCCTGTAAATTTATTAGGACGTGATCTGCTTTGTAAAATGAATTGTACCATCTACTGTACTCCCGATGGTATTGCTTTCCAGACACCAGATGATGATTTCTGTATAAAATGACAATGGCAGAACTAGAACCAGGAATGTATGATATGTTTCCTGTGTTTGATGCAGAGAAATTCCCTACTGAATTGAAAGAAACAGTCAGGTCCGATGTATGGGTGAAGATATTGGACTAATGAGAGAAGTTGATCCTATAAAAATTACTGTAAAAGAAGGAACAAATTACCCAAACACCCCGCAGTACAAACTGACGCCAGAAATTATTGAAGGAATAACACCTGTAATTAATAAGATGATTGAACAAGGAATTTTGAGAGACATAATGAGCAGTCCATGTAATTCTCCTATAATGGGATTGAAAAAGCCAAATGGAACATATAGAATAGTACAGGATTTGAGAAAAGTGAACAAAATTGTTATTCCTTGCTGCCCAATTGTGCCAAACCTTGCTGTAATACTGTATCAAATTCCTCATGATGCAGAATGGTACACAGTTGTTGATTTGTGCCATGCATTTTTCTCTATTCCATTGCACCCTGACAGCCAGCCATTATTTGCGTTTCGGTTTGGAGAACGTATTGTGGGATGGTGTCGAATTCCTCAAGGGTATACTGAAAGTCCTTCTATTTTTAATCAAATTCTGAAGAAATCCTTAGAAAGTTTGAAAATGCCTGAAAAATCTGTGATGGTCCAATATATTGATGACCCATTGGTGGCATCAAAGACCAGAGAAGCATGTGTTGCGGACACAATTGCTTTACTGAATCATTTGGCAGAAGGCGGACACAAGGTGTCCCCATCAAAACTGCAATTCTGTGAACAGGAAGTACAGTACTTAGGTCATAAGATTGAGAAAGGGATGAGAAAAGTGACAACAGAAAGAATAAGGATTATTAAAGGAATGAGAGCCCCAATGACACAAAGAGAGGTGAGAATGTTCCTTGGAATGGTTGGTTATTGCCGACAGTGGATAAGTGGACTTTCATTGATTGCAAAACCTTTACAGCGATTGACAAAGAGTGATGTCAAAGATCCGATTGAGATGGATGAGGAAGAAATGAAGGCTTTCGAGCAACTGAGAACAAGTTTGTGTGAAGCACCGGCATTGGGAATGCCTGATTATGAGAAAGAATTTGAGCTGTATTGTAGTGAGAGAGACGGATGTGCACTTTCAGTAGTAGTGCAGAGGCATGGAAGAATGACACGACCAATAGCTTATTGTTCAGCTGTTTTAGATCCGGTGGCAAAAGCGTTGCCTGGATGCCTGAAAGCAGTAGCTGTTACTTGTGTGAGTCTGGAACAGAGTTAAGGCATTGTGATGGGATATCCTTTGAGAGTATATGTCCCACATTCAGTTGAAATCCTTCTGACTAGAACAAAAACACAATTCATGACACATAGTCGGCTGACTAGGTATGAAAAAGTGATCTTGGGTGCAGACAATGTAACCATTGTAAGATGCATGAGTGTGAATCCTTCCACCTTACTGCCAGATGCAGTAAATGCAGAGGTCAAAGATGAGATTGATCATAACTGTCTGGATGTGCTCGAATTTTGTACAAAGCCCCGACCTGACATCAGGGAGGAACCTCTAAAAGAGTCAGACTATGTGATGTTTGTGGATGGATCATGCCTGAGGACAACTGAAGGTGTTTTAAGTGCTGTGTATGCTGTATGTACGGTGGCAACCATAATGGAAGCATCTTGTTTGATAGGAATACATTCAGCCCAAATTGCTGAGCTGATTGCTTTGATTCGAGCTTGCAAACTGGGAAAGAATTTCCGAATTACTGTGATCACGGATAGCCAGTATGGCTTCGGAGTGGTCCATGACTTCGGACAGATCTGGTCCCAGAGGGGATTCCTGACTTCCTCAGGGTCTCCTATTAGGAATGGTGAGTTTGTGAAGAGGTTGCTTGAGGCGATACAGCTGCCTAAACAGATTGCGGTGGTAAAGTGCACTGTTCACAAAAATGGAAGTGATTACATCGCAATAGGTAATAATTTTGCTGATGAATTAGCTCAATATTGTGCCAGAAATATGACCTCAATAAATCGGAGAAGGGAAAAAGAAAATGTTTCATGTCCCTTGCTGTTTACTAACCCTGTTGAAACATGGGAAGAGGTGAAACAATTGCAGGAAGAGGCAAGTGATGAGGAAAAAGACGTTTGGATAAAATCAGGTTGCAGACGGAGAGAGGAAGATGAAGTCTGGGTTTACAGGGATGAAAGACCAGTTATGCCTTATAGCATGATCTCTAACATGGCACGGATGTACCATGGACAGGCACACATAGGTAGGCATGCCATGATCAGACTTTTCAAACAGACCTGGTACAACCCAAAGTTTAGGGCTATAGCTGAAAGCCTTTGCCAAAGATGCCTTATATGCCAACAGATAAATCCTGGAAGGAAGACAGTAGTGAGTTTGGGAACAATAGGACGTGAAGGAGGTCCTTTTACCAGAATGCAATTGGATTTTATTGAAATGCCCCCGAGTAACAGATTGAGGTATGTCCTGGTGGTCATCTGTTTGTTTTCTCGTTGGGTGGAGGCCTATCCGACAAGAAGGAATGATGGAGTTACTGTAGCTAAGCTCCTACTGAGAGAATTAATTCCTAGATATGGCTTTCCAGTAACGATAGAAACAGAAAGAGGAACGCATTTCCAGAATGAAATTATCCAACTAATATGTGAAGCACTAGACATTCAACAAAAGCTGCATTGTGCCTACAGACCAGAGGCTTCTGGAGTGGTAGAGCAAGTAAATGGCACAATAAAGAATAGGTTAGGGAAAATGTGTCAAGCCACAGGACTAAAATGGGCCGATGCCTTACCCCTTGTGCTGATGAGCATAAGAAGCATACCAGACAGAAAAACAGGTCTGAGTCCTCATGAAATAATAATGGGATAAGCAATTAGACAAGTGTAGGAGAGTAGGATCTGCTTCACATGGGTACCCCCCACTTTTTGCTGATGCTTCACTGTTTTTCGACATTAGTCTAGCTGGGGCCCTGCTAATCAGAACCCCAGCCTAGCTGCTTCCTCTCTAAAATGGTTTCCATGTGCCTTAGGCACATCACTGATTGGAATCTGGAGTGCCCTTATAAGTCCCTAGTATATGGTATACTATGTACCAAGGGCATAGGTACCTCAGAGGCCTACCAGGGGCTGCAGCATGTATTATGCCACCCCTGGAAGGCCATCCAAACTGACACCACAGGTCTGCTACTGCAGCCTGGGTAAGGTGGTGCATGCACCCCTTACTGTGATATAGGTTACCTATATCACTAAATACATACACACATATAAACCTATAAGTCACTCCTAAGGCAGGCCTTATCAATCCTGAAGGCAGAGTGCGTGTTTCCTATGTGAGAGGGTGCCCCTGCATGAGCAGGGCCCCTCTGCAGCATTCGGAGACCCTTCTCTGATGCTGTTTGTAGTGCAGCCTGACCATATACTCTTAAGCGCATTATAACCTCGCGTTAAATGCTAACTTTGGAATGGCTGCACCTAAACATGTCGTGTTTGGTGTCAAACATCTTGGAATGCTACCCCCCCCGCCAATTCTGGCAGCGGGGGTAGCATTCCACCCTTCTAGAGGGAAAGACATGTTAACTCTGGCTAGCCCGGTAACTTCTTTCTAAAGCCCTGGCATCACAAAATGGATGCTGCTGCCACAGACACGAGTCTGGCCTCCTGCTGCTGGACGAAACTCCGGCAGGAGAGGCCTGGACAATAGGTTTCCTGTCCCAGGGAGGTGTGACCACCTCCCCAGACAGGATAATGTGTATTGGGGCTGGGCGGGAGCACTTTCGGGTGCTTTGAAGTCCTGCACTGGGGGCACATTTGGTGTCCCTGTGCATACCCCAGTTCAAACCGGATCAGGGGCTTGCAGCCCCTGCTTTGGCGCGAACTGGACAAAGGGAAAGGGGTGTAGCCACCCCTCTGCCCTGACCCACCCATAGGTGGGGCCACAGAGTAGTCCACCCCTAAACTTAGTATAAGTATAGGAACCCAGTCCTTAGGACTTTAGATTATCCCTGGACGAAACTCTGAAACAGAATCCTAGACCTTCGACGCTCTACTCAAGACTAGAGGACAGAAGAATCTCCCTTGGGGTCAAGGAGTGACTCCCCTGCTTGGCAGGCACCAAAGACGCATCTGTCTGGTCTGCATTTCTGAAGCTCCCGTCGGACGCCGAAGTCTTCGCATCACCAGAGGTAGATTCTCAGACTTCGCCGAGGCTACCCTGAGTCCCCAGCAAAGCTGAGGCCTGTAGCTATCGTGGGTAATGTGAGACTGTGACCCCTGGACACCAAGCACATTTGCAAGTGCATCCTCTTCTGGGTCTCCCACGAAGTCGTGCTTTGGACTCCGAGTAGCTCTAGCCTCCAGCACCAACTGCACCGAAGATCACTGGCCTCCACTCCACGAGTGTCCTGTGAGCCAGATCCACGTGCGACGTCTCAAGGCTCCTTCACGGTCGCTAGCCCGTTGGCTAGTAGCCCTTCACGAAGGCCAATCTTTTCCTTCTTGGGCATCCTGGATTGCTCCAGGCCTGCCCTCACTTACCCTCGCTGGGTGAGTTCCCCAGACCTTGCTGGTCTGCACCATCGACGATCATCATCTTCATTGAGACTTGCCGTTGCCAAGGCTTGTTGGGTCCAATCTGGTTGCCGACACCTCAGCACTCGACAGACATCGTGTACCAGCCAGAATCCTGCTCCTGGTCACCGACAACGCCTCCGGGACTTCGTGGCTGAAGAGTCAAGACGACCGTCAACGCACCTGAAGCACTCGACATCGGTGGGCATCTGTCCATCGCCTTCCTGGTCACTGGCTAGTGACCCAGACTCTGTCCCCTCTGCTTTCAGGTTCTTCAGATCTCCGATCCACTCTTGGATCCACCCGGACACTTTCCACTTGGTCGCCAGCAGCACTTTGCAGCAGATCGCCATTCAAATCGACGACGAAACCCGACCCCGAAAGGCACCTATGCACCCGGCTTCCCTGGGTGAGGTAACACGAGTACTCCGGTGCTCCCGTGGGTAGAGACTCTAGAACGACCTAGTTCTCAAAGGGTTTGCTCCAAGTCCTCCTTTAAGTGTCCCTTTTCTTTAATTTCCTGATCGCGACTTTCTCCATAGAAGTTAACGGCGTATCGCGGTTGTGTATTTACACTGCACGCGTCCCCCATGGGTCGCCTGTGTCACTACCTTGGGTGGTTCCTTGTGGTCCAAGCACTTCTAGAGGCTCTAGGCCTAGTGTCTAGTTCAGTCGTGGTTCTTATACCACTTTATTGGTATATGGTTTGGTACGCCCCTAGGGCCCAAACGTGTATTTGTGCTATTACTGTGTTTAAATAACTTCTAACTTGTGTACTTCGAACTCTAGCCTCATAAAGAGACTAGAGGGGTGTGTTTAACAATAAATGCATATATTTTGAATATATACCTGGTGTGGTGCTCTTTCATTTGGTCACTCAAGAGATTATAGACTGGTAAAACAAGCTGCTTTACATTCCTTCAAGACTTAGCCTGAAGGCTGCTCTCCATAGCTACCACTAGGATAGCTTTCAATAAGGTTGTCTTTAACCTATCTCCAATAAGGGGTTGTTTGGACTGGTGCAAGGTGCCCACTATAATTAGTGGACAGCATATGCCAGGCCAACTTCTCACATTGGTGTGCAGCGTGTGGGATTCCAGCTTGCCATTGTTTTACCAGATAATCTCAATTGAATTGATCAACTGAAAACCACTAAAGGTACCTATGGTACATATAATTTAAGCTTAGAATACAGTAAGTTCTACTGAACTTAGTGTTGTGTGTTAAGGGACAGCACACCCTTTCTACAACTCAAGAGAGTTTAGTAGGCCACACTAGAGTAGGTAGTGCATACACCACACCACACTAGTAATGTCTTTAAAGGAAGGACCTAAAGAATCCTTGCCAGAAGCCACTGGGCTTCTTCCCTCCAAGTATGATACACTCCCATTCTTGGAATTGAGAGCATTATGTAACTTGAGGAAATTGAGGACAGGCCAAAGTCCCACCACCCAACACCTTAAAGAGTTGTTGGTAGCTTATGATCTCAGTAAGCCCTTGGGGACTGAAGGGGTAGGAGCTGAGGGTGGGGCAGAAGATGAGGGTGGGGCCAGGGGTAGCAATACCCCCAGCCCCCTCTGAAACTGGCCAGGAGGGTGACAATGACCCTGACCTGGATAACCCAATCCCTCCTGTGGACGATGAAGAGGAAGATCTGGATGATCCCCACTTTGTCCCCCAGGAAGGATTATGAGTGTGCCCAGAAAGTCTAGATCCCCTTCTCAGGAGTCTAACCACTCTGGCACCTCCATAGGGACCTCTGTCTCATCTCATAGGAGGGAATCCTCTCATGAGAGGAGAAAGAGGCTGGTTCAATATGAGGAAGCTCAGCTTGAAATCAGAAAGCAGCAACTGGCTGTAGACAGGGAGTCCCTAGATCTCTTCAAAGAGAGAAGAAAGTTGGGACTAGAGTCCCATGGTGGCAGCCATGTCCCTAGAGATAGGGAAAGGTCCTATGACCATAGGAACCTGAGCAAGATTGTCCCTCCCTACCAGAGTGGGGATGACATCCACAAGTGGATAACTGCTCTAGAGAGGGCCTGTAAAGTACAGAAGGTCCCTCAGGAGCAGTGGGCAGCAATCTTGTGG
Organism: Calotriton arnoldi; assembly: GCA_963921515.1. NCBI lineage: Eukaryota > Metazoa > Chordata > Amphibia > Caudata > Salamandridae > Calotriton > Calotriton arnoldi. The sequence continues at coordinate 1,742,515 of CAWUFW010000323.1, read as the reverse complement.
CTCTCCTTTGCAGACAAAGGTAGAGATAAGCTCCTCACTGTTAGAGAGGAGGATGCTGATAATTACAAGGTCTTGAAGAGTGCTCTTATTGATGGGTTTGGCCTAACCACTGAACAGTACAGGTTGAAGTTCAGAGATACCCAAAAAGCACAGACTCAAGACTGGGTAGACTATGTGGATTGTTCTGCCAAGGCTCTGGAAGGCTGGTTGATGGGCAGTAAGGTGTGTGACTTCTCAGGATTGTACAATCTGATAATGAGGGAGCAGATTCTTAATAACTGTCAAAATCAGCTGTTGCAACAATACCTGGTAGACTCTGATCTGACCTCTCCCCAAGAATTGGGAAAGAAGGCAGACAAATGGGTCAGAACCAGTGTGAAGCAGAAAGTACAGAACCAAGGTGGGGACACTAAGAAGCAAGATGCTAAGAACTCTGAAAAGGGTGGGGAGAAGGGTAAAGATCAAAAGTCTTCATCAGGCCCCCAAAAATCTTCTTCAGGTGGGGATTCACAGTCTACAAAAGGGAAAGGCCAAAGAAAACCATGGTGCAAGGTCTGTAAGCAAAAGACCCACTGGACCAGTGATTGCACCAAGTCCAAAGACTCAAGTCCAGCACCCACCAATGCCCCTAAGGCACCTGTTCCCCCTAGTACAGTTACAGTTGGTGGGAGTGCTCCAGCCAAGGGTTTAGTAGGGTTCACCCTGGGTACTGAGTTGGGCTCTGACCTAGTCAGAGAACTAACTCAGGCTGTGTTGGTCTGTGATGGAGGCATGGATGTGCCCTCCTCTATGAGTCCCAGTAATCTGGGCAAGTACAGACAACAGCCTGTAATCAATGGACGAGAGGCTTTGGCATTTAGGGACACAGGGGCAAGTGTCACAATGGTGACACAAGACCTTGTGAATCCTGGGCAAGTTATACTTGGTGAGATGTACCAAGTGACCAATGCTAGCAACGTCAGAACAGACCATACTCTGGCAGTTGTTAACTTCTCCTGGGGAGGGGTAACTGGCCTTAAGAAGGTTGTGGTGAGTGCAAACCTACCAGTCGAATGCTTGCTTGGCAATGACTTAGAGACTTCTGCTTGGGCAGAAGTGGAGCTCAGGACCCATGCAGAAATGCTGGGGATCCCTGCAGATGTGTTTGCTGTGACCAGGTCACAAGCCAAAATGTCTAGCACTGAACAGGCCTTGGATTCTGGAATAATGGACCAAGTGCCTTCCAAGAGGAGGAGTAGTAGGGTTAAGGCAGTGCCTTCCCCTTGGCTCAGGAAGAAGATCAGTCCCTTGAGGGGGATGATCTCAGTCATGAAGAAGGAACTGTCCCAGAGGAACTTGAACCTGACCAGGTTGAGTTCTTGGGGACAGGGGGACCTTCCAGGGCAGATCTGAGCCAGGAGCAGCAGAGCTGCCCCTCCCTTGAACCCCTCAGACAGCAAGCTGCTGCTGAGGCTGCTGGGAAAGCTAGTGGTCCCCATACAGTGTATTGGGATGATGGACTCCTGTACTCAGAGAGTAGAGACCCCAAGCCTGGTGCTACCAGGAGGTTGGTTATACCTCTGAAGTTCAGGGGCTTCCTATTGACCCTAGCCCATGATATTCCCTTGGCAGGTCACCTGGGCCAGAACAAGACTTGGGACAGAATTGTCCCTCACTTTCACTGGCCCCACATGTCTGAAGACACCAAGGAGTTTTGTCGCTCCTGTGTAACCTGCCAGGCCAGTGGCAAGGCAGGTGGCACTACAAAGGCCCCCTGATACCACTACCTGTGGTGGGGGTGCCCTTTGAAAGGGTAGGGATTGACATTGTTGGTCCCATGGATCCCCAAACAGCATCTGGGCACAGGTTTATCCTGGTGGTAGTGGATCATGCCACCAGGTACCCAGAAGCTATTCCCCTCAGGACCACTACAGCACCTGTGGTGGCAAGGGCCCTCCTGGGAATTTTCTCAAGAGTGGGCTTTCCTAAGGAGGTAGTATCAGACAGGGGTGCTAACTTCATGTCTGGGTACTTAAAAGCAATGTGGAAGGAGTGTGGAGTGACTTATAAGTTCACCACACCCTATCACCCACAATGCAATGGTTTAGTTGAGAGATTCAACAAAATCTTGAAGGGCATGATTAAAGGGCTCCCAGAAAAGCTTAGGCGAAGATGGGACATACTCTTGCCCTGCCTTTTATTTGCATATAGGGAGGTGCCTCAGAAGGGGTTGGTTACAGCCCTTTTGAACTTCTGTTTGGCCACCCTGTCAGGGGTCCACTGTGCTTGGTGAAGGAAGGATGGGAGTTACCTCTCAAGCCCCCAAAGCAAGACATAGTGGACTATGTACTTGGTCTCCGCTCCCGGATGGCTGAGTATATGAAAAAGGCAACCAAAAACCTTGAGGCTAGCCACGAACTTCAAAAAGCCTGGCATGACCAAAAGGCTGTTCTGACTGTTTACCAGCCAGGACAGAAGGTGTGGGTGTTGGAGCCAGTGGCCCCAGCAGCTCTCCAGGACAAATGGAGTGGACCCCACACTATTGTTGAGCAGAAGGGTGAGGTTACCTACTTAGTAGACCTAGGAACACCCAGGAGTCCCCACAGGGTTCTCCATGTTAACAGGTTAAAACCATATGTGGACAGGGCAGACATGGGCTTGCTCATGGCTACTGATGAAGGGCAGGAGGAAGAGAGTGACCCACTCCCTGACCTGCTCTCACAGAACCCTGACGATGGGTCAGTAGATGGTGTAGCCTTGGCAGGCAGCCTCACTACCCAGCAACAAACTGATTGTAGACAGGTGCTCAATCAGTTTAGACACATGTTTTCACTGACACCCAGTCAGACCACCAGGTGCACTCATGAAGTGGACACTGGGGACAGTCTGCCTATTAAAAATAAGATTTATAGGCAACCTGACCATGTCAGGGACTGTATCAGGACTGAAGTCCAGAAAATGTTGGTGTTGGGAGTTATTGAACCCTCAGATAGCCCTTGGGCTAGTCCAGTGGTCCTTGTGCCAAAACCTCACACCAGTGGTGGAAAAAGAGAGATGAGGTTTTGTGTGGACTACAGGGGTCTCAATGCAGTCACTAGGACTGATGCCCATCCAATACCAAGGGCAGATGAGCTCATAGATACTTTGGCCTCAGCCAAATATCTCAGCACATTTGACTTGACAGCTGGCTACTGGCAGATCAGACTAGCTGATACTGCAAAGCCCAAAACAGCATTCTCAACCCCTAGTGGGCATTATCAATTTGTGGTGATGCCCTTTGGTCTGAAGAATGCACCTGCCACTTTCCAGAGGTTGGTGAATACAGTTCTCACAGGTCTGGAAGCCTATAGTGCAGCATATCTAGATGATATTGCTGTCTTTAGCTCCACCTGGGAGGATCACCTGGTCCACCTCAGGAATGTTTTACAGGCCCTGCAAAAAGCAGGCCTGACTATCAAGGCCACTAAGTGCCATATAGGGCAGAGTCAGGTTGTGTACCTGGGCCACCTTGTGGGTGGAGGCCAGGTTCAACCTTTGCAGAGCAAGATCCAGACTATCATGGACTGGACTGCTCCCACTACCCAGACTCAGGTGAGAGCCTTCTTAGGCCTGACTGGGTATTATAGGAGATTTGTCAAGGGGTATGGATCAATAGTGACACCCCTGAATGACTTAACTTCTAAGAAAATGCCCAAAAAGGTTCAGTGGACAGCTAGCTGTCAAAAGGCATTTGATGACCTGAAGCAGGCCATGTGCACTGCTCCCATTCTACAGAGTCCTGATTACTCCAAGAAGTTCATTGTTCAAACTGATGCATCTGAATTGGGGGTAGGGGCTGTACTGTCACAATTGAATGAAGAAGGTCAGGATCAGCCAGTAGCTTTCATTAGCAGAAGGCTGACCCCTAGAGAGAAACGTTGGTCAGCCATAGAGAGGAGGCCTTTGCTGTGGTCTGGGCTCTGAAGAAGTTGAGGCGATACTTGTTTGGTACCCACTTCCTGGTTCAGACAGACCATAAGCCCCTCTTATGGCTAAAACAAATGAAGGGTGAAAACCCCAAACTGCTTAGGTGGTCCATTTCCCTACCGGGGATGGACTTCACAGTGGAACATAGACCTGGGAGTAACCATGCCAATGCAGATGGACTCTCTAGGTACTTCCACTTAGAACATGAAGACTTAACTGGGCAAGGTTAGTTTAATGTCCCTACGTTTGGGGGGTTGTGTAGGAGAGTAGGATCTGCTTCACATGGGTACCCCCACTTTTTGCTGATGCTTCACTGTTTTTCGACATTAGTCTGGCTGGGGCCCTGCTAATCAGAACCCCAGCCTAGCTGCTTCCTCTCTAAAATGGTTTCCATGTGCCTTAGGCACATCACTGATTGGAATCTGGAGTGCCCTTATAAGTCCCTAGTATATGGTATACTATGTACCAAGGGCATAGGTTCCTCAGAGGCCTACCAGGGGCTGCAGCATGTATTATGCCACCCCTGGAAGGCCATCCAAACTGACACCACAGGTCTGCTACTGCAGCCTGGGTAAGGTGGTGCATGCACCCCTTACTGTGATATAGGTTACCTATATCACTAAATACATACACACATATAAACCTATAAGTCACTCCTAAGGCAGGCCTTATCAATCCTGAAGGCAGAGTGCGTGGTTCCTATGTGAGAGGGTGCCCCTGCATGAGCAGGGCCCCTCTGCAGCGTTCGGAGACCCTTCTCTGATGCTGTTTGTAGTGCAGCCTGACCATATACTCTTAAGCGCATTATAACCTCGCGTTAAATGCTAACTTTGGAATGGCTGCACCTAAACATGTCGTGTTTGGTGTCAAACATCTTGGAATACTACCCCCCGCCAATTCTGGCGGCGGGGGTAGCATTCCACCCTTCTAGAGGGAAAGACATGTTAACTCTGGCTAGCCCGGTAACTTCTTTCTAAAGCCCTGGCATCACAAAATGGATGCTGCTGCCACAGACACGAGTCTGGCCTCCTGCTGCTGGACGAAACTCCGGCAGGGGAGGCCTGGACAATAGGTTTCCTGTCCCAGGGAGGTGTGACCACCTCCCCAGACAGGATAATGTGTATTGGGGCTGGGCGGGAGCACTTTCGGGTGCTTTGAAGTCCTGCACTGGGGGCACATTTGGTGTCCCTGTGCATACCCCAGTTCAAACCGGATCAGGGGCTTGCAGCCCCTGCTTTGGCGCGAACTGGACAAAGGGAAAGGGGTGTAGCCACCCCTCTGCCCTGACCCACCCATAGGTGGGGCCACAGAGTAGTCCAACCCCTAAACTTAGTATAAGTATAGGAACCCAGTCCTTAGGACTTTAGATTATCCCTGGACAAAACTCTGAAACAGAATCCTGGACCTTCGACGCTCTACTCAAGACTAGAGGACAGAAGAATCTCCCTTGGGGTCAATGAGTGACTCCCCTGCTTGGCAGGCACCAAAGACGCATCTGTCCGGTCTGCATTTCTGAAGCTCCCGTCGGACGCCGAAGTCTTCGCATCACCAGAGGTAGATTTTCAGACTTCTCAGAGGCTACCCTGAGTCCCCAGCAAAGCTGAGGCCCGTAGCTATTGTGGGTAACGTGAGACCGTGACCCCTGGACAGCGAGCACATTTGCAAGTGCATCCTCTTCTGTGTCTCCCACGAAGTCGTGCTTTGGGCTCCCAGTAGCCCTAGCCTCCAGCACCAACTGCACCGAAGATCACTGGCCTCCACTCCACGAGTGTCCTGTGAGCCAGATCCGCGTGCGACGTCTCGAGGCTCCTTCGTGGTCTCTAGCCCGTTGGCTAGTAGCCCTTCACGAAGGCCAATATTTTTCTTCTTGGGCATCCTGATTGCTCCAGGCCTGCCCTCACGTACCCTCGCTGGGTGAGTTCCCCAGACCTTGCTGGTCTGCACCATCGACGATCTTCATCTTCATTGAGACTTGCTGTTGCCAAGGCTTGTTGGGTCCAATCCGGTCGCCGACACCTCAGCACTCGACAGACATCATGTACCAGCCCGAATCCTGCTCCTGGTCACCGACAACGCCTCCGGGACCTCGTGGCTGAAGAGTCAAGACGACCATCAATGCACCTGAAGCACTCGACATCGGTGGGCATCTGTCCATCGCCTTCCTGGTCACTGGCTAGTGACCCAGACTCTGTCCCCTCTGCTTTCAGGTTCTTCAGATCTCCGATCCACTCTTGGATCCACCCGGACACTTTCCACTTGGTCGCCAGCAGCACTTTGCAGCAGATCGCCATTCAAATCGACGACGAAACCCGACCCCGAAAGGCACCTATGCACCCGGCTTCCCTGGGTGAGGTAACACGAGTACTCCGGTGCTCCCGTGGGTAGAGACTCTAGAACGACCTAGTTCTCAAAGGGTTTGCTCCAAGTCCTCCTTTAAGTGTCCCTTTTCTTTAATTTCCTGATCGCGACTTTCTCCATAGAAGTTAACTGCATATCGCGGTTGTGTATTTACACTGCACGCGTCCCCCGTGGGTCCCCTGTGTCACTACCTTGGGTGGTTCCTTGTGGTCCAAGCACTTCTAGAGGTTCTAGGCCTAGTGTCTAGTTCAGTCGTGGTTCTTATACCACTTTATTGGTATATGGTTTGGTACGCCCCTAGGGCCCAAACGTGTATTTGTGCTATTACTGTGTTTAAATAACTTCTAACTTGTGTTCTTCGAACTCTAGCCTCATAAAGAGACTAGAGGGGTGTGTTTAACAATAAATACATATATTTTGAATATATACCTGGTGTGGTGCTCTTTCATTTGGTCACTCAAGAGATTATAGACTGGTAAAACAAGCTGCTTTACATTCCTTCAAGACTTAGCCTGAAGGCTGCTCTCCATAGCTACCACTAGGATAGCTTTCAATAAGGTTGTCTTTAACCTATCTCCAATAAGGGGTTGTTTGGACTGGTGCAAGGTGCCCACTATAATTAGTGGACAGCATATGCCAGGCCAACTTCTCAAAACAAGCATACGTGCCTGTGAACAAACTGCTGACTATAACTGATGATCTCATACTGGACTATTGCAAAGGATTGGCTGATGTGGCACATTCTGTGTTTTATCAGGTTGGGCCGGATGCGACCACTCTTGAGAGAAAACCAGCTCATGATCTGAGTCCAGGAGACTGGATCCGCATAAAAGTACACAGAAGAAGAAATTGCTTGGTTCCACGCTGGGACAAGCCACGTCAAGTGATTCTGGTGACAACAATTGCAGTAAAGTGTGCAGGTGTGAAAAATTGGATTCATGCCAGCCATACTATCAGAGTTCTAGATCCTGAAGCTCGACCTGTAAGTCGACATCTGGAAATATCAGATACTAGTTCGGCATCTGAAGCAGAAACTGAAACAATCAGAGTTCCAGATCCTGAAGATCGACCTGTAAGTCGACATCTGGAAAAATCAGATACCAGTCCGGCATCTGAAGCAGACCAACCTGAATCCAGTGAAAGACAAACAGAAGAATCCGAAAACAAAGAATTGATATTGAAACAGGAGAAACTGAACCAATAGACAGTGACGGTGAACAGCCAAGTACAAGCTTTGGGGAAATTCCTCCAGAAATTATAGAGATAACTCAAGAAAATTCAGATTCAGACAGAGATATTGAGAAAATTGCAGAAGAAACACGAGGAGGATTAGACTCAGAATTACAAACAGAAGAAACCCAAGGAGATTCGAATTCAGACAAAGAGACAGAGATCATAAAGTTCAAAGTTAGAGGAAGTGAAGTGAGATCAGAGACAGAAACTGAAGAAAGTGAAGGAGAAATAAGGCAAAGAATAGGACCAAGAAAGAGAGCTTGGAGAGCGGACGTGCCTGTGAACAAACTGCTGACTATAACTGATGATCTCATACTGGACTATTGCAAAGGATTGGCTGATGTGGCACATTCTGACTTTGTCGTTCTGGACTTCGAACTTTGACTGGGGAAGGAACGAGACCGTTGCGGGAGTTGCCCGGGAGGAGATTGCGTCCGAGGAGGTTAGCGGGACAGTCAGTCAATTTTGGGAGTCCTATCCTGTGACCTGCGGTTCATCTTTCTTTCCTGGTGAACCATTCTTGTCATCGCCCTATGGCCAAGGGTAATGAGTATTTTTCCGTTTCTATTCTTAAAATTTCATTAAATGCTCATTGATAATTTTAAATGTATTTGCCTAATAAAGAACCTTACTTATTTGCTCAAAGAATTTAGATAAAATGATATGCTAACTCTAAAATGAGTCCGTGGTTTCTTTAAAATAAAATTGTGATTAATAAATGTTAAGGGTTTTAATTGTGATTGAGCTGGACTTAATTGCCATCAACTGATTCTACTAGTTGGTCCATTGACCGAATAGCGGAATACCTTGATGTTTAGAACCGACAGGATCCTAAGTTAATGTATATAATGTATAGGTTATAATTCTGGCATTTTAATAAGGTATCCCGTTTGTCCAGCAGCTCATTTTCCTTAGGCGTTTTAATCCAGAAGATTGAGTGAATGTATGTATGTGGTGTTATGGGCCCCACCGACATAGGTTTTATATGATAAGAGTTGAGTAGGTGTTTACTGGGTTAGCGTCATAAGGAAAAATGTATATTTGCCACGCTGGAGCAGTACCTTTCATTCTGACCAAGGTCCAGCGTTTGCCTCTAAGGCTTACAAGAATGCGATGAAGTCATTGGGGGTACAGGTGCAGTGTTCGTCTCCATACAGGCCTGAGGGCAATTCAGTTGTGGAGCAAATGAACCATGACTTAAAGCAATCTTGACAGCTAGAGTCTTAGGTACTGGCAGGGACTGGCTGTTCCACTTGTATGGGGTCCAACGTGCATTAAATAATCTCCCTAGAAGATCTCCGGGTGGGCGGACCCCTTACGAAATGCTCTTTGGCTTTCACATGTTTTTTCCTGACCTTGATGGTCTGGACATTGTGGCGGCTGCCTCTAAGTTTGACGTAGATAATCATTCTGCTATGTTACAGGATCTACAAATGTCTCGTGAGGCTCTGGCAACTGAGCATTTACCATCTTCGCCGGCTGATGCACAACTGATTCCTGTTACCGGTTGGCTTCCTAAAGTTGGTGATCTGGTGCGAGAGAAGATTGAAAACAAAAAAGAATTTGGTCCCTCTTACCGTGCTCCGGTTTCCGTGCTTAGACTAAAGGGTACTTGTACTGTCATTCTACCACCATTGCCAGGTCGTAAAGACAACAGGTACATCTCAGTGGACAATGTCAAGTTACACCATGCGGCCGATTCTGAATAGTGTGACACCTGCAGTTTCGTGCAATGCAATATCTTTAGCACCATTATCTTTGTCACCTCCTGCCACAACATTGTCTGCTCATATAATGGAGACTGTAATAGATCTTCAGCCTTTGCGACAAGCTTCATCTGCGATGGATATTGGATGCCCTTTTCCGGGAATTGATTCCGTGAGTGAGATGCCATCTAGCCCACGAGCCCGGATGGACGATTCAACACTTTCACCTTTGCTTGCGAATCCAGTAAGTGCCTGTGATGGGGAACTGGCACACCTTTCTTCTGCCTCATCCTCCTCATCATCAAGTTTGTCTGGTGCACCTAAGTCTAAGTTGTGTATTTTTTACACCTTGTTCAAAAAGACATACTTCGTTCCCCTATGGACCTACATTTGGTTGGTGCTTATCCTGTTATTTCTCTTCATGTCAATTGGATTTGTGACAGTGTTCTTTTTACTCATAAATGGCCATTATCTCCCTGAACGCTTTGCAGTAAATATGGTCGATGGAACTTTGGCTCCTCACACATCGTCCCATATCATGAAACGTGACGTCTTTTGTGAATATTTCAGCTTTTCCTGTTCATGATGGCATCGTTTGGGACAAAGTTGCTTATGAAATCCATGGCCCGACCGAGGTCCTCAGAGTCCTGTATGTATTTCGCGTCTCATTAGGAGATGTGGTGACACGGGACATACATTCGGATGATTGGGATGTGCAGGCAGTTCATGCATTAGTTTCAGATTTAAAATATTATGCTGCCTTTGATGCTGAGGATTTGTATTTAAATTCTGGCAATTATGGTGATCTCTTTTGCTATCAACATTATGGGCATCATCATCATCATCACCAAAATCTTTATTCGGCTAAGAAATAGCCATAAAAGAATACAGCATAAAAAAGAAGCAAAACATTTCCATAAACCAAGATGATTAATCAAATACACACATCAAATAAATATCCAAGCTAGAGTCTCTTAAGCACATGATGCCAATCCAGCAATTTCCGCTGTCATCTGTAAATACTATGATGTTTAAACCCATGTCATAAAATCCTTAGGAAAAAATATAATATAAGTTTTAAGATCATTTCCCAACAATGTTACATGTCCTAACTGCAGAAGAAATGTACTTGTAGACCATTAGACAAACAAATTCATCATTTAAAAGTTGAAGATAGTGCAAAGCAGCCCTACATTTTCTTATATTTAAAAATTTTAAAAGTGGTTTAAAAAAGCTTGTCTGGGGTTAGTATAGAGTTTACAAAAAAACATAAAGTGCAACGTGCTCTGTACAGATTCTGAATTGCAAGGACATAAATCCAATTTGTCAGCAGCAAATACATTTCGCGGATATGACACAAGAAGGTGGGAAATGCCAAATCTGAACCTTATCAGATAAAACAATTTGGCATGATTAAAATAGAAAGAAAGATAACGCTCCGCCCCTGAGGCACAAACAATGAGTGAATGATCAGCAACCCTCTTTTTTGGCAAATCACAACTATTTCTCCTAGAGAAAGAGTGAGACAAGAATTCTCTTTTAATTTAGCCTTCGAGATTTTAGCAATATTTGCGGGGTTTTCATAACAATCTGACAACCCTAATATCTCCAGCTAAGTTTTGATATAAGAAATCCAGGGTATTTTATTGACCTGCTCCAAGTTAAAACAGTCTAAAATAATGGCTCGATTCAAAACTGCCTCTTCCTTAACCAAGATCTTATGCCAAAGTAATATAGGGGTAAGTTGTATACGAAAAGAAAGAGGAGTCATACCAAGTTCGTTGTGACAAATGGTGGCAGCTGTACTTATTGGAACGGACAACAAACGTTTTAAAAACGTATTCTAAGCTTTCTGGAGGCTTGCGATATTACAAACGCCCCAGACTCCAGCACCATACAGGGTCAGGCATGGTATTTTTAAGCTGAAGATTTAAGCATTCAACATCTAACTTTTTCCAATTTCTGAACCCTGATTTGATGAGAAGAGAAAAGGGGTTATCATGCCATTTTTCATGTTTCACCTTAAAGCCGACTAGAAAATGGTCGGACCATAAAATAGGAAAGGCTGACTGGCATGAAATGGTGGCTAAATTGGAAAAAATAGGGTCTAGTAAATGCCCTGCCTTATGGGTTGGGCCTGAGTTGCATAAGGAAATATTCATTGCAGCCAGATCAGTAATGAATGTGGAGCTAATGTTACAAGTAGTATCGTTAAAATGTATGTTAAGATCACCCAGAATAGTAAAGTTAGTAGCTTCCAACAGTAGCGGGGCAATAAGATCTGGGAAAGCAGCTGCCCATGCCCCGGCCGGTCCTGGCGGGCGATAGATCAGAATCCCAGAAAAAGTGTAATTAGGAGAAAGTGATTTGCAAATGTACAATTATGTTTGCTAGACCCTTTTACTTGTGGGCATATATAGGGTTTGTAGGTTCTCCAAGAACTTGAGCTACCCAGAGCCAACAACCGTGCTGTACTGTAAACTGATTTTTCATTGTGTTCTGAGTATAGAGAAATTCATATGGCGAAATAAGAAAGGTGAAAAATAGATATCAAGGTAATGTTGCGGGGATTCTGCTCATACCCAGAACTATGCACAATAAAACAGGGCCTCAGTAAATAGGGGTGTACCTCCTATCACCTTAGTACCCAAAATCCCAACCGACTAGCAATAGTGTCTCATTCGGTCTCCTACAAATATCAAGAAGCTATGAATGTTTAGACAACCCAGAACACGAGCACAACCGACTCACCTCAGAGTCGCGGGAACAAGACACTCTTTCCCGCTCACGTACTTGTCCACAATAAAAATAATCAGAGTCACTAAATAAGTTCAAAATGTTTATTTTGACTATAGTGATTCATAAAACAGTATGCAAACCACGACCAGCAGCAAAATGCATAATGCAAGAATCGTTAGCATTGTTACAATACCATAGAATATAAAAGGAGTCGTCATTTTATAAAGACTGTGAAAAAGGCAAAATAACTGGGCCTAATCACCCTCCCCAAGGCAGTAAGAAGTTATTTTATATAACAGAAGATCTCTAGGTGTTATTAGCAGACCCCTACCTGAAAGCCTAAACCCAAGGGTTTACATCATAGGAACAGCAGCGTTCTGCTCCATGGAACGGCTTTCTTCGAGAGAGCTTTTCAAAAACAAGCCACAACGTTATATGAAAGCACAATTTTTCCACATTGCAGCTGTTGGTAACATGTTTTGTCTAGGTAATAGGGACTGACCAGAACAGAATAACAAGAGACACATTGTTGTCCGACCTTGCACATTATGTTCAGACAGAATTGAAGGGAAGGCTGAGAACGTGAAAAACAATCTGTTATCATATACAGAGCAGAGGCAAAGTGTTGCGAAAACAAACTCTCAGCAGAGGCGTGCGCAAAAGCAGCAGCAAAGGGCAAGCAAAACTCATGCTAACTTAGCAATGTCGACAATGTGTCTTAGGGCCACATAACCCCATATAACACCCTCCCCTGGTAAGTCATTAGGACATAGACAGAAAAACAGAAACAGAGTTCAAAAAGTCAGGCATTGATTATAATATTATTGAGGGACTTTCACAAAAACCAATTCGGAGAAAAAAGGGAAAGTTCGAAAAGACTAAAGGCACTGTGAGTTTGAAAAAAGAGTCTATATTGCAGACTTTGGAGTAGGGACGACCCATGAGGTTAATCCACGAAAGTTTGGGTGCAAAGGAATGCAATTCCCTTCAATAGGTCATCTTTTTTATTGATAGAAAAAAGCGATGACATCCAATCAAATAAATCGAAGAAACAAGCATGTTCCTCATAAGCAGGAGCTTCCAGAGTAGAAAAGGCAAACTGGCGTGATATTCAATGAAACTTCGTTGTAGGAAAGTCTGTGCAACCGCACAGATATCCCATTGATCCAAGATTCCAAGTAAAGCTGCACGCGCCATTTGACCATCCACAGAACAAGCCTCGTCATGTGTCTCTAAGGGACCCATCAACCGGCTGAAATCAGGGATTGGACACCACGTGTTCGATAAGCAAAGTTCCATCGCCCAGGAAAAATGACATATTTTGCAATGAAGCACTGGCTGCACGCAAGTAAAGTAGGCAAAGCGGAATGTCAAGTCGTAACTCACGCCAAGCGTTGCTAAAGGCAAGCATCCAAAAGCCTCATACAGGCGATCACGGTACAGTTGAAGCTGGTCCGGCCTGTGCAGAGCCACAAAGTGAGCAGCCATTGCGAAGCACAAGGAGAAGAAGCAGGACACCAGTTGCCAGCGCCAATATTAAGTGGAATCCTCCAAAGACGCTGGAAAATATAGATCGAATAAAAGCCGGTATTACCCCAAATATAGTCTGAAAGGAAGAGACCAGGCCAGATCCCACACATTTAAAAAAATGGGCCAGGCCTGTCGTATCAGACGCATTGAATATTTGGTGAATTAATTCCCCAAAATGGAGTGGGAGGTTAGTGTTAAGAAGCGACTGTATCTCACTTGAGGTTCGAGCCACCTGCAACCTGAATGTTTCACGGGCGGAAGTGAGGGCCACCTCCTGTTGGAATAAAAGGGCTTTGAGCCACCTCAACTTGTTGAACTCTGTTTTCAAAGTCGGAATGGAAGGCCAAAGCGAAGAATCTAAACTCCCTTGCGGGGGCGGGAAAAGGACATTGCTACAGCAAGTTACGCGCTGGGAAACAGTTACCAAATATGGGGCACCCACCCGCAAATCACAGCAGTCTTGATTGTTTAAAAAAATTAGATAGCTGCCGTTAGTAAGCAATGTAAAGACAGGCGTGATGGATGGTACTGGGGTCCCTTTTAGAAAGCAAGCTAGATTGGGAGCTGACACGTTACACTCGCCATGCAACTTAACGTGTTTGCCCACAAGAGAGTGACCCACTACCGAATCACACTCTTTCCCTGTGAGGAAAACTTATTTATCCTCCCTCAAACACCGATAAGCAAAGGGCAGGACCCATAATTCATGCAAAAAAGCAGTGCCAAGCGATTCAAAGCGGCCAACAGGAAAATATTGCATACATGATTTAAATTGAAAAAGTGAAAAGGGCAAAGTGATAACGCCATGAATTAACCAAACAGCAGAGTCCGTTTCCGCTACGGAGAACAGCAAAGGCTCTAATTGTTCAATATGTAATAGCGTGTATACAGCATCCTTCATGGACATAAACTTCTGTTTATCAGTCAGGTTAAAAGGCAAAAATAAAGCAGTGGCATTCAAATAATCCCAAGGCACTTTACCCATTTTCAGTGTCTGCAATGTCCAAGCAAATTGCATGACCGACCTTAACTGATTCTGACCATGATATAACACAGAAACATTACTTTGCTCAATATCTATTACAGAAGAAACAATATTATCTAAGGTGTAAATGCGTGAAGAAAGTGTGTTAATGCTGTTATCCACTACAGCAAGTACTTTTTCCAAGTTTGCCTGGTCAATTTGACACAGACGGAAGGCGGCTTCAATCTGTGAAAGTTTCCAAATTTCATTATAAGAGGCATAAAGAAATCTCTTGGCCCTTGGATTACGTGGGCCTAGGAGAAAATCAGCCAAATCTATATCATTCGAAAGGACCGAAAGGTGTTGTTTGACAGGTGCAAGGGTAGAGTGTTCTAGCCACTGCTGGCACAATTTACCTACTGAGTATGTAGTCACAGAATGATGAGGTGGATAACGAGGGTCAGGCTTAGTCTGAATGAAACCAGGTGTAACATTATAGAAACGCAATTGGCATGCATTCGCAGTAGTTTGCCATAACAACCAACCTAATGAATAAATTTCAGAAACATTAAAGGAGGCATTTTGAAGGAGAGCCTGCAAAGCCTCAATGGTGTAGTTATTATGTAACTGCCAATTGTCATATTCAGCTAATGATGGAATGGAGGGGGTATTGAGGTTTTTGACAGTAGCAAGGCCATAACAGGATGTTTGGGAAATGGTTGCATTTAAAAACAGCAATTGAGTCGGGATCAGGCAGGCACGATGTAATGCCTCAGTGCCCTGACCCTGCCATGGCTTTGTGCCCCAGATTGATTTTAAATCTATAGTCTGTTTCCAATAGTCATAACCATGCGTGGCCAGCTGCGTTCTAAACGAGTTGGCGTAAATTAGTTTAGTGTGGGATAACAGGAACTTAGAAATAGGGGATTTTTGAACCCTGAAAAACTAGGATTCAGGATTGGTCAAATTATAATCCGAAAAATAGGTGTATTTATTTCTAAGAGTTTTAGAACTCCCTTGTAAGGGACAATGTTACCACTGGGTAAAATTAAAAACAGGTCTGATCGTGTTTGTTTTGTGTAAAAAATGATGCCCATTGATAAAGTCTTTGAAATTAAAACCGCGCACTACCATTGAGGTAAAACAATCACGATTGGAATATAAGCTAGCAATAGAGAGGCGTAAATTAGAAATTAGATAGGACGCCTGGGAAAACTTATATATAGCCTGCCAAAATAGAGATTCTAAATTATTCTGGCAAACAGTTAATCAAGACTATTTCTGTGGCACTAACAGTGGCAAAATTGACGTGGCGATTATGCCCGAGACTTGGGTTGAACATTTTTCAAATCTTTATAAAATTGGTAATGATTCTGACTGTAATACAAATGTCACATACGGGCCCTTAACCCTGGCACCCCCAACAATAGATGAGGTGGATAGGGCATTAAGGCAGACGATGAAGAAGAAAGCATCAGGTCCGGATGGTATCCCTGCGGATTTGTTTTTAAGTAATATCCCCCTGTGGCTTCCTTTGCTAACTAACATTTTAGGTTGTTATGCTGCTAAAGGACCCCCGGATTCCTGGAGATCAGTGATAATTGTACCTATCTTTAAAAAAGGTGATAGGGCGGATCCCAAATGTTATCGGCCCATATCTTTAATAGATTGTACATGCAAAATTATGGGCAGAGTAATATTAGAAAGGCTGGAGGCCTGGGTACTGGAAAGCGGAAAATTTACCGATATCCAATATGGGTTCAGGCGAGGTCTTGGGACAGTAGAGCAGTGCCTTAACCTGCACTTGGTCATAAGCAAATATACTGTTGCCAAGCATGGATCCCTGTATTTAGGGTTCATGGACTTGATGTCTGCTTTTGACTGGGTGCAGAGAGGGCGGCTCTGGGAAAAGATGCTGGTATTGGGTATTGAATCGGCCATTGTGCACTTTTTAGCAGCCATGCACCGGGACGTCACGGGGAGAGTGCGCTATGGGCTTGGTGGGGAGCTTACTGCCCCAATTGAAATGAACCGCGGGGTACGTCAGGGATGCGATCATGCTGACATCATTCAAAATTGGTTGACATCATCTATTGATGTATGCCTTCCTTTGTCAAATAAAAAATTGAACCATCACCGTCCTCCTGCTCCCTGGTTTTCCTAAAAATTAAAGGCTGAAAAAACTAAATGTAAAACCTTGGAGAGACGTTGGAGAAAAGACTGTACGCCGACTGCAAAACATACATATAAACGAGCTTTAAATAACTATCATGCCCTTTGTAACGTTGCTCGGGCTGAGCACGCAAATAATACTATTTTAATGTCACATAATAACCATAAAGTTTTGTTTAATGTGGTGAAAGAATTGTCAGGCGCAACCTGCCAACCGGAGTTACCGGGGCTAGATGAAACACAATGTGAAGATCTAGCTGACTTTTTTGTTGAAAAAATCAATAAAATTTACGTTGAATTTAACAATACTACAACTAATGTGGAGTTGCTACCTAAGATCTCTGCTTTACCATGTGATTGTACTAACATGTCCCTGCCACTTGACACTAATGACAGATTGGGCAATTTGCTCGAAAATTGGATACCCTTTGATATCTCTTCTTTTTATCGTATTTTAACTAGCATAAAATCTGGCTCTCCCAAGGATCCCCTTCCTATTTCTATTTTGCAAAAACTGGACTTATCAATACTTAATACTATCATGAACCTCCTCAATGCATCGTTATGCGAAGCAAGGGTTCCAGCGGCCTGGAAACATGCTATGGTCCTTCCTTTACTAAAAAACTAATTCTGATCCAGAAGTTTTATCTAACTTCCGCCCGATCTCCCTACTTCCAGCTTTCTCTAAGATTCTGGAAAAACATATTAATTTTCAGTTGACGCAATTTGTGGACTCCCAGAACATTCTACACCCATCTCAATCGGGATTTAGAGCTGGCTTCTCTACTGAATCCACGCTCTTGGGAGTCACTGAAGTTATTCGCCAATGTGTGGATAAGGGAGAGACCGTGGCACTTATTTTATTAGACTTGAGTGCCGCGTTCGACACTGTATCCCACAAGACTCTTTACAAACTTTACACTCAAGGGGCATTGTCGGATCAGCTCTCAAGTGGTTGTCTAGTTTTTTGTCCAATAGGACTTTCCAGGTCTTTTCCCCTACGGCTAACTCTAAGATTCATTCTTCCCCGTATGGCGTACCTCAGGGCTCTATACTTAGCCCATTACTTTTCAACATCTATGTTAGCCCCCTGGCTTCTATTGCGGAGGAGGCTGGGCTGACCATATATTCATATGCGGATGACACCCAGCTTATTTTCTCCTTGTCTTCCAAGGAGACTTCCAACATATCCTCTCTCCAGGTTGGGTTACAAAAGATAGCTGGATGGATACATACAAATAGGTTGAAACTAAACGGAGGGAAAACGGAACTCCTTATCTTCGGAAACAAAACTCTTTGGGGTCCCCAGCATTGGCCACCTCAGATGGGTGATCTCCCCAACCCTACACAATCTGTTCGTAACCTTGGTATAATTATTGACGACCAATTGTCTATGAAACAGCAAGTAGTTAAGGTTGTTTCAACCTGTTTTACAATTTTAAAATGGCAAAAAAAAAATCTTTGGATGCTTCCTTTACCCACGCAAAAAACTGTTATTCAGGCCTTGATCGTGTCCAGATTGGACTACGGCAATGTCCTGTATTTGGGTGTGAGTAAGGAAGTGACCCGTAAGCTGCAAGTGGTCCAAAATTCTGCGGCCAGACTACTATGTCAGCTACCCAGAATGGCCTCTATTTCAGGTCCTCTCCGTGATCTTCACTGGCTTAAGATAGAAAATCGTTCAAAATTCAAAGCCCTCTGCTATATGCATAGGATCAAAATGAATTTAGCACCACATTATCTTAGTGCCTTGGTACATCCTTACCTTCCCTCACGACTTCTGCGATCCTCTAACCAATTAAAATTTCAAGTTCCCAAGATCAAACGAGCACGCATGGGCGGACGGTCTTTTGCCTACTTAGCTCCATCTTTATGGAACTCTCTTCCATTTCAATTACGACAGGAAACCATCTATCATAAATTTCGTAAGGATTTAAAAACGTGGTTATTCAACCACTAGAACATGTTCTCTTCTTTTAGCGCGGGTCCGTAGGCGCCGGGAAACCTCCGGGTAGCTGTGCGCCATATAAATTTAATTTAATAATAATATGACAAAAAGTTACAGACTAAACATTGTCACAAATGGTTGTTTTTCTTTTTTAATCTTTCTTTATTTTAACAATTCGCTTCTTTGGAAAAACCTTGGGGGATCTACACATACCTATATTTTGGCTATTTTCTCACCCCACTTCAGGGGATTCCATAAACCCTGGGTACCTTTAAAATCCCAAGGATGTTGGAAAAAAAAGATGGAAATTTGGCATGGATAACCTATGCTGACAAGAAGTTATGGAAGCCTAAGCATGAACTGCCTCAAATAGCCAACAACATGCTTAGTACTAGGGAGAAAAGGTCTACCAGTGAAAGGGTTAAAGCCAGAAGCAAAGTGAGATATAAAGGCAATATTAGATCAATTGCAATATCAGGGCGTAATAGCACCTTGGGGCATATTATCAAGAACAGCGTTAAAATTATCGCCGCTTTAGCTTGATAATATGCCCTTGAGAATTCCAATAGAAGCCCAGGTTCACACCAGAACCTGGGCTTCTATTGGAATTATCAAGGGCATATTATCAAGCCCATTATCGCCGCTTTAGCGGCAGTTTCCTGCCGCTAAAGCGGCGATAATTTTAACGCCATTCTTGATAATATGCCCCCTTATCTTTTATCAATGAACATGCCACATTCACGCGTCTCCAAACCAGACCGATTCAATAGGATAGTTTTAGATATAGGAATCTCAACACCCATAAGCCAACATTTGCAGATAAAATGCATACAGCACAGGTTTAATGATAAAGCTAGTGCAGAAAAAGTACAAAACAACACTGGACATTTCAAATGGTTTTTTTAGTCAGAATATAGCACCTGATAGTGAATATGTAACCACCTTCAGTTTCAACAGAGTGCAGTTCTCACTTAAACATTTGCCTAAGGGGTATCAGAACAGCCCTGGCTTATTTTCAGCACATATCATGGAGATCTTACAAGCAGATCCTGAGCTGCCATCATACAAAGATAATATCAAGCTCATTGATGAAGATCTTGACGTATACCTAAAGAGAATGGACTGGATTCTCACAGTATTAATATCACATGATTACAAGATTAACTTTAAAAAGTCCAAGATTGCCTACACTAAGGAGAGCTTTCTTGTATATGAGTTATCCACTGAGGGCAACCTCTTGACACACTGAAGATGTTACAAACTTCTTGGGATTCTTTAACCTTGATCAAACTTACTATCATACGATGCTAAGCCAGTGAAGCCCTTATTTGACTTGATTTCTCCCACAATTTCAGCAAACATTAGAACAAACAAATGCACTAATATCTTATGTTCTTTGCAAGCAGACATGCTAGCAACAACATATTTACAAAGTAGGGATAGTAAGACTAACCTAATATTAAGAGTCATACCAATTCAATCAGGCTAAACTTATGTGATACACAATGAGGGGCAGACAATTCCCATAGAATACAAGTCACACTTGTATTCTCAAGCAAAAGCACATTTTGCTTCTTTTGAGAGTGCTCTTGCAGCTGTGCAGAAAGCTATTTTGAAGGAACGCCCATTGGTGCAGGGAAAAGTAATGATTGTACTTTCTCTCATACCAGCACTAAAGGCAGTCACTAAGAAAGCATTCCTCATGCTCGTGCTCTACACTCGAGATGGGTGCAGTGGCCTCTTCCTTAAGTGCAGTGGATGTTAAGTTTCAGTATGATCCCACTCTTCATACACAAGCTTTCCTCCTATATGAACAGACTATCACTCCAACTCCAAAAGCCTTATCCATTGAGTAACATCAGAGTGTATTCTATATGGGTGGACCTACTTAACCTGTGGTAAGAACCAGATATGAGTACTCCGCAGCCTGTGTGGCAGTGGAAGGTGTAGTGAAAGATGGTGACTTTCACTGCAGTGCACTTACACTAAACTCAGCTTTAGGTGACAGGACTGCTCAACATGCAGATATTCAAACCCTGGCACTTGCATTACAGAAGGCTGACACATTAATAGTGTCTGATTCATCCTTCTGCGTGCAAACTTACAATCTTGATTTGAAATATTGGCACCTAAATGGATTCAAGGATTCAAAGGGGAAACCATTTAGGAATAAACAACTCTGGTGAAAGGCAGCTGTCTTACAAGATATGGTTCTATTGGTCCACGTGACACACACTTTGGGTCAATCATCGTGATGGGTTTCATGCAAAAGGGAAGTGTGCAGCTGACTTGGCTGCCAAGGCTACAGTACAGACTTTCAGACTGGCAGTCCTAACCAGATCTTGCATGCCGATCAATACAGATGTATTGCCAGCAGTACATACAACCACAAAAGCTAGAACGCCTCCACAAAGTGAGATACTCCTAAGTACTCCTACAACCTTGATTCAAATAAGACTCCTGTGGTTATTATACCAGGAGGTGGATACACCTAATAAGCTGTCCAGCTAAACGTAATCAAGGAAGCACCTGAGGGATTGGCATCTGCCCATGCTGGCTTTAATGCAACCTTAGCAAAGTTGCAGCAATGCTACTGGTGGCCTTATGTATACAAATAGACTAGGGATTATGTTAGGCAGTGCAATATTTGCCAGCAAATCAAGGCTTCTGCTGTTATAAGACCCCTTCCAACTCCCCTCACACTCTCCAACATCTCGTTCCGGGTGATTTATTTGAGCCACATTGGCCCAATATATTCTGTTAACCAGGATAAGTACATATTGGTTTCAATTGATTCATGTTCTCGATTCTTATGGATATGAACGTAGAGAAGTGCAAATCCTCGAGCAGTCATAAGTGATTTGCACTGTCTGGTAGTGACGAGAGCAGTACAGTCAAATCACTCAGATACGGGTCATGTGCTCACTTCCACGGCTTACAATGATGCTATGCCTACTCTGGGTGTTTGTATGCAATTTAGCAATCTGTGTCAAACTGAGTCCAATGAATTAGGTGAGCGTGCTAACGGCATGATTAAACAAGGCTTGACTGCTAGCGTACTAAGTTCTGGCCTTATTTGGTACCACAATCTGTATGGAGACCAGAGAGCAAAAAATAACTAGTCTAGACAAATTTTGTGAGTGCATTGATGGTTTTGAAACTTACCACTTCATTTATGATTCCCTCTTTCAGTGTTGTTACTTACCCAGAAAGCACAAACACTCCTTCAATTATATATTGAGTGGGGTTGTTGATTTGGATATAATAACCTGCTAATTTCACTCGTGACATGCATGGGTATGAAAGCAAGTGCTGTACAGCTAAGCCAGAGTCTTAGGTTATACAACAGAATGATAGATACAGTAGCAGTTTCTCCTCCTGGATAGCTGAGATCGGTTGCAGATACTTCTGTAGACATCACCCACAGTGATTCTGTGGTTTTTGGTCATAAGTTAATTGTGTTTGTGTCACACTCAGTGGGGACCTTTTTCACTTGAAGCAGGTCCCAATATTTAATGAAATGAAATAAAAATACTATTTCTAAAACGCAACTTTTACCTGGAGGTATCTAGGTGCTGAGCCAGACTGAGAGACAGATGGGCATATTTACAAGCCCCTATCGCCACAGGAACGTCACTTTTTGCGACGTTCCCGAGGCGATGGGGGCTTCGCCTTATTTACAAGGCACTTAATGTGGCTTAACGCTGCCTTGTAAATAAGTCCCCCTTTCACGCTATGCTTAGCGTGAAAGGGGTGGGCAGTGGGTGTTGTGGTAGGCATTGCAAATAGGAGGCAGCGCCAAAATTAAGACCAAGGAAAACCTGGTCTTAAATTGGTGAAATGAGGAGAAATGCTTTATTTATTTCTCCTCGTTTTCGCTTTTTCCATGTGTGCTGCCTTGTGCAAAATGCCTTGGATTGTGTCCCTTCCTGCACATAAACAATCTTAAAAAACATTTTGTAACATCCATGTGTGCTGCATTAAGCAGCACACATAGACGTGACAAAACGGCAATTCAAGAATGTTTATGTGCAGGAAGAGGGAACTTCCTGCACATAAACAATCTTCTCCTGCACGCAGACACCCTTGCACTATGGTGCAAGGGTGCCTGTGTTGGAGCTACACTGCTAAGTGTAGCGCCAGCGCAGGGGGAAATGAAGGGATGCACCATATTCTTGTAAATATGGTGCAGCCCTGCGTTTCTGAAGTGACGTAGTGTGTTGTTAAGCCAAGTAGCCTAACAACACGCTCAGCCACTTCTCTTGTAAATATCCCCCAGAGTTTGTTTATGAAAAATGGAGAAATGCTTTTTACTTAATAGCAGGTTTTTAGGTTTTTCCTAAATTCTAATAGGTTTGTTTTGTTCTTGGCTTCTGTTGGTAGTGAATTCCACAGCCTTGCTGTGCAGGATACGAACCTCCTCCCACCCAGTTAACTTGTTTGAATTTAGGGATTATGAGGTTTCCACTGGAAGATGAGCAAAGAGATCGTGCTGGGAAGTAACATTGGAAGGGCTGTCTCAAATACGCTGGGCCAAGGCCTTTTAATGCTTTAATTTAAAGGCTATACAGAGTGCCTTGAATTAGATGCGTTTTCTGATGGGTAGCCAATGTAACTGGGCCAGGGCTTGGGATGCAGATTTATGTTCGGGGATACCTAGCAGTAATCGCACTGCCGCATTGCGTATGTGAGTTGATAATCACCAGCCACCTGTACTTACTTGTGTGCCAATACAGACATTGGATGAGTTCAGGGCGGTACAAGCTACAATGTCAGGTGATAAAAGAAAGAGTGGTAACATGCAGACTGCAAAAAAGGACAGGATGACCTTTGGAAAGGTAAACGTTATTTCTCTTTCCTACACATGTGGGAAGAGATAATATGATGAAAACATTTAATCGCTACTGGTTCAACCCTCACTTTGGGAACACAGCAGAAATCCATTGTTAGAGGTGCACAGAAACTCAGGAAAATAATATTGTGAACAGAACTCCTGCAGTCATTAGTCATCTGGGAAAGGCATATGGTCCTTTTAATAGATTACAAGTTGATTGTGTGGAAATACCACATTGCACATCTTGGTAGTGGCGTGCCTTTTTTCAAAGTGGGTTGAGACATACCCAAAAAAGAAATGTGATGCACTGACAGTTGCAAAGTTATTGCTCAGGGAGTTGATTCCTAGATATGGAATAGTATTAACAATTGTGGACATTCCTCAAATATTTCACTGGAGTTACCACCCACAGTCATCTGGTGTTGTTGAGAGACTGAATGATGTTTTGCAAGTGTTATTGACTATGAACTGTGCTCTGAACAGAAATATTGGTCTAAACCCTCATGAGATATTGATCAGTAGACCGAGAAGTATTCTTGGTATACAGTAAGCATCCCTGATCACTATTACTGATGATTTAAATCTAGACTAACTACTTCAAGTGTTTGGCTGATACAGTGCACTCTGTCTCTCAGCAGCAGCAGCTTGCCGCCCCCGCTGTGACCCTCAGTTGCATGTCATGATATACAACCAGGAGAATGGATAGTCATCAAGAAGCATGTAGAAAGGACTGCTTGTAACAAAAGTTTTAGCATCCCTCATCAGATTATCCTGGTGACAAACACAACTGTGCAACATAATGGTCTTCTTGCTTGAATTCACATCTTGCACACTCAGAATATGTAGGTACCAAAAAGACTATTATCTTGAGTTGTTGAGTCAGAGAAACAGACTCAAAACTTGGATAAAGATGAAGGGAAGACAGAAAAGGCAAGCAAAAACCAAAGTTCCAAGGCAAAGAAAACAGAAGCTTGGGTGGTGGTTCAGTTGCCCATAATCAATTTAAAGAAAACAAGTTCAAACTGAAGGTGATAGTTCACAAAGAAGTGTTGTGCAAAGGATTTCTGTACTTGGTGATTCAAATGTAGCTAAAGAAATTAGAGAAAGAGCTACTGGAGAGCTTCAAGTGAGCACTGAAGAAATCTCAGAGAGAGGTGCAACACTTATATCAACAAAGCAAGCAAAGTCAAATAAGAAATACACAGCCCCCCTGAAATTGTGGTACTCAGTAAGAATTGATCCAGAAGAAGACATTAACCTGAAAGGTCTTCAATTTTGGGTTCATAAATCTAAAACAGCCACCGTAAAGTGAGAAATCCTCAGATGCTGAATATGTTTACCTGAAGAATAAAGTCTGACTGTTGAAAATGTTTAATTTCTTGAACTGATTTTTGAAAGACTTTATTTTTGAAAGTTAGATCTGCTGAGAAAATGTCCACAAGAAGAGAAAAGATTGATTTACATGGTTTCCAAAGTAGTTTTAATAGATTTAATGTTGGCTGCCATTGCTGGAGTGTTAATGTAATCCTTTCCTCAAACACCACAAACTATCTCTCAAACACCACAAAGGAAATTAGTGTAAAACATTATGAATATGATGCTAGAAATAATAATGTGAATGATTATTCAGGAAATACCTATTGTTAAAGAATAAACTCATGAATGTTACTGATTTCTATATTTGTAAACTTTTCCCTATGTTTATTTCTGAAGGTGTGACTTAGATACAGCTATGTTTGTCCAATGCTCTGTCTTGCCAAGTATATTACTCAATAATAATAGAACACAAATTTATTATAGGAAGTTAAAACAAATTGCAATGCTCAAATAAAGGAGTTTTTGCAATTGCAAATTTTGGAGGAATTAATTTCATGTCAGAGCCTAAAAAGTTTCACAGTACGGGCAAGCTCAACACTGATCCAAGTCGGTCACAGTATAATGGAGCTCCGAGCCCGAAGAGGCTAATCCTTAGATTTTTCCACTACGTCTGACAGGAGATGTGCATAGATCTGATGGGCTGGGCACGTACCAGGAGTGATAATTTGAAGAGCTACAGATGAATCACCATTGTGCGCTATGCCCACATGGTGCATGCCTCCGAAAGCCCAGCACCAATGCGGCGCATAGCAAACACAACAAGATGATGGACTGAGTGTTGACATTTTTCAACCACTCACCCCCAGTAAAGAGATCTGGGTTAAATCCATTGTTCTTTTGCTCACTATGCCACCCCAGTTCGGACCCAGCCATATGCAAATCAATCTTGACCCTGCTCCTCATGGGAACAGTCTAGCCGAACTGCCATGTCAGGTCCTCCCTGGAACGGAAACAAGCATCCTGCGACCATGTCACTGGAGTCAGGCTAGCCTGGCTGATGAGAAGAGCTACTCTGAAACCAGTCCTAGGATGCTCCAGAGTGGTGGGTTCCTGTCAGTAAATTCCCAATTTTTCCTTTACTGCTAAACCATTGCAGAGACTGACACAAACGGACATACCTGATCCAAGGCCCTGGGATACCAAATGTATCAAAGCCTTCCTGGAGCTGTGACACCCATTGTGTACAGCAGCTTCTTTAGGAATGCTGAATTATTAAAAATAATTATTTTTGTATTGGCACAAAAGTGATGGATGCTTTCTTTTTAATCTCACTCTACAGCATGGCATTTCAAAAAGACCTATTGCATATTTTTATGGAACTGTATGAATGTCAATATGGCCAGAGCAGGTTGAGACTCCATTTTTACTATTTTTGCCGAATCATTGACATGTCTACCTTTGATGCAGATGTCGTCTGTTCTTATCTTTCCGACAACCTTTGAAAGTATCAAGTGACTCAGACAATGACATCGATAAGAACACCTGAAGCGGCATCAGTCTGAGACAAGTGCCTTGCTATCACTATTTTAAGGTCAGATGAAATAATGACATAAACAGTGTAGTCTGAATTGACGTGTTTTTATTTTTACCTTATATGTTTATAAGAATGTGCATAAGACTCGCATGTTGATGCACATAGGTTATGTCAGACATCCTTAAAGTTATGTCAGAAATTGCCATCTTAGATAAGATACAGTATAAAAATGCCTGACAATTGACAACTTGTCCTTTGCTCCAGATTATCGCACCTACTGCCAGAGAAGATCTTGGCACATTGCCGTACTGCCGCAGCATCTCGTTCTAAGCTGAAAGCTGGGAAAGACGAAGTCCAGGAGAAGAGGAGCTGATTCGATATGTCTTTTCCTTTTGAAGGAACACTCTCTTCCTCATAACCACAGCTTTCAACAGTAAACAAGTATGCAGTGCGTTGTCTTTCCTGAAGAATTTCTAGATGCAAGTTACACTACACTACCATGGTCTTGTAGTAAGGCACATAGAAGTCGGATTTAGGGTGTTAGGTTGCCTAATGATATTTGCACTATGGTAAAAATGAAAATGTTATCCTCAATGTTCGTGACATGCTTTTGTGCTGTTTTAATATTATTCTATTTGGTTATTTTAGATGTGTTAACCAGAAGAATGAGACTGTTGAAACACTTTTTAATCTTAAAGTGTCTTTTCTTAGTGCAGTGCTTGTGTGAACGAAATAGGGATTTCAAATCACCACTAGATCCCTGGATCCCAGTTTAGTGGCTGTTAGTAACCCAGAAAGCACAGACACCACTTCAAATATGTACTGTGTTGGGCTACAATAACTTGCTATTTTACATTCAGGGTCTCATTTACAAGAGGCCAGCGCCGCCGGAGCATCACTTTTAATGATTCTCTGGTGGAACATGCCTTTCAATCATATCTATGAGGCCACAGAAAGATACCCTTTTTGACTTTTCATAGCCTCGTAGATGTGGTGTAAGGCAAAGCAGCACAAGTCACTCCCTTGCCTCACACTGCGATAAGGAGGCATGCCATGGGTGTTCGTTGGGTGTTGACACATTTCTGCAGCGAGATCAAATCATCTATACTTCCTCTCTGGACCAAGATAATAAATGCCTCACTACTTCAAGGTTATATTCCTGACTGCCTAAAGTCTGGTCAAGTTATCAGTATGCTGGAAAAATGTACTGCTGACCTCAACAACTTCCACCAGATCTCTGACATTCCAACTCTGGCTAAGCTCCTTGAAAAGTATGTCCACATCCAACTATGTAACCACATTGAAGAATTCCGAATGTTAGACCAGTTCCAATCTGGATTCCGCCAGGATTGCAGCACCAAATTCACTCTTACACACATTGTGGATGATGCGTTAAAAATGCTGAATCGGAACAAAATTTGCCTTCTGATACTCCTCAACCTATTGTCAGATTTCGATAAAGTTAAACATGACAGCCTTCCAGATGTATTGGAACATATGCTGGGGCTTTCAGGGTCTATCCTAAATTGGTTTGCCACATTTCTTCACAATGGAACTTGAAGATTCAAGGTTAACCCGTTCTTATCCAATTTCACACCAGTCACCTTAGGGGTACCACAGGGGTTCACGCTCTCACCCAGTCTCTTCTACTTGCTCAAGGAGCTGCAACCAAAATTCTGAAACTATCCAACATCCATTACCACATGTATGCCAATGACATCCAACTGTACTTGAAAGTCTCCTCCCCTGAGGACATCATGTCTCTCAACATAACCCTACAAAAAAACAAAACTACTTAACTACAACCACCTCAAATTAATCACTCTCTTTGGTAATATTTTATTGTTTTAGACCTCATAAGAGATCCAGAATATAAAATTATACATAGATTTGACATCTTTAAAACAGTGGTAAAAAGGTTTTTAAGAAATGAAACAAATTATAGCATACAATTCATCTGGTGGGACTCTTATTAGCTAGATCAGATCATTAGTTCCAAAAATATTGAATTTAATACATATAGGTTTTATAAAATGGCTACGAACTTCAACTATGAGCTTATTTGGACAAACATATAAAACATGCCCCATATCTTGAACACCTCCTCCGCACTGATCACAAGAGCCTGCTTTATCGAATGTGCCTCCCCAGTTTTTGGTTAAGGCCTTTAATTATTACTAATTTAATTAAACACTCACAAAATGGAATTCCTCTTAATACCCCCTCTCAAACAGTCACCTGCTATCAAAGAATAGATAAAGCAACTGACAGCTTTTAATTAGGTACCACACCTTATAGATTCTGCAACATTACTAGAAATAATGCGTGAAAAAACTTGAACATGCAGAACAGTTCCAGCACCTTACTGTTGAAATCAGAGAAATTCTACAAAAATAAAACTTATAACCGAGCCTTCCAGGGTGTCTCCCATAGAAATTGGAACTCCTTGCCTCCTGAAATCAGCCTAAACCCCTCAAGAGCATCATTAAGACAGGAAGCTAAATTGCTATTGATCAACAAATCTCTACTCTCTGGGCCCGATGTGACATGTCGTCTTCACCCTGGTCTATTACTCTACTGTTGGTTTGAGTTCTTACATCCTGTACCTTTGGCATTCACTTTGCTGTTTGCTCTACATGCCTCTTCTTTCCTTATCAGTTGTAAAGCGCCCTGATGCCCCCAGGGGTCATGTTCGCACTATATAAAATGTTTTAAATGAACATCGGCGGGTTTTCCGTTGCTTTTGAATCCCATGTAATTGAATTGTTTAGTTAAATGGTGGCTAGTGATAGGCCCTTATTCAGTATCTCAAGAATAGAGGTCTCCCAGATGCTGAGACATTAGCACTAGCTGATGTTGTAGGGATCTTGAATTACACGGTCTCCTTATACAGGAATTTTATACAGTTTGTACTACTTACGATGAGCTCTAGACCAGCTCTAGCATCCGGACAGTACCACAGGGACAGGTACAAGCATAAAAGCAATCGGTCCACAGACAATAAACATTATCATGGGAAAGATGCACACGAAGCGTGATCAAATTGCATTCTTGATTTCTCCAAAGTCCAACCAGCTGGAAGTGTTTTACCCTTACATGACACCCCAAGACAAGTATAGAATACTGATTATGTGTCTTCCTCTTGGAAGGGTGCCACCTGAAGAGGAGTTTAAGATCTGGGGATGCATATTTGCATGCATTTACACTAACAAGTATGGCACTCCTTCATTGGCAGGTCTCCATGAAATACTGAAACAGTTACAAAATGAGCACAGGGCTACACCGACTCTGGAGTTAAGTATGAAGGTAATAGGGAACGCCCCTACACTTTCCTCAATCATCCTGAGCAACATTAAGGGAGAAGCTTCAGTTTCTGGATATATGTCAGAGACTTTAAGCAGTTCCAGTTCGAGATCATGAATGAGAACTACTGAAAATAATTTAGGATATCTACACCTCTGTGGGTCATGATACCTTTGGTACATGAGCCATTAAGCCACAATTAAAACTTAAAAGTGACATTGAAGGTTAATTTAAGGAGAGATTTGAAATGGAAGGTAGAAAGAAGCAGAGGGAGAGAGAGTAAAGACAGACTGGATTCCCTGTATTTCGGGAATCTAATAGTCGTGGTTATAATTTATGGGACCTTGATGAGATAGCTACTCTTAACATTCTTATCAATACTGTAAACATGCAGAGACTAAAGAAAAGAAGAGTATAGCAGGAAATGTGAAACAGGATGAGAGACTGAAGTCAGCGTGAGGAAGGAAGAGAGAGGGTCACACTCTAGGACTCCAGTTAAGAAGTAAGTGGCAGGACTTTCTAAGAAGCATACCGATACTTTTCAATCTTTCTTTCATCTCTTTAATCCTTCCATATTACATTTATCTACCCCTCATTTTTATTTATTATATTAGTGTGTGCCTTTGTATTTTTGTATTTTACGTTTCTTGTAATATTGTTTGTGTTTTATGTGACTTTTGTACTTTTTAAATTTTTTGCATTATTTCCTGATTTTGTTTCCTCCCTTCCTTTTCCTGGTTCTTATCTTTCTTATCTTATTTTTTGCATTATTTCCTGATTTTGTTTCCTCCCTTCCTTTTCCTGGTTCTTATCTTTCTTATCTTATTTTTCTTTCTATGGCAAAGCAGGGCGAAGTAGCAGCGCCAGGCCCCCCTGGAATCCCTGCAGCACCAGCCACCTACCTTGCAGTTGGCAGTGCCGTGAAGGGGCACATCCTGCAACATTTGTTCTGAGGTGGAGGTGGCTGAGCTAGTTTTTTATGTGCAGCACCACCTTCCCTCCACACTGGCAGCAGGCCTGGCAGTGGCTACAGCCTTCAGGAGCATCAACAGCGGTGAGAGAGGGAGCACCCGGGTGTGAACTGCAGCTCAGGGTTCCGGTGCACCCAATAACAGCTAACAAACTGGTGGGCCGACATCCTGGACAGGGAACAGGACCTGCTGGACCTGCTAGGTGTAGAAGTTTTGGGTCTTGGTGAGTAAATATTTGTTTGTTAAGCTCTATTTATGCTAATTCCAAATAGCATGCTGCTAACACTCAGAGCTAAGTTACGTTTACGTTACAAATATTATGTGATCATCATCTAGCTAGGTGTTTGTACTCTTTGATGATTGCTTGGGTTGATTATTTAGGAAGTGATGCAGAGCCTCCTCAGCTCTTTCACTAAGATAGTGGTAATTAATGGTATTATTGAGTTAGTGTCATCTAACTTCTCTGTGCCTTTCTTTTTGTAGCTTGTACAGTCCCAAGCAATTTCCCAGTGATGTGTACGCATGCATTGAAAAAAATGCAGACTGAGTTAGCTCATCAAAGGGGGTTGTAATTGAAAATGAGATGAGAAGCAAAGATCATTTGTTGCAATTCATTAGTAGTTCCAAAATGTAGTTTTTGAAATTAGGGATAGGGTTAGGTTTAGGAAATTAGGAATAGATCCACTCACTATTACTACTATAGGTGATCTGATTTTCAAAAAGTACAATGTTACTGTGTTTCCCTTTGCCTGTCAAAATATTTTGGGGGAGATTATTAACTGTACCACTAATATTTTTCATTTTATCTTCTTTATTTCAGTATCCAGGGACAAGAAGATGGCCACAGAGGGGGATGAGGAAGCCAGGGGTGCCTCGACAAGTGCCACAGCCGATGGATCAGCTGGCCCGAGTGAGTCCTCCTATTAATATAATCATTATTTCCCTAACATTTACAGCTCCACATTTAGAATATTTTTTTTTTACTGTACCTCTCTCCTCATGTTTTCCAACTCCTCTTTGTTCTAGCTAATGTTTTCTAATTTATTCGCATCCTAGCATTATTATTAACTCTTTTTCTATAGTTTAATTTTCTTTACTTGACTTTAAACTGTCTGTACTAGTCCATCTGTAGCTTCCTTTCTTCTGATTTGTCAACAAGCTTCCTCTCTCCCCCCTATATCTTGTGGACTGATACTGTAAGACTCAGTGAACCCATTTTTGGTTAGGTACTCTACTGTGCATGCCCAAGTAAGGTATTCTACACATGTTTTTTGAGAAGGCTTTCTTTTTCACATTCATGCTCAAACAGTAAAGCAAGAGAGTGGCCATGGTCATGGCGGACCCCCCAATGTTGTGTATATATTATTATCATAGTATACTAGCAGTTGATGACAGTGCAGCATGGCTGGAAGTATGAGAACGGCCCAATTGCATTTGCCGATCAAGACCATATGTCCTTAATTGACCAATTATTCCACCTCTTCATTGCGCTTCAATGATCCAGATTCATCATAGCTTTGGCTTTTCAAACATTGCCAAGCATATAAATAACCAACATCATATTTTGATAGAAGATACTGCAACCAAACTGTAGTGATGTATTGTGGGTGTATTTTGTTAACAAATGAATATTAGGGTGAGGCGTACCTGGCATCTAACGTGTAATTTTTTTTATAGCCGCATGCACCACCAGTGCCGGGGCCAGAAGCAAAAGGACCAGGGAAGCATATGTGCCAGTGGTCGAAGGGTAAGTCCCATCAGCAGCAGGTACGGATGGTTGTTAGTCATATTGCTTGCTTATTGGTAATCAGTAATATACTCACTGCAAGGGCGTTGAATCGTGAACACCCGTTTTAGAAGGTACAGTGGGGGTTGATTAGTTAGTGGCCTCTTCTATCTGCAACCCAGCAAACAACAGTTCATAATGAACGCTAAAAATGGTGGGTTGATGGAAAAGGATGGAAGGATGGGTGAAACGTAATATGTGTGAAAGGATGCATGGGTGAAAGTATGTATAGGTGGCTGATAGGATACATAGGTGGGTGAAGGATGGATGAAAGGGTATATAGGTGATAGGATGCTTGCCTGGGAGCGGGAAATGGTGTATGTATATGGGTGAAAGCCAGGATGCCTGCCTGGGTGGGTGAAAGTACAATGTGTGAAAAGATGCCTGCCTGGGTGAAAGGAATGTTCGAGTGGGTTAAAGCAGGTTGGGTGAATGGGTGAAAGGATGTGTGGCTGGGTGAATAGATGTTGGTGAAAGGCTTGTTGAGAGCCATGTTTGGATGTTTGAATATATATGGGTGGATGGTTTTCAATGGTGAAAGACTGGATGTGAGAATGTAAAGCTTAAATGGTGTGTATCAAATTCAAGGGTGAAAAATACTAGAACATTGAAATGATGAATGTATAATTGATGAAGAAACAGGGGGATCTTCTGAGGCTTGCTCACCTAATTTGCTTGCTTGGAATGTTTTTTCAAAGCTTTGATTCAAAGGGGTGGGGTGGTATTTCTGTCAAGAGAGGTAGACATTATGTATCCACCCATCATCAATCATTACCGTGTTATATTCCCGGGTTAGGCCCATGTTGCAAAGCAGCTAATTTCTTACATTGTCCTACTTTTCAGCGTTGACCTTTTGCACATATTTGCGTTCATGACATTGTTGGATTAGTTTTCCCGAAACAATGCCCTGAACTTCATGTACAAGGTCCCTTCTCGCACTATGTACAAATGTTATCTCTATCTTCATCCATGGGGCGACAGGGCTATCTAAATATTCATAACATTACCTACTCAGAACCACATAACAAGGCTGTTTTCTATTATAAAAGATGAACACATGTGACACAGATGGTCCTTGCATGCTGAGAATTCACCATTTAGCGGTCCGACATCTCGTGAGGGGTGTCCACTTTATGACCAGGATGGGGTCCTTCATTCTATCCCATCAGGTAATGAGGTTGGATCATCCCTAGGGGGGATTCTTGGCTCCACATCTACACACACTCTAGGTACACTTAGAGTGGAGTTTGCATAGTAGGAGTACACTCGATTACTACCTTATTTTACATGCCTGTATATATACACTGTTTTAGCACCATGGTAGAACTATATCAACTAGTTACGCTTTTGGTGCTTGTAATCATCTTTACCTGCTTCTGTCTGCAGCACATTTATTTTATACAAGAATAACGTTGGGTCAATAAATATATTGAAAACGTCCCACTGAGTATTCCTCGTATGCTTCTCTGAGAATAAGTATGCATGAATGATGGGTTCTGTACTGTTTCGATGATTTCTGAGGGGTCAGAGTTGTCATGTTCAGTGGTTGCCAGAAACCATGGTAAGGTTAGGGGGGGTCATGGAGGCACTGTGAGATATCTGGTCTACAGGCCAACATATCCTGTGGGGGTGTCAGGAACAGTGGCGGCTGGTGCATAGGGGTCGCTCCGGAGCTGTGCCCCGCTAGCATCTACAGAATAAGAAACTGTTCACTGCAGTTCGGGCAACAGAAATGTAAGCAGATGAATTGACAGCTTTCACAATTTGTCTGTTTACTTTTCCACGCTTGCGTTTCACACAGCTAAAGTGCGCATGTCAACGTAAACAGGGTAGGACCGAACAGGAGTCCAGATGGTCTGCGCAGTTGAGGGGTGCTTTTCATTTCAGCTCCCGACTCACAATGACAAACCATTGCATATGCTGCACATGCCCAGTGTAGTGCAGCATGTGTAAAGATAGCATCCTGCTCGGGTGGTGATGTGTTTTTGACACAGTCGCCCCATGCCCTGTCAAATGGCAGGATACAGCCGAGTACAGAAGGGTCTTCTGATCTGGCAGTCTGAAATCAGCTCCTGATTTCCAGATGCATGGCTTTGGAAGGCCCGTAGAAGCACAGGAGAAAATTCATGAAGAATCTGTCTTGCAGTAAATTGACTGGAAAGGTGGACTTCAGGTTAGTTTCATTTCATTTAATTTTACGAGTTTTCTGCATAAAACGTGTATGAAGTAATTTTTAAAGTTGGTTTTCTTTTTCGTAATGGTTTGAAATGTCTGCAGTGACCCCACTTAACCTCTATGGAGAGCTAATCATATTTAACTTTCTTTCTAAAAAGAGATTTTGTTTTTACTTTTCACAAGAGGTTGGCTCTAGGTCAGCTAGAGGCCCTGTTAGGTTTCATGTGGCCTTTGTTTCCCTCCCTGTATACGAGCTGTGGTATTATGGGAAGAGCTGCTGACTCTGGAACTCAGAACCAGGTTCAAGTCTCGGCGTCAGCTCAACCTCATGTGATTCTGGGCAAATAACTCAATCTTACCATGCATATAACAACTAATTTACAAACTGCAGAAGAATTCATTAAGAGGTAAAAACAAATCTTAACATAAGGAAAGACAAATGCATACCCATTTACTGAATGGTACAGAGGGAACCCCAAAAACCTGGATAAACCGTGGCTTCCCACCTTAAATTTTGTCTTCTTAGGCAAATATTTTATTTCACCAAAACTCTTTTTACTTCATTATGGTGTATGAAAGAAATCACTTTCGAATATGTGCGTTCAGGCTGCCAGTCGTACAAAATTACCACTTTTGATAGTGCAGTGCTACAATGTGCCCTATCAATATCAAAGCTTCAACATGTTCTAGAATTACACTTCTTTGAACTTAGAAGAGATTTTATTATATTTTACGTAGTTTGTTGTGTGATTTACACAACATATATTTTCACAGCCTGGCTCGTGCACGGGCTCTGATATCCGAGCAAACTCTCCCTGTTAATTTGTTATCTTGTCCACCTGTACTATGCACCAACGCAGCGCTGAGAGGGATGTCTTCTGACTCATGCACAACACCTATTGTTACGTCACCAGACAGCTGAAGGGCCGAGTTGGTCCTGCTATACCTAGTGAAGTGAATGATAAAGGGTAAAATGGTAGCATGATGCACTTAGTACAACCAAATGAATCAGCTTAGTCCTTATATACCTAGAAAAGCCAAGGCATACTAGCACATCACAAGAATACTTGAATATGTCATCAGTGCCCTTTCAAAACCTCGAGATTTCAAGCTCATTAATGTGCGACTGGGATCCAAAGTGAACATTTTGTTCTAATATTTTACAAAATGTTTGTATCGAAGAACCCTTGAAGTAGGTTGTGCTCTCTACGTTTGTGTGCTTCTTTATTCAAATTTGAAGAAGGTATTTACGCCCCACCACTTTCAAAGTTCACCAGCCACCACTGGTCAGGAATCAGTCTCGGCACCAAGCCCCTAGTTTATGTTGTCCAAACAATGTGCAGATCCTACGGATTAGTAAGAACTACACATAAACCTCTCTCCCTACCCATGGCATTTCGTCTGTGCCACCCATGAAGACCTAACTGCTGCATCGTTCAAATAAGCACTACAGTGTTGTCTCTGCAATGTGTGTCGGCTTCAGTTAATGTGGTATTTACAAAGATTTCAATGCATGGCAATGCAAAAACAGGGTGTGTTTCCGTTCCCTCCCAGTGCCCACTCAGTCACTTCCTAGTACTTCACTCCTTTATTCTTTCCTAAGTTCTGTTTCAGCCTTCCCAACAATTTGGAAAAAACATTTTTTGGCTTCCATAACTTATTTACCCGTTTTTCCCTTTCAAGTTCAACATTTGTGTACCACAGTGACTCCCTACTTGTCAACGCTTAGGCACATGATGATGATGATCAATGACACCCCACTATTCTGTAGTAAAACATCTACTACTTTCCAAGAGGACTCAGAGGCAGAGCAAGAGCTCAGTCTGCTGCAATCATTCATTTTTGGCTCATGTGCAATCAATTAAGTGAGAGCAATTACAACAACCAACAATCACAGACAAGTGGCTGCATGTACCAGGCTGAAAAAAACTTGCAACTGTCATTTAGCCTGGTGCGTGCATAATGTTGGTGATGTAACTTCATCACATGTCGTCTCCAGTTACCTACAGCCACAGGCACCCCCCACTCAACCACAGAATTTTAAATTTGAGCCTGCCAGCACACACACTCAGAACTATTCCATTTCACAAATCAATGCCCCTCTCACCAGTCCACAGAGTTGAGTAGGCCTCTTAGATTCATAATCAACATATTGGTTTCTCTGAAGTTGATAACTTCCTTCTTCTGGCAGTTGTTGAGGTAGTTCCACCCTGAGTCTTTCCATCATTACCCTGACTCTGAGTAACAAATATGTCCAACTCTGTTCCGACTCCCGACCCAAATGAGAGTCATCGACCTGTAGATCAATGCCACTATTGAACAACAAGAGAAACATCAAGAATTGTGGCACAGATGTAATGTTTGGAGGACACAATGTCTCTTTGTGCCCTTGTATTAGCAGACAAGCGAAGGATTAAGCTCTCCACCAACTCATATGCTTCGTTTTTCCCTCCACACAAGCATATATTGCAGACACCTCCTTTAGTTGTTCCTGTAGCATGTGCAACAATTGAATAGCTTGGGCCATCATACTGTCCTCCTTGATGACTACCCGTGTGAAATCCTCAAAAGGAAGCAGCATCCCTGTCAGGCATATGACTATGCCCCAAAAGTCCATCTCATTGATCATACCTTTCACAGTTGCATCCCCTCTTTGCATGACATATTCATTGATCTGTTTGAACTGCTCAAACTGACATTGCAACATGTAATAAGTTGAGGTCCAATGTCTTGGCACCTCCTGTATGAGTGCTTTAACTGGCATTCTATCATCAAGCTGAACAAGCCTCAACTTCTTCCACCTTTAAAATAATGGCTGAAATGAGTGCAGATTCTTTTGCAAGTGGACAGTAAGTTACTGACTCAGTCTTCTTTTTTGAGAAACTCCTGTGCAATGATGTTGATGATGTGTGCCAAACACAGGACCATGAAATAGCCACCATCTGACATGGCCTTAAATATATTACTGCCATTGTCCGTGGCAACAAATCCAATGTTAAGCCCTCGGGGTTGCAGCCATTCAAAGACCTTGTTGTTAAAGTCATCCAATATGTTTGCAGCTCCCTGGGATTTTTCCTTGACGAACATGACCACTGTTTCCTGCTTCTGAGCACCATTAAAAATTTCAGCAGTGTTAACACCTGCAATTATCATTTCTCCAGAATGCACAAAAGAGATCCAGTGTGCAGTGATGCACATGTAATCAGTGGCTTGGCAACTGGTCCACATGTCTGTGGTCAGGTGGATAGTGTGAACAGCACTCTGCTGCAAAGCTTGTCCAACCAATTCCAGCACATCATGATGTAGCAACTCTGGCAAAATATGTCCGGCTGTGAAACTTCCATTTTGGGCAGATGGCCACCACAAATTCAAGAAACCTAACTCCTTCTCCAAAAGAAAATGGGAGGATGTCCAGCACCTACATTTTAGCAGGCTTCCCGTTTTACAAACGTGCCATTGTTTGGTTGTGTTCGTTCTGCCCCTCCTGCTTAATCATGCATGGAATAATAGCCTGGACTTTTTTCTTTTCTGGTGCCACTGACGCAGGACACTTCTTGAGAGAAGAAGTTAGTAGACTCAATGTGAATCTCAGTGGGCAGTCACTGATTGCTCTCGCCCTGGTGTCTCGACCTGACTCTGATTCTTGAGCAATTAAGATGTTGCTGATGTGGGTGATACTACTGCGCTGCTGGGGACAGGTCTGATTTGTGTAACAAAAGTGTCACCTTCTTCTTCACCTTCCCGTTTACCTTCCACCGTGATTGGAGCAGATTCAGATTTCCTGCTCTCACCATCTTCACCAACACCACTTGCAGTTTTTTTGCTAAGGTGTGCCTCCCAGCAGAGTGTATGATGTATTCTCAAATGGCTTGTTTGGCTTCCGGTACCATACTTTGTACTAAGCTTACCTCAACTAACTCTTGCGTTGCAAAGGGAGCACATGACAATGTTCACCTCCTGCTTGCTAACCATAAAGAAGTATCAAACAGGGCAGGTCCACTTTCTGACACTGGTGCCATTGCCAATATCCGAAGAAGTGGCAGTAGGTGGGTGTTTCGACATTTGCCTCTCAGCAGTGCCTACTTCTACTGAAGTGGTTGTCGATGGAGATCGCAGGGGCCTTGCACATATGGAAGCTGGTGATGGTGGTATCTGTGCTACATCCCGTAGAGCAGGTTGAGATGGAATAATGTCATTCTCCTCCGGGGCTGCGCTAAAATCCATGATGACAGGGTCGTCATCAACCTCTTCTTCTACATCCATAACTCTAAGGCTTTCAGGAACCTTCCTTTTCCCAAGCCTCCCCTGGAGTGTCTCGGAGTGAGGCTGGGATCCAATTAGAGTCTTGATCATCAGAGAAGAAAATGGTGAAGTGCCCTTCCTTTTTCTTGCTGGAGACCTGGAAGATAATGGATCTTCTGAAAGAGGGGTTTCTTCTGCTTCCTCAGCATGAAGCTCAATCTCCTTAAGTGCTCCTACTTCAGGAGGAAGTACTATTGTTGGCTGCATTTGTTGTTGTCTACTTAGCTGAGTTTCTGGCAATGATTGGGTACTACTTTGCGAAAGAGATAAATCCAATTCAACGTCACTGCTTGTCGGCGTTGCCTTGATGAGAGTGGCTCCCTCTGTGCCAGACTCGGACTTGGGCCTAGTTTGGGGTGGGCCAGTTACTACAAGGGTGCTGTTCCCAGCTTGCTCCCCATAGGCCGGTGCAGCAGGCATGGGATGTTGCCCAAAAAAGGTCTGCAGCAACGTGCCTGGGGTGGTAAGCTCCTTCTTATCACTGGCCACTTTCTTGATAGCACCGTTCTTTAGGGCCATCCTGAAGCTGTCAGTTGGCAGTGACACTTAGCTTAACAAGCTGAAGAAATGTGAGCATTAACAAAGCGTGTTGTGTGGTCACGTGTCACGTGCACAGGCCTTCCGTCTGGCAGTACTGTGGGTGATGGCTCTTCTCTTGTGCACCTAACAGCAAACAAGCAAGAAAAACATTAGTGGAATGTGGCATTCTTGCAGGTTGAATTAGTAGCACAAACAATATCATTTAGTGTGGTTACTTAAGTTATGAATAATCAACAACAATATAGTGTATCCATTCAAAAGTAAAACCACACCAACATAAAGTTTCATTTACAATCAGGAAGGATGAGAAAGAGCAACAATATACAGATGCAACTGTGTGTTTATGTGCATCAAGTTGAGATGTGGCAATCAGGGAGGTGCAGGTGACAATGGAATAATCCTTAGAAAACGAATGCTGTTGTATGGCTGTGCGCCTATGGCAGACAGAAAGTTAAGGATGTTGAGAAAATGTGAAATTTAAAAATACAAAAAAATAAATAAATAAAAAAAATTACAAAGTGAAAAACATTTTAAAACAAATGTAAAACAATGTATATATATATATATTAAAAAAATTATAAAATAGAAAGAAAGAAAAATGTAAAAATGCTTTTTTAAATTTAAAAAATGAAAATAATTATCAAAAATAATTACTGATGTGCTACGGGACTCCCATGAGAAACCCATTGGGATTTGGGAGACACGGATTGGTGCAGGTGAAAATGCAAAAAAAGTGTATAATAATATAAACACTGTTCATACAGCACAGTTACTATGAATATTGAGCAGCATCTAGGCCTCAAGAATATTATTAAACTGACATCAGGGAAAAGTAAAAAAAAGAATGAGCACAAACAAAAATGCTTAGACCTCCACATACAAAATGGCTTTGAAAACTGAAAGAAAGGATGGTTGCACAAAATGGCCCCATGGCAAACAACAAGCAAGAAGGCATGGAGAACAAAGAATACATGCAGGCCTATGGCAAAATCACACTGGCTATGTACACAAAATGGCTCCAGCCACATGATCAAACAACAACAACAACCAGCAAGGAGGCATGGCCAAAACAAAGAACACATGCAGACCTATGGCAAAATAACACTGTGTCAAGCTCGACGCCAAGTGAATTGTGCAGGAGCAGACTGACGCTAATTCTCAACTCCCCTATTCACTTTCCCAGCCAACACCTTCAAAAAAGTAATTGGGCTGAAGAAACCAAAAGGGGGAAAGGGGTAGGGGACAAGAAGAGACAGCTACACTTCTTCCAGGCTCACTTCATTGTTTCTTGCGTGTTCCTTTTTCTTTTTTTCTTTTTTTTTTTGTGAGTGAGCTGCAAAGAAGAAATCTAATATTTCACTGTTTATTTTTTAAAACTCACTGGTCATTTACTACAATACCTTTATAACTCTATTTATTCTCTATAATGCCTACACTCTTTGTCAATAGCTATTGCCTCTCTTCTGTTTATTTTGATTGTATGTATCTTCGTTTTAGTAACTCTTTTCTATCCTTACAGGAAAGCTTCAAGATGAAAGCGCAGCAACACTTCCAACCAGACTGTGGTGCTGTTGGTAAGTATATTATCATGAATGCACTAAATCACCCTAAGACTTGGTGTAAGGAAACTTCCTATCTAAGATACGATTTCTCATGTACACCGTGAATGAAATGTGAAAATTTGTGGTAAACGACTTTTCAAACAAAGTATTTTCTCTACAGACAAGCAGCAAGCAAAGACTGGAGAAATACACTTAAAACTTCAGTGTTTCAGCACGAGCTGCGTGCACAAAGAATTACGCGCTCTAACAGAATTGAAATGGGTACAAATATGTATTTTACCTTGAACAAGCTAAGAATTTGGACGTCTCTAAACCAAAGGGTATCGAAAGACAACCCAGCACTGTATTAGCAAACGCAAGTGAATACACTACGCGGTTGCCTAAGAGTTCTAGAGGGAGTCACGAGCTAAACCAGGAAACGAGTGAAAACTCGGGAAAGCTCTTACTGCCACTCGGAGTTCAGCAAGAAAGAAATGCTCATAAGCGGTAGTGAAAGAAGACTCCCACTAAATTTATGACACCAGTAAACAACTCTTTCTGAAGGCAATTCCACAACTGACCGCCTTCTACAAATAACACTGCAATATTATATACTTCTAGCGTGTCGCAACAGTAATAAACATCAAACCAAAACGACGGCACTACCTTAACTATCTAACACACAGCTAATTCAAGGAAAACTTCCATTACCTCCAAAATCCTCAGGTGAAGTGCGAGGATTCTAATACCACAGCTGTCAAAATTCTATCTCTGCCTTCAACCACAGGAACCACTAGAATGCTAAGAGGGACCTTTCCCTGTCCTTCTGGCGGCCATCTTAGGGTTCTTCCAGGAGTGGAGTCTGAACCTAGCTACGCCATTTCTGACCCTGCGCAATGCCTGATGCCTGACTACATTGACAGACAACCTCACCTTTGCGGCACCTGGTTGAGTTCTGACAGTACCCCACCGCAAGGGTGGCCCTTCCAAACCAGTCCTTTTTCCATTCCTCTTTAGGAAGGACTTCACTAATCGAGGAGCATGCACATCAGAAGCTAACACCCAAGACCTTTCTTCGGGCCCATAACCTTTCCAGTCAATCAAATAGTACAAGAGACCCTTCTTCACCTTAGAATCTAAGATCTGTTTTACCTCAAATTCTTCTCCCTCCTTGGTCAGAATGGGTTTTGGGGGTAACATGACTCTCAATCCTGCCGCTATCTTTTTTAGCAAGGACACATGAAAGGTTGGATGTATTCTTAAGGTTTCGGGTAACTTCAACCTATAAGTCACTGAACTTAGTTTCTTCTCTATCTCAAAGTGCCCAATATATCTTGGTTGGAATTTCCTATTCCCTTTTAACCTCAAATTCTTTGTGTTTAACCACACTCTGTCACCAATTTGAAAGTCAGGTTCCTTATGCCTTTTCTTATCAGCATAAAATTTGTAATCTTTCTTTGCCTTCACTAAATTCTCTGTCGCTGACTGGTGTATGTTAGTTAAGTGCTCGACTAAGTCTGTGACCACTGGGACCTCTGCTTCTTGTATGTTTACTGAGAGATTGGGATGTCTACCTGAATTTAAAAAAAAGGGGGAATAGCCTGTGGAAGTGTTCTTAGCGTTATTGTGTGCGAATTCTGCTGCCCAAAGATAATCTGACCACTCCCCTTCCTGATCTAGCAAGTTTAACCTCAAGAATTGTTCAAGCTCTTGGTTGGCTCTTTCTGTTTTCCCATCTGTCTCCGGGTGAAAACTAGTGGAATACCTGGTTTCAATGTTTAGTTTTTAGTAAAGGCCTTCCAGAAGTGCGACAAAAACTGCGACCCCCGATCAGAGACTAAAACCTTCGGAACTCCATGTATTCGAACTATGTTTTGACTAAAAGCCTGTGCTAAGTCTTTAAGTGTGGGTAATCTTTTTAAGGGAACAAAGTGGGCCATCTTAGTGAATGCATCCACACAAACCATTATAGTAGTGTAACCCTGACTTAGAGGCAAGTCAACAATTAAATTTAACATGACTGTATGCCATGGATGAGGTGGATTAGGTATGGTTGTAATAACCCCTTAGGAGCTTGTCTCTCTGACTTTCCCCTGGCACAAATTTCACAAGTTGATACATGCTGCTGAATGTCAATAGTCATAGTTGGCCACCAAAATCTTCGTTTGATTAAGTCAGTTGTCTTTTGGATTCCCTTATGTCCTGCCAACACATGATCATGACATTCCTCCT
Source organism: Calotriton arnoldi (assembly GCA_963921515.1). NCBI lineage: Eukaryota > Metazoa > Chordata > Amphibia > Caudata > Salamandridae > Calotriton > Calotriton arnoldi. The sequence goes on along the minus strand of CAWUFW010000323.1, from coordinate 1,699,385 downwards.
TAGCCTTCTCCTGCAATTCTTCTGTGGGTAGGTGTTAGACTTGGCTTTTTCAGCGGGTTTACCCCCAGACTTTTTGCTTTTTGGCCTCCTGTTTTTGACCCTGTGTGTGTTGGTTTTAGGACTCTGGGCACTTTACCACTGCTAATCAGTGCTAAAGTGCATATGCTCTCTGTGTAAAATGTGTTATGGATTGGTGTTTCCATGATTGGCCTATTTGATTTATGTGTCAGTCCCTAGTAAAGTGCACTGCGAGTGCCAGGGCCTATAAATCAAATGCTGTTGTGGGCTGCAGCACTGGATTGTGCCACCCACGCAAACAGCCCGTAAAGTGTAACTCTGGCCTGCCATTGCAGAGCCTGTGCGCAGCCTGTGGCTGCCATGTCGACTTGGCAAGTGCACACACTTGCCAGTCCCTAAACCTTCCCTTTTCTACATGTTAGTCACCCCTAAGGTAAGCCCAAGGTACCCCTGTGGGCAGGGTGCATTGTATGTAAAGGTAGGGCATGCCCTGGTGTGTGAGGCATGCCCTAGTAGTGAATTACAGCCTATTTCGTTTTTCACTATTGCAAGGCTACCTGTTCCCCATAGGCCAGAATGGGCAGTTTTGATTATTACAGCTTATAATCCTAACTGACCCAGGGAACACGGTAGAAATTTGAGTTTAGTATGCCTGGACTCAGAATGATAAAATAGATCTTTTAGTGAAGTTGGTTTTAACATTCTGTGTTTGAAAATACCACTTTTAGAAAGTGGGTATTTTCTTGTCTAACCATCCAAGCCTGCCTCTGCTAGGTTGTGTATTCCTTGTCTGGAGTTTGAGTGACAGGGCTGGGGGATTCCAGGAGACAGAATGAGTCCGCCCAGTGGTGAATAGAGAGATCTGCATCTAGATGGGAGGGAGGAGTTGCACCTGGGACCTGAATAGGACTGTGCCTGCCCCCCACAGTGCTGGCTCCACCCCCTGTCGTGCGTCTGATGTCTCTGCCCTGGACTGTGAAAGAAGAGAAGGAATCATGTCAACAAAGTGCTCCAGGGCTGTGCTTTCCCTCCACAATGCTGGCTCCACCTCCTGTGGGGCGTCTGATGTTTCTGCCCTGCGCTGTGAAAGGAAAGAAGGAGTCTTGTCAACAGAGTGCTCCAGAACTGGTTTGGACTAGGCAAAGGCTTCTCTGCCTCCAGAGAACAAAGGAATTTGGGATATAAATATTGGGGCCCTGACCCCATGAATTTAGATCTCGCTGGAATCAAGGAACCTGTCAAGAAGAAGAGCTGGAGAGCTGCTAGGAGGAGTACTGCCCCTTTGCTGAGTTATTGCCTTGTTGGGTAGGCCTGCAGTTGCTGCTTCTGTCTTGGGCAGTGAAAGGACTGAACTTTCTACAAACTTGTGCTGAGTATCTCCAAGGGCCTGAAACCGAGCTGGCCTCCTGTTAAGAAGTCTCAGGGACTACAAAGACTTCACAAGCCTCTGGGTACCGCTTCTGGAACGCTGTTTCAGTTGCCACAGAGGAAGGGAACTGCAACCGACTCCGTCAACCGAATCCATCCCTGACCGGTGACCTGTTTGCACCGCAGACCGCATCGCCCCGCTTCGCATCGCAACCCTGGTCTCACCATAGGCGACGTCCGACGCCGTCAACACCGAGCCGCTGCTTGCACCGTGACCTGTGGGCACCGCAGTTCGCATCACATCGCTTCACTGAACCAGCCGGACCCGACCGACGCGGACGCTGCTACTGGCTCAACAGTCGTGACCACATCGCATTTGGGGCACCGCTCGCACGTTTGCGACGCACCGCTCCGACTCGCACCGCTGTCCGACGCCAGCTCCCGCCCTCCGGCTTGGTCGCCTGCATCGCAACCTGCCAGCACCGCATCGTACACCGTCTCGCCCTGCACCGCACGCCTTGGACTCACCGACTCCGTCTGCACGACGCTCATCGAGCCGCTGCCTGCACCGCATCGAGGGACACCGCACCTTGCATCGCTCCGTCTTGCACCGCAACCGCGACGAACGCCGACCGGCTCGTACACTCCGTACCAGCCACAACAAGAAAGGTACTGTGACCGAGTCTGTTCACGACTCTGCTGGCCCGTAGCGACGCGGTCGGCTGGAACTGTTGGACTCTGTGTAATTCAGCATCGCGGTAGACCCGGACGGGGCTACCGACTCGTACTGAACTTTGCTTTTGTGTTATTCCTGCAAAGAAGAAGTTACCTTATCAAGCATTCATTTTTAAGGTATAGTATTGTGGATTTTTGTTGTAATTGGTCTTGTCTTGAGTATATAAAAATATTGGTTATTTTTCTAAACTGGTGTGGTGTCCGTTTGTAGTGCTTACACTGTATTACTGTTGGTTATGTGCAAATGCTTTACACACTGCCTCTAGAACAAGCCTGACTGCTCGTGCCAAGCTACCAAGGGGGTGAGCAGGGGTTATTTTAGGAGTGTAACTCCCTTACCCTGACTAGGAAGAAGGGTCCCTACTTGGACAAAGGTGCAAGCCCTTGCCAACTAGAGATCCCATTTCTAACATTGGTTGTCAGCGGTGAGGATAGGACTTGTGTTTGCACTTGACTTTCAGTGATTGGTGTGCACTACAACCATATCGCAGACCATTACGTACCACATACTGTCTCTTCTTCTTTTGGCCTATTTTTGATCTTGCCAGTTTTCAACTCACTACTTTCATCATGCCTGAATCAACTGCATCATCCGTTGCATCTCTGGAAGTTATCTTTGAGGAGGATAGGTTGGAATCCTACGCCGTAAAGGAGCTACGAGCGATTTGTAAAAACCTGAAAGTCCAAATTAAAGGCCTCACAAGGAAGGAGGAGCTACAGAAGGCGCTGAGGGCCTGGGTAGCAGCCAGACATGCCAGTGGGCAGCCTGGTAATCTCAGTGAGGAGGTGGAGGAGCCTATTTCCAGGGTGGATGTGCTTTTGGGTGGGGGGAACCCGCCAGGTCAGGCAGCAGCAGTCTGTCCCCAGAGGAGCTGGAGGACAGGCGGGAGGCAAGGCAGTTTGAGCTGCAGAAGCTCAGGCTGGAGAGTGAGCAGGAGGAGAAGAGGGAGGAGAGGAGATTGGCCATGGAGGAAAAGAAGATGATCCTGGATCATGAGCGTAAAATGAGAGAGCTGGAGCTGGATTGGGAAGCCGGTAGGGCTTTGTCCAGCCCAGATGGTGGCAGCAAAAATGTAGTGTCTAGTACTGAGGATGAGGTACACACACACACACAGATTTGGGGCCCTGCTTCAAGGAGGGGGTTGACATACACCAGGGGGTTCAGGATTGTGAGGTTACTCCAGTGGTGCATAGTGTCCCTGAGGTGGATTGGGGAACTGGCACAGGGGATCATATTCCTGGTAGTGGGAGGGACACTCTACTGACTCTAGATGAGAGGTGCAGGGAGAGGGGTTCCCCCATGATAGAAGCCCTGGTAAGTGAGTATGGAGACCAGCCAGAAGAGTATGGGTTGAGAGACAGCAACAGTCAGACACTGTCTCACCGGTCTTGTGAGAATGATGTGGGGTACTTGTCTGAGGCACTGGATGGTTGGGTGAAGGGTAGTTTGGTTAACACCTATTTGGGGCTGTGTGATTCAACTGTTGGAGAGCATATTTTAAGTCCCTGTTTTCCAGAGCTATGCCAACACCCAGTGGAGTGTGAGTTTTCTGACCCCAGGGAGCTTGCACTGGAGGCAGACCTTTTGGTGGATTCCAGAGGGTCTGGAGAAGCATCTGGGGGTGACCCGGAAGGAAGTGGCTTAGGTATTTCCCAACCAAGGGTGGTGGGAAAGGTTCATGGTAGCCCAGCTAGGTCCCGGTGTCATGGGAAGGGTGTAGGGACTCACGTCCTGTCTCCGCGGAGAAGGAGTGGGAAGGGGCTGCGGCCCAAGGTGCCCGAAACCCAGTCCCAGAGCCTGGTTGCTTCCAGGAGGGAACACCAGGTGGGGAGCCTAGGCTGTACTGATAGGCCATCCATTGAGGGGGATCTCCTAGAGTCAGGAGAACCTGGAGCATCTGTAAGCGGAGCTCCAGTGGTTCTGGTGTCTGGCAGCACCGCTCCAGTTGGGAGGGTGCAGGAGTCCAGATGGAGGGGTGAGAGGGGGATGCGTTACCCAGTGGGAGAACCAGTGGGTCAGGGGCCAGCCAGAAGGGCTGAGCCTCCTAGCAGTGACCATGGTGACACCACTTCTGTCCTGGGGGATCTTCGCGCACAGTCAGATGGACAGAGGTCGGGAGATCTGCGCCAGGCAGACTGTCACACAACGCATGAGTCATGTGTTACCCTCAGGGGGGGCATGTGTGCTCCCAAGGAAGTCCTGGTGCGCCGGGCAGGTGCTCAGCTGCAGGGTTTAGTCCCTGGGTTGGGAGGCCAGGTTCAGGTCCTGCCTGACCTGGAGGGAAGGACGACTGTAAGCAGTGTCCTGACCGGTTTGTCTTCTAGGGGTACCACTCCAGGTGGGAGGGTGCAGAGCTCTGGAAGAGGGTGCAGAGGGAGGGAGTCCTCGCCTCTGACCCCGGTTCAACCTGAGGGTTTAGATCCAAGGGTGGTGAATCAGTTGCCGGGTCAAGGCCCTGAGCTGGTGGAAGAATTGTGTAGGAGGTCTGGTTCCAGCGTCCTGACAGTTTTTGGTTCTGAGGGTCCCTCTCCTGGGAGGAGAGTGCAGAACCCCAGAAGGAGAGGTAAGGGAGGAGAGCCTCGCCCGAGACCTCTGGTGAACCTGAGGGTGTGGACCCTAGGTTGAAGGATCAGTGGCTATTTCGAACTGCACTGATGAGAGGAAGAGTGGAGTATGGTTACTATGTACCAGGGGTTACTGCCCCCCACTTTGTGAGTTGGCAAGGACCAGTGGGTCAGGGGTTGCCCGCTCTGAGGTTGGAGCACCCCAGGACTGACCCTGGTGAGGCCACTTCTGGCCTAGGGGGTCTTCATGCTCTGTCAGGTGGACAGGAGGCTGGAGACCTGCGCCAGGCAGACTCTCACACAACTCATGAGGAGTGTATTCCCCTTGGGGGGGTTGGTGTACTCCCCCGGAAGTCCTGGGTTGCCAGGCACAGGTCCAGCCTAAGGGTACCGGCCCTGGGTTGGAGGACCAGGTTCAGGGTGTCCCCCCTGACCTGGGGGAAGGGGCAACTGCTAACAGTGCCACTACCAGTTTGTCTTCTGGGGGTGCCGCTCCAGGTGGGAGGGTACAGTGCCCCAGGGAGGAGGACTGGGTGTGGGAGAGCCTACCCCAGTCCCTTGTTCAGCCTCAGGGTACAGACCCTGGGCTGGTGTACCAGTTGCAGGATAGCACCCCTGAACTGGTGGGTGAATTGTGCAGAACGCCTGCCACAGGTGGCCTGACAATTCTGGAGTTGAGGGGACTGCTCCCGGTGGGGGGATGCAGTGCTCCAGGGAGGAGGACAGGGTGTGGGAGAGGCCACCCCAGTCCTGTGTCCAGCCTCAGGGTACAGACCCTAGGCTGGTGTACCAGTTGCAGGATAGCACCCCTAAACTGGTGGGCGAATTGTGCAAGGCACCTGCCACAGGTGCCCTGACAATTCTGGAAGGGGGTACCACTCCAGGTGGGAGGGTACGGAGCCCCTGGGAGGAAGACCGGGGGTGGGAAAGCCTACCCCAGTCTCCTGTCCAGCCGCCGGGTACAGACCCTAGGCTGGTGGGTCAGTGCCAGGATGTCATCCCTGGCCTGACCAGAGGGAGAGTGGACGAGGGGTGCCAGGCACCTGGGGCTACCGCCCCCACTCTCTGATGCCACAGAGGTTAGAGAGCCCTGAGAGGCATAAGGCCTGGGTCTCCCCACTGACAACTGTCGGTAGCCACTGTGGCTTACTGTCCTGGTGGACAGAGTTGCCCCTGGGAGGGGGACAGGAGTCACACCCCGGGGGTGGACTGGGCCACACCACTGTGTGGGCCATGTGGGCACTGTCGGCCTGTTGGGACACATCTGTGAGCAAAGTAAGTTTAGGTGCTGCACAGATAGGGTCCACAGGTGAGGAGAAGGGTTCCCCATGGGTCAGCTTATTGGGCCCTGAGAGTGAGGACAGAGGGATCCAACTGGGTTTAGAAAGGCGTAGAACCAGAACGTGCCCCCGCTGTTGTGGGCCAGGTCTATGTTCTATCGCCCCAAGCAGGGAAGTCCATCAAGGGATTGATTAGTCTACCCTGGCTTTAGGCTGGGAGGGGGTTGTGTTAGACTTGGCTTTTTCAGCGGGTTTACCCCCAGACTTTTTGCTTTTTGGCCTCCTGTTTTTGACCCTGTGTGTGTTGGTTTTAGGACTCTGGGCACTTTACCACTGCTAATCACTGCTAAAGTGCATATGCTCTCTGTGTAAAATGTGTTATGGATTGGTGTTTCCATGATTGGCCTATTTGATTTATGTGTCAGTCCCTAGTAAAGTGCACTGCGAGTGCCAGGGCCTATAAATCAAATGCTGTTGGTGGGCTGCAGCACTGGATTGTGCCACCCACGCAAACAGCCCGTAAAGTGTAACTCTGGCCTGCCATTGCAGAGCCTGTGCGCAGCCTGTGGCTGCCATGTCGACTTGGCAAGTGCACACACTTGCCAGTCCCTTAACCTTCCCTTTTCTACATGTTAGTCACCCCTAAGGTAGGCCCAAGGTACCCCTGTGGGTAGGGTGCATTGTATGTAAAGGTAGGGCATGCACTGGTGTGTGAGGCATGCCCTAGTAGTGAATTACAGCCTATTTCGTTTTTCACTATTGCAAGGCTACCTGTTCCCCATAGGCCAGAATGGGCAGTTTTGATTATTACAGCTTATAATCCTAACTGACCCAGGGAACACGGTAGAAATTTGAGTTTAGTATGCCTGGACTCAGAATGATAAAATACATCTTTTAGTGAAGTTGGTTTTAACATTCTGTGTTTGAAAATACCACTTTTAGAAAGTGGGTATTTTCTTGTCTACCCATCCAAGCCTGCCTCTGCTAGGTTGTGTATTCCTTGTCTGGAGTTTGAGTGACAGGGCTGGGGGATTCCAGGAGACAGAATGAGTCCGCCCAGTGGTGAATAGAGAGATCTGCATCTAGATGGGAGGGAGGAGTTGCACCTGGGACCTGAATAGGACTGTGCCTGCCCCCCACAGTGCTGGCTCCACCCCCTGTGGTGCGTCTGATGTCTCTGCCCTGCACTGTGAAAGAAGAGAAGGAATCATGTCAACAAAGTGCTCCAGGGCTGTGCTTTCCCTCCACAATGCTGGCTCCACCTCCTGTGGGGCGTCTGATGTTTCTGCCCTGCGCTGTGAAAGGAAAGAAGGAGTCTTGTCAACAGAGTGCTCCAGAACTGGTTTGGACTAGGCAAAGGCTTCTCTGCCTCCAGAGAACAAAGGAATTTGGGATATAAATATTGGGGCCCTGACCCCATGAATTTAGATCTCGCTGGAATCAAGGAACCTGTCAAGAAGAAGAGCTGGAGAGCTGCTAGGAGGAGTACTGCCCCTTTGCTGAGTTATTGCCTTGTTGGGTTGGCCTGCAGTTGCTGCTTCTGTCTTGGGCAGTGAAAGGACTGAACTTTCTACAAACTTGTGCTGAGTATCTCCAAGGGCCTGAAACCGAGCTGGCCTCCTGTTAAGAAGTCTCAGGGACTACAAAGACTTCACAAGCCTCTGGGTACCGCTTCTGGAACGCTGTTTCAGTTGCCACAGAGGAAGGGAACTGCAACCGACTCCGTCAACCGAATCCATCCCTGACCGGTGACCTGTTTGCACCGCAGACCGCATCGCCCCGCTTTGCATCGCAACCCTGGTCTCACCGTAGGCGACGTCCGACGCCGTCAACACCGAGCCGCTGCTTGCACCGTGACCTGTGGGCACCGCAGTTCGCATTGCATCGCTTCACTGAACCAGCCGGACCCGACCGACGCGGACGCTGCAACTGGCTCAACAGTCGTGACCACATCGCATTTGGGGCTCCGCTCGCACGTTTGCGACGCACCGCTCCGACTCGCACCGCTGTCCGACGCCAGCTCCCGCACTCCGGCTTGGTCGCCTGCATCGCAACCTGCCAGCACCGCATCGTACACCGTCTCGCCCTGCACCGCACGCCTTGGACTCACCGACTCCGTCTGCACAACGCTCATCGAGCCGCTGCCTGCACCGCATCGAGGGACACCGCACCTTGCATCGCTCCGTCTTGCACCGCAACCGTGACGAACGCCGACCGGCTCGTACACTCCGTACCAGCCACAACAAGAAAGGTACTGTGACCGAGTCTGTTCACGACTCTGCTGGCCCGTAGCGACGCGGTCGGCTGGAACTGTTGGACTCTGTGTAATTCAGCATCGCGGTAGACCCGGACGGGGCTACCGACTCGTACGAACTTTGCTTTTGTGTTATTCCTGCAAAGAAGAAGTTACCTTATCAAGCATTCATTTTTTTTTTTTTTTTTTAAGTTCAAGTAAAGGTTTATTTAGAGATTAAAGTAATTACAAAAAAAAAAAAACAATACTTCATACAGGCAATCATTTACCGATGCATAATAAACAGAAAAAGATATTTAAGAATACTATTGATATACAAAAATCTTCAAGGTAATAATAATATAACTTAAGGAATGATATGAATACATTCAAAGGTTCATAGATATTGTAAATATTAGTACAGGTCAAAAAATATACAATTGAAAGGGTGTAATAGGAAGTGATAAATTGAGCATAATTATGTAAAAACAAACAGTAGGAAGTCAGGGAGGCTTGGTAACTTCTTGCATTGAAGGAGCTGGTGAAGAAGTGTTCTTTGCTGTTGTATTCAGAAAGTGCGTGAGAGGAGACCAGAGGTGTAATCTTTTTGTAGCTAAAGAGATAGGGTGGACAAGGGCTGTATCTAAACGATGGTTATGGCATACCGCATACCACCATGCTAAATAGGATAATTTAGAAGAGTCTTTCCAATTTTTTGAAATCTGTTGAAACGCTACAGCCAGTAGCAAGTCAATAAGTCTTAGTTGGGGCTGATGCTCCCCCATTCCGGTGCTAAACTACCTAGGAAAATGTTGGTAAGGGAGAGGGGTGTTGTGGTATGAAAAATAACGTTGATCTGGTGCCAAACTTGTTTCCAAAATTTAAAAACATGTGTGCATGTAAATATCATGTGTTTGAGGTCAGCGTCACCTCGGGAGCATGTCCAACATGTGTTAGGATTTGTGTTGTGTATCTTGTTTAGGTAAACTGGGGTGAAAAACAAACGATTGTAGATAAAGAAAAGTGTTTGTGTTGTACTGGCCGCTCTAGAAGATTTCCTGAGTTTCATCCAAATTCTATTCCATAGAGTAATGGGCCAATTCGTTTCCAGATCAGATTCCCATGTAAGTTCTACTTTAGTTTTCTGTCTATTATCAGGAGGTGTCATTAGACGAGAATAAATATTGGAGGCTTTGGGGTTTATGAGCAGGAGATTGTGCCATGGGAATATGGGATGTGATTGTGAAGGGGGTGGAGCGGTGAGTTTCGCACGTGCCTCAATCATTACACTCTGCAAAGACATAAATTTGGGTTTAAAGGAAGGGGGTAAGTGATAAAGAGATTGCATTTGTGTAAATTGGATGGGTATGCCTTGGTCAAAAAATTGGTGCACCCAAAGTAGACCTTTATTCCTCCATACCTTCCAGTATATGGGTTTCCCTTTAAGAAGGATCAATTTATTATGCCAAATTGTGGAGTTGAGAAAAGTTTCTGAGTTATGTGTAGCTAAGTGAGGTGCAATAGATAATAGTTTACTTGATTGCTTAATTATGGGAGTAGAGAGTTTTTGTGGCTTCCGGGTAAAGGAGAGGTATTCCTGGAATGAGAAAGGGGTTAAAAATGAGAGTTCAAGATCCACCCAAAGAGGTCTAGTTTCAGATTGAGTAGTAATCCAATTTGACAGTTGTCTTAGTTGGAAGGCTTTATGATAATTAGAGAAATGGGGAAAGTTAACCCCTCCTTCGGATTTTGGTCTAGTTAATTTCTGTAGCGCCATTCGTGATTTTTTAGCATTCCATAAAAAGGAAGTTAGAATGGAATAAATTTTTTGAAAGAAGTTAGATGGAATGGATGTTGGTATGTTAGAAAGGATGTATAGGACTATAGGCGTGAGCATCATTTTGATAGTGTCTAAGCGTCCCCACCAAGATAAATAGAGGGGGTGCCATCTTGCAGTTAGTAATTTAAGTTTGGCAGAGCATTTATCAATGTTTAGAGAAATGGATGTTTTAATGGAGGAAGAGAACCAGATGCCGAGATATTTTATATGTTTAGAGTTCCAGGCGAAATCAGAAATCCTAAAATCCTCCCTGAAGGTGTATTTAGTTAAGGGTAAAATCTCACATTTCCCTTTGTTCAATTTATAACCTGACACCAGCCCATAATCTTCCACTTCTCCCAGAAAGGCTGTGAGGGAAGACTGCGGTTGGGAGAGAAAGACTAGAATATCGTCAGCGTATGCTGCTAATTTAATTTGTTGAGGGTCCGAGACAAAGCCCGTGATGGAATGATTTTGGCGAATTTTTGACAGAAAGGGTTCTAAGGCTAAATTAAAAACAAAAGGTGATAAGGGGCAACCCTGACGAACACCTCGTTTGAGACTGAAGTAAGGAGAGATAAGACCATTAGTTGATATTGCAGCTTTGGGATCAGAGTAAAGTAGGGCAATTAAGGATGTGATTTTTGGTCCAAAACCGAACGATTTGAGAGCATGGAAGATAAATGGCCAATAAACCCGATCAAAGGCTTTTTCCGCGTCTAACGCAATTGCTGCCAGAGAATCCGAATAATGTGATGATTTGGATATAATGTCAAAAAACAGACGTGTATTATCCGTGATACTGCGACCTTTGACGAAACCTGATTGTTCCTTACCAAGTAATAGTGGAAGATGGGGTTCTAGTCTTAGAGCTAGAGCTTTGGAAAAGATTTTATAATCTACGTTTACTAAGGAGATGGGTCTATAATTTTTGCAAAAGCGTAAGTCCTTTTCAGCTTTTGGTATTAGACAAATCAAGGCTTCAGAAAAAGAGCCAATGGATTTATGTGAAGTGATGAAGGAAGAAATAAGAGAATATAAGTGTGGGAGTAATAAATGAGCAAAGTGTAGGTAAAATTCCACTGTAAAGCCATCAGGGCCGGGGGCTTTGTCTTTTTAAGGGTTCTCAGAGCGTTGAGAAGTTCTGCTTGTGTAAGGTCAGATTCCAAAATTGTTAAATCCATCTGGGGATTGATGTGTTTTTGAATTGTGGAAAAGTAATGAGAAAGATCTGTATCTGAAGGTGTGCTTTCTGGTGTGTAAAGGGACTTACAGAAGTGTACAAATTCCTGGAGGATTTCAGGGTCCCCAAGTCTCGGTATCTGATTGTCATCTATAATGGAATCAATGTGAAGTTTTTGTTGTTTAATTTTCAAATAATTGGCCAGAAGTTTGCCTGACTTGTTTTGGCCCCCATAGTACTTAGCTGAAGATTTAAGTAAATATAAGGAGGCCTGTTTAGTGGTTGATTCATTAAAGGCGATCTTTGCATTAATGAGATCCTTGAGAGATTCTTTTGATTTGGAGGTATGAAAAGAGTGTTCGAGCTTTTTAATTTTATCAAGAAGTGTGTGGTGTGTTATGCGGAAAGCTTTGCGTTTGTTTGATACAAATCTAATAATAAAGTCTCTAGCAGTAGCTTTGAAGGCATCCCATACTGTGTGAAAGGAAACATCTGTCGTTAGGTTAATAGAGAAAAACTCTTGAGAGAAGGATACAAAAGACGAATTAAATTTAGGATCCAGGAGTAAAGAGTTATTGAAACGCCATTTTTTGGGAGATGTGGAGTGGCTTGGAAGGTCCAATTGAATCGAAACAGGAGCATGATCTGAAATAAGTATAGGGCCTATATCAGCAGAGCGTAGGGATTGGGAAATGTTCCGTGAAATAAAAATATGGTCGATTCGGGATTGTGTTTGGTGAGGATGAGAAAAAAGAGTATTCTCTTGTAGATGGATTACAAAGGCGCCATGAGTCTAATAAATTTCTTTGTTCAATGGTTTGTATGAAAGCTTTGTGCGCTGCATTTGAGGTAAAATGGGAGTTAGAATTTCTGTCTATGAATGGATCCATCACTTGATTGCAATCGCCTGCAAGGATGAAGTTCTCTGACGGATATTTGAGGAGCAGTTGGGAGATGCGTGACCAGAAACTAACGTCTCCATTGGTAGGGGCATAAACATTGAGCAGTGATAATGAAGTCCGTCCTAACAAGAGATTTGTGAAAACCCACCTTCCCTCTATGTCAGATTCTTGAGAGACAAGCTGGGCCTTCAGTGTTTTGTGGCAGAGAGTTATAACCCCATTCCTTTTGCCATCTCCTGGCGAGAAGAAAACTTCGCCAACCCAATTTCTTTTGAGTTTTAGTGATTCACTTTCAGTGAGATGAGTTTCTTGTAATAATACAATATTAGCATCTAACTTTGATAAGTGGGATAAAACCCTCTGTCTTTTAATGGGGGAGTTCAAGCCTCTGACATTCCATGAGATAATTTTTAAGAACATGTATGAGTTAGGAGTGATTTAGACATAAGTGAACCAAGAAAACTTTGTACATTGTGAACAATAGTATTTCCAATAAATTTAGCAACAATAAGAAAATAAAGTATGGGAAGAAAACTTATCTTAAGTACGAAGATATTGAATATGGAAACCAATTGAAGAAAAAAGAAAGAATAGAATATATAAAGAAGAAGAGAAGGTATACTATAGGTAGCAATACTTATGCACACTTCAACAATGAAAGCAAAAAGAAACCTTGAAGTAAACCTTATATTCAGTACGAAGATATTGAAAATTAAAACCAATTGAGAGAAGCTGAAAAGATATGAGAAGTGGAGAAAGGAAAAAAGGAAGATTGAAAAAAGAGACATATGATAGAAACATGTGTGATAAAAGGAAAGAAGAGGGAATAAAGGAGGAGGAGCGAAGGCTGTAAAATAGAAGATAAGATAAAGGAACATACCTACATAAAAGTCAAAACAATGGAAGGGTGGGGGGAGAGACCACATGGAACGATGACGCACCCGGACTCCAAGAGGTGAGGCAGGGAAGACCTCGGGATGTAAACAATATGCAAAGCTAGTAGATCAGGCACATGGGGTCAGGTCCTGTGCGACAGGGGACAGAGGAGACAAAGGACACAAATGGTCAATACAAACAGAATGAAATATGACATGACATATTGTAATATTAGACACTATAAGGTGATAACCTGAAATAGAAAAAATTAATGAGAACAAACAAACCACTGCAGCATGGTAGCATCTACTCTAATATTCGTAAGTAGAACAACATAGTGAAAATCTAAACCTTATGCAGGTGTATAACGGAAGAAGAGTTATTTAAAACGAGTGCTGGAGATGTCCATCTTTTCTGGGCATTGTGTATGAAGGAAACTCTTCAGTCTTATTGGATCTTCGTATGTCACGGTGTTGTTGTTAAAGGTGACTTTAAACAGGCAAGGATGAAATAATCCGAAACGTGCCCCAATTGAACGTAGCGCTGGACGCATAGCCAGGAATTCTTTACGTCTATCCGCTGTGGATTTGGCATAGTCCTGTGAAAAGAACAATTGGTGCCCTGAAAATGAAATACGCTTCAGGAGTCTGACTGCTGACAATACTTTGAGGAGGTCAGTATACTCAAGGAAATACAATATGACTCCTCTCGGTCTCTTCGTACTTGAGGATGAGGAATGTAATGGGCCCAGTCTATGAGCACGTTGTATGTTGAGAGTAGTGTCCTCCGGTAGATTTAGTATTGACGGTAGAAATTTTTGAAAGAAGGAGATGGGATCTGACCCTTCCACACCTTCCGATAGTCCATAAATGCGTAAGTTATTACGCCTATTCCTGTTTTCAAGGTTTTCCACCTGTTTGTGCAAGGATGTAATCTGGGACTGAAGAATTTCTACTTTGGTAGAAGATGCACTGAGAGATTCAACTGTGTGTTCAACCTTGGTGACTCTTTCTTCCAGTTTTTCCCATCCGTCAGTTAGAATTTGTATTTTAGAGTTTGTCTCTTCAACAAATGGTCGCAAAGCCCGGATTTCCTCCAAAAGAAGATCCATGGAGACAGATGAAGATGGCTTTGGTGGAGAAGGTGGATCTTTTTTAAGGCGCTTAGTTGTTGCTTTAAAGGAAGAGGAGCCATTAGCCGTAGCTGAAGAAGCAGCTATTTTGGATGTTGGTGCTTGGGAGTCTTCCATTTGAATAAAGTTTGCACGTGGCTTTGAACGAATAATGAATCTGCGCTGTGAGGATGTTTGCACTGAAGATACACTTTTTAACCTACCCATACAATGGGAAGAATTAAAACCTATACAGAAGAGGTCTTGAATACCTGCAAAACAAAGCTTAAATGCGCAATTCCATCTAATAATAATATAGATGATAAACTGTGATGAAAATTACGAGCACTAGGCGCATGACAGGTTATCAGAACATACATTGACCAATAAGCATGAAACAGGATATAAAAGTGGTAATTGTATGCTTAATGAGAAGAAAGTGTGTGTGAAGAGTAAATTACCACATTTTCTTTTTTTTTTTTTCTTTTCACAAAAACTTGACCAGAACAGAGCGAGCCAAGCAGCATGCTAAACTTAATGCTTCAGGCAGGAGCGCCATATTAAATAAATAACTGTGTGGTACATTCATATAACATTACAGGCTCTGAAGAAAAAGTCAGTTGAAAAATGCATATGGTTTCACATACACCGACTAAAAGTAAAGGAATGAGTTTACTGAAATGTCTATTTAACGTGCATTAATACAAATGACAAGCACGTTTAGAAAAAGGCCTTATTTCACCACTCTGCAATACTTTTAGTGTCAAACATCAACATTTAGCAAGTGAATTATTGCCTTCCTTGAAGAGACACAGCGCGTGGTGAAAGACGATCCCCTCAGCCTGCAGGCAGCCTTGGTGTGTTTAGTCAGGCGTGACAGAGGTTAAAGAAAGGGCAGTGCACGACGAAATGAGGTGAGAAAACACTGCAGAGCTCATCCGCCCAAAACATTTAACACTGGTGTACTCCGTCTCCAACCATAAATTTATGCAGTCAGTCAGAATGCCACACGCGATAGTAAAAACGGCTCCCTCATCGCGCGCATAACAATAAGGCAGCTGTTGCCACTGACTCAGCCGTGAGGAAAAATGCTTGGGAAAAGGTCAAGGCTTATCTTCAGAAAGACGAAAAGACCTCCGTCAGGAAGCGCTTACATTCCGACCTTCATTCCTACAATTTGCCGGCTGTCAGGACTCGGATGGTGCCAGAGAATCCCTCGAATAATCCCGCCGCCTCAGGCGAGTCACGGGAGTTCCGCCATCTTCCTCGGGCGCTAGCCACGCCCCCCATTCATTTTTAAAGTATAGTATTGTGGATTTTTGTCGTAATTGGTCTTTTCTTGAGTATATAAAAATATTGGGTTTTTTTCTAAACTGGTGTGGTGTCCGTTTGTAGTGCTTACACTGTATTACTGTTGGTTATGTGCAAATGCTTTACACACTGCCTCTAGAACAAGCCTGACTGCTCGTGCCAAGCTACCAAGGGGGTGAGAAGGGGTTATTTTAGGAGTGTAACTCCCTTACCCTGACTAGGAAGAAGGGTCCCTACTTGGACAAAGGTGCAAGCCCTTGCCAACTAGAGATCCCATTTCTAACAGTAGGTATAGTGCACCTTCTCGAAAGGGTAAACTGTCTCGGATTTCTCTGTTGGGCATTTTCAGCGCCCACTCCTGCATTTCTTCGTCGCTCATGACTTTTTGGACTGAATTCTCCAGGGTACTCTCGAGAACCGCACCAACAAATCTTTCCTCTTCTATAATATTTTGATTCTCTAATTTTTCCGGGATGTCTTCGGTGCCGATTCTTGATAAAGCATCTGCCTAGCCATTTTTCGTTCCAGGGTGATATGTGATTACAAAGTCATAATCCGCAAAATACAAGGACCATCTAGGTTGTCGTGGGGTTAAAGTTCTTGCGGATTTTAGAAATTTTAGATTTCGATGGTCAGTGTAAACTGTGATGGTATGCTTCGCCCCAAGCAAATAGTGCCTCCATTCCTTGAAGGCGTCCTTGATGGCTAGCAACTTTTTTTCCATTATGGTGTAATTCACCTCCGCTGGGGTCAGTTTTCGAGAATGGTAGGCGACAGGATGAAGCTGGCCCGTTTTCTTATGTCTTTGTGACAACACTCCAACCAAAGCTAAATTCGAGGCATCAGCTTCCACGTAAAATGGCTCTGATGGATCAGGATGTAACAAAATGGGTTCTGTAGTAAAGGCCTCCTTTAGTAGCACAAATGCTTCTTCTGCCTCCTTTGTCCATTCGAAAGGAACTCCTTTCTTTAGTAATTTCGTAATTGGCACCAGCTTCTTAGAAAATTATTAGATGAACCTCCGGTAGAAGTTTGCAAATCCGATGAAGCTTTGCACCTCCTTGACTGATTGCGGTGATTTCCACTCCAGTACAGCATCCACCTTGCGTTTGTCCATTGTTATTCCTTCAGGAGACAAGATAAAACCCAGGAACTCCACTGAAGTTACTCCGAATGCGCATTTTTCCAGCTTTACAAAAAGACTATTTTCTCTCAATCTTTGCAGAACTCCTTTGACGTGCTTCTCATGTACTTCTTCGGTATCAGAATATATCAAGATGTCGTCTATGTACACCATAGCACACTGATCAATATATTCCTTCAGAACGTCGTTGATGAAGTGTTGAAAGGCTGCCGGGGTGTTACAGAGGCCATAGGGCATTACTTGATATTCGAAGAGCCCGTATTTGGTCCTGAATGCAGTCTTCCACTCATCGCCTTCTTGGATAGGTACAAGATGATAGGCCCTCGGAGGTCCAGTTTGGTATAAATTCTTGGACCTTTAACTTGATCCAGGAGGACCGAAATTAATGGCAGGGGGTACAGATTCTTTACAGTAATTCGATTAATCGCTCTATAATCGATACACGTTCTTAAATTGCCCCCATTTTTGGGTATAAAAAAAAGTGGCGAAGAGACAGGTGATTGGGATAGTCGGATAAAACCATTCTCTAAATATTTCTGTAAATAATCCTTAGGATGAGCGTTTTCATTCTCTGTCAGAGCATAGATGCGACTGCAGGGCAAATTGGCTCCAGGCTCTAACTCTATCTTGCAGTCGTACGTCCTATGTGGAGGAAGCTTTTCTGCTTCCTTTTCACTGAAAACATCACTGTACTCCATGTATTCTTCTGGCAGTTCAACTGTGTGTATTATACACACACTGGCTCCATTATCACAGAGATGCGTGGCTGGCATCACTCTCTGATCCCGCTTTGAGTTCTGATAGCAATTCTCCTTGCAAAACTCTGAATCCATAGTTATAGTTCTGGAACTCCAATCGATTGTGGGGTTGTGCTTGGTGAGCCAGGGCAATCCCAGTATTAACTGAAACTGCGGAGCGTCAATCAGGTTACATTGTAGTTGCTCACAATGACCATCTGCAGTTTCTAACTCCACCAGCTCAGTGTGACTCACTATGGGTCCTGAGGATAAATTGGTGCCATCCACTGCCCTGACTGCTTCGCTCTTCTCCTTCTTGATGGCCTTTATTCCCATTCTCTACGCAAACCGCAAATCACAAACATTACCAGTGGCTTCTGAATCCACCATCACTGTGGTTCCTTTCAAACAGGTGTCTCTGAACCTAATGTCATATGCATGATTAAGTGAGGCGAGGAAGATTGTAAGGTATTCGCCAATGTGTGGTTCTTTGGAGTTGTATCCAAGCTCGCACCCACCAGTCCAACTCCTCCTACTGGTGGTACTTCCAGTTTTCCTTCAACGCTTGTTTTGGCTTTTTAGGACAATTTCGAACAAAATGTCCTTCCACTCCACAGTACAGACACTGCGTATTCAATCTGCGTTTCTCTTTCTCCTCCTTTAATAGGGGACCTCGTACCGTCCCTATCTGCATAGGCTCTGTACTATGCTGAATGTCAACCGCTCTGGTTACTTCGGGCCTGGCTCGTTCATAACGCGGAACACTTGGACGGAATTCTCTTCTCTTCTCACCTCTTCTCTCACTTTGCCGGAAGTCAATTTCCATCACTAAATCGATGAGAGCCGAAATTTCAGTTGGCCAATTATGGGACTTGGGCGAGAGCATCTTTCAACTCTTCCCTCAAACCACGATAAAAGACTGCAGCGTGTTTGTTCTCTGGCCAGTTCGTTTCTACCACTAATTTGTTAAATTGAGCCAGATAAGCTATTAGTTCATGATTACCTTGTTTAAGTTCAAGTAATTCGTTATCTGTGGCTTGAGACACTCGACCACGATCAAAAATTCTGTGAAACTCTTTCTTGAACTCCTCTAAGATATAAACCATCGGGTCGTTTCTCGAAACCAATGGCATGGACCATGCGGCAGCGTCTCCACTCAGATATGATAATATGAATGCTACACGTGAAAGGAACTCCTTTCTTTAGTAATTTCGTAATTGGCACCAGCTTCTTAGAAAATTATTAGATGAACCTCCGGTAGAAGTTTGCAAATCCGATGAAGCTTTGCACCTCCTTGACTGATTGCGGTGATTTCCACTCCAGTACAGCATCCACCTTGCGTTTGTCCATTGTTATTCCTTCAGGAGACAAGATAAAACCCAGGAACTCCACTGAAGTTACTCCGAATGCGCATTTTTCCAGCTTTACAAAAAGACTATTTTCTCTCAATCTTTGCAGAACTCCTTTGATGTGCTTCTCATGTACTTCTTCGGTATCAGAATATATCAAGATGTCGTCTATGTACACCATAGCACACTGATCAATATATTCCTTCAGAACGTCGTTGATGAAGTGTTGAAAGGCTGCCGGGGCGTTACAGAGGCCATAGGGCATTACTTGATATTCGAAGAGCCCGTATTTGGTCCTGAATGCAGTCTTCCACTCATCGCCTTCTTGGATAGGTACAAGATGATAGGCCCTCTGAGGTCCAGTTTGGTATAAATTCTTGGACCTTTAACTTGATCCAGGAGGACCGAAATTAATGGCAGGGGGTACAGATTCTTTACAGTAATTCGATTAATCGCTCTATAATCGATACACGTTCTTAAATTGCCCCCATTTTTGGGTATAAAAAAAAGTGGCGAAGAGACAGGTGATTGGGATAGTCGGATAAAACCATTCTCTAAATATTTCTGTAAATAATCCTTAGGATGAGCGTTTTCATTCTCTGTCAGAGCATAGATGCGACTGCAGGGCAAATTGGCTCCAGGCTCTAACTCTATCTTGCAGTCGTACGTCCTATGTGGAGGAAGCTTTTCTGCTTCCTTTTCACTGAAAACATCACTGTACTCCATGTATTCTTCTGGCAGTTCAACTGTGTGTATTATACACACACTGGCTCCATTATCACAGAGATGCGTGGCTGGCATCACTCTCTGATCCCGCTTTGAGTTCTGATAGCAATTCTCCTTGCAAAACTCTGAATCCATAGTTATAGTTCTGGAACTCCAATCGATTGTGGGGTTGTGCTTGGTGAGCCAGGGCAATCCCAGTATTAACTGAAACTGCGGAGCGTAAATCAGGTTACATTGTAGTTGCTCACAATGACCATCTGCAGTTTCTAACTCCACCAGCTCAGTGTGACTCACTATGGGTCCTGAGGATAAATTGGTGCCATCCACTGCCCTGACTGCTTCGCTCTTCTCCTTCTTGATGGCCTTTATTCCCATTCTCTCCGCAAACCGCAAATCACAAACATTACCAGTGGCTCCTGAATCCACCATCACTGTGGTTCCTTTCAAACAGGTGTCTCTGAACCTAATGTCATATGCATGATTAAGTGAGGCGAGGAAGATTGTAAGGTATTCGCCAATGTGTGGTTCTTTGGAGTTGTATCCAAGCTCGCACCCACCAGTCCAACTCCTCCTACTGGTGGTACTTCCAGTAATTTGGTCAGAGCTGTCAGTCCTCCTTCCCACCCAGCCAGATGTCCCACCATGGAACGTGCTTCCATTGCAGGGAGTGCAAGTTGTCTTTCAGGATGTCAGGCCCCCCCATAAACAATAAACCCACCCCCGCATGCCCCCGGGACTTGGGCCACCCGGGGGCAAATTTGCATCGAAGAGCGGGAGACCGCGCTTCGATTTTTTTTTTTTCCGGCAGGATCCGCGCACCCTGAGCGCATCCTGCCGATTTTTTTTTTTTTTAAATGCTTTTTTCTGCCCAGGGGGTCCTTGTGGGACCCCCTGAGCAGACCTAGGGGGTCAGGGTGTTTCTACCCTGCCCCCTTTGTGCGTTTGCACACTTGCGATTTTTTTTTTTTTTTGCTCGGCGGGATTCAATCAATCAATCACAGAATTTGTAGAGCGCACTACTTACCCGCGAGGGTCTCAAGGCGCTGGGGAGAGGGAAGGGGGGGGGATGCTGCTACTGGTCGAACAGCCAGGTCTTGAGTAGCCTCCTGAAGGTCAGCAGGTCTTGGGTCTGTCGTAGGCTTAGTGGAAGGGTGTTCCAGGTCTTGGCGGCGAGGTGTGAGAAGGATCTGCCGCCGGTGGTTGTTCTTCGAATGCGAGGGACGGTGGCGAGGGAGAGGTCGGCGGAGCGGAGCTGGCGGTTGGGGACGTAGAAGAAGAGTCGTCTGTTGAGGTAGGCTGGGCCAGTTTTGTGGAGTGCCTTGTGTGCGTGGATGAGGAGTTTGAAGGTGATCCTCCTGTCGACGGGGAGCCAGTGCAGGTTCCTCAAGTGGGGGGTGATGTGGCTGTGGCGTGGTGCGTCGAGGATCAGTCGTGCGGAGGCGTTTTGTATGCGTTGCAGTCGCTTGATGAGCTTGGCCGGGGCTCCCGCGTAGAGGGCGTTCCCATAGTCCAGTCTGCTACTGACGAGGGCCTAGGTGACTGTTCTTCTTGTGTCTGTCGGGATCCACCTGTAGATCTTGCGAAGCATGCGGAGGGTGTTGAAGCAGGAGGAGGAGACTGCGTTGACTTGCTTGGCCATGGAGAGCGTTGAGTCGAGGATGACTCCCAGGTTGCGTGCGTGGTCGGTGGGTGCCGGGGCTGCTCCCAGCGTCGTTGGCCACCAGGAGTCGTCCCAGGCTGAGGGGTTGGAGCCGAGGATGAGGACCTCCGTTTTGTCCGTGTTTTGATTCGCGCACCCTAAGCGCATCCCGCCGATTTAAAAAAAAAAAATGCTTTTTTCTGCCCAGGGGGTCCTTGTGGGACCCCCTGAGCAGACCTAGGGGGTCAGGGTGTTTCTACCCTGCCCCCTTTTTGCGCTTTGCGCACTTGTTTCTGTCCCTCGGTTCTACCGAGGGACAAAATGGCTGCCAACACTTCCTGATTTGGAGTGTTGACAGCCAATTAGCATGCAGCTCCTGATCGGGAGGGTACGCGGACCCTACTTGGCCATAGATATATATGTGATTTTATTTGTGATTTTCTCAGAAACTACTGAACGGATTTACACCATTTAAGCAAAAGGCACGACACTGAACTAAGGGCTACCTCTTTGCCAAATTTGGTGTAATTCCGTTCAGCAGTTCAGGCTGTAGCCGCGATGAAAGGATCCTATGGAAAAATGAATGGGGAAAACACGTTTTGGGACCCCCCCTTTTTTCTCGGCCCCCGCTTGACGAATCAACCCGAGACTTTCAGGGTAGGAGCGGAGCGCCCCAACAAGTTGGAAGCTTTCGCGAAGATTCGTCAACCGGCGCAAGAGTTATTTCAAATAGAATGTTGCGGATTTCCTATGGAAAATAGGTTTTAACTATAACTATCTACTGGCGACCGCCAGTAGATAATATGTATATGTTCACAGCTATCTATATCTTATCTGTAATTTCCTCTCTCTTGTCCACAATGTAAATATCACTCCAAATTCTGCTTGGTGTGCACATCACCATGAATTCAGCAGATTTTCATTTAAATTCTGATTGGTGTGCACATCACAGTGAATTCGGCAGATCTGCATTTGAACAGACACAGGACGCGCCTCCCAATGTGGGGTAAGTTATTATTAAGATGTTTATTCAGAACATGTCATCTGCTGGCATCATCCATCTAACTGCCGTCGCCTCCTCAAACTCGCCCCCCAGATTCCATGTTCTATGTTCCATGGAATCTATAGCGACAATCCAACATGACAAGATGCAGCAGTTGCAGAGGGAGCACAATGTACAGATGGAGAATCTGAGCTCCAATTTGGGCTCCCTGACTGGGGTGCAGCATGATATATTCAGCCATATGTGTAGGGAGTTTTCAGTCACATCTTCTCCTATCTATGGTTCGGCTACATCTGGCCCACTACATCTGCCACAGTCACAGAAAGGGAGGCCCTGCCACAAGAGAAAACACCTGTGTAAAGTCCAAACACTTCAGTCCCTGCAACTGTGCACCGACCCCTCTCAGAAGGGGACGCCAGGTGGACCAGCAATAGAGGATGGCAAGACTTCCACCAGCAAGAGACGCAGAACCTAATTTCCTCCAGTGTGTGAGTACTATTCACTCTGTGGACTATTTTCTGGACACATTTACCTCTTTGATGACAGTTGTATTTTGGACATTTGACTTCAAACAATGTTGGCTCTGCAAAAATAGTTTGATTCATCATGATTGAATTTTTAATTTTTGGTTTAGTTGTCTGATTTCATCTTATTTTAAAAAAAATTTGGTTATGTTGAATAAAACAAAACTGACAAAATCAAATATTGTTGTTGTCTTTTATTTTTTTAATTGGCTAAATTCATTTGAAAATGTTAACATTAAATTGATTGTTTATTCATAAATATATTTCATGTCGGTAATGTGTCCCACATTTGCCAAAAATGAGTATAAGAAATACCACAAATTAATAACTAGTAGTGTATTAGATTGGAAGAAATACATCTTTGTCATTTTTGTCAAAAGCATTACAACCCATGCATAACCCATATACTTGGTGCCTTTTTCTCATTTACAGTTCCAGACCTTGCTACCATGGAAGAATGTAATATATTCAAATACATCACATTAAATGGCCCCCATTAGGAATCCCACATCAATTACACCAATAGTCTAAATCATGGCAGTACTACATTTAGTGGCCATGAGATCATCCCAATACAGGGTATCAATATCTGGTGCAATGTCACAAACAACTCTAAGGGGCCGATTCCGATTCGGGCCGGAAAACGTACCGACCGACTCGGAGCCGGAATTTATTCCGACCGACACGTACCGGTGCAGCCCGACCCGCAAAGTACGATGAAAAGCGTGCAAAATCCGACCGACTCGTACGGAACACAATACGAACGACCGAACCGCGCGGAAAACAGCTATCCGGCCGGAAAAGCACGCGAATCGAACCGACCGACACGCACCAGGAAGGATCCCGAACGAAACGTACCCGCGAACTCCGACCCACCAAGTACGATGCAACGCGTGGAAAACACGACCGAGTCGCACGGAGCTCAAGCCGTACGACCGACACGCATACAAAACAGCGAGCCGAAGCAACACAATACACCGCGACCGACGCGTACGCAGCACAGAAAACAGCACAAACACAGCGTGAACGAATCGGAGAAGCTCGCACGAGACAACTGCAAGGTCCGACTCGGTCAGAAGAACGTCTCCTACATGCACAAAAAGTACAAAGGGAAAAACACAAAAAAAAAGGCCAAACAAGCAATTACCAAGCCAATAAATACTGGGGGGGAACAGGGAACATAGACACACCCACAACTCCACCCATATAAAGGACACAAATCCCTACCATGATCCTTTGCAAATTCAAATGACCTGCCAGCACTCAACACCAACAGACAGCAACCACACACACACTCACAGCTCATCCATCACACAAGCCACACACCATCAGCACCTCAAAAAATAGCACCCTCACATACACCCAGCAAAACACACACTCACACACCCTCACTTGCACACCCCCACACACATCACTCACCACCACCACCCATCACCATGCCCCCAAAGAACAATCCAAAGTTCCTAGATAGTGAATTGGAAGTCCTGGTAGATGAGATCCTCAGGGTAGAGCCACAGCTGTTTGGTACACTGGTCCAACAGACCCCCATGTCGCAGAAAACCAAGATGTGGGAGAGGATCGTCGACAGGGTGAACGCACAATCACCATGTTTGCGCACAAAGGAAGACATCCAGAACAGGTGGTATGACGTGCGCAGGAGGGTCAGGGACCTACTGAAGAAGGACTACCTCCTGAGCCAATACACCGGCAGTGGCCCTCCTGCCAAACCAGTATACCTCAGGCCCTGGGAGGAGAAGGTGCGGGCCATCCTACCACCAGTGAGCGTATATGGACTAGAAAACATCCCAGAGCCTGGTGAGTACACAACAAATGTACACAATATTGTGCGACAATACACACACATCACTGTCAAGGGGATAGTCAAACCATGCACCCTTAGCAAATACACACCAACCAAAACATAATCATCCCAAGATGTGTATGTCAGTCAGATAAACACAACACATGCCATCTCATAGTGATATGTAACTGTGTCATCACATGTACAAACACAACTACAAATACAGCTATGCAGTGGCACAAATATAACTAACAAACACAGCCAGATATGTAGCCACCACCACAACACCACCTCACAGGGAAGCCCACTGAAAGGAAGGAATCCTGTGTATGCTGGGCAAGTCAGTGTAGCCAATAGCATCATGGGAGTTGTAGTCACAGATATTGCCCACCCTCACAATGCGCCCATCAACACCACCATGAACCATGCTCACATCACAGGGAGTGGAAAACAACTGACAAGATGGCTGACACTGGCTACTGCTGTGGGGAGCACAAGGCCCTGCTGGCAACTGTGCACCAACAAACAGCAGGACACCACTGACTGACATCCTGAGAGCAAACTTGCACTCCCTGCAATGGAAGCACGTTCCATGGTGGGATATCTGGCTTGGTGGGAAGGAGGACTGACAGCACTGACCATAGTTACCAGCAGCTCTACTCACACACACCCCTAACACAAACTCCACACAACTCACCTGGGAGAATGCATTGCCTCACACTCTAATCAAATATCCCACAAAGAACCACAACCCTGGGTCATGCTGTGTGAAGCACAGGGACACACATGGGACTTGTAGCCAAACTAACCCCAGGATAACACTGTCAGCCATCTTGTCAGCACAGGCACACAACCCCACAGGGAAGCAGAGTCAAAAGGAAGGAAGCATGGGCATGCTGGGAAGGGGGTGAAGGCAATAGCATGATGGGAGTGGTAGTCACAGCCCAACATCCCCCACCCACATGGCCCAGCAAGCTCACACCCAAGCATGCACACCTCACAGGGAGTGAAAAGCCACTTCAAAGATGGCTGACACTGGTGCTCAGTTGTGGGGAGCACATGGCCCTGCTGGGAACTGGGCACCAACCAACAGCAGGACACCACTGTCAGCCATCTTGCCATTGCTGTCACACTCACACACAGTGAAGTCCACTCAAAAGGAAGGAAGTATGGGCATGCTGGGAAGGGTGGTGGAGGCAATAGCATGATGGGAGTGGTAGTCACAGATATTGGTCACCCTCACAACTGTCCCATCAACACCACCCTGAACCATGCGCACATCACAGGGAGTGGAAAAGAACTGACAAGATGGCTGACACAGGGTACTGCTGTGGGGAGCACAAGGCCCTGCTGGGAACTGTGCACCAACCAACAGCAGGACACCACTGTCAGCCATCTTGCCATTGCTGTCACACACACACACACAGTGAAGTCCACTCAAAAGGAAGGAAGTATGGGCATGCTGGGAAGGGGGGTGGAAAATGGTGCTTCTCCCCACGGCAGGGGCCGCCGTGTAGAAATGTGAAAGGCCCCCCAAGCCCCTTGGACCGCCACCCCCCGGGGCTTTATAAAAAATGATGGCGGGAGGGCTGTGCGCTGCAGCTCGCCTCCCTGCTTCCTGTGATAATAGGATAAAGCCGGGAGAAGCACCATTTTCTACAATCTCAAGAAAAGGCTGTGGAGTGGAACTGTTCCACATCATGAGGCACGGCGCTCTTATGCGTAAAATAAAGCCCGCTTTTCCTGCATTCCATCCTACTAAGGAAAATAAAGGAGTTAAGAGACTTTAATACACTGTACCTACTATAGGAAAATAATGATACTCACCATTGGGGACTATAAGTTCCAGCATGCCATTAGGCTAGTGTTGCCACGCCCACGAAGTGCGATGATGTCAATTTGCCAATAAAAAGAGTTAATGGTGAGCCCACGGTGTATTCCTGTCAGCCTGAGAAAAGAGGCGCAATGCCTCAAAACGCGTCGGCTTTATCCTATTATCACAGGAAGCAGGGAGGCGAGCTGCAGCGAGGCTTTTAATGAGAAGAACGCCGTCGAGTGCTCTCCCGTTGCTTAAGGGCATTTGGTTTTTCATATATATATATATATATATATATATATATATATATATATATATTATATATATATATATATATATATATTATCTACTGGCGGTCGCCAGTAGATAGTTATAGTTAAAACCTATTATCCATAGGAAATCCGCAACATTCTATTTGAAATAACGTTGGCGCCGGTTGACGAATCTTCGCGAAAGTTTCCAACTTGTTGGGCGCTCCGGTCCGCTCCTATCCTGAAAGTCTCGGGGTGATACTTCAAGCGGGGCCGAGAAAAGGGGGTCCCAAAACGCGTTTTCCCCATTCATTTTTCCATAGGAACCTTTAGTCGCAGCTACAGCCCGAACTGCTGAACGGAATTACACCAAATTTGGCAAAGAGGTAGCCCTTGGTTCAGTGTCGTGCCTTTTGCTTAAATGGTGTAAATCCGTTCAGTAGTTCCTGAGAAAATCAAAAGTAAAGTCACATATATATCTGGGCGGAGCCTAACCACACATGTCATCGTGAGATCTGATTGGCTGTCAGCACTTCATCCTGGAATTACTGGCAGCCATCTTGGGACCAATATAAATGATAGTACCTCATTGAAATGCATTGTAGTGAATAGAAGATTTTGAGGGTTACCAAAAGGAGAACTATAAAGGATGATAACAGGCTTTAGTTACATTAGAATTTATTTGTTGATGGTACCATACTAATTTTAGGAATTGTGGTGTATTCTAAGGTGATTTTACCATGTGAAAAACCTTCTGCTGGGATATCATGAATCATGTTTGAGAGAACACTATTTTCTCATGCTTGTCCCATGGAGGTTTGGAAGGTGCTCCAGAAGCTAAAATGAGAGCATATTTTCTGTAAATTCACATTATCTTTCTCACTCATCTGAGAATGAAGTCTGACATTCTCAGTAAAACATGTACATCCAACAAGGGCAGAGACTGTCAGTTGATTCCTTTGTGTTCTACTGCAGCTTCCCAGAGTGTTCTAAAGAACAACTAGAGTGCTAACAGCCTTACTTATGACAAAAGTATGGCACACCTGAAGCCATCTTGATTGGAATAAACTGGTAACACTTAAACAATTTAATTTAAAAAGGAACAAAATGATGGGGTTCATTTTGTCATAGAAGTTATGGTTAGTGCTGTAGAAAGAAAAATTAGGACATGTTTCAAGTGTGATATCAAATATCTTCCTGTTATATTTCAACAGGAGCAGCCTGCCAGTTGATGCCTTTGTGTTCTACTGCAGCTTCCCAGAGTGTTCTAAAAAACAACTAGAGTGCTAACAGCCTTACTTATGACAAAAGTATGGCACACCTGAAGCCATCTTGATTGGAATAAACTGGTAACACTTAAAACATTTAATTTAAAAAGGAACAAAATGATGGGGTTCATTTTGTCATAGAAATTATGGTTAGTGCTGTAGAAAGAAAAATTAGGACATATTTCAAGTGTGATCTCAAATATCTTCCTGTTATATTTCAACAGGAGCAGCCTGCCAGTTGATGCCTTTGTGTTCTACTGCAGCTTCCCAGAGTGTTCTAAAGAACAACTAGAGCGCTAACAGCCTTACTTATGACAAAAGTATAGCACACCTGAAGCCATCTTGATTGGAATAAACCGGTAACACTTAAAACATTTAATTTAAAAAGGAACAAAATGAGGGGTTCTTTTTGAAATAGAAATTATGGTTAGTGCTGCAGAAAGAAAAATTAGGGCATGTTTTAAGTGAGATCTCAAATCCTCTTCTATTTCATTAGAAAATTCTGACATGCAGACTGAAACAATCACTTTCAATACCAGCAGCAGACTACCAGTGAACTCCTGGTGAGCAGTAGCTTTACTCCAGTGATCTAATGAGCAACTAGAGTGCTAACATTCTGAATTTATGGCAGATGTGAGACACATCTGAATGCCTTCTTGATGGAATCAAAGTAAAAACTGAAAGCATTTCCTACTGAGGAGACTGCAGTAAATGAAGAAATTAGGAAACTTCATAACAAAGAAGTCTTCCAAGATGGCCACCAGTGAAAAAAGAGCCCAAATGTAGCACAAATATTACCCAGATGTAGCCCACATATAGCCCAATGACAAACGTGTGCAAAACACTTTTTATTTTTAGTTTTTTTGCAGTTTTATGTAGTGCAGACTGGTCAGGTATTGGAGCATTGCATCTTAAAACATGACCCTCCTACACTACAAAAACACCACTGCACTACCTTAAACCCTAAAACACTACCCCCAGCACGACCCCCTACACTACACAAGCACCACTGCACTATCCTAAACCCTAAAACACTACCCCCAGCACGACCCCCTACACTACCCAAACACCACTGCACTAACCTAAAACCTAAAACACTACCACCAGCACGACCCCTACACTACCCAAACACCACTGCACTACCCTAAAACATGACCCCTACACTACACAAACACCAATACACTACCCTAAACCCTAAAACACTACCCCCAGCACGACCCCTAAACTACACAAGCACCACTGCACTACCCTAAACCCTAAAACACTACCCCCAGCACGACCCCCTACACTACACAAACACCACTGCACTACCCTAAACCCTAAAACACTACCCCCAGCACGACCCCCTACACTACCCAAACACCACTGCACTACCCTAAAACATGACCCCCTACACTACACAAACACCACTGCACTACCCTAAACCCTAAAACACTACCCCCAGCACGACCCCCTACACTACACAAGCACCACTGCACTACCCTAAACCCTAAAACACTACCCCAGCACGACCCCCTACACTGCCCGAACACCACTGCACTGCCCTAAACCCTGAAACACCAGCCCCTGCATGACCCCTACACTGCCCGAACACCACTGCACTGCCCTAAACCCTGAAACACCACCCCTAGCACGACCCCTACACTGCCCGAACACCACTGCACTGCCCTAAACCCTGAAACACCACCCCCTTCATGACCCCCTACACTGCCCGAACACCACTGCACTGCCCTAAACCCTGAAACACCACCCCCAGCATGACCCCCTACACTGCCCGAACACCACTGCACTGCCCTAAACCCTGAAACACTACCCCAGCAAGACCCCCTACACTGCCCGAACACCACTGCACTGCCCTAAACCCTGAAACATCACCCCCAGCAAGACCCCCTACACTGCCCGAACACCACTGACCTAAACCCTGAAACACCACCCCCAGCACGACCCCCTACACTGCCCGAACACCACTGCACTGCCCTAAACCCTGAAACACTACCCCCAGCATGACCCCCTACACTGCCCGAACAACACTGCTCTGCCCTAAACCCTGAAACACCAGCCCCAGCACGACCCCCTACACTGCCTGAGCACCACTGCACTGCCCTAAACCCTGAAACACCAGCCCCAGCACGACCGCCTACACTGCCCGAACACCACTGCACTGCCCTAAACCCTGAAACACCAGCCCCAGCACGACCCCTACACTGCACGAACACCACTGCACTGCCCTAAACCGTGAAACACCAGCCTCAGCACGACCCCCTACACTGCCTGAACACCACTGCACTGCCCTGAACCCTGAAACACCAGCCCCAGCACAACACCCTACACTGCCCGAACACCACTGCACTGCCCTAAACCCTGAAACACCACCCCGTGCATGACCCCCTACACTGCCCGAACACCACTGCACTGCCCTAAACCCTGAAACACCACCCCCAGCGCGACCCCCTACACTGCCCGAACACCACTGCACTGCCCTAAACCCTGAAACACCACCCCCTGCACAACCCCCTACACTGCTTGAACACTACTGCACTGCCCTAAACCCAGAAACACCATCCCCAGCACGACCCCCTATACTGCACGAACACCACTGCACTGCCCTAAACCCTGAAACACTACCCCCAGCAAGACCCCCTACACTGCCCGAACACCACTGCACTGCCCTAAACCCTGAAACATCACCCCCAGCAAGACCCCCTACACTGCCCGAACACCACTGCCCTAAACCCTGAAACACCACCCCCAGCAAGACCCCCTACACTGCCCAAACACCACTGCACTGCCCTAAACCCTGAAACACCAGCCCCAGCACGACCCCCTACACTGCCCGAACACCACTGCACTGCCCTAAACCCTGAAACACCACCCCCAGCACGACCCCCTACACTGCCCGAACACCACTGCACTGCCCTAAACCCTGAAACACCACCCCCAGCACGACCCCTACACTGCACGAACACCACTGCACCACCCTAAACCCTGAAACACCAGCCCCAGCACGACCCCTACACTGCCCGAACACCACTGCACTGCCCTAAACCCTGAAACATCACCCCCAGCACAGACCCCCTACACTGCCCGAACACCACTGCCCTAAACCCTGAAACACCACCCCCAGCAAGACCCCCTACACTGCCCGAACACCACTGCACTGCCCTAAACCCTGAAACACCACCCCCAGCAAGACCCCCTACACTGCCCGAACACCACTGCACTGCCCTAAACCCTGAAACACCACCCCCAGCACGACCCCCTACACTTCCCGAACACCACTGCTCTGCCCAAACCCTGAAACACCAGCCCCAGCACGACCCCCTACACTGCCCGAACATGACTGCACTGCCCTAAACCCTGAAACACCAGCCCCAGCACGACCCCCTACACTGCCCGAACACCACTGCCCTAAACCCTGAAACACCACCCCCAGCATGACCCCCTACACTGCCCAAACACCACTGCACTGCCCTAAACCCTGAAACACCAGCCCCAGCACAACCCCGTACACTGCCCGCACACCACTGCACTGCCCTAAACCCTGAAACACCAGCCCCAGCACAACCCTGTACACTGCCCGAACACCACTGCACTGCCCTAAACCCTGAAACACCAGCCCCAGCACGACCGCCTGCACTGCCTGAAAACTACTGCACTGCCCTAAACCCTGAAACACCACCCCCAGCAAGACTACCTACACTGGCCGAACACCACTGCACTGCCCTAAACCCTGAAACACCACCCCCTGCACGACACCCTACACTGCCCTAACACCACTGCACTGCCCTAAACCCTGAAACACCACCCCCAGCACGACCCCCTACACTGCCCGAACACCATTGCTCTGCCCTAAACCCTGAAACACTAGCCCCAGCACGACCCACTACACTGCCCGAACACCACTGCACTGCCCTAAACCCTGAAACACCAACCCCAGCACGACCCCCTACACTGCCCGAACACCACTGCACTGCCCTAAACCCTGAAACACCAGCCCCAGCAAGACCCCCTACACTGCCCGAACACCACTGCATTGCCCTAGACTCTGAAACACCAGCCCCAGCAAGACCCCCTACACTGCCTGAACACCACTGCATTGCCCTAGACTCTGAAACACCAGCCCCAGCAAGACCCCTACACTGCCCGAACACCACTGCACTGCCCTAAACCCTGAAACACCAGCCCCAGCACGAACCCCTACACTGCCCGAACACCACTGCACTGCCCTAAACCCTGAAACACCAGCCCCAGCACGACCCCCTACACTGCCCGAACACCACTGCACTGCCCTAAACCCTGAAACACCAGCCCCAGCACCACCCCTACACTGCCCGAACACCACTGCACTGCCCTAAACCCTGAAACACCACCCCCAGCACCGACCCCCTACACTGCCCGAACACCACTGCACTGCCCTAAACCCTGAAACACCACCCCCTGCACGACTCCCTACACTGCCCGAACACCACTGCACTGCCCTAAACCCTGAAACACCACCCCACGACCCCTACACTGCCCAAACACCACTGCACTGCCCTAAACCCTGAAACACCACCCCCTGCACCGACCCCTACACTGCCCGAACACCACTGCACTGCCCTAAACCCTGAAACACCACCCCCAGCATGACCCCCTTTACTGCTCGAACACCACTGCACTGCCCCAATTCCTGAAACACCACCCCCAGCATGACCCCTACACTGCCCGAACACCACTGCCCCTAAACCCTGAAACACCACCCCTGCACGACCCCTACACTGCCCGAACACCACTGCACTGCCCTAAACCCTGAAACACTACCCCCTGCACGACCCCCTACACTGCCCGAACACCACTGCACTGCCCTAAACCCTGAAACACCACCCCCAGCACGACCCCTACACTGCCCGAACACCACTGCACTGCCCTAAACCCTGAAACACCAGCCCCAGCACGACCCCCTACACTGCCCGAACACCACTGCACTGCCCTAAACCCTGAAACACCAGCCCCAGCACGACCCCCTACACTGCCCGAACACCACTGCACTGCCCTAAACCCTGAAACACCAGCCCCAGCACGACCCCCTACACTGCCCGAACACCACTGCACTGCCCTAAACCCTGAAACACCAGCCCCAGCACGAACCCCTACACTGCCCGAACACCACTGCACTGCCCTAAACCCTGAAACACCAGCCCCAGCACGAACCCCTACACTGCCCGAACACCACTGCACTGCCCTAAACCCTGAAACACCAGCCCCAGCACGACCCCCTACACTGCCCGAACACCACTGCACTGCCCTAAACTCTGAAACACCAGCCCCAGCACCACCCCCTACAATGCCCGAACACCACTGTACTGCCCTAAACCCTGAAACACCAACCCCTGCACCGCCCCCTACACTGCCCGAACACCACTGCACTGCCCTAAACCCTGAAACACCACCCCCTGCACGACCCCCTACACTGCCCGAACACCACTGCACTGCCCTAAACCCTGAAACACCACCCCCTACACTGCCCAAACACCACTGCACTGCCCTAAACCCTGAAACACCACCCCCTGCACCGCCCCTACACTGCCCGAACACCACTGCACTGCCCTAAACCCTGAAACACCACCCCCAGCATGACCCCCTTTACTGCTCGAACACCACTGCACTGCCCCAATTCCTGAAACACCACCCCCAGCATGACCCCCTACACTGCCCGAACACCACTGCCCTAAACCCTGAAACACCACCCCTGCACGACCCCCTACACTGCCCGAACACCACTGCACTGCCCTAAACCCTGAAACACCACCCCCTGCACGACCCCTACACTGCCCGAACACCACTGCACTGCCCTAAACCCTGAAACACCACCCCCAGCACGACCCCCTACACTGCCCGAACACCACTGCACTGCCCTAAACCCTAAAACACCACCCCCAGCACGACCCCCTACACTGCCCGAACACCACTGCACTGCCCTAAACCCTAGAACACTACCCCCAGCATGACCCCCTGCACTACCTGAACACCACTGCACTACCCTAAACCCTAAAATACTCCCCCCAGCACGACCCCCTACACTACCCGAACACGACTGCACTGCCCTAAACCCTAAAACACTCCCCCAGCATGACCCCCTACACTACCCGAACACCACTGCACTGCCCTAAACCCTAAAACACTCCCCCCAGCACGACCCCTACACTACCTAAACACCACTGCACTGCCCTAAACCCTAAAACACTACCCCCCGCATGACCCCCTACACTACCCAAATACCAATGCACTACCCTAATCCCTAAAACACTACCCCCCGCACAACCCCTACACTACGCAAAGACCACTGCACTACCCTAAACTCTAAAACAATACCCCCCGCACTACTCCCTACACTACCCAAAGACCACTGCACTACCCTAAACCCTAAAACACGACCTCCAACACTACACAAACACCACTGCACTACCCTAAACCCAAAAAAACTACCCCAGCACGAACCCCTACACTACCCAAACACCACTGCACTACCCTAAACCATAAAACACTACCCCCAGCAGTACCCCTACGCTACCCAAACACCATTGCACTACCCTAAACCCTAAAACACTACCCCCAGCAGTATCCCCTACACTACCCAAACACCACTGCACTACCCTAAACCCTAAAACCCTAAAACACTAACCCCAGCACGACCCCTACACTACCCAAACACCACTGTACTACCCTAAACCCTAAAACACTCCCCCAGCATGACTCCCTACACTACCCAAACACCACTGCACTACCCTAAACCCTAAATCTACCCCCAGCATGACCCCCTACACTACACAAACACCACTGCACTACCCTAAACCTAAAACACTACCCCCAGCACGACCCTCTTCACTACCTAAACACAACTGCACAATTTGTTACAGGCGTTGCAACGCAGGCCTGTGGTGCTTACTGGAAGTACCTGGTGGGCTAGTTGGGCCCCAGGGACTCTCAGGATTCAAGGTGACCTAATCCCCCAACTTAAAACGCGCCACGGGGCGCGTTTGCACAGTGGTGAAGGGAGGGGCGGGGCCTCAGGTGACATGTGCGCAAACACGCCCTGTGGTGCGTTTTAAGTTGGGGAGTTAATTCCCTTTGAATCCTGGGGGCCAACTAGCCCACCAGGTACCTTCAGTAAGCACAACAGAGTTGCGTTGCAGAGAGGTGAAAAAGGTGCGTGGCCTCGGAACGCCTCTCTGCAACTCAGCTCTGTGGTCCTAACTGTAGGTACCTGGGGGGCTAGTTGAGCCCCAGGGACCCTCAGGATTCAAGGGAACTTAATCCCACAACTTAAAACGCGCCACGGGGCGCGTTTGCACACATGTCACCTCAGGCCCCCCCTCCCTTCACCACTGTGCAAACCCGCACTGGCTCTGGTTAGTCAGAGTCAGTTACCACCAGTACCCGTCTGAAAAAGTTGTGGGCACAGGATGATTTTGCAACAAGGCCTCTTTCTGCTCCTCTGTTGGTTCTTTCTGCACATCTTTTGCTTCTTTCTGTGCGTTTTTCTTCTTTCTTCACATGTCCTACCTCTGTTGGCATAGTTAGAAACTAGCATTTAAAAAACCTTTGAAATTCACTTAAAAAATCATAGGTTTCAGGCACGTTATAGTTAGAAATTAGCATTTAAAAAACCTCTGAAATTCACTGAAAAAACCATAGGTTTCAGACACGTTATAGTTACAAATTAGCATTTAAAAAACCTTTGAAATTCACTGAAAAAACCATAGGTTTTAGGGACAGTTATAGTTAGTTGGACATTGCACTCGTACAAAACCCGTGAAATTCCCCTGTTATAGTTAGTTCAGCTAACTATAACTCGCGCCCGCAATGCACTGCTGATGACGTCACATATTACATCACTCATGACATGGTCAGTGACATCACTGATGACATCACTGATGACATCTCAAATGACATCACTGATGACATCATCCATGTGATAATTTCATGCATCTTCTCACACCCTAATATAACTTTTGATACACCCACTCTAAATTACAGACTGCCATTCTCAAAACCATAGACACTCCAACACCAAAAACTACATACCCACTCACTGATTCTTAGGTCTACACACACATCCACTCACTCACCTGTACAGTCACTCATACTTACAGTCACTCAGTACAGGACTATCATATGCACTCATACACCTATATAAACACTCACACACCGCCACTCATCCATAGAGGTACTCACACACCTAGTCAGTCATGCAAAAAATTAATCACACACTGCCATTTACTCACCTATACAGTTATACACACACCAGCTCACTTACTCATACAAATACTAGCACATTCTTACGCTCTTATACAATAACTGATACAAGCACACACGCATCCATACAGCCACTCTCACAATAACACACTCTCACTTATAGCCATTTAAATACTCTAACACACATATATACTGCCTTTTACATATGTAGTTACTCGCACATGTACCACTGAGATATACATTCACTCACTAACACACCCATACACACACTCACCCACCCAAGCAGTCCATCACAGATGCACTCTTGAAATCATGCACCCAGTGAATCACCCACTCACACATCTATGTATAGAGTCACACACACCCCACCCACACAAACACTCAGGCAGCCATACAGATACTCAGAGAACCAATCAATAACCCATATAGACACTCATGTAGCTATTCGCAAATCCATGCATCCACTTACACACCAACAAACAGACGGATACAGACATTCACACAGTTTAGTCACTAACCCATGCATTCAGTAAGATACGTTTAATCACTCACTTGTAGAGTCAGTCACTCACGTACTAAATCATCCATTCAGACACTTATACACCCACTCATTCTTCAATACGCCTTTCCCTATATATATTAAACATATTTAAACTTTACAGAAACACACAGTCACTGGATGATGTCATCAGTGATGTCATCAGTGATGTCATCAGTGATGTCACTGACCATGTCATGAGTGATGTAATATGTGACGTCATCAGCAGTGCATTGCGGGGCGCGAGTTATAGTTAGCTGAACTAACTATAACAGGGGAATTTCACGGGTTTTGTACGAGTGCAATGTCCAACTAACTATAACTGTCCCTAAAACCTATGGTTTTTCAGTGAATTTCAAAGGTTTTTTAAATGCTAATTTGTAACTATAACGTGTCTGAAACCTATGGTTTTTTCAGTGAATATATATATATATATATTATCTACTGGCGGTCGCCAGTAGATAGTTATAGTTACAACCTATTATCCATAGGAAATCCGCGACATTCTATTTGAAATAACTCTCTTGCCGGTTGACGTATCTTCGCGAAATTTTCAAACTTCGTGGGGCGCTCCGGTCCGCTCCTACCCTGAAAGTCTCGGGGTGATACGTCAAGTGGGGGCCGAGAAAAAAGGGGGGTCCCAAAACGCGTTTTCCCCATGCATTTTTCCATAGGAAACTTTAGACACGGCTACAGCCCGAACTGCTGAACGGAATTACACCAAATTTGGCAAAGAGGTAGTTCTTGGTTCAGAAAGAACCCTTTTTGTTAAATGGTGTAAATCCGTTCAGTAGTTGCTGAGAAAATGAAAAGTAAAAAGTTAGTGATATCTATGGGCACGGAGGATTCGCGCACCCTCAGCGCACCCTGCGCGCACCGTCCCGATCACGAGCTGCATTTTAATTGGCTGTCAACATTCCGATTCAGGAAATGTTGGCAGCCATTTTATCCTCGGTAGAACCGAGGGACAGAAACAAGTGCGCAAAGCGCACAAAGGGAGCAGGGTAGAAACACCCTGACCCCTAGGTTTGCTCAGGGGTCCCACAAGGACCCCCTGGGCAAAAAAAATTTTTTTTTTAAAAATCGGCAGGATGCGCTCAGGGTGCGCGAATCCTGCCGAAAAAAAAAAATCGAAGCGCGGTCTCCGCGCTTCGATGTTAATTGGCCCCGGGTGGCCCAAGTCCCGGGGGCATGGTGGGGGATAATTTAATGTGTGGGGGCCTCAAAGGGCCCCCAAGCCCGGGGACCGCCACCCCCGGGGCTTTTTAAAAAATGGTGCGGGAGGGCTCTGAGCCCTCCCGCAGCCCGAGGACCACCACCTCCCGGGGCTTTTTAAAATTAATGACAACCTGTGTGGGGGGGCTCCAGCCCCCACACGCCCGAGGACCGCCACCTCCCGGGGCACTAAACATTTAAATATGGGGGTCCGTTACGGACCCAGAGCCGGGGACCACCACCTCCCGGGGCTTTGAACTGAATTGGAGGGGGCCGCGCGGCCCCTCCTGGAGCCCTTGATGGCCCTGGGGACCACCACCCCCAGGGCCGGCTCCTGCAGTGTCCCGGGGTGCCTACCCCGGGACACTGTAGTTTGCTATGGCAGGACGGGAGCCTCGCGGCTCCCGTCCTGCCATAGCAAACTGCTTTGGATATTGGAAGAGAGAGCAGGAAACCTGCTCTCTCTTCCAATATCCAAAGCACATTGCTTTCCACATGGGGAGCAGCATGTCAGCTGCTCCCCATGTGGAAAAGCAATGCCGGCTCCCAAGGGACGCGGGGAGCCGGCGGGACTGTGGGGGATTGGGGACCCCCACAGTCCCCAACGGAGAAGGGCCAGCCCCGGGGGATGGGGTCCCCGGGGCAAGTAGTGGCCCGGGAGGGGGGCCACGCGGCCCCCTCCCCAAAAAAGAAAAAAAAAAATTAAAAAATAGAAAGGCCAGCCCCGGGGGATGGGGTCCCCGGGGCCTTAAAATGGCCAGAGGAGGGGGCCACGCTGCCCCCTCAAAATAATAAATAAAGAGGCCATGCCCCGGGGGATGGGGTCCCGGGGCCAATACAGGCCAAGGGAAGGGGGCCACGCGGCCCCCTTCCCGTTTTTTTTTGGGTAATTAAAAAAGGGGTAAGGCCCTGGGGGATGGGGTCCCCAGGGCCCAAAAACAGAAAAAAGGAAGGGGGCCACACAGCCCCCCTTCAGGAGACAAAAAAACAACAACAAAAAAAAACGATCGGGCCCGCAGGCCCCGCCCCTTACTTCACCACTCTGCAAACGCGCCCCTGGCGCGTTTGCAGAGAGGACAAATTCACCTTGAATACTGGGGGTCCCTGGGGGCCAACTAGCCCACCAGGAACCTCCAGTATGCGCCAGGGGCTGCCTTGCAGAGACGTGTAGAGAGGCCACACCCCTTTTACACCTCTCTGCAACGCAGCTCTGTGGCGCTTTTTGGAGGTATATGGTGGGCTAGTTGGACTCCGGGGACCCTCAGGATTCAAGGGGACTTAATCCCCCAACTTAAAACGCGCCACGGGGCGCGTTTGCACAGTGGTGAAGGGAGGGGCGGGGCTTCAGGTGACATGTGTGCAAACAGGCCCCGTGGCGCGTTTTAAGATGGGGAATTAAATCCCCTTCAATCCTGAGGGTCCCTGAGGGCCAACTAGCCCAACAGGTACATCCAGAATGCGCCACAGAGCTGCGTTGCAGAGAGGTGTAAAAGGGTGTGGCCTCTCTACACGTCTCTGCAACGCAGCCCCTGGCGCATATTGGAGGTTCCTGGTGGTCTAGTTGGCCCCTAGGGACCCTCAGGATTCAAGGGGACTTAATCCCCCAACTTAAAACGCGCCACGGGGCGCGTTTGCAAAGATGTCACCTCAGGCCCCGCCCCCTCCCTTCACCATTGTGCAAATATTCCTCTAAAATCAGCCGAAATAGGAATTCCGATTTACTCACCTGTTATAAGGAGAGACCTCAGTGCTGTATCTTTCAGCCCAGTACTGGTCCTGAAAAGTAATTTTAACCGTACTTACCAGTAACTTGAATTTCCTTCCATAGGCTAACATTGACTGGTTTCACTTGGAAATTCTTCTAAGTGTGGAGTTTTGGAACTTTAAAATATTCCTCTAAAATCAGCCGAAATACGAATTCCGATTTACTCACCTGTTATCAGGAGAGACCTCAGTGCTGCATCTTTCAGCCCAGTACTGGTCCTGAAAAGTAATTTTAACCGTACTTACCGGTAACTTGAATTTCCTTCATAGGCTAACATTGACTGGTTTCACTTGGAAATTCTTCTAAGTGTGGAGTTTTGGAACTTTAAAATATTCCTCTAAAATCAGCCGAAATACGAATTCCGATTTACTCACCTGTTATCAGGAGAGACCTCAGTGCTGCATCTTTCAGCCCAGTACTGATCCTGAAAAGTAATTTTAACCGTACTTACCGGTAACTTGAATTTCCTTCATAGGCTAACATTGACTGGTTTCACTTGGAAATTCTTCTAAGTGTGGAGTTTTGGAACTTTAAAATATTCCTCTAAAATCAGCCGAAATCCGAATTCTGATTTACTCACCTGTTATCAGGAGAGACCTCAGTGCTGCATCTTTCAGCCCAGTACTGGTCCTGAAAAGTAATTTTAACCGTACTTACCAGTAACTTGAATTTCCTTCCATAGGCTAACATTGACTGGTTTCACTTGGAAATTCTTCTAAGTGTGGAGTTTTGGAACTTTAAAATATTCCTCTAAAATCAGCCGAAATACGAATTCCGATTTACTCACCTGTTATCAGGAGAGACCTCAGTGCTGCATGTTTCAGCCCAGTACTGATCCTCAAAAGAAATTTTAACCGTACTTACCGGTAACTTGAATTTCCTTCATAGGCTAACATTGACTGGTTTTCAGCAAAAAAGTTTCAAAGTGTTGATTTTCACAAACTACAAATATTCCTTAAAAATCGCCTGTATGACTTAAACGCATTCTTTCAACTGTTTACAGGAGATGCACCAGTGCTGGATCCAGGATCCAACACTGAGTAAGAAAAAGTAACGATAACAGTTTTTACCTGCTAAGTGAATTTCCTTCCATAGGATAACATTGGTGATTCTATGAGAAAAAGTTTCTAAGTGTCAACTTTTAAAATACAATAATATTCCTTAAAAATCACGACTGTAACCAAAACGCTTTTACTCAACTGTTTACAGGAGATGTACCAGGACTGAATCTAGGATCCAGTCCTGTGGTTAGAAAAAGTAATCCATAAAGTAACTAATTGCATTTAACTAGAAATTCACATTGAGCTGAATGTTGCATTGTGTTTGAAAATGTGTTGCCCATTGCAACAACTGTAACTACTGTACTTAAAAGTCTATTGCCTATCTGCAAAGTATTTAAACTAAAGTAATTCATTAAGAGAAAGTATTTTTTGTAATGTAATGTATAATGTAATTACAATGTAATTTAAATAATAAAATATGTAAAAAAAAATTGTTTCTAAAAATGTACTAAATCAGTATGAAAATAATTAATATAACAATTAATACATTTAAAAATTGTCATTTACAAAACCTTTGAAATTCACTAAAAAAACGTAGGTTTCAGGCACGTTATAGTTAGAAATTAGCATTTAAAAAACCTTTGAAATTCACTGAAAAAACCATAGGTTTCAGACACGTTATAGTTACAAATTAGCATTTAAAAAACCTTTGAAATTCACTGAAAAAACCATAGGTTTCAGACACGTTATAGTTACAAATTAGCATTTAAAAAACCTTTGAAATTCACTGAAAAAACCATAGGTTTTAGGGACAGTTATAGTTACTTGGACATTGCACTCGTACAAAACCCGTGAAATTCCCCCGTTATAGTTAGTTCAGCTAACTATAACTCGCGCCCGCAATGCACTGCTGATGACGTCACATATTACATCACTCATGACATGGTCAGTGACATCACTGATGACATCACTGATGACATCTCAAATGACATCACTGATGACATCATCCACGTGATAATCTGATGCACCTCCTCACACCCTAATATAATCTTTGATACACCCACTCTAAATTACAGACTGCCATTCGCAAAACCATAGACACTCCAACACCAATAACCACATACCCACTCACTGATTCTTAGGTCTACACACACACATCCACTCACTCACCCGTACAGTCACTCATACTTACGGTCACTCAGTACAGGACTATCATATGCACTCTTACTCCTATATAGACACTCAAACAACGCCACTCATTCATAGAGGTACTCACACACCTAGTCAGTCATGCAAATAATTAAACACACTGCCATTTACTCACCTATACAGTTATACACACACCAGCTCACTTACTCATACAAATAGTAGCACATTGTTACGCTCTTATACAATCACTGATACAAGCACACACTCATCCATACAGCCACTATCACAATCACTCACTCTCAGCTTATAGCTATTTATATACTCCAACACACATATATACTGCCTTTCACATATGTAGTTACTCACACATGTACCACTGGGACATACATTCACTCACTAACACACTCTTACACACACTTACCCACCCATACAGTCTATCACAGATGCACTCTTGAAACCATCCACCCAGTGAATCACCCACTCACACATCTATGCACAGAGTCGCACACACCCCTCCCACACAAACACTCAGGCACCCATACAGATACTCACACAAGCATTCAATAACTCAAATAGACACTCATGTAGCTATTCACAAACACATGCAGCCACTTACACAGCAACAGACAGACGGATACAGACATTCACCCAGTTTAGTCACTCACCCATGCATTCAGTACGATACGTTAAATCACTCACTTATACAGTCAGTCACGCACCTACTAAATCATCCATACAGACACTTACACACCCACTCATTCTTCAATACGTCTTTTCCTATATATATTAAAAATATTTAAACTTTAGAGAAACACACAGTCACTGGATGATGTCATCAGTGATGTCATTTGAGATGTCATCAGTGATGTCATCAGTGATGTCACTGACCATGTCATGAGTGATGTAATATGTGACGTCATCAGCAGTGCATTGCGGGGCGCGAGTTATAGTTAGCTGAACTAACTATAACGGGGGAATTTCACGGGTTTTGTACGAGTGCAATGTCCAAGTAACTATAACTGTCCCTAAAACCTATGGTTTTTCAGTGAATTTCAAAGGTTTTTAAATGCTAATTTGTAACTATAACGTGTCTGAAACCTATGGTTTTTTCAGTGAATATATATATATATATATATATTATCTACTGGCGGTCGCCAGTAGATAGTTATAGTTACAACCTATTATCCATAGGAAATCCGCGACATTCTATTTGAAATAACTCTCTTGCGTCGGTTGACGTATCTTCGCGAAATTTTCAAACTTCGTGGCGCGCTCCGGTCCGCTCCTACCCTGAAAGTCTCGGGGTGATACGTCAAGTGGGGGCCGAGAAAAAGGGGGGTCCCAAAACGCGTTTTCCCCATGCAATTTTCCATAGGAAACTTTAGACACGGCTACAGCCCGAACTGCTGAACGGAATTACACCAAATTTGGCAAAGAGGTAGTTCTTGGTTCAGAAAGAACCCTTTTTGTTAAATGGTGTAAATCCGTTCAGTAGTTGCTAAGAAAATGAAAAGTAAAAAGTTAGTGATATCTATGGGCACGGAGGATTAGCGCGCCCTCAGCGCGCACCCTCCCGATCACGAGCTGCATGTTAATTGGCTGTCAGCTGGCTGTCAACATTCCGATTCAGGAAATGTTGGCAGCCATTTTATCCTCGGTAGAACCGAAGGACAGAAACAAGTGCGCAAAGCGCACAAAGGGAGCAGGGTAGAAACACCCTGACCCCTAGGTTTGCTCAGGGGTCCCACAAGGACCCCCTGGGCAAAAAAAAAAATATTTTTTAAAAATCGGCAGGATGCGCTCAGGGTGCGCAAATCCTGCCGAAAAAAAAAATCGAGCGCGGTCTCCCGCGCTTCGATGTTATTGGCCCCGGGTGGCCCAAGTCCCGGGGGCATGGTGGGGGGATAATTTAATGTGTGGGGGGCCTCTAAGGGCCCCCAAGCCCGGGGACCGCCACCCCACGGGGCTTTATGTAAAAATGGTGCGGGAGGGCTCTGAGCCCTCCCGCAGCCCGGGACCACCACCTCCCTGGGGCTTCTTTTAAAATTAATGACAACCTGTGTGGGGGCTCCAGCCCCCACACGCCCGAGGACCGCCACCTCCCGGGGCACTAAACATTCAAATATGGGGGTCCGTTACGGACCCAGAGCCAGGACCACCACCTCCCGGGGCTTTGAACTGAATTGGAGGGGGCCGCGGCCCTCCTGGAGCCCTTGATGGCCCTGGGGACCACCACCCCCAGGGCCGGCTCCTGCAGTGTCCCGGGGTGCCTACCCC
Source organism: Calotriton arnoldi (assembly GCA_963921515.1). Classification (NCBI taxonomy): domain Eukaryota; kingdom Metazoa; phylum Chordata; class Amphibia; order Caudata; family Salamandridae; genus Calotriton; species Calotriton arnoldi. The sequence continues at coordinate 1,655,546 of CAWUFW010000323.1, read as the reverse complement.
GGGACACTGTAGTTTGCTATGGCAGGACGGGAGCCTCGCGGCTCCCGTCCTGCCATAACAAACTGCTGGATATTGGAAGAGAGCAGGGAAACCTGCTCTCTCTTCCAATATCAAAGCACATTGCTTTCCACATGGGGAGCAGCATGTCAGCTGCTCCCCATGTGGAAGCTAATGCCGGCTCCCAAGGGACGCGGGGAGCCGGCGGGACTGTGGGGGATTGGGGACCCCCACAGTCCCCAACGAGAGGGCCAGCCCCGGGGATGGGGTCCCCGGGGCAAGTAGTGGCCCAGGAGGGGGCTACGCAGCCCCCTCCCCAAAAAAAAAAATTAAAAATTTTAAAAAAATAGAAAGGCCAGCCCGGGGGATGGGGTCCCCGGGGCCTTAAAATGGCCAGAGGAGGGGAGCCACGCTGCCCCCTCAAAATAATAAATAAAGAGGCCATGCCCCGGGGGATGGGGTCCCCGGGGCCAATACAGGCCAAGGGAAGGGGGCCACGCGGCCCCCTTCCCGTTTTATTTTATTTGGTAATTAAAAAAAGGGGTAAGGCCCTGGGGGATGGGGTCCCCAGGGCCCAATAACAGGAAAAAGGAAGGGGGCCACACAGCCCCCCTTCAGGAGACAAAAAAACAACAACAAAAAACGATCGGGCCCGCAGGCCCCGCCCCTTACTTCACCACTCTGCAAACGCGCCCCCTGGCGCGTTTGCAGAAGAGAGCAATTCACCTTGAATACTGGGGGTCCCTGAGGGCCAACTAGCCCACCAGGAACCTCCAGTATGCGCCAGGGGCTGCCTTGCAGAGACGTGTAGAGAGGCCACACCCCTTTTACACCTCTCTGCAACGCAGCTCTGTGGCGCTTTTGGAGGTATATGGTGGGCTAGTTGAACTCCAGGGACCCTCAGGATTCAAGGGGACTTAATCCCCCAACTTAAAACGCGCCACGGGCGCGTTTGCACAGTGGTGAAGGGAGGGCGGGGCTTCAGGTGACATGTGTGCAAACAGGCCCCGTGGCGCGTTTTAAGATGGGGAATTAAATCCCCTTCAATCCTGAGGGTCCCTGAGGGCCAACTAGCCCAACAGGTACATCCAGAATGCGCCACAGAGCTGCGTTGCAGAGAGGTGTAAAAAGGGGTGTGGCCTCTGTACATGTCTCTGCAACGCAGCCCCTGGCGCATACTGGAGGTTCCTGGTGGTCTAGTTGGCCCGTAGGGACCCTCAGGATTCAAGGGGACTTAATCCCCCAACTTAAAACGTGCCACGGGGCGCGTTTGCAAGATGTCACCTCAGGCCCCGCCCCCTCCCTTCACCATTGTGCAAATATTCCTCTAAAATCAGCCGAAATACGAATTCCGATTTACTCACCTGTTATCAGGAGAGACCTCAGTGCTGTATCTTTCAGCCCAGTACTGGTCCTGAAAAGTAATTTTAACCGTACTTACCGGTAACTTGAATTTCCTTCATAGGCTAACATTGACTGGTTTCACTTGGAAATTCTTCTAAGTGTGGAGTTTTGGAACTTTAAAATATTCCTCTAAAATCAGCCGAAATACAAATTCCGATTTACTCACCTGTTATCAGGAGAGACCTCAGTGCTGCATCTTTCAGCCCAGTACTGATCCTGAAAAGTAATTTTAACCGTACTTACCAGTAACTTGAATTTCCTTCCATAGGCTAACATTGACTGCGTTTCGCTTGAAAATGTCTTCTAAGTGTTGAGTTTTGAAACTTTACAAATATTCCTCTAAAATCAGCCAAAATCCGAATTCCGATTTACTCACCTGTTATCAGGAGAGACCTCAGTGCTGCATCTTTCAGCCCAGTACTGATCCTGAAAAGTAATTTTAACCGTACTTACCAGTAACTTGAATTTCCTTCCATAGGCTAACATTGACTGGTTTCACTTGGAAATTCTTCTAAGTGTGGAGTATTGGAACTTTAAAATATTCCTCTAAAATCAGCCGAAATACGAATTCCGATTTACTCACCTGTTATCAGGAGAGACCTCAGTGCTGCATCTTTCAGCCCAGTACTGATCCTCAAAAGTAATTTTAACCGTACTTACCGGTAACTTGAATTTCCTTCATAGGCTAACATTGACTGGTTTCACTTGGAAATTCTTCTAAGTGTGGAGTTTTGGAACTTTAAAATATTCCTCTAAAATCAGCCGAAATACGAATTCCGATTTACTCACCTGTTATCAGGAGAGACCTCAGTGCTGCATCTTTCAGCCCAGTACTGATCCTCAAAAGTAATTTTAACCGTACTTACCAGTAACTTGAATTTCCTTCCATAGGATATCATTGACTGCTTTTTGCTGAAAAAGTCTTCTAAGTGTTGAGTTTTGAAACATACAAATATTCCTCTAAAATCAGCCGAAATCCGAATTCTGATTTACTCACCTGTTATCAGGAGAGACCTCAGTGCTGCATCTTTCAGCCCAGTACTGGTCCTGAAAAGTAATTTGAACCGTACTTACCAGTAACTTGAATTTCCTTCATAGGCTAACATTGACTGGTTTCACTTGGAAATTCTTGTGTGTGTGGAGTTTTGGAACTTTAAAATATTCCTCTAAAATCAGCCGAAATACGAATTCCGATTTACTCACCTGTTATCAGGAGAGACCTCAGTGCTGCATCTTTCAGCCCAGTACTGATCCTCAAAAGTAATTTTAACCGTACTTACCAGTAACTTGAATTTCCTTCATAGGCTAACATTGACTGGTTTCACTTGGAAATTCTTCTAAGTGTGGAGTTTTGGAACTTTAAAATATTCCTCTAAAATCAGCCGAAATACGAATTCCGATTTACTCACCTGTTATCAGGAGAGACCTCAGTGCTGCATCTTTCAGCCCAGTACTGATCCTCAAAAGTAATTTTAACCGTACTTACCGGTAACTTGAATTTCCTTCATAGGCTAACATTGACTGGTTTCACTTGGAAATTCTTCTAAGTGTGGAGTTTTGGAACTTTAAAATATTCCTCTAAAATCAGCCGAAATACGAATTCCGATTTACTCACCTGTTATCCGGAGAGACCTCAGTGCTGCATCTTTCAGCCCAGTACTGATCCTCAAAAGTAATTTTAACCGTACTTACCAGTAACTTGAATTTCCTTCCATAGGATATCATTGCCTGCTTTTTGCTGAAAAAGTTTCTAAGTGTTGATTTTTGAAACATACAAATATTCCTCTAAAATCAGCCGAAATCCGAATTCTGATATACTCACCTGTTATCAGGAGAGACCTCAGTGCTGCATCTTTCAGCCCAGTACTGGTCCTGAAAAGTAATTTTAACCGTACTTACCTGTAACTTGAATTTCCTTCATAGGCTAACATTGACTGGTTTCACTTGGAAATTCTTCTAAGTGTGGAGTTTTGGAACTTTATAATATTCCTCTAAAATCAGCCGAAATACGAATTCCGATTTACTCACCTGTTATCAGGAGAGACCTCAGTGCTGCATCTTTCAGCCCAGTACTGATCCTGAAAAGTAATTTTAACCGTACTTACCAGTAACTTGAATTTCCTTCCTTAGGATATCATTGTCTGGTTTTCAGCAGAAAAGTTTCAAAGTGTCGATTTTCACAAACTACAAATATTCCTAAAAATCGCCTGTATGACTTAAACGCATTCTTTCAACTGTTTACAGGAGATGCACCAGTGCTGGATCCAGGATCCAACACTGAGTAAGAAAAAGTAACAATAACAGTTTTTAACTTCTAAGTGAATTTCCTTCCATAGGATAACATTGGTGATTCTATGAGAAAAGTTTCTAAGTGTCAACTTTTAAAGTACAATAATATTCCTTAAAAATCACGACTGTAACCAAAACGCTTTTACTCAACTGTTTACAGGAGATGTCCCAGGACTGAATCTAGGATCCAGTAATGTGGTTAGAAAAGTAATCCATAAAGTTACTAATTGCATTTAACTAGAAATTCACATTGAGCTGAATGTTGCATTGTGTTTGAAAATGTGTTGCCCATTGCAACAACTGTAACTACTGTACTTAAAAGTCTATTGCCTATGTGCAAAGTAATTAAACTAAAGTAATTCATTCTGAGAAAGTATTTTTTGTAATGTAATGTATAATGTAATTACAATGTAATTTAAAAATAAAATATGTAAAAGAAATTGTTTCTAAAAATTTAGTAAATCAGTATGAAAAAAATTAATATAAAAAATACATTTAAAAATGTCATTTAAAAAACCTTTGAAATTCACTGAAAAAACCGTAGGTTTCAGGCACGTTATAGTTACAAATTAGCATTTAAAAAACCTTTGAAATTCACTGAAAAAACCATAGGTTTCAGACACGTTATAGTTAGAAATTAGCATTTAAAAAACCTTTGAAATTCACTGAAAAAACCATAGGTTTCAGATATGTTATAGTTACAAATTAGCATTTAAAAAACCTTTGAAATTCACTGAAAAAACCATAGGTTTTAGGGACAGTTATAGTTAGTTGGACATTTCACTCGTACAAAACCCGTGAAATTCCCCGTTATAGTTAGTTCAGCTAACTATAACTCGCGCCCCACAATGCACTGCTGATGACGTCACATATTACATCACTCATGACATGGTCAGTGACATCACTGATGACATCACTGATGACATCTCAAATGACATCACTGATGACATCATCCAGTGACTGTGTGTTTCTGTAAAGTTTAAATATTTTAATATATATAGGAAAAGACGTATTGAAGAATGAGTGGGTGTGTAAGTGTCTGTATGGATGATTTAGTAGGTGCGTGACTGACTCTATAAGTGAGTGATTTAACGTATCTTACTGAATGCATGGGTTAGTGACTAAACTGGGTGAATGTCTGTATCCGTCTGACTGTTGCTGTGTAAGTGGCTGCATGGGTTTGTGAATAGCTACATGAGTGTCTATATGAGTTATTGATTGGTTGTCTGAGTATCTGTATGGGTGCCTGAGTGTTTGTGTGGGTGGGGTGTGTGCGACTCTGTGCATAGATGTGTGAGTGGGTGATTCACTGGGTGGATGGTTTCAAGAGTGCATCTGTGATAGACTGTATGGGTGGGTAAGTGTGTGTAAGAGTGTGTTAGTGAGTGAATGTATGTCCCAGTGGTACATGTGTGAGTAACTACATATGTGAAAGCCAGTATATATGTGTGTTGGAGTATATAAATAGCTATAAGCGAGAGTGAGTGATTGTGATAGTGGCTGTATGGATGAGTGTGTGCTTGTATCAGTGATTGTATAAGAGCGTAACAATGTGCTAGTATTTGTATGATTAAGTGAGCTGGTGTGTGTATAACTGTATAGGTGAGTAAATGGCAGTGTGTTTAATTATTTGCATGACTGACTAGATGTGTGAGTACCTCTATGGATGAGTGGCGGTGTTTGAGTGTCGATATAGGAGTAAGAGTGCATATGATAGTCCTGTACTGAGTGACCATAAGTATGAGTGACTGTACGGGTGAGTGAGTGGATGTGTGTGTGTAGACCTAAGAATCAGTGAGTGGGTATGTAGTTATTGGTGTTGGAGTGTCTATAGTTTTGCGAATGGCAGTCTGTAATTTAGATTGGGTGTATCAAAGGTTATATTAGGGTGTGAGGAGCTGCATCAGATTATCACGTGGATGATGTCATCAGTGATGTCATTTGAGATGTCATCAGTGATGTCATCAGTGATGTCACTGACCATGTCATGAGTGATGTAATATGTGACGTCATCAGCAGTGCATTGCGGGGGCGCGAGTTATAGTTAGCTGAACTAACTATAACGGAGAATTTCACGGGTTTTGTACGAGTGAAATGTCCAACTAACTATAACTGTCCCTAAAACCTATGGTTTTTTCAGTGAATATATATATATATATATATATATATACACACCAGAAGAAGAACATCTGGATATCATTCATACCTGGTCAATACAAGGAATAAGGAAAAGTTGCATTGGTTATTTTGTTAATGTATTTCATTTTAAATTTATTTAGGTGTCTATTAAGAACTGTTTTTGACTAAGCTAGGTGAATTAGAGTGATAGAATTTAAGAATTACTTTCTAGAAAAGAGGTACAATATGCAGAATGTAAAGCACCACCATTTTTTTAGCAGTCCTGGAGAACCAGGGATAAGTTGGAGTAAATGGAAAAAAATATTTAGACATTATGTAAGGGTTTGTGGGACTAATTTAAATGCAGAAAGGAAATATTCATTATTAATGCATTGCGTAGGTGGTGAGGGTCAAGAGGTGCTAGAAAATCTTCCAGATTTAAGTGCAGAGGAACAAAGAGGACTTAATGAGTATGACATTTGTATTAAGCAACTCAACAAACAATATTTGCCAAAAATGAGTACTATTATGGAGAGGTTTCATTTTGGGCTAAGGGAACAAAGTAAAGAAGAGACAGTAGCAGAGTATATAGCAAGTTTAAGGAAACTTGCATCTACGTGCAAGTTTGGGGGGTCCACTGAGGAACGCATAAGAGACCAATTTGTGTTGAGATGCAGAGACAATTAAATAAGAGAAGAGTTATGGCTAAAGGACGAGCCACCTTTAGAAGAAGCAATTTCTATTGCAAAAAGAGTAGAGCACATGCTGAAATGTGTGATGGAGTTAAAAACTGAGAAAAGTAAAGGAAATCCTAGTATAGAAAAGAATGAAGAAAATGTTTGTGTTGTAAAAAGTGATAAGGAAGTGCAAAGAGAGAAGGTAAAAGATGACCGTGAGAGATTCATGTTTGAATGTTTTGGACGTGGGAAAAAAGGGCATTTTTCTAAATGTTGCAGAAACAAACAGAGAAGGGAACAGAATATGGATGTTAAAGAAGTTTTGAGTGACATTATATATCAAATTGGAGAAATGAGTGGACAGAATCATCCAATGGATGCAGTGAGGATAGATGGAATAGAAGTGGAAATGACATTTGATTTGTGTTCACATCTAACAATTCTTTCTGAGGAAACGTATTGTAAATGGTTTCAATCAAAAAACAAATTGGAAAACATAGATGTTTGACCTGGTGGAGTATGGAGGTCAACCCATTAGTATGTTGGGTTACTTCAATGCAAGCATTGAGTTGGGAAAGAATCTAATGGTGCAAAAAGTATATGTCTCAAAAAAGGGTGATGATTTACTTGGATGGCCACATCAACGTTTGTTGGGAGTAACGTTAAATCCTAATGCAGAACCGCAAGTACAGATACAGGAGGTGGAGTCAGAAGTTTGTGATTTTGTGTCTGAATTACCACTACTTTTCAAAGGAAGTTTAGGATGTTTGATGGGTTACAAACATTGTATAAAACTTAAAAAAGGTACAGTTCCAACAATAGCAAAGGTTAGAAGAATTCCTATTGTTTTACAAAGTAAAGTTGAACAAGAACTTGAGAAACTGGTCAATCAACAAAGCATAACAACGGTAGAGGCAACATAATGGTTGGCTCCCATTGTTGTGGCTAACAAGGCCAATGGCGATATCAGATTACATATTGATCTCAGATCTTTGAAGAAAGAAGTTATAGTTGATAGATTTCCGCTACCGAATATAGATGAGATTGTCTTGTCATTAGCAGGGGCAAAGTTTTTCACCACTCTTGATCTCACACAGGCATACCATCAGGTAGAGCTAACAGAGTGTTCACAGGAGTTAACTGCATTTATAACACCGATGGGTGCATTCAAGTTTAAGAGGATGCCTTTTGGATTAGTGTCGGCAGCCTCGATCTTTCAGAGAATAATGAATTCAATTCTCAAGGGTGTGGAAGGTGTCAAGTGTTATCAGGATGATTTACTAATATTTGGAGGTTCGAAAAATGAACACGATGAGTGAGATGTGTCTTATGGAGGTTGATGGATGCAGGATTGACATTAAAAAAGGAAAAATGCAAGTTTTCGGCTCATGAGGTGAACTATCTAGGGTATCTAATCACTAGTGGAGGTGTTGCTCCCAAGAAAGAGTTAGTTGATACTATTATGAAACTGGCCATTCCGAGTACTAAAGAGGAAGTTGTTTCATTCTTGGGGATGGTGGAGTACTATGGGAAGTATATAAAGAATTTAGCAAGTAAATCTATCAATATGAGATTGTTAGTTGGAAAAAATAAAGAATTTAAATGGAATCAGGAATGTCAAGTAGAATTTGAAGGGTTGAAGGATGAGTTGAAGCATGTGCCTAATCTACAAGCATTTGTCTCAGGAATTGAAACAACATTAGTCACTGATGGTCTCGGGCCATTCTGAAACAAGTGAGAAATGGAGATGAACAACTCATTGCTTGTGCATCTAGGAGTTTAAGAGGGGCAAAGTTGAACTACTCTGTAGTAGAGAGAGAGGCGTTGGCTATATACTGGGCGCTAAATAAATTTAGAAATGTTATTTGTGGAAGTCGATTTGAAGTGTGTTCAGATCACAAACCACTAAAAGAATTTTTTTTTCAAAAAAGGGCTGGATTTCATATCCTTTAGGATAAGGCAATGGGTGGTTGCCTTACAAGACTTTCATTTTACTGTTGAACATGTACCGGGGGTGACAAATGTGCCAACAGATTTTTATAAAGGTCGGTTCCAAATGATGTTGAAGATAAATCTATTGATGAAGTACAGGAGGAATATATTGTAGTATGTGAAGTTACTTTGGGAGTGATAACTGAGGAAGAATGGAAAGAAGAGGTGTTGAAAGATGGTGAGTTAATGGAAGTTATTAACAATTTGCAATTAGAATTTATCCAAGTGAAGGCATCGTCAAAGGTCTGGAAAAACATTTCAAATGAACTAGCGGTTCATGGAGGCATTTTATTGAGAGGGACAAAACTAATTCCCCCTAGCACTTTGAGGAGCAAGTTAATAGATGAGGCACCCAAAGGTCATTTTGGGATTATAAAAACTAAAGAAAGAATGAGAGCCAATTTTTGGTGGCCAGGCATGGATTTATGAGCACAACTCCCCATATTTGATTGTACTGATGGATTTATACTCAAGGTGGGTGGAGGCATTTTATTGAGAGGGACAAAACTAATTCCCCCTAACACTTTGAGGAGCAAGTTAATAGATAAGGCACACCAAGGACATTTTGAGATTGTAAAAACTAAAGAAAGAATGAGAGCCAATTTTTGGTGGCCAGGCATGGATTTATATATTGAACGCATGGTCAGAGAGTGCATACAATGCAAACACAGTGACAAGATTCTAATTTTGCATACTATGCCAATGGTGTGTAGACAATTACCAAGTTGTCCGCGGCAAGAGGTTGCCATTGATATTGTTGGGCCATTAAAGGATGAGCACAACACCCCATATTTGGTTGTACTGATGGATTTATACTCAAGGTGGGTGGAGGTTTCTAGTATGCGAGAAGTTACTTCTGATTGTATTATCAAGTTTTTGATAGAAGTATTTAAAAGGGAGAGTTTTCCAAAATCAATTCTTTCTGACAATGGTCCACAGTTTTGTTCAAGACAAATAACTGAATTTTTAAGATCAGGTGGTATTGAGCACAAAAGGTGTTCAATTTATCATCCAGAGACAAATGGGGCTGTGGAAAGGTTTAATAGAGTCATAAAAGAAAATATCCAATTATCCAGGGTGAATGTTTTGAATTGGAGAGAGGAGTTACAGAAATGTATATTGGCTTATCGCATGACACCACACTCCACAACTGTGAAATCACCATTTGAACTATTCAAAGGTAGAGCGCCAAATACTATGTTATGTCCAGGATGGATGGTTTGGGATAAAGGTATAAAATACAATGGGATTGGAGATTGGAGGGAGAGAGCGGTAAGACTACAGAAGAAGAATAAAAAAATATTTGATAAAAGAAACAAAGTCAAACAAGTTGCAGTAAGTATAGGTGATTGGGTACGTGTACAAGCTCCAGTCGGTGCAATGACTTGGCTGAAATATACGAAACCTACACAAGTTGTAAAATGCTTGAAGAATGCTGTAAAACTAATGGATGGCAGGATTTGGAACAAAAATCATATTGTTGTACTCAGGCCTAATAGGAATGAGTGTGATAATGTTTTGAGGAAGGAGAGATATCGGAAATTATCAGAGAATCATTTGAGTCAACACAGGAGAAAAAGTACACGTAATACTATAACTCCATATTATCTAAAGGACTATGTCAAATGAGTTTATTTCTGTTCAGTATGTTTTCTTGTAACATGAAATTTTAATGTTTACTCCTCATCAGTTGAATAAGTTAATATTCTGCTTTGTGTTATAAAGAAGGGAGAAGTGTGGCATCTTGTCATGTTGGGTTGTCACTATAGATTCCATGGAACATAGAACATGGAATCTGGGGGGTGAGTTCGAGGAGGCGACGGCAGTTAGATGGATGATGCCAGCTGATGACGTGTTCTGAATAAACATACCAATAATAACTTACCACAACGTATTGAGGTTCTTCATTGGACTTTACACAGGTGTTTCCTCTTGTGGCAGGGCCTCCCTTTCTGTGACTGTGGCAGATGTAGTTGGGCCAGATGTAGCTGAACCACAGATAGGGGAAGATGTGACTGAAAAAGCCCTACACTTATGGGTGAATATATCATGTTGCACCCCAGTCAGGGATCCCAAATTGGAGCTCAGATTCTCCATATGTACATTGTGCTCCTTCTGCAACTGCTTCATCGCCCTGAGCTCTGTCAGGACTAGGCCCATCATGTCTTGGTTGATGGTGTCTTTGGTGACAGTGAACCCAGTAGCTTCACTTTGCTGGCCCACAGATTCCCTCCCATGACCCCTACCCCACTACCCAATGGACGTGACCCAAGGTACCTCATTCCACAGGTTTCTGGCTGAACTAGAGGTAGTGGTGGGGGTGTATCAACAGCAGCCAGGACTGGGGGGCACAGAATTTGGTGTAATGTTGGTTTGGACACAGGAAGTATAGGTATCCATAGTCTGAGGTGTGGTAACAGCTGGGGTGGGAGGTGTAGGTGTGTGTCGAATCAGACTCACTGGAGCTGTTTGCCCAGACAGACCAGATGGACTAGGTTGCTCCTTAGCAATTGGACTTGCAGGAGTGTCATCCTCACTAAAGGCTTGATCCTGGTGTAGATTGGAGGTATCCTAAGTGGCAGATGGTTGTGCATGTACTCAAGGTTGGACCTATTATAAATTAATAAAAAATTACAAATTGTAACAGTCTGGATTATACATCTAATTATTTAGAAGCAGGAATATAGAGCTACCGAAAAGTGAAAAGAAAAAGATTTCAATGATTGGACGTTTCAGTGGTCTTATAATGAGTTACACAAACAGTGTAAATGACACACAAAACAATGTCTAAAAAAGTAAGTAGAAAGATGTCCTTAAATGCAAAAAGGTAATTAGAAAGTATACATAAAATATACCAAACATTTAACACAACACAGTATAGAGGCAAAATGTAAAATAAACCATTCCAAGGACTAGCGGATATTATTCTGACATTTACACAACTTAGAAGGATACATAGCATTAGTTATCATATGAACATTGTGTACTTTCACAAGAATAACCACTTATATTCAGCATACAAAATAACATACCTTTCAAAAGATGTTTAGAAATAAACTTGGATTTGTGAACCAAAAACATCAGATTAATCAAATAACAGGGAAAGGACAACATACAATTTATACAAAAACGTTTCCTAAACACAGGATGATGTAGAGAGTGATCAATACACAATAGTTTGACATTTGTGAAGATGTGATAGGAAAGAGAGAATGGGCAATATAACATTGCAATATTATTTTCTCAAACCAAAAACAAGGCATTATGGTAGTAGTAGACATTTAAATGAAACATCAACAACACTTGAATATTTGTAAGTTTATCATACCTGGTTAAATTATGCTGTAAAAAAGAACAGACATTTACAATATAAAAAAAAAATATATGCAATCTATTATTTGGTATAAAAACACTTACTAGCTACACACCATCATGTGAAATGTTATGGAGATTGAAACCTGTAATCTGATATAATACAATCTGCATTCACACCAACAAACATGAGATCAAAAGTTTTGTCACATAAATATATATATATACATACATACATATGTACATACATACATACATACCTACATACACACACATACATATATATATACATACACGTTTGTATGTTTCCAAAAGGTGCAAAACACATCAACAGCTAACTGAAAATCAAAAAACGAGATTTAGGTTCAAAAGTGTAACTTGCCAGTCTCCACTTCACCAGGGATTCCTGTCAAGCCTTCAAGATGTAGGATCTGCAAGACCTTCTCCTCTCAGGGAAACGTTGTAAGGGAGTACTGGGAGAACCACCACCAGTCCTCTGGCTCTCCAGGTTACACCTAGAAGCCAGGGAATGCACTCTCCCCCACCTCTTCTTAATTTCCTCCTGTGTGCACAAGTTGTTTGCTGCAGCATTCACTCTATCAACTATTCTGGTCCACATTTGCCATTTCTGAGATATGGTTGTATATTGTACTTGGGCTCCAAACATCCACCATGACTGACTGTTCTCTTTAAAATGGGGATGTCTCCTCCCTACCATTATCAAACAAACAACTATTAAATAAATGTTATTACCAGCAAGAAAATAAATGAGAGGAGAATTTGGGGACAAGAAACAGAGAAAGTAAGAAAAATCCTGACCTAACTGGGAAAAGGTTTGCTTGCAAATGTTGTGGTACAGTGAAATGGCAAAGGATCATTCCCTGAAATGAAGTGTGTTTCATAGTGTGGTTTGCAGGTGAACCAAATTAGGCAAATCACATCAGGTGTTTGATGCTAGCATCCATCCAAAAGCCACATGAATAGTCCAATCTTGTACACATCCAGCAATGGAATCCGTCAGTCAGAAATCCTCCGCTAGGACATCACCAGCACAACTGTGAAATCTAAATAGGCTAAGCACAATCTCACCACCCTGACAGAAACAGAGTAATGTTAGACAGCAGACAAGTCAGCCTCGTGGACAACGAATCTGCCAGCACATATCTAACTATCAGCTTGACAGAGCACTTGTAAACTCTGCCATGGAAGGATGATGAGAGTCCCACTGAGATCTACATAAGGCCCTCAGTCTGTGCCACCATCAACTTTGCCTTTGTCAGCTTCTTTTTAGACTCACAATAAAAACATAAGCCACAATTTCATCAATTGTACTCACCTGCCAGCAAATCACACTTTGTTGAAGCTCCTTGCTCATTTCTCATTTCAATCCCAACACAAAAGCTGAGACAAAACCATACCCACCTTCTTTAGTAGGAACCTCCATCCCACTGTATTGTATGAACACCTGCAGCAGTCTCTTATAATACACATGAACTGACTCATCTGCGTTCTCATTTGTTCTCGTCATTTTCGACCAATTCACCTCCTTCATTGGAATCTTCTTTTTCAAATAATCAAAAGTCTTAATATAATGCTTTATAAACTCTGGAGGTGTATAACTTGGCACAGCTCTTTCTGATTCCGTCTCTGGAAACGTAACCATCATCTTGAATTCCAACCACAAATCCTCAATATAATAATTGATGCTCCATGGTACATCAATGTAAGTCAGACCACAAGATCCAGGAACATCCCTCTATGGAAATGCTTTTTTTTAATTTTTTTAATAATTTTTATTGATATAACAGTTAAGTACCAAAGTACAATGAAGCATAAGATGGAACAATAGAATAATAAAACATATATTATTAAAAAATATTATAGTAAGAATAAGAAGACAGTCTGTTGCAATGATAGTATTAAAAAGGGATAAAGAAACCATTTTATGAGTGAAAATAAGTAAGAGGAATTAAGGGTACATATGGAGGCAGGTGATAGTGGAATAAATATTTAAGAATAAGAAATAAAAAGAAGGAAAAATATCAAAAAGAGAGAGGGAAAAACAAGAAGAGAAAAGGAAAGGAAAAGGGAAGGGGAGAAGTAAGATGAATGGTTAAGATAAAGATGGGTGTGAAGATAGGAAAATAGTAAAGGGAATCCATAATAAGTCAGATTTGATTTTCTGAGATAACGTTGATGATGAGACAGTAGAAATTCTATGTTCATTGCAGATAAGGTTCCACCACATTAAGGTACATATTTTAGAATTATCTTTCCACCAAGTTAAAATAACTTTAAATGCAAGAGAAATAAAAAGATCAAACAGTTTCAACTTTGGTGAGTTGTCAGAAAAATCATCGAACAAGGATCCAAGAAATACATTTTGAATTGATAATGGGATATGACAATGAAACGTAGAGGACGTAGACCAAATAGACTTCCAAAATGTAAAAACATTGGGACAATAATATATTAAGTGTAACAGTGTGCCATCTGAAGAGAGACAAGACCAATAAAGGGGAGAGGAAGAGGGATTAGTCTTATGAATATGAACCGGGTACAAACCGCTCTGTTATAGAGAAAAAATAGAGATTGAGTAATGTTAGCGGCTCTTGACTCGAGGTAGTGAACATTTTGTGCCATAGTTTGTTCCATCTGTGAGTGGAAAGGGATATTGAGAGGTCTTGTTCCCAAGCTAATTCTATGGAGGATTTTGGACTATCAGATATAGGAGTAGAGAGAAGCTTATATATAACAGAAGCTTTCGGAGTAGAGTCAGGGAGGATTGTGTTCAAAGGTGTCGGGGATATGAATGGAGTGGAGTCACCAGAACATTTTGGGATAACAAGAAAGACTATAGAACATTTGATATTATTGGGGAAAGTAGGATAGAGGTAAGTTATAACGTTCTTGTAATGTAGTAAAAGGTATGACAGAATTATGGGATACTAATTGATGTACATAAAAAATACCCTTCTCTTTCCAATGTTTGAAGTAGAATGATTTGAATCGAAACTTGATAAATTTATTGTACCAAATGGAAGAGGCAAAAAATGATTGCTGGAAGTTAGCACCGTCTGTAAACAATATATGTATCAAATGTTGGGAATATTTTAAAATGGGGTATTGAGAGATGAAGGTACAATTAGACATAGAACAAATATCGGAAAAGGAGAATTCATGTAGTAAAGAACGCTCAAAAGTAATCCACCTAGGGATCGGTGAGTCTTGATACTGCTTATTTAGAGCATAAAATTGTCTAACCAAAAAAGCAGTATGATATAATTTAAAATTAGGGAATCGAACACCCCCATCAGTTTTCGGTTTAATTAATTTGGATAAGGCAATACGGGATGGTTTATTATTCCACAGGAATTTAATATAGAGAGAGTCAAGTTGCTTAAAGTAGTAATTGGGGATTTTAAAGGGTAACATAGAAAGCAAAAAAAGAATGAGAGGAACAATCTAATGGCTAGGGCAGTCGATCTCGAATCTGGGGAACCGGGTTTGAGTCTCGGCAATAACGCTGAACATCCTGTGATTCTGGGCAAATCACTGAATCTCCCCGTGCCTAACAAAAAAATGAATGTGTCCTCATGTAACGCAACTGGTGCTATGTTAAGCGCTCTGATACCCGATACCTTCGGGTCAAGATTGCGCTATATAAAACTCCGTTAAAAAATAAAAATAAAAAAAGAAGATAAAAAAATCATCATTTTAATAGTGTCCAATCTACCCCACCAAGATAGAAAAAGAGGGGACCAAGAATTAAAAGAATTTTGAATCTTAAGTTTTAGTGCATTAAAGTTGTGTAGAAGAGTGTGAGGAATAGTAGGGGAGAACCATACACCCAGATATTTAATTTTAGAGGGACACCATTTGAAATTGGTATCAGAAAACATGAATTGATAGCATATGGAATTTAAAGGTAAGACCTCAGTTTTAGAAAAATTTAATTTATAGCCAGATACTTGGGAGTATAAAGCAATTTCCTGTAAGAAAGGAGGCAGAGAAGAAGGAGGTTTAGAGAGATAGATCAAGATATCATTCGCGTAGGCGGATAATTTGATTTCGTTAGATTTGTGTTGGAAACCAGTTATTAAGGGGTTGTGACGGATGCGTTCAAGAAAAGGTTCGAGGCACAAGAGAAATAGAAGAGGGGAGAGTGGGCAACCTTGTCTAGTACCTCTATGCAAATTAAAATATGGGGACAAAATACCATTAACAGAAACAGATGCTCGAGGTTCTGAGTATAATAATTTAATAAATGAAATAAATTTGGGACCAAAACCAAACCAATGAAGAGTTTTGAACATGAATGGCCAATTTATACGATCAAATGCTTTCTCTGCATCACGGGATAATGCAGCTAGGGGTCAGGATACTTTTTCCCCAATGCAAGAATACTAGAAAATATCCTAGCTTTATCAGAAGTAAGTCGACCTTTAATAAAGCCGGATTGGTCAGGTTTGATTAGTAGGGGTATAACATTATCCAGTCTTGAGGTAAGGATTTTCGCAAACATTTTACAGTCATAATTAATTAATGATATTGGACGGTAATTTTGGCATAGGGTATGATCTTTGTCTGGTTTAGGGATGATTACAATATGAGCATCTAAAAAAGATCCTTCAGGTTTTGATTGAGATATGAAGTAATTAAAACGTTCAAGTAAACGAGGATCAAAGATAGAGGAGAAAGAAGAAATTAATTCAATAGAAAAACCGCCTGGACCCGGAGCCCTGACCCTCCTCAAAGATTTAATAGCATCAAGGATCTCTTGAAGAGATATATCCTTTTCAAGGAGAGTCATAACATCCGGCACAGAAGGAGGAGGGGGAAGACCATCAAAAAAAGACTGAGTATCACAATCAGAAGGGTGTGTATCATCCATATATAAAGAGTGATAGTAGGATTGGAATGCATCAACAATATCAGGATCAGAATGAAGTAAATTATTAGTAACAGTGTTGCGAATAGGACCAATGGCTTTCTTTTCCGTTTTGATTTTTAGATAGTTGGCCAGCATTTTACCTGCTATATTTTGACCCCCGTGATATTTAGATTTTATTTTATTGCAAGCATCAATTTTAGCTAATTTATTTAAGTCAGATTTCGCCTTAATGAGATCTCGGAGATGTGTGGGACAATTAGGTGTAAAGAAAGAGTAGAGAGATACTGGGAGTTCAACATTTTCTTTTTTTTGGCAGTGTAGACAATTGTGAAGGCCCTAAAGGATGCCTTAAAAGCATCCCAGTTGTTGTGGATAGAAGTATCGCAAGATATATTAAACAGAAAAAACTCATTTATAAAAGAAGTAGCCTCAGATATGTCGGATTGATCAGACAGGAGTGAGTTGTTGAATCTCCACCGTGCATGTTTGGAGTTGGAAAGGGATAGATCAAATGACGAGAATACAGGGGCATGGTCAGAAATAAAAATGGATCCAATTTCTGAAGATTGAACAGAGGGCAGTAGGGACTTTGAAAGCAAAATATAATCAATGCGTTACATAGATTGATGACCATTTGAGAAAAATTTAAATTCATATTTATCAGGATTGCAGGTTTTCCATACATCAAAAAGTGGACGAGAGGCAATAGCAGACTGAAATACTTTATGCAACTTATCAGGTTTAAATTTACAGTTTGATTTTCTATCCGAAAAATGATCTAGCCAATTGTTAAAGTCTCCAGCAACAATAATATTGGGATTGGTTATGGAGGATAATTTTAGTTTGATCATATTCCAAAAGTCAGGGTCAGGTTTAACAGGTCCATAAACATTTAAAAAAGTGATCGTTTTATTATGAACCTTGGCATGAAGTATTGCCCATCATCCGTTTGTGTCACATTCAGTAGACAAAATTTGAATCTTTAGCGATTTGTGACAAAGAATTGCAACCCCACCCTTACGGTTGACCGCAGGTGAAAAAAACAACTTGGCCCACCCATTGGCGTTTAAGCTTAAGGGATTCAGTGTCATTACAATGGGTTTCCTGTAAAAAAGCAATTTGACAATTTAATTTTGATAAATGAAAGAGTACCTTCTGACGCTTGACAGGATGACCCAGACCACGAACGTTCCACAACACAACATTGAGCATGTATCACATTCAAGACAAGGGTACAGGAACAATGATGACACACTGCAAAAACAACAATGGAAATAAAAATACACCATTTGTCAATAACAAGATAACACAAGAGGATGATAAAGAACATGAGATGATAAGGAGAAAAACCCCATATAGAGATATCAAAAAAGAAAGAAAAGGAAGAAAGTGATAAAAGGAAAAGGAGAGAAAAGGGTAACAAAAAAGGGAACACAAGAGAAGTGAAACTGGTAGAGGGAAAAAAGACAGATCAAGAACAAAAAGCCAGATCTGAAGAAAAAAGAGAATAAGATGAGAAATGGGTATGTCGGTACCTAGAAACAAGAACAACAGCAGAGAGAAGAGAAAGAATTATGAAATAGAAATAATTCGGTGACTTAACCCATGTTTGGGAGGTAAAGCTAGGAAATTAAAAAAGTTAAAAAAACAAGTCATATAACAGAAACTGTTATATAACGGCTTTAAGAAGCATGAGTATTTGTGTCCATAGGTGTTCTGGTGATAGATTGTAAGAACAGTCTTAACTTAGCCGGATCATCAAAAGAGCGGGAAACACCTTCATAAGTAATCTTGCAGAGACAAGGATGAAGAATGCCATAACAAATATTCAGGGATCTCATTTGAGGACGAAGTGATAGGAATTCCTTACGTCTGGCATTGGTTGCATTTGAAAGGTCCTGAGATATAAAGATGTTATGTCCGGACCAAACAAGACGACGTTTCTCTCTGGCGCACTTCAAAATGCACATTAGATCCGTGAACTCTAAAAAGAGCATTATGATGCCACGTGGTCTAGTAGAGTGAGGTTGAGGATGACCAAGACGATGTGCTCGTTGGATGTTTAAACTTGTAGAGGACTGAAGATTTAAAAGATCTGGCAAAAATTTCTTTAAAAATGAGAGTAAGTCAGGGCCTTCAATGTTCTCTGGTAGACCATAAAGACGTAGGTTATTCCTCCTGTTGCGATTTTCAAGGTCCTCTGTGTGGATCTTAAGCTTTTGTATTTCTTGTTCAAGCAGAGGAATTTTGGTTGTTACGTCCTGAATGTGACTCACTCGCTGTTCCATTTCAGTTATTTTGCCTTCCATATTAATCCATCTATCCTCAATTAATTGAAGTTTTTCGTTGGTGGCATTCATAAAAGGTTTGAGGGCACGCAGTTCATCCAAGATTGAATCCAGGACAGGATTTGAAGATGAGTGAACAGGAGACGGAGGATCATTTTTAACCCTCTTAGGTTTAGTGCCAGAGGAAGATGCTTTGGAGAGACTAAGCGAGTCATTAGACATCTTGAGAAAATGTGATTGGCGTGAAGAGATCCTTGTGCTGGTAACAAGTCTGCCCATACAATAAGTGATATGACGGTATAAATAGCAATAATATTACAGGCACCCCAAAGAGGAGAAAAGGCGTACAAGGAAATCCGCTGAGTGAAAAAGTTGAGAGAGGCACTTCGCTGCACGTGTATCAAGTATATACTCCTCAAAAACTCAGAAGAGATGCAATTAGGTTTGACTCAGCGACATTTTATGACCAAAACATGCTTCAGGTCACAGAAACTGAGAACATAAGATTCCAAAAGGAGTATGAACATGGTAGATATCAAGTTATTTCCTCAGTAATATTAGAGAAGAAATACCTTAAGAACTATCAGGTGCAAATATTGGCAAAAGGAGCACCGAAGCACAGGTTGAAAGAAAAAAAAAACATGACTGAAGACAAAGTTGCAGAAAATGGTGAGGAATTATTTCAGAATAAGCTCACCCCAAGATAATTAGCCGCTTGGAGACACAGAGATAATACTCGTCCGACGCACCATTCAAAATGGCGGCCACCTGCGAGTGAGGAGATCCAGTATCGCGGCAATAAGAGGTGAAAAAAGGGCTCAGCAGGTCTCAAACTTCTTCAGTAGTACGCTGTAAGCATGAGGCGTCAGGGACCCGCCTCGTCGGCTGGAACGGAGGCTCAAATGCGGCTGAAATGAACGAATTCAGCTCCGTGAAAAACGGAGCTCAGAGCAACACTGCCATCTTGTTTTGGCGCTCAAGCCACACCCCAGAAATGCTTCTTTAACAATACAACACAATACATTATTGCTTCTTGCACCTTCTTAAGGCTATTCATTCTTATGTCTTACCACATGTTTCAAAACTCTAATTTTCTCCAGATGTTTTTCAAACTAATAGCTCAACTGCATTAGGATTTCCTTACGTAATTGAGCTTTTGAAATTTTCACTGAATAAAATTAATGAATCCTCCTTTTTGTCTAAATTCACTTCATTTCTTTATCTAGTTTCTTTAATTTCTCAAATGTGATTCCTTGACCTCTTGGCCCAAGGACAGCACTCTCCACAGCAGCTCCGCCAGTTCAACCGACCGCTCCAGCACTTGAGCTCTATCCCGGCAGGGTTCGAGCCGGCAGCCCGTCCCTGCGCCGCAGGTTCTCCTTTGCGTTCTGTGGCTTTGGCCCCTTTTGGTTTATTCTGGTTTAGTTTAGTTTTAGTTATTGTTTGATTTCTGCATTAGTGTTAACTGGGGTTCTTCCCCCGTGTCACCCGCTCACCTTTCCCGCCGCTGCTGCCCCTGCGGCCCCGCCCCCCAATCCAGCCCCGCTCCCGCCTCGCTTCCGCTGCTCCCACCTCCTCCCCTACATATGGCGACTGCTGCGCGGTCACGCAGCGGACGCGTGCGGCGGGCGCGCCTAAGGCAAGCCCATCGGCGCCCGTCTGCGACCCGACCACAACCAGCGCCAGAAACCCTGGTTCTCCTAGACCCCTCCGCTACGGCTCGACCACCCTCCACGCACTCAACCCTGGTAGACACACCGACTGCGCAATATCCTCGCCTAACACCACCCACGGGCAGTTCTCTTGCAAACCCTGCTGCAGATCCTTCACCATTGACAAAGCTCCCACGACCGTCGACTGCCCGCCCGATGCACACACCGCTGAGGGCCTGACTTGCATCCTCCTCAACGTGCGCTCCCTGCACCGGCATGTCGTCGAAATCTGGGACCTGATCGACACCCTCTCACCCGACGTCACCTTTTTCACAGAGACCTGGACCAACGCCACCTCCGGACCCGACATCACCACCGCCATCCCCGACGGCTACAAGTTCCAGAGAAAGGACCGCCTGCACCGCCCAGGAGGGGGACTCGCCATCGTGCACAAGACCGCCCTCCGACTCTCCACCTTCAGCTCGAGTGACCACCAGTCCAACGCGGAACACCTCCACTTCCAGGTCCAGACCAGCCCCAGGACCACGCTACGCGGCACCCTCATCTACAGACCGCTGGGACCCCGCATCCAGCCCGCAACGACCATCGCCGAGCTCACCGCACCCCACGCCATCACCTCCATAGACTACATACTACTCGGGGACCTAAACTTCCACCTCGACAACAGCAACGACCCCGACTCCAGCACTCTCATCGACAACCTCACCAACCTAGGACTGAAGCAGCTCGTCAACACACCCACCCACAGAGCAGGTCACACCCTCGACCCCATCTTCACGGGAGGAACCAACATCCAGTTCAGCCACACCACCCAGCCCCCCTGGACGGACCACCACTGCGTCCATTTCACCTTCAACACCACCACCGCACACAAGCGCGCCCCACGCCCGCCACAACGGAACTGGAGCAAGGTCACAGAGGAACTCCTCAACGCCACCCTCCGACAAAACACCCCGTTGCCACGACCAACACCAACACTGCAGCCAGGGAATTTCACCGCTGGATCTCCTGCAGCGTGGACAGGCTCGCACCACTTCGCCTCCCCGACAAACAACGCCCTCGGAAGGCCGCATGGTTCTCCAAGAAGCCAGACGCGCCTGCAGACGCCTAGAAAAAACCTGGCAAAACCAGAAAACCATGGAAGCGTGGACCAACCACAAGAACGCCCTGAAAGAATACCACCAGTGCATTAGAGACACCAAACAGACCTTCATGAAAGATAAAGTCCAGACCAACGCGACCGACGCCAGAGTACTATTCAACATCATACAGCAGTTCACAAGACCCGCCTGCGAACCATGGACATCACTCCTTCCCAGGAACTCTGCGACAAGCTCAGCTCCTACTTCCATCATAAGATCAAAGACCTCTATGACAACTTCAGCGAAACAGCCCCAGACACCACCCCCCTACCCTTCACCGCTGACAAGCCGACCATCACGTCCTGGGATCCCACTTCCATCGAACTCATCACCATGACCATGAAGAAAACTCACTCTGGAGCACCTACGGACCCCTGCCCACAACACATATTCCACAGAGCTGCCGCCGCCATCGCACCCGAACTTGGTCGCGCCATCAATGCCTCCCTCACATCTGGCATCTGCCCAGAAGATTGGAAAAGGGCAGCGGTAAAACCCCTCCTTAAGAAACCTACGGCAGACCCCATGGATCTGAAAAACTACCGGCCCATCTCTCTCCTCCCCTTCGCAGCCAAAGTCACTGAGAGACCCGTAAACACCCAGCTGACCGCCTTCGACGAAGATAACTCCATCCTAGATGCCTCCCAATCTGGATTCCGCAGCAACCACATCACCGAGACCGCCCTCCTAGCCGCCACTGATGACATCCGCATGCTACTGGACCAGGGACACACGGTGGCCCTCATCCTGCTAGACCTCTCCGCGACTTTCGACACCGTTTCACATCGCACACTCACAGCCAGACTTCATGATGCAGGGATACAAGAAGCCGCCCTCGACTGGATCCAATCCTTCCTCTCCGGTCGAACGCAGAGGATCAGACTCCCTCCCTTCCGCTCCGAACCCACCGATATCAACTGCGGAGTCCCCCAGGGATCATCTCTCAGCCCTACGCTCTTCAACATCTACATGGCCCCCCTCGACGCCATCGTCAGACAACACGGACTCAGCATCGTATCCTATGCCGATGACACTCAGATCATCCTTTCCCTCATGGAAAATCCCGAAGACACCAAACTCTGCTTCCACGAAGGAATGAAGAATGTGGCAGCCTGGATGAAGGACAGCTGTCTGAAGCTCACCTCATCCTCGGACCCTGCTCCACCGCCTAGGACAACACCTGGTGGGCGTCCGCCCTCGGGAGCCCACCCACCCCCACCGACCACGCCCGGAACCTTGGCATCATCCTCGAATCCTCCCTCTCCATGAACCACCAGATGAACGCCGTCGCCTCCACCAGTTTCAACTGCCTTCGCATCCTCCGTAAGACCTTCAAATGGATCCCCTCCGACTGCAGAAGGACCGTCACCCACGCACTCACAACCAGCAGACTTGACTACGGCAACGCCCGCTACGCCGGAATCAACAAAGCTCTCCTACACAGACTCCAAACCATCCAGAACGCCGCAGCCAGACTCGTCCTCGGAACTCCACGGTGCGAGCACATGACCCAACACCTACGCTGCCTCCACTGGCTCCCCGTTGAGAAGAGAGTCACTTTCAAACTCCTCACCCATGCCTACAAAGCCCTCAACAACATCGGACCCAAATACCTCAACGAGAGAGTCTCCTTCCACACACCCAAGAGAAACCTCCGCTCCGCCGACCTCGCCCTGGCAGAGGTCCCCCGCATCCGCAGAAATAAAACCAGAGGAAGAGCTTTCTCATACATCGCAGCCAAGACCTGGAATGAGCTCCCCGTGAACATCAGACGCTCCCCGACCCTGCACACGTTCAGGAAAGACCTCAAGACCTGGCTTTTTGACTGATCCAGAGCCGTCTTCCCCCCCTAGTGCTTAGAGACCCTCACGGGTGAGTAGCGCGCTATATAAACCCCTGATTGATTGATTGATTGATATGACACACTTGTTTTCCTGCTTCTAAAGTCAGAAACACTGAGATCCCAGCTGGCGAAAAGGAAGATGGCAGCACAGGGCTGACTCATCAAGCCTCTACACCTCCATCCCCGCTTTGGGTATTATAGAGAACGCCTCACCTGTCTTACTGAATCTCTGATCTATCGAGGTCTTCAGATCCTCTGAGTATTGAATGATGAATGCTACTTTGATGCTTTCTTCCTTGCCAGCACCCTCCATGGCTGCATTCTGCACATGAGAGGTTCGCCATTACGATACTGCATCGACTTCGTCCCAGCGACATAGGCTGACACCCTTCCCTTTCACTCTTATCGGCCTGTTACTTGGCGGTAGGCAGTCTGTTACGTGGAAGGCTGATCTGCAGGGAGTGGAGAGGAGGATGATGGTTGGGATTTAATGCAGGGTATGCAGGGAGAGATATCACCTACCCGTTTCTATGACAATCCCAGCTTACATAGCTAGCAGGGGAGGTTGGAGTAGAGTCGGGGCCAGCGAGTGGAGAGAGAGAGTGTGGATGCTGGTGAAATGAATGGGCTATCATCTGTGCAGCATAATCAGAAGCCCAGAGCACCCAGGGGGCCCAACGAGCCAGAGAAGCCCCAGGAGCCCAATGCATTGGGCCTTTTGGGTGTAATACAGTCCGCCCTTAGTGATTCGGGGGCCCGGGCAGATGGGAGTGCCACTATGGGCCCCTCTTCAAAAGTATAGCAAGCAGAGCCAGAGGAAGAAGAGCAAGAAAGCCAGGGCCAGCAGGGGGCCTTGGAGAAGGATGGTGAGCTGCAAGTGGGGAAGGTAGGGGCCGGCTCCATGGACAAAAGGGACAGAAGGGCTGCTTTGTCATCTGGGATCCAGACTAACAAGGCATGCACAGTGATAGATGTATCAGCAGAGGGCCCAGATTTTTTGGGGGGCTAAAAGAACTATGATAGACATTTTTGGTATTAAGAGGACTGGTGACCTGTTGCGACTCTAACCTCTCAACCCACCATGATACCCCCAACTGTGTCAAGCTCTTCAACTTCGATGTTAGAGTTGCAGCCAATGTATATGATCTGACTCAGGGAGAAGAGGCTATCAATAAAGAGAGTGATATTAATCAGCCATCTTCTGTCCCACAGGAGGGTGCAATCTCCCCCCTACAGTCTTCTGACCCTGAAAGTATACCTGAAAGTACAATGACACTGGAAGACCTTGACTCTAATATAAAACTTGAAACCCAAGAGGTTCTCGAGGCAAATCTTTTCACTATCTGACTTTTCTGAGTCCGGCAGTTTGAGTACATCTGAGGTTTGATCAAATGATGATGGTGGTTCGGAGAATTGAGTGCCATCTAGGTTCAAGTCAGCTGTTGGTAATGGAGAGCACTATGGACCCCATGTGTGGTCTTGCAGATATCAGTGAGGATGAGATGCTTTGGGGTCCTGATGGTATAGAATTACCTTCTACTAATGCTACTTTGTGAGAGGTATCCTCCACAGCATCCCAGTGGGCTTCACAGACTGTGGAGGATAAAAATCTACCCCTGGGGAATCAGCCACTGAATTCCCAACAGGGTGGGGAATCAAGGCAATCTGTTCAGCTGACACCAGCCAATGTACACACTCCTTCACTTATATCTATATGTAACTTACTCTTACTACACAGGTAGGAGTACAAAAAGACTTGTTGACCCTGAAGGCCTCTCATATAAGACACAGGTCATATTAAGAAAATTGTCCAAAAATATGGATATCCTCCACAGCCGCCGCAGTGATATAGAGAGCCAGTCAGCTAGTGTGATGGCCTCAATGCAAGGTATCAAAGAACAAATGAAGCACCATGATGGCAAAATACAGTCTATGTCGCAGAAACTCGAGAATGTGGAAAATGTAATGTGGTGTAATAATCTGCAGGTGCTCGGGATACTGGTGGGGAATGACCCCCGGAAGATATATCGTCTATCTGTTTCAACAGGCCTTTCCCCAGCTCGGCGAATGGGACATAGATAGTCAAGTACAACGGGTGCACAGGTTTCCTTTCCACAAGTCTAAGCAAGGTTGGGCTGACAACTATCCCAGGGCTATCCAAATTTTTATTGGAAATGTTATATTCCGGCAGCATATGGTCCAGCTGGCTCGCCCCAATACACCAGTTTGAGCCTGTGGAGTAGATTTCTTTGTACAGTTCCACTTCTGTCAGAAGACAGTGGAGCATAGGTGGCAATTGTGGGAGACAATTCCATTTTTCCCTAAACTTGGGTGCGTGGTCTCATTGTTGGAACCTGTGAAATTGAAGATTATTCATAGAGGCCAAACAACTTATTATCTTGACCCAGTGAAGGTGATGGATTTGTTGAAGTCAAGGGGGGAATCCAAAGACTAACAATCTCATTATTTGGACTTCAACACTGGGTCACTTGTACTTGATTAGTGTCCTGCTAACTCTCCCTCTTCATGTTTGGAACCACCTAAAGTCCTCATTGAAGTTTCCTTTTTCTTCCTGGTTTGTTCTTTTTGTCCATATTTACAGTGGCCTCACTTTTTTGCTTTTCTGTCCTCTCCTTTTCTTTGGTAAGGGTGCTGTTCTCTTTTTGCTCCTCGCCATTACCCTGATCTTCAGATTACCCTTAATGTGGTGGGGAGACTTGGTCTCAGCCGAGACTCTGAATCTTTTTTTTCTGGGGTGTAGGTTTGGATTCACACCTAGGGTTTCTACAAAGTTCCGCTTATTGAGTAGGACAGGCATGGGTTTGAGGGGTGTGGGTTGGCATTGGAAGGGTAGGGCTGGAGGGTCTGGTATTGGGAGAAGGAGTAGGGGGTGAGTTTGATGGATTATGGGTGGTTTTGGATAAGGTTTCTTAGGTTTAGGGAGGAGAACATGGGTTAATTCAGTTACAAAGAGGGGGAATAACACAGATGGCAGCGGGTTGGAACCATCATTTCATGCATAAGAATATGTCTTGATTAATCAATTGATAACACTACTTGTGTTTGTAATCAAGGGTTGTAAACTCTCAGCAGAAATATCAATGGTATGCGTTCAAATGCCAAAGTGAGATACGTCAGGGAAGAACTTTGCACACTTAACCCTCACCTCGTTTGTATTTAAGAGCCTCATCTTATACTGGGGAATCTTCTCAGCTTAATAGCTTAGGATACTATACCCATGCTGCCACTGGGGCTGAGGTCCGAAAGAGGTGGGTTGCCTTATTATCTAAGGGGAAAGGATGGATGGCTGGCTGGGTCTGGGAGATGGATAATCACAAGTATATGTAACGGAAGCATATTATTAACAGTCTGTGTGGTTTATGCCTCCAGCACCAATGACCCTGCTCTGTACAGTGATCTAATAGGGGAACTTTGTACATGGGCTGACTCAATTGTCTTGTGAGGCAATTTCAACCTAGTTTTGGAGCTGGCTGTAGATTCTATGACCTCTCTGTTGGCCAGCCAGCGGCGAATGACCAAGTACCGGGTGACTGTTAAACAGATTATTACAACATATACATTGTCGATTGTCCGGCATGCCTTTCTGGGCCCTGAGCCAGGATTTACATTCACTCTATTCCTCACGGCACATCATCCCGACTGGATATGTTTTTCGTTACTCATTATTTGTTGTCAGTGGTAACCATAAGGTTAACTCCACGGATCGTCTCAGACCATAACCTACTGTCACTTTTCACCAAATCTAGCTATATGTCCAACCCCTGGCTTCCAAGCAGATGGACATTTGATCGTAAGTGTCTACTGGATCCTCAGTATATTAACATGGCTTTGGGCTTGAGAGAACTTATCCCTGTAAATATGGGGACAGCTCATTTAGCGGTGGTTTGGGATGCCGTAAAGGCTTTTTTATATGGGGTCACACAATCGGTTATACCATTCGTAAGGTCAAGGAGGAGCGAGTCATGGAAATTCGGTTAAGGGAAAAACTTGTTCAACTAGAGTTGGAACATTCATTCTGTCAAAGGTTCCCTTGTCTTCCAGAAATCACTTTTAAGCTCTCGCTGCAATTGACTCTTTTGTAGATGCAGCTCAAGAAGTGGATCGGGCGTACGGCTTGTGCTAAATATCGAGCGAGACGGCTTCTGTGTTTTGAAAACTCTGAAGAGATGTGGCAGGAATTGACTTTCAAAAGAAAAAATTAATAACAACCTCATTCAGGGTATTAGAGACACGGGTGGGAAGGTGGATACAAGCAGCCCTGAGATCCTAGCGGCCTTCCATCAGTTATACTCTGAGTTATATAAAGAGGAATGTGCCGCTACTCAGGATAGGATCAATTGTACTTGCAGGGCTGAAGTAGCAAGATGAGGGGCAAAAAGCTGTGCCGGAATTTATGGTTTTTAGGTAAGAGAATGGAATGGCTATTATGCAACTTACGAGCGGAAAAGCAGCATGACCGGACTCTATTTCAACAGAGTTTTACAAACAGTTTAAGGACATTTTGACTCATTTGTTTACTGAGTTAGGTAGCTCAGAGGCCTTTTTAACAGCACTCCAGCCATCATGGGGGGAAAGGTACATTTCTATATTTTCAAAAAAGAATAAAGACCCTTTAAATAATGGTTCATATCGCCCGATCTCTATGATCAACTGCAATTCTAAGACCCATACTCAGGTTCTGTCAAATAGACTTGCTGCTGTAATTGCTTCACTATTTCATCCTATGCAGCATGGATTTGTCCCCTCGCAGGACACCATCTTTCATGTTAATCTTGCTATCTCTGCCTTGGATGTGGTGAGGGAACTTAAGAGGTCCACCGTGATGATCCTGTTGGATGCTAAAGAGCCATTTGACAGGGTCTCCTGGCATATCTTTGGAAGGTTATAGAAGCAATGGGATTCGGGCCAGGCTGTGTGGCCAGGAGCAATTCACTATACTCAACTTCTTCAGCAAGGGTCTCATACAATGGAATGCTGTCAGAGATTATTCAGATCGGTCGGGGAACTAGGCAGGGGTGTCCTCTCTCCTTGCTGTTAATTGCTCTATACCTGGATCCTTATATACCTGTATTAAAGAGGACAGCTTCCGCTCCGTCTTTTAGGCCTGGGAGGTAAATTCCATTCCGCTCGCGGAATTCGCGGAATTTGGGTAATTTCGTGTTCCGCGGAGAACGCGGAATTGCCAAAAATTCCGCGATCCGCGGAATTTTTTGCTTGTTCGCACTTTCAAAATGCGTGTTCGCGAGATATTTCTCCCCGAGCACGCAAACAGCATTCGCGAACAGGAAAAAAGCATCGTGAACGGGCGGAACAAGCAATTCCGCGTGTTCGCGGAACTTTTGCGTGCTCGCGGAGATTTTTTACCGTTTCGCAGAGTTTTGCGTAGCGCGACTATGCAAATTCTGCCCACCCCTACCGTCTTTAAGGTTGCACAGGTCAAGATTCTAGCCTATGCTAATGATATTGCTTTGCTTACAACATCTCCTACTTTACATAAGCCCATTAAAAATTTGCAAGAAATCAAAGCGGCTAGGGGGGGATTATAAATGCACCCTTAAAGAACGTAAATGCGTGCTAAGAGAAGAATTATGTGCAGCATTGCACAAAGCCACACTCACTAGAGACAATATGGCCTTTTGGAAGCAACTGAATGCCCATTTTTTGGCCCCTCGAGATCTATCATCTATAGAGATAGCCATTACTGAGGATCAATGGGTGGATCACTACTCAAACATGTACAATAACAACGAACATAAGATTTTAATGGCTACACCCCAACATGCCCCAGGAGATATTGCCACCTAATCGCCATCCCATAGATGTACTTTTCACCCTAGATGAGGTTAATTATGCCAT
This sequence comes from Calotriton arnoldi, assembly GCA_963921515.1. Taxonomy (NCBI): domain Eukaryota; kingdom Metazoa; phylum Chordata; class Amphibia; order Caudata; family Salamandridae; genus Calotriton; species Calotriton arnoldi. Next base: position 1,626,040 of record CAWUFW010000323.1, on the reverse strand, counting down.
CAATGCAAGCTTGGGCGGGAAAGCTCCCGGCCCTGATGGAGTCCCGGTAGACCTTTATAAATCAAACCTGCCCCTGTGAGGCCCATTGCTAACCCAAGTAATAGCAGAATGTTGCTTTTCCGGATTTATAACAACATGGTCGGAATCAACACTGGTTCCAATTTTCAAAAAAGGAGACTATCACAACCCTGCATGCTACAACCTATATCTCTGTTAGATTCTTTGGTCAAGGTGGTGGGACGTATTATATTGAACAGATTACAATATTGGGCTGAAGATGAAGGGATCATACCTGATTTACAATATGGCTTCCGACAGGTCCTAGGTACGGTCGAGCATGGTCTAAATTTAAATATCCTTCAGAGAAAGTATACACTGACCAAGCAGGGCAGGCTATATTTGGCATTTGGAGATTTAACTACAGCCTTTGATTGTGTCATACATGAGAAATTATGGAAAAGTTTAGAAGACTTAGGTGTGGAAACCCCTCTTATTCAGTTTTTGAGGCAGCTATATAGTGAAGCAAAAGCAATGGTTCGTTATGGGATTACTGGGGAGTGCACGGCCACTTTTAAAATCAGAAGAGGGGTGAGGTAAGGATGTGTTCTGGCTCCCTTTAATTTTACATTGTATGTAAATGAATTAGGTCAAGTCCTGGCGAATCAGTGCCAGGACTTGCCACAAATAGACAGACGTTCGATACCCGCCCTATTGTATGCGGACAACACTGTAAGGCAAGCCCGTCTGCGCCCGTCCGCGACCCGACCGCGGCCAGCGCCAGGAACCCTGGACCTCCCACTACCCATCGCTACGACACCACCACCCTCCTCGCACTCAACCCTGGAAGACGTAGAGAATGCTAACAGGCCTCGCCGAACACGACCCACGGCCAGTTCTCCTGCCTCCACTGCCGCCAGACCCTCACCGCTACCCCGGCCTCTCACATTGCAGCCAAGACCTGGAACGAGCTACCGGCAGACATCAGACGCGCCCCCTCCCTGAACACCTTCAGGAAGACCCTCAAGACCTGGCTCTTCGGCTAAACAGATCTGCGGACCCCCCCTTCAGCGTCTTGAGACCCTCACGGGTGAGTAGCGAGCTTACAATTCCCTGATTGATTGATTGATTGAGCCTGATGCTTCTTGAGACCAATAGATTTTCTACCGAAACATTAAAGACTACAGTACAGGTGAACCAAATGATGCTAACCACCTACAGTATTCAACCGTATTTAAAAACCACGTTAGGCGGTTAAGACAGGATTGTGCTGACTCGCTTTAGATTGGGAATCTTTCAGAGGCTAACTAGTTTCCCCACAATGAATGATTGGTCGAGTATTATGTGTATGTGCCCATGTGACGATAAGTCTCTGCAAACAACAATGCATGTTCTTTTATTTTGTAAATTTTACACTGAACCAAGAAAGATATGGATTTTACCAATTTTAAGGTTGCTTGGTCTAAGACAATGCCAGCCAGCATTCCTAGTGCTACAACTTTTAGAGAATGACAATTTTACAAGGTCTATAGCTCAATATTTGAAATGTGCAATAAAATATAGGAAAACTACTGGCACATGTATTCCTCAAAGGTACGTCACTTACAGCTAGGCTCTTTTAACTTATGATATTGTTAGTATTTTTTAACGATTTTTAATGCTGAACTGTTTAAAAATGCTGTGATTCTATGTGCTTTCATGACTTTACTGTAAAATCGAATAAAGCTTATTTGAATTGAATTGAACATCTCCTGCAATTGCTTCATCTGCAATGGAGGATGCAGCTAAGGCTTTTGGGTATGACTCGGGGTATAAATTGAACATTGATAAAACTGAGATTATCATCAGCAATGAATATAATAGAGAGGACACTCACTATGTAACTTCTGTTAAATATTGGGCATTCGTGTATCATTTGATATGGATTCAGTGTTATCTTTTAGTTAGGAAGCATTATATTCAGAATTCCTTTCTCTTTTTAGAAAATGGGATTGGCTACATCTTGGCCTCATTGAGCGATACAATGTTATCAAGCTGACTATTTTGCCACGCTATTTATATATATTTAGGGCTATTCCTATGTACCTATACCTTTACAAAGGTTTTATTAATAAAGTTGACACTAGTTGGCAAAAATGTATCTGGGCTTCCAAATAACCTTGCTGTGCTATTCACTACCTTCAATTGTCTCGTAGAGAGGGGGGGGTTTGCACTTCTGCTTTTGTGGATCTATTACCTACCTGCGCTTAAGTTCCAGCTTTCTGCTGAGATGGGTTTTGATCATGGGGCTTGGTTGGCCTATTTCCTGAGTTTAGGACCCTCTCATCAGGACCCTCTCAACAACTGTCAGGTCAAACCATGGGCTGGTCCACTATGCTTGATTTAAACATACCCAGTTTAAGACATTAGGAGTATTTCATAAGGCCTGGTTGGCCATTTGCGACATCTACGAAGTAGCAAGGTTTCATCATTACACTCTGCTAGGTAACAACTCTAATCTCCCACCTTCCTTTCAAGATAGCTTTCTTAATTGTTGGCTATCTGCAAAAGTTCATGTCCTGGGTCAATTTTTTAAGGGTGGTATCCTTTTCTCCCTTTATGATATGAATACGCATTATAGGCTCCCTAAGTAGGGTGTGTATTGTTATTTACAATTAAAAGAACTTTTGCAGCGACTTCCAAATATTGATATAGATATTAACCCTGGGCGGGTAACTCCGCTCTGCCAGCGGAGTTTGCAGAGATTTGCCTACTCCGCGCTCCCTGGCGAACGCAGAGTAGGCAAAAACTAGTTAGCCGCTCCCTCCCCCCTCCCAAATGCTTTAAAAAGATATAAAGAAGGCACTTACCTGTGTTTCTGCCACCTCCCCTGCCTGGCCGCTCTCCTTCCTGCTCCTCTCACATCCTCGTCGTGCTTCATAAAAAAAAAAACACTACGTTGTACGTCTTGCGAGTGCGCGTGCGCACGCACAAGACTTACAATGTAGTGTTTTTTTTATGAAGAAGGATGTTGAGGACGCGAGAGGAGCAGGAAGGAGAGCAGCCAGGCAGGGGAGGTGGCAGAAACACAGGTAAGTGCCTTGTTTATATCTTTTTAAAGCATTTGGGAGTGGGGAGGGAGCAGTGAGGGAGCGGAACAGAGCTACGCGTAGCTCCACAGAGTTTTTTTCAAACTCAGTGGAGCTACATGTAGAGACACTACGCCAGCTACTCCCAGGCCTATGAGTTGTAATTAATTCCTTGAGAATTTTATTAAGATAAAGAAACATGGTTCTATACATGCTTTTTATATGATTCTGGGCAACCAGGGGAAAATGGGGGATAAGATTAACATACTTGCCGTAAGTGGTCTCGCGGCTTACGTGTAATGTTTCTGCTTCTGAGATACGCTACATGAACACGTTGGCCCAAGACTCTCTAAATTTTTCTCAGCATAAAGTCCATTCTTTTAAACTTCTGAATGATATATAAGAGGAACGTTTCCCTGATGCCAAAACTGTTTTTAAAAAAAACATATTATTTTTTTGTCCTCATTTGCCATGCTTATTTCCACCGAAATCTCCAGACATTATCTCAGCCAGCCAGAAAGTCTTAGCGATCACAGTTAGTGGAAAAGAGAGTCTTGACTGCCTCATCCTCTCTCCAGATGGCTATAATCATTGGACCCAACCGAAGCCATACCGTCAGGGGTTCCCACAGCTTGACCGCCTTTTTTGGGGCCATACGGTGATTGTTCAACCTGTAGACATAAAGGACTGATTCCCACCATTCTGCTTTTGAGGGTGACCAGGACAAAGTCCATTTTTTACAAATATGCCTTCTCCCCAATAAAATCAAATAGAAAATTAATTTATTTCAATAGTTCATATACTCTCCCCCATCTGGTAGTAACCCAAAAATAATCAATTCCAGGCTTACCTGGATTTGAGTGTGCAGGATATCGTTCACGAAATTACACACCTCGTTCCAAAAATCTTGGATTTTAGGACAGGACAAGAACATATGGACATCATCCGCCAGTCCCCTGCCACACTTCTTACAACAAGGCTGAACCGGGCCCCATAATTTTGCCAGCTTTTTTGGTGACCAGTAAGCTCTGTGGAGAGATAAAATATGATTCAGCCTTAGGTACACTGGTTTAACCGTACCATACAATATTCTAAAGGATACTTGCCACAAATAGTCAAGATTCAAACTTGGCATTAACTCTCCCCACAAAGAGTTAGATTCACTCTGTCCCTTTTCTGAGTTATCCACGATAAAGGCATACCATGTTGCCACTAGCTTCTTTTGTTTTGTACTCTTAATCAAGTGTTCTTTTAGATCATTGGTATCCTCTTTATCTTTGCCAAGGGTCTGGGACCAACTCTCCAGTTGTAGAAATTTTAATTTTGAGACACTGTTATTAGTTAAATACTGAAGCTGTGTGTAGTATCTTGGTTATTATGCTTTACATGTCATCCACTGCTCCACCAGTGGAACACTCTTGAGATGATGTAACATAGAATGTTGGTGTATGAATTACACAGTTGGAGAAGGGCTGAGCGCCTTGCTGGCTGCTCCTGGTGGGGCTGAATACTACTGTATTACTGATCTTGTAACCAACCTGAATAAATTCTCTTGAGTCTGCAAAAGTGTGTTTGTATCAGTCACTTTGTGATGCATTTTGGTTTAAGTAGGTTTGTGTAGTGCTTCACACTTAGTTAAGTAGAATGGGTTTGAGCCCCATTTCCACGTCGGAAGTCACTGTTCAGTTACTCAGGTGTGACTTTTGAATTTGGGTGTCAGTCCCATTTACTCGGTGTATAGGGGGTATCAGTCCCGCTTATGTCATTAGTAATGGGTTTTAGTCCCATATACTCAATGTTTAGGGGGTGTTAGTCCCACCTACTTTTCTAATAATGGGTATTAGTCCCGTATACTCAGTTTTTAGGGGGCGTCAATCCCAGATGGGTTTGAGTCCCATTTACTCAGTTTTCGGGTGTTAGTACCACCTGCATTAGGGGTAATGGGTGTTAGTCCCATCTACTCGGTTTATAGGGTGTTATTGTCCCACCTAGGTCAGTAGTAATGGGTGTTAGTCCTATTTACTTAGTTTAAAGGGGGTGTTAGTCCCACCTTTGTTATTTTGGTGTTGGGTGTCAGTCCCTTCACTTCCTTGTACGTTGTCATGTGTGTGGGTAGTCCTCTTGTGATGCCACACTGTACTGCATTTGGTTATTTAATGATGCTGTACATGTCCTTGGGTATTAGTCCCATGTGACACTAGTTGTTACGCTCAATGTTCTTGGGCTTATGTCATTCCTTACAGTGGGTTTGATGTACATCCTTTCTTCTGGATGTCTGTGTTTGGGTGTCAGTCCCAGTTACACGTTTGAACGTCATGTTGTGTTTTTGGTGTATAAGTCGCCCTGCGCTTCACTCTGTGCTTTTGCGTCGTTCTGTTGTGTCGACGTATTGTGTGCGTTTGTCACACTGTGCTGCTTTCTTGCTGCACAAGTTCATGGGTGTTAGTCCCATGCAACGTTACTTGTTACATTTGGGTGTCAGTCCCATGCATCGTTACCTGTTATACTTGGGTGTCAGTCCCTTGTGTTTTTGATGTATAAGTCGCCCTGCGCTTCACTCAGTGCTTTTACATCGTTCTGTTGTGTCGACGTATTGTGTGCGTTTGTCACACTGTGCTGCTTTCAGGCTGCACAAGTTCTTGGGTGTTAGTCCCATGCAACGTTACTTGTTATAAATGGGTGTCAGTCCCTTTTATTCTTGTTACATGTCTTGCTCACTTGTTGTGTATGTGAGCTCTTATTACGCTATTTACTTTTTATTCAATTACTATTAAAGGAAGAGGATGGGTATAGTGCATGTGCATTTCTATGTCTCCATTCTTCTTTCTTTCTTCGTTCTTCCGTTTTCCCTCTCGTGATGTCATTCCTCGCATCCCTGGGTTAATAGATGGTTTACTTCATGTGTACATTATTGTGTATAGTTGTTTTCATTTTAGTTTGGATCTTTTTATTGTTCAGTATAAAAGGGATAGGATATGTAGTATCCTCAGGTCATGTCATTCTGTTCCCTGTACCTAGGTGCTCAGCCAGTGTGAGTGTTCCGCGTAGAATGTTAGTGTGAGTGGAATGCTTGGGTGCCTGTGTGTGTGTGAGAGACAGTTGGGAAGATGGGCTGAGCAGCTAGGAGGCTGCTCCTGGTGGGGCTTGTTCTGGCTTGTTGTAACTACTGAATAAACTACAATATAGCTAGGATATAACACTGTGTCCAGGAGCAGAGTTTTCCTTCTGAATGTATCGGCCCCCATTCATTTATGTCTGCTTCCTTTAGGCTCCCTGCTAATCTATCCTTCACACATTCTGGGGAGCTGGTTGAGTCCCATATTGGAGCACACCTGCTGTAGTAAGACAGACTTGTTATATGCCAAATTTGAGTCCATGGCCGGGCCGCTGCCTGTAGCACTTTCAATCTAATTTAAAAAAAAAAACTTCTGGTCTCCATATTTATACATAAATTTAGTCCCCCCATTTCCTACTTCCTTTAACATTGCCTCCCATAAACGGTTGCTCCCAGACCCCACACTTTCAGTAGGTAGAAACCTAAAATTCTTTAATTGTAAGACCCTTGCATATATTTGGAAATCTGGCAAAGCTATTCCCCCTTTATCATATTTCCTTCTTAGCTTCCGTCTCACTATTCTTACACCCTTTAAAGCCCATATAAAAGAGTCTATTCTACTATGTAGTTTTCTAAACCAGCTCTTCTCGAAGTGAAGTGGGATCATATTAAAAGGAAGGTAAGTTTGGTGAGTATCAACATCTTGATTAGATTTGCACTTCCCAATATCGTCAGCGGAAGGTGGGACCAAATTAGCAGAAGTCTATTTGTTTCCTTCAGAGTCTTCTGAAAATTTTATTCTGCCAATTTCTCCAGGGTGGAAATAATCTTTATTCCTAAATATCTCAATTCACTTTTTATCAGCGTGTGGTTCTTGTTTATGTTCCACACCATAGCGTCGGACTTGGCTGTATTTACCTCGTACACTGATACCTTCCCAAATTCTATCACCAAAGAGTCAAAGGGCCAGCTGTATCAAGATTGCATTTTGCGATTCTATAATAGCGAATTTTACCGATTCACTATTATAGAATTGCAAAATGCAATGTATGTAGGTTTTGGCAAAAATTTTGCGATTCATACATATTCTTTAATAGCGAATCGCAAATTGCGATTCGCTATTAAGGAATGCCTTCCCATTCATTCCTATGGGCCTAGAGGCCCATAGGAATGAATGGGAAGACATTCGCAATTTGGGAGTACCAAATAGGTACTCGCAAATTGTGAATGCAATTTCAAGGGTGATAGGGGGACCAAAAGGCCACCCTAATGCACCCCCAAAAAAGGTAAGTGTGCATATGTGGCGCACATACATGCCCTAAGGGCATGTATGTGGGCCACATGGCACCTAGAAAAATGCAAAAAAGTGCATTTTTCGAGGAATTTGCAAATTACCACCAACTAGAAGTTGGTGGTAATTTGCGATTCCTAAATGCAAATTTGCAATTTGCGATAGCTACAAGAATTTCATTTAGGGAATCGCAAATTGCGATTCCCAAACTGCATTCTCAATTTAGGTAATAGCAAATAATTGCGATTACCCATATTGCGAATTGAAATTTTTTGATACATTGCAAAATGCATTTTTGCGTTCACAAACAGGCCGATTCTGCGAATCGGCCCGCTTGCGATCGCAAAAAGCTTTGATACATCGGGCCCAAAAATCCTTAAGGTGGAGATCAAGTTTTGTGTATATACCATGATATCATCCGCGTAAAGAGACACTTTCTTCATCCATGTGCTGTATGAGAAGGGGACGATCCCGTGTTCCAATCTTATCTTATCAGCAAAAGGTTGAACGTATAAGTTGAAAAGTAATGGGGAGAGGGGGTACCCCTGTCTAGCTCCCCGTGTTATCTTGAAGCTTGACGTTAGATTCCGGTTCAATAAAATCTTTGCTGAAGTGGAACTGTAAATACCTCGCATGGCCTTACAAAATGTATAACCCTGATTATAGTGACCCATAATGGTATATAGGTAAGGCCTTGGTGGCGTCAAGGGTGATAATAGCAAGGGGCACTTTGTTTTCTAGTGCCAGATCGATTTTCCCTACCAGTTCATGACTCAAGTGGTGCATATACCTGCCTTCCATAAATCCCTTCTGATCTCCTGCTACCAGCCCTTCAATTTCTCTGCTTAATCTTCTGGCCAAAATTGTTGCATAAAATTTATAGTCAGAATTCAAAAGTGAAATAGGCCTATACGACTCACTGAGCATTGAATCTTTCCCTGGTTTTACAATTAAAGTAATTATTGCCTCTACCCAGGACTTTGGAATCGAGAACCCCTTCTCCCAAATCTCTGCAAAGAAATGGTTAATTACCAGGGCTAATACATCACTCAGCCTTTGATAGATTTCATTAGGTATCCCGTCTGGCCCTGCCGCCTTGCCTTTCTTACCTTTCTTAATTATCTGTAGGATCTCATCTTGGACTAACTCTTCATTAAGATGTTCCCCCTCTTCCTCTGAAAGTTTACCCATATGCTGACCATCTAGCAATTTATTCATCTGGTCCTCTGATACATTTAAGTCTTCTGTATACATATTTCCAAAAAAGTCAAGAAACGCTCGTTCCACCTCCTGAGCTCCTCTTACTCTATTTCCTGTTTCTTTGCACTTTACCTCATTAATCTAATTTCTTAACCTTTCTGTTTTGGTTTTCCAAGCCAAAAGTTTCCCCACATTTTCACGATATTCAAAGTGTGCTATTTTGCAGGCTTCCCACCATGCTCGGACTCTCCCCTCCAGTGTATCATTAAGTTTGAGCTTCCGGTCTTGGATTCCTTTTTGCCATCTCTCCAGATACTCTCTCTCAACCCTTTATACCTCACATTTCGTTTCCAGAATCCCTATTTCTTGCTCCAAAACCTCAATCACTTTCCTATATTGTTTATTCCTTTGTGCAGATAAACTAATCTGGACCCCCCCTAATATATGCTTTATACGTATCCCAAACTATACTCTTGGCTGCCGATGCACTGTTTTTTAAAATAAATCTACTGTTTCCTCTTTTAGTCTATCTATTAAGGCTGGATAATTTAATAAAGAATGGTCCAGTGTCCATCTTCTCCCTTCATCTCTTAATTCTACTTCTATTTCCAAAACCACTGCCCTGTGGTCTGACAGGTGACCAGGTAGATGTTCCATCTTCTTTATACATGCTCTTAGGGACTGGTCAAACAAGAAATAGTCTATCCTAGACTGATGATTATATTTTTTGTTGTAAAATGTGTATCACTGTTCTGCACCATGAATATTCCTCCAAATATCACACACACTGAATTGTTTCATTAGGAATCTAATCTAATGTAAGCATATATTTTAGGGCAGAATACTAATTTGTTTTTGCTAGACCTGTCTAGTTGATAATCCATCACCACATTAAAATCTCCTTCCATAATAATCGGATATTGATCACACATCAACTCAGTGCATAGATTTAGCAGTGTCTCGATATCATCTATATTCGGGCCGTATTAGCCCACCAACATACAAATCCTCTTATACACTCTAGTTGTTGCTATAACCCATCTGCACTTCTTATCTACTTTCCAATCCAGTATGGACACCTCCGCTGATTTTTTTGTAAGAATTATCACCCCTCTCACATGACACACTTGTTCTGAACATATCATTTGTTGCACCCAATTTTGATTTTGAAAAGCATCCAGACATTCCTTTTCCTGACCTGTAATCCATTGATGTTCCAAGAGAGGATTTGAGTACTTTTACTTTTATTCCTTAACTCCATCTAAATTGATTTGTAGTCCCTCAATCTTGAGATTTATCAGGAAATAAGGACATTTTTTAATTTATTTCTCCCCATGCCCCCACCTCGTGCTCCCCCCCTTCTCTCCATCCCTCCCTGGAGAACCCTGCCCCATCTTCCTTTGGCTATACTAGCCATAAAGCTCTGCTGGGGAGAGAGGAACTCAGTGATTAGTATAAAGTCCATTGAAAGGTGTACCGTAAAAATAGAAAAGATACCACAATTTACTTTGTGGCTTACCATCCCAAAGAGAAAATTAAGTTAAATCTAACAAACCCAGGCTTACGGCAGCCTTCTCCTTTCTTTACCCTGTTCTCCTGAGCCCAATTTTTGTTTAACCTAGCTTGGCTGAGTAATGCATCTGCTTCTTCACAGCTTCTCAAGTTGTACATCTTATTATTTAACATTAATCGAAGCATGCCCGGGAATTTTAGCTGGGTATATCCACCAAGTTTTTTAAAATCATCCATCCTCTTTCCCAGTTCCCAGTGCTTATTCAACGAAATTTGTGAGATGTCTGATCTAATCTCAAAGGAGACTCCTTTTCCGACTAGTGTACCTTCTCTCAACACAGCATTCAGAATTTTCTCTTTGATTGTGAAGGTAAGGAAATTCAACAAAATTCTCTGTGGTTTTGTTCTGTTTGCATTTTTCCTAAAGGGGTCCCGATGTACCCTCTGGATATCTTGAGTCAACCTCAAGATTGCCACAAATAAATTACAAAAGATTTTATATCCTCCTTTTCACTTCCTTCCGGTACCTTCAGTAATCTGATGTTTTTTCGCCTTGCACTGTTTTCCATAGATTTCAACTTGTCCTGATTTTCCTTGACCATCTTCCTTAACCTATTTAGCTCCTCCCGGTCTTGTGCTGAGTTTTCCTGAAGCTTCATCACTGAGGCCTCTAAGGTGAGATTTCTCTGAGATAATACTTCAAATTTTTTCACCAGCCCCTCATAGACCCACTTGATTTCCAGTTGATTAGCTAGATATTTAGTAAAGCTACCCTTAACCTCCATTGCCAGGGACCTCATTAGCTGTTCCAAAGAGTTGTCCCGTTCCCCTTGTTCTATCAAATTTTGAAATTCTGGCTCAGCTGAAGGATTCTCTGATACAAAGTGCTCTTGCTCACATCTAGATCCTTGAGCATTCACAGCCCCGTTGACATTATTACTTTCTGACTCTCTCTCAGTTCCTGCTTTCTCAGTACAAGCATCTTCCGCTAAGCATTGGAACCAATTCGGGCTGATCGGGAATTGGTATACTTCTGGTATGTCTTGTGTATGCTCTTGATATTGAGATTCCACAATATTTTTATCCATTGCTGCCGCCATGTTTGAGGTAATCTTAATATGCAAGACTTGAGGAGTTTCCACGAAGAGGTGACCCTTCTCAGCCACCAGATCTTTTTCACGTAACTTAAAGTAGGACCTAATAGAGGGGGTAATATTTGAAGAATTAGGTTTGGAGTGGGGTATTACCTTTCTTAAACTCTGATTCTGGGGCTGGGGGTGCCCAGGTGTCTCTGTTGACTCCAAAGGGTACTCACTTTTTTTTCCTGAGGGGCTACAGTAATTCTTCTCTTCTCTTTGGGGACTTTCTCTTTTAGCTTAACTTTTGTTGAGGGTGCCTTTGATTTATCCTCTTGAAGAATGTGCTCTATAGGTGCATTGGAGGCAGCACCTTCCCTTGTATCATCACCAGTGCCCCTCAATTTTTACCTATTTGTTCCATGTGCTTTCCCCCTCATTATCCAACCCCTTGATTTGGTCCTACCTTTATTCAAACTAGCCCGAAGTGCTCCGCTTCCTATATTGATCAACCTCGAGTCCTTGCTATAAGAGTGTCAGCCCTTCCTTGATTCAGTTTCTCGGATCCTCTACTATTGTCTCCTTCTCTTCGTATAGTCGGGCAGTGAAGTGGTTTCCACCTCCTCCTACCCAGGCAACTCTGGAGATGAGCTTAAGCACTCTCTCCACTTCCCGGGCTGCCCCTCTCCAGTGATCCTTCTCCAGGTTGAACTCTTGGGCGTCTGTTGCTTGCTGCAGGACACACCCCTCATCGGCCGCTCTCTCCGAGCCAGCCGTCCATTGAACTCCCGCCGTGGACCCAAGTCTCATGTAATCAGTAATATTCTCTAAATGTATTTATGCCACTACAGTTAGGTTAGCGCCATACGGTCAAGCAGCCATGCAGAGTACGCATTGTACACCTCTCTGTGAGTTTGTCTCTCCTCCCTCCTCGGCGAGCTCGGGGGCAACCGCTTAGCTGTCCACCATGTTCTCCTCATTTTCAGTCCAGCTTCAATGGGGGCCACCAAAACTGTTTTGTTCAGACATGCCACTGACGTTCTGACTGAGGTTGCTGGGGTGTTCTATTTCACAGTTACTCCTGTCAGATTAACGATTGCCCGAGCCTGGCTGCAAAAGGAGGCCCCAGAAACTGCATCCTGGTGGTGTTAGTTTATATTTCTTTGTGGTCTGGAGCTTTCTATAATTGAAAAACACCTGAGTCAATATAAGTTATGGAGAATGTGGGAGCCGGTTAATGGCGGCTTATTGGATCTCTTACCTGGTTGTGAACTGCAAAAGTGAAGCAATTGTAAGGCCTAAAGGGATTTTAATGTGAGTTGTCTATGTATGTATGTGTGATGGTTCTTTTATGAAGTTTCCTTATTTTTCCTTTTTTCCAGCTGATATGCTGATGCTTAATATGTGTAATTTTGTCATGTTATTTAATAAACTATTACCTCTCAACAAACTCAACAGATATTAATTTCTGTAGAATATAAGTTAGATTGCATGAACCCACAACATATTCCAAATTCAACAGACATGCTGAATCATCTCCCCTGAGATAAAGCACCATCTTTCTGTGCCCCGTTGATTCATTCTCATTATAGGGTGCAGGTCCTACACTCAGCAACTCATTTGTGTCTTTATCCTCCTCATCCGAATCATTCTACTTTGCACTTCAGATTTTTCCTTTAACTGGTCCTTGGGGTCTAAAATAGCTGCAGAAGAGAAAACTTCCACAGTCTCTAACATGTCTCTAGGCCATGACTGTTTTCTCTGCCACAATATAGTATCCATCCAATCCTGAATAGCTTTCCTAACCTGCCCCTTATAGTATCTCTGATTTGGGTTTTCCTTGTCTTTTGTGCCCGCTCATTTAAAGCTTCAAACTGTGCAGGCCTTGGCTGGGGTTTCATATCAAACAAGCAGTGTTTTATAAGAGCATTTTTTCCAAATCAAATGTACAATCCTCAGAAAACTGTAATTTTTCACTACTCTTTGTGGCCTTGTTCCATTGTTTCAACCACAAACATGTTTGCATTGCAATTTTAATTATAATTTCAAGCAACTTATCAGATTCACCAGATTTTGCACCCATTGTTAGAATCACAAACTGAAATGTAAACAAATGCAAAATAAATACCCAACAAATGCAAATGAATGTGGGGCAGTGTAACCCAATTATAATATCCACCTAAGAATATCAATTTTCAACTGGGAAACAGGAAGTAAATTCAAGCTCACCACAAGTACACCATTGCTTAGAGGGCTACACAATACCACTAGGGAGGACCAGACATAGTTTTTCCGTTTTTACACAAATAAACTACCACCAATATTTTTTCCAAATTAGTACACACTCATACACTGACCGTTAAAAAAATCATTACCTTAACCTTTAGGAATGTGGCATGCCACACCTTAAGCCTTTACCAACACCATACCTGACTCTTGACTTGCGAATCTACCACACCCAAAAAATCAATATATTAAATACATATAGGTGCTGATTACCAGGTCGATCGGAAAGACTCCTAACGGCATTCGGTTTGTCCGAATCCGATTTGGAACCCGTTTTTCGGACCGACTCGGAAACACATCCGACCAACCGATTACGATAGTCGGAAACCGTTCGGTCATTCTGACTTGGTTCCGATTGGCATTCAGAGAAACCGAGTCGCTCGGAGCCGAATCGTACAGGTCTATGGACCGCGTTTCCAATCGATGCATTACGATGTCAGATTCAGACAGCCTTCCCGAATTGGTTTGTCTGACACAGATCAGCTGTCAGAATCTGACTTTGGGGGCCTGTAGCAGGCCCCCCTTCAACTGGAGCCCTTCGGTTGGGGCCAGTGGGGGTACCCATGGGTCCCCTTGTTCCAACCATGCACGGTGTGGCAGGCACCAAAGTGTGCCCACCACAGGGTGCAAAGTTTTACGCAACCACCCCTTTTTTCAATGGGAGCCCCTGTTGTCGTCGGAACACAGGTTCCCATTGAAGTCTATGTGAGTCCGACCGAGCAATGTTTGGAAACATCGTAATCGGTCGGACTCCCCAAATTGGTCGGAAATGATTCAGAGACCGAGTTGGTTGGAATACTTTCCGACTGACATCGTAATGAGGCCCATAGTGTCAACACATAATAAACAACAATGGCATTACTAATTCACCATTACAATAACATTACTGTAACCTCAGCATGCTCCAAGTTCAGAAGAGATGCCACTTGAAGCTCCTGACCCATGCCTACAAAGTCCTCCCCGACCAAGGACCTACCTACATGAACCATCACCTGCACTTCCACCGACCCCCCCAGGATCCTCAGCTCCAGTCACCCTCGCACAGATCCCTCGCATACGTGGCTGCCCCACCGGAGGAAGCTCCCTCTCCCTTCTTGCCACCAACGCCTGGAACGCCCTCCTCCTCTACCTCCACATTGCATCCTCACTGACTCATATCAGGGCTCAAGACCTGGCTCTTCGACTGAGACCAAGCACCTGGATTCCCTCTTGGGTGATAAGCCACGCTTTACAAGTACTACTTGATTGATTGTTTGATTTCTCTCTGAATAGTTCAACAGACCAAGTGAATCTGGAATGCAGACTTCACATCAGAATCAGCCACACAAGCAAAGGGGAAGGAAGAAGGAGTGTCCATTCCATCTTTGGTAGTTGCGAAGGATTAACCATCTGCTTCACCCTGAACTTCCCAGATACACATTTCCATTGTGTCTCGAAGCATCAAGGGAGTTAAAAGGTAAAGAGTATAACATGGGCCACTGCTCAAATAATGTGTAATTTTAACAATAGAGCAATTTGCCAGTTTATCACATTTAGCAAAAAACAAAGAGGCACTTGTTCAAGCCCCTATCGCCACAGGAACATCACTTTTTCCGTCATTCCTACTTAACTTGGATTAATGCTGCCTTCTAAATAAGACCCCTTTTCTTGTATGCTTAGCGTGAAAGGGGTGGGCAATGGGTGTTGTGGTGAGCATTCTACCGCAACACCCATCGATTTTGACGCTGCACCCTATTTACAAGGGTGGCGTAAATAGGAAGCAGCGCCAAAATTAAGACCAGGGAAAGCCTGATCTTAACTTGGTGAAACGAGGAGAAATGCTTTATTTCTCCTCGTTTTTGCATTTTCCATTTGTGCTGCCTTGTGCAGCACACATGGAAAAAGC
Source organism: Calotriton arnoldi (assembly GCA_963921515.1). NCBI lineage: Eukaryota > Metazoa > Chordata > Amphibia > Caudata > Salamandridae > Calotriton > Calotriton arnoldi. The sequence continues at coordinate 1,610,670 of CAWUFW010000323.1, read as the reverse complement.
AAACTGTCATGGATTGTTTATATTCAGGAAGGTGACCCTTACTGCACATAAACAATCTTTAAAAAAAATGACATTTTGTGACTTCCATGTGTGCTGCATTAAGCAGCACACATAGAAGTGACAAAACAGCATTGAGAGATTGTTTATGTGCAGGAAGGGACTGTAGGAGAGTAGGATCTGCTTTACAGGGGTACCCCCACTTTTTGCTGATACTTCACTGGTTTTCGACATTAGTCTGGCTGGGGCCCTGCTATTCAGAACCCCAGCCTAGCTTTTTCCTCTTTAAAAGGGTCTCCATGTGCCTTAGGCACATCACTGATTGGGATCTGGAGTGCCCTTGTAAGTCCCTAGTATATGGTATACTATGTACCAAGGGCATAGGTACCTCAGAGGCCTGCCAGGGGCTGCAGCATGTATTATGCCACCCCTGGTAGGCCATCCAAACTGACACCACAGGTCTGCTACTGCAGCCTGGGTAAGGTGGTGCATGCACCCCTTGCTGTGGTATAGGTTACCTATATCACTAAATGCATACACACATATAAACCTATAAGTCACTCCTAAGGCAGGCCTTATCAATCCTAAAGGCAGAGTGCATGGTTCCTATGTGAGAGGGTGCCCCTGCATGAGCAGGGCCCCTCTGCAGCGTTCGGAGACCATCTCTGATGCTGTTTGTAGTGCAGCCTGACCATATACTCTTAAACGCATTATATCCTCGCGGTAAAATGCTAACTATGGAATGGCTGCACCTAAACATGTCGTGTTTGGTGTCAAACATCTTGGAATACTACCCCCCGCCAATCCTGGTGGCGGGGGTAGCATTCCACCCTTCTAGAGGGAAAGGCATGTTAACTCTGACGAGTCCGGTAACTTCTTTCCAGAGCCCTGGCATCACAAAATGGATGCTGCTGCCACAGACACGAGTCTGGCCTCCTGCTGCTGGACGAAACTCCGGCAGGGGAGGCCTGGACAATAGGTTTCCTGTCCCAGGGAGGTGTGACCACCTCCCCAGACAGGACAATGTGTATTGGGGCTGGGCGGGAGCACTTTCGGGTGCTTTGAAGTCCTGCACTGGGGGCACATTTGGTGTCCCTGTGCATACCCCAGTTCAAACCGGATCAGGGGCTTGCAGCCCCTGCTTTGGCGCAAACTGGACAAAGGGAAAGGGGTGTAGCCACCCCTCTGCCCTGACCCACCCTTAGGTGGGGCCACAGAGTAGTCCATCCCCTATTTTTAGAATAAAGGTAGGAACCCAGTCCTTAGGACTTTAGATTATACCTGGACGAAACTCTGAAACTGAATCCTGGACCTTCGACGCTCTACTCACGATTAGAGGACTGAAGAATCTCCCTTGGGGTCAAGGAGTGACTCCCTGCTTGGCAGGCACCAAAGAAGCATCTGTCCGGTTCGCATCACTGAAGCTCCCGTCGGACGCCGAAGTCATCGCATCACCAGAGGTGGATTCTCAGACTTCCCCGAGGCTACCCTGAGTCCCCAGCAAAGCTGAGGCCCGTGGCTATCGTGGGTGACTTGAGACCATGACCCCTGGACACCGAGCACACTTGCAAGTGCACCATCTTCTGGGTCTCCCAAGAAGTCGTGCTTTGGGCTCCGAGTAGCCCTAGCCTCCAGCACCACCTGCACCGAAGATCACTGGCCCCCACTCCACGAGTGTCCTGTAAGCCAGCTCCACGTGCGGCGTCACGAGGCTCCTTCGCGGTTGCTAGCCCGTTGGCTAGTAGCGCTTAACGAAGGCCAATCTTTTCTTTACTTGGCAGTCTGGTTGCTCCAGGCCTGCCCTCACTTACCCTTGCTGGGTGAATTCCCCAGACCTTGCTGGTCTGCATCATCGACGATCTACATCTTACTCGAGACTTGCCGTTGCCAAGGCTTGTTGGGTCCACTCTGGTCGCCGACACCTCTGCACTCAACAGACATCGAGCAACAGCCCGAATCCTGCTCCTGGTCACCGACAACGCCTCCCGGACCTCGTGGCTGAAGAGTCAAGACGACCGTCATCGAACCTGAAGCACTCGACCTCGGTGGGCATCTGTCCATCGCCTCCCTGGTCACTGGCTAGTGACCCAGACTCTGTCCCCTCTGCTTTCAGGTTCTTCAGAACTCCGATCCACTCTTGGATCCACCCGGACACTTTTCTCCTGGTCGCCAGCAGCACTTTGCAGCAGATCGTCATAGGAATCGACAGCGAAACCCGACCCCGAACGGCACCTATGCACCCGGCTTCCCTGGGTGAGGTAACACGAGTACTCCGGTGCTTCCGTGGGTAGAGACTCTTCAAAGTCCTAGATCTCAAAGGGTTTGTTCCTAGTCCTCCTCTAAGTGTCCCTTTCCTTTAATTTCCTGACCGCGACTTTCTCCATAGAAGTAAACGGCGTATCGCGGTTGTGTAATTACACTGCACGCGTCCCCCGTGGGTCCCCTGTGTCACTACCTTGGGTGGTTCCGTGTGGTCCAAGCACTTCTAGAGGCTCTAGGCCTAGTGTCTAGTTCAGTCGTGGTTCTTATACCACTTTATTGGTATATGGTTTGGTACGCCCCTAGGGCCCAAACGTGTATTTGTGCTATTACTGTGATTTAAGATCTTATAACTTATGTACTTCGAACTCTAGCCTCATAAAGAGACTAGAGGGGTGTGTTTAGCAATAAATACATATATTTTGAATATATACCTGGTGTGGTGCTCTTTCATTTGGTCACTCAAGAGATTATAGACTGGTAAAACAAGCTGCTTTACATTCCTTCAAGACTTAGCCTGAAGGCTGCTCTCCATAGCTACCACTAGGATAGCTTTCAATAAGGTTGTCTTTAACCTATCTACCATAAGAGTCGATTTGGACTGGTGCAAGGTGCCCACTATAATTAGTGGACAGCATATGCCAGGCCAACTTCTCACATTGGTGTGCAGCGTGTGGGATTCCAGCTTGCTATTGTTTTACCAGATAATCTCAATTGAATTGATCAACTGAAAACCACTAAAGGTACCTAAGGTACATATAATTTAAGCTTAGAATATCAGTAAGTTCTACTGAACTTAGAGTTGTGTGTTAAGGGATAGCACAACCCTTTCTACAACTCAAGAGAGTTTAGTAGGCCACACTAGAGTAGGTAGTGCATACACCACACCACACTAGTAATGTCTTTAAAAGCAGGATCCAAAGATGCCCTGCAGGAAGCCATTGAGCTTCCCCCTCCAAGTATGACACACTCCCATTCTTGGAACTGAGAGCTTTGTGTAACGTGAGGAAATTAAGGACAGGCCAAAGTCCCACCACCCAACACCTCCAGGAGTTGTTGGTGGCTTATGATCTTAGTAAGTCCTCAGAGACTGAAGGGGTAGGAGCAGAGGGTGGGCCAGCAGATGAGGAAGGGGCCAGGGGTACTACTACCCCCAGCCCCCTCTGAAACTGACCAGGAGGGTGACAATGACCCTGACCTGGAAAACCCAATCCCTTCTGGGGAAGATGAAGATGAGGATCTAGAGAACCACACCTTTGTCCCCCAGGAAGGATTATGAGTGTGCTCAGAAAGTCTAGGTCTCCTTCTCAGGAGTCTAACCACTCTGGCACCTCAATAGGGAGCTCTGTTTCTTCTCACAGGAGGGAATCCTCTCATGAGAGAAGAAAGAGACTGGTCCAGTATGAGGAAACTCAACTAGAGATCAGGAAGAAGCAATTGGCTTTAGATAGAGAATCCCTAGATCTCCTTAGAGAGAGAAGAAAGTTGGGACTAGAGTCCCATGGTGGCAGCCATGTCCCTAGAGATAGGGAAAGGTCCTATGACCATAGGAACCTGAGCAAGATTGTCCCTCCCTACCAGAGTGGGGATGATATCCACAAATGGATAACTGCTTTAGAGAGGGCCTGTAAAGTACAGAAGGTCCCTCAGGAGCAGTGGGCAGCAATCTTGTGGCTCTCCTTTGCTGACAAAGGTAGAGACAAGCTCCTCACTGTTAGAGAGGAGGATGCTGACAATTACAAGGTCTTGAAGAGTGCTCTTATTGATGGGTTTGGCCTAACCACTGAACAGTACAAGTTGAAGTTCAGAGACACCCAAAAGCACAGACTCAAGACTGGGTAGACTATGTGGATTGTTCTGCCAAGGCTCTGGAAGGCTGGTTGATGGGCAGTAAGGTGTGTGACTTCTCAGGATTGTATAATCTGATAATGAGGGAGCAGATTCTTAATAACTGTCAAAATCAGCTGTTGCATCAGTACCTGGTTGACTCTGATCTGACCTCTCCCCAAGAATTGGGAAAGAAGGCAGACAAATGGGTCAGAACCAGGGTGAAGCAGAAGGTACAGAACCAAGGTGGGGAAACCAAGAAGCAAGATGCTAAGAACTCTGACAAGGGTGGGGAGAAGGGTAAAGATCAAAAGTCTTCATCAGGCCCCCAAAAATCTTCTTCTGGTGGGGATTCCCAGTCTACCAAGGGTAAAGGCCAAAGAAAACCATGGTGCAAGGTCTGTAAGCAAAAGACCCACTGGACCAGTGATTGCACCAAGTCCAAAGACTCCAGTCCAGCACCCACCAATGCCCCTAAGGCACCTGTTCCCCCTAGTGCAGTTGGTGGAAGTGCTCCAGCAAAGGGTTTAGTAGGGTTCACCCTGGGAACTGAGTTGGGCTCTGACTTAGTCAGGGAACTGACTCAGGCTGTGTTAGTCTGTGATGGAGGCATGGATGTGACCTCCACTGTGAGTCCCAGTAATCTGGGCAAGTACAGACAACAGCCTTTAATCAATGGACGTGAGGCTTTGGCATTTAGGGACACAGGGGCAAGTGTCACAATGGTGACACAAGACCTTGTGCTACCTGGGCAAGTTATGCTTGGTGAGATGTACCAAGTGACCAATGCTAGCAATGTCAGAACAGACCATACTCTGGCAGTTGTTAACTTCTCCTGGGGAGGGGTAACTGGCCTTAAGAAGGTTGTGGTAAGTGCAAACCTACCAGTCGAATGCTTGCTTGGCAATGACTTAGAGACTTCTGCTTGGGCAGAAGTGGAGCTCAGGACCCATGCAGAAATGCTGGGGATCCCTGCAGATGTGTTTACTGTGACCAGGTCACAAGCCAAAATGTCTAGCACTGAACAGGCCTTGGATTCTGGAAGAATGGACCAAGTGCCTTCCAAGAGGAGGAGTAGTAGGGTTAAGGCAGTGCCTTCCCCCTTGGCTCAGGAGGAAGATCAGTCCCTTGAGGGGGATGATCTCAGCCCTGAAGAAGGAACTGTCCCAGAGGAACTTGAACCTGTACCAGGTTGAGTTATTGGGGACAGGGGGACCTTCTAGGGCAGATCTGAGCCAGGAGCAGCAGAGCTGCCCCTCCCTTGAACCCCTCAGACAGCAAGCTGCTGCTGAGGCTGCTGGGAAAGCTAGTGGTCCCCATACAGTGTATTGGGATGATGGACTCCTGTACTCAGAGAGTAGAGACCCCAAGCCTGGTGCTACCAGGAGGTTGGTAATACCTTTGAAGTTCAGGGGCTTCCTATTGACCGTAGCCCATGATATTCCCTTAGCAGGACACCTGGGCCAGAACAAGACTTGGGACAGAATTGTCCCTCACTTTCACTGGCCCCACATGTCTAAAGACAGTAAGGAGTTTTGTCGCTCCTGTGTAACCTGCCAAGCCAGTGGCAAAGCAGGTGGCACTACAAAGCCCCCTGATACCACTACCTGTGGTGGGGGTGCCCTTTGAGAGGGTAGGGATTGACATTGTTGGTCCCATGGATCCCCAAACAGCCTCTGGGCACAGGTTTATCCTGGTGGTAGTGGATCATGCCACCAGGTACCCAGAAGCTATTCCCCTCAGGACCACTTCAGCACCTGTAGTGGCAAGGGCCCTCCTGGGAATCTTCTCAAGAGTGGGCTTTCCTAAGGAGGTAGTATCAGACAGGGGTACAAACTTCATGTCTGGGTACTTAAAAGCAATGTGGAAGGAGTGTGGAGTTACTTATAAGTTCACCACACCCTATCACCCACAATGCAATGGTTTAGTTGAGAGATTCAACAAAACCTTGAAGGGCATGATTAAAGGGCTCCCAGAAAAGCTTAGGCGTAGATGGGACATACTCTTGCCCTGCCTTTTATTCGCATATAGGGAGGTGCCTCAGAAGGGGTTGGTTACAGCCCTTTTGAACTTCTGTTTGGCCACCCTGTGAGGGGTCCACTGTGCTTGGTGAAGGAAGGATGGGAGTTACCTCTCAAGCCCCCAAAGCAAGATATAGTGGACTATGTACTTGGTCTCCGCTCCAGGATGGCTGAGTACATGAAAAGGCAACCAAAAACCTTGAGGCTAGCCAGGAACTTCAAAAGGCCTGGCATGACCAAAGGCTGTTCTGACTGTTTACCAGCCAGGACAGAAGGTGTGGGTGTTGGAGCCAGTGGCCCCAGCAGCTCTCCAAGACAAATGGAGTAGACCCCACACTATTGTTGAGCAGAAGGGTGAGGTCACTTACTTAGTGGACCTGGGAACACCCAGGAGTCCCCAAAGGGTTCTCCATGTCAACAGACTTAAGCCATATGTGGACAGGGCAGACATGGGCTTGCTCATGGCTACTGATGAAGGGCAGGAGGAAGAGAGTGACCCACTCCCTGACCTGCTCTCACAGAACCCTGACGATGGGTCAGTTGATGGTGTAGCCTTGGCAGGCAGCCTCACTACCCAGCAACAAACTGATTGCAGGCAAGTCCTCAATCAGTTTAGACATATGTTTTCACTGACACCCAGTCAGACCACCTGGTGCACTCATGAAGTGGACACTGGGGACAGTCTGCCTATTAAAAACAAGATTTATAGGCAACCTGACCATGTCAGGGACTGTATCAGGACTGAAGTCCAGAAAATGTTGGAATTGGGAGTAATTGAGCCCTCAGATAGCCCTTGGGCTAGTCCAGTAGTCCTAGTACCGAAACCTCACACCAGTGGTGGAAAAAGAGAGATGAGGTTTTGTGTAGACTACAGGGGTCTCAATGCAGTCACTAGGACTGATGCCCATCCAATACCCAGGGCAGATGAGCTCATAGATACTTTGGCCTCTGCCAAATATCTCAGCACATTTGACCTAACAGCTGGCTACTGGCAGATCAGACTAGCTGATACTGCAAAGCCCAAAACAGCATTTTCAACCCCTAGTGGGCATTATCAATTTGTGGTAATGCCCTTTGGTCTGAAAAATGCACCTGCCACTTTCCAGAGGTTGGTGAACACAGTTCTCACAGGACTGGAAGCCTATAGTGCAGCTTATCTAGATGATATTGCTGTCTTTAGCTCCACCTGGGAGGATCACCTGGTCCACCTCAGGAATGTTTTACAGGCCCTGCAAAAGGCAGGCCTGACTATCAAGGCCACTAAGTGCCAGATAGGGCAGAGTCAGGTTGTGTACCTGGGCCACCTTGTGGGTGGAGGCCAGGTTCAACCTTTGCAGAGCAAGATCCAGACCATCATGGACTGGACTGCTCCCACTACCCAGACTCAGGTGAGAGCCTTCTTAGGCCTGACTGGGTACTATAGGAGATTTGTCAAGGGGTATGGATCAATAGTGACACCCTTGAATGACTTAACTTCTAAGAAAATGCCCAAAAGGTTCAGTGGACAGTTAGCTGTCAAAAGGCATTTGATGACCTCAAGCAGGCCATGTGCACTGCTCCAATTCTGCAGAGTCCTGATTACTCCAAGAAGTTCATTGTTCAAACTGATGCATCTGAATTGGGGGTAGGGGCTGTACTGTCACAATTGAATGAAGAAGGTCAGGATCAGCCAGTAGCTTTTATTAGCAGAAGGCTGACCCCTAGAGAGAAACGTTGGTCAGCCATAGAGAGGGAGGCCTTTGCTGTGGTCTGGGCTCTGAAGAAGTTGAGGCCATACTTGTTTGGTACACACTTCCTGGTTCAGACAGACCATAAGCCCATCTTATGGCTAAAACAAATGAAGGGTGAAAACCCCAAACTGCTTAGGTGGTCCATTTCCCTACAGGGGATGGACTTCACAGTGGAACATAGGCCTGGGAGTAACCATGCGAATGCAGATGGACTCTCTAGGTATTTCCACTTAGAACATGAAGACTTAACTGGGCAAGGTTAGTTTAATGTCCCTACGTTTGGGGGGTTGTGTAGGAGAGTAGGATCTGCTTCACAGGGGTACCCCCACTTTTTGCTGATACTTCACTGGTTTTCGACATTAGTCTGGCTGGGGCCCTGCTATTCAGAACCCCAGCCTAGCTGTTTCCTCTTTAAAAGGGTCTCCATGTGCCTTAGGCACATCACTGATTGGGATCTGGAGTGCCCTTGTAAGTCCCTAGTATATGGTATACTATGTACCAAGGGCATAGGTACCTCAGAGGCCTGCCAGGGGCTGCAGCATGTATTATGCCACCCCTGGTAGGCCATCCAAACTGACACCACAGGTCTGCTACTGCAGCCTGGGTAAGGTGGTGCATGCACCCCTTGCTGTGGTATAGGTTACCTATTTCACTAAATGCATACACACATATAAACCTATAAGTCACTCCTAAGGCAGGCCTTATCAATCCTAAAGGCAGAGTGCATGGTTCCTATGTGAGAGGGTGCCCCTGCATGAGCAGGGCCCCTCTGCAGCGTTCGGAGACCATCTCTGATGCTGTTTGTAGTGCAGCCTGACAATATACTCTTAAACGCATTATATCCTCGCGGTAAAATGCTAACTATGGAATGGCTGCACCTAAACATGTCGTGTTTGGTGTCAAACATCTTGGAATACTACCCCCCACCAATCCTGGCAGCGGGGGTAGCATTCCACCCTTCTAGAGGGAAAGGCATGTTAACTCTGACGAGTCCGGTAACTTCTTTCCAGAGCCCTGGCATCACAAAATGGATGCTGCTGCCACAGACACGAGTCTGGCCTCCTGCTGCTGGACGAAACTCCGGCAGGGGAGGCCTGGACAATAGGTTTCCTGTCCCAGGGAGGTGTGACCACCTCCCCAGACAGGACAATGTGTATTGGGGCTGGGCGGGAGCACTTTCGGGTGCTTTGAAGTCCTGCACTGGGGGCACATTTGGTGTCCCTTTGCATACCCCAGTTCAAACCGGATCAGGGGCTTGCAGCCCCTGCTTTGGCGCGAACTGGACAAAGGGAAAGGGGTGTAGCCACCCTCTGCCCTGACCCACCCATAGGTGGGGCCACAGAGTAGTCCATCCCCTATTTTTAGAATAAAGGTAGGAACCCAGTCCTTAGGACTTTAGATTATACCTGGACGAAACTCTGAAACTGAATCCTGGACCTTCGACGCTCTACTCACGATTAGAGGACTGAAGAATCTCCCTTGGGGTCAAGGAGTGACTCCCCTGCTTGGCAGGCACCAAAGAAGCATCTGTCCGGTTTGCATCACTGAAGCTCCTGTCGGATGCCGAAGTCATCGCATCACCAGAGGTGGATTCTCAGACTTCCCCGAGGCTACCCTGAGTCCCCAGCAAAGCTAAGGCCCGTGGCTATCGTGGGTGACTTGAGACCGTGACCCCTGGACACCGAGCACACTTGCAAGTGCACCATCTTCTGGGTCTCCCAAGAAGTCGTGCTTTGGGCTCCGAGTAGCCCTAGCCTCCAGCACCACCTGCACCGAAGATCACTGGCCCCCACTCCACGAGTGTCCTGTAAGCCAGCTCCACGTGCGGTGTCACGAGGCTCCTTCGCGGTCGCTAGCCCGTTGGCTAGTAGCCCTTAACGAAGGCCAATCTTTTCTTTACTTGGCAGTCTGGTTGCTCCAGGCCTGCCCTCACTTACCCTCGCTGGGTGAGTTCCCCAGACCTTGCTGGTCTGCATCATCGATGATCTACATCTTACTCGAGACTTGCCGTTGCCAAGGCTTGTTGGGTCCAATCTGGTCGCCGACACCTCTGCACTCGACAGACATCGAGCAACAGCCCGAATCCTGCTCCTAGTCACCGACAACGCCTCCCGGACCTCGTGGCTGAAGAGTCAAGACAACCGTCATCGAACCTGAAGCACTCGACCTCGGTGGGCATCTGTCCATCGCCTCCCTGGTCACTGGCTAGTGACCCAGACTCTGTCCCCTCTGCTTTCAGGTTCTTCAGAACTCCGATCCACTCTTGGATCCACCCGGACACTTTTCTCCTGGTCGCCAGCAGCACTTTGCAGCAGATCGTCATAGGAATCGACAGCGAAACCCGACCCCGAACGGCACCTATGCACCCGGCTTCCCTGGGTGAGGTAACACGAGTACTCCGGTGCTCCCGTGGGTAGAGACTCTTCAAAGTCCTAGATCTCAAAGGGTTTGTTCCTAGTCCTCCTCTAAGTGTCCCTTTCCTTTAATTTCCTGACCGCGACTTTCTCCATAGAAGTAAACGGCGTATCGCGGTTGTGTAATTACACTGCACGCGTCTCCCGTGGGTCCCCTGTGTCACTACCTTGGGTGGTTCCTTGTGGTCCAAGCACTTCTAGAGGCTCTAGGCCTAGTGTCTAGTTCAGTCGTGGTTCTTATACCACTTTATTGGTATATGGTTTGGTACGCCCCTAGGGCCCAAACGTGTATTTGTGCTATTACTGTGATTTAAGATCTTATAACTTATGTACTTCGAACTCTAGCCTCATAAAGAGACTAGAGGGGTGTGTTTAGCAATAAATACATATATTTTGAATATATACCTGGTGTGGTGCTCTTTCATTTGGTCACTCAAGAGATTATAGACTGGTAAAACAAGCTGCTTTACATTCCTTCAAGACTTAGCCTGAAGGCTGCTCTCCATAGCTACCACTAGGATAGCTTTCAATAAGGTTGTCTTTAACCTATCTACCATAAGAGTCGATTTGGACTGGTGCAAGGTGCCCACTATAATTAGTGGACAGCATATGCCAGGCCAACTTCTCACAGGGACAGCTTCCTGAACATAAACAATCTTCCCTGCACGCAGACACTCTTGCACTATGGTGCAAGGGTGCCTGCGTTGGCGCTAAGTTGCTAAACTTAGCACCATCGCAGGGGGAAACGCAAAGCTGCTCCACATTCTTGTAAATACGATGCAGCCTTGCGTTTATGAAGTGGCGGAGTGAGGCGTTAAGCCATGACGGCTAACGCCTCACTCCGCCACTTCTTTGTACACATGCCCCAAAGTGAGCAACATGCAAGTTTCCACTGCAGGAGTGTCATGATTGTCACTCCATGTTTAGGGGGGTCTGAAAAGGTTGGTGGATCCATGTAGTGTCTGTACTCTTCATGGAGATGATATAGAAAATACCATTATGCAGTTTTAGATATTAATCTGAAGATATCTTTCCTATCCATATCCTTTGGAAAGTCTTTCACATTATTGATAGCCTGACACAACAAGGAGAAATTATGTAACATGTTAACTTTACAAAAACAATAGAGTTGAAGGTCAATCATAGGTGACACTCCTCCCTGACGGGAGACTGTGCCATGTGGGGGAGGGGGTGACCTCTGCTGACTCATAAGAGACTGCTTCAGTAACCCCATGGTCATCATGGAGCTAACACCCTCCCACAGCAGCACAGGGCCTTGGAACCAGGTGGTGTCTCTGTTACGACCAGGGTTATTCTAACATGTAATGGGCTATGCATCTTCAGTTGCACCCTAGGATGTAAACACAAGGAGATGATGGACTGAGCGCTGAAACTTTTCAGACACTCACCCCCAGTCACAGATCTGGGTTGAATCCATCATCGTTCTTTAGCTCACTTCGCCACCCCAGTTCAGACACAGCTATATGCAAATCAGTCTTGACCCTGTGCCTCATGGGAACAGTCCAGCCCGAACTGCCAAGCCATGTGCTGCCCTGGACCGGAAACAAGCATCCTGGGACCAGTTTTGGGCTAACAGCCCTCATCAGCCAGGCTAGCTTGAATCCAGTGGCAAAGTGAGCAAGGGACCCACATCTGGGCATACCCTGCCAACTTAGGGCAAACAAAGCAAACACAAGGCGATGATGGACGGAGCGCTGAAACTTTTCAGATACTCACCCCCAGTCACAGATCTGGGTTGAATCCATCATCGTTCTTTAGCTCACTTCGCCACCCCAGTTCAGACACAGCTATATGCAAATCAGTCTTGACCCTGTGACGCATGGGAACAGTCCACCCTGAACTGCCAAGCCATGTCTTCCCTGGACCGGAAACAAGCATCCTGGGAGCGGTTTCGGGCTAACAGCTCTCATCAGCCAGGCTAGCTTGAATCCAGTGGCAAAGTGAGCAAGGGACCCACGTCTGGGCATACCCTGCCAACTTAGGGCAAACAAAGCAAACACAAGGAGATGATGGACGGAGCGCTGAAACTTTTCAGACACTCACCCCCAGTCACAGATCTGGGTTGAACCCATCATCGTTCTTTAGCTCACTTCGCCACCCCAGTTCAGACACAGCTATAGGCAAATCAGTCTTGACCCTGTGCCTCATGGGAACAGTCCAGCCCGAACTGCCAAGCCATGTCTTCCCTGGACTGGAAACAAGCATCCTGGGACCGGTTTCGGGCTCACAGCCCTCATCAGCCAGGCTAGCTTGAATCCAGTGGCAAAGTGGGCAAGGGACCCACGTCTCGGCATACCCTGCCAACTTAGGGCAAACAAAGCAAACACAAGGAGATGATGGACGGAGCGCTGAAACTTTTCAGACACTCACCCCCAGTCACAGATCTGGGTTGAATCCATCATCGTTCTTTAGCACACTTCGCCACCCCAGTTCAGACACAGCTATATGCAAATCAGTCTTGACCCTGTGCCTCATGGGAACAGTCCAGCCCGAACTGCCAAGCCATGTCTTCCCTGGACCGGAAACAAGCATCCTGGGACCGGTTTCGGGCTAACAGCCCTCATCAGCCAGGCTAGCTTGAATCCAGTGGCAAAGTGAGCAAGGGACCCACGTCTGGGCATACCCTGCCAACTTAGGGCAAACAAAGCAAACAGAAGGAGATGATGGACGGAGCGCTGAAACTTTTCAGACAGTCACCCCCAGTCACAGATCTGGGTTGAATCCATCATCGTTCTTTAGCTCACTTCGCCACCCCAGTTCAGACACAGCTATATGCAAATCAGTCTTGACCCTGTGCCTCATGGGAACAGTCCAGCCTGAATGTGGCAGGTCTGAAACTCAAAGAGATAGGGGGCCTGCATGAATCATAATGTTGACACAACTGCCCCAGATGTTAACCACTGCATCCCAACAAAGCAAGGGCAGTGATGTCTTTAGACTAGGTTTGTGCTACAAAAATACCATATACATTCATGCTAGAGCCAATGGAGAGTGGCCTCTTCTTGTTATCATTGATGAGGTTGCCACTGATTCCTGCTATTGACCTTGTTTGTTTTGCGTTTTTGATGTTATTCCTTGTACTACCTTAGCAAAGAGAAAATATGATATTTTTGTTTATATCACATGAGATAATCTGATCTTAAATTTCTGAATTTATAGTGGGGTTATGTTAGACCTGTCAGCCCTAGGGTGGTCTTACCCCATTTTTTTTCTCTTTGCGCCTCATTTTTTGCCACTACCTTTTTGTTGGACCTAGGTCTCTGGGCGCCTTACCACTGCCAAACAGTGCTGAGGTGCAGGGGCTGTCTCCTAATAAGATGGCTGCCACAGGCCCCTGCTACTACGCACCAGTAGTCAGGATCAGGCTGGGACATAATGTTACTGTATCCATGCCGTCCCGCCTCTGGGCCTCATAGACAGACATGAGGGAAGCTTCTAGAACCTTCCAGCTCAGGGAGGAGTTATGTTTTGCCGCCTTTCAGGAGGGTCACCTGACCTAGGGGTATAAGAGGTTTGGAGGGAAACCTAGTTAGTCAGTTGGGGCACCACTGGACCTGGGGGAACCTCTGCCGGAGTACAGGCTGTTGGGCCTAGGGGGGAGACCTACACTACTGGTACTGACTGGGCTTAGGCACTGCTGTGCTGAGATAGATGAGGAACACCTTCCACCTGCTGACCTTGCCCAGCGTGAGGGGACCCAGGGAACCACCTCCAGTGTGCCTACAGGGCACCTACCTGCCTCTTGTGCCCACCAACTCAACCCCCCTTTCCCCCCAAGTCACTGCAACCAAGCAACTACGAGCACACTGATACAGCAACCAAGTACCTGCAACCAAGCCAGACAACTTCAAATACGCTACTGCTGGGGATCACCAGGTAAAGCGCTGTATGCTGTGCCCTGAAGAAGCGCTGTGACTGTAGAGCGCTGTGTTTCTAAGCGCTGGGCCCCCATAGCCTGCATCCTGCCACCAGTCCTGTGCGCTTCCCTAGCGATGTCCCCAGCACCTACTGCCCACGAGGTGCTGGCCTGAGGGAACGGATTGCCCTACCGAGCGCTGTGTAGCGCGCCCCTGCTGGGCCCCAGAATCACCGCGCACCCCTGCGCCGTGAAGGACAAGCGCTGGGCCCTTGTCACTGCCGCGGGCCAGATACCTGCTGTAGCGTCGCTGCCAACGTCACCGCTGCGACTCCGGGGCCGGGAGAAGAGTGCCCGTGTGTCAGGGAGGTCCGCTGCGGCCCCCGGTGTGAGGAGATCGCCGCCGCGGAGGTGGGGAGGGCCACGTTAGGCCCGAGGAATGCCGAGGATCCGCGTTGCCGAGCGACCAAGGCCGGGCCGCGTCACCGGCTGGGCCGCGCTCCTATTGGCCCTGTGCACACGCCCCCAAGAAGCCGCGACACCATTGGTTCCCGGGTCCGGAGGCCGATGGAGGCCCGGAGCCCGGGGTAGAACAGCGCCGGAGGGGCTCCACTGCAAACGGGAGCCCCGAGAGCATCTGCGAGGCCGCAAGTAGCGCTGAGGGCCTCCGGTAACTGGCCGCCTCCCCCGGTCGAAGCCCCAACGAGCAGCCAGAAGCGGGCTGACCGGGGAGGAGGCACCCGGCCCCATCGAGGCCCCCACGCAGATCGGGACAACAAGGTGAGCCCGGGAGGCCGTGGGAGGGATTCTGTGCCGCAAGGAGGCCTCACGTTAGCAGCGCTGCCCCCGCCTACCGTCCAGAGTGGACTAAGAGGGGCCGGGCCCTCGTGCTGCCGTGTTGACTGCCTCCCCTGCGCATGAGGCTGGGCCCGGTCGTAATATTTAGGTCTGGCCTGCTCACCCCCTAATTTCACCTGTCACATTCATCTACATATGTGAGCCGTATGCCCTGCCCTGCACAGGAGATAGGTCCTTACTACATGGGCCTCAGAAACAGGGCCTGAATTGACCAAGAGCATAGGCAAAGCTGCTGGGGTGACTTACATGCATTAAGTCCCTTAGTGAGGGAAATGTTTCCCATGTTATGCATATCTACATTAAGACCTTTCTTGAATTGAATGTACCTAGGTGTATTGAGCCTCTGTGTTCACCTGCCAAGAGTTAAAATGTTCCAATGTTGAGTACCTACCTGCATTGAGGCACCCACTGTACTGAATGTGGTTGCGGCTAGGTTGATACAGGTTCCTCCTCATCTACAGTGTTCTGTGCATCTAATTTCTTGCTAACTAAATGTCGCTAAATGCATTGAAGTCTATGTTTGGACCTGCAATCTATGACCTACAGTGTTACCTGCTTTTCTAGGAGGTTATTGCTACTGCCTTTTTACTGGCATAAGGTTTTACTGTTATGATGCGCTTGAATGAATTTACGCACTGGTTCTAAGAAGCTAAATGAATTGAAATGTTGCCTGCGATGATCTGCCTCATCCACTGCTGATTTAAATGAGATAAAGAATCTTGTTTTTACATAACAGCCTGGTGTGGTGTCTCCTTATTGTGTGCGCATTACTGAGTCAGTGTGAGTGTGTGCTGCACAACTGCTTAACACATTGCCTTCGGGTGCCTTCCTGCCTCGCGCCACGCTACCGTGTCGGAATCGGCGACCCCGGTTCTAACATTGGTGTTCAGCGGTGGGATAAGGACTTGTGCTTGTGCAGCACCTTACAGGGATTCAGTGTGCGCCGCAATTGGACACCTAGTGAGACGCAAGCCTAGCAATTTTGCCCTTCATTGCCTGACTGTACATGCTCCTGTGTTAACCTGTTGCCTACGTCCTAGGAGTTTTCCCTTAAGTTGTCTGGGGCCCCACCTGTCAGGATGGAGTTCGAGCTGGCCAACCTTGAAATGTATACGGTGGCGCAGCTGAGGGAGTTCTGTCGGGGGATGGGGGTGCCCGTCAAGCGAGGCGCCAAGAGAGAGGAGCTTGTGAAAGTCTTGAGGGCATGGGTATTGGCCCACCCGGGAGGGAGAGTGGTCGAGGAACAGGGGGAGCTGGACGCTCCAAGAGAGCTAGACCTACTGCACATAGACATCAGTGAGAATGTGTTGCCAGGGAGACGTTCCAGGGCAGGCAGTAGTGTGTCAGCGAGCAGTGTGTCTGTGGAGGAGTACGAGGACAGGAGGGAGGAGAGGCAATTGAGGCTAGAGCTTGCTAAGATGGACAAGGAGCGAGAAGAGGCAAGGCTAGCCATGGAAGAGAGGAAGCTTCTGCATGAGCTTAGCCTGAAAGAATTAGAGCTCCGAGCATTGCACATGGAGACGCAGGGCAACTTGAATGGTGGCAGCGTACCCGCTGGGGCTCCTCGAGAGCCTAAGTTTTACCTACCTAAGGAGGTAAGGCCAGTTTCAGTGTAGGGGATGACATTGATAAGTGGTTGGCGGCGTATGAGGTGTCTTTGGTGGCCCATGGGGTGCCTGAGAGTTACTGGGGGGGAGGCCTGTATAGGTACATACCTCCGTTGGCAAGGGACACACTCTTGACTTTAGACAAAGGTGATCAGACAAATTACCCTGTCATGAAAGAGGCACTGCTTAAAAAGTTTGGCCTCACTCCAGAGAAGTATCACCAGAAATTCCGCAACAGCCACAAGCTTCCCACACAGAACTGGGTGGATTTTTTTGATTATGCCCATAAGGCATTGGAAGGTTGGGTGCGTGGCAGCGAAGTGAGTGACTATGAAGGGCTGTACCATCTGTTTTTAAAGGAGCACCTTCTTGATAAGAGTTTTCCAGAGCTGCGCCAACACCTGGTGGACCGCAAGCTGACCGATCCTCGGGAACTTGCGGAGGAGGCGGATACCTGGGTTAGCACTCGGGTGTCCCACAAGGGATCCGGGGGAGACCCCCCGAAAGGTGGACAGGGTTTTCCCCAGAAGATAGAGGGGGGAGATAAAAAGAAGGAGTTCTTTAAAGGCCCCCAAAATAGACCGCCTGGGAGAGGGGTAGGTTCCCCACCCCAATCTGGATTCCAGAAATCCACTTACCCTGACAAGAGTCAGCAGCCCAGAACTGTCCGGTGCTACGAGTGCGGGGAGGTTGGACACTACAAGGGGGATCCCCAGTGTCGCAAGAGGACCCCAGCCCCCACAGGAGGTAAGAGCCCCTGGGTGGCCAGTGTAGCGCTTGGGGAGGAGTTGTCCCTAGGTAGGGGGGGGTGAGTGGACAGGCTTGACCTTAGTTTCCCTGGGGGATAGAGAGATAATCCCACGGGTTCAGGTACCCTCGAACACTGCCAAGTACCGGCAGAGGGTCCTGGTGAACGGGGAGGAGGTGGAGGCTCTGAGGGACACGGGTGCCAGCATGACGATGGTGAGACGTCAGCTGGTGTCCCCAGAGCAGGTGATTCCTGAAGTATTCCACCCGGTTGTCATGGCTGATAATAGCCTGGGTCATTACCCCGTGGCCCAAGTTCCCTTTGAGTGGGGAGGAGTCTCAGGCCTGTTGAGAGTTGCGGTGAGCCCTGCCATGCCAGTTGACTGTCTGCTCGGAAACGATTTGGAACATACTGCCTGGAAGGAGGTGGAGTTCAACGCCCAAGCTGAGATGCTGGGGTTACCAGGGTGGACTTGTGCGGTCACGCGGTCCATGGCTGCCCGGCAAGGAACTCAACCCGGGTTGGAGCCTGAAACAATGGCCCAGCCCACTGCTGGACAAGAGGACATCTCTGAGGATGCACCCGGTGAGATGGATGGGGAGCCCGCGGAGGTGACCCCGGAGTCCGCTGAGGTGGATGTTGTTCCCGTGGGGGACTTGCCGACCCCTGCTGAGTGGCAGGTGGAAGGAGGGCCTACCCGGGAGGAATTCTGTCGGGCGCAGAGAGAGTGCCCAACGCTTGAAGGCGTGCGGCAGCAGGCCGAAGCCCAAGCAACTGGTAAAGAGACCGGTAATTACCATGTCTACTGGGAGGATGGTCTCCTCTACAGTGAGCCTAAGGCTCCGGTGCATGGGTCATCAAGGGCCTTAGTGGTCCCCCAATGCTACCGAGCCTTCCTGCTGGAATTGGCACATGAGATACCACTGGCAGGACACCTGGGCCAGGATAAGACATTTGCTCGATTGGTCCCACATTTTTATTGGCCCAGGATGAGAGTTACCTCTGACACCTTTTGTAAGACCTGTGTGACTTGTCAGGCGAGTGGCAAGATGGGGACTAAGTTGAAGGTCCCTCTGGAACCGCTCCCGGTTGTCGGTACCCCTTTTGAGCGGGTGGGAATTGACATTGTCGGGCCAATGGACCCGCCGACTTCTTCGGGACATAGGTTCATCTTGGTGTTGGTGGACCAAGCCACCCGGTAGCCGGAGGCAATCCCTCTGAGGACCATCACTGCACCTGCGGTGGCGCGGGCCTTGATGGGGATTTTTACCCGTGTGGGATTCCCCAAGGTTGTGGTGTCAGATAGGGGCACGAATTTCATGTCGGCCTACATGCAGGCCATGTGGAAGGAGTGCGGAGTGACCTACAGGTTCTCCACTCCTTACCACCCCCAGACTAACGGGCTCGTGGAGCGCTTCAATAAGACCCTGAAGGGGATGATCCGAAGCCTACCAGAGGACTTGAGAAGGAAGTGGGACGTCCTCTTACCCTGTCTGCTCTTCTCCTACCGAGAGGTGCAGCAGAAGGGAGTCGGGTTCAGCCCCTTTGAGCTGCTCTATGGACACCCCATTAGGGGCCCCTCAGTCTCGTGAAGGAGGGGTGGGAGAAGTCTTCCAGAAGCTTCCCCGTGATGTGGTCAGCTACATGCTGGCATTCCGCAGCCAGATAGCCAAGCTGTGGAAGGAAGGCTCAGACAATCTGGAGGCTAGTCAAGCCGTCATGAAGGAGTGGTACGACCGGAATGCTCGGACGGTGGAGTTAGACGCTGGACAGAAGGTGTGGGTCATGGAGCCCGGAGAGCTTAGCGCCCTCCAGGACCGGTGGACTGGACCGTACGAAATTTTGGAGAGAAGAGGCCAGACCACTTATGTAGTAGACCTCAAGACCCCCCGTCAACCCCACAGGGTGCTCCACGTCAACTGCCTTAAGCCACACCAGGAGCGGTCAGAACTTACCCTCCTGATGGTGATGGATGGGAGCGAAGAGGAGGAGAGCGAGCCTCTTCCGGACCTTCTGGCGGCCCACGAGAAGGATGGATCGGTGGAGGGAGTGGTCCTCTCCCCATCCTTGACCCTTGAGCAACAGGGGGACTGCCGCCAGGTATTGGAGCGGTACTCCTCATTGTTTTCCCTCACTCCTGGGATTACGCACCTGTGTACCCATGATGTGGACACAGGGGACAGCCCGCCTGTGAAAACCAAGTCTTACCGGCTGTCCGACAAAGTCAGAACCAGCATCCAGAGTGAGGTGACCAAGATGTTGGAGCTGGGGGTGATTGAGCCTTCCAGCAGCCCTTGGGCTAGTCCGGTGGTGTTGGTGCCGAAAGCGGCCCCACCGGGCACCACACCAGAACTTCGGTTCTGTGTGGACTACCGTGGTCTGAACTCCGTGACCAAGACCGATGCTCACCCGATCCCTCGGGCGGATGAGCTCATTGACCGGCTGGGAGCAGCTCGGTACTTAAGTACAATTGACCTGACGTCAGGATATTGGCAGATTGCCATGGCGGACGGAGCAAAGGAGAAGACTGCGTTCTCCACCCCCGAGGGCCACTTTCAATTTCGGGTGATGCCCTTCGGGCTGAAAAATGCTCCGGCCACTTTCCAGCGGTTGGTTAACCAGGTACTGTCTGGCCTAGAGGCCTTCTCTGCTGCCTACCTGGATGACATAGCTGTCTTCAGCAGCAGCTGGGAGGACCATCTGGGGCATCTCCAGGAGGTGCTGCAGGCCCTACAGCGGGCTGGCCTAACCATTAAGGCCAGCAAGTGCCAGATTGGACAGGGATCTGTCGTCTACCTGGGGCACCTGGTGGGCGGGGGTGAGGTGCAACCCTCCAGGCCAAAATCGAGACCATCTTGGCCTGGGAGCCCCCAAAACCCAAACGGAGGTCCGGGCTTTCCTTGGCCTCACGGGTTACTACCGCCGGTTTGTCAAGGGCTATGGGACCATC
The DNA here is from genome assembly GCA_963921515.1 of Calotriton arnoldi. Classification (NCBI taxonomy): domain Eukaryota; kingdom Metazoa; phylum Chordata; class Amphibia; order Caudata; family Salamandridae; genus Calotriton; species Calotriton arnoldi. Next base: position 1,590,382 of record CAWUFW010000323.1, on the reverse strand, counting down.
GTAGCCCCCTGACTGAATTGACGTCCAAGAAGCAGCCACGCAAAGTCATCTGGATGGCTGCCTGTCAAGAAGCGTTTGACACTCTGAAGCACGCGATGTGCACCGCTCCGGTGCTCAGGACTCCGGACTTTGGAAAAGAATTCATTGTGCAGACAGACGACTCTGAGCATGGCATTGGAGCTGTGCTCTCTCAACTGAATGATAACGGCCAAGACCAGCCAGTGGCCTTTATTTTTCGAAGGCTACTCCCCCGGGAACAGCGGTGGAGTACGATAGAGCGAGAAGCCTTCGCAGTGGTATGGGCTTTGAAGAAGCTGAGGCCATACCTCTTTGGCTCTCACTTCCTTATTCAAACCAACCACCGACCCCTTCGCTGGCTCATGCAGATGAGAGGCGAAAACCCCAAATTGTTGAGGTGGTCCATTTCCCTCCAGGGGATGGACTTTCGGGTGGAACATCGACCCGGAGTAGACCACGCCAACGCTGACGGTCTCTCCCGGTTTTTCCGCCTTAATCAATCAATCAATCATGTCACTTATAAAGCGCACTACATACCCGCGAGGGTCTCAAGGCGCTGGGGGAAGAGGGGGGTGGTGCTGCTACTGATCGAAGAGCCAGGTCTTGAGGAGTCTTCTGAAGGCCAGTAGGTCTTGGGTCTGTCGGAGGTTGGTGGGGAGGGTGTTCCAGGTCTTGGCGGCGAGGTGGGAGAAGGATCTGCCGCCGGCGGTCGTTTTCCGGATGCGGGGGACTGTGGCGAGGGCGAGGCTGGTCGAGCGGAGCTGGCGGGTGGGGGTGTAGAAGCTGAGTCGTCTGTTGAGGTAGGCTGGTCCGGAGTTGTGGAGTGCTTTGTGTGCGTGGGTGAGGAGCTTGAAGGTTATCCTCTTGTTGACAGGGAGCCAGTGCAGGTCTCTCAGGTGGGGTGTGATGTGGCTGCGTCGGGGATGTCGAGGATAAGACGTGCAGAGGCGTTCTGGATACGTTGCAGCCGTCTCAGGAGCTTAGCCGTCGTTCCTGCGTAGAGGGCGTTTCCGTAGTCCAGCCTGCTGGTGACGAGGGCCTGGGTGACTGTTTTCTTGTTTCGGTGGGGATCCACTTGAAGATCCTGTGGAGCATTCGGAGGATGTTGAAGCAGGATGAGGAAACGGCGTTGACCTGCTTAGTCATGGAGAGGGTGGGGTCGAGGATGACCCCTAGGTTGCGTACGTGGTCGGTGGGTGGCGGGGCTGTTCCCAGTGATGTTGGCCACCAGGAGTCGTCCCAGGCTGAAGGGTTGGAACCAAGGATGAGGACCTCCGTCTTGTCCGAGTTCAGCTTCAGGCGGCTGGTCCTCATCCATTCGGCGACGGCCTTCATTCCTTCGTGGAGGTGGGCTTTGGCGGTGTGAGGGTCTTTGGTGAGGGAGAGGATCAGCTGGGTGCCTTAGCGATGAGAACTCCCTAGAGGTTGGGAAGCTCTCCCCACTTTCGGCTGGGGGGGACGTGTGTTAGACCTGTCAGCCCTAGGGTGGTCTTACCCCGTTTTTTTTCTCTTTGCACCTCATTTTTTGCCACTACCTTTTTGTTGGACCTAGGTCTCTGGGCGCCTTACCACTGCCAAACAGTGCTGAGGTGCAGGGGCTCTCTCCTAATAAGATGGCTGCCACAGGCCCCTGCTACTGCGGAGTGGCCATAGCACATACACGCACCAGTAGTCAGGATCAGGCTGGAACATAATGTTACTGTGTCCATGCCGTCCCGCCTCTGGGCCACATAGACAGACATGAGGGAAGCTTCTAGAACCTTCCAGCTCAGGGAGGAGTTATGTTTTGCCGCCTTTCAGGAGGGTCACCTGACCTAGGGGTATAAGAGGTTTGGAGGGAAACCTAGTTAGTCAGTTGGGGCACCACTGGACCTGGGGGAACCTCTGCCGGAGTACAGGCTGTTGGGTCTAGGGGGGAGACCTACACTACTGGTACTGACTGGGCTGCTGTGCTGAGATAGATGAGGAACACCTTCCACCTGCTGACCTTGCCCAGCGTGAGGGGACCCAGGGAACCACCTCCAGTGTGCCTGCAGGGCACCTACCTGCCTCTTGTGCCCACCAACTCAACCCCCCTTCCCCCCAAGTCACTGCAACCAAGCAACTACGAGCACACTGATACAGCAACCAAGTACCTGCAACCAAGCCAGACAACTTCAAATACGCTACTGCTGGGGATCACCAGGTAAAGCGCTGTATGCTGTGCCCTGAAGAAGCGCTGTGACTGTAGAGCGCTGTGTTTCTAAGCGCTGGGCCCCCATAGCCTGCATCCTGCCACCAGTCCTGTGCGCTTCCCTAGCGATGTCCCCAGCACCTACTGCCCACGAGGTGCTGGCCTGAGGGAACGGATTGCCCTACCGAGCGCTGTGTAGCGCGCCCCTGCTGGGCCCCAGAATCACCGCGCGCCCCTGCGCCGTGAAGGATAAGCGCTGGGCCCTTGTCACTGCCGCGGGCCGGATCCCTGCTGTAGCGTTGCTGCCAACGTCACCGCTGCAACTCCGGGGCCGGGAGAACAGTGCCCGTGTGTCAGGGAGGTCCGCTGCGGCCCCCGGTGTGAGGAGATCGCCGCCGCGGAGGTGGGGAGGGCCGCGTTAGGCCCGAGGAACGCCGAGGATCCGCGTTGCCGAGCGACTAAGGCCGGGCTGCGTCACCGGCTGGGCCGCGCTCCTATTGGCCCTGTGCACACGCCCCCAAGAAGCCGCGACACCATTGGTTCCCGGGTCCGGAGGCCGACGGAAGGCCCGGAGCCCGGGGTAGAACAGCGCCGGAGGGGCTCCACTGCAAACGGGAGCCCCGAGAGCATCTGCGAGGCCGCGAGTAGCGCTGAGGGCCTCCGGGAACTGGCCGCCTCCCCCGGTCGAAGCCCCAACGAGCAGCCAGAAGCGGGCTGACGGGGGATGAGGCGCCCGGCCCCATCGAGGCCCCCACGCAGATCAGGACAACAAGGTGAGCCCGGAAGGCCCTGGGAGGGATTCTGTGCCGCAAGGAGGCCTCACGTTAGCAGCGCTGCCCCCGCCTACCGTCCAGAGTGGACTAAGAGGGGCCGGGCCCTCATGCTGCCGTGTTGACTGCCTCCCCTGCGCATGAGGCTGGGCCCGGTTGTAATATTTAGGTCTGGCCTGCTCACCCCCTAATTTCACCTGTCACATTCATCTACATATGTGAGCCGTATGCCCTGCCCTGCACAGGAGATAGGTGCTTACTACATGGGCCTCAGAAACAGGGCCTGATTTGACCAAGAGCATAGGCAAAGCTGCTGGGGTGACTTAAATGCATTAAGTCCCTTAGTGAAGGAAATGTTTCCCATGTTATGCATATCTACATTAAGACCTTTCTTGAATTGAATGTACCTAGGTGTATTGAGCCTCTGTGTTCACCTGCCAAGAGTTAAAATGTTCCAATGTTGAGTACCTACCTGCATTGAGGCACCCACTGTACTGAATGTGGTTGCGCCTAGGTTGATACAGGTTCCTCCTCATCTACAGTGTTCTGTGCATCTAATTTCTTGCTAACTGAATGTCGCTAAATGCATTGAAGTCTATGTTTGGACCTGCAATCTATGACCTACAGTGTTACCTGCTTTTCTAGGAGGTTATTGCTACTGCCTTTTTACTGGCATAAGGTTTTACTGTTATGATGCGCTTGAATGAATTTATGCACTGGTTCTAAGAAGCTAAATGAATTGAAATGTTGCCGGCGATGATCTGCCTCATCCACTGCTGATTTAAATGAGATAAAGAATCTTGTTTTTACCTAACAGCCTGGTGTGGTGTCTCCTTATTGTGTGCGCATTACTGAGTCAGTGTGAGTGTGTGCTGCACAACTGCTTAACACATTGCCTTCGGGTGCCTTCCTGCCTCGCGCCAAGCTACCGTGTCGGAATCGGCGACCCCGGTTCTAACAGGTTACATATGAGAAAAAATGATTACCTTCTCATATATAACCCTACACATCTTTAGGTCATCCACCCACATCACCATTCTTCTTCTGTCACACGGATCCAGATACTGAGACATGTTCAGGAACACTGGTCAGTCTCTGCTAATTCCTAATGAAAGGAAATAATTGTGATAACTCCAGGGCCCTGAACTTCATACAAGTAATTATCATCTGAGTGAGGAGCTGAGAGTGGAGAAAGTTTCCAAGCACCAGGGATCTCTGAAGTGCACACCCCTGTGCATTGCACTGGTAATAAATACAGCAGACTCTTGGCACGAGTCATGCCTGGTGCCTGGTGCAATTGGATGAAGCACCAGTGATCAGTGACCCCCGCTGCCACTTGCACAAATTTAATGACAATGAACAGCAGCACATGGCCAACCTGGAGTTCAGGTGAGTGCTCCAAGAGTGGGACAGTGATAGTGCAGGAGTGCTGCAGTGATAGTGCAGGTCTGGCACTGAGGTTCCGCCTGAAAGTGTACATCCATCCAGATGATGGAGAATTGCTTCCACTTTTGTATTTAGGACGTTTTATGAATGTAATAGCGTGTGACACTTTGCCACTTCATACTGCTGAGAGTGAATAAAAAGGCTGAGTTCTGACTAATCTTCCTCTGTTCTTCAGTGCTGATCCCCTTGTTTGGGGGTGAGGGTGTAATGTCTTCATGGGTTGGGAAGGCTTCTTTGAAGAGTCTTACTTTCAGGGTTTTTCAAAATTTGAAGATTTGAAGTTTCTTTCATATTTGATCTCAAAGCCTCTCAGATCTGAGCTCCTGTGACCCAGATTCACTTCTCACACCTTGACTTCTGGTTAAACCTGGTTTGAATGACAAGATTAGCCACAGTGAATCTCAGATGTCTCGTTGAGGTGCAGTTTACAAGGTTTGGCTGGAGATATTGTAGGCTGAAGATGATGCAGGTAATTCAAAGTGTATTGTTTGTGCCACGGGAAGCTAGAGGAGTTCTTTCACAGCCAGTGTGATGTGTGTGGTTTTCATTAGCTTCAGACAGACTGTGGATGCTTTGGTTTCACAGTGTCAGGAGTTTGTGTACCTCTGTCTCTACTGCTCTCATGTGAATATATGACGTTACAATGCATGCAATTACAACGCATGCTTTTACAATGCAGTCTTTACACCGCAACTACAATTACATTGCATGATTTTACAATGCATGGCATTGCAACGCATTTTTAAAAACTACCCTTACAACGCATTCCATTACAATGCATACCATTACAATGCATAATACTTTTAGGGCAACAGTAGGGTAAGTGTTGGATAGTGTAGGGGTAAAAATTACTATTCCCACTCCAGTGAGTGCAACAGTAGAGTAAGTGTTGGATAGTGTAGGGGTAAAAATTACTGAGTTTCGGATAGTGTAGGGGTAAAAATTACTAGTCCCACTCCAGTGAGTGCAACAGTAGGGAAAGTGTTGGATGGTGTACGGGTAAAAATTACTATTCCCATGTACACCAAAACGCATACCCACCCTAATACTAAAACAATCTCCATTACTTACCTTATAATGCGTTGTAATGGCATGCATTTTAATGGTATGCATTGTAATGGCATGCGTTGTAGTGACATGCATTGTAATGGCATGCAATGTAAAGGCAATTGCATTGTAACAGTTGCGTTGCAAAGGTAGGTCGTTGTAATGACTGCGCTGTAATGGATGTTTCCCCTCAATGGGACCACAATGTGGCCACAAGGGTTCTTGACAGATACGTTGGGGAAGGGAGTTGTACAAGGGGAGGATTATTCTTCACAATGTGAGGCACAGATTGGTCTTTTTGGTTACATTTTGATATGGTGGACAAATGTGGGATCTGAATTGAAACATATGGTGAGTTTTCCAAGACAGTTTTTAAACCTTTTGCCACAACCCTCTTGGTTCCTAGTTTCACTGGCCAACTGGGAGGAAGGCTGTCATCAGAGGGGTTTGAACCCTCAGGAGTTATGTTTTATAGCTATCTAGGCATATTAACTCTGCCCATCAGTAGATGTCTTTCCGACAGTTAGACATAATCTCTTCATGTTCCTTCTATTTGCTCTTTTAGACAAAAAGCTGTAAGTTATCTACGTGTATTGGAAGCTCGTGTTGTGAAGCCAGCAAGGAGAGTGACTTCAAGTTTATCTTGAATACTAGGAGAGATAAGCAGAGCATCCAAGTCGGTCCCACATGTGACAGGCTTCACTGCTGGTGATGAAGAACCAACATTGATGAGTTAACTGTGTATGACTTGTCAGCATTTAGATGAGCAAAGGGACATACTCAGGAGTATGCACGTTTCTGAAGGAAATACATGAAAGTCACAAAACTCGATAAGCAATGTTGATATAAAATGTGCTTGTAAAGTGGCATGGCATCTGCAGTCCCAGATCATCCGTCCTTTTTAAGACCTGTTTCATCTTCTCCTTTCTTTCCTACAAATGAGTAAATTAAACAGAGCATTGGTGCCCAAACCTGTATTCTCACAACCTCAACAGAAGAACAGCGTGAGCCCTGGCAGTAACCCAAGCACTGCATGAGCCCTGCCAGTAACACATGTACAGGTTGAGCCCTGTCAGTAACACAAGTACAGCGTGAGCCCTGCCAGTAACACAAGTACAGCGTGAGCCCTGCCAGTAACACAAGTACAGCGTGAGCTCTGCCAGTAACACAAGTACAGGTTGAGCCCTGACAGTAACACAAGGACAGCGTGAGCCCTGACAGTAACACAAGTACAGCGTGAGCTCTGCCAGTAACACAAGTACAGGTTGAGCCCTGACAGTAACACAAGGACAGCGTGAGCTCTGCCAGTAACACAAGTACAGCGTGAACCCTGCCAGTAACACAAGTACAGCGTGAGCCCTGCCAGTAACACAAGTACAGCGTGAGCCCTGCCAGTAACACAAGTACAGGTTGAGCCCTGCCAGTAATACAAGCACAGGTTGAGCCCTCCCAGTAACACAAGTACAGCGTGAGCCCTGCCAGTAACACAAGTACAGCGTGAGCCCTGCCAGTAACACAAGTACAGCGTGAACCCTGCCAGTAACACAAGTACAGCGTGAGCCCTGCCAGTAACACAAGTACAGCGTGAGCTCTGCCAGTAACACAAGTTCAGCGTGAGCTCTGCCAGTAACACAAGTACAGGTTGAGCCCTGCCAGTAACACAAGTACAGCGTGAGCCCTGCCAGTAACACAAGTACAGCGTGAGCCCTGCCAGTAACACAAGTACAGCGTGAGCTCTGCCAGTAACACAAGTACAGCGTGAGCCCTGCCAGTAACACAAGTACAGCGTGAGCCCTGCCAGTAACACAAGTACAGCGTGAGCCCTGCCAGTAACATAAGTACAGGTTGAGCCCTGCCAGTAACACAAGTACAGGTTGAGCCCTCCCAGTAACACAAGTACAGCGTCAGCCCTGCCAGTAACACAAGTACAGCGTGAGCTCTGCCAGTAACACAAGTACAGTGTCAGCCCTGCCAGTAACACAAGTACAGCGTGAGCCCTGCCAGTAACACAAGTACAGCGTGAACCCTGCCAGTAACACAAGTACAGCGTGAGCCCTGCCAGTAACACAAGTACAGGTTGAGCCCTGACAGTAACACAAGTACAGCGTGAGCCCTGCCAGTAACACAAGTACAGCGTGAACCCTGCCAGTAACACAAGTACAGCGTCAGCCCTGCCAGTAACACAAGTACAGCGTGAGCCCTGCCAGTAACACAAGTACAGCGTGAGCTCTGCCAGTAACACAAGTACAGCGTGAGCTCTGCCAGTAACACAAGGACAGCGTGAGCCCTGCCAGTAACACAAGTACAGCGTGAGCCCTGCCAGTAACACAAGTACAGCGTGAACCCTGCCAGTAACACAAGTACAGCGTGTGCCCTGCCAGTAACACAAGTACAGGTTGAGCCCTGACAGTAACACAAGTACAGCGTGAGCCCTGCCAGTAACACAAGTACAGCGTGAGCCCTGCCAGTAACACAAGTACAGGTTGAGCCCTGACAGTAACACAAGTACAGCGTGAGCCCTGCCAGTAACACAAGTACAGCGTGAGCCCTGCCAGTAACACAAGTACAGGTTGAGCCCTGCCAGTAACACAAGTACAGCTTGAACCCTGCCAGTCACACAAGAATGGTGTGAGCCCTGCCGGTTACCCAAGCACAAATCTGATCTGTATCCCTCGTCCTAGTGTTTTGTTCCTGATTCATGTCATGGTTGTTGTGGAGTTTATTTTTCTTTTTGAAGCGGCCGTCTACTTGCGTAACGATTCACAAAGATCGGCACCAAGCTCCCCATCCATTTATTCACAGTCATTTGCAGGCAAAGGCGTCTTGGAGATAAACAATATTCGTTCATTTGGCAAACGTCCTTGTACATTTGTTTGAGCATTGTTAGTTCTACAGCTCAAGGCTGTGAGGTAGTCCCAACCTAGTGGACCGCGGCTTCCAGGTGTCCAGGATCATGGGTCCAGTGGAGGGTCTGGTGTCAGAGTCGGCCGTACAGAAGGTCTCCACATCTGGGTGGATTTGATGTGCTTGTTTTTACCAGGCTGGTGTTGACCCTGAACTTTAGGCTCTGCAGAAAAATAGTTTTAATGTCTGGAGACTTTGAAATTTGGGAAATCGAAATTCACTGATTTTTGCCATAACCAGCTGCTGCGCGAAGGAGACAGAGGGCCATATTTACAAACATGTTGCATTGTGGTCGTACCACATTTGGGGCGCAGCCACGACACAAAATGATAAAAGATATTTACAAATACATTCTGCAGCACACATAAAAAGTGAGAAATGCTTCAAGGGATTGTTTTTGTTCAGGCAGGTATCCTTTCGTGCACACAAAAATTCTCTTTGTAAAACAGGAACCCTTAAACCAGGATGAAAAGATACCTGTTTTGGAGCTGAGCTGCCTTAATTGTATGAGGGCTATAAGAGAGCAGAAGAGCACCATACCTTAGTAGATATGGAACAGCAAGTTGCGTTGCTTGACTGCATTGTGTGAAAGGTTACAACGTCTGGCCCCAGGTATTTAAACAGAATACCCACAGTTTCCCCTGGTTTGTCCTTCACTTTGTTCACAATAGAGCAGTGGTCCTGGAACAGTTTTCAGAGTGAGATGCGCACATCTATATTTTCATATTTTTAAAACATGCACATTTTATCTGTAACATAATTGGCATGTATACAATCTAAAACAAATGAAAATACGTTAAGACTAGTCAAATCTTAAAATGATATATAATGCAAAAGTTCCATCATAGTGTTGCTTCAAGGAGATGACCAAATACATTTGCCTGGGAAGGACTTAGTGCCAGGGAATCTATAACTAGGGTGATTGGATGAGTACCTGAGTAATGCCTGGGTGATTGCATGCGTGCATGGGTAGTGCCTGGGTCATTGGATGAGTGCATGGGTAGCGCATGACTGAATTTATGGGTGCATGTGTAGTGCCTGAGTAAATGGATGAGTGCATACAAAGTGCCTGAGTGAATGATTGAATGAGTGCATGGGTAGTGCATCAGTGAATGGATGAGTGCAAGAGTAGTGCCAGAATGAATGAATGAATGAATGAATGCAAGGGTAATGTCTGAGTAATTTGATGAGTGCAAGGCGGTGCCTGGATAATTGGATGAGTGCAAGGGTAGTGCCTGAGTGATTGGGTGAGTGCATGGGTACTTCATGGATGATTGGATGAGTGCATGAGTAATGCCTGAATGAATGGAGGAGTGGAAGGTTAACTCCAGGAGTGATTGGGTGAGTGCATGGGTGTTGCATGGTTGATTGGATTAGTGCATGAGTGTTGTCTGAGTGAATGGAGGAGTGCATGGGTAGTGCCTCAGTGAATGGATGAGTGCAAGGGTAGTGCCTGAGTGCATGGATGATGGCTGGATGACTGGATAAGTGCATGGGCAGTGCCTGGGTGATTGGATGGATATATTGGTAGTGCCTGGGTGATTGGATGAGTGCATGGATACCACCTCATTGAATGGATGAGTGCAAGGGTAGTGCCTGGGTGATTGGATAAGTGCATGGCTAGTGCCTGGGTGATTGGGCGAGTGCATGGATAGTACATGGGTGATTGGATGAGTGCAACGGTACTGCCTGGGTGTTTGTTTGAGTGCATGAGTAGTGCCTGGATGATTGGATGAGTGCATGGGTAGTGCCGGTGTAATTGGATGAGTGCATGGGTAGTGCCTGGTTGATTGCATGACTGCAATGGTAGTGCCTGAGTGAATGGATGAGTACATGGCTTCTAGAAATAGCAGATTTGACTTTTTAGGTAGCATTGATTTGAATGTCACTTATGTGGCAGTGCACTCTTCCCATCCTGTTTGACATCTTAAATATACTGTGTAGTGTCAAGAGGTTATACTAACTCCTTCATGAAATATGATTGCTATAGTTGTGAAAGCACTTTTTGTGATAGAAACTTGTGCAGCTTTAAAGTTTGTAATTTCAGTTACTAATTTAGTACCATCCACTCTGCATTGTTGTAGCATGACTATGACATATGTTCATAACTTTGTAGAAACAATGTTGACCGAAGTTCTGATCTGCAGTTTGGACAGGTCATATCTTGATGGGCGTTTGTAATTAAATTTTCAAAGGGCACAGCTTTACAATCTGGTAATGTCGAGTAGAGGATTTATTCTGAATTGATTTCAGTGCTAGACGTAAATTCACAATCTTCACAGTTATGGGTCCATTTATAAGTTAAACCAAATAATTCATTGATATTCACATCTTCTTCATCTAATAGTCCTAGCATTACCATTAGAAATTCTTAAGCATCCTGCTGAAGATTTTGAGAGAACACTACTGATCCAGTACAGTCATTGGTGAGTTTTCTTATTCCAGTAGCAGAATGTTATGTTATGCTATTTTTTTTGTAAAGTGCTTGATTACCCATAGGGCGTCTTGGCACTGGCTGAACGCTACTGAGAGTTGTTCCCCACATGTGATCTGACATCAAAACGAACCAAATGTTTTCCCATATGATCTATGTTATGATGAGAATAGCCAAGTCTTTAAAGCCTTTCTGTAGGCCAATAAGTTTGACATGGTTTTAACCCGACGAGGGAGTTCATTCAAGGCCTTTGAAGCTCCAATCACAAAGCTTCTACCTCCCCAGGACATACGCTGGAATCTAGAAACAGTCACTAGGTTGGTCGTGGTTGAGCGGAGTGCCCTACCTGGACTATACCAGGTGAAGTTTTTACTTAGAAAGGCTGATCCTTGGCCATACAATGCTTTGTAAGTGATGCAAAGTGCTTTAAAAACAATCCTCTGTCTAACAGTAATTCAGTGCAGCTCCCTCAGATTCCTGGTGATGGATTGATGTTCGCAGATATTGAATAGTAGCCTAGAAGCTGCATTCTGCAATATCTGCAGCTTCTTTATGACAGATTGATGTGCGTTGAGGTATAAGCCATTGCAATAATCAATCTTAGCCGTTACTAAAGAGGTAAAGGAATGTTTACGCAATTGCGCAGGGATAAATGGTAGAACTTTCTTAAGCAGCCTCAGCGTATAAAAAGAAGCTGACGTGACTGCATTTGCCTGGTCCGTGAATTTTAGTGTGTTGTTAAAAATCACTCCAAAATTCCTTGCTGTTCTGACCGGCATGGGAGGAGAGACTAGCTCAGACAGCCACCATGCTGGAGACCAAAAAGAGGGTTGTGCTCGGCCTATCCATCAGCAGCTCATGATTGACTGTGTCAAAAGCTGCTGATAGATCGAGCAGCACAAGGGCCGCTTTACCTCCCTGGTCTAGAGACATCCAAATTTCAATTAGTTTCACTGGAAGAGAGAGGCAAGAGATAGGAAAATAGTTGTTTATAGCCCCTGTGTCCAGAGTTGCTTTTTTTATACAAGGCAGGACAGAGGCTTTTTTCCAGCAGAACACGTGTTGAAAGATCTTCTCTAATTAATTTTTATAACTACATCCCTTGAAGGAGGTGAGAAGTAGTTTATCCCCATCAAATTAGTTTGCTGATTAAGGATAGTGGTGTCAGGGTTTGTTGTTACAGTGACCAATTTGAAGTTGTTAAAAATGTTTTCAACTTCAAGGCAGAAAGAATCTGCGAGTGCATTACAAAAAGCCTGCAAGCAGTCATTGAGAGAGTTAACATTGCAGGTACTTAATTTTTAGTGGAAAATAATTCTTTGAAACAATTACTAGCTTCTTCGATCTTTGCTGTGAAGTAGGCCATTTTTTCTTTACAAATTTGTGCCTTATACACAGCTAGGCTTCTTTTATAATTCTCTTTTTCTTCTTGATTATAGGCAGAGTGCCATCTTTTTTCTTGTTTTCTACAGTTCTGCTTGAGGGTCCTGAGCTCCTCAGATAACCATGGGGCTGATAGGTTATTCCTTTTTACCCTTGATTTTTCCTGTGCTTCAGAAGCTCTGTCCAGCCATTCAGTGTATTGTATAGCTGCTTTGTCTGGATCAGTATCAAGGAGACGATAGGAGCTATCTAGCTGTGTAGTACATTTTTCCACCTGAATTTTATGCCATGTTTGAGAGATTGTTGAGGTTGTAGTGGCCGGTGGGCAATTAATTTTATGTAAGTACTGAATCTCAAATAAGATTGCCATATGGTCTGACCAAGCTATTGGGACTGTTTAGATCTCTTATGGCCGTACTATTGGAAAATATTCCATCCAGGGTGTGGCCTGCCGTATGAGTAGGGCCATTCACCCTCTGAGATAGATCAAATGAAGACATTGTACATAACAGGGCAATGGCATTGTGATTGCTTGATGTCTCCAGATGAAAATTAAAGTCCCAGAGAATTAATAATTCATTATGCATTACTTTGGTTTCCAGAGGAGTGGCTACTTCTTCCGCAAACTTAGCCTGAGGCCCAGGAGGCCAATAAATGAGAATCCATTTTTGGGTTTGTGTTTTGGTAATTTCAATGAAGATAGACATTGTTTCACAAATAGGAGTTGTTATTGGCGAGCAGCGAACTATAATGTCTGAGCGGTGAATTATCGCTAGGCCTCTGCCCTGTTTCGAGGGGCGGTTTGCTCTTACTGTCGAGCATCCTTGAGGAGTTGCTATGAGGAATTCTAGGCTAGAAATCATGTCTGCTGAGGTTTCCGTTATAAAGATAAGATGGGGTTTGAAAGATTCAACAAATAGATTGAACTCATGACAGTTTTTTATTAAAGCTCATGCGTTAATACGTGCACACAGAAAGTCAGAAGTAGATTGTTGTGTATCAGGTAGTAAAAGATTGTGGCAGGGTGATAATCTTTTAGACGCCAAAGTTGTGTGACTGAAAACCACAGGCATCGCATAGTATGCAGTCCCTATCATAACATAAAAGGTCCGACCATTCTCGCCTGGTGTTCTTACCTTTCTTCCTTATTTTCAGCAACACTGATCGAGAATATTGACATCTGAGCCCCTGTTCTGGATTGGAACCGGCAGCATGCCTGGTGCTTTGGTAGGTCCGTGCACGGACGGGCACATACGGGCTTGCCTTTTATAATACTTCTGAAACCTCTTTTTTTTTTTTTATAAAACATTTTATTGAAAAACTCTCAATCAAACACAGCCATTTGCCTACAACCCTGTGGCCGGCGGCTATTCTTAGTTGAGTCGATATACGGGTATTAGGCCAACAACCCAAAGAGGGGGCTACAATCACGAGCTGAAATTATAAGAAGCATTATGGGCATAGTATTTTAGATGCACGCAAAAAACATTTGAGCTAAAGCATCCATAGCTCGCTGCAGTCAGGTGAAAACAAACGAATACATAACAATTATGAGTGTTCTATTACCAATCCGTCAGTGGGGTGAGACCCCAATCAATTAGATATACGCGGGCAACACGCGCGCCCTCCCGCCAATCCATAACTATCTCCCCAGGTAGTCATACGCCTTATGTGCGAGGCGACCCAGGGGGCTTCAGCCACTTCGTGCCGCAGACTGCAAATTAACTAGTCGTGTCGGGGTCATGGCCACCAGAATCAGTCGGGTCCTCTCTGCCGCCGTCTGTGTCCTTAGCTAGTATGTATGTCGCGTAGAGTCCCCAGAAGTTCTTGGGTCTGCTCCGGGGTGGAAGCAGTTCGCTGAAATTCTCGGTTTGTGTGCTACAGTAAAGCATGTCCCGCGACCATTGGGCCAGCGTGGGGAGAGGGCCCCTCGACCAGCACATCGCAACTTTCCGTTTGGCCATGAGGAGGCCCATATCTACCAGTCTTCGAATTGCCGTAGGCAATTGTTTGGAATACCCTAAAAGGGCCAAAGTCGGATCCGGAGGAAGCTCAGTGTCCACAATTTTCCCCAGCTCCAAAAAGACCAATTCCCAGTATTTGTACACCCCAGGACACTGCCACTCTAGGTGGAAAAAATCTGCGGATAGTGCTCGGCACCTGTCACAAGCAGCGCTCTCCCTTAAACCATATCTGTGGAGCCTCTCTGGGGTGTAATATACCCTGTTCAAGTACTTACAGTGTATTAGTCTGTGCCTACCGTGTAAGGAGATACGTCGGGTACTAGTACAGCAATAATTCCACATTGGGTCATCTATGGTCTGCTGCCGATCTAGCTGCCAGGCAGCCTGGCTTTGGTATAGTGGTTCGCTCTGTGGGACATTGCTAATTTGTATATGTTGGTAACTGATTTGCGGGGCGACTTAGCTTTGATGATGTAGGACAGTTCCAGCAACTCAGGGGGTTCCTGTAGGTCCGCGCCTAAAGTCTCTGTCAGCGCTCTCCGCACCCTATGGAACTGAAACCGTTGTAGCATGGTGCTATTAACCCCCGATGCCTCTACCTCCTCCCAGGTTTTAACTGTACCGTTGTGAAACAGATCCCCCGCGGTCAGTATGTTCAATGATTGCAACGCTCGAATAACCCCCTTGTCCCTGCACAGGGCCAGCCAGCGAGCCCATTCAATGGGCATTGCCGGGGAATACAACAGTGCCCCCGCTTGCAATTGGAGCAGGGCATGTCAGGCATGCCGAGTCGAGTTGATGGAGTCAAGGATCCCCGTCCTGCGATCTGCAGGTTCAAAGATCGTGGCCGGGAGTGGGAGCGGACCTGCAAAAAGCTTTTCCATGCGTAGAAACGGAATATCTGACGAACCGTGGATCCAAGGATATGCTTGAGCGCCTTGTGCCGCTCTGTAGTTCAGATTAAGATCAGGCGCACCCAGCCCCCCCATGTGATATGGTAACGTAAGGATCTGCCATTTCACCCTCGCTTGTTTGCCCGCCCAAGCTAGTTTGACCAACGATTTATTGACTCTATGAAAGAAGGAGCTCGGCAAAACAATGGGGATGTTTGTGAAGAGAAACAGGAAACGGGGCAGAACCACCATCTTCATGACTGAGATTCTACCCAATAGAGACAACGGCAACTTAATCCAGGTTTCTACGTCATCCTCCAGTCTGCTGACTGCGGTGCCGTAATTTTCTCTGAACACAGCGTCCGAGTCAGTGTGGAGGCGTATGCCGAGATACCGGATTGCGTCTGTAGACCAGTGCAGCGGAAAGTCCGGCTCGAAATGTGTCGTAATGGGGGTGAGTGGGAAAATTATGGATTTAGACCAATTGACACGCAAACCCGACAGTGCCCCAAAATGTACTACCTCCCTCAAGACGGAGGAGAGATTACTTTCCGGCTCGCGCACATATAATAACGTGTCATCCGCGTATGTGGACACTATGATCTTATAAGTTGGAAAACAAACTCCCTTATTACTATTGTATTCCCTTAATGCACACGCCAGTGGTTCCAAAACTAGTGCATATAAAATGGGGGACAGTGGGCAGCCCTGCCTCGTGCCTCTGGATACTTTGATGGAGTCCGTTACCAGATTTCCTATTCTGATACGTGCCGTCGGAGAAGTATAAAGTACTCCGATCAGTTGCAGGAAAACAGGGCCTAATCCCATCCTCGTCAGGACCTGCCGCATGAAGGGCCATTCAACAGAGTCGAAGGCCTTCTCCATGTCGAGGAAGACCGCGACCACCTTAGAATCCTGTTTAGTATGCTGAATAGTGCCAAACACCATTCGCAGATTGTAGGTGAGGTTCCTATCTGGAATAAAGCCTGCCTGCTCAGGTGCGACCAGCATTGGCGCCAAGGGGGCTAATCGGTTTGCAAGGATCTTAGCATACAGTTTAAGTATCAACATTGAGCAGGGAGAGAGGGCGGTAAGATCCACACTCATCCAGGGGCCTGCCCGGTTTAGGTATGGCGACAATCACCGCCTCTCTCATCGATGGAGGCATCGTGCCTGAGACACACATGTCATCAAAAAGCACCGAGATATGTGGTAGTAATAAATCAATAAAAGTTTTATAGAAGCCGACGGTTAAGCCGTCCGTCCCCGGGGCACTGGGAGTTCTCATACCTGATAGAGCCGTTAAGATCTCTTCTTTCTCTATGGGTTGCATCAGGAATTCTCGGTGTGTGTTATTGAGAAATGGCAGTTTGATATGGTCTAGGTAGTCAGTGATTTCATTCTCCGAGCCAGGAGACCGTGATGCATATAACTCCGCATAAAATTGCTTGAACCTGTCGGCTATATCCTCCTCATCTGTTAATGTCTCTCCCCCTATTGTTTTAATTTCCGTAACTAACGTCTTGCAACGTTTAGCTTTCAATGCGCACGCAAGTGTGGAGCCCGGCCTGTCGCCCTCCCCGTAGGTCCGTGCCGTGGCGTATTTACCTAGATGCTTAACTTCGCTATCAGCTGCATCATGGTATTCTTCCAGCAGTTCCCTGATTTCGCGCGTTATTGCCTCATCATCGCTCTCCAGTAGGCGTTCTTCCAGTACGCCTAGCTTCCGTTCAAGTGCAGCTAGTCTCTGTCGGATAGCGCGGAGTACGCCCGAGTGCTTGGTCATCGCGATGCCCCGTATGTAGACCTTGAAGGCCTCCCATATGACCTGAAAACTGTCCACCGAGCCCACATTAGTGGCAAAAAAAGTTTCTATAGCGTCAGCCATGTCTTCCTTGAAGACAGGATCCAGTAATGAGTAAGGTGGAAACCGCCAAGTGAAGGGCGGAATGGTCTTACGTGGCGTAGCGAGAGCCAGCAGAAGGGGAGAATGATTCGATAGAGTCCTGGGTAACACCCCACACTCCCGGACGTGGCCCATGAGGGATGAGGACACCAACCAGTAATCAATGCGTGTGTGCAGATTGTGCTAAGCGGAGTAGTGTGTATAACCGCCCCTGTCCTGGTGTCGCTCGCGCCATACATCGCAAAGGTCCGCTCCCGCCATGATACTCTCCAGCTCTCTGGCCGCCGCTGAGGTTCGCCTCGGCGGACCCCCCGATCTATCCAGATTTGGATCCCTGACCAAGTTAAAGTCCCCACCCCAGAGGTATCGTGCTTCCGGGTACTTATTAACCGCGCCTGCGAGGGTAGTATAAAACTCCGGGCAGTCGTAGTTGGGACCATAAACGTTCACTATTATTAGATCCATTCCTTTCCCCTGGCATCTGGAGATCACAAAGCGACCATCTCTATCTGCGTCCAATTGGGCCATAGTGTAAGCTGACCTAGGATTAACCCATGTCATTACCCCTCGGGAGTGCGTGGTGTAACCCGAGGCGTGTATGTTGTCCAGCAGTCCCCTACTGTGCAGTAGTGCACTGTTCAGCGGGAGGTGCGTCTCCTGCAGAAGGGCTATGTCGATATTCTGCCTATGTAAATAGTTCAAGACTTTGCGCAGTTTTTGGTGATCGTTAAGACCCCGAACGTTCCAAGTGAGCGCGCGGAGGGCGTCCGGCGTCTGTGGCGAGTTAAGCACGCTAGGTCCCACCATCGTATGTATGAAAGCACGTTATGTATCTCAGCATTTGCAGCAAATAAGCGATCAGTGCATCATGCGTAAGAGTGCATAGAACATCAATAAACCAAAACAGCCAAACATTCCCACCCACCCTTCCCCCACCCACAGCAGGCCACCCCCAACTCGGCCACGATACATCCCCTGGACTCCCAAGCACCCACCCTTCACCCCCCCTCAGAGCAAAGTAGAACTCCCTGTGTGTAATGCACTCGCGGGCGGATGTTGGTCACCCCAGCCAGAAATACAGTAAAAGCAGTAACAGCCCACCCCCCGAACACCATTCGTAATCTATAATACAGCCTCAGTGCCACCCTGATCTATTGCATTAGCAGTCACATGCAACAAGGGAAGCTGCCGCCATACCATGTCCAGGACTCGGTGCCCTAAGGGCTCGTGCCAGCCGCTCGTAGCAGTCTGACGCAGTCTCTAAGTGTCTCTTGGACGGCTGCCCCAGCAGGCAACCGCTCCTTGCCGCTTCCTTCAACATTTTCGACTGCCCCTCCGCCATCCCTGTATTAGTTTACTAGCTGGACCAGTGGGGCTCCCCCACCACCGTATTCGTGAACAGTTAGTTCCAAATCGCATTGGGCGCTGCTCGCACCGCCCCTAGGTTGCGCCCGACCCACCCTCCCCCGCCCCAAGACCATACTTATCAGTAGATGGTAGACCGCCTGTATCAGTCCTGGTCCTCCAAGGATCCCCCTGCCGCCTCTACAAGTAAATGTCGATCCGGGCTGTGGCGTTGCTCCTTGATCCACCCCTTCAGGGCCTTCTGCAGCGACTTCGGGTCAGTGAAGATGTGGGACCGACCTTGTCTGTTCACCCGAAGCTTAGCAGGGTACATCATGGCATAGTTGATGCCCAGTTCTCGTAGCTGTTTTTTCATGGGGACAAACTGGCGGCGTGCCTCCTGGACACGAATAGTGAAGTCCGGGTACAGGGATATCTCAGAGCCTTCGTAGGACAAAGATTGCTTTTCCCTTGCCAGTCGCAGGGCAGTGTCTCTGTCTCGATAATTAAGCAACTTTGCGATGATCGGACATGGCGGCGCCCCCGGAGGTGGTCGAGGCCCCAGGGAGCGGTGCGCTCTCTCCACTACAAACATTGCGGAGAAGACTCCTTCCCCCAGTAGAGTGACCAATAGGAGTTCAATAAAGTGTTCCATGTTGCCAGTTGGGGTGGTCTCCGGAAGGCCCGTAATCCTGAGGTTACAGCGACGTGAGCGCGCTTCCAGGTCCTCCGTTTTATCCTGGAGAACCCGCAGGACTCTTCCGAGTTGCTTGTGCTCAGTGTCCAGTGTGGTATGTGCTTCCTCCACCTCCGTTATTCTCCGCTCCGACATGTCTAAGCGCTCGGCATGCTTATCCAAACGCTCAACCATTCTGTCCATCCGATAGGAGAGGGCATCCATCTTTGTACCTAGAGAAGTGATACCGCTTTGCAGGCTTTTTTCCATAGCTAATAGCATACTGCGGATATCGGGGCTAGCGTCTTCCGTCGTGGGGGCCTGCATCCTGGTGGTCTCTTCCGAAGAGGCGTCATGCGACTTCGATCACTTCTGTTCAAAGGAGAGCTTGGGTTGTGCTCTATCCACCCTGCCCATCCTGACGCACAGGGGGACCTGCAAGGCAGGGCTCCTTCGTAATCCTTCGCCTTTGCCCAGCCTTCCGATCCGCTAGGGCTGCCAGCGGCAGCGCTGATCCCAGCTGCAGGCTGGACTTCTTATGTACCAATACCCCTCACTGCGTATCGCCAGCGGTGTATGCCCCAATGCACGCGCTCAGCGATGGTCACACACGTCCAAGTGGAGGGCCGCCCGGCAGCAGGATGCTTCCTACAGTGCGTGATTATAGTGGGCCTCAGCTTCTACGTACATGGCCCTCTGCCGTTACCCGGATACCACCCCTGCTCCACAAGCAGCCCTGTCCGCCATCTCCAAGAGGTCGCTGTTGTCGCACTCTAGGGCGCTCACCAATCCCGGGAGCCGCCCCGTGAGTCGTGGCTGCGGGCGACGTGTAAGGCAATCCCTGGTGCGGGGTGCCCCTTCTCACCCACACCTCCGCAAGAGTGCCAGTCGCGTGTGCGAGGGCCGCAAATCCAGGGAGTCCGCACTACTGCTGCACCTCAGTGATGGCCACCCCAGCCTGCTTCCTACAGGGGCCTGAAGGGTGTCCCCCCGCTTTCGAGTCTCCCAGTGGTCACCTGCCACGAGACTGTGCTCAATTGCTTCCTTCTGGGCTGTGCGGGGCGCACGTGGCTCCTGCCGGTTAGGGTGGTGGGTCCAAGGGGTCGCAAGTGTCACGCCCGCTCAGGACCGCTGCTGAGACCGGCAAGTGTCACCCACCTTGGGCTGATCTCTCCTCGGGCCCGACCACAGCGGCTGCTCTCACTGCTGGTCTGGCCGCAAGCTCACCGTTTCATCCGTTGATAGTCGTGCTGCGGTCTCCACTGGTCCACGGACCCCCTCGCGTGGTGCACGGTCCGTGCCTCGGGTGTGTCTGATGAACGCCGGGACTGCAGGGGGCAACGCGCAGAGCAGGCACTCCAGGTCCGCAGAGCACAGAGCAGATGCCCAAAGCTCCAGCCGCTCTCCGTCGCTTCCGGTCCGCCTCGAGCCTCCACGATAGTCCGGGAATCCAGGCCCTGCAGAGCGGGCGCCGACGGAACTCCGTATGTCCGCCGCACTCGGACACCAGAAGCCGGCGTTCGACCTCCGGGCTCCCGGCGGGTTCCGGTGCACAGGGCTCGTTGTTGCAGTCACTTCGGGCTGCAAGGCTGCAGGATTAATGCCGGATAGGTGAACAGTGTCACGGAGCGATGGGCTCAAGCAGCCATCTTGGTCGCGAGCAAGCTCCGCCCCACTTCTGAAACTTCTTAATTCTTCACGTAAACTACACAGTTGTGAAGACATTTTTTACCTACATTTTTTTAAATAAAATTTGTGAAATGAGGCAAGTGGTATACTGCATTTAACACTACATTAGCATTACAGGTCACCCCGATTTATTATCAAAATGCTACCTTTCTATTTCCTCATTTTGCTGTAGTTTTCTTTTCTTTCCTCCTTGTTGATTTTCTTTTTGTTCATCTTTCTGTTCAACTCTAATAGACTGCTTTGATATTTTCCGCTTTAGACACAGTATTGCTTTTTGTACCACAGGCAACTGGCCTAAATTAGGAGCTTATAGACTTCTTAATCGCTTATACTCCGTTACACAGTTTACATCAGCACTTAGTGTCTTCTCATCAAAATCAATTAGAAAAAAACAGAACATTTTAATTTGCGACAAAGCAACATATCACATTCCTTTTTGAATACACTACTAACAACTTTAACAAGACCTCTATCTACACTTAAACCTTGCGTGTGAATTGTTACTGCATACACTAAAGACACTGGGAACTGCTTTCGCTGGACATACAAGTAGGAAACGTACAACGCATCTACCAATCTGCTTAACTTCAGCAATATCATCAAATTATATGGATAAGTATTCCACATCATTTCTGTTTGGATATTTAAAAAATTTCATAACTTTACCCATTGCGCCATTCTTCACATATTAAATTATGATGTAACACACAACAATTTTTTACAGATAAGTAACAGTTTTTTTAATCCTGCAGTTTTCGACACAGACTTTTTAAACTATCCAATTTTGATTGCAGTTTTTCTGTTAGTAGCAGTTTAACTCGTTGATGTTCCATTTTATCATTTGCTCTATTTTCAACAATCTCTTCTTTTTCCAGTTGCAATATTTTTTCATTGAATGTACTACATTCCTCAAGAGTTCGCATCAAACAAACAATAGACTTCTCTTCCTTAACAAAACTATACATTACTTCAGCAGCTGAAACATTACTTGGAAACAAATGTTTGATGAGACGGGTTTGTAATACCGTCTTTCCCTCTTTTTTGAGGACTCCCACTCTTATGTCCTTTAGTATATCTCCATAGTGCATATCTGATGCTTGGTGCATATTTTGGATTAACACATTGTATTGAACGCTTTCCTAAATGTCTACATTTCCAATAGTTATAGTGAATTCCTTGTTTCATTATGTAGTAGTTTCTTGAATACAGGTTGTCCTTTTAAAGGAGTTAGTTGTTGCAGGGCTCCAAAGACTATTAATTGATTTCCTCCAAAAAATACATTGTAATCAGTTTTTAATATTTGCTGCATTCTTAAATGTTTAAAAGCTAGCATTAGGTTACACACCATGCTGACTTCATCAATAATTAGTAGCTTTAATTTCTTTAATACCATTTCCACTTCATGTCAAGCATCACCAGATAATTTGTTGTATTCTAATTTGTTGTCATGTTCAATAGGAAACATTAATAATCAATGAAGGTTAACTCCTTTAACATTATGAGCAGCTAAGACTGTTGGCGCAGTGACTACACACGACAAATTGGAATCTGTTGTCTTCTGTAGGTAACTTGTCAGTACTTTAATCAAAAAGATTTTTCCAGTTCCATCTTGATCACTTATGTACAATAGAACAAGTTTATATGTACAAAATGAACACTTTTTATCTCCTTGAGAAATCCATGTTCTACTTTACCTTTTACCTATTCAAAAGTGTATTTCTGATCTGAATTCAATTGCTGTCCTAGTAGTTCCATATCCACAGTTTTCTGTCTTACTTGCTGCATTGCATTCTCCACCTCATTCATAGCTATTGCTGCTGCATTTTCAATGATTGGCAGTCCAAGAGGATCTTGACTTCCAGGTGCTGAACTTTGACTGCTCTGAGAACTCTCTCTTGGTATCTCAGCAGCAATTGTTTCTTCTTTTTCATTCTCTTCTCTCAACATTTGAAGATACAGTGGAAACACAGACCACTCAATGCTGTCTTTCACAGCATTGAATGACTCTCCATAATAGTCAAATTCTCCAAGTATCAATCAATCAATCAATCAGGGAATTGTAAGTGCACTACTCACCCGTGAGGGACTCAAGGCGCTGGGGGGGTCAGCAGTTCTGTTCTGTCGAAGAGCCAGGTCTGGAGAGCCTTCCTGAAGGTGTTCAGGGAGGGGGCGCGTCTGATGTCGATAGGGAGCTCATTCCAGGTCTTGGCCACGATGCAGGAGAAGGCTCTTCCCCCTGTTCTAGCTCTGCGGATGCGCAGGGTTTTGGCAAGGGTGAGGAAGGTGGAGTCGAGGTTTTTTTTGGGTACGTGGAAGGTGATTCTCTCATTGAGGTATTGGGGTCCTGTGCTGTGGAGACATTTGTAGGCGTAGGTGAGTATCTTGAAGGTGACTTTCTTCTCAACGGGAAGCCAGTGGAGGTTCGGTAGATTTTGGCTGATGTGCTCATGTCAGGGGATGCCGAGGACGAGTCTGGCTGCAGTGTTCTGGATCGTCTGGAGCTTGCAGAGTAGCGACTTGTTGATTGCGGCATAGAGGGCGTTTCCGTAGTCCAATCTGCTGGTTTTGAGTGCATGGGTGACTGTCTTCCTTGACTCGGGGGGGATCCATTTGAAGGTCTTCCCGGAGGATGCGGAGGGTGTTGAAACAGCTGGATGCAACGTCGTTGACCTGCTTGTTCATGGAGAGGGAGGAGTCGAGTACGATGCAGAGGTTTCTGGCGTGGTCCGTGGGGGTCGGAGGGCTGCCAAGGGTGGTGGGCCACCTTGTGTTATTCAATGCTGACAGAGTAGTTCCAAGTACGAGGACTTCTGTCTTCTCTGAGTTGAGCTTCAGGTAGCTGTTGCTCATCCAGGATGCAACGTCCTGCATTCCTTCCTGGAAGTTGGGTCTGGCGGTGGTGGGGTCCTTGGTGACGGAGAGGATGAGCTGGGTGTCATTGGTGTAAGATACTATGCCGAGGCCATGCTGTCTAACGATGGTGGGAAGGGGGGCCATGTAGATGTTGAAGAGGGTTGGGCTGAGCGATGATCCTTGGGGTACTCCGCAGTTGATTTCCGTGGGGTTCGGAGAGGAAGGGTGTCAGTCTGATTTTTTGGCTTCTGTCCGTGAGGAATGAGCGGATCCAGTCGAGGGTGGTTCCTTGTATGCCGGCGTCATGTAGTCTGGCAGCAAGTGTGCGGTGGGAGACGGTGTTGAATGCTGCTGACAGGTCGAGAAGGATTAGGGCTGCAGTGTGGCCTTGGTCAAGGAGGGTGCGGACGTTGTCTGTGGCGGCGAGTAGGGCGGTCCTGGTGCTGTGCTTGCTGCAGAATCCGGATTGGGAGGGGTCGAGGATGGAGTTGTCTTTGATGAACTTTGTTAGCTTATACAATTGTAACAAGGATAAATAGAAAAACTCTCTTTTATCACATCCAGCTACAGAAAATTTACCTTCATCTATGTTTTCACTGCCATTACTTCTGAAAATATAATGTTGAAGTATTTCAAGAGACATCCTCTCCAGTGAGGACTTCTTCTTGGATAGTACGTATCAAGCACGTTACTCTTCAGAATATCTGTACTGTGTGTCTCAAATTCTGCAAGAGATTGAATTTCAGGAAAATACTCCAGTATTCTGTTACAAGTATTAGCAAGCCGTAAACTCACCATTAGAACTCCTCCAGATTTAGAAAACAAACTAGCTGAGCTTAAATGGTGTAGACATTCATAGGAGCCTATCACTCTGTGAGAAAGCATTTTCAAACTAAAACTGTACAACTTCTTTATAAGACTCTTTTGTGCTGAAATCTCTTCCCACATCTCCTTCATCTCACTTTTCTCTGACTTTGTTATATAAGATGTAATGTACCAAGCAACAGCAATTGAGTTGTCTGCAACAAACTGTACTTCCAAGTTTGCATTCTACATCCTCAGAATCACAGGGCTGTAGTCATAAATGTACTTGGAGGCCTCTTTGGTTGTATGTAATGTCCTTGTTAGTGTAAGTCTGACTGCAGACAAAATGCTGTTGACTCTCCCTTGTGAGATGACAGGTACGCGTTTGTTCACTTGCCTGCCTTGAAAGTAGTCGCGCTGGGGCCAGAAGTATTCCCGAGGCATTTTTGACTTTGTTCTGCTGATTCCTCTGTCATTTACACCCTGGTGGGACTCGGAGTCCCAGGGTGCAACACCAAGCCAACGCCAAGCAACCATTCACAGCTGCCGAGGGGGGAGGCATGACCATCACGCTATAAAGTGCTGCCTCGACCCCCGCGGTGTGGGATGCGTTTGTTCACTTGCCTGCCTTGAAAGTAGTTGCGCTGGGGCCAGAAGTATTCCCGAGACATTTCTGACTTTGTTCTGCTGATCCCTCTGTCATTTACACCCTGGTGGGACTCGGAGTCCCAGGGTGCAACACCAAACCAACGCCAAGCAACCATTCACAGCTGCCGAGGGGGAGGCATGACCATCGCGCTATAAAGCGCTGCCTCGACCCCCACGGCGCGGGACGCGTTTGTTTACTTGCCTGCCTTGAAAGTAGTTGCACTGGGGCCGGAAGTATTCCCGAGGCATTATTGACTTTGTTCTGCTGATCCCTCTGTCATTTACACCCTGGTGGGACTCGGAGTCCCAGGGTGCAACACCAAGCCAACGCCAAGCAGCCATTCACAGCTGCCGAGGGGGAGGCTTGACCATCGCGCTATAAAACGCTGCCTCAACCCCCGCGGCGCGGGACGCATTTGTTCACTTGCCTGCCTTGAAAGTAGTCGCGCTGGGGCCAGAAGTATTCCCGAGGCATTTCTGACTTTGTTCTGCTGATCCCTCTGTCATTTACACCCTGGTGGGACTCGGAGTCCCAGGGTGCAACACCAAGCCAACGCCAAGCAACCATTCACAGCTGCCAAGGGGGGAGGCGTGACCATCGCGCTATAAAGGGTTGCCTTGACCCCCGCGGGGCGTGCGGGGGCCACGCCCGGGTGAAGCCCGGGCCAAGGGCGGGCTCGTCTGTGCCCATCAAAGACCGAAGGAGATCGGGCTTGGCCACCCCCTTGACAAGTACTTTAAGGCTGGATTGTTGCTACTCGTTAATATTGTGATATAAAACTTTTCTACGTGGGGAAGTTAGAGATGGGAAAAAGGAAGGTGGGTACTGCGGTTACAACTACTGCCACTATAGGAGTGGGAGGGCAACAATCCCTAATGAATTATTTGATGGGAGCTATGGGGGCAATTGAGGCACAAATTAACTCAGTCGAGGAAACTTTGACACAAGGGAGGTCGGGTGCAACGATTACAGCAGCAAGCTTGGGTAATTCACCAGCAGTTTCTCCTAATGGCCCGCAGGAGGGAATATCATTACAGGTCCCTCGCAGTGGGTGTGAACAAGAATCTTCGGGCTATTTGTATGTTAGTGATGTGGAATGCGATCCACGTCCACCACCTAAACGAGCAAGAAACCCTGAGGCCAAGGTGGGGACCCAAAACATAACTCCCAGACTAAGTAAGAAAACACTAACTAAGAAAAGGAAGTGCACTAGCAAACAGGTTAAGGTAGATCAAGGGAAATTGGATGTTTGTTCTATGGAATCTTCAATCAATACGTTGCTTTTGGGTCAATCGGTTGAGTTTGGCAAATAGATGACTTACATAACTTTGTGGTTGACGCCTTAATCAAATTATCGGTCAGAATGGGGGTTATAGAAGGTAGTTTAAATAAGAGTAATAATATTGTGTATAATGAAAAACCCAATCTGGAAACCGGCTCTACAGCAGCTGTTAATTTACTTGAGGATAACTCTGCCCGCCGTGTGGACTCAAAAGAACGCACGACCTTAACTTGTAAGGATAATAGGGCCTTCCCTGTTTTTTCTTTAATTCCGCCACCCCCCACAAGGGTTTCATCAAGGCATGAGACGGGAAAATTATTCGAGGGTAAATGTAGGGAAAACAGATAAGGTAGGAGGGTGGCTAGGAAGATCTCGTCACATTAAGGAGACTGTCAGCAAAAACGCCCTAGAGTTGCCCCCTGTGGCAACTCCGTATATTGTAATATTGGCTAACGTTCCAAGCATATCCTCACAAGCAAATGAAACATGGGAGGCACTTCGTAATAAATCCTTATTTAGGCTAGGTGATAAAACTGGGCTGACAGACGCCCTCTTTTTAAAATTCAAAATGGTCAGACAAGTTACCTGGGTAGGGCGAGATTATAAATCCCTACAGGGTGACTGCGTTGTTTTGACTTTTAGTGATCCATATTTAGTCCAGGCCATTTTATCTAGAGCAGGTAACCCAGTTATATCACGCATGGGCATTAATGTTCTGCCTTTGGGTTTCTTTTATCAACCACATATTGTTAATCAATCCATGGCCCAGAGTGGGGTACCATTGTTAAATGCTGCATGTTACTACAATGTTCCGGTCCACAATCGCTTCGATATCCTCCATTCACTTGAGGAAATAGATTGACCGATTGTCGTATTTGATCCCTGTCTACAAAAAGGGAGGCGGACCAAGTCATCTCCACTTAATACAAGTAGTACTTTAAGGGGTCCTTCTACGGATCTTATGGTTCAGCATATACCAGTGGGGGCACATATGGTGTTTGGGAAAGTAATCCCTGATTCAGAGGGATATGATAGTGGTTTGACTGAAGCAAGAAGGCATGTTACGGGTATAACAGTAACAGGCGAACTATGTAAAGCTCTGCCGACTTGTAAAATAATTTTTGGGAATGTTGCAGGGCTGTCTTCTAAAATTGATGAACCCCAATGGTTAAGTTTTGCAGAGAAGTGTAACATACTGTGCCTTCAAGAGACATGGATGGTGGAAGAAAAATATATTAATGGGTTTCGGACATTTCGTACACCAGCAGTTGCAACAAATCATGGGAGAAACAAGGGCGGCCTATGCATATTTGTTTCCAACTGTATTGGCGTGTATAAGATAAACTTTAAAATTTCGACAGCCCATTATCAGATTTTTTTAATACATGTGGGGAAAAAGTTTTGTGTATTTTTGATACATTTTTATAATAACATTCCCAAAGAGCAGATAGTAAATGTTATGATGAACTTGCAAAAAGACCTTAGCAAATTGCAGAATGACAAGTCTTATGATATATGTATCTTGTGGGGCGGGGATTTTAATCATGTCCTGTGTCAAAAGTCCGGACTGGGTATTTGTGGTCTACCCCACGATAAGGAAGATGAACAGGCACATTTCACACATTCTATGACAGGGGATCTGTTGAATTCAATTGCTTCCCAGTTTGATTTGGGTTATGCAAATGACTTGTGTATACTATCAGTACCCTTTAAACCTACTTTTAATGGTAGAGGTTGTAATTCTATAATAGATTTTATTCTAGTTTCGAACAGATGTTATAGAAAGGTACTCAATTTCACAACCCATTCTAATGCTATGAGTGACCACTACCCAATCAGTCTTGATTTTGAACTGGTAAGACCCACCATAGGTAAGAGGGATATGACAGCTCAATATGATTTTAGTATCAACCTTACTAGAATGAATGGATATTCTTTGAGCTGGAATAAAGTTGATCCAACCTTTTTTACTGAACAACTTGTATCGTCATGTAAAGAGGATTTTGCTGTGTGCCTCAGTGAGGATGCTGGGAATGAAGCTGTCATAAATGCATTTAGCCATATTACAGGGGAGATTAAGAATTTATTAAGAGTAGAAACAGTACGGAGAGATCGTAAGACACGGGGTTGGTTTGATCAGGCTTGTACTAAGGCCCACTCGAATTTGAAAAAAGCCTTACATATGAAGGACAGAAGTCATACCGAAATAAAACAGGCCAGATTGATGTATAGGCTTGCTCTTAAAACACAAAAGGAGAAACTAAGGGAGGACGCCTGGCAGGCCCTGCATGATGCATGTCTACGGAGAGACAATAATGGCTTTTGGAAAGCAGTTAATGCTCCCTTTCTGGGTCCAAACGATAATCCATCTGTAGAAATTGCAATTAGTGAGGATAGATGGGTACAACACTTTACTACTTTATATAATGATGATGAGCAGGCCCAGATTGTAGGTGACTTAGATTTAGCTCCATCCGTTGTTGATAGGAATGCTCAGGTCCAATTGCTGCCTCTAGATATAAGTTTCACTTTAGATGAGGTAATAGGTGCTATTAATGCCAGTGCTGCAGGTAAAGCTCCGGGACCGGACGGAGGTTCTGTAGATGTGTATAAATCCCCATTATTTTTGTGTTGAAAATTTTTATTGAATCTTACAATAAAATACATGGTAATAACAAAGATGAAGAAACAGCAATAAATTATTAATAGATTCTTGAGAAATACTATAAAATGAAAAATAACATTGGATATATAGCATCTGTTGGTGGATACAAACGTATAAATATGGAATATATAAATAGGCATATTGTAAATATATGGTTAAATAAATAAATAGATAAATAGTGAAAATTGACAGAAATAAGAAATTTATAAAGCATATATTATTAATTGATGGAATATAGATAGATCAAATATAAATATGAGACAATGACTATACATAAGATCATCATAATAATAATAGAGAAATGAGTTATCGTAGAAAATACACACCTAGCAGGAGTTTAGAACACAATAGATTTGAAAGAGAATAGTGGAATGATGTAAGGGAGGGAAAAGGGAAAAGAAGAAGATAGGATGAAAATAGTAAAATTGAGGAATAATATGAAGAAGTGGAGCCAGAGTACGAAGAAGAAGAGAAAAAGAAGCAGAATGGAGAAAAAAGTAGTAGGAAAAGAATATGGGAAAATGAAAGAAATAAAGCAAGTAATAATGGGAAAACTTAATGTACAAAGATGTAAAACAATGAATTAGTCTGCTTGACTGGATGTATTGAGAGAGATAGAGGAATTATCAGTATCATCAATATCATCAACTTTAGCTTTTAGAAAAGGTGACCAGGTCTGGAGAAACATATCAGCTTGATCCTGAAGGTTATAGATCGTTCGTTCATGCGAAGCCGTCTGTATCATTGCCACTAACCATTCTTCCTGTGATGGTGGGGATGATGACTTCCAATGTCGTAAGATACAAATTTTAGCTGTAGCTAAAGCAGTGTGGAAGAGACGGAGATGTGATTTAGAAAGTTTTGGAGAGTGACGTAAATCATGTAAAAGAATGTTAGCAGGTGTAAGTGGTAAGTGTAAGGGCATTGTAGAATGTAAGGTTTTACCAACATATGCCCCATTATTAACTAAAGTTCTAACCACCTGTTGTCAGCAAGGTCTGATTTCCTCATGGTCCGACTCAATAGTGATCCCAATTTTTAAAAATGATCCAACATGTTATCGCCCAATTTCCTTACTGGACTCTATCCTTAAGGTGGTAGGGCGGGTTGTTTTAAGCTACAAAATTGGGCAGAGGACCTTGGTGTCCTATCAAAATTACAGTATGGGTTTCGCAAGGGTCTTGGGACCATTGAACAAGGCTTAAACTTAAGTCTTATAATTAGTAAATATACACAGGCCAACGATGAACCGTTTTATTTGGCTTTTGTGGACCTTAGTTCTGCCTTTGATTGTGTCAAGCATGATAGGCTATGGGGTATTCTTGAAGAGATGGGAGTTGATCTTCCACTTATCCACTTTATGAGAGAATTATATAAAGATGCAGGGGCGAGAGTGCGATATGGAAAACAGGGTGAATTAGAAAGGGTGTGAGACAGGGCTGTGTGCTCGCCCCCTTTCTTTTTACTTTATATATTAATGGCCTTGGCCAGTTTTTAATAGACCATTGTCAGGATTTACAGAGTATTAATAATAGTCCAGTACCATTTTTATTATAAGCAGATGATGCGGTTTTAATGGCAAGAAACCCAATAGGGCTCCAAAGAGTTGTAACTAGCTTTGCCATTTTCATGAAATCCAGAGGTTTGAGTGTGAACACTATAAAAACTTACTCTATGAAGTACGGAAAGAAGAGTGTTAAGTGTCGCAACATTTTTATTAATGATATAAAAATCGAAAGCACTAACAGGTTTTTGTATTTAGGGATTAACTTTGACAACTTAGGAACATGGTCTCCTGCAGTTCTTGCGAGGAAATTGTCGTTTTTAAGAGCCACAGGCGCGGTGACAAATTTTGCAAGAAAGTTAGGACGCAGGCCAGTTCCCGAACTGTTATTAATATATAAATCAAAGTGCCTTTCGACAGCCATGTATGGTGCAGGAATTTGGGGTTTTATGGATGTGCAGCAATTACAAGTGATTGAAAATGCCTTTTTACAATACTTGTTAGCTGTCCCGAGCTCCACTGCAAATTATGTATGCCATTCGGAGCTTGGTTTATCATTTGTATCAGACTTGGTTAAAATTCAACCCATTTTGTTATGGCATAAGATCTGGGTGACAAGTGAGGCCAGTTTTAAGCGTGGATTGAGGATTGTTTAAGGCTTATGAAAATGTTTATGCATCCCCTGGCTTAAGTACATCAAGTAATTGCTGAGTGATATGGGCCACCTTGAATACTTTGAGAGACCTGATAGTATGGGATCTACCTCAAGAAAGGTATTGAAAACAGAATGTCTTGCTTATTTACAATCTAAAAGATGGCTTAGAGAGTGTTTTAAACCTACTGTTATGCCCCGGAATTCAACCATACTTGGTTCAAGTGTTAGGTAGTTATGATCGTATGTTGCTGACACGCTTACACTTGGGGATTTTTCATAGACTAACTAGCTTTCCAGTTTCAAATAATTGGTCTAGGAATTTGGACCCCTGCCCATGCGACGATGTGTCAAGCCAATCAACGCTTCATACCCTTTTATTCTGCAAGTTTTATTCTAAACCCAGAAATATTATATTACCCATTTTGAAAACTTTGGAACTAAGACAATGTCGCGTAGCCTTTTTAATGCTACAAACGCTGGATAATGAAATGTTTAGAAAGCATGTAGCCCTTTTTAATTTTATTTTATTAAGTTTAGGAAATCTATGTGTAATGAGTATACTGGCGTATAATCATGTAGATCTGATTTTTAAGGCAGCATGGTTTTGACAAAAACTGCTTTTTTAATGGAAATCTGTGTTTTATTTGTGCTTTTATGATTTTCTTTTAAATCAAATAAAGCTATTTTTGAATTGAATTGAATTGAGATGACAGGTCGTTGGAATCTGAAACAACATCTTGTAGAAAGTTTCCCTTTTGCTCTGTATTTTCGCTGACAGTATTTTCCTCATCTATGATTTTGGAATCGTAGAACATGTTGTCTTAATATGTCGCGGATACTTGGGCCTCCCACACGAGTGAGGCACCATTTTTATCGGGAGACCTGGGGGAACGCTGGGTGGTAGGAAATTTGTGTCAGCCCAGTGATGCCACAACTTTCCCACACAAAAATGTGTGGAAAAAGTGATTTATTTCAGCTAAATTTGAGGTTTGCAGGGGATTCTGGGTAAGAAAACATTGGGGGATCCACACAAGCCATACCTCCCTGGAATCCCCCGGGTGTCTAATTTTCAGCAAT
This sequence comes from Calotriton arnoldi, assembly GCA_963921515.1. Taxonomy (NCBI): domain Eukaryota; kingdom Metazoa; phylum Chordata; class Amphibia; order Caudata; family Salamandridae; genus Calotriton; species Calotriton arnoldi. The sequence continues at coordinate 1,558,246 of CAWUFW010000323.1, read as the reverse complement.
GTGTGGGTTTGGTAGGTTTCCCTAGGTGGCCGCCGAGCACGGGCCAAAAACCCAGGTGACCCCCTTGCAAAACCAGGTCGTTTTGTGATAGGCAATTTTGATGTCGCCTCAATACGTTTTGGGCCCTTGCCTGTCGCGGGTACTTGGACCTCCCACACGAGTGGGGCACCATTTTTATCGGGAGATCTGGGGGAACACTGGGTGGTAGGAAATTTGTGTCAACCCGGTGATGCCACAACTTTCCCACACAAAAATGTTTGGAAAAAGTGATTTTGTTCAGCTAAATTTGAGGTTTGCAGGGGATTCTGGATAAGAAAACGTTGGGGGATCCACACAAGCCATACCTCCCTAGAATCCCCCGGGTATCTAGTTTTCATAAATGTGTGGGTTTGGTAGGTTTCCCTAGGTGGCTGCCAAGCACGAGGCCAAAAACTCAGGTGACCGCCCTTGCAAAACTAGGTCATTTTGTGATAGGCAATTTTGATGTCGCCTCAATACGTTTTGGGCTCTTGCCTGTCGTGGGTACTTGGGCCTCCCACATCGAGTGAGGCACCATTTCTATCGGGAGACCTGGGGGAACGCTGGGTGGTAGGAAATTTGTGTCAGCCCGGTAATGCCACAACTTTCCCACACAAAAATGTGTGGAAAAAGTGATTTTTTCAGCTAAATTTGAGGTTTGCAGGGGATTCTGGGTAAGAAAACGTTGGGGGATCCACGCAAGCCATACCTCCTTGGAATCCCCTGGGTGTCTAGTTTGCATAAATGTGTGGGTTTGGTCAGTTTCCCTAGCTGGCCGCGGAGCACGGGGCCAGAAACCCAGGTGATCCCCCTTGCAAAACCAGGTTGTTTTGTGATAGGTAATTTTGAAGTCGCCTCAATAGGTTTTGGGCTCTTGCCTGTCGCAGGTACTTGACCCACCCACACAAGTGAGGTACCATTTTTCTTGGAAGACTTTGGGGAATGCAGGCTTGGTGGAATTTTGTTGATCCACACAAATTTCAGAACTTTCCACCACAGAAATGAGGGGAAAATGTGTGTTTTTTTTTTTACAAATTTTGAGGTTTGAAAGGGATTCTGGGTAACAGAACCTGGTGAGAGCCAGACAAGTCACCTCATCCTGGATTCCCCTGCGTGTCTAGTTTTACAAAATGTATAGGTTTGCTAGGATTCCCTAGGTGCCGGCAGAGCTAGGGTTCGAAATCTACAGCTAGGCACTTTGCAAAAAAAGGATCAGTTTTCACTGTGAAAATGTGGTGTCCACGTTGCGTTTTGGGCCGTTTCCTGTCGCGGGCATGAGGCCTACCCACACAAGTGAGGTACCATTTTTCTCGGAAGACTTTGGGGAATGTGGGGTGGGTGGAATTTTGTGGATCCACGCAGATTCCAAAACTTTCCACCACAGAAATGTGAGGAAAATGTGTTTTTTTTTACTAACTTTAAGGTTTGCAAGGGATTCTGGGTAACAGAACCTGGTGAGAGCCAGACAAGTCACCCCATTCTGTTTTCCCCTGGGTGTCTAGTTTTCAAAAATGTACAGGTTTGCTAGGTTTCCCTATGTGCCGGCTGCGCTAGGGCCCAAAATCCACAGGTAGGCACATTGCTAAAAATAAGTCTGTGCCCTGTGGGCTTTCTGCCACCCTGGGGGTGAATCGGGGGGGAAGTTTACCCCGATATGGCCCCAAGGGGGACAGAAAGACTGTGGATATTTTTTTGGGGGGTGGGGGCATTGGTATGCCCATTCTGGGCAGCCCCCACCCCCACGCAAAAAAAAAGCCAGCGTAATCGCTGGTGCCTAGTGGGCTATCTGCCCCCCCGGAGGCAGATCAGGGGCCACTGCCCCATCTGCCCCCATGGGGGGGCAGAAAGACTGGAATTTCTCTGGGGGGTGGGGTATTGTCATGCCCATTTTGGGCAGCCCCCACCCCTACATGAATACAAAAAGAAATCCCTGGTTTCTAGTGGGCTTTCTGCCCCCAGGAAGGGCAGATTGGGGGCTGCTGCCCCCATCTGCCCCCCAGGGGGGGGCAGAAAGACTGTAATTTTTTTTGGGGGGTGGGGGCATTGACATGCCTATTTTGGGCAGCCCCACCCTAATTTCAATTGCCCAAAATAAATCCCTGGCGTCTAGTGGGCTATTTGCCCCCCCGGGGGGGCAGATTGGGGGCTACTGCCCCCCAGGGGGGGCAGAAAGGCTGTAATTTTGGTGAGGGGGGTGGGGGCATTGGCATGCCCGTTTTGGGCAGCCCCCACCCTAAGTAAAATTGCGGGGAAAAAATCCCTGCCGCTATTGGGCTTTCTGCCCCTCCGGGGGGCAGAAAGACTGTAATTTTTTTTGGGTTGGTGGGGGCATTGGCATGCCCGTTTTGGGCAGCCCCCAACCTAATTTCATTTGCCTAAAAGAAATCCCTGGCGTCTAGTGGGCTTTTGGCCCCCCCGGGGGGGCAGATTGGGGGCTGCTGCCCCCATCTGCCCCCAAGGGGGGGCAGAAAGGCTGTAATTTTGGTGAGGGGGTGGTGGCATTGGCATGCCCGTTTTGGGCCGCCCCCACCCTAATTTCATTTGCCTAAAAGAAATCCCTGGTGCTAGTGGGCTTTCTGCCCCCCGGGGGGGCAGAAAGACTGGTATGCCCAAAAGACAATGGGGGGAGCAAAGGCCCTTGCCCAAGGGGCCGCTCCCCCCTCCCTGGCGCTAGTGGGTGGGTCCCTGCTTGGGGATCGCCCTCCTGGGGTGATCCCCAAGCAGGGATCCACTAGGGAAGGGTACCATTGGAAAGGGGAGATTCTCCCCTTTCCAACGATACCTCTCCCAAGTGTTTCGGTGCTCGGGGGCCTGAGATAGCCCCACGAGCACTGAAACACTGAAACTGAAACTCAGTTTCAGTTTCGTTTTCAATCTAATGACGAGCGCGCGCCATGCGCGCGATCGTCATTACTTTGAAAACCAGGGATTGGCCTCTGGAGGTTGGGGAAGCTCTTACCCACCTCCTGAGGCACAAAAAAAAAATGGAAATCACTCTGCTGTTTACAGCCGAGGGATTTCCTGCCCCTGTCCTCATGACGGAATGGTTCCGTCATGAGCACAGGAGCACCGGTGCTCATGACGGAACCATTCCGTCATGAGCACCGAAAGGGTTAATTTCTACACTAGCCAATGTACCAATTACTTTACTACTGATTTACGTATAATACAAAAAGAGTTTTCATGTTAAATTGCAGTTTTAAATCTACAGAGGAACCTAGATATATTACTACATGCACTTACTTCAATATAACAAACCCAAAGCAAAACACAAAACTTTATTTATTAGTTACCTTTTAACATTTGAGAACCCTGTTGTACAACACAACTGCACCATATCTCACTTTGCACACAGTGAAATTACAGTTTTTCCCTTCTGTAGTAAATGAACATCAAGCAAACGGGGCTTATTTACCAGCCCCATGTACTTTACACACCGGCAACATAATGTGCTGCTCCATATTTACAAGGCCACATAAAGCCACTCTGCGTGGCTTTTCATGACCTTATAAATACGGGCCCTTTTCATGCAGCACTTTGCGTGAAAGGAACGTGCCAATGGTGTTGCTGTGGGTGTCCCACGCAACACCCATAGATTCTGCCACATTCCCAAATTTACCACAATTCATAAACCTGGGAAGGCGTCATAATCCTACTCCTCCCCAGGTGAGGTAGAGGGAGGTGCAACGAAGAGAAAAACTTTTATTTCTCCTCATTTTTCCTCTTTCTATGAGGAAAAATCCTCTTGTGATTGTTTTTGTATAGGAAGGTGTCCCTTCCTGCACAAAAACAATCATCCCGATTACACAGGCACCCTTACACCATGGTGAAAGGATGCATCCATTGACGCATGGCAGACCGTTGTGTGAACATAGAGATCATCATATTGTTGTAAACATAACACATCCCTGTGCTTTGAAAGTAATGCATCACGGAATAGCCAAATGGCTTGCGACTCCGTGCTGCATTAATTTCTTGTAAAGTTAGCACCAAGTTTACAAGTACATACAGTGTCTCAACACTGTAAATGCAAAAACACAACATAAGAGCTATTTGCATGGCTCTCTACTGCAGTGTCACTGGTGTATACAGGATCTCAGTACTGTTCTCCACAAATGTATCAGATTTATATTTTGGGAAATGGTGCATATAACAATCTGATCATTAATCTCTATCAAAGCATGAAGGTCACTAATTCTTCCAAGTACATGCAAACAGTGTGTCACAGCGTGCATATATAATTCACCAGATGGTGCTAAAAGACTACATATACCTCAGTAGAACTCCATGGCTCGTTCCATAGCTGCATAGTTACTGCCTGTGTGTTTGCATGAGTATATCACTACTATCTGGGTGTTTGGATGAGTGCACGATTAGTACCCGAATGAATAGATAAGAACATGACTAATGGCTCAATAATTCAATACATGCATAGATAGTGGTTGGATGAATATATGAGTGCAACCCTAGTACCTGGATGATTGCAGGAGTGCATAGATAGTATATAGGTGATTTATAGAGTGCATGGATAGTGCATATATGATTGTTTAAGTACATGCATAGCACCTAGGAGACTGGATGAGTGCATGAGTAGTGTTTCAGTGATTGGATGACTACATGCTGCTTCCCATGTGTTTTTGGTTCACTGAACAGGTAGTGCCTGGGTGTTTAAATAACTACATGGGTAGTGCCTGGATAATTCAATGAGTACATCAGTAGTGCATGGCTTATTAGATGAGTGTATAACTAGTGTCTGAGTGATTGCATGACTCCATTGTTAAAGCTTGAGAGATTAAATGAAAGTAAGTGTACTGCTGGGGTCATTGTATGAGTACAAGACTATTGCCTCAATATTTAAATGAGTGAATAGGTAGTAGATGGATGATAGGTTTACAACAATGGTACTCTCAACGTAATTATATGAGTGCATGAGTAGTGCCTGAGTGTTTGCATGAGTGCACATGTATGCCTCATTATTTCAATGAGTGCTTGGGTAGTAAGTGGGTGTTTAGATGACTGCATAGGTTCTATCCTTGTTAATTGCATAAGTAAATGGTTAGTGGTTGGGTGATTAGATGAATGTATAGGTAGTGCCTGCATAGTTCAATGAATACATAATTTCTGCCTGCCTGATTGCAAGAGTGTAGGAGAGTAGGATCTGCCTCTTATGTTGCCCCCACTTTTTTTCTGATGTTTACACTGGTTTCTGGCTATAGTCTGTCTGGGACCCTGCCAATCAGGGCCCCAGCCTCTCTGTTCTCTCGAAACGACTTGGAGTGCACTCTAGGTGCACTAGTGATTGGATACTGTGGTACCTTATGAGTCCCTAGTATATGGTACCTTAGGTACCAAGGGCATAGGTACTTCACAGGCCTACCAGGGGCTGAAGCATGCATTATGCCACCCCTGGGAAGCAGACTAAATCTGACACCACAGGCCTGCTACTGTAGCCTGGGTGAGGAGGTGCTAGCACCCCTCACTGAGATATAGGTCCCCTATATCTCTCATGCACACACATTTTAACTTATCAGTCACCCCTAAGGCAGGCCCTATCAATCCTGAGGGCAGGGTGCTTAGTTCCTATGTGAGAGGGTGCCTCTGCCTGAGCAGGGCCCCTCTGCAGCTCTCAGAGTCTATTCTCTGGGGCTGTTTGTGAATGCAGTCAAACCATATACTCTTAAGTGCATTATATCCTCGCGGTAAATGCTAACTATGGAATGGCTGCATCAAAACATGTCGTGTTTGGTGTCAAACACTTTGGAATCATACCCCCACACCAGTAACTGGTGTGGGAGTATGATCCCACCCTTCTAGAGGGATAGACATGTACCTACTGTGGAAACGCGGTAGAATCCTGAAGAGCCCTGGCATCACAAAATGGATGCCACCAGTCACAGACACGGGGCTGCCCTCCTGCTGATGACCGACACTCGCAGTGGAGGAAGCCCAACAATAGATATCCTGTCCCAAGGGGGTGAGACCACCTCCCAGACAGGGTTGAGTGTATTGGGGCTGGGTGGGTGCACTCCTAGAGTGCTTTGAAGTCCTGCACTGGGGGAGCAGAAGGCTCCTCTGTGCATATGCCAGTTCAAACCGGCTCAGGGGCTACCTGCCCCTGCTCTGGCGCGAAACTGGACAAAGGGAAGTGGGTGTAGCCACCCACTCCCCTGACCCTCCCATAGGTGGGGTCATAGAGCTAGTCCCTCCCTTCTTTTTAGTATAAGAGGGGGAACCTATGCATTGCAACCTAGATACCCCTGGATGACGCTCTACTGAAGAATCCCGGACCTTCGACGTTCCACTACCTCTGGAAGACTGAAGAATCTCCCTTGGAGTCAAGGAGTGACTCCCCTGCTTGGCAGGCAACAAAAACGACGGTTGCAAACTACGCCGCTCCCGCCGGAGCCCGAAGTCCCTGCAGCCCAGGAAGAGGATTTCCTGACCTCTCCAAGGCATCGTGAGTCCCCAGTGAAGCTGAGGCAAGTGGACCCCACGAGCAACGAGGAACCGCAGACCCTGGGTACCGTGCACTATTGTCAAGTGCAACCCCTTCACGATGCTCTACGAACTTGTGCTTTGGACCACGTGTGGTCCCAGCCTCTAGCAGAGATCCCTCCAAAACCAGTGGCCTACACCGTCCCGAGTGACCGTGGGCCCCTGCTGAGTGAATCCGCCTGAGGCATCTTTGCGATCCCTTGCCAGCTGGCTTGTGGGTCTCCAGAAGACTTTCTAACAAAACCAAAGGGCTCCCCTGGATGCTCCAGGCCTGCCCTGACCTACCCTCGCTGGGTAAGTTCCACAGACCTTGCTGGTCTGCACCATTGACTTTTTGTTCCCCTCCACGAGACTTGCTGCTACCAAGGCTTGTTGGCTCCAATCGGGTCGCCGACACCGCAGTCAGCTGCAGACTTCGTGGGACACGCTGAATCCAGCTCCTGGCCATCCTCAACACCTCCTGGACCTCGTGGTCGAAGAGTCAAGACACCCGTGAACGACCTGAATCCTGTCGACGACGGTGGGCATTCATCTTCCTTGCCCCGGGTCACTGCCAAGTGACTTTGAACACTGTCCCCTCTGCTTTCCGGTCTTCCATCTTCCGAATCCAGGCTTGGATTCCACCGGACACTTCTTCTGTCGCCGCAAGCAGCAAGTCTTCACTGGCTCCCATTGAGAACGACGCCGCGACCCGACACCAAAGGACACCTATGCACCCGGCTCCCCTGGGTGAGGTAACTTCAGCACTACGGTGCTCCTGTGGGTGTGGGCCCTAGAACTACTTACCCTGTAAGTGACTTGCTTGTAGCTACCCTAGAAGTGCCCTAAAACTCTTACTTTCCGAGTGCGACTATCGCACTGACTCGTACAGGGTTCGCGTCTGTGTTAGACACATCGCGTCCAACTCCCTTGCAACTCAATGTGTAACCGCATCCTTCGACTCGTACTGAGTCCGATCGGTGTGTTCGCCTCGAACACGCAAGGGACCTTTAACATTGAAATCTCAATCGCGTCTGCCCGCATAGACTCGTACAGGACTCGCACCGGTGCCTGAACACCGCGTCCGTCCCCTGTGGGTCTCTTACAACTACCTGGGGTGGTTCTTGGGTGTCCCTCGATTCTAACTGCTCTAGACCTAGGTCTAGCTAAACTAAGATTGTGATATTTTATTGTGCTAACTTATTTTGATAACATTTGATTTGTACATATGTTCCTGACTTCTAATCTCATAAAGAGATTAGTAGAGAGTTGTTTATTAATAAATACATATATATTTGATATATATACCTGTGTGGTGTCTTTTCATTTGGTGATTCAAGAGATTGTGTGGTAAAACAAGCTGCTTTACATTCCTCCAAGACTTAGCCTGAAGGCTGCTCTCCACAGCTACCACTAGGATAGCTTTCTATAAAGGTTGTCTTAAACCTACCTACCATAAGAGTCGATTTGTACTGGTGCAAGGTGTCCACTTTAACTAGTGAACAGCATATACCAGGCCAACTTCTCACATTGGTGGCAGCGTGTGGGATTCCAGCTTGCTATTGTTTTACCAGAAAATCTCTATTTGAATTACTAACTGAAAACCACTATAGGTACTCAAGGTACATATAAAGTCAAGCTTAGTATCAATAAGTTCTACTGAACTTAGAGCTGTGTGCAAAAGGGATAGCACACCTTTCTACAGCTCAAGCTAGTATCAGTAGGCCACAAACTAGTGTAGGTAGTACAACACTGCACAACACTAGAATGTCCTTAAGGGATGGACCCAGTGGATCCACCCAGCTTCAGTATAAGGACATGACTTTCTTTGACTTGAAAGCCATGTGTGCTGAGAGGCACCTGAAGATAGGACAGAGTCCCTCCACACTACACCTGATAGATCTGCTGACAGCAGATGATCTTAGATTAGCTCTAGGAGCTAATGGGTCTGAATCAGTGAGTGGGTCAGTTACAGTGTCTGGGTCAGATGATGAAAATCCAGCTGACCAGGACTCTGTGATTGTAGGGCCAGACCCAAAGGGGTCTGAACTGGACAGAGGAATTCTCCCTAAGAGACCTGACAGAGTGGGAGAGAGGCCTAGGTCCCCTTCTAGGGACTCTGAGCGCTCCTATCACTCTGGCAGAGAAACTGTCCACCAGAGAGACTCCTACTTCCTAAGAAGAGAGAGTTCCTCTGAAAGACTGTACAAACTGCTGCAGTATGAGGAAGCAAGATTTGCCCTCAGAACCAAGCAGTTGGCATTAGACAAAGAAGCCTTTGAGCTCCAGAGAGCTTCTAGAAAAGAGGGGTTAGAACCCCCTGGTGGCAGCAACAGTGTCCCTAGAGGCAGAGAAAATATTCCAGACCATAGGAACCTGAGCAAGGTTGTTCCTCCCTACCAGAGTGGGGATGATATCCATAAGTGGATAACTGCTATGGAAAGGGCCTGTAAAGTACAACAGGTCCCCCAAAAGCAGTGGGCAGCAATCTTGTGGCTCTCCTTTTCAGATAAAGGTAGAGACAAGCTTCTCACTGTTAGAGAAGAGGATGCTGATGACTATGAAGTCCTGAAGAGTGCACTGATAGGTGGGTTTGGCTTAACCACTGAGCAGTACAGGTTGAAGTTCAGAGACACCCAGAAGGCACAGACTCAGGACTGGACTGACTTTGTAGATTGTGCAACCAAGGCTCTGGAGGTTTGGCTGGTTGGCAGTAGGGTTACTGATTTCAAGGGATTGTATAATCTAATGATGAGAGAACAGATCCTTAATAATTGCCAGAACCAGTTGTTGCATCAATACCTGGTAGACTCGGATCTGACCTCTCCCCAAGAATTGGGGAAGAAGGCAGACAAGTGGGTTAGAACCAGGGTGAGGCAGAAAACCCAGAACCAAGGGGGTGACACAAAGAAGCAGGATTCTAAGGGCTCTGAGAAAGGTGGGGATAAGTCAAAAGACCAGAAGTCTTCACAAGGGCCCCAAAAATCTGCATCTGGTGGGGAGTCACAATCCAACAAGGGAAAAGGCCAAAAGAAGCCCTGGTGCAAATTCTGTAAACAGAAAGGGCACTGGACTTCTGATTGTACCAAGTCCAAAGACCAAACCACCACCACTCCTGCCCCTAAGGCAACTGTTCCCCCTAGTTCAGCTACTGGTGGAGGTGGTACTCAGAATAAGGGTGTAGTAGGGTTGACCCTGGGTTCTGAAGTGGACTCTGGCCTAGTCAGAGTACCCACTCAGGCAATGCTGATTTGTGATGGAGACATTGACATGTCCTTCCTGGTGAGCCCCAGTAATCTGGGCAAATACAAACAGCAGCCTGTAATAAATGGCAAACAGGCTTTGGCATTTAGGGACACAGGTGCTAGTGTCACCATGGTGGCAGAGGATCTTGTGGACCCTGGACAGATCATCCTGGGTGAAATGTACCAGGTGACCAATGCAAGCAATGCCAGGACCAACCATAGTCTGGCAGTGGTGAATTTCTCCTGGGGAGGGGTAACTGGCCTCAAGAAGGTTGTAGTCAGTGCAGACCTCCCTGTAGAATGTCTATTGGGCAATGATCTAGAGACTTCAGCCTGGTCTGAAGTAGAGTTATGGACTCATGCTGAGATGTTGGGCATCCCTGCAGAGGTATTTGCTGTGACCAGGTCACAAGCAAGAATGCATGACACTGAACCAGCTCTGGATCCTGAAAATAAGGACCAGATGCTTCCCAAGAGGAGGAGCAGTAGGGTTAAGGCAGTGCCTTCCCCTCTGTCTCAGATCACAGATTCCCCTCCTAAGGGAGGAGAAGCAGATCCTGAAGAAGGAACTGCCCCAGAGGAACTTGAGCCTGATCAGGTGGAGTTCTTGGGGGCAGGGGGCCCTTCTAGGGAAGATCTGAGTAAGGAGCAACAGTGCTGCCCCTCTCTTGAGCCCCTCAGACAGCAGGCTGCTGCTGAGGCTGCTGGGAGTGCTAGTGGGTCCCATAAAGTTTATTGGGATGAGGGGCTCCTATATTCTGAGGGTAGGGATCCAGCCCCTGGAGCCACCAGGAGGTTGGTAATACCTCAGACGTTTAGGGGGTTCCTCTTGACCCTAGCACATGACATCCCTTTGGCAGGTCACTTGGGCCAAAACAAGACCTGGGACAGGCTTGTTCCACATTTTCATTGGCCACATATGTCAGAGGACACAAAGGAGTTTTGTCGCTCCTGTGTCACATGCCAAGCCAGTGGTAAGGCAGGTGGCACAACAACGGCCCCCTGATACCACTACCTGTGGTGGGGGTACCCTTTGAAAGGGTAGGGATTGACATTGTTGGTCCCCTTGACCCTCAAACTGCATCTGGGCACAGATTTATCCTGGTGGTAGTGGATCATGCCACCAGGTACCCAGAGGCAATTCCTCTGAGGACCACCACAGCCCCTGTGGTGGCAAGAGCCCTCATTGGAGTCTTCTCCAGAATGGGTTTCCCAAAGGAGGTCATTTCTGACAGAGGTACCAACTTCATGTCAGGATACTTGAAGGCAATGTGGAAGGAGTGTGGGGTAACTTATAAGTTCACCACCCCTATCACCCACAATGCAATGGTTTGGTTGAGCGCTTCAACAAAACCCTGAAGGGAATGATTAAAGGACTCCCAGAGAAGCTTAGGCGGAAATGGGACCTTCTTCTTCCCTGCCTGTTGTTTGCATACAGAGAGGTTCCACAGAAGGGGGTTGGTTACAGCCCATTTGAGCTTCTGTTTGGGCATCCTGTAAGAGGTCCACTGTGTTTGGTAAAAGAGGGCTGGGAGTTACCTCTCAAGCCCCCCAAACAAGATGTGATGGACTATGTACTTGGTCTCTGCTCCAGGATTGCTGAATACATGAAAAAGGCAACCAAAACCTGGAGGCCAGCCAAGAATTACAGAAAGCTTGGCATGACCAAAAGGCTGTACTGACTGTATACCAGCCAGGACAGAAAGTGTGGGTGTTGGAGCCTGTGGCCCCAGCAGCCCTCCTAGACAAATGGAGTGGCCCCCATACAATAGTTGAGCAAAAGGGAGAAGTCAGCTATCTGGTGAATCTTGGAACTCCCAGGAGCCCCCTGAGGGTGCTCTATGTCAACAGATTGAAACCATATGTTGACAGGGCTGACATGGGCTTGCTCATGGCAACTGATGAGGAACAGGAGGAGGAGAGTGACCCTCTCCCTGACCTGCTCTCGCAGAACCCTGATGATGGGTCAGTAGATGGTGTTGCTTTGGCAAGCAGCCTCACTGACCATCAGCAAACTGAGTGCAGACAAGTTCTGCAGCAGTACAGACATATGTTTAGCCTGACCCCTAGTCAGACTACCTGGTGCACCCATGAGGTGGACACTGGAGACAGTCTGCCTGTCAAGAGTAAAATCTACAGGCAACCTGACCATGTCAGGGACTGTATCAGGGCTGAAGTCCAGAAGATGTTGGAATTAGGTGTGATTGAGCCTTCAGATAGCCCATGGGCTAGCCCAGTAGTCCTAGTACCCAAGCCTCATACCCAGGGTGGTAAGAAAGAAATGAGGTTTTGTGTAGACTACAGAGGCCTCAATGCAGTCACCAGGACTGATGCCTATCCCATACCAAGGGCAGATGAGCTGATTGATACTTTGGCCTCAGCCAAGTATCTGAGTACATTTGACCTAACAGCTGGCTACTGGCAGATCAGGTTAGCTGATGATGCAAAAGCCAAAACAGCATTTTCGACCCCTGGTGGGCACTACCACTTTGTGGTGATGCCCTTTGGATTGAAAAATGCACCTGCCACTTTTCAGAGGTTGGTGAACAAAGTTCTGGCAGGGATGGAAGCTTATTGCTCAGCTTATCTAGATGATATTGCTGTCTTTAGCTCCTCCTGGCAGGATCACCTGGTCCACCTCAGAAATGTTATGGAGGCTCTGCAAAAAGCAGGCCTCACTATCAAGGCCACTAAGTGCCAGATAGGGCAGAGTTAGGTTGTGTACCTGGGCCACCTTGTGGGTGGAGGCCAGGTTCAGCCTTTACAGAGCAAAATCCAAACCATAATGGAATGGGTTGCTCCAACCACCCAGACACAGGTGAGAGCCTTCTTAGGCCTGACTGGGTACTATAGGAGGTTTGTGAAGGGATATAGATCTATAGTGACCCCCTTGAATGATCTGACCTCAAAGAAAATGCCAAAAAAGGTTCAGTGGACAGCTAACTGTCAGAAGGCATTTGAAGACCTAAAGCAGGCCATGTGCACTGCCCCCATCTTACAGAGTCCAGACTACACCAAAATGTTCATTGTCCAAACAGATGCTTCTGAGCTGGGTGTGGGAGCTGTACTGTCTCAACTGAATGATGAAGGTCAAGACCAGCCAGTAGCTTTCATTAGCAGAAGGCTGACCCCTAGAGAGAAACGTTGGTCAGTTATAGAGAGGGAGGCCTTTGCTGTGGTGTGGGCCCTGAAGAAGCTGAGGCCATACTTGTTTGGTACTCACTTCCTAGTTCAGACTGAACACAAGCCCCTCCTATGGCTTAAACAGATGAAAGGAGAAAACCCAAAACTTTTGAGGTGGTCCATTTCCCTACAGGGGATGGACTATACAGTGGAACATAGACCTGGGACCCAACATGCCAATGCAGATGGACTCTCAAGGTATTTCCACTTAGAACACGAAGGCTCGACTGGTCAAGGTTAGTTTAGTGTCCCTGCGTTTGGGGGGGGGTTGTGTAGGAGAGTAGGATCTGCCTCTTATGTTGCCCCCACTTTTTTTCTGATGTTTACACTGGTTTCTGGCTATAGTCTGGCTGGGACCCTGCCAATCAGGGCCCCAGCCTCTCTGTTCTCTCTAAACGACTTGGAGTGCACTCTAGGTGCACTAGTGATTGGATACTGTGGTACCTTATGAGTCCCTAGTATATGGTACCTTAGGTACCAAGGGCATAGGTACTTCACAGGCCTACCAGGGGCTGAAGCATGTATTATGCCACCCCTGGGAAGCAGACTAAATCTGACACCACAGGCCTGCTACTGCAGCCTGGGTGAGGAGGTGCTAGCACCCCTCACTGAGATATAGGTCCCCTATATCTCTCATGCACACACATTTTAACTTATCAGTCACCCCTAAGGCAGGCCCTATCAATCCTGAGGGCAGGGTGCTTAGTTCCTATGTGAGAGGGTGCCTCTGCCTGAGCAGGGCCCCTCTGCAGCTCTCAGAGTCTATTCTCTGGGGCTGTTTGTGAATGCAGTCAAACCATATACTCTTAAGTGCATTATATCCTCGCGGTAAATGCTAACTATGGAATGGCTGCATCAAAACATGTCGTGTTTGGTGTCAAACACTTTGGAATCATACCCCCACACCAGTAACTGGTGTGGGAGTATGATCCCACCCTTCTAGAGGGATATACATGTACCTACTGTGGAAATGCGGTAGAATCCTGAAGAGCCCTGGCATCACAAAATGGATGCCACCAGTCACAGACACGGGGCTGCCCTCCTGCTGATGACCGACACTCGCAGTGGAGGAAGCCCAACAATAGATATCCTGTCCCAAGGGGGTGTGACCACCTCCCAGACAGGGTTTAGTGTATTGGGGCTGGGTGGGTGCACTCCTAGAGTGCTTTGAAGTCCTGCACTGGGGGAGCAGAAGGCTCCTCTGTGCATATGCCAGTTCAAACCGCCTCAGGGGCTACCTGCCCCTGCTCTGGCGCGAAACTAGACAAAGGGAAGTGGGTGTAGCCACCCACTCCCCTGACCCTCCCATAGGTGGGGTCATAGAGCTAGTCCCTCCCTTCTTTTTAGTATAAGAGGGGGAACCTGTGCATTGCAACCTAGATACCCCTGGACGACGCTCTACTGAAGAATCCTGGACCTTCGATGTTCCACTACCTCTGGAAGACTGAAGAATCTCCCTTGGAGTCAAGGAGTGACTCCCCTGCTTGGCAGGCACCAAAAACGACAACAACAGTTGCAAACTACGTCGCTCCCGCCGGAGCCCGAAGTCCCTGCAGCCCAGAAAGAGGATTTCCTGACCTCTCCAAGGCCATCGTGAGTTTCCAGTGAAGCTGAGGCAAGTGGACCCCACGAGCAATGAGGAACCGCAGACCCTGGGTACTGTGCACTATTGTCGAGTGCAACCCCTTCACGACGTTCTACGAACTTGTGCTTTGGACCACGTGTGGCCCTAGCCTCTAGCAGAGATCCCTCCCAAAATCAGCGGCCTACACTGTCCCGAGTGACCGTGGGCCCCTGCTGAGTGAATCCGCCTGAGGCATCTTTGCAATCCCTTGCCAGCCAACTTGTGGGTCCCCAGAAGACTTTCTAACAAAACCAAATGGCTTCCCTGGATGCTCCATGCCTAACCTGACCTACCCTTGCTGGGTAAGTTCCACAGACCTTGCTGGTCTGCACCATTGACTTTTTGTTCTCCTCCACGAGACTTGCTGCTACCAAGGCTTGTTGGCTCCAATCGGGTCGCCGACACCACAGTCAGCTGCAGACTTTGTAGGACACGCTGAATCCAGCTCCTGGCCATCCTCGACGCCTCCTGGACCTTGTGCTCGAAGAGTCAAGACACCCGTGAACGACCTGAATCCTGTCGACGACGGTGGGCATTCATCTTCCTTGCCCCGGGTCACTGCCAAGTGACTTTGAACACTGTCCCCTCTGCTTTCCGGTCTTCCATCTTCCGAATCCAGGCTTGGATTCCACCGGACACTTCTTCTGTCGCCGCAAGCAGCAAGTCTTCACTGGCTCCCATTGAGAACGACGCCGCGACCCGACACCAAAGGACACCTATGCACCCGGCTCCCCTGGGTGAGGTAACTTCAGCACTACGGTGCTCCTGTGGGTGTGGGCCCTAGAACTACTTACCCTGTAAGTGACTTGCTTGTAGCTACCCTAGAAGTGCCCTAAAACTCTTACTTTCCGAGTGCGACTATCGCACTGACTCGTACAGGGTTCGCGTCTGTGTTAGACACATCGCGTCCAACTCCCTTGCAACTCTATCTGTAACCGCGTCCTTCGACTCGTACTGAGTCCGATCGGTGTGTTCGCCTCGAACACGCAAGGGACCTTTAACATTGAAATCTCAATCGCGTCTGCCCGCATAGACTCGTACAGGACTCGCACCGGTGCCTGAACACCGCGTCCGTCCCCTGTGGGTCTCCTACAACTACCTGGGGTGGTTCTTGGGGGTCCCTCGATTCTAACTGCTCTAGACCTAGGTCTAGCTAAACTAAGATTGTGATATTTTATTGTGCTAACTTATTTTGATAACATTTGATTTGTACATATGTTCCTGACTTCTAATCTCATAAAGAGATTAGTAGAGAGTTGTTTATTAATAAATACATATATATTTGATATATATACCTGTGTGGTGTCTTTTCATTTGGTGATTCAAGAGATTGTGTGGTAAAACAAGCTGCTTTACATTCCTCCAAGACTTAGCCTGAAGGCTGCTCTCCACAGCTACCACTAGGATAGCTTTCTATAAAGGTTGTCTTAAACCTACCTACCATAAGAGTCGATTTGTACTGGTGCAAGGTGTCCACTTTAACTAGTGAACAGCATATACCAGGCCAACTTCTCACAAAGAGTACATGTGTAGTGTTTAGGTAATTGAAAAACTCCATGGATAGTAAATCACTGGTTTCATGACTGCCTGACTAGTGGCTGGGTGATTGCATAAGTGTCTGAATACTGCATGATTGACTTTGAAAGTACCTTCATTGCT
Organism: Calotriton arnoldi; assembly: GCA_963921515.1. Taxonomy (NCBI): domain Eukaryota; kingdom Metazoa; phylum Chordata; class Amphibia; order Caudata; family Salamandridae; genus Calotriton; species Calotriton arnoldi. The sequence continues at coordinate 1,542,043 of CAWUFW010000323.1, read as the reverse complement.
GTGAGATACATAACAGTTGTGACTTTATCTCTGACCCATTGGTTATCTCAGTATCAAACTACCTGTTTTACTGTTTACATGTTTTTCTACAGAGCTATGTATGAGTTAAGTCTAGATATCACACTTGATATATAATTGTATACATGGCTCTCTAGAAGCATACATTGCTTTGTTACTGAGAGTGCACATGCATCAGTAAGTTTTTAAAATGGAAACAACATTTAAAACATTTTCAAAGCACAAAAACTTTTGTGAATGGCATTCCTACATCATTTCTCAAATACGTCTTCTGCTTCTTAAACATATATTCAGCATTTCTCAAACAAAAGCTACACTCCAAATGAAGGTAGCACAACTCTCGAGGCATTCTGCACTATTAGTCCGCCTCAATTTTAAACAAACCATGTTTAAAGAAAAAACACTACCCTCACCATATACCTGACATTTTCATAAGCCTTACTGAACATAAATCACCATGTAAATATATATGCGATTTCTTACCTTCAAGCCATCTTTCAAAGAATATATACCTCTCGGAATCGCTAAGTAAACTCAGAAGTCCCACTGTAAATATAGCTATGTACAACCACAAGAACCATGTCTCACCATCTAAGCATATGCAAAGCGGTAATATAAATTAAAAACCACATTGAAAAACACTTCCCAATACATACCTAACAAGGATTACTTTTTTCGAATTCATATACAGGCGGACAAAATGTTCTGATCTTTTATTTGTTTCTACACTACTACTGTTTAATAATGTTGCTAAAAGTATCACAACTGCCACAATGCAAATAACAGATGTATCTAGTCTGCACATGATGTTTAGTCATTTAAAACATTCTTAGTTCCTCATTGCAACTTTCCACAATACTATACTGTTATTTTTCGATAAAGTACACAATGTAATAAATTGACACAAATTCATTTTTTTCTTACTTACCAAAACATTCACCACTAACCTTTTAATCAATACCATCTAATGGATACAGTTCATTTGATATATTTTTTCATATAACAGTGATACTCTTTTTTTGTATCAAATTCCATATATACATCTTCATTTCTTATGTCATTTTTATAAAGAATTAAAAAGTTATGTACATACCAGTGAATTCAGTTTGTAGACTATATTTTTGTTTTAGCTCTTTGTGGATTGTTTTGACACTGTTAGAATTTGTAAAAACTATGCACAAGAATGGTACACCCCTCTCATACAAAGCAACCATAAAATGGCAACCTCTTCAACTTTGTACTCTGTGATCATGAGAAAGGCAGCAAATGAAATAATATCTTTCATTTTAGACTACACTATCTCACATGTGAATGGTTAGTATCTGTAAACCCTTTCCCTCTCTTTCAAAAATAGATTCCTATCTATGTGTGTTCCCGATGTATTTGCGATGATCGCAGAGAAATCACATAAAATAACAAAAGTTAAAACCTATATCAAGCTTCATTTTTCAAAAATGTAAATACTACACAATAGTTTATTATATAGTCCTGAGATGGAAATTAAAACTTGCCATTACTTAAATTTTGTCATCACTCTTCAACTTTAAAAAAATGTTCTGTCTCTTTAACACCCTTCCCCCCAATACACTCTTAGCTCAGTGTACCTAGAATCTGAGTGGAACCAGCAGGTAACAAGTTCATAGCACATGCTAGAAGGAACATGCTACTTCCAAATAAGATACAGGTGTGCTTTACTCCACAGATTCAAAAACATATCCATGTCTGTATTACATTTCTTTTCTTAAACAACAGCCAATAATAAGACTTCTTGCTATTGCATCCAACACACTACCAAATTGTATTCACTTTCATGCTGACAGCATCCAATGAATAATATATATATATTTTTTTTTTTAAAAGCCTCAATTTTAGCTGCTTTTCCTTTGAAATCTACCTCATTCAGCTCCAGTCTTCTCCTGATTAATATTGCTGCTTCACTTCAAAATGCTTAGAGTGTGTATTGTAGGCCATAGCTATTGGGCTAAAGAGGCTGCAAAACAGAGAGGTATTGACAGGGCCTTGGGATTGCCAAATGTGCAGATTACTCGGTTTGGCCAGAGAGGGTAAAAGTTTCATCAGTTGCTGTCTTTGGTTAAATCCATTGTGGATTCTCAAGCTCCTCACCTCATATTTGTGCACTGTGGTGGCAATGACCTAGGCATATTGACTGGGGTAGGGCTGGAAATCCTAATGAAAGAATCCTTTGCAGAACTGATGTCACTTTTCCCTCACACTTTCTTGGTGTACTCTAATATATGCCAAAGACAGAAATGGAAGAGGTCAAATCAATTCTGTCCACAGATCGACAAAGGCAGGAAACATGTTAATAAAACAGTTTCTGCATTCCTCAGAGACCATCACATGGGCTGTTTCTATAACAATAATCTGCGTTTTGACATGCATGGAATTTATAGAAATGATGGAGTACACTTTACAGATGAAGGCAACTCGGTGTTTCTAAGTAAACTGAAACTCTGCATCCGGTCTTATGTATAGCAGCCATATACACACAACCAATGCAACAGCTCTTGTCAGAGCCACCCTAGTACTCAAAATATTGTGAAGTTTTTTTCTAAAGGGTTTTATTTCCTTTAGTTTTTGGCAGTGGTGGCTGGTGACATTTGAAAGTGGTGGGGCGTAAAATTATTGGCATACTGCACCTTAGCGAGCGAGCGTAGCGTGCGACCCCGAACAACCTAAGGGGGGTTCGGGGGTGTTCTCCCCCCGAGAAAATTTTGAAAAAAGAGTGGACAAATGGTGCATTTTCAAGCAAATTTGAGAAAGCAGGATGGCTAATAAAGCAATTGTGAAAGTGCAGTTATTACATTAATAAAGAGATGTCATATAACATAGGTAGCTGCTTATTCAAGCTTTCTTTCACCCCATAGTCCAGCAGGGTCTTGATACAAGACAGATAAGAGAAAAAGCAGTGTGGTCCTCGACCAGGAAGACACTCATATTTCGTTGGTAAGAAGTCAAAGGATTGGTCAAATTGAAAACCTGAAATGCAATATGCAATCAAACAATTTGCAAGTACATCTCATCTATGTTCAACAAGCCATGTTTTACCCATGATTGGAATTGTGAATCACCAAATAAACTGAGCCACTGCAATCAAAAGCAGAGGGCCTCCTCAAAAAGTATGCCCTTAAGAGAGTTCTCTCATCTCATGTCCTCTCTATATTTTCTCTGGAAGTTGAAAACTCATCACATTCTACTGCACAAACCTGAACCCTTCTGCATATTCCAACAGCAGAACTCATTCTTGGCCATTTAGTTTGGAGCCATTCATACCAGGAGTACAGAAAATACCTTTAAATAGAGTAGAAGGTTTATGAATACAAGCACTTAGCAATTGTACATATACTATGAATGAGAGCCAAAGGAAACAAAAAGGAATAAAGAAGGGAGCAACACTCAAACACAACTCATGCTCCGGAATGCCATAAAATTCTCTATGTGGCAAGTTCATCACCTATAGCACAACACAGTACATTTAATGTATCCCTCAGTTTAGCATATTAAACAATAGCAGGCAGGCTGGGTACCACACTCCAGACACACCCCAACCTCTACTAGGGTTTCGAGGCGCCTGGACTAAATACAGCTAACAAAATATAATATTTCATGGAAAAACTAAAATATGCCTTATTCTTAGTGCCAGTGCACTTAAGAGTGACAGGATGGAATTGATGCAGTGAGTAATTGCCAGCGCCGCACTTGATGTAGTGACTTGACATGGACGACTGACAGCAAAGACAGACGTGCTGTAATAAATACATCTCAGCGACAGAGCTAGATTCATTCTAGTGAACAACAGTAAAGTGCGATTGTGCGATGGTTCGCTGCAGTGAATGCACACCTGCGACAGTGACAGAAGAGACAGATTAACGGCTGTGAATGCGCCTGACAAACTGACAGCAGACAGGCTCACTGTGATGAATGCACTTAGTACAGTGACATTAGAGCCAGGTAAATTGTAGTGAGTTCGCCTGACAAACTGACCGCAGAGACAGGTTGACTGTAGTGCGCGCACCTGGTAGAGAGGCGTAAGAGAAACGCCTACTGCAGGAACTACACCTGAACGTGGCAGTAGACACACCCACTCAGGCGAATGAAACTTAGTAGTGCAGATAAGCGTTAAATGTAGCTACGCTTGAATGTGACAGCTACACTTGTGGGCAGTGCACTTCAGAGAGGCTTGCTCTAGTGACTGCACATGAAAGAGCAACAACACATGCCGAGTACTGCAGTGACTGCACCTGAGAGGGGCACGGCATGTTTACAGTAGTGAGCTGAGCTCGTCTGGGAGAGTGACGGAGTGACACACTCCCTGCAGTGACGTGCATGCACCAGAGCGACTGGCAACAGCGACAGTCTTGGTGCGGTGACTGCAGGAGAGAGACTGCAAGTTAACAGTTCCTCTAGGGACTCTCCTTGCCAATTACAAAGTTAAACTTGTTCTGACGAAGGCTTTCACAGCGACACATTTGCCGCAAAACAGCACACCCCAGTGAAAGCAAGACAACCACGGGACAAGTGTCACAACTGGTGTATGATGCAGAGATCTAAGCCCACATGCTGAATTGAGTCGACTTCTGCTAGCCTATGCTATTCCGCACCTTATGAAGCATGAATCGCTCCAAGATGGGTTTCTCGCACTGTGGCCCTAGGAGATGCCCTTTGAAGAGAGCGTTCAGTCTCGTGGAAGGCTTCCCAAAAGGCACATCCTTGCGCGTCCCTTGTAGTTAGCTTCTAAAGACATGAGAAGCGTCAGCCCCAGAGTGTCTCACAGGTAGGGCCGGGGAAACAGTCTCTCCCGGTGGTGTAAAGCCACGTGGCATTGGAAACGCACTGTGTGCCATCTGCCATACACTAAACAGCTGCCTCCGGGACCTTCCGTGAAACATAGCGCCTAGGTGTGCCTCTGTAAAGCAGGACAACCGAATCCCCCTTTCAGGCCCTCGCAATAAAACAAACAATTGACGGATTTACCAAACCGTTTTTAAATTGCAGTGTCACCACTCTCTGAAAGATTTACAGCCCAAGACCCTCTAACCACAGTGCACACCTGCCGGTCCACCAACGAAGATGTGTGATCAGCGCTATACAATACTCTTCAATGTTTATTCGTCCATTCATCCAGATTTGACCACCCTTTCTCTTCCAATGAAATGCAGCGCTCTGGCACTGATCTGCACTTCGCTGCTGTGTCAACTAGTTTTTCCACTGTACAACTCGGCATCGTAAAGGAAAGCGCCCTGAGGCCGTTACTAGCCTGCTGTGCTGTGCAAAGCCATTAAATAAATGGATACGTGAATGTGTGTTTCTACCCGTGTCGTGTTTGTGCGTGCATGTTTGCATGTGTGTGCGTTTGTATATGTATACATGTATGTGAGAACACGAGTGCATGCCTTTCTGTGTGAACATTCTCCATCATGCATATGTGCATTTATATGACTGTGTACATGTGTGTATCCACAATTTGTGTATATGCACGCTTGTGTATATGTGTGCGTACGTGATACTGTGTTCGTTTCCTTCTATGTCTGTGTGATCATTTGAGTGCATGTGTGCACGCCTTTACGTTTGGGAGTATGCATCTGTGTTTGTGCACCTATGTGCATCAATGTTTATTTGTAATTGCGCAGTTGCACGTGTATGAATGCGTGTGTGAACAGTAGTGTGTTTACTTGTGTACTTGTTGTCTATCTATGTCTCTGTGTGTGGCATGGTAATTCCGGAGGCGCCATATTAGGTATAGACGAGGTTAGTGTTTGTCCTCTCTTTTCGATCGAAAATGGAATAGAACGTCTGTTTTAGCTACACCCAATATGGCCATGGTTTCCATGTCAAACACTTTCAGCCTCACTCACTGACTGTCTTCTGACTGGGATACCTGTAAAAAAGAACGATTCCTTCTGTTGCGTTCATTCAACTGAGTAGCAGTTAATTACCAAGCAAAACTACATATAGGTCGCATGGGGCTAACACGGGTCACACAGACAGTTAGTTGTCGAGTTGCTACTGCCACAGGGCTGTAAGCGGCGTGGGATGAAAAAGTTGTGTGTGAAGGGACTGAGGGGCTCCAGGCACTATGACATTTTTCCCAAGACGCGTGGCCTATGTAATTAAGGTTTTAAAACATGTAAACAAAATTCTTTGCTTTAGATAGCGTGCCACCTATTTGCAACCCTTCCACCCGTGCTGCGAATCCCGTACAGTGTCTGCTGCTTGCACGGGCTGTTTCTACTCAGCTTCCTTGGTCTGTGCATATTAGGCTCCGTGCAGTTCTTTTCCCTTACACTGTACACACGGTTACCTGTGGAGCTTTACTCCATTCCAAATCCGCGGTTTTGTGTATAATCTTTGGTGTCTTTCTGCCCCTCGCTCTCCCTGCTCCGTTTCCTTGCGATCCTTCGTCTGCACTCTCTGTGCAGTTCGTGCTGTGTTCTCGCACAGCGTTTTGTGCACTGTCTGCTCCTTGCACTACCTTCAAGAGCTCGTGTGCATTTCCCTGCTCCGGTCCCAGCCTCTAATACATGTGTGTACACTACTCTCTCTGCTCAGTCTCCTCCAACTCCTGCTCAACCTAGTGCCGATGCTTCCAGTACCTCCTCAGCCTCGCGTACAGTTCTTTCTACTTGCAGCACCTCCACAGCCTCGTGTGCAGTTCCTGCTCCTTGCAGCACCTCCACAGCCTCGTGTGCAGTTCCTGCTCCTTGCAGCACCTCCTCAGCCTCGTGTGCAGCTCCTGCTCCTTGCAGCACCTCCTCAGCCTCGTGTGCAGCTCCTGCTCCTTGCAGCACCTCCTCAGCCTCGTGTGCAGTTCCTGCTCCTTGCAGCACCTCCTCAGCCTCGTATACAGTTCCTGCTCCTTGCAGTACTTGCTCACCCGCGTGTACCGCACATATCCCTTGCAGTACCTGCTTAGATTCGAATGCAATTCCGGCTTCCTGCAGTACCTCCAGAGCCTCGTATGGAGTTCCTGCTCTTGCAGTACTTGCTCACCCGCGTGTGCAGTTCCTGCCTCTTGCAGTACCTGCTCAGATTTGTGTGCAGCTCATGTTCCTTGCAGTATCTGCTCAGCCTCGTGTGCAACTCTTTCTCCTTGCACAACCTGCTCAGCTTCGACTGCAGTTCCTGCTCCGTCCACCACCACCTCAGTCTCGGGTGCAGTTCCTGCTCCGTGCAGCACCTCCTCAGCCTCGTGTGCAGTTCCTACTCCGTGCACCACCTCCTGAGTCTCGTGTGCAGTTCCTGCTCCTTGCAGGACCTCTTCAGCCTCGTGGGCAGTTCCTGCTCTTGTAGTACTTGCTCACCCGCGTGTGCAGCTCCTGCCTCTTGCAGTTCCTGCTCAGATTCGCGTGCAGCTCGTGTTCCTTGCAGTATCTGCTCAGCCTCGTGTGCAACTCCTCCTTGCACAACCTGCTCAGCTTCGTGTGCAGTTCCTCGCTGAGCACAAACTTTCCTCCTCTTGCATGGAATCCATCAGCAGCACCGTGCTTCATGCGGGAGTCTCCTGTTCATCAGAGAGAGGGAGGACAGCTGGGTCGCCGGGCGGGGACGTTCCGATGGGGCTCCCCGGTGTCTCTTTTTCCTAAAGCCAGGCTGCCTGTCCTCTCACCCGGGCTGCACTCGCCTGCAGACGCGGCTCGCGGGGGGGGGCTAGCGGGGGGATGGGTTGTGCCGGGGGCCCGGGGATTTTTAAATAAAAAAGAAAATCCAACCTGTGAGGAGGTCCCGGTCCGCCGTCCGCGCCGCCTCGGGTCCGACTCCGTTTGGCCCTACAGCCTCTCAGCCAATCCTGGCGCTGCTGGCAGCGCCAGGATTGGCTTAGGGCACAGTTACCTCTCGCCCGCCTGCCCATTAGGAGACCGAGGTTTGAGCCTTTGCTCAACCCTCGCTCTCCTAATGGGCATGCGCAAGCCAGTGCACACACAAGTGCGCATGACTGGGCACGGCGCGAAAATTCGGTGCCCTTGCCCACTCATGCGCACTTGTGCTGCAGTGCTGCCTGCTGCCCCTGGTCTCTCTGACAATCATGTCAGTCAACATGACGCAGGACCGCCCACCCCTTCAGACTCTGAAGGGGGTGGGCGGTCCGACGTCATGCTGACTGACATGATTGTCAGTTCTCCTCGGCTCTTTGAACTTAAGTAAACTGATTCAGTTTACTTAGGTTCAAAGACGCCGAGGGAGCTGCGGGCGGGGGGGCTACGCCCCAACGCCCCAATGGACGCACCGCCCCTGGTTTTTGGGGATATTTGAGATGACGTCGCAATCCCTGTGGTCATATCGTGAACATAGAAAACCAAAGCAGACATTTATTGACCACCAACACATCCAAAACTAATATGTAAAAAAATCTATTCTGCATAGTGCCTTACACTTATTACTATATACATATTTCTTTCAAAGCATGTTTAAACTCATATTTTTCTGCTACGTTTCTTTAAAACCCATCTTTCAGACCAGTTTTCTGTTTTTGCAGTTATTCGGGGCATCATGATGACGTACTTTACCGCGATGATCGCGCCTTTTCCATAAAGACTAAAAGACATACATCCGCACGTACAACAGTATTTTACACACTAGGGGTTTCTTACAGTATTCTCTAAAGTCATGTTTTTCTAGAGAGTTTCTATAAAAAACATCACTAAAACCTATTTATTACTTTCGTGTTGAGGCGGGAGACAGTGATGAAGTTGGTCGTCGCGATCCCAGCAGTCATTTCCCAAATGCGCAAAGCGAAAGCAGGAATTCAATAGCCACCCGGTGCTAAATCATTCGTAGACGACCTGATTCTGGGTCAGGGTTTCGTAAGTAGCAGAGCAGCTACCTCGCTGCGATCTATTCAAAGTTATCCTCAGAGCCAAGCTTTTGTCTCTCCGTGCATGGGTGCCCGTGGACGCCCTCCTCCACCACACCCAAGGGTGGGTCCCTCTGCCACCGGGCCGGCGGGAGGGACGCGGAGGGGGTAACACGGGTTCGCAGGAGGCTGCCTCCACCACGTGCCCTCTGGCACGGGGGCCTCCACCTCCCGTCCCTGCCCCATCGGGGTTCGGGGACGGGGGCCACCATCCCTTGCGGGTCGGCAGGGTGACCAGATGGCCTGGGCCGGCCGGGCCTCTCCTTCCCGCTGCTCCCCCAGTCGGGCAGGGAGGCGAGCAGCAGCTCCGGGGAAGGAGCATCCCGAGCGGCTGCCTCGGTGCACCTGGCCACCCCTCGCCGGACTGCAAGGGTGACTGGTTATGGCACCCTCCCAGCCCATCTGGGCTCTGGGTCGTCCCGGACCATCTGGTCGCCTGGCTGAGCGACCAGATGGCCCTGCGGGCTGGGTGACCAGATGGCCCCGTGGGCCCGGTGACCAGATGGCCCTGCGGGCTGGGTGACCAGATGGCCGGCCTGCCGGCCGGCCGGGCTGACTCCAACTTTTGTCCTTCCCAAAGTTCTGTAAGAATAGTCGAGAAAAATGGGCTACCCGGGCAGGCCGTCGGGGAGAGGACGTGGCCTGGGCTTAACACTCCTTGGTTCCAACCGAGGTTTCGGCAGCTGGGACCGGGCCCGGGGCTTGAGCTCCGTCCGGCAGGCCCTGGGGTGCGGGAGCCCCCCATCCTGCAAGCCAGCCGGGGGTCCGGGTGCTGGAGACTGGGGTCCACCGGGTCCCGGGGAGGCTCTCCCCAGCCTGGCTAGGGTTCTGAAGCTGGGACAGGGCCTGGGGCTCGAGCTCCGTCTGGTGGGCCCCGGGGTGTGGGAGCCCCCATCCTGCAAGTCATCAGAGGGTCCAGGCGCTGGTTACGGGGGTCCATCAGGGCCCGGGGAGTCTCTCCCCAGCCTGGCTAGGGTTCTGAAGCTGGGTCTGGGCCTGGGGCTTGAGCTCCATCCGGCAGGCCCCGGGGTGCAGGATCCCTGCATCCTGCAAGCCAGCCGATGGTCCGGGGGTCCCATCGGGGCCCGGGAAGGCTCCCCCCGGCCTGGCTAGGGTTCGGAAGCTGTGACCGGGACCGGGCCCGGGGCTCATGCTCCGTCCCAGGTTGCGGGAGCCCCCCCGTCCTGCAAGCCAGCCGAGGGTCTGAGTGCTGGGGATGGGGGTCCACCGGGGAGGATCTCCCCGGCCTGGCTAGGGTTCGGAAGCTAGGACCGGGCCCGGGGCTTGTGCTCTGTCCGGCGGGCCCCGAGGTGCGGGAGCCTCCCGTCCTGCAAGCCAGCCGAGGGTCCGGGCGCTGGGGACGGGGGTCCTCCGGGGCCCGGGGAGGCTCTCCCTGGCCTGAGCTGGCTAGGGTTCGGAAGCTGGGACCGGGCCCGGGGCTCGTGCTCCGTCCCTGGGTCCCAGGGTGCGGGAGCCCCCAATCCTGCAAGCCTGCCAAGGGTCCGGGCGCTGGAGACGGGGGTCCACCGGGGCCCGGGGAGGCTCTCCCCGGCCTGGCTAGGGTTGGGAAGCTGGGACCGGGCCCGGGGCTCGTGCTCCGTCCGGTGGGCCCCGGGGTGCGGGAGCCCCCAATCCTGCAAGCCTGCCGAGGGTCCGGGCGCTGGGGACGGGGGTCCACCGGGGCCCGGGGAGGCTCTCCCCGGCCTGGCTAGGGTTCGGAAGCTGGGACCGGGCCCGGGGCTCGTGCTCCGTCCGGTGGGCCCCGGGAGCCCCCCATCCTGCAAGCCAGCAGAGGGTCCGGGCGCTGGGGAAGGGTGTCCACTGGGGCCCGGGGAGGCTCTCCCCGGCCTGGCTAGGGTTCGGAAGCTGGGACCGGGCCGGGGAGCAGGGGTGGCTGGCTTTACCCGCTACGCTGGCGGAGCGTAGTTTTCTGCCCACCCCTATTTAAGAAGAGGAGGCAATAGGGAAAAATTATTAAGGCAGATGGAATCTGAATATATAATTGAGCTGGACACCAAAATTCTGAACGGGTTAGATATGAGTGAAGATCTCCACAACTTCTTATAACTCACTAGGATTTCATATTTCAATTGTGGTATCCGTACATAATATTCCTCAATAATGAGCTATGATGACACAACAAAACTTGATGACACAAAATCAGTACTGGTCACCTTATTATGTACTCGATTTATCCCTGTAATTTTAAGAATTTCTAAATATTTCTTAGCACTTTATATAGACACTTATACACTTTAGGATGATTATGGATTTGAAAGAGTTAATATGGTATTTGTACATAGGATTAATATGTGGTTCATTGGTAATCAAGGTTCTCGACAGGAAATAGTGAGTAAACATTATAAGCTGCTATTATAAGGCTTCAGATGATAATATATAAAAAAGAGTAAAAAAAGTTGCACTTTATTATGCATAGAGCACTTTAAATATCACTTTGCATTTTATAGGAAGTGTGCAATAAGATTACACAGCACTTTATTAGGTAAAAGCAATAATAGCAATGGATTATGACAATGTGACAGCAAAAAGACTCGGTACGTACGCGATAGTTATAGACATCATGGATGTTGAGCCAGTTATGCATAGACTCCTTGTATTCGGCTTGTGATTATACGGTTGGCACTGTAGGTACTAGTGTATACCTTTAATCTCATTAGCATGAACTTAAAATGGCAGAGCTAATGGTAGTTGTTCTTATGAGCAACATTAGACTGACAATCAGTAAAGCGATGGGTGCAATTCGTTAGAGGTCCTTGTCTAATGGCAATCTGTGTATAACAATGCAATAAATTTTAAGCTGTATTCATACAATGAAATATAATTTATAATACACTGCATGAATGCTATCCCATGAGATAGTCTTCTTTCTATTTCTGTCAAAGTAGCTCACACAGGGAGTATGGGAATGAATAAAAGAGGTAATGTGAAGTAGGGTAGTAATGTGATCAAGATCGTGTTTCAGCGGTCGAAACGCCCCATGGACATAAGGCATTAGCCTTGCAGAGAAGAATGTAACCTGAATAAAAGCACTTGAATTTGCACTGGAAGAGGTGTCCGTTCCTATGTTACTGGTTTGAGATCAACTGTGTGCAAGGACGGTAGGGGGGTTTGCTCTTGCACTTGTGTCTGTGCGGGCTCCCTCACGGGTAGTGCGGTTGGGGCTGAGTACTTGCGTCTCTGGTAGGGGGTAACGGTTGAGGAGAAGAATTATTGCGTGAACTTTGAAACTTTTCAATATGCAGAGAATGCGAGTGTGACTTATCGGATTACCATTGCGAGAAACAGAATTGAATGATAGAGCCATCCAGTACCCTCGTGGAACAAACATCCTTTCCGTTTTCTCTCTCCCCGATATCTTTGGAGCATATACTGAACATTGCGGCATTAGGAACCGCCAATTGTGTGCGGGAAGTCTGGCAGAAGCACGGTAGCTACAAAGGGGACAATGAAAACAAAAAAGATAACAAAGACGAAGGCGACAACGCCTTGTGATCCCCAAGTTAGACGTGTATCACAGGCACAGGAAACAACACACAGTACTCTATATTAACCAAAAACAACATGGAGGAAGAAAATGAAAGATGCATGGCAGCACAATCATTGCTTGCACGCGCTCCAGGCAAAGGGCGATCAACAGTAATACCAACAATGACTAACAAAGACAATGGATTGAATAACCTACTCAGAAAATATGAAAAATTGAAAAAACAAGAAAGCTCTAAATGGTGGGAGGCCATCTCCCTTCAGGATTATGTAGATAAACAAATGATCCCACGAGGCTTAAGGATATACATAACCCCCTCGCATGAATCTCCCAACCCGCGTATGCTGGACGAGTGGGCTGAAAATTCGGCTATGAGCTCAAAAAATATGATGAATATACTCATCAAGTATGCATGGGAAGATAGAGATAGAATACTCAAGGAATTAGTAGAGATTGAAGATGATCTAAAGAAAAATGATGATCAACAGCACATCAAAAAATTCAAAGAAGAACTTAAAGGAAGATTAATAAAACACGAGGAGGAAATAAAACAACGAAACAGAGAAAGCTTCATAGAGATTGTACTGATTACGAGACGGGATGCATTCTCACCTACAGTCATAAGTATGACCACTTGTATAATCAGACTATCATATACAAGGATATAACTGATGTCACCAAAAGTGTATCAATGCAGAAAGAGGCCAGCGATTCAGACACTGATGCTTCAATACATACAGCTAGTTCATCATCGGAAGTAGAAATAATAACTCGCCAGGCAACTTTTTTAGATGAGTTCAGAGTAATGAAGAAGAGTCGACAATCAGGAAAAGTGACCCCTACTCCAACTCCATCAACTTCGGGAAGAGGAAGAGGCCGAGGGAGAGGAAGAGGCAGAGGCAGGGGCGTAGTAAACAAAGACGCCTCAAACGCAAACACAGATCCAAAAAATACAGAGCCTATGGGAACAAGAAGAAGAGGCTCAAAGAAAACACAATAATGATGGACACTCAAATGGTAAACAAAACCATTGTGAACCTTTCGTCACGTACTTTGTCTAATTTTGAAAAAACAACCCTGTGCCTTGGCTTAACATTTTGTCCTACAGAATTGTTCAATTATGCTAACACTCGCATAGATATTTTTAAATTCATAAGAAAAATCAAGCTAAAAAAGTGGCATTTGTTAAATAATAGCGGAGTACAAGTAGACACTCTACAAACCTGTAATAACCCTATACAACCAGGGCTTACAGTTGGCGATGCCAACATATTACAAACAGTATTAGACCTAGGAGGGGCATTTTGAACCAACACTGATGAACAAAGAGCACAGGACTGGTCAGACTTTGTTACAGACAAAGCAGCATGTACATCATTTAAACCACAATCAGTATTTTATCCCAATTTGCCCCATGATTCCATTGACACCTTTCACGACGTTGTTACCAAGGAATTGATTAAACAAAAACATGGTGTGATCAATAACAAAACTACAAACTATAATTTGTCACGCAAACAACGCAATATTATTCTATCATTATCTAAAGATACTAGTATGGTAATACGTCCATCAGACAAAGGTGGAAATATTGTTTTATGGGACAAACAATTGTACATTAATGAGGCTAAAAAACAACTCAGTGATGTTGAATTCTATTGTATATGTGACACAGTCGCCTATAATGCTAGTATAACTACTACATGGCAAAAACTTTCTGAATGGCAGGAATCAGGTATTATCTCATGGCAAGAATACTGTTTTTTAAAAAGAGATTATCCGAAGTTGCCAATTCTATATCTTCTCCCAAAGATTCATAAACACCCTACCACCCCACCGGGGAGACCCATTGTCTCCTCGGTGGGGCATGTTCTTGAAAACATTTCAAAATATGTTGATCATTTTCTTAAAGAACATGTTATTGAATTACCTTCCTACGTAAAACATACTAAGGATTTTCTAAATAAAATAGAAGGTCTTGTTTGGGAAGAAAACTATTTTCTCATCACCCTGGACGTGAATTCACTATATACCATCATTGATCACGTCCAGGGGGTAGAAGCTTGCATGCATTACTTAAGCACCAGAAACATGATGTACTTGGAACATACTCGCATGCTAGCAGACATGATGATGTCATGTCTCAAAAATAACATTTTCATGTTTGATGGGGTGTTGCACAAACAGGTGTGAGGCACGGCTATGGGTACGTGCTTCGCGCCGAGCTTTGCGAACCTCTTTCTAGGCAAATGGGAGGAAGAGATTCGCCTTGACATGTCCCTTAACACAGAGTTTGAGTCAGTAGTTGTGTGGCTCAGGTATATCAATGATTTGCTAATAGTATGGAAAGGCACAGAAATTGAAGCCATAACTTTCATCGATAAACTCAACAACAATAAGTACAACATTGCTCTGACACACAATATCAGCAAATATACTGTGGAATTCTTAGACATTAAGATTGAAGTCTTGGAAAGGAATCTGGTCACTAGTCTGTACAGGAAGGAAACTTCTGGCAACAGCCTTCTTCATGCCCTCAGTAGCCACCCGGAACCCCTGAAATGGAGTATTCCATATGGGGAGCTACTGAGGGCAAAAAGAAATTGTAGTACTAATGAGAAATTTTTGAAAGAACAAAAGATTATGCTTGAAAGGTTCAGACAAGGAGGATACCCCGAATGGGTCTTGAATAAGGCACTTGGGAAGATAAACGAGGTAAGCAGAGAGAAATCACTAGAACAGATTAAATGTAATGAGAAAACAGAATCAGGTACCAGAGTGATTACTACCTACAATAATCAATCCAAGAGAATCCGGAAAATCCTGGCAGACAATTGGAAGATTCTTCAGACTGACACTATTATAGGTCAGGACATAGGTGAGAGACCATTAATCACCTAAAGGAAAGGTAGAAGCTTAAGGGATATCCTGGTGAAAGGGGATATCACTGAAACCAAGAAAAGTAACTTTCATGATCTTAAAGGCTTCTTCCCGTGTGGGCACTGTAGGGCCTGTAAATTCAGTCACTCTGTCAAAGAATTCAGTATCCCAGGGCAGGTAAAAAAGTGGAGAATCAACCAATTTCTTACTTGTAGTAGCAACTTCACTGTATACGTACTAGAGTACCCGTGCAAACTTAGGTATGTAGCACTACATGTATGGTCAAGAAAAGAATCATGGAACATCTTAGAGCCATCACCAATGTAGATATACACTACCCCATAGCCAGACATTTTCAGGAACATCACCAGTCCAATAACTCAGTACTTAGATTCTTTGCAATCGAACAGATAGCCCTAGGTATAAGAGGGGGCAATAGAGAATTGGCACTTAGACAGAAAGAATCGAAATGGATACTGGAATTAGAGACAAAGTTCCCGGGAGGCCATAATCTTGATGATGAATTAGCCTCACACCTCCATGTTGATTGATAACCACTTAGGAATTAATTAATTTATTGCAGTACTGTGATGGTATGATACCGTTTCATTGTGTATATATAATTGTTTTATTGTATGAAACTGTACCAATCATGTCCTTTATTTGTGTTCTTCTCATTCACAGGAGGAAAGGAAGGGACCCACCATGTTGCATGGTCACTTCATGGGTTCCCTACCCTTTTCTTCCCCAGGCTCGGGTGAACACTGAATACAGATAAGAGACTTTTAAAATTTCTCTTTTGATTTAATAGTTATATATTTTTCATTTCCTGCACTTATTTCACTAAACTTTGGTATGTTTGGACTCGGACATTATGTATTAATCAGCTGACATGGTAACCTCGTACCTACGCTTTGGATACAGCCGTTGTGGCAAATAAATAGAAGGTGCACTTGCATAGAGATAGTTTTTTAGTACAGCAAAGGGTTGGAAGGCACTAGACCGCATGTACAATTGTCTATGACTAGATATGTATACCACCATTAGCCATGTACTATTGCCTAGTAATATTAAGGAAGTGCATTAATACTGACATTTAGTGTGATCAGAAGTGGTTGCTTACATTCATGCATCCATGGGTTTATGCCACTAGTGCTTGAAATATTATAGTGTGGTAAGGTCTCCATAACGTATAATTGAAGAGACATGAGCACTTCACTGGTGTGGACATCTTATCACCTAGTCACTAGAACGAAGTACGATTATCTTGTATATTATGTGTATATATTTCCTGTTTAAACCCAGTACTTTACAATGCTATATCATAGCATTAAGTACCACTAAAGGTTTTCATTCTGCACATTACAAAATAGCTGACACTTTTTACTACGTAGATAATCAGTAATCCGTAGTTTGTTGTCATTTACTAGGTTGTACTTTACTTTACTTCCTATTGCATAGTTATTTTATTGCAGCGCGATTATAAATTCATGTATATAATTCATTTATTACAATCCAGTATCGCGCAATGCTATGGTATACTATAGTATTAAATGCCATGAACTGTATTTAATTTGCACATTACAAAATGGCCGACATGTCACTACGCAGGGAGTGTGTTACCCGCAGTCCATTGTCACTTACCATGCCTGTATTATTTACTTATGCATGCTCATTTTGCACTACTGTTCGTGTGATCAAGACAATCTTTGTCGAAATGTGTAACGAGCAATAAAGAGATACCTGCCTTGCAATTCAAGACTTCGAGAGTGCGTTTTATTTGGAATCTTTGGACTATGATGAATTGCCAGTTTTGGGCTTAACGGTGCCACGCACCACCTAACAACGGGCTCGTTCCCGAAATGACCCTTCCTTTGGATTACAATATATATATATATATATATATATATTATCTACTGGCGGTCGCCAGTAGATAGTTATAGTTAGGACCTATTTTCCATAGGAAATCCGCAACATTCTATTTGAAATAACTCTTGCGTCGGTTGACGAATCTTCGCGAAATTTTCAAACTTTATGGCCCGCTCCGGTCCTCTCATACCCTGAAAGTTTCGGGGTGATTCGTCAAGCGGGGGCCGAGAAAAAAGGGGGGTCCCAAAACGTGTTTTCCCCATTCATTTTCCCATAGGAAACTTTAGCCACGGCTACAGCCCGAACTGCTGAACGGAATTACACAAAATGTGGCAAAGAGGTAGTTCTTGGTTCAGAAAGAACCCTTTTTGTTAAATGGTGTAAATCCGTTGAGTAGTTGCGGAGAAATTAAAAAAATAAGAGTCAAAAAATCAATTTCCCATAGGAAACTTTATGCAAGGCTACAGCCCGAACTGCTGAACGGAATTACACCAAATTTGGCAAAGAGGTAGTTCTTGGTTCAGAAAGAACCCTTTTGTTAAATGGTGTAAATCCGTTCAGTAGTTGCTGAGAAAATCAAAAGTAAATACACATATATATCTGGGCGGAGCCTAACCACACATGTCATCGTGAGATCTGATTGGCTGTCAGCACTTCATCCTGGAATTGCTGGCAGCCATCTTGGGACCAATATAAATGATAGTACCCTATTGAAATGCATTGTAGTGAATCGAAGATTTTGAGGGTTACCAAAAGGAGAACTATAAAGGGTGATAACAGACTTTAGTCACAATAGAATTCATTTGTTGATGGTACCATACTAATTTCAGGAATTGTGGTGTGTTCTAAGGTGATTTTACCCTGTGAAAAAGCTTCTGCTGGGATATCATGAATCATGTTTGAGAGAAAACTATTTTCACATGCTTGTCCCATACAGTTTTGGAAGGTGCTCCAGAAGCTAAAATGAGAGCATATTTTCTGTAAATTCACATTATCTTTCTCAGTCATGTGAGAATGAAGTCTGACATTCTCAGTAAAACATGTACATCCAACAAGGGCAGAGACTGTCAGTTGATTCCTTTGTGTTCTACTGCAGCTTCCCAGAGTGTTCTAAAGAACAACTAGAGTGCTAACAGCCTTACTTATGACAAAAGTATGGCACACCTGAAGCCATCTTGATTGGAATAAACTGGTAACACTTAAAACATTTAATTTCAAAAGGAACAAAATGATGGGGTTCATTTTGTCATAGAAATTATGGTTAGTGCTGTAGAAAGAAAAATTAGGACATGTTTCATGTGTGATCTCAAATATCTTCCTGTTATATTTCAACAGGAGCAGCCTGTCAGTTGATGCCTTTGTGTTCTACTGCAGCTTCCCAGAGTGTTCTAAAGAACAACTAGAGCGCTAACAGTCTTACTTATGACAAAAGTATGGCACACCTGAAGCCATCTTGATTGGAATAAACTGGTAACACTTAAAACATTTAATTTAAAAAGGAACAAAATGAGGGGGTTAATTTTGCCATAGAAATTATGGTTAGTGCTGTAGAAAGAAAAATTAGGACATGTTTTAAGTGAGATCTCAAATATCTTCCTGTTATATTTCAACAGGAGCAGCCTGTCAGTTGATGCCTTTGTGTTCTACTGCAGCTTCCCAGAGTGTTCTAAAGAACAACTAGAGTGCTTAACACTTAAAACATTTAATTTAAAAAGGAACAAAATGAGGGGGGTTCATTTTGCCATAGAAATTATGGTTAGTGCTTTAAAAAGAAAATTTAGGGCATGTTTTAAGTGAGATCTCAAATCCTCTTCTATTTCATTAGAAAATTCTGACATGCAGACTGAAACAATCACTTTCAATACCAGCAGTAGACTTCCAGTTAACTCCTTGGTGAGCAGTAGCTTTACTACAGTGATCTAATGAACAACTAGAGTGCTAACATTCTGAATTTATGGCAAATGTGTGACACATCTGAATGCCTTCTTGATGGAATCAAAGTAAAAACTGAAAGCATTTCCTACTGAGGAGACTGTAGTAAATGAGGAAATTAGGAAACTTCATAACAAATAAGTCTCCCAAGATGGCCACCAGAGAAAAAAAGAGCCCAAATGTAGCACAAATATCACCCAGAGGTTGCCCACGTATAGCCCAATGACAGAAGTGTGCAAAACACTTTTTATTTTTAGTTTTTTTGCAGTTTTATATAGTGCAGACTGGTCAGGTATTGGAGTGCTTTACATGAGCATTGGTTACATCACACAAGGACAAATTCATGTTGGTTGACCCCTACACTACCCAAACACCACTGCACTACCCTAAACCCTAAAACACTACCCCCAGCATGACCCCCTACACTACACAAATACCACTGCACTACCCTAAACCCTAAAACACTACCCCCAGCACAACCCCCTACACTACCCAAACACCACTGCACTACCCTAAACCCTAAAACACTACCCCCAGCACGACTCCCTACACTACACAAACACCACTGGACTACCCTAAACCCTAAAACACTACCCCAGCACGACTCCCTACACTACCTAAACACCACTGCACTACACTAAACCCTAAATCTACCCCCAGCATGACCTCCCACACTACACAAACACCACTGCACTACCCTAAACCCTAAAACACTACCCCCAGCATGGCCCCCTACACTACCCAAACACCCCTGCACTTCCCTAAACCCTAAAACACTAACCCCAGCATGACCACCTACACTACCCAAACACCACTGCACTACCCTATACCCTAAAACACGACCCCGTACACTACACAAACACAACTGCACTACCCTAAACCCTAAAAGACTACCCACAGCATGACCCCTACACTACACAAACACCACTGCACTACCCTAAACTCTAAAACACTACCCCTACACTACACAAACACCACTGCCCTACCCTAAACCCTAAAACACAACCCCCAGCATGACCCCCCTACACTACACAAACACCACTGCACTACCCTAAACCCCTACACTATACAAACACCACTGCATTACTCTAAACCCTAAAACACTACCCCCAGCACAACCCCCTCACAACACAAACACCACTGCACTACCCTAAACCCTAAATCGACCCCCAGCACGACCCCTACACTACCCAAACACCACTGCCATACCCTAAACCCTAAAACACTACCCCCAGCATGAACCCCTACACTACCCAAACACCACTGCACTACTCTAAACCTTAAAACACTACCCCCAGCACTACCCCCTACACTACACAAACACCACTGCACTACCCTAAACCCTAAAACACTACCCCAGCACTACCCCTACACTACCCAAACACCACTGCACTAACATAAACCCTAAAACACTACCCCCAGCACAACCCCCTACACTACACAAACACCACTGCACTACCCTAAACCCTAAAACACTACCCCCAGCACGACTCTCACACTACCCAAACACCACTGCACTACCCTAAACCCCAAATCTACCCCCAGCACGACCCCCCTACACTACCCAAACACCATTGCACTACCCTAAACCATAAAACACTACCCCCAGCATGACCCCTACACTACACAAACACCACTGCACTACCCTAAACCCTAAAACACTACCACCAGCATGACCCCTACACTACTCAAACACCACTGCACTACCCTAAACCCTAAAACACTAACCCAGCACGACCCCCTACACTACCCATACACCACTGCACTACCCTAAAGCCTAAAACACTACCCCCAGCACGACCCTCTACACTACTGCACTACCCTAAACCCTAAAACACTACCCCCAGCACGACCCCTACACTACCCAAACACCACTGCACTACCCTAAACCCTAAAACACTACCCCCAGCACGACCCCCTCACACCACCCAAACACCACTGCACTACCCTAAACCCTAAAACACTACCCCAGCACGACCCCCCTACACTACCCAAAAACCACTGCACTACCCTAAACCATAAAACACTACCCCAGCGTGACCCCCTACACTACCCAAACACCACTGCACCACCCTAAACCCTAAAACACTACCCCCAGCATGACCCACTACACTACACAAACACCACTGCACTACCCTAAACCCTAAAACACGACCCCAGCACGACCCCCTACACTACCTAAACACCCTAGAAAAGAAACCCCCACCCCATGCCCAATCCCCCTTACCTCTCACTCCTCGTGGTTCCTCTCTCCTCGTGGTTCCTGCTTCACGTTGTCTCTGAGGGGCGGTGCACGTCGTTGTGAGGAAACGGAACAGCCTCTGTTTCCTTACAACGACATGGATCGTCTACATATGTTTAGAACGCATGGTCATTTACCATACATACCTTTACAACAAAATTGGTTGTAAAGGCATGCGTGGTAAATGACCATGCGTTCTAAAAAATGCGTAGTAATGACTTGGTGATGTACAACGCATGCGTGGTAATGCATGCGTTGTAATGGTATCGCAAAGTAAAAAGTCGTTATAACGGCTGCTTACCGATCGAAGCTGGCCCCTGTTCTTCAGTGAGACGTTTATTTGATTAATTAGGAGGAAGGAATGTGTTTTTTTACCGAAAAGTGCATTCCCGGCTGTTGTATTGTGAAAGTGTCCGCGTGGCCTGGTTTCACTTCCGGTGAGAGAGTGGAAGAGTCTGTTTGGATCTAAAGGAGTTCTGTTGTTGGAAGGGGCCGTGCGCGACATGTCATCAGAAAACATAGCTAATGGAAAGCGTCCTCCCTGAAGTGTGGAGCAGTGCCATGAGAGGTCAACGAGTGTGCGTCCCACCGCAGTATGACCGCACCGCGTGACCCATGTGCCACCCTCCAGGGTACGGGAGGCAGAAGCGGCATCGCAGGTCCTCTTGAAGACCGTTGTAGCACTAATTCTACATTTTGGTACTAGGGCATTTTAACTTTGTTGTTCCTGCCAGATACAAAGAGAAGATCCTGTGTTATTCAGTGCCCTTGTTACTTTTTTTGTGGGTTGTGGTGCTTGTCACTTCGCTGCCCCGCCGGTGCACACGACTGGGCACCCCACCTCGTGTGCCATCTGCAGGGCCTCTGCCCTCGGATCACTGGTTTCGGTTTCTGGAGTGGCAACATAAACAGTTGCTCCCAAAGGACTAGCCTGAACACTTAGGTGAATATCCCCTGCACCAGCATTCCACGGAAATTCTTTCCTAGCTCTCCCACGTCAAAGAGGACGTCATAATAGCACGGCTCCGCTCGCGACACCATATGACGTCATCGGAGCCATAAGAGAACCTCGTCGGCGTGCTGACGTCAGTTCCACCCATTTTTTCCGTGCCACCGAGGCAAACAGGGGACCGAGACATTTTCACATGTATACATAGTATAATAAATATATATATATTCACTGAAAAAACCATAGGTTTCGGGCACGTTATAGTTAGAAATTAGCATTTAAAAACCTTAGAAATTCACTGAAAAAACCATAGGTTTCAGCCACGTTATAGTTAGAAATTAGCATTTAAAAACCTTAGAAATTCACTGAAAAAACCATAGGTTTCAGGGGCGTTATAGTTAGTTGGACATTTCACTCGTACAAAACCATAGAAATTTCCCCGTTATAGTTAGTTCAGCTAACTATAACTCGCGCGCCCGCAATGCACTGCTGATGACGTCACATATTACATCACTCATGACATGGTCAGTGACATCACTCATGACATCACTGATGACATCTCAAATGACATCACTGATGACATCACTGATGACATCATCCAGTGGATGTGTGTTTTTCTGAAAATTAAATATGTTTTATATATGTATATCTCAAGGTCGATGGAAGAATAAATGGGTATATAAGTGTCTAAATGGATGATTTTGTTTTGTAAAATTAATTGTATAACTGACTAAGTGTATCTTAGTGAATACATGGGTTAGTGAGTAATGTTTAAATATGAAAATATCTGTATCAGTCTCTCACTTTGTGTATAAGTGGCTGCATGGGTTGGTGAGTAGCTACATGAGTGTCTATATGGGTTATTAGTTGGTTTTTTGAGTATCAGTATGAGTGTCTGAGTGTCTGTATGGTTCGGTGGGGGTATTACTTAGTGCATAGATGCATGAATGAGTGACTCACTGTTTGTATGTGTTGAAGACAGCATGTGTGCAGGACTGTATAGGTGGATGAGTATGTGTATGGGTGTGTTAGTGAGTGAATGACTGTCTCAATAGTGTCTTTATGAGTAACTACATATGTTTTAAACTAGTATATGTGAGTATTGGTGTATATAAGTGAGTATATGTGAGAGTGAGAGATTGGAAGAGTTCCTGTACAAATAAGTAGGTGTTTCTATAAGTGATTGTTTAAGAGAGTAAGTATGTGTAAGTTTCTGTAGAAGTAAGTGTGGTAGTGTGTGTATAACTGTATATGCAAGTAAATGGATGTTTGATACTTTGTTTGCATGTGTGACTATGTGTGTGAGTAACTCTATGGATGAGTGGCGGTGTGTAACAGGATGTATAGGTGTATGAGTACATATGATGAGTGAGTACATGTATGAGTGACTGTATAGGGACTGTTGGTGAATGAGTGGATGTGTGTGTAGATCTTGGAATTACTGAATAGGTGTGTTGTAACTGGTATTGGTATGTCCATTGTTTTGAAAATGTTAGTTTGTATTTTTGAGTGTGTGTATCAAAGGTTATATTAGGGTGAGAGGAGGTCTGCCACTCTATCACAAGGATGATGTCATCAGTGATGTCATTTGAGATGTCATCAGTGATGTCATGAGTGATGTCACTGACCATGTCATGAGTGATGTAATATGTGACGCCATCAGCAGTGCATTGCGGGCGCGCGTGAGTTATAAGTTAGCTGAACTAACTATAACGGGGAATTTCTATGGTTTTGTACGAGTGAAATGTCCAACTAACTATAACGCTCCTGAAACCTATGTTTTTTTCAGTGAATATATATATATATATATATTTTTTTTTCACTGGAAAAAAATAGGTTTCAGGGACGTTATAGTTAGAAATTAGCATTTAAAAAACCTTAGAAATTCACTGAAAAAACCACAGGTTTCAGGGACGTTATAGTTAGTTGGACATTTCACTCGTACAAAACCAGAGAAATTTGCCCGTTATAGTTAGTTCAGCTAACTATAACTTGCGCCCCCGCAATGCACTGCTGATGACGTCACATATTACATCATTCATGACATGGTCAGTGACATCACTGATGACATCACTGATGACATCTCAAATGACATCACTGATGACATCATCCAGTGACTGTGTGTTTCTGTAAAGTTTAAATATGTTTTATATATATATAGGCCAAGGTGTATTGAAGAATGAGTGGGTGTATAAGTGTCTGAATAGATGATTTAGTAGGTGCGTGACTGACTGTATAAGTGAGTGATTAAATGTGTCTTACTGAATGCATGGGTTAGTGACTGATGCAGACATTCACACAGTTTAGTTTGTCAGTTGGTGTGTAAGCGGTTGCATGGGTTGGTGAGTAGCTAAATGAGGGTCTATATGTGTTATTGATTGGTTGTCTGAGTATCTGTATGGGTGCCTGAGTGTCTGTGTGGGTAGGTGGTGAGATGTGACTCTGTGCATAGATGTGTGAGTGGGTGATTCACTGGGTGTATGGGTTCAAGAGCGCATCTGTGAAGGGCTGTATGGGTGGGTGAGTGTGTGTATGGGTGTGTTGGTGAGTAAATGGATGCCTCAGTGGTACATGTGTGAGTAACTGCATATGTGAAAGGCAGTATATGTGAGTGTTGGAGTATATAAATGACTATATGTGAGAGTGAGTGATTGTGAGAGTGGCTGTATGGATGAGTGGGGGCTTGTATTAGTTATTGTATAATAGTGTAAGTATGTGTTAGTATATGCTTGAATAAGTGAGGTGGAGTGCGTATAACTGTATAGGTGAGTAAATGGGAGTGTGATTGATTCTTTGCATGACTGACTAGGTGTGTGAGTAACTCTATGGATGAGTGGCGGTGTGTGTGTCTGTATAGATATATGAGTGCATATGATAGTGCCGTATTGATGGTTGACTGCATGTATGAGTGACTGTATGGGTGAATGAGTGGATGTGTGTGTAGACCTAGGAATTAGTGAGTGGGTATGTACTGACTGGTATTGGTGTGTCTATGGTTTCGAAAATGGTAGTCTGTATTTTAGAGTGGGTGTATCAAAGGTTATATTATGTATGAGGAGGTGCATCAGATATTCACGTGGATGATGTCATCAGTGATGTCATTTGAGATGTCATCAGTGATATCATCAGTGATGTCACTGACCATGTCATGAATGATGTAATATGTGACGTCATCAGCAGTGCATTGCGGGGGCGCGAGTTATAGTTAGCTGAACTAACTATAATGGATGAATTTCGCTGGTTTTGCATGAGTGAAATGTCCAACTAACTATAAAGTCCCTGAAACCTGTGGTTTTTTCAGTGAATTTCTAAGGTTTTTTAAATGCTAATTTCTAACTATAATGTCCCTGAAACCTATGGTTTTTTCAGTGAATTTCAAAGGTTTTTTAAATGCTAATTTCTAACTATACCGTCCCTGAAACCTGTGGTTTTTTCAGTGAATTTCAAAGGTTTTTTAAATGCTATTTTCTTACCATGCCTACAAAGGTAGGACATGTGCAGAAAGAGGAAGAAAGGCGCAGAAAGAAGCAAGAGAAATGCAGAAAGAGGCAACAGAAGTCCAGAAAGACGAAGAAAGGTGCAGAAAAAAGCAAGAGATGTGCACAAAGAACCAACAGAGGAGCAGAAAGAGGCCTTGTTGCAAAGTCATCCTGTGCCCCCAACTTTTTGCTGACGAGTACTGGTGGCAACTGACTCTGACTAACCAGGCCTGGAGCCAGTGCTATGCTGAAAGACACTTAGAATACAGTGAAAACACCTACATACACTAGGGTACACTATGTGTTGGGGTACCCCTGTGATTGGCATGACTTCCCCTGTATGGCCCTAGTACATCATAGGGCAGGGGGATTAAAACTACCTCTAACTAAGAGGTGCAGAAGGAGGCTAGAGAAGTGCAGAAAGAAGCAACACAGGTGCCGAAAGAGGAAAGGGAGGTGCAGAAAAAAGCAAATGAAGTGCAGAAAAAGGCAAGTGAGGTGCAGAAAGAAGCAAGGGCAGTGCAGAAAGAACCAACAGAGGTGTAGAAAGAAGCATAAAGAGTGCAGAAAAGGTGCAGAAAAGGGTAGGAGAGGTGCAGAAAGAGGCACGAGAGGTACAGAAAGAGGCAGGAGGGGTGCAGAAAGAAGGAAAAGAAGTGCAGAAAGAGGCAAGATAATTGCTGAAAGAAGCAACAGAGGTGTAGATAGAAGCAAGAAAAGTGCAGAAAGATGCAAGTGAGGAGCAAAAACAGGTAGGAAAGGTACAGAAAGACGAGTGCAGAAAGAGACAACAGGGGTGCAGAGAGAAGCAAATGAGGTGGGGAAAGAGGCAACAGACGTGCAGAAAGAGGGAAGAGAGGTGCAGAAAAAGGCAAGAAAAGTGCAGAAAGAGGCAAAAGAGATACATAAAGAGACAACAGGGATGCATAAAGAAGCAAGACAGGTGCAGAAAGAAGCATGGAAAGTGCAGAATGAAGCAACATGGGTGCAGAAAGAGGCAAGAGAAGTGCACAATGAGGCAAGAGAATTGCTGAAAGAAGCAACAGAGGTGTAGAAAGAAGTAAGAAAAGTGCAGAAAGAGGCAAGTGAGATGGAAAAACAGGCAGGAAAGGTACAAAAAGAGGGAAGACGAGTGCAGAAAGAGACAACAGGGATGCAGAAAGAAGCAAATGAGGTGCAGAAAGAGGCAACAGACGTGCAGAAAGAGGGAAGAGAGGTGCATAAAAAGGCAAGAAAAGTGCAGAAAGAGGAGGAAGAGGTACATAAAGAGACAACAGGGGTGCAGAAAGAAGCAAGACAGGTGCAGAAAGAAGCATGGAAAGTGCAGAATGAAGCAACAGGGGTGCAGAAAGAGGCAAGAGAAGTGTAGAAAAGAGCAAGTGAGGTGCAGAAAGAGCCAACAGAGGTGCAAAAAGAGGCAAGAGAGGTGAAGAAACATCCAAGAGAAGTGCATAAAGAGGCAAGAGAATTGCTGAAAGAAGCAACAAAGGTGTACAAAAAAGCAAGAAAAGTGCAGAAAGAGTCAAGTGAGATGCAAAAACAGGCAGGAAAGGTACAGAAAGAGGGAAGACGAGTGCTGAAAGAGACAACAGGGGTACAGAAAGAAGCAAATGAGGTGCAGAAAGAGGCAACAGATGTGCAGAAAGAGGGAAGAGAGGTGCAGAAAAAGCCAAGAAAAGTGCAGAAAGAGGCAAAAGAGGTACATAAGGAGACAACAGGGGTGCAGAAAGAAGCTAGACAGGTGCATAAAGAAGCATGGAAAGTGCAGAATGAAGCAACAGGGGTGCAGAAAGAGGCAAGAGAAGTGCAGAAACAGGCAGGAAAAGTGCACAAAGAGGCAAGAGAATTGCTGAAAGAAGCAACAGTGTGTGAGAAGTTGGCCTGGTATATGCTGTCCACTAATTATAGTGGGCACCTTGCACCAGTCCAAACAACCCCTTATTGGAGATAGGTTAAAGACAACCTTTATTGAAAGCTATCCTAGTGGTAGCTATGGAGAGCAGCCTTCAGGCTAAGTCTTGAAGGAATGTAAAGCAGCTTGTTTTACCAGTCTATAATCTCTTGAGTGACCAAATGAAAGAGGACCACACCAGGTATATATATAAAATATATGTATTTAGTCTTAAACACACCCCTCTAGTCTCTTTATGAGGCTAGAGTTCGAAGTACATAAGTTACAAGTCAGTTATCAACAGTAATAGCACAAATACACGTTTGAGCCCTAGGGGCGTACCAAACCATATACCAATAAAGTGGTATAAGAACCACGACTGAGCTAGACACAAGGCCTAGAGCCTGTAGAAGTGCTTGGACCCCAAGGAACCACCCAAGGTAGTGACACAGGGGACCCACGGGGACGCGTGCAGTGTGAGAACACAGCCGCGAGCCACCGTTAACTTCTATGGGGAAAGTCGCGGTTGGAATTTTAAAAGGAAAGGACACTTAGAGGAGGACTTGGAGCAAATCCCTTTAGAACTAGGCAGTTCTAGAGTCAATACCCACGGGAGCACCGGAGTACTCGAGTTACCTCACCCAGGGAAGCCGGGTGCATAGGTGTCTTTTGTCGTCGGGTTTCGTCGTCGTTTTCAATGGCGATCTGCTGCAGCAGGCTGCTGGCGGCCAAGTCGAAAGTGTCCGGGTGGATCCAAGGGTGGATCGAAGATCTGAAGAACCTGAAAGCAGAGGGGACAGAGTCTGGGTCACTAGCCAGTGACCAGGAAGGCGATGAGCGGATGCCCCACCGATGTCGGGTGCTTCAGGTAGGTTGACGGTCATCTTGACTCTTCAGCCACGAGGTCCAGGAGGCGTCGATGACAACCAGGAGCTGGATTCGAGCTGTACTACAACGTTTGTCGATTGCTGATGTGTCGGAGACCGGATTGGACCCAACAAGCCTTGGCAACGGAAAGTCACGTGGAAACAGAGAAAGGACGTTGGTGCAGACCAGCAAGGTCTGAGGGACTCACCCAGCGATGGTAAGTCAGGGCATGCCTGGAGCAACTAGGGAAGCCCAAGCAGAAGAAGAGTTGCCTTCGGGAGGGCCCACTAGCCAACGGACTAGTGACCGTGAAGGAGCCTCGAGTGGACGCACTTGGAGCTGGCTCACAGGACACTCGTGGAGTGGAGCCAGTGATCTTCGGAGCAGTTGGTGCTGGAGGCGGGGGCTACTCGAAGCCCAAAGCACAACTTCGTGGGAGACCAGGAAGAGGATGCACTTGCAAACGTTCTTGGTGCCAGGGGTCAGGGTCCACGTTACCCACGACAGCTACGGGCTTCAGCTTCGCTGGAGACTCAGAGCAGCCTCGGGGAAGTCTGGAAATCCACCTCTGGTGTTGCAAAGACTTCGGTGTCCGGCAGGAGCTTCAGCGATGCAGACCGGACAATTGCTTCTTAGGTGCCTGCCAAGCAGGGGAGTCACTCCTTGACCCCAAGGGAGATTCTTCAGTCCTCTAATCTTGAAGTAGAGCGTCGAAGGTCCAGGATTCAGTGTCAGAGTTTCATCCAGGGTAATCTAAAGTCCTAAGGACTGGGGTCCCATACTTATACTAAGTTAGGGGTTGGACATACTCTGGGGACCCACCTATGGGAGGGTCAGGGAAGAGGGGTGGTTACACCCATTCCCTTTGTCCAGTTTCGTGCCAGGGCAGGGGCTGGAAGCCCCTGAACCGGTTTGAACTGGGTATGCACAGGGACACCAAATGTGCCCCCAGTGCAGGACTTCAAAGCACCAGAGAGTGCTCCCGCCCAGCCCCAATACACATTATCCTGTCTGGGGAGGTGGTTACACCTCCCTTGGACAGGAAACCTATTGTCCAGGCCTCCCCTGCCGGAGTTTCAGTCAGCAGCAGGAGGCCAGACCCGTGTCTGTGGCAGTGGCATCCATTTTGTGATGCCAGGGCTCTGTAAAGAAGTTACCGGGTAGGCCGGTGTGTACATGTCTCTCCTCTAGAAGGGTGGAATGCTACCCCGCCGCCAGAACTGGCGGGGGGTAGTATTCCAAGATGTTTGACACCAAACACGACATGTTTCCGTGCAGCCATCCCAAAGTTAGCATTTAACGCGAGGTTATAATGCACTTAAGAGTATATGGTCAGGCTGCACTACAAACAGCATCAGAGAAGGGTCTCCGAACGCTGCAGAGGGGCTCTGCTCATGCAGGGGCACCCTCTCACATAAGAACCAAGCACTCTGCCTTCAGGATTGATAAGGCCTGCCATAGGAGTGACTTATAGGTTTATATGTGTGTATATATGTAGTGATATAGGTAACCTATATCACAGTAAGGGGTGCATGCACCACCTTACCCAGGCTGCAGTAGCAGACCTGTGGTGTCATTTTGGCTGGCCTTCCAGGGGTGGCATAATACATGCTTCAGCCCCTGGCAGGCCTCTGGGGTACCTATGCCCTGGGTACATAGTATACCATATACTAGGGACTTATAAGGGCACTCCAGATTCCAATCAGAGATGTACCTAAGGTACATGGAAACCATTTTAGAGAGGAAGCAGCTAGGCTGGGGTTCTGATTAGCAGGGCCCCAGCCAGACTAAAGTCGAAAAACAGTGAAGCATCAGCAAAAGTGGGGGTACCCATGTGAAGCAGATCCTACTCTCCTACACAACCCCCCAAACGTAGGGACATTAAACTAACCTTGTCCAGTTGAGTCTTCATGTTCTAAGTGGAAGTACCTAGAGAGTCCATCTGCATTGGCATGGTTACTCCCAGGTCTATGTTCCACTGTAAAGTCCATCCCCTGTAGGGAAATGGACCACCTAAGCAGTTTGGGGTTTTCACCCTTCATTTGTTTTAGCCATAAGAGGGGCTTATGGTCTGTTTGAACAAGGAAGTGAGTACCAAACAAGTATGGCCTCAACTTCTTCAGAGCCCAGACCACAGCAAAGGCCTCCTCTCAATGGCTGACCAACGTTTCTCTCTAGGGGTCAGCCTTCTGCTAATAAAAGCTACTGGCTGATCCTGACCTTCATCATTCAATTGTGACAGTACAGCCCCTACCCCCAATTCAGATGCATCTGTTTGGACAATGAACTTCTTGGAGTAATCAGGACTCTGTAGAATGGGAGCAGTGCACATGGCCTGCTTCAGGTCATCAAATGCCTTTTGACAGCTAACTGTCCACTGAACCTTTTTGGGCATTTTCTTGGAAGTTAAGTCATTCAGGGGTGTCACTATTGATCCATACCCCTTGACAAATCTCCTATAGTACCCAGTCAGGCCTAAAAGGCTCTCACCTGAGTCTGGGTAGTTGGAGCAGTCCAGTCCATGATGGTCTGGATCTTGCTCTGCAATGGTTGAACCTGGCCTCCACCCACAAGGTGGCCCAGGTACACAACCTGACTCTGCCCTATCTGGCACTTTGTGGCCTTGATAGTTAGGCCTGCTTTCTGCAGGGCCTGCAAAACATTTCTGAGGTGGACCAGGTGATCCTCCCAGGTGGAGCTAAAGACAGCAATATCATCTAGATATGCTGCACTATAGGCTTCCAGACCTGTAAGGACTGTGTTCACCAACCTCTGAAAAGTGGCAGGTGCATTCTTCAATCCAAAGGGCATTACCACAAATTGATAATGCCCACTAGGGGTTGAGAATGCTGTTTTTGGCTTTGCATCATCAGCTAGCCTGATCTGCCAGTAGCCAGCTGTTAGGTCAAATGTGCTTAGATACTTGGCTGAGGCCAAAGTGTCTATTAGCTCATCTGCCCTGGGTATTGGATGGGCATCAGTCCTAGTGACTGCATTGAGACCCCTGTAGTCCACACAAAACCTCATCTCTCTTTCCCACCACTGGTGTGAGGTTTTGGCACAAGGACCACTGGACTAGCCCAAGGGCTATCTGAGGGTTCAATAACTCCCAAATCCAACATCTTCTGGACTTCTGTCCTGATACAGTCCCTGACGTGGTCAGGTTACCTATAAATCTTATTTTTAATAGGCAGACTGTCCCCAGTGTCCACTTCATGAGTGCACCAGGTGGTCTGACTTGGTGTCAGAGAGAATATATGCCTGAACTGATTGAGCACCTGTCTGCAATCAGTTTGCTGCTGGGCAGTGAGGCTGCCTGCCAAGGCTACACCATCCACTGACCCATCATCAGGGTTCTGTGAGAGCAGGTCTGGGAGAGGGTCACTCTCCTCCTCCTGTCCCTCATCAGTTGCCATGAGCAAGCCCATGTCAGCCCTGTCCACATATGGTTTCAATCTGTTGACATGGAGAACCCTGTGGGGACTCCTGGGAGTTCCTAGGTCTACTAAATATTTAACCTCCCCCTTCTGTTCAACAATGGTGTGGGGTCCACTCCATTTGTCTTGGAGAGCTGCTGGGGCCACTGGCTCCAACACCCACACCTTCTGTCCTGGCTGGTAAACAGTCAGTACAGCCTTTGGTCATGCCAGGCTTTTTGGAGTTCCTGGCTAGCCTCAAGGTTTTTAGTTGCCTTTTTCATGTACTCAGCCATCCTGGAGCGGAGACCAAGTACATAGTCCACTATGTCCTGCTTTGGGGGCTTGAGAGGTAACTTCCATCCTTCCTTCACCAGGCACAATGGACCCCTGACAGGGTGACCAAACAAAAGTTCAAAAGGGCTGTAGCCAACCCCTTTGAGGCACCTCCCTGTATGCAAATAAAAGGCAGGGCAAGAGTATGTCCCATCTTCGCCTAAGCTTCTCTGGGAGCCCTTTAATCATGCCCTTCAAGGTTTTGTTGAATCTCTCAACTAAACCATTGCATTGTGGGTGATAGGGTGTGGTGAACTTGTAAGTCACTCCACACTCCTTCCACATTGCTTTCAAGTATCCAGACATAAAGTTGGCACCCCTGTCTGATACAACCTCCTTAGGGAAGCCCACTCTTGAGAAAATTCCCAGGAGGGCTCTTGCCACTACAGGTGCTGTAGTGGTCCTAAGGGGAATAGCCTCTGGGTACCTGGTGGCATGGTCCACCACCACCAGGATAAACCTGTGCCCAGATGCTGTTTGGGGATCCATGGGACCAACAATGTCAATCCCCACCCTTTCAAAGGGAACCCCCACCACAGGTAGTGGTATCAGGGGGCCTTTGTAGTGCCACCTGCCTTGCCACTGGCCTGGCAGGTTACACAGGAGCGACAAAACTCCTTGGTGTCTTCAGACATGTGGGGCCAGTGAAAGTGAGGGACAATTCTGTCCCAAGTCTTGTTCTGGCCCAGGTGACCTGCTAAAGGAATGTCATGGGCTAGGGTCAATAGGAAGCCCCTGAACTTCAGAGGTATAACCAACCTCCTGGTGGCACCAGGCTTGGGGTCTCTACACTCTGAGTACAAGAGTCCATCATCCCAATACACTGTATGGGGACCACTAGCTTTCCCAGCAGCCTCAGCAGCAGCTTGCTGTCTGAGGGGTTCAAGAGAGGGGCAGCTCTGCTGCTCCTGGCTCAGATCTGCCCTGGAAGGGCCCCTGTCCCCAAGAACTCAACCTGATCAGGCTCAAGCTCCTCTGGGACAGTTCCTTCCTCAGGACTGAGATCATCTCCCTGAAGAGACTGATCTTCCTTCTGAGCCAAGGGGGAAGGCACTGCCTTTACCCTACTACTCCTCCTCTTGGATGGCACTTGGTCCATTGTTCCAGGATCCAAGGCCTGTTCAGTGTTAGGCATTTTGCTCTGTGACCTGGTCACAGCAAACACATCTGCAGGGATGCCCAGCATTTCTGCATGGGTCCTGAGCTCCACTTCTGCCCAAGCTGAAGTTTCTAGATCATTGCCAAGCAAGCATTCAACTGGTAGGTCTGCACTTACCACAACCTTCTTAAGGCCAGTTACCCCTCCCCAGGAGAAGTTAACAACTGCCAGAGTATGGTCTGTTCTGACATTGCTAGCATTGGTCACTTGGTACATTTCACCAAGTATAATCTGCCCAGGATCCACAAGATCTTGTGTCACCATGGTGACACTTGCTCCTGTGTCCCTAAATGCCAAAGCCTCTTTTCCATTTATTAGTGGCTGTTGCCTGTACTTGCCCAGATTACTGGGACTCACAGAGGAGGTCACATCCATGCCTCCATCACAGACTAGGACAGCCTAAGTGAGTTCTCTGACTAGGCCAGAGCTCATCTCAGTACCCAGGGTCAACCCTACTAAACCCTTGGCTTGTGTACTCCCACCACCAATTGTAACTGCACTAGGGGGAACAGGTGCCTTAGGGGCATTGGTGGGGGCTGGAAAAGAGTCTTTGGACTTGGTGCATTCACTGGTCCAGTGTGTCTTTTGCTTACAGACTTTGCACCATGGTTTCTTTTGGCCTTTCCCTTTGTTAGACTGTGAATCCCCACCTGAAGAAGATTTTTGGGGGCCTTGTGAAGACTTCTTGTCTTTACCCTTCTCCCCACCCTTGTCAGAGTTCTTAGAATCTTGCTTCTTGGGATCACCACCTTGGTTCTGTACCTTCTGCCTCACCCTGGTTCTGACCTATTTGTCTGCCTTCTTTCCCAATTCTTGGGGAGAGGTCAGATCAGAGTCCACCAGGTACTGATGCAACAGCTGATTTTGACAGTTATTAAGAATCTGCTCCCTCATGATAAGATTGTACAATCCTTTGAAGTCACATACCTTACTGCCCACTAACCAACCTTCCAGAGCCTTAGCAGAACAATCAACAAAGTCCACCCAGTCTTGATTCTGTGCCTTTTGGGTATCTCTGAACTTTAACCTGTATTGTTCAGTTGTTAGGCCAAACCCATCAATCAATGCACTTTTCAAGACTGGATAATTATCAGCATCCTCTTCTCTAACAGAGAGGAGCTTATCTCTACCTTTGTCTGCAAAGGAGAGCCACAAGATTGCTGCCCACTGCTCCTGAGGGACCCTCTGTACTTTACAGGCCCTCTCCAGTGCAGAAATCCATTTGTGGATGTCATCCCCACTCTGGTAGGGAGGGACAATCTTGCTCAGGTTTCTATGGTCATAAGACCTTTCCCTATCTCTGGGGAAATGGCTGCCACCATGGGACTCTAGTCCCAACTTTTTTCTTTGCCTTTCAAGCTCTAGGGACTCCCTGTCTATAGCCAACTGCTCTCTTCTGAGTCTCAACTGAGCTTCTCCATACTTGAGTAGTCTCTCTTTCCTCTCACTGGAGGATCCCCTCCTATGAGAGGAAACAGAGGTCCCTACTGAGGTGTCAGAATGGTTAGACTCCTGAGAAGGAGATCTGGACCTTCTAGGCACACTCACAACTCTTCCTGGTGGGACAAAGGGGAGGTCATTCTGATCCTCCTCCTCATCTACAGGAGGAGCTGGATTTTCCAGGTCAAGGTCATTGTCACCTTCCTGGCCAGTTTCAGAGGGGGGTCCTGGGTTTCTTCACCCCTGACCCCTTCATCTTCTGCCCCACCCTCTCTGCCTACCCCTTCAGACCCTGTACCTTAGGTACCCTTAGTGGTTTTCAGTTGATCAATTCAATTGAGATTATCTGGTAAAACAATAGCAAGCTGGAATCCCACACGCTGCACACCAATGTGAGACGTTGGCCTGGTATATGCTGTCCACTAATTATAGTGGGCACCTTGCACCAGTCCAAACAACCCCTTATTGGAGATAGGTTAAAGACAACCTTTATTGAAAGCTATCCTAGTGGTAGCTATGGAGAGCAGCCTTCAGGCTAAGTCTTGAAGGTATGTAAAGCAGCTTGTTTTACCAGTCTATAATCTCTTGCGTGACCAAATGAAAGAGGACCACACCAAGTATTTATATAAAATATATGTATTTAGTCTTAAACACACCCCTCTAGTCTCTTTATGAGGCTAGAGTTCGAATTACATAAGTTACAAGTCAGTTATCAACAGTAATAGCACAAATACACGTTTGAGCCCTAGGGGCGTACCAAACCATATACCAATAAAGTGGTATAAGAACCACAACTGAGCTAGACACAAGGCCTAGAGCCTGTAGAAGTGCTTGGACCCCAAGGAACCACCCAAGGTAGTGACACAGGGGACCCAGGGGGGACGCGTGCAGTGTGAGAACACAGCCGCGAGCCACCGTTAACTTCTATGGGGAAAGTCGCGGTTGGATTTTTAAAAGGAAAGGACACTTAGAGGAGGACATGGAGCAAATCCCTTTAGAACTAGGCAGTTCTAGAGTCAATACCCACGGGAGCACCGGAGTACTCGAGTTACCTCACCCAGGGAAGCCGGGTGCATAGGTGTCTTTTGTCGTCGGGTTTCGTCGTCGTTTTCAATGGCGATCTGCTGCAGCAGGCTGCTGGCGGCCAAGTCGAAAGTGTCCGGGTGGATCCAAGGGTGGATCGAAGATCTGAAGAACCTGAAAGCAGAGGGGACAGAGTCTGGGTCACTAGCCAGTGACCAGGAAGGCGATGAGCGGATGCCCAACGATGTCGGGTGCTTCAGGTAGGTTGACGGTCATCTTGACTCTTCAGCCACGAGGTCCAGGAGGCGTCAACGATGACCAGGAGCTGGATTCTAGCTTTCTCACGATGTCTGTCGATTGCTGAGGTGTCGGGGACCGGATTGGACCCAACAAGCCTTGGCAAAGACAAGTCACGTGGAAACAGAGAAAGGACATTGGTGCAGACCAGCAAGGTCTGAGGGACTCACCCAGCGAGGGTACGTCAGGGCACGCCAGGAGCAACCAGGGAAGCTCAAGCAGAAGAAGATTTGCCTTCGGGAGGGCCCACTATCCAACGGACTAGCAACCGCGAAGGAGCCTCGAGTGGACGCACTTGGAGCTGGCTCACAGGACACTCGTGGAGTGGAGGCCAGTGATCTTTGGTGCAGTCGGTGCTGGAGGTGGGGGCTACTTGTAGCCCAAAGCACAACTTCGTGGGATACCAGGAAGAGGATGCACTTGCAAAAGTTCTTGGTGTCCAGGGGTCATGGTTCCACGTTACCCACAACAGCTATGGGCCTCAGCTTCGCTGGGGACTCAGGGCAGCCTCAGAGAAGTCTGGAAATCCAACTCTGGTGTTGCAAAGGCTTCGGCGTCTGGTGGGAGCTTCAGCTATGCAGACCGGACAATTGCTCTTAGGTGCCTGCCAAGCAGGGGAGTCACTCCTTGACCCCAAGGGAGATTCTTCAGTCCTCTAATCTTGAAGTAGAGCGTCGAAGGTCCAGGATTCAGTGTCAGAGTTTCGTCCAGGGTAATCTAAAGTCCTAAGGACTGGGGTCCCATACTTATACTAAGGTAGGGGGTTGGACATACTCTGGGGACCGACCTATGGGAGGGTCAGGGAAGAGGGGTGGTTACACCCATTCCCTTTGTCCAGTTTCGCACCAGAGCAGGGGCAGGTAGCCCCTGCAACCGGTTTGAACTGGGCTATGCACAGGGACACCAAATGTGCCCCCAGTGCAGGACTTCAAAGCACCAGAGAGTGCTCCCGCCCAGCACCAATACACATTATCCTGTCTGGGGAGGTGGTTACACCTCCCTTGGACAGGAAACCTATTGTCCAGGCCTCCCCTCCCGGAGTTTCAGTCAGCAGCAGGAGGCCAGACCCGTGTCTGGGGCAGTGGCATCCATTTTGTGATGCCAGGGCTCTGTAAAGAAGTTACCGGGTAGGCCGGTGTGTACATGTCTCTCCCTCTAGAAGGGTGGAATGCTACCCCCGCCGCCAGAACTGGCGGGGGGGGGGTAGTATTCCAAGATGTTTGACACCAAACACGACATGTTTCCGTGCAGCCATCCCAAAGTTAGCATTTAACGCGAGGTTATAATGCACTTAAGAGTATATGGTCAGGCTGCACTACAAACAGCATCAGAGAAGGGTCTCCGAACGCTGCAGAGGGGCTCTACTCATGCAGGGGCACCCTCTCACATAAGAACCAAGCACTCTGCCTTCAGGATTGATAAGGCCTGCCATAGGAGTGACTTATAGCTTTATATGTGTGTATATGTAGTGATATAGGTAACCTATATCACAGTAAGGGGTTGTGAGAAGTTGGCCTGGTATATGCTGTCCACTAGTTAAAGTGGACACCTTGCACCAGTACAATTCGACTCTTATGGTAGGTAGGTTTAAGACAACCTTTAAAGAAAGCTATCCTAGTGGTAGCTGTGGAGAGCAGCCTTCAGGCTAAGTCTTGGAGGAATGTAAAGCAGCTTGTTTTACCACACAATCTCCTGAATCACCAAATGAAAAGACACCACACAGGTATATATATCAAATATATATGTATTTATTACTAAACAACTCTATACTAATCTCTTATGAGATTAGAAGTCAGGAACATATGTACAAATCAACGTTTCACAATCAGTTAAGCACAAATATGGCTGGGGCTCTAGGGGCGTACCAGACCATATACTAAAAAAGAGACTTAAGAACAACGACTTGCAAAGGGACAAGGCCTAGGGCCTTCCGAAGTGCTGGGGCCTCACAAAACCACCCAAGGTAGGTAAGTAAAGGACCCACGGGGGATGCGTGCAGTGAGTGAACACAGGCGCGGATCGCCGTTGACTTCAATGGTGCAATTCGCGGTTGGAAATTAAGAGTTTCAGGGCACTTCGGGAGTAGCTACAAGCAAGTCACTTACAGGGTAAGTAGTCCTAGGGCCAACACCCACAGGAGCACCGTAGTGCTGGAGTTACCTCACCCAGGGAAGACGGGTGCATAGGTGTCCTTTGGTGTCGGGTCGCGGCGTCGTTTCAATGGGAGCCAATGAAGACTTGCTGCTTGCGACGACAGGAGAAGTGTCCGGTGGAATCCAAGCCTGGATTTGGAAGAAGGAAGACCTGAAAGCAGAGGGGACAGTGTTCAAAGTCACATGGCAGTGACCCGGGGCAAGGAAGATGAATGCCCACCGTCGTCGACAGATTCAGATCGTTCACGGGTGTCTTGACTCTTCGACCACGAGGTCCAGGTGATGTCGATGACAACTAGGAGCTGGATTCGGTGTGTCTCACAAAGTCTGCAGCTTACTGAGGTGTCGGCGACCCGATTGGAGCCAACAAGCCTTGGTAACAGCAAGTCTTGTGGAAAGGACAAAAAGTCAACGGTGCAGACCAGCAAGGTCTGGGGGAATCACCCAGCGACGGTAGGTCAGGGCAGGCATGGAGCAACCAGGGAAGGCCTTTGGTTTTGTAGAAAAGTCTTCAGAGGACCCACAAGCCGGCTGGCAAGGATTTGCAAAGACGCCTTGGAAGGATTCACTCAACAGGGGCCCACGGTCACTCGGGACGGTGTAGGCCTCTGATCTTGGGAGGGGTCTCTGCTAGAGGCTGGGACCACATGTGGTCCAAAGCACAAGTTCGTAGAACATCGTGAAGGGGTTGCACTTGAAAATAGTGCACGATACCCAGGGACTGCGGTTCCTCGTCACTCGTGGGGTCCACTGGCCTCAGCTTTGCTGGGAACTAACGATGGCCTTGGAGAAGTCAGGAAATCCTCATCTTGGGTTGCAGGGACTTCGGGCTCTGGCGGGAGTGGCGTAGTTTGCGACCGTCATTGCAGTTTTTGGTGCCTGCCAAGCAGGGGAGTCACTCCTTGACTCCAAGGGAGATTCTTCAGTCTTCCAGAGGTAGTGGAACGTCGAAGGTCCGGGATTCTTCTTTAGAGCGTCGTTCAGGGATATCTAGTTTGCAATGCACAGGGTCCCCATCTTATACTAAAAGGAAGGGAGGGACTAGCTCTATGACCCCACCTATGGGAGGGTCAGGGGAGTGGGTGGCTACACCCACTTCCCTTTGTCCAGTTTCGCGCCAGAGCAGGGGCAGGTAGCCCCTGAGTCGGTTTGAATTGGTGTATGCACAGAGGAGCCTCCTGCTCCCCCAGTGCAGGACTTCAAACCACTCTAGGAGTGCACCCACCCAGCCCCAATACACTAAACCCTGTCTGGGAGGTGGTCACACCCCCCTGCAACAGGATACCTATTGTTGGGCCTCCTCCACTGCGAGTTTCGGTCATCAGCAGGAGGGCAGCCCAGTTTCTGTGACTGGTGGCATCCATTTTGTGATGCCAGGGCTCTTCAGGATTCTACCGCGTTTCCACAGTAGGTACATGTCTATCCCTCTAGAAGGGTGGGATCATACTCCCACACCAGTTACTGGTGTGGGGGTATGATTCCAAAGTGTTTGACACCAAACACGACATGTTTTGATGCAGCCATTCCAAAGTTAGCATTAACCGCGAGGTTATAATCCACTTAAGAGTATATGGTTTGACCGCATTCACAAACAGCCCCAGAGAATAGACTCTGAGAGCTGCAGAGGGGCCCTGCTCAGGCAGAGGCACCCTCTCACATAGAAACTAAGCACCCTGCCCTCAGGATTGATAGGGACTGCCTTAGGGGTGAGTGATAAGTTTAAATGTGTGTGCAGGAGAGATATAGGGGACCTATATCTCAGTGAGGAGTGCTAGCACCTCCTCACCCAGGCTGTAGTAGCAGGCCTGTGGTGTCAGATTTAGTCTGCTTCCCAGGGGGGGCATAATACCTGCTTCAGCCCCTGGTAGGCCTGTGAAGTACCTATGCCCTTGGTACCTAAGGTACCATATACTAGGGACTCATAAGGTACCACAGTATCCAATCACTAGTGCACCTAGAGTGCACTCCAAGTTGTTTAGAGAGAACAGAGAGGCTGGGGCCCTGATTGGCAGGGTCCCAGCCAGACTATAGCCAGAAACCAGTGTAAACATCAGAAAAAAGTGGGGGCAACATAAGAGGCAGATCCTACTCTCCTACACAACCCCCCAAACGCAGGGGACACTAAACTAACCTTGACCAGTTGAGTCTTCGTGTTCTAAATGGAAATACCTTGAGAGTCCATCTGCATTGGCATGTTGGGTCCCAGGTCTTGTATTGGCCCAAGTGAAATGCCAAAGGGATATCATGTGCTAGGGTCAAGAGGAACCCCCTAAACTTCTGAGGTATTCCCAACCTCCTGGTGGCTCCAGGGGCTGGATCTCTACCCTCAGAATATAGGAGTCCCTCATCCCAATAAACTTTATGGGACCCACTAGCACTCCCAGCAGCCTCAGCAGCAGCCTGCTGTCTGAGGGGTTCAAGAGAGGGGCAGCACTGTTGCTCCTTACTCAGATCTTCCCTAGAAGAGCCCCCTGCCCCCAAGAACTCAACCTGATCAGGCTCAAGTCCCTCTGGGGCAGTTCCTTCTTCAGGATCTGCTCCTCCTCCCTTGAGAGGGGAATCTGTGATCTGAGACAGAGTGGAAGGCACTGCCTTAACCCTACTGCTCCTCTTCTTGGGAAGCATCTGGTCCATAGTTTCAGGATCCAGAGCTGGTTCAGTGTCATGCATTTTAGCCTGTGACCTGGTCACAGCAAATACCTCTGCAGGGATGCCCAACATCTCAGCATGAGTCCATAACTCTACTTCAGACCAGGCTGAAGTCTCTAGATCATTGTCCAATAGACATTCTACAGGGAGGTCTGCACTGACTACAACCTCCTTGAGGCCAGTTACCCCTCCCCAGGAGAAATTCACAACTGCCAGACTGTGGTTGGTTCTGGCATTGCTTGCATTGGTCACCTGGTACATTTCGCCCAGGATGATCTGGCCAGGGTCCACAAGATCCTCTGTCACCATGGTGACACTAGCACCTGTGTCCCTGAATGCCAAAGCCTGTTTGCCATTTATTACAGGCTGCTGTTTGTATTTGCCCAGATTACTGGGGCTCACTAGGAAGGACATATCAAGGTCTCCATCACAAATCAGCAATGCCTGAGTGGGTACTCTGACTAGGCCAGAGTCCACTTCAGAACCCAGGGTCAACCCTACTACACCCTTATTCTGAGTACCACCTCCACCAGTAGCTGAACTAGGGGGAACAGTTGCCTTAGGGGCAGGAGTGGTGGTGGTTTGGTCTTTGGACTTGGTACAATCAGAAGTCCAGTGCCCTTTCTGTTTACAGAATTTGCACCAGGGCTTCTTTTGGCCTTTTCCCTTGTTGGACTGTGACTCCCCACCAGATGCAGATTTTGGGGGCCCTTGTGAAGACTTCTGGTCTTTTGACTTATCCCCACTTTTCTCAGAGCCCTTAGAATCCTGCTTCTTTGTGTCACCCCCTTGGTTCTGGGTTTTCTGCCTCACCCTGGTTCTGACCCACTTGTCTGCCTTCTTTCCCAAGTCTTGGGGAGAGGTCAGATCTGAGTCCACCAGGTATTGATGCAACAACTGGTTCTGGCAATTATTAAGGATCTGTTCTCTCATCATTAGATTATACAATCCCTTGAAATCAGTAACCCTACTGCCAACCAGCCAACCCTCCAGAGCCTTGGTTGCACAATCTACAAAGTCAGTCCAGTCCTGAGTCTGTGCCTTCTGGGTGTCTCTGAACTTCAACCTGTACTGCTCAGTGGTTAAGCCAAACCCATCTATCAGTGCACTCTTCAGGACTTCATAGTCATCAGGATCCTCTTCTCTAACAGTGAGGAGCTTGTCTCTACCTTTATCTGAAAAGGAGAGCCACAAGATTGCTGCCCACTGCTTTTGGGGGACCTGTTGTACTCTACAGGCCCTTTCCATAGCAGTTAACCACTTATGGATATCATCCCCTCTCTGGTAGGGAGGAACAACCTTGCTCAGGTTCCTATGGTCTGGAATATTTTCTCTGCCTCTAGAGACACTGTTGCTGCCACCAGGGGGTTCTAACCCCTCTCTTCTAGAAGCTCTCTGGAGCTCAAGGGCTTCTCTATCTAATGCCAACTGCTTGGTTTTGAGGGCAAATCTTGCTTCCTCATACTGCAGCAGTTTGTACATTCTGTCAGAGGAGGTCTCTCTTCTTGGGAAGTAGGAGTTCCTCTGGTGGACAGATTCCCTGCCAGAGTGATAGGAGTGGTCAGATTCCCTAGAAAGGGACCTAGGCCTCTCCTCCACTCTGTCAGTTCTCTTAGAGAGAATTCCTCTGTCCTGTTCAGACCCCTTGGGGCCTGGCCCTACAACCACAGAGTCTTGGTCAACCTGATGTTCATCATCTGACCCAGACACTGTAATTGACCCACTCACTGATTCAGACCCATTAGCTCCTAGAGCTAATCTAAGATCATCTGCTGTCAGCAGATCTATCAGGTGTAGTGTGGAGGGACTCTGTCCTATCTTCAGGTGCCTTGCAGTACACATGGCTTTCAAGTCAAAGAAAGTCATGTCCTTATACTGAGGCTGAGTGGATCCACTGTGTCCACCCCTTAAGGACATTCTAGTGTTGTGCAGTGTTGTACTACCTACACTAGTTTGTGGCCTACTGATACTAGCTTGAGCTGTAGAAAGGGTGTGCTATCCCTTGGCACACAGCTCTAAGTTCAGTAGAACTTATTGATACTAAGCTTGACTTTATATGTACCTCGAGTACCTATAGTGGTTTTCAGTTAGTAATTCAAATAGAGATTTTCTGGTAAAACAATAGCAAGCTGGAATCCCACACGCTGCCACCAATGTGAGAAGTTGGCCTGGTATATGCTGTCCACTAGTTAAAGTGGACACCTTGCACCAGTACAATTCGACTCTTATGGTAGGTAGGTTTAAGACAACCTTTAAAGAAAGCTATCCTAGTGGTAGCTGTGGAGAGCAGCCTTCAGGCTAAGTCTTGGAGGAATGTAAAGCAGCTTGTTTTACCACACAATCTCCTGAATCACCAAATGAAAAGACACCACACAGGTATATATATCAAATATATATGTATTTATTACTAAACAACTCTCTACTAATCTCTTATGAGATTAGAAGTCAGGAATATATGTACAAATCAACGTTTCACAATCAGTTAAGCACAAATATGGCTGGGGCCCTAGGGGCGTACCAGACCATATACTAAAAAGAGACTTAAGAACAACGACTTGCAAAGGGACAAGGCCTAGGGCCTTCCGAGGTGCTGGGGCCTCACGAAACCACCCAATGTAGGTAAGTAAAGGACCCACGGGGGACGCGTGCAGTGAGTGAACACATGCGCGGATCGCCGTTGACTTCAATGGGGCAAGTCGCGGTGGGAAA
This sequence comes from Calotriton arnoldi, assembly GCA_963921515.1. Lineage (NCBI taxonomy): Eukaryota > Metazoa > Chordata > Amphibia > Caudata > Salamandridae > Calotriton > Calotriton arnoldi. The sequence continues at coordinate 1,498,357 of CAWUFW010000323.1, read as the reverse complement.
TTAAGAGTTTCAGGGCACTTCGGGAGAAGCTACAAGCAAGTCACTTACAGGGTAAGTAGTTCTAGGGCCAACACCCACAGGAGCACTGTAGTGCTGGAGTTACCTCACCCAGGGAAGCCGGGTGCATAGGTGTCCTTTGGTGTCGGGTCGCGGCGTTGTTTTCAATGGGAGCCAATGAAGACTTGCTGCTTGCGACGACAGAAGTGTCCGGTGGAATCCAAGCCTGGATTCGGAAGAAGGAAGACCTGAAAGCAGAGGGGACAGTGTTCAAAGTCACTTGGCAGTTACCCGGGGCAAGGAAGATGAATGCCCACCGTCGTCGACAGATTCAGGTCGTTCACAGGTGTCTTGACTCTTCGACCATGAGGTCCAGGCGACGTTGATGACAACCAGGAGCTGGATTCGGCGTGTTCCACGAAGTCTGCAGCTTACTGAGGTGTTGACCACCCGATTGGAGCCAACAAGCCTTGGTAACAGCAAGTCTCATGGAAAGGACAAAAAGTCAACGGTGCAGACCAGCAAAGTCTGGGGGACTCACCCAGCGAGGGTAGGTCAGGGCAGGCCTGGAGCACCCAGGGGAGCCCTTTGGGTTTGTAGAAAAGTCTTCAGAGGACCCACAAGCCGGCTGGCAAGGGATCGCAAAGACGCCTCGGGAGGATTCACTCAACAGGGGCCCACAGTCACTCAGGACGGGGTAGGCCTCTGATCTTGGGAGGGTTCTCTGCTAGAGGCTGGGACCATATGTGTTCCAAAGCACAGGTTCGTAAAAAGTCGTGAAGGGGTTGCACTCGAAAATAGTGCACAGTACCCAGGGACTGCGGTTCCTCATCATTCATGGGTCCACTGGCCTCAGCTTCACTGGGGACTCACGATGGCCTTGGAGAAGTCAGGAAATCCTCGTCTTGGGCTGCAGGGAATTCGGGCTCCGGCGGGAGCGGCATAGTTTGCAACCGTCGTTGCAGTTTTTGGTGCCTGTCAAGCAGGGGAGTCACTCCTTGACTCCAAGGGAGATTCTTCAGTCTTCCAGAGGTAGTGGAACATCGAAGGTCCGGGATTCTTCTTTAGAGTGTCGTCCAGGGATATCTAGTTTGCAATGCACAGGTTCCCCATCTTATACTAAAAGGAAGGGAGGGACTAGCTCTATGACCCCACCTATGGGAGGGTCAGGGGAGTGGGTGGCTACACCCACTTCCCTTTGTCCAGTTTCGCGCCAGAGCAGGGGCAGGTAGCCCCTGAGCCGGTTTGAACTGGTGTATGCACAGAGGAGCCTCCTGCTCCCCCAGTGCAGGACTTCAAAGCACTCTAGGAGTGCACCCACCCAGCCCCAATACACTAAACCCTGTCTGGGAGGTGGTCACACCCCCTGCGACAGGATACCTATTGTTGGGCCTCCTCCACTGCGAGTTTCGGTCATCAGCAGGAGGGCAGCCCAGTGTCTGTGACTGGTGGCATCCATTTTGTGATGCCAGGGCTCTTCAGGATTCTACCGCGTTTCCACAGTAGGTACATGTCTATCCCTCTAGAAGGGTGGGATAATACTCCCACACCAGTTACTGGTGTGGGGGTATGATTCCAAAGTGTTTGACACCAAACACGACATGTTTTGATGCAGCCATTCCAAAGTTAGCATTAACCGCGAGGTTATAATGCACTTAAGGGTATATGGTTTGACCGCATTCACAAACAGCCCCAGAGAATAGACTCTGAGAGCTGCAGAGGGGCCCTGCTCAGGCAGAGGCACCCTCTCACATAGAAACTAAGCACCCTGCCCTCAGGATTGATAGGGCCTGCCTTAGGGGTGACTGATAAGTTTAAATGTGTGTGCAGGAGAGATATAGGGGACATATATCTCAATGAGGAGTGCTAGCACCTCCTCACCCAGGCTGCAGTAGCAGGCCTGTGGTGTCAGATTTAGTCTGCTTCCCAGGGGGGCATAATACCTGCTTCAGCCCCTGGTAGGCCTGTGAAGTACCTATGCCCTTGGTACCTAAGGTACCATATACTAGGGACTCATAAGGTACCACAGTATCCAATCACTAGTGCACCTAGAGTGCACTCCAAGTTGTTTAGAGAGAACAGAGAGGCTGGGGCCCTGATTGGCAGGGTCCCAGCCAGACTATAGCCAGAAACCAGTGTAAACATCAGAAAAAAGTGGGGGCAACATAAGAGGCAGATCCTACTCTCCTACACAACCCCCCAAACGCAGGGACACTAAACTAACCTTGACCAGTTGAGTCTTCGTGTTCTAAATGGAAATACCTTGAGAGTCCATCTGCATTGGCATGTTGGGTCCCAGGTCTTGTTTTGGCCCAAGTGACCTGCCAAAGGGATATCATGTGCTAGGGTCAAGAGGAACCCCTAAACTTCTGAGGTATTCCCAACCTCCTGGTGGCTCCAGGGGCTGGATCTCTACCCTCAGAATATAGGAGTCCCTCATCCCAATAAACTTTATGGGACCCACTAGCACTCCCAGCAGCCTCAGCAGCAGCCTGCTGTCTGAGGGTTCAAGAGAGGGGCAGCACTGTTGCTCCTTACTCAGATCTTCCCTAGAAGGGCCCCCTGCCCCCAAGAACTCAACCTGATCAGGCTCAAGTCCCTCTGGGGCAGTTCCTTCTTCAGGATCTGCTCCTCCTCCCTTGAGAGGGGAATCTGTGATCTGAGACAGAGTGGAAGGCACTGCCTTAACCCTACTGCTCCTCTTCTTGGGAAGCATCTGGTCCATAGTTTCAGGATCCAGAGCTGGTTCAGTGTCATGCATTTTAGCCTGTGACCTGGTCACAGCAAATACCTCTGCAGGGATGCCCAACATCTCAGCATGAGTCCATAACTCTACTTCAGACCAGGCTGAAGTCTCTAGATCATTGTCCAATAGACATTCTACAGGGAGGTCTGCACTGACTACAACCTCCTTGAGGCCAGTTACCCCTCCCCAGGAGAAATTCACAACTGCCAGACTGTGGTTGGTTCTGGCATTGCTTGCATTGGTCACCTGGTACATTTCGCCCAGGATGATCTGGCCAGGGTCCACAAGATCCTCTGTCACCATGGTGACACTAGCACCTGTGTCCCTGAATGCCAAAGCCTGTTTGCCATTTATTACAGGCTGCTGTTTGTATTTGCCCAGATTACTGGGGCTCACTAGGAAGGACATATCAAGGTCTCCATCACAAATCAGCAATGCCTGAGTGGGTACTCTGACTAGGCCAGAGTCCACTTCAGAACCCAGGGTCAACCCTACTACACCCTTATTCTGAGTACCACCTCCACCAGTAGCTGAACTAGGGGAACAGTTGCCTTAGGGGCAGGAGTGGTGGTGGTTTGGTCTTTGGACTTGGTACAATCAGAAGTCCAGTGCCCTTTCTGTTTACAGAATTTGCACCAGGGCTTCTTTTGGCCTTTTCCCTTGTTGGACTGTGACTCCCCACCAGATGCAGATTTTGGGGGCCCTTGTGAAGACTTCTGGTCTTTTGACTTATCCCCACTTTTCTCAGAGCCCTTAGAATCCTGCTTCTTTGTGTCACCCCCTTGGTTCTGGGTTTTCTGCCTCACCCTGGTTCTGACCCACTTGTCTGCCTTCTTTCCCAAGTCTTGGGGAGAGGTCAGATCTGAGTCCACCAGGTATTGATGCAACAACTGGTTCTGGCAATTATTAAGGATCTGTTCTCTCATCATTAGATTATACAATCCCTTGAAATCAGTAACCCTACTGCCAACCAGCCAACCCTCCAGAGCCTTGGTTGCACAATCTACAAAGTCAGTCCAGTCCTGAGTCTGTGCCTTCTGGGTGTCTCTGAACTTCAACCTGTACTGCTCAGTGGTTAAGCCAAACCCATCTATCAGTGCACTCTTCAGGACTTCATAGTCATCAGGATCCTCTTCTCTAACAGTGAGGAGCTTGTCTCTACCTTTATCTGAAAAGGAGAGCCACAAGATTGCTGCCCACTGCTTTTGGGGGACCTGTTGTACTCTACAGGCCCTTTCCATAGCAGTTAACCACTTATGGATATCATCCCCTCTCTGGTAGGGAGGAACAACCTTGCTCAGGTTCCTATGGTCTGGAATATTTTCTCTGCCTCTAGAGACACTGTTGCTGCCACCAGGGGTTCTAACCCCTCTCTTCTAGAAGCTCTCTGGAGCTCAAGGGCTTCTCTATCTAATGCCAACTGCTTGGTTTTGAGGGCAAATCTTGCTTCCTCATACTGCAGCAGTTTGTACATTCTGTCAGAGGAGGTCTCTCTTCTTGGGAAGTAGGAGTTCCTCTGGTGGACAGATTCCCTGCCAGAGTGATAGGAGTGGTCAGATTCCCTAGAAAGGGACCTAGGCCTCTCCTCCACTCTGTCAGTTCTCTTAGAGAGAATTCCTCTGTCCTGTTCAGACCCCTTGGGGCCTGGCCCTACAACCACAGAGTCTTGGTCAACCTGATGTTCATCATCTGACCCAGACACTGTAATTGACCCACTCACTGATTCAGACCCATTAGCTCCTAGAGCTAATCTAAGATCATCTGCTGTCAGCAGATCTATCAGGTGTAGTGTGGAGGGACTCTGTCCTATCTTCAGGTGCCTTGCAGTACACATGGCTTTCAAGTCAAAGAAAGTCATGTCCTTATACTGAGGCTGAGTGGATCCACTGGGTCCACCCCTTAAGGACATTCTAGTGTTGTGCAGTGTTGTACTACCTACACTAGTTTGTGGCCTACTGATACTAGCTTGAGCTGTAGAAAGGGTGTGCTATCCCTTGGCACACAGCTCTAAGTTCAGTAGAACTTATTGATACTAAGCTTGACTTTATATGTACCTCGAGTACCTATAGTGGTTTTCAGTTAGTAATTCAAATAGAGATTTTCTGGTAAAACAATAGCAAGCTGGAATCCCACACGCTGCCACCAATGTGAGAAGTTGGCCTGGTATATGCTGTCCACTAGTTAAAGTGGACACCTTGCACCAGTACAATTCGACTCTTATGGTAGGTAGGTTTAAGACAACCTTTAAAGAAAGCTATCCTAGTGGTAGCTGTGGAGAGCAGCCTTCAGGCTAAGTCTTGGAGGAATGTAAAGCAGCTTGTTTTACCACACAATCTCCTGAATCACCAAATGAAAAGACACCACACAGGTATATATATCAAATATATATGTATTTATTACTAAACAACTCTCTACTAATCTCTTATGAGATTAGAAGTCAGGAATATATGTACAAATCAACGTTTCACAATCAGTTAAGCACAAATATGGCTGGGGCCCTAGGGGCGTACCAGACCATATACTAAAAAAGAGACTTAAGAACAACGACTTGCAAAGGGACAAGGCCTAGGGCCTTCCGAGGTGCTGGGGCCTCACGAAACCACCCAATGTAGGTAAGTAAAGGACCCACGGGGGACGCGTGCAGTGAGTGAACACATGCGCGGATCGCCGTTGACTTCAATGGGGCAAGTCGCGGTGGGAAATTAAGAGTTTCAGGGCACTTCGGGAGTAGCTACAAGCAAGTCACTTACAGGGTAAGTAGTTCTAGGGCCAACACCCACAGGAGCACTGTAGTGCTGGAGTTACCTCACCCAGGGAAGCCGGGTGCATAGGTGTCCTTTGGTGTCGGGTCGCGGCGTTGTTTTCAATGGGAGCCAATGAAGACTTGCTGCTTGCGACGACAGAAGTGTCCGGTGGAATCCAAGCCTGGCTTCGGAAGAAGGAAGACCTGAAAGCAGAGGGGACAGTGTTCAAAGTCACTTGGCAGTGACCCGGGGCAAGGAAGATGAATGCCCACCGTCGTCGACAGATTCAGGTCGTTCACAGGTGTCTTGACTCTTCGACCATGAGGTCCAGGCGACGTTGATGACAACCAGGAGCTGGATTCGGCGTGCTCCACGAAGTCTGCAGCTTACTGAGGTGTTGACCACCCGATTGGAGCCAACAAGCCTTGGTAACAGCAAGTCTCATGGAAAGGACAAAAAGTCAACGGTGCAGACCAGCAAAGTCTGGGGGACTCACCCAGCGAGGGTAGGTCAGGGCAGGCCTGGAGCAACCAGGGGAGCCCTTTGGTTTTGTAGAAAAATCTTCAGAGGACCCACAAGCCGGCTGGCAAGGGATCGCAAAGACGCCTCGGGAGGATTCACTCAACAGGGGCCCACAGTCACTCAGGACGGGGTAGGCCTCTGATCTTGGGAGGGTTCTCTGCTAGAGGCTGGGACCATATGTGGTCCAAAGCACAGGTTCGTAAAAAGTCGTGAAGGGGTTGCACTCGAAAATAGTGCACAGTACCCAGGGACTGCGGTTCCTCATCATTCATGGGGTCCACTGGCCTCAGCTTCACTGGGGACTCACGATGGCCTTGGAGAAGTCAGGAAATCCTCGTCTTGGGCTGCAGGGAATTCGGGCTCCGGCGGGAGCGGCATAGTTTGCAACCGTCGTTGCAGTTTTTGGTGCCTGTCAAGCAGGGGAGTCACTCCTTGACTCCAAGGGAGATTCTTCAGTCTTCCAGAGGTAGTGGAACATCGAAGGTCCGGGATTCTTCTTTAGAGTGTCGTCCAGGGATATCTAGTTTGCAATGCACAGGTTCCCCATCTTATACTAAAAGGAAGGGAGGGACTAGCTCTATGACCCCACCTATGGGAGGGTCAGGGGAGTGGGTGGCTACACCCACTTCCCTTTGTCCAGTTTCGCGCCAGAGCAGGGGCAGGTAGCCCCTGAGCCGGTTTGAACTGGTGTATGCACAGAGGAGCCTCCTGCTCCCCCAGTGCAGGACTTCAAAGCACTCTAGGAGTGCACCCACCCAGCCCCAATACACTAAACCCTGTCTGGGAGGTGGTCACACCCCCTGCGACAGGATACCTATTGTTGGGCCTCCTCCACTGCGAGTTTCGGTCATCAGCAGGAGGGCAGCCCAGTGTCTGTGACTGGTGGCATCCATTTTGTGATGCCAGGGCTCTTCAGGATTCTACCGCGTTTCCACAGTAGGTACATGTCTATCCCTCTAGAAGGGTGGGATAATACTCCCACACCAGTTACTGGTGTGGGGGTATGATTCCAAAGTGTTTGACACCAAACACGACATGTTTTGATGCAGCCATTCCAAAGTTAGCATTAACCGCGAGGTTATAATGCACTTAAGGGTATATGGTTTGACCGCATTCACAAACAGCCCCAGAGAATAGACTCTGAGAGCTGCAGAGGGGCCCTGCTCAGGCAGAGGCACCCTCTCACATAGAAACTAAGCACCCTGCCCTCAGGATTGATAGGGCCTGCCTTAGGGGTGACTGATAAGTTTAAATGTGTGTGCAGGAGAGATATAGGGGACCTATATCTCAGTGAGGAGTGCTAGCACCTCCTCACCCAGGCTGCAGTAGCAGGCCTGTGGTGTCAGATTTAGTCTGCTTCCCAGGGGGGGCATAATACCTGCTTCAGCCCCTGGTAGGCCTGTGAAGTACCTATGCCCTTGGTACCTAAGGTACCATATACTAGGGACTCATAAGGTACCACAGTATCCAATCACTAGTGCACCTAGAGTGCACTCCAAGTTGTTTAGAGAGAACAGAGAGGCTGGGGCCCTGATTGGCAGGGTCCCAGCCAGACTATAGCCAGAAACCAGTGTAAACATCAGAAAAAAAGTGGGGGCAACATAAGAGGCAGATCCTACTCTCCTACACAACCCCCCCCCCCAAACGCAGGGACACTAAACTAACCTTGACCAGTTGAGTCTTCGTGTTCTAAATGGAAATACCTTGAGAGTCCATCTGCATTGGCATGTTGGGTCCCAGGTCTTGTTTTGGCCCAAGTGACCTGCCAAAGGGATATCATGTGCTAGGGTCAAGAGGAACCCCCTAAACTTCTGAGGTATTCCCAACCTCCTGGTGGCTCCAGGGGCTGGATCTCTACCCTCAGAATATAGGAGTCCCTCATCCCAATAAACTTTATGGGACCCACTAGCACTCCCAGCAGCCTCAGCAGCAGCCTGCTGTCTGAGGGGTTCAAGAGAGGGGCAGCACTGTTGCTCCTTACTCAGATCTTCCCTAGAAGGGCCCCCTGCCCCCAAGAACTCAACCTGATCAGGCTCAAGTCCCTCTGGGGCAGTTCCTTCTTCAGGATCTGCTCCTCCTCCCTTGAGAGGGGAATCTGTGATCTGAGACAGAGTGGAAGGCACTGCCTTAACCCTACTGCTCCTCTTCTTGGGAAGCATCTGGTCCATAGTTTCAGGATCCAGAGCTGGTTCAGTGTCATGCATTTTAGCCTGTGACCTGGTCACAGCAAATACCTCTGCAGGGATGCCCAACATCTCAGCATGAGTCCATAACTCTACTTCAGACCAGGCTGAAGTCTCTAGATCATTGTCCAATAGACATTCTACAGGGAGGTCTTCACTGACTACAACCTCCTTGAGGCCAGTTACCCCCTCCCCAGGAGAAATTCACAACTGCCAGACTGTGGTTGGTTCTGGCATTGCTTGCATTGGTCACCTGGTACATTTCGCCCAGGATGATCTGGCCAGGGTCCACAAGATCCTCTGTCACCATGGTGACACTAGCACCTGTGTCCCTGAATGCCAAAGCCTGTTTGCCATTTATTACAGGCTGCTGTTTGTATTTGCCCAGATTACTGGGGCTCACTAGGAAGGACATATCAAGGTCTCCATCACAAATCAGCAATGCCTGAGTGGGTACTCTGACTAGGCCAGAGTCCACTTCAGAACCCAGGGTCAACCCTACTACACCCTTATTCTGAGTACCACCTCCACCAGTAGCTGAACTAGGGGGAACAGTTGCCTTAGGGGCAGGAGTGGTGGTGGTTTGGTCTTTGGACTTGGTACAATCAGAAGTCCAGTGCCCTTTCTGTTTACAGAATTTGCACCAGGGCTTCTTTTGGCCTTTTCCCTTGTTGGACTGTGACTCCCCACCAGATGCAGATTTTGGGGGCCCTTGTGAAGACTTCTGGTCTTTTGACTTATCCCCACTTTTCTCAGAGCCCTTAGAATCCTGCTTCTTTGTGTCACCCCCTTGGTTCTGGGTTTTCTGCCTCACCCTGGTTCTGACCCACTTGTCTGCCTTCTTTCCCAATTCTTGGGGAGAGGTCAGATCTGAGTCCACCAGGTATTGATGCAACAACTGGTTCTGGCAATTATTAAGGATCTGTTCTCTCATCATTAGATTATACAATCCCTTGAAATCAGTAACCCTACTGCCAACCAGCCAACCCTCCAGAGCCTTGGTTGCACAATCTACAAAGTCAGTCCAGTCCTGAGTCTGTGCCTTCTGGGTGTCTCTGAACTTCAACCTGTACTGCTCAGTGGTTAAGCCAAACCCATCTATCAGTGCACTCTTCAGGACTTCATAGTCATCAGGATCCTCTTCTCTAACAGTGAGGAGCTTGTCTCTACCTTTATCTGAAAAGGAGAGCCACAAGATTGCTGCCCACTGCTTTTGGGGGACCTGTTGTACTCTACAGGCCCTTTCCATAGCAGTTATCCACTTATGGATATCATCCCCTCTCTGGTAGGGAGGAACAACCTTGCTCAGGTTCCTATGGTCTGGAATATTTTCTCTGCCTCTAGGGACACTGTTGCTGCCACCAGGGGGTTCTAACCCCTCTCTTCTAGAAGCTCTCTGGAGCTCAAGGGCTTCTCTATCTAATGCCAACTGCTTGGTTTTGAGGGCAAATCTTGCTTCCTCATACTGCAGCAGTTTGTACATTCTGTCAGAGGAGGTCTCTCTTCTTGGGAAGTAGGAGTTCCTCTGGTGGACAGATTCCCTGCCAGAGTGATAGGAGTGGTCAGATTCCCTAGAAAGGGACCTAGGCCTCTCCTCCACTCTGTCAGTTCTCTTAGGGAGAATTCCTCTGTCCTGTTCAGACCCCTTGGGGCCTGGCCCTACAACCACAGAGTCTTGGTCAACCTGATGTTCATCATCTGACCCAGACACAGTGATTGACCCACTCACTGATTCAGACCCATTAGCTCCTAGAGCTAATCTAAGATCATCTGCTGTCAGCAGATCTATCAGGTGTAGTGTGGAGGGACTCTGTCCTATCTTCAGGTGCCTTGCAGTACACATGGCTTTCAATTCAAAGAAAGTCATGTCCTTATACTGAGGCTGAGTGGATCCACTGGGTCCACCCCTTAAGGACATTCTAGTGTTGTGCAGTGTTGTACTACCTACACTAGTTTGTGGCCTACTGATACTAGCTTGAGCTGTAGAAAGGGTGTGCTATCCCTTGGCACACAGCTCTAAGTTCAGTAGAACTTATTGATACTAAGCTTGACTTTATTTGTACCTCGAGTACCTATAGTGGTTTTCAGTTAGTAATTCAAATAGAGATTTTCTGGTAAAACAATAGCAAGCTGGAATCCCACACGCTGCCACCAATGTGAGAAGTTGGCCTGGTATATGCTGTCCACTAGTTAAAGTGGACACCTTGCACCAGTACAATTCGACTCTTATGGTAGGTAGGTTTAAGACAACCTTTAAAGAAAGCTATCCTAGTGGTAGCTGTGGAGAGCAGCCTTCAGGCTAAGTCTTGGAGGAATGTAAAGCAGCTTGTTTTACCACACAATCTCCTGAATCACCAAATGAAAAGACACCACACAGGTATATATATCAAATATATATGTATTTATTACTAAACAACTCTCTACTAATCTCTTATGAGATTAGAAGTCAGGAATATATGTACAAATCAACGTTTCACAATCAGTTAAGCACAAATATGGCTGGGGCCCTAGGGGCGTACCAGACCATATACTAAAAAAGAGACTTAAGAACAACGACTTGCAAAGGGACAAGGCCTAGGGCCTTCCGAAGTGCTGGGGCCTCACGAAACCACCCAAGGTAGGTAAGTAAAGGACCCACGGGGGACGCGTGCAGTGAGTGAACACATGCGCGGATCGCCGTTGACTTCAATGGGGCAAGTCGTGGTGGGAAATTAAGAGTTTCAGGGCACTTCGGGAGTAGCTACAAGCAAGTCACTTACAGGGTAAGTAGTTCTAGGGCCAACACCCACAGGAGCACTGTAGTGATGGAGTTACCTCACCCAGGAAGCCGGGTGCATAGGTGTCCTTTGGTGTCGGGTCGCGGCGTCGTTTTCAATGGGAGCCAATGAAGACTTGCTGCTTGCGACGACAGAAGTGTCCGGTGGAATCCAAGCCTGGATTCGGAAGAAGGAAGATCTGAAAGCAGAGGGGACAGTGTTCAAAGTCACTTGGCAGTGACCCGGGGCAAGGAAGATGAATGCCCACCGTCGTCGACAGATTCAGGTCGTTCACAGGTGTCTTGACTCTTCGACCATGAGGTCCAGGCGACGTTGATGACAACCAGGAGCTGGATTCGGCGTGTTCCACGAAGTCTGCAGCTTACTGAGGTGTTGACGACCCGATTGGAGCCAACAAGCCTTGGTAACAGCAAGTCTCATGGAAAGGACAAAAAGTCAACGGTGCAGACCAGCAAGGTCTGGGGGACTCACCCAGCGAGGGTAGGTCAGGGCAGGCCCTGGTTTTGTAGAAAAGTCTTCAGAGGACCCACAAGCCGGCTGGCAAGGGATCGCAAAGACGCCTCGGGAGGATTCACTCAACAGGGGCCCACAGTCACTCAGGTTGGGGTAGGCCTCTGATCTTGGGAGGGTTCTCTGCTAGAGGCTGGGACCACATGTGGTCCAAAGCACAGGTTCGTAAAACGTCGTGAAGGGGTTGCACTCGAAAATAGTGCACAGTACCCAGGGACTGCGGTTCCTCGTCACTCATGGGGTCCACTGGCCTCAGCTTCACTGGGGACTCACGATGGCCTTGGAGAAGTCAGGAAATCCTCGTCTTGGGCTGCAGGCAATTCGGGCTCCGGCAGGAGCGGCATAGTTTGCAACCGTCGTTGCAGTTTTTGGTGCCTGCCAAGCAGGGGAGTCACTCCTTGACTCCAAGGGAGATTCTTCAGTCTTCCAGAGGTAGTGGAACATCGAAGGTCCGGGATTCTTCTTTAGAGCGTCGTCCAGGGATATCTAGTTTGCAATGCACAGGTTCCCCATCTTATACTAAAAGGAAGGGAGGGACTAGCTCTATGACCCCACCTATGGGAGGGTCAGGGGAGTGGGTGGCTACACCCACTTCCCTTTGTCCAGTTTCGCGCCAGAGCAGGGGCAGGTAGCCCCTGAGCCGGTTTGAACTGGTGTATGCACAGAGGAGCCTCCTGCTCCCCCAGTGCAGGACTTCAAAGCACTCTAGGAGTGCACCCACCCAGCCCCAATACACTAAACCCTGTCTGGGAGGTGGTCACACCCCCTGCGACAGGATACCTATTGTTGGGCCTCCTCCACTGCGAGTTTCGGTCATCAGCAGGAGGGCAGCCCAGTGTCTGTGACTGGTGGCATCCATTTTGTGATGCCAGGGCTCTTCAGGATTCTACCGCGTTTCCACAGTAGGTACATGTCTATCCCTCTAGAAGGGTGGGATCATACTCCCACACCAGTTACTGGTGTGGGGGTATGATTCCAAAGTGTTTGACACCAAACACGACATGTTTTGATGCAGCCATTCCAAAGTTAGCATTAACCGCGAGGTTATAATGCACTTAAGAGTATATGGTTTGACCGCATTCACAAACAGCCCCAGAGAATAGACTCTGAGAGCTGCAGAGGGGCCCTGCTCAGGCAGAGGCACCCTCTCACATAGAAACTAAGCACCCTGCCCTCAGGATTGATAGGGCCTGCCTTAGGGGTGACTGATAAGTTTAAATGTGTGTGCAGGAGAGATATAGGGGACCTATATCTCAGTGAGGAGTGCTAGCACCTCCTCACCCAGGCTGCAGTAGCAGGCCTGTGGTGTCAGATTTAGTCTGCTTCCCAGGGGGGGCATAGTACCTGCTTCAGCCCCTGGTAGGCCTGTGAAATACCTATGCCCTTGGTACCTAAGGTACCATATACTAGGGACTCATAAGGTACCACAGTATCCAATCCCTAGTGCACCTAGAGTGCACTCCAAGTCGTTTAGAGAGAACAGAGAGGCTGGGGCCCTGATTGGCAGGGTCCCAGCCAGACTATAGCCAGAAACCAGTGTAAACATCAGAAAAAAAGTGGGGGCAACATAAGAGGCAGATCCTACTCTCCTACAGGGGTGCATGCACCACCTTACCCAGGCTGCAGTAGCAGACCTGTGGTGTCATTTTGGCTGGCCTTCCAGTGGTGGCATAATACATGCTTCAGCCCCTGGCAGGCCTCTGGGGTACCTATGCCCTGGGTACATAGTATACCATATACTAGGGACTTATAAGGGCACTCCAGATTCCAATCGAGATGTACCTAAGGTACATGGAAACCATTTTAGAGAGGAAGCAGCTAGGCTGGGGTTCTGGTTAGCAGGGCCCCAGCCAGACTAAAGTCGAAAAACAGTGAAGCATCAGAAAAAGTGGGGGTACCCATGTGAAGCAGATCCTACTCACCTACACAGTGGTGTAGAAAGAAGCAGGAAAAGTGCAGAAAGAGGCAAGTGTGATGCAAAAACAGGCAGGAAAGGTAGAGATAGAGGGTAGACGAGTGCATAAAGAGACAACAGGGATGCAGAAAGAAGCAAATGAGGTGCAGAAAGAGGCAACAGACGTGCAGAAAGAGGGAAGAGAGGTGCAGAAAAAGGCAAGAAAAGTGCAGAAGGAGGCAAAAGAGGTACATAGAGAGACAACAGGGGTGCAGAAAGAAGCAAGACAGGTGCAGAAAGAAGCATGGAAAGTGCAGAATTAAGCAACAGGGATAGAGAAAGAGGCAAGAGAAGTGCAGAAACAAGCAAGGGAAATGCACAAAGAGGCAAGAGAATTGCTGAAAGAAGCAACAGAGGTGTAGAAAGAAGCAAGTAAAGTGAAGAAAGAGGCAATTGAGGAGCAAAAACATGCAGGAAAGGTACAGAAAGAGGGTAGACGAGTGCATAAAGAGACAACAGGGATGCAGAAAGAAGCAAATGACGTGCAGAAAGAGGCAACAGACGTGCAGAAAGAGGGAAGAGAGGTGCAGAAAAAGGCAAGAAAAGTGCAGAAAGAGGCAAAAGAGGTACATAGAGAGACAATAGGGGTGCAGAAAGAAGCAAGACAGGTGCAGAAAGAAGCATGGAAAGTGCAGAATTAAGCAACAGGGATAGAGAAAGAGGCAAGAGAAGTGCAGAAACAGGCAAGGGAAGTGCACAAAGAGGCAAGAGAATTGCTGAAAGAAGCAACAGAGGTGTAGAAAGAAGCAAGTAAAGTGCAGAAAGAGGCAAGTGTGGAGCAAAAACAGGCAGGAAAGGTACAGAAAGAGGGAAGACGAGTGCAGAAAGAGACAACAGGGTTGCAGAAAGAAGCAAATGAGGTGCAGAAAGTGGCAACAGGCGTGCAGAATGAGGGAAGAGAGGTGCAGAAAAAGGAAAGAAAAGTGCAGAAAGAGGCAAAAGAGGTACATAAAGAGACAACCGGGGTGCGGAAAGAAGCAAAACAGGTGCAGAAAGAAGCATGGAAAGTGCAGAATGAAGCAACATGGGAGCAGGAAGAGGCAAAAGAAGTGCAAAAAGAGGCAAGAGAGGTGCAGAAACAGGCAAGAGAAGTGCACAAAGAGGCAAGAGTATTGCTGAAAGAAGCAACAGAGGTGTAGAAAGAAGCAAGAAAAGTGCAGAAAGAGGCACGTGAGATGCAAAAACAGGCAGGAAAGGTACCGAAAGAGAGAAGACGAGTGCTGAAAGAGACAACAGGGGCGCAGAAAGAAGCAAATGAGGTGCAGAAAGGGGCAACAGACATGCAGAAAGAGGGAAGAGAGGTGCAGAAAAAGGCAAGAAAAGTGCAGAAAGAGGCAAAAGAGGTACATAAAGAGACAACAGGGGTGCAGAAAGAGGCAAGAGAAGTGCAGAAACAGGCAAGGGAAGTGCACAAAGAGGCAAGAGAATTGCTGAAAGAAGCAACAGAGGTGTAGAAAGAAGCAAGAAAAGTGCAGAAAGAGGCAAGTGAGGAGCAAAAACAGGCAGGAAAGGTATAGAAAGAGGGAAGACAAGTGTAGAAAGAGACAACAGGGGTGCAGAAAGAAGCAAATCAGGTGCAGAAAGAGGCAACATACGTGCAGAAAGAGGGAAGAGAGGTGCACAAAAAGGCAAGAAAAGTACAGAAAGAGGCAAAAGAGGTACATAAAGAGACAACAGGGGTGCAGAAAGTAGCAAGACAGGTGCAGAAAGAAGCATGGAAAGTGCAGAATGAAGCAACAGGGGTGCAAAAAGAGGCAAGAGAAGTGCAGAAACAGGCAAGAGAAGTGCAGACAGAGGCAAGCAAAGTGCACAAAGAGGCAAGAGAATTTCTGAAAGAAGCAACAGAGGTGTAGAAAGAAGCAATAAAAGTGCAGAAAGAGGCAAGTGAGATGCAAAAACAGGCAGCAAAGGTACAGAAAGAGGGAAGAGGAGTGCTGAAAGAGACAACAGGGGTGCACAAAGAAGCAAATGAGGTGCAGAAAGAGGCAACAGACGTGCAGAAAGCGGGAAGAGTGGTGCAGAAAAAGGAAAGAAAAGTGCAGAAACAGGCAAAAGAGGTACATAAAGAGACAACAGGGGTGCAGAAAGAAGCAAGACAGGCGCAGAAAGAACCATGGAAAGTGCAGAATGAAGCAACAGGGGTGCCGAAAGAGGCAACAGAAGTGCAGAAACAGGTAAGAGAAGTGCACAAAGAGGCAAGAGAATTGCTGAAAGAAACAACAGAGGTGTAGATAGAGGCAAGAAAAGTGCAGAAAGAGGCAAGTGAGATGCAAAAACAGGCAGGAAAGGTACAGAAAGAGGGAAGACGAGTGCAGAAAGAGACAACAGGGATGCAGAAAGAAGTAAATGAGGTGCATAAAGAGGCAACAGACGTGCAGAAAGAAGGAAGAGAGGTGAAGAAAAAGGCAAGAAAAGTGCAGAAAGAGGCAAAAGAGGTACATAAAGAGACAACAGGGGTGCACAAAGAAGCAAGACAGGTGCAGAAAGAAGCATGGAAAGTGCAGAATGAAGCAACAGGGGTGCAGAAAGAGGCAAGAGAAGTGTAGAAAGGAGCAAGTGAGGTGCAGAAAGAGCCAACAGAGGTGCGAAAAGAGGCAGGAGAAGTGCAGAAACAGGCAAGAGAAGCGCACAAAGAGGCAAGAGAATTGCTGAAAGAAGCAACAGAGGTGTAGAAAGAAGCAAGAAAAGTGCAAAAAGAGGCAAGTGAGATGCAAAAATAGGCAGGAAAGGTACAGAAAGAGGGAAGTCGAGTGCAGAAATAGACAACAGGGGTGCAGAAAGAAGCAAATGAGGTGCAGAAAGAGGCAACAGACGTGCAGAAAGAGTTAAGAGAGGTGCAGAAAAAGGCAAGAAAAGTGCAGAAAGAGTCAAAAGAGGTACATAAAGAGACAACAGGGGTGCAGAAAGAAGCAAGACAGGTGCAGAAAGAAGCATGGAAAGTGCAGAATGAAGCAACAGGGGTGCAGAAAGAGGCAAGAGAAGTGCAGAAACAGGCAAGGGATGTGCACAAAGAGGCAAGAGAATTGCTGAAAGAAGCAACAGAGGTGTAGAAAGAAGCAAGAAAAGTGCAGAAAGAGGCAAGTGAGATGCAAAAACAGGCAGCAACGGTACAGAAAGAGGGAAGACGAGTGCATAAAGAGACAATAGGGGTGCAGAAAGAAGCAAATGATGTGCAGAAAGAGGCAATAGACATGCAGAAAGAGGGAAGAGAGGGGCAGAAAAAGGCAAGAAAAGTGCAGAAAGAGGCAAAAGAGGTACATAAAGAGACAACGGGGGTGCAGAAAGAAGTGAGACAGGTGCAGAAAGAAGCATGGAAAGTGCAGAATGAAGCAATAGGGTTACAGAAAGAGGCAAGAGAAGTGCAGAAACAGGCAAGGGCAGCGCACAGAGGCAAGAGAATTGCTGAAAGAAGCAACAGAGGTGGAGAAAGAAGCAAGTAAAGTGTAGAAATAGGCAAGTGAGGAGCAAAAACAGGCAGGAAAGGTACAGAAAGAGGGAAGACGACTGCAGAAAGAGACAACAGGGGTGCAGAAAGAAGCAAGACAAGTGCAGAAAGAAGCATGGAAAGTGCAGAATGAAGCAACAGGGGTGCAGAAAGAGGCAAGAGAAGTGTAGAAAGGAGCAAGTGAGGTGCAGAAAGAGCCAACAGAGGTGCAAAAAGAGGCAAGAGAGGAGCAGAAACAGGCAAGAGAATTGCTGAAAGAAGCAACAGAGGGGTAGAAAGAAGCAAGAAAAGTGGAGAAAGAGGCAAGTGAGATGCAAAAACAGGCAGGAAAGTTACAGAAAGAGGGAAGACGAGTGCAGAAAGAGACAACAGAGTTGCAGAAAGAAGCACATGAGGTGAAGAAAGAGGCAACAGACGTGCAGAAAGAGGGAAGAGAGGTGCAGAAAAGGTCAAGAAAACTGCAGAAACAGGCAAAAGAGATACATCAAGAGACAACAGGGAAGCAGAAAGAAGCAACACAGGTGCAGAAAGAAGCATGGAATGTGCAGAATGAAGCAACTGGGGTGCAGAAAGAGGCAAGAGAAGTGCAGAAACAGGCAAGAGAAGTGCAGAAAGAGGCAAGAGAATTGCTGAAAGAAGCAACAGAGGTGTAGAAAGAAGCAAGAAAAGTGCAGAAAGAGGCAAGTGAGATGCAAAAACAGGCAGGAAAGGTACAGAAAGAGGGTAGACGAGTGCATAAAGAGACAATGGGGTGGAGAAATAAGCAAATGATGTGCAGAAAGAGGCAACAGACATGCAGAAAGAGGGAAGAGAGGTGCAGAAAAAGGCAAGAAAAGTTCAGAAAGAGGCAAAAGAGGTACATAAAGAGACAACAGGGGTGCAGAAAGAAGCAAGACAGGTGCAGAAAGAAGCATGGAAAGTACAGAATGAAGCAACAGGGGTGCAGAAAGAGGCAAGAGAAGTGTGGAAAGGAGCAAGTGAGGTGCAGAAAGAGCCAACAGAGGTACAAAAAGAGGCAAGAGAGGAGCAGAAACAGGCAAGAGAATTGTTGAAAGAAGCAACAGAGGGGTAGAAAGTGTTGGAGAGTAGGATCTGCTTCACATGGGTACCCCCACTTTTTTCTGATGCTTCACTGTTTTTCGACTTTAGTCTGGCTGGGGCCCTGCTAACCAGAACCCCAGCCTAGCTGCTTCCTCTCTAAAATGGTTTCCATGTACCTTAGGTACATCTCTGATTGGAATCTGGAGTGCCCTTATAAGTCCCTAGTATATGGTATACTATGTACCCAGGGCATAGGTACCCCAGAGGCCTGCCAGGGGCTGAAGCATGTATTATGCCACCCCTGGAAGGCCAGCCAAAATGACACCACACGTCTGCTACTGCAGCCTGGGTAAGGTGGTGCATGCACCCCTTACTGTGATATAGGTTACCTATATCACTACATATATACACACATATAAACCTATAAGTCACTCCTATGGCAGGCTTATCAATCCTGAAGGCAGAGTGCTTGGTTCTTATGTGAGAGGGTGCCCCTGCATGAGTAGAGCCCCTCTGCAGCGTTCGGAGACCCTTCTCTGATGCTGTTTGTAGTGCAGCCTGACCATATACTCTTAAGTGCATTATAACCTCGCGTTAAATGCTAACTTTGGGATGGCTGCACGGAAACATGTTGTGTTTGGTGTCAAACATCTTGGAATACTACCCCCCCGCCAGTTCTGGCGGCGGGGGTAGCATTCCACCCTTCTAGAGGGAGAGACATGTACACACCGGCCTACCCGGTAACTTCTTTACAGAGCCCTGGCATCACAAAATGGATGCCACGCCACAGACACGGGTCTGGCCTCCTGTGGCTGACTGAAACTCCGGCAGGGGAGGCCTGGACAATAGGTTTCCTGTCCAAGGGAGGTGTAACCACCTCCCCAGACAGGATAATGTGTATTGGGGCTGGGCGGGAGCACTCTCTGGTGCTTTGAAGTCCTGCACTGGGGGCACATTTGATGTCCCTGTGCATAGCCCAGTTCAAACCGGTTGCAGGGGCTACCTGCCCCTGCTCTGGTGCGAAACTGGACAAAGGGAATGGGTGTAACCACCCCTCTTCCCTGACCCTCCCATAGGTGGGTCCCCAGAGTATGTCCAACCCCCTACCTTAGTATAAGTATGGGACCCCAGTCCTTAGGACTTTAGATTACCCTGGATGAAACTCTGACACTGAATCCTGGACCTTTGACGCTCTACTTCAAGATTAGAGGACAGAAGAATCTCCCTTGGGGTCAAGGAGTGACTCCCCTGCTTGGCAGGCACCTAAGCAATTGTCCGGTCTGCATCGCTGAAGCTCCCACTGGACACCGAAGTCTCTGCAACACCAGAGGTGAATTTGCAGACTTCGCCGAGGCTGCCCTGAGTCCCCAGCGAAGCTGAGGCCCGTAGCTGTCGTGGGTAATGTGGAACCGTGACCCCGGGACACCGAGAACTTTTGCAAGTGCATCCTCTTCTTGGTATCCCACAAAGTTGTGCTTTAGGCTCCGAGTAGCCCCCGCCTCCAGCACCAACTGCACCAAAGGTCACTGGCCTCCACTCCACGAGTGTCCTGTGAACCAGCTCCAAGTGCGTCCACTTGAGGCTCCTTCGCGGATGCTAGTCTGTTGGCTAGTGGGCTCTCCCAAAGGCAACTCTTCTTCTGCTTGGGCTTCCCTGGTTGCTCCAGGCGTGCCCTGACTTACCCTCGCTGGGTGAGTCCCTCAGACCTTGCTGGTCTGCACCAATGTCCTTTCTCTGTTTCCACGTGACTTGCCGTTGCCAAGGCTTATTGGGTCCAATCTGGTCGCCGACACGTCAGCAATCGACAGACATCATGGTACAGCTGGAATCCAGCTCCTGGTCATTGTCGACGCCTCCTGGACCTCGTGGCTGAAGAGTCAAGACGACCATCAACCTACCTGAAGCACCCGACATCGGTGGGCATCCGCTCATCGCCTTCCTGGTCACTGGCTAGTGACCCAGACTCTGTCCCCTCTGCTTTCAGGTTCTTCAGATCTTCGATCCACCCTTGGATCCACCCGGACACTTTCGACTTGGCCGCCAGCAGCCTGCTGCAGCAGATCACCATTGAAAACGACGACGGAACCCGACGACAAAAGACACCTATGCACCCGGCTTCCCTGGGTGAGGTAACTCGAGTACTCCGGTGCTCCCATGGGTATTGACTCTAGAACTGCCTAGTTCTAAAGGGATTTGCTCCAAGTCCTCCTCTAAGTGTCCTTTCCTTTTAAAAATCCAACCGCGACTTTCCCCATAGAAGTTAACGGTGGCTCGCGGCTGTGTTCTCACACTACACGCATCCCCCGTGGGTCCCCTGTGTCACTACCTTGGGTGGTTCCTTGGGGTCCAAGCACTTCTACAGGCTCTAGACCTTGTGTCTAGCTCAGTCGTGGTTCTTATACCACTTTATTGGTATATGGTTTGGTACGCCCCTAGGGCTCAAACGTGTATATGTGCTATTAATGTTGATAACTGACTTGTAACTTATGTACTTCAAACTCTAGCCTCATAAAGAGACTAGAGGGGTGTGTTTAAGACTAAATACATATATTTTATATATATACCTGGTGTGGTCCTCTTTCATTTGGTCACTCAAGAGATTATAGACTGGTAAAACAAGCTGCTTTACATTCCTTCAAGACTTAGCCTGAAGGCTGCTCTCCATAGCTACCACTAGGATAGCTTTCAATAAAGGTTGTCTTTAACCTATCTCCAATAAGGGGTTGTTTGGACTGGTGCAAGGTGCCCACTATAATTAGTGGACAGCATATACCAGGCCAACATCTCACATTGGTGGCAGCGGTGGGATTCCAGCTTGCTATTGTTTTACCAGATAATCTCAATTGAATTGATCAACTGAAATCCACTAAGGGTACCTAAGGTACATATAAATTCAAGCTTAGAAATACAGTAAGTTCTACTGAACTTAGAGTTGTGTGTTAAGGGCTTAGCACACCCTTTCTACAACTCAAGAGAGTTTAGTAGGCCACACTAGAGTAGGTAGTGCATACACCACACCTCACTAGTAATGTCTTCAAGGCCAGGAACCAGTGGGTCCTTGCCAGAAGCCAGTGGGCTTCTTCCCTCCAAGTATGATGATCTCCCATTCTTGGAATTGAGAGCATTGTGCAATACTAGGAAGCTGAAGACAGGCAAAAGTGCCAGCACCCAACACCTCAGACAGGTACTTCTGTCAGATGATCTCAGAGGACCACCAGGGTCTGAAGGGGTAGGCAGAGAGGGTGGGGCAGAAGATGAGGAAGGGGTCAGGGGTGAAGAAACCCAGGACTCCCCCTCTGAAACTGGCCAGGAAGGTGACAATGACCTTGACCTGGAAAATCCGTCTCCTCCTGTAGATGAGGAGGAGGATCAGAATGACCTCCCCTTTGTCCCACCAGGAAGAGTTGTGAGTGTGCCTAGAAGGTCCAGATCTCCTTCTCAGGAGTCTAACCATTCTGACACCTCAGTAGGGACCTCTGTTTCCTCTCATAGGAGGGAATCCTCCAGTGAGAGGAAAGAGAGACTGCTCAAGTATGGAGAAGCTCAGTTGAGACTCAGAAGAGAGCAGTTGGCTATAGACAGGGAGTCCCTAGAGCTTGAAAGGCAAAGAAAAAAGTTGGGACTAGAGTCCCATGGTGGCAGCCATTTCCCCAGAGATAGGGAAAGGTCTTATGACCATAGAAACCTGAGCAAGATTGTCCCTCCCTACCAGAGTGGGGATGACATCCAAAAATGGATTTCTGCACTGGAGAGGGCCTGTAAAGTACAGACGGTCCCTCAGGAGCAGTGGGCAGCAATCTTGTGGCTCTCCTTTGCAGACAAAGGTAGAGATAAGCTCCTCTCTGTTAGAGAAGAGGATGCTGATAATTATCCAGTCTTGAAAAGTGCATTGATTGATGGGTTTGGCCTAACAACTGAACAATACAGGTTAAAGTTCAGAGATACCCAAAAGGCACATAATCAAGACTGGTGGACTTTGTTGATTGTTCTGCTAAGGCTCTGGAAGGTTGGTTAGTGGGCAGTAAGGTATGTGACTTCAAAGGATTGTACAATCTTATCATGAGGGAGCAGATTCTTAATAACTGTCAAAATCAGCTGTTGCATCAGTACCTGGTGGACTCTGATCTGACCTCTCCTCAAGAATTGGGAAAGAAGGCAGACAAATGGGTCAGAACCAGGGTGAGGCAGAAGGTACAGAACCAAGGTGGTGACCCCAAGAAGCAAGATTCTAAGAACTCTGACAAGGGTGGGGAGAAGGGTAAAGACCAGAAGTCTTCACAAGGCCCCCAAAAATCTTCTTCAGGTGGGGATTCACAGTCTAACAAAGGGAAAGGCCAAAAGAAACCATGGTGCAAAGTCTGTAAGCAAAAGACACACTGGACCAGTGATTGCACCAAGTCCAAAGACTCTGTTCCGGCCCCCACCAATGCCCCTAAGGCACCTGTTCCCCCTAGTGCAGTTACAATTGGTGGTGGGAGTACACAAGCCAAGGGTTTAGTAGGGTTGACCCTGGGTACTGAGATGAGCTCTGGCCTAGTCAGAGAACTCACTCAGGCTGTCCTAGTCTGTGATGGAGGCATGGATGTGACCTCCTCTGTGAGTCCCAGTAATCTGGCCAAGTACAGGCAACAGCCATTAATAAATGGAAAAGAGGCTTTGGCATTTAGGGACACAGGAGCAAGTGTCACCATGGTGACACAAGATCTTGTGGATCCTGGGCAGATTATACTTGGTGAAATGTACCAAGTGACCAATGCTAGCAATGTCAGAACAGACCATACTGTGGCAGTTGTTAACTTCTCCTGGGGAGGGGTAACTGGCCTTAAGAAGGTTGTGGTAAGTGCAGACCTACCAGTTGAATGCTTGCTTGGCAATGATCTAGAAACTTCAGCTTGGGCAGAAGTGGAGCTCAGGACCCATGCAGAAATGCTGGGCATCCCTGCAGATGTGTTTGCTGTGACCAGGTCACAGAGCAAAATGCCTAACACTGAACAGGCCTTGGATCCTGGAACAATGGACCAAGTGCCATCCAAGAGGAGGAGGAGTAGGGTAAAGGCAGTGCCTTCCCCTTGGCTCAGAAGGAAGATCAGTCTCTTCAGGGAGATGATCTCAGTCCTGAGGAAGGAACTGTCCCAGAGGAGCTTGAGCCTCATCAGGTTTAGTTCTTAGGGACAGGGGGCCCTTCCAGGGCAGATCTGAGCCAGGAGCAGCAGAGCTGCCCCTCTCTTGAACCCCTCAGACAGCAAGCTGCTGCTGAGGCTGCTGGGAATGCTAGTGGTCCCCCTAAAGTGTATTGGGATGATGGACTCCTGTACTCAGAGTGTAGAGACCCCAAGCCTGGTGCCACCAGGAGGTTGGTTATACCTCTGAAGTTCAGGAGCTTCCTATTGACCCTAGCCCATGACATTCCTTTAGCCAGAACAAGACTTGGGACAGAATTGTCCCTCACTTTCACTGGCCCCACATGTCTGAAGACACCAAGAAGTTTTGTCGCTCCTGTGTAACCTGCCAGGCCAGTGGCAAGGCAGGTGGCACTACAAAGGCCCCCCTGATATCACTACCTGTGGTGGGGGTCCCCTTTGATAGGGTGTGGATTGACATTGTTGGTCCCATGGATCCCCAAACAGCATCTCGGCACAGGTTTATCCTGGTGGTGGTGGATGTGAGAAGTTGGCCTGGTATATGCTGTTCACTAGTTAAAGTGGACACCTTGCACCAGTACAAGTCGACTCTTATGGTTGGTAGGTTTAAGACAACCTTTATAGAAAGCTATCCTAGTGGTAGCTGTGGAGAGCAGCCTTCAGGCTAAGTCTTGGAGGAATGTAAAGCAGCTTGTTTTACCACACAATCTCTTGAATCACCAAATGAAAAGACACCACACAGGTATATATATCAAATATATATGTATTTATTACTAAACAACTCTCTACTAATCTCTTTATGAGATTAGAAGTCAGGAACATATGTACAAATCAATGTTATCAAAATAAGTTAGCACAATCAAATATCACAATCTTAGCTTGGCTAGACCTGGGTCTAGAGCATGTAGAATCGAGGGACCCCCAAGAACCATCCCAGGTAGTTGTAGGAGACCCACAGGGGACGGACGCGGTGTTCAGGCACCGGTGCGAGTCCTGTACGAGTCTATGCGAATAGACGCGATTGAGATTTCAATGTTAAAGGTCCCTTGCGTGTTCGAGGCGAACACACCGATCGGACCCAGTACGAGTCGAAGGACGCGGTTACGGGTAGAATTGCAAGGGGGATGGACGTGGTGTGTCTAACACAGACGCGAACCCTGTACGAGTCAGTGCAATAGTCGCACTTGGAAAATAAGAGTTTTGGGTACTTCTGGAGTAGCTACAAGCAAGTCACTTACAGGGTAAGTAGTTCTAGGGCCCACACCCACAGGAGCACCGTAGTGCTGAAGTTACCTCACCCAGGGGAGCCGGGTGCATAGGTGTCCTTTGGTGTCGGGTCGCGGCGTCGTTCTCAATGGGAGCCAGTGAAGACTTGCTGCTTGTGGCGACAGAAGAAGTGTCCGGTGGAATCGAAGCCTGGATTCAGAAGAAGGAAGACCTGAAAGCAGAGGGGACAGTGTTCAAAGTCACTTGGCAGTGACCCGGGGCAAGGAAGATGAATGCCCACCGTCGTTGACAGATTCAGGTTGTTCGTGGGTGTCTTGACTCTTCGACCACGAGGTCCAGGAGGCGTCGAGGATGGCCAGGAGCTGGATTCTATGTGTCCCACAAAGTCTGCAGCTTGCTGTGGTGTCGGTGAGCCAATCGGGGCCACCAAGCCTTGGCAACAGCAAGTCTCGTGGAAAGTGCAAAAAGTCAATGGTGCAGACCAGCAAGGTCTGGGGGACTTACCCAGCGGGGGTAGGTCAGGGCAGGCCTGGAGCAACTAGGGGAGCCCTATGGTTTCTTAGGAAAGTCTTCAGACCCACAAGCCGGCTGGCAAGGGATCGCAAAGATGCCTCGGGAGGATTCACTCAACAGGGGCCCACGGTCACTCAGGACAGTGTAGGCCTCTGATTTTTGGAGGGATCTCTGCTAGAGGCTGGGACCAAATGTGGCCCAAAGCACAAGTTCGTAGAACGTCGTGAAGGGGTTGCACTCGACAATAGTGCACGGTACCCAGGGTCTGCGGTTCCTCATTGCTCGTGGGGTCCACTTGCCTCAGCTTCACTGGGGACTCACGATGGCCTTGGAGAAGTCAGGAAATCCTCTTCCTGGGCTGCAGGGACTTCGGGCGCTGGCGGGAGCGGCGTCGTTTGCGACCGTCGTTGTAGTTTTTGGTGCCTGCCAAGCAGGGGAGTCACTCCTTGACTCCAAGGGAGATTCTTCAGTCTTCCAGAGGTAGTGGACCGTGGAAGGTCCGGGATTCTTCTTTAGAGCATCATCCAGGGGTATCTAGGTTGCAATGCAAAGGCTCCACCTCTTATACTAAAAAGAAGGGAGGGACTAGCTCTATGACCCCACCTATGTGAGTGTCAGGGGAGTGGGTGGCTACACCCACTTCCCTTTGTCCAGTTTCGCGCCAGAGCAGGGGCAGGTAGCCCCTGAGCCGGTTTGAACTGGCATATGCACAGAGGAGCCTTCTGCTCCCCCAGTGCAGGACTTCAAAGCACTCTAGGAGTGCACCCACCCAGCCCCAATACACTAAACCCTGTCTGGGAGGTGGTCACACCCCTTGGGACAGGATATCTATTGTTGGGCTTCCTCCACTGCGAGTGTCGGTCATCAGCAGGAGGGCAGCCCAGTGTCTGTGACTGGTGGCATCCATTTTGTGATGCCAGGGCTCTTTAGGATTCTACCGTGTTTCCACAGTCGGTACATGTCTATCCCTCTAGAAGGGTGGGATCATACTCCCACACCAGTTACTGGTGTGGGGTATGATTCCAAAGTGTTTGACACCAAACACGACATGTTTTGATGCAGCCATTCCAAAGTTAGCATTTACCACGAGGATATAATGCACTTAAGGGTATATGGTTTGACTGCATTCACAAACAGAGAATAGACTCTGAGAGCTGCAGAGGGGCCCTGCTCAGGCAGAGGCACCCTCTCACATAGGAACTAAGCACCCTGCCCTCAGGATTGATAGGGCCTGCCTTAGGGGTGACTGATAAGTTTAAATGTGTGTGCATGAGAGATATAGGGGACCTATATCTCAGTGAGGGGTGCTAGCACCTCCTCACCCAGGCTGCAGTAGCAGGCCTGTGGTGTCAGATTTAGTCTGCTTCCCAGGGGTGGCATAATACATGCTTCAGCCCCTGGTAGGCCTGTGAAGTACCTATGCCTTTGGTACCTAAGGTACCATATACTAGGGACTCATAAGTAAGGGTGGGCGGAATTTGCGTAGTCGCGTTACGCAAATCTCCGCGAAATTGCTAAAAAATTCCGCGAGCACGCGGAATTGCTGGTCCCGTCCGTTCGCGATGTGTTTTTGCGTGCTCGCGGGGAAATATATCGCTAACTTGCCCATGCGGTCGCTAACGGGCGCGGCCATCTTGTTTTCACTTGTCCCGCCCACTCGCGATGGTATTTCCTGTTCTGGGTCGCGTATTGCATGCTCCCGCCTGCTCGCGATGCTTATTTCCAGTTCCGGGTCGCGTATTGCATGCTCCCGCCCGTTCGCGATAAGGGTTTCCTGTTCGGGAACGCGCATTACGTGTTCGCGACGCTTTTTGCGTGCTCGGGGGGAAATATCGCGCGAACTTGCCCATGCGGTCGCAATGGGGGCGGCCATCTTGTTTTTCACTCTATTGCTATGGTTCTGGGCCTGCTTTTCAATCCTCCCTCTATCTTTTCAATCCTTTGTTTCTGTAAACTTTTTTTGGGTCTTTTTTATTTATTATCTATCTCTCTATTTTCCTGATTCTATATTTTGAGTTTTTTTCTACTTTTTGTGTGTTTTTAACTACTTTTTCACACTTTTTCTATTACTTGCTTTTTCATTTCTTTTACTTACTTTTTTTAATTCCTACCTTTTCTTTTATGCCCCCCGCCTACCCAGAACCATGGCAAAGGGCCACAGCCACAGGGCTCGAAGTCGGAGCCAGAGCCGCGACCGCCTTTCTTGCGGAAGGCGGCGCCAAAGAGGGGTACAGGCACGGGCCTTATTCAATGAGGCGGAGTTGGCCGCACTGGTTTTTTTTGTTCAGCGCCACCTCCCCTTAACCTTGGCAGCAGGCGGCAGGTCTGGGTCCGGGTACGGGCTCCGGGAGCGTCGGCAGCGGTGGGGCAAGGTGCGTCGGGCAGTGTTTCGCTGCTCTGGTGTCCGGCGCACCAATAATCAGCTGACACACCGGTGGTCCGATATTCTGGACCGGGAGCAGGACCTGCTGGACCTGCTAGGAGTGGAGGTCCCGGGGCTTGGTGAGTAGCTATTTAATATTACTACTTTGTGTTCTTCTGCTCTGTGTTATATATTGCGAATATTTTTTTCGACCAGCAAGAATGCTGCTGCTTACATTGCAGGTAAATTATGTTTAAAAATCTGTGATTGT
This sequence comes from Calotriton arnoldi, assembly GCA_963921515.1. NCBI lineage: Eukaryota > Metazoa > Chordata > Amphibia > Caudata > Salamandridae > Calotriton > Calotriton arnoldi. The sequence goes on along the minus strand of CAWUFW010000323.1, from coordinate 1,470,924 downwards.
TATGACACAGGCGCTCGGCGCTACTAATCTTACTTGTTTGCAACTTTGCGCTCGCTTTGCCTGATGATTATGTAAGAGTTTACTTTAGAGAACTTAAGTGACATAATGCTAGAGAGAGTAGTCCTTCCTTTTTCCTCCTGCCACTAAGAAGGGATAGTGGTGGATTGATAGGTTTAGTTACTTATTAGTTGGTAATTTGGAAGTGGTGTGCGTGATGCATCCTCTGTCACGTCACGTGCTGCTGAGTGCTGCTTACCCCAGTCCTTAGCAGAACCTTTTGTAGTTTGTTTACTGAGTGTTAATAGGCTTATATCATCACTAGCAGAACATCAGCAGCAACCAGCCAACAATTTGGTGTATGCAAAAATGTATGCATGTGTCCTCCATCTATGCATTTTTGAGGACTAAAATAAATGGAAATGCAGACTTACTGAACAATTGGCCCGTCTGGATTGGAATATGTGGGCTAGGTCAGGTGGTAGTTAGGCTTGCTAGACGGTCCGTGAATCTCGCAATACTACCAGTCGATCAGATAGGTCAATTTTATTGCAATTGTTGTTACCAAAAATGTTTTTGGTGCGTATTTTAAAATATTTTATTTATTTCACACCAAACTTTAATTTTTGTCTCTTTCTTTATGAAATCTTACATGATCAGCAGCACCCAGGGGCAAGAAGACGGGGTCGCAGGCGGTGGGCCAAGAAGATCTACAAGATGCCTCCCAGGGACAGGACCCCTCCTCTATCGAGGGCTCTACTGCTGGCCCCAGTAAGTCCTCCAGTGGTTAATATTAATAATTATATTTCCCAAACTTTTCCTGCACCTTATTTTTTCCGAACTATTATTTCGGTATCCTAATTCGAATTTTTACAAATTCTTCTTTGCTCTATACTATCTGTTTCTAAATTCTTGTTATCCCTGCCTCTAACTGCGTCTGCTATGACTCTCTGTACTACTACTATTAGTCTGTCTGTAGCTAAGCTTGCCCAGTTGCCCACTCTTTATTTAAAATATTTTAAATAAAACTCATATTCACCAATAGCTCTAGCCATTGAGTCCAGTCCTTTGGGTTGTCCTCTTCTACTACTTCTAGTCTTCTTATTCTTGAGGCTTATCGACAATTCCCACCAAGAAAATGCCCAACCACATTTTAGAATTTTTGATAGGATAGGACATACTATTACTGTTGTAGGGATTCTGCACATACAGAACTTTGCACAAGAAAATAGGACGTTGGTGATGGGAGGTTGGACCTTCCTCACACCTCAATCAGAAGCCACCACAATCCCCTGACCGACTAGTTATAGTGTCTCATTACTCCGAAACGCCCCCCCCAAAATACCCAATGAGTAGACAACCCAGAGAACATAACACTCCCGACCTCTGTCGCGGAAGCAATGCACACCCTTTTGCTCACTCTCTCATGTAAGTCCACACCAAATACCACAGAGTCTATGTAAGTTCAAAAGGTTTATTTTTATTTCCAACTGACAAGCTCTGTACGTTCTATAATGCAGCAGCAACAGCAAAATACATAAGATTAAAACAATAAACATTGTTACACTTAGTTAGACTTACAAGTTACTTACAACTACAAGTCCATAGAAGCCAAAAGGCGAGATCATGATAACTGAACAGTGGTGGAAGAACCACCCTCCCCTTGGTAGGAATCTAGTTTATATAAAATTATAAATGGAGATGTGAGAATTCTGGGGAGCCCTCACCTTAGAAGAACCTAGTACTGGTTACATCATAAGCTCTGCAAAGCTCTGGTTCTTCGTATAAGGGAATCTTCCGTCTGTAATGAGAAAAATGGTGCGCGTTAGTATAGTGCAAGCATTTCTCAGTCGTGCCAAAAAGTGCTGTTTTTTTATGGATAAGCAATATGGACTAACACCAGAACTCCATAACAAAGTCGCTTGTTTTTCGACCTTGTACGCAGCGCTCAGACAGTAGCAGTATGAGCTCATGTGGGCTCAAAGGCGTCTTTCACAACAAGCTGCGAGGTAACTTGCGCAAAAATAAAAGACAGAGCTAAAATGGTTGCATGGCTCGGGGTAACTTAGCAAAGACTAGAATGACCCTAGGGACCATATAACACTACTAGTGTCTACTCTACTACCTGATTTGTACTAGTGATGTATGTTGTATATGTATTATGTATGTATTAACTTTTTTTTCATTCTTGCTAGTGAAAAATAGGGGGAGGTGTATATGGCATCTGAAAAATGTGTAATGTTTTTTCTAGGCGTACTACCGACCACCAGTACCGGGGCCAGCGGCGAAGGTGACGCGGCCGCTGAGGGTGCAGGCGATGCAGCAGTTGGAGGAGCTGCAGGGGGTGAGCCAGCAGCCGTGGCGGGCGGTGGTAAGTTATATTCCTAATCCTTACTTATTGACATTACACTCGCTGCAAGGGTGTAATGTATACTGTACTGTTAAGTCTTAAGTAAGAAGTTGTTGTGAACGGTTGAAGAAGACACCCTTTACTTAGCATTAGCAATAGCATTAGCGACGGGAGTGTACTGAGTAACCAATGGCCTCTTCTATCGGACTTCAACTCAGCTGTGAAATTTTTATGGAGAAGACTAAAAGTCTGATCAGATGACCTTGATGGATGGGTTGAACGAAAAGGGAAAGAAGAGTGGAAGGAGGAAGGACGGGCGAGATTTTATATTTATGACTGGCAGAGAAGGATACGTGGGATGCATGCATAGGTGTGTGATATGAATCAGATGCATGGGTGGTGGAATGCCTGAAACTCCCACAAATGTTCGAGGCCGAGGTAGTGGGAGGATAGATACATACCACAAATGTTACGTACTGTGCTTGCTAGTGCTACTGTGCCACTATGTGTAGAATGAATTTGTCTGACTGCTTTGCTAAGAGTATATTTTACAATAGTCTTGTTTTTCTTCTTGATATAGCTACTCCTTCCAAAGGTAAAGTCGACAGGAAGGAGTTGGCAGCCAAGGCCCGGCGCCGGAAGCTGGAGGACATACAGGCCGAATACCAGCGGCTGGTTCTTCTAGAGGAGGAGGAGGAGGAGGAGGCGGCAGCAGCTGCAGCCTCCTCCAATGCCCCGGGCCCCAGCCACCCCCCTCCAGTGTTATGGCACCATCGCCTGGCAGCCGCCCGCCGCCAACCAGCAAGAAGCATTGCTGCCCCCCCCTGTGGATGCAACTGCCGCATGCTGAAGCGCTGCGTGGCCCGCCTAGAGGAGCGCATCCGTGTCCTGGAGAGGCGAGCCCGCTGAGACCCCGTTTATTTATTGCCCCTTTTTTATAGCTTATTTTGGTGGGTGGGAATCGGGCGTTGGGTTTTGGACTTTTGGACATTTGTTGGACTTTTTCGTTCCGGGACATGAACATTGGTTGGGATAGGGAGAGGGGTGGGTCAGGTGTTGTGGGATTTTTTTTACATAGTTTATTTTTGTTAGGGTATTAAATTACATATTTAGACTTTATATACGATGTTGTTAATGTTTTGTGGGTGGGGTTACTGTTTTACGTCACACGGTTTCCTTGCTGGTGCAGTGCCACAGCCAGTGTTTGATTTAAATAATTGGCTGAGTTACTAAGACACAAACAGACAGATGCGGTACCCCTCACTGAGGGACTTGTCCTACTAGTACTGTCAGTCTCTCCTCCTAATCTATGCATTCTGCAACTGGACTCAAAGGGGGTGTGAAATAGAATTAATGAAAAAAATTCCGTTATTAATTATGCCTCCCCCAAACTTCTTCTCTTACCTGTGCTTGATGTTTAACTTGGGCACGGCGATGGCTGCATGGTGATGATGGTTTTCTTTCCCAACATGCCATGGTTGTGGTGGTAGTAGTAGTAGACCCTGGCAGTAGCACTTGCAAATAAAAGAAAATGAGACAGTCAGTCGCCTGAGAGATTCTGTGGGAGGAGTAGTAGAACGAAGTACAGTACGGAACTTACTGCCAAACAATAATATGCCAAAATACAAGGAAACATAATGGTTGCGGGGATAGCCTAGTACATAGAGTTACAAACTCTAGCTGTGTCGAGTCACTCGACTAGGCCTACAGTACACCGTGACTCGACACAAGCGTAACCGTTAGTGCTGTTTCGGAGGATGACAACAAATCCAATCTATGCCGGCAATTAATGCTGATGGATTAGGTTCCTTTGGTAAAAAAATAAAAAAATCGCAAATATACTGCTCATAGGAGGGTGGGCAAGCAGAAGAAGATCCTCGCCCTGCCTTGAAAATGCATTTTTGTTGCTTTAGCCACATCCGCCCCAGCAAGCGTGTGATAAATTATTGATGTACATTTAATTTAGTCACACCTCAATAAGTCACACAGCCCGGGGGAAGAGGGTTAGGGTTTGATGAATGGTTGGGAAGGGGGGTTTTGGGAAAGGTTTGACAAAGAAAAACAGTACGCATGGACAACAACAAAACACAATCTTGGCAGACAACCATATCCATAAATCAGTTAAGGGAGAAAAAGGAAATGCATGCATGATGATGATAACTTGATGGTTAATGATATTACTAACTAACTACTACTACTAGACAATTAAAAAGGTACAGGGCAGCAGTATATTATGCAATTTGCCTTGCCTGTCTGCCCTCAGAGAGACCCGAATTACATACAGTTTCTGTTCTGTTGTACCGGCCCGGGCTTAAAGATAGCAAAGAAAAGTCAAAAATTGCTGTAGGGATGAATTGAATTATAAGCAGAGAGCAAACATAACAACAACAACACACAGTAGTAATGATTGAAGACAAAAAATGAATCAAATTTAAAAGATGATGAAAGTTGATACTGTTACTGTATGTTATCCTGGTCAAAATGGGGAGTTGCATCTCGGCATTCGTCTTGGTCCTCCCTTCCATGGACGCTCCGGCCATCAATCTTGGGTGACGCCACTGCCTGCCTGGCAGATGTAGATTCATTGGTAAGGTAAGTGAGAGTTGTTTTTCCCAGTGTAGCACAGGGTAAGGGCCGGCCTGTAATTGCAGATGGGAAAACAAAAGGGATATTGAAAAATCAAGTAGAAAAAAATGCCTAAATTACGGTGGAGTGCAACAAGAACACTTTCAGAGGCGGCATGGATTTGGATACATCATGTCTACTCTAGTCTGTTTCCAGCATTAACCTCCAACAACAACAGGACTGAGCAGGCCCACGGCACCCGTGACCCATCCTCCATTTAGTGTACCTTTTTTGACAGAGGCAGACAAAGCAGATATACAGCAACATAGCATTTTACAAATTAAGTGACTAAATCAATGCCCGCTGTCAGTCATACCACCACACTCGACTCCACCACTACACAGACATGTAGGTCTGCAGTGGTTGTTGTTGACTTGGTTACCTTTTAATGCACTCATGAAACGCACTGAGTTATTCCATCAATCATCTCTGATCGTACTGAGTGACTGCGAAGAGATAATGTCACTGTGGTCATCATCATGGTGTGTTGTCCAACTCAGTGTGCAGTAGTGTACAGATTGAGTCCCCTTTCCATATTCAAAATGCAATGGATCGGCCTGCAGTAGAAGTAGAAAATTGTTATTGAAAAACAAGAATGGAAACAAACATTGCATTGAGTTACTTTTAGTGTGTAGATTAGATAATAGTACACAATGAATTACCTTCATGCACTACAAACAACAACAACACAAATCACTCAGTCAGCGTCCAATGCATGTCATCATTCATTACCTGTTCCTTCTCATCTTCAGTTAATGGGCAGTCTGTATCGGCTCGGAAAGGAGGATAGCTATAGTAGTCATCATCATGTTCCACTTCTTTTGGAGAGACTCAACGAGGCAAGATTTTAGTTTTTCTCTGATTATGCTACATCCAATCATCATCTGGCTTGAGGGCAATAGATTTAGGTCGATTCAGGAGGATGGAGGAGCAGGACTCGGAGGAGTGAACTGAAATGCAGAGAGCTGAAACTCATATAAGGCAATAAAATACGAAGATGGTGGTGATGGATTTGTTGTGATTTGAAGTTTCCAAACAGAAAGACAGACACACAAATAGAAGTAAATAAGGGAGAACCACAGTAAGAAGTGGAAGCCTAGTTGTCAGGGAAGTATAGCTCGTCCTCAAACTCTGGAGGTTCAACCAGAAGTAGGTAATCAGCATCCAACACGCTACTTCCGTCACCTGAGCCGCTGTCCTCATCTTCCTGCGTTGATTCATGTATTGTGTAATTCGGTGGTATAAATTGCTGATTCATTTTGATCATGGTTAACCTCTCCACGTTTTTGGGTGAGAGACTGGTCCTTTTCACTGTTACAATGGAACCAGCAGCACTGAAAACACGTTCAGAAGAGACACTTGCGATAGGGCAAGCCAGATAGTTTATCGCCAGCCTGCTGAGCACTGGCCATTGGCCCCTTTTGCCATACCAATAACGCAATGGGTTTTGATCAATGTAGACCTCTGTTGGGTCATCCAGGTAGGCCTGGACCATTCGGTCAATGTTCAGGGGTGCTAAACTTAGTGCGGCCTCTTTTGTCTTTGCATCAGCACTGGACCTAGCAAGTCCTTGCTGTAAATACCAATCCTGTGCCGTTTGTACTGGGGCTGATGATCCGGTTCTTGCTGTTGTCGATAGTGTTGGTGACAGCTGTGAACCAAATGCACTGCCCACAGGCTCTGAAGTTGAACTTGACGCCGGATGACCTGCTGCAGTACTTGACGTGGGTTTGAGGCCTTTAATTACCAGCCGTTCAGTTTCCAATGTACTGGCTGCCTCAGCTATCCAAGTTTTGTACCGGGCAACATCCACTTCTGAAAAAGGGAGTAATGTCTTACTGTGCAGTGCCGATTTGTACCGTGGATCCAGAATTGTCGCACAAATGTAATGTTGTTGTGACAGAATCTTGTTTTGCACCCTTGCATTTTCACTTAAGCGACATGATAAGCTCTCCACCAACTCATATGCTTCTTTTTTTTCCTCCACACCTATGTACGCTTCACACACCGCCTTCAGCTGTTGCTCTAGCATGTGCAACAATGGGATAGCTTGGCCCATAGTACAGTCCTCCTTGCTGACTTCACGTGTGAAGACCTCGAAAGGAAGAAGCATCTCTGTAAGAGATTTAACTAGGCACCATTGGTCCATCTGAAGGGTCATGCCTTTCACAGTAGCATCCGCCCTTCGCATGACATATTCATTGATTGGTCTGTACTGCTCAAACAGACGGTCAAGCATGTAATACGTTGAGTTCCAACGTGTTGCCACCTCCTGGATGAGTGCTTTGACTGTCATTCTATAGTCACGTTGAATGATCCTCAGCTGCTTCCGGGCTTTAAAAGAATGGCTGAAATGCGTGCATATTCTGCGGCAGGTGGTCAGTAAGTTGCTGACTATGGGTTCTTTTTTAAGAAAGTCTTGAACTATAATGTTAATGCAGTGCGCCAAACACGGGACCCTGAAATACTCACCAAGCGTCATGGCCTTAAGTATATTACTGCCATTATCCGTGGCAACAAAACCAATGTGAAGCCCTCTGGGGCGCAGCCATTCAAAGACCTTGCTGTTAAACTCTTCCAAAATGTTTTCAGCAGTATGAGATTTCTCCATGGCGAACATGGCTACAGTTGCATGTTTCCGAGAAGCATTAAAAATTGCAGCTGTGTCAACAGCACCTACTTCAGATAGCTTTTCTCTAACCCCCACAAAAGAGACCCAGTGTGCAGTGATGCACATGTAATCAGTGGCTTGGCAACTGGTCCACATGTCTGTTGTCAGGTGGATTTTGTGAACAGCACTCTGCTGCAAAGCTTGTCCAACCAATTCCAGCACATCGTGATGTAGTGCTGGAACAGCAACTCGGGCGAAATAGGACCGGCTGGGAACCTTCTATTTAGGGCAGATGGCTGACACAAATTCAAGGAAACCCACCCCTTCCACAAATGAAAATGGGAGAAGGTCCAGCGCTAACATTTTAGCCAGCTTCGCATTGTACAACCGTGCCGTTGGGTGGTTGCGTTGGTACTGCCCCTCCGACCTAAGCATGCTGTCAATGGTAGGCTGGAATATTTTCCTTTGTGGTGCACCTTTCTTCTTGAACCCAGCTAGGCTCAACGATGCTGCACTTTTGCTCATTGCAGTGCCCGGTTGCCTTGGTGTCTCATGTTGACTCTTACTACGGTGCCACTCAGATGTTGCTGAGGATGTGGGCGTTACCAGTACACTGCTGGGGGTAGGGCTAGAAATGTCTCCCTCTTGTTGACCTTCCACCGCGATCATATCTTCCCCTACTTCTTCATCCCCAACAACAGCAATGGGTCCAGTTTTACTTTTTTCTAAGTGAAGTAGGTGAGCCTCCCACTTGATAGTGTGGTGTTTTTTTAGATGACTTGTTTGTCCTCCGGTACCATAGTTTGTACCAAGCTTACCCCGCCTAACAGCCTGCCGACAAATTGAGCATATAGCAATGTTCTCCTCCTTACTGCTAACCGAAAAGAAGTCCCAAACTGGGGAGGAGAACTTTCTGGCGCTGCTGGAGGTGCCACTTTCAATACCAGATGAAATGGAGGGTGTGCATGGAATTTGACTCTGTGCACTTACATTACCACCACCTACTGAGGTGGTGGTTGAGCTGGATGTAGGTCCCTGCCGGGCCTTTGCAAAGGCAAATATGGAAGCTGGAGGTAGTGTTGGCGTTACCTGTGTTGGTGGTATCCGTGCTACATCCCTTGCAGCGATTTGGGATAGTCGAATAATGTTGGTCTCCATCTCCGCAGGCCCAGGAGTGATGTTCGTGATGACTGGCTCTTCATCATCATCACCCCCCTCGTCTACATCTACCTCCATAACTGTAGGCTTTCTGGAACCTTCCTTTTCACTAGCCTTGTCTTGTGGCGTGCATCACTCTCAGGCTGAGCTGGTGGCTTCCAAGTGGCATCTAGATCATCAGAAGCGGGGCTTGAAGAAGAAGTTGATGGACTAACCCTCCTTTTCCTTGCTGGGGGTATGGAAGACAATGGATCTTCTGGAACAGTGGCTTGCTCCTCTTCGTCTGCAAAAGCTCGATTTCCTGAACTGCCCCTACTTCAGGTGGAACAACTACTATTGTGGGCTGTGGTTCCGGCTGCGGCTGTGGTTGCGGCTGTGGTTCCGGCTGTGGTTGCGGTTCCAGCTGCGGTTCCGGCTGTGGTTGCGGCTGCGGCTGGGGTTGCGGCTGGGGTTGCAGCTGGGGTTGCGGCTGGGGTTGCGGCTGGGGTTGCCCACTTATCTGCTGAGTTTCCGCCTGCGAGTGCGTGGATTGGGTACTACTTTGCGATAATGACATTACAACATCACTGGTCGTTAGTAGACTGGCTACCTCTGCCACAGTCATGGGCTTGGGCCTAGGTTGCTGGGGTGGGCCCACTGATGCAGAGGTGGTGCTCCCAGCTTGGTCCCCGCTGGACACCGCTGCTGCAGGCGTAAGTTTTTTTTTACCAAAAAACACATCAGCCGGCACACCAGTCTTGGCAAGTGCCACTTCCTTCTTCTGTCCCTTCTTCTCACTGGCAACTTTCTTGGTACTGGAGGACCTGGTACCTTTCTTTGGGGCCATCTTCTTCAGATGTCAGCAGGACGCAGGTGCACAAGTTGCAGAGATGTCTGTGGTCACACGTGGACGTGACGCGCAGCAGGACTTCTGCCTGGCAGTACAACGGGTGATGATGATGATGACACCTCCTTCTCTGTCTTTTTGTGCACCTAAAAGCAAAGAAGCCAGGAGAAGAACATCAGTGAAATGTTGCATTTGTTGTTGTGGTTCAATTACTAGTAGTACAAACAAACAAACAAATAAAAGATATAAATTAGTGTAGCCATTTGTGAGACTGTCAACAAGGGCTTTCATGGTATACTGTGTACACTGTCAGGAAGGATAGGAAAGAAGAGGAACAACAACCAAAATACAAATGTAATAGAAGTGGACCCTGTTTGGCATTAAATTATTTGCTCATCACATCATTCAGGGAGCTGCAGCTGGCAAAGGGGATGGATGCAAGCAGTAAGCCAAGAGGAAAACCATGCAGGCCTAAATGGAAAAAGCAGCACACTTATAACTCCCACCAGAAATGGCCACCAGCCACATGGACACTCACAAATCACAAGCAACAAGCATGAGGCCTGGAAAACAATGTACTGAAAACAGGCCTACGATAGCCAGGCAAAGGCTGCATGGTAAACCACACTGCTTTGCCTGTAATGCAATAACAAATGCAAAAACGAAAATACACAGGGCTAAACAAGGCCTGCAACACACCACACACAACTAAGGCATGTATTTAACACACCCCAAAAAACTGAAATACACCCAAAAATCCACATTTTGCAATTCAATCCAATGCCATCCATGTGCCCTAAATGATGTTTAAATTCAACAGGACACACAGAAACAGTTGTTTCATGCACCCCTGACTACCTCTGGGCCCACTGGATGAAAGGCCTGTTGGCAGACTAGGCTACAAGCTTGCAGGCCTATGGCAAAAAGCACACTGCCTGGCTTCAAAATGGCCGCCAGCCTCATGGCCAGGCCCACAACAACAAGAAACTGAAGACAGACAATGCAGGCCTATGGCAAAAAGCACACTGCCTGGCTTCAAAATGGCCGCCAGCCTCATGGCCAGGCCCACAACAACAAGAAACTGAAGACAGACAATGCAGGCCTATGGCAAAAAGCACACTGCCTGGCTTCAAAATGGCCGCCAGCCTCATGGCCAGGCCCACAACAACAAGAAACTGAAGACAGACAATGCAGGCCTATGGCAAAAAGCACACTGCCTGGCTTCAAAATGGCCGCCAGCCTCATGGCCAGACCCACAACAAGAAGCCTAGGCCACAAAGGAAACACATGCAGGCCTTAGTATATGGCAAAAGCAGCACACTTGTAACTCCCACCAGAAATGGCTACCAGCCACATGGACACTCACAAATCACAAGCAACAAGCAGGAGGCCTGGAAAACAATGTACTGAAAACAGGCCTATAATAGCCAGGCAAAGGCTGCATGGTAAACCACCCTGCTTTTGCTTTGCCTGTAATGAAATAAAATGCAAAAACGAAAATACACAGGGCTAAACAAGGCCTGCAGCACACCACACATAACTAAGGCATGTATTTAACACACAGCCCAAAAAACTGAAATACACCCCAAAAAAACACATTTTCAAATTAAATCCATTGCCATCCATGCCCCCTAAATGATGTTTGAAATTAATAAATACATCACACAGCAATCCATGACCCATGACTAGCTCTGGACCTACTGGCTACCCACAACGATTTATTTTTAAAAATGATGAAAAGTACCAAAAATGAAGTTGCAGCAACTGCAATGCCCCAATCAAACAACACCAACTTACTTGTAAAATCTCAAATCCCAAAATCCTCAAATCCAATGATAATGATGCAGCAGACACAAAGAGTGATCCTTCCAGCTCAAATCCAAGTGAAAAATGAACAGGAGATGGACAAAGCACTGGGAGGAGCCTGCTGGACAGGAACAGGAAGTAGGAGACTCTGTGGCACTTCCTCCCTCTCCCCCCCAAAAAATTTGACCAAAAAGGACAGCCAAATATCAATCTGAGGTTTTTTTTTCATCCAAATCATCAATTTAGAGAAGGTTTTATGCTGCTTGCGATGTTATTGTTCTCCAGATTGAAAATTTTGCGTGTTCGGGATCGCGAGCTGTACAAAAATATCGCCGGATGTCCGATGGCGCGCCCCAATGACGTGTTCGCGGTCGCAATCTCTCTCGCGGTGCACGATGGCGCGGCGAATGACTTGTTCGCGATCGCACACTCTCGCGTTGTCCGATGGCGCGGCGAATGACGTGTTCGCGATCGCAAACTCTCGCGGGATAACGCGGCCGGCTACCGAAATCTCGTAGCACACGCGAACGGATAGGAAAACCCGTCGGCAAACGCAGGAATCCCGGTAAGTCGCTATCGCGCGCGCTAGAACGCATTTTTAAAGCGCAACAAGAAAATAATTCTGCGACGCCGCGGATCGCGGAATTGTTGGCAATTCCGCGTTCTCCGCAGAACGCGAAATTGCCTAAATTCCGCAAATTCCGCGAGCGGAGCGGAATTGGATGCCCAGGGTTACTCATAAGGTACCACAGTATCCAATCACTAGTGCACCTAGAGTGCACTCCAAGTCGTTTAGAGAGAACAGAGAGGCTGGGGCCCTGATTGGCAGGGTCCCAGCCAGACTATAGCCAGAAACCAGTGTAAACATCAGAAAAAAAGTGGGGGCAACATAAGAGGCAGATCCTACTCTCCTACACAACCCCCCCAAACGCAGGGACACTAAACTAACCTTGACCAGTTGAGTCTTCGTGTTCTAAGTGGAAATACCTTGAGAATCCATCTGCATTGGCATGTTGGGTCCCAGGTCTATGTTCCACTGTATAGTCCATCCCCTGTAGGGAAATGGACCACCTCAAAAGTTTTGGGTTTTCTCCTTTCATCTGCTTAAGCCATAGGAGGGGCTTGTGGTCAGTCTGAACTATGAAGTGAGTGACAAACAAGTATGGCCTCAGCTTCTTCAGGGCCCACACCACAGCAAAGGCCTCCCTCTCTATAGCTGACCAACGTTTCTCTCTAGGGGTCAGCCTTCTGCTAATGAAAGCTACTGGCTGGTCTTGACCTTCATCATTCAGTTGAGACAGTACAGCTCCCACACCCAGCTCAGAAGCATCTGTTTGGACAATGAACTTTTGGTGTAGTCTGGACTCTGTAAGATGGGGGCAGTGCACATGGCCTGCTTTAGGTCTTCAAATGCCTTCTGACAGCTAGCTGTCCACTGAACCTATTTTGGCATTTTCTTTGAGGTCAGATCATTCAAGGGGGTCACTATAGATCCATATCCCTTCACAAACCTCCTATAGTACCCAGTCAGGCCTAAGAAGGCTCTCACCTGTGTCTGGGTTGTTGGAGCAACCCATTCCATTATGGTTTGGATTTTGCTCTGTAAAGGCTGAACCTGGCCTCCACCCACAAGGTGGCCCAGGTACACAACCTGACTCTGCACTATCTGGCACTTAGTGGCCTTGATAGTGAGGCCTGCTTTTTGCAAAGCCTCCATAACATTTCTGAGGTGGACCAGGTGATCCTGCCAGGAGGAGCTAAAGACAGCAATATCATCTAGATAAGCTGAGCAATAAGCTTCCATCCCTGCCAGAACTTTGTTCACCAACCTCTGAAAAGTGGCAGGTGCATTTTTTAATCCAAAGGGCATCACCACAAAGTGGTAGTGCCCACCAGTGGTCGAAAATGCTGTTTTGGCTTTTGCATCATCAGCTAACCTGATCTGCCAGTAGCCAGCTGTTAGGTCAAATGTACTCAGATACTTGGCTGAGGCCAAAGTATCAATCAGCTCATCTGCCCTTGGTATGGGATAGGCATCAGTCCTGGTGACTGCATTGAGGGCTCTGTAGTCTACACAAAACCTCATTTCTTTCTTACCACCCTGGGTATGAGGCTTGGGTACTAGGACTACTGGGCTAGCCCATGGGCTATCTGAAGGCTCAATCACACCTAACTCCAACATCTTCTGGACTTCAGTCCTGATACAGTCCCTGACATGGTCAGGTTGCCTGTAGATTTTACTCTTGGCAGGCAGACTGTCTCCAGTGTCCACCTCATGGGTGCACCAGGTAGTCTGACTAGGGGTCAGGCTAAACATATGTCTGTACTGCTGCAGAACTTGTCTGCACTCAGTTTGCTGATGGTCAGTGAGGCTGCTTGCCAAAGCAACACCATTTACTGACCCATCATCAGGGTTCTGTGAGAGCAGGTCAGGGAGAGGGTCACTCTCCTCCTCCTGGTCCTCATCAGTTGCCATGAGCAAGCCCATGTCAGCCCTGTCAACATATGGTTTCAATCTGTTGACATGGAGCACCCTTAGGGGGCTCCTGGGAGTTCCAAGATTCACCAGATAGGTGACTTCTCCCTTTTGCTCAACTATTGTATGGGGGCCACTCCATTTGTCTTGGAGGGCTTCTGGGGCCACTGGCTCCAACACCCACACTTTCTGTCCTGGCTGGTATACAGTCAGCACAGCCTTTTGGTCATGCCAAGCTTTTTGTAATTCTTGGCTGGCCTCCAGGTTTTTGGTTGCCTTTTTCATGTATTCAGCCATCCTGCAGCGGAGACCAAGTACATAGTCCATCACATCTTGTTTGGGGGGTTTGAGAGGCAACTCCCAGCCCTCTTTTACCAAACATAATGGACCTCTTACAGGATGCCCAAAAAGAAGCTCAAATGGGCTGTAACCAACCCCCTTCTGTGGAACTTCTCTGTAGGCAAACAACAGGCAGGGAAGAAGAAGGTCCCATTTCCGCCTAAGCTTGTCTGGGAGTCCTTTAATCATTCCCTTCAGGGTTTTGTTGAAGCGCTCAACCAAACCATTGCATTGTGGGTGATAGGGGGTGGTGAACTTATAAGTTACCCCACACTCCTTCCACATTGCTTTCAAGTATCCTGACATGAAGTTGGTACCTCTGTCAGAAATGACCTCCTTTGGGAAACCCACTCTGGAGAAGACTCCAATGAGGGCTCTTGCCACCACAGGGGCTGTGGTGGTCCTCAGGGGAATTGCCTCTGGGTACCTGGTGGCATGATCCACTACCACCAGGATAAATCTGTGCCCAGATGCAGTTTAAGGATCAAGGGGACCAACAATGTCAATCCCTACCCTCTCAAAGGGTACCCCCACCACAGGTAGTGGTATCAGGGGTGCCTTTGTTGTGCCACCTGCCTTACCACTGGCTTGGCATGTGACACAGGAGCGACAAAACTCCTTTGTGTCCTCTGACATATGTGGCCAATGAAAATGTGGAACAAGCCTGTCCCAGGTCTTGTTTTGGCCCAAGTGACCTGCCAAAGGGATATCATGTGCTAGGGTCAAGAGGAACCCCTAAACTTCTGAGGTATTACCAACCTCCTGGTGGCTCCAGGGGCTGGATCTCTACCCTCAGAATATAGGAGTCCCTCATCCCAATAAACTTTATGGGACCCACTAGCACTCCCAGAAGCCTCAGCAGCAGCCTGCTGTCTGAGGGGTTCAAGAGAGGGGCAGCACTGTTGCTCCTTACTCAGATCTTCCCTAGAAGGGCCCCCTGCCCCCAAGAACTCAACCTGATCAGGCTCAAGTCCCTCTGGGGCAGTTCCTTCTTCAGTATCTGCTTCTCCTCCCTCAAGAGGGGAATCTGTGATCTGAGACAGAGGGGAAGGCACTGCCTTAACCCTACTGCTCCTCTTCTTGGGAAGCATCTGGTCCATAATTTCAGGATCCAGAGCTGGTTCAGTGTCATGCATTTTGGCTTGTGACCTGGTCACAGCAAATACCTCTGCAGGGATGCCCAACATCACAGCATGAGTCCATAACTCTACTTCAGACCAGGCTGAAGTCTCTAGATCATTGCCCAATAGACACTCTACAGGGAGGTCTGCACTGACTACAACCTTCTTGAGGCCAGTTACCCCTCCCCAGGAGAAATTCACAACTGCCAGACTATTGTTGGTCCTGGCATTGCTTGCATTGGTCACCTGGTACATTTCACCCAGGATGATCTGTCCAGGGTCCACAAGATCCTCTGCCACCATGGTGACACTAGCACCTGTGTCCCTAAATGCCAAAGCCTGTTTGCCATTTATTACAGGCTGCTGTTTGTATTTGCCCAGATTACTGGGGCTCACCAGGAAGGACATGTCAATGTCTCCATCACAAATCAGCATTGCCTGAGTGGGTACTCTGACTAGGCCAGAGTCCACTTCAGAACCCAGGGTCAACCCTACTACACCCTTATTCTGAGTACCACCTCCACCAGTAGCTGAACTAGGGGGAACAGTTGCCTTAGGGGCAGGAGTGGTGGTGGTTTGGTCTTTGGACTTGTTACAATCAGAAGTCCAGTGCCCTTTCTGTTTACAGAATTTGCACCAGGGCTTCTTTTGGCCTTTTCCCTTGTTGGATTGTGACTAGGCCTGGGCGGAAAACTACGCTACGCTCGCGTAGTTTGCGAAGTTTGCGCTACTTCGCACAACGCGAATTGCACGTAGCACAGTGCAAACACGCGTAACGTAGTGCAGCGGTCATTTTTTGCTTGCTCGCGGACCTCAACGTCAAGTTGGCGACCGCGAGCAAGCAAAATGACATCCCGGCGAGACTTTTTCCTCGTTCGCGATCAGCAACACAAGTTGCCGATCGCGAGCGTGGAAAATAAACCTCCCGGCGAGATTCTCAACGCGGGGAGGTCAGGTTTCTCATTGCGAGTGGTCGCGTATGCTCGCGACCGCTCGCGATGAGAAACTACCAGTCCGCGTTGAGAAAGCTGCCGCTCGAGTAAAATTCTACTCGAGCGGCAGTAAAAGACAGCTCGCACTGTGCAAGATGCAGTTTTCAATGATTGCACAGTGCGGACAAGCATCCGGCACTGTGTAATCATTGCGAACACGCACTACGCAGTTCGCGTAGTGCTACGCGAAGCTCGCGTAGTGCGAACTTCACTTTGCGTAGCTTCACGAAGCGCTACTTCGCGAACTACGCCCAGGGTTAATTGTGACTCCCCACCAGATGCAGATTTTTGGGGCCCTTGTGAAGACTTCTGGTCTTTGGACTTATCCCCACCATTCTCAGAGCCCTTAGAATCCTGCTCCTTTGTGTCACCCCCTTGGTTCTGGGTTTTCTGCCTCACCCTGGTTCTGACCCACTTGTCTGCCTTCTTTCCCAATTCTTGGGGAGAGGTCAGATCCGAGTCTACCAGGTATTGATGCAACAACTGGTTCTGGCAATTATTAAGGATCTGTTCTCTCATCATTAGATTATACAATCCTTTGAAATCAGTAACCCTACTGCCAACTAGCCAACCCTCCAGAGCCTTGGTTGCACAATCTACAAAGTCAGTCCAGTCCTGAGTCTGTGCCTTCTGGGTGTCTCTGAACTTCAACCTGTATTGCTCAGTGGTTAAGCCAAACCCATCTATCAGTGCACTCTTCAGGACTTCATAGTCATCAGCATCCTCTTCTCTAACAGTGAGGAGCTTGTCTCTACCTTTATCTGAAAAGGAGAGCCACAAGATTGCTGCCCACTGCTTTTGGGGGACCTGTTGTACTCTACAGGCCCTTTCCATAGCAGTTATCCACTTATGGATATCATTCCCACTCTGGTAGGGAGGAACAACCTTGCTCAGGTTCCTATGGTCTGGAATATTTTCCCTGCCTCTAGGGACACTGTTGCTGCCACCAGGGGGTTCTAACCCCTCTTTTCTAGAAGCTCTCTGGAGCTCAAAGGCTTCTCTATCTAATGCCAACTGCTTGGTTCTGAGGGCAAATCTTGCTTCCTCATACTGCAGCAGTTTGTACAGTCTTTCAGAGGAACTCTATCTTCTTAGGAAGTAGGAGTCTCTCTGGTGGACAGTTTCTCTGCCAGAGTGATAGGAGCGGTCAGAGTCCCTAGAAGGGGACCTAGGCCTCTCTCCCACTCTGTCAGGTCTCTTAGGGAGAATTCCTCTGTCCTGTTCAGACCCCTTTGGGTCTGGCCCTACAATCACAGAGACTTGGTCAACTTGTTGTTCATCATCTGACCCAGACACTGTAACTGACCCACTCACTGATTCAGACCCATTAGCTCCTAGAGCTAATCTAAGATCATCTGCTGTCAGCAGATCTATCAGGTGTAGTGTGGAGGGACTCTGTCCTATCTTCAGGTGCCTCTCAGCACGCATGGCTTTCAAGTCAAAGAAAGTCATGTCCTAATACTGAAGCTGGGTGGATCCACTGGGTCCATCCCTTAAGGACATTCTAGTGTTGTGCAGTGTTGTACTGCCTACACTAGTTTGTGGCCTACTGATACTAGCTTGAGCTGTAGAAAGGGTGTGCTATCCCTTTTTCACACAGCTCTAAGTTCAGTAGAACTTATTGATACTAAGCTTGACTTTATATGTACCTTGAGTACCTATAGTGGT
This sequence comes from Calotriton arnoldi, assembly GCA_963921515.1. Lineage (NCBI taxonomy): Eukaryota > Metazoa > Chordata > Amphibia > Caudata > Salamandridae > Calotriton > Calotriton arnoldi. The sequence continues at coordinate 1,452,955 of CAWUFW010000323.1, read as the reverse complement.
TTTCAGTTAGTAATTCAAATAGAGATTTTCTGGTAAAACAATAGCAAGCTGGAATCCCACACGCTGTCACCAATGTGAGAAGTTGGCCTGGTATATGCTGTTCACACATTGCACCAGTACAAGTCGACTCTTATGGTTGGTAGGTTTAAGACAACCTTTATAGAAAGCTATCCTAGTGGTAGCTGTGGAGAGCAGCCTTCAGGCTAAGTCTTGGAGGAATGTAAAGCAGCTTGTTTTACCACACAATCTCTTGAATCACCAAATGAAAAGACACCACACAGGTATATATATCAAATATATATGTATTTATTACTAAACAACTCTCTACTAATCTCTTTATGAGATTAGAAGTCAGGAACATATGTACAAATCAATGTTATCAAAATAAGTTAGCACAATCAAATATCACAATCTTAGCTTGGCTAGACCTGTGTCTAGAGCATGTAGAATCGAGGGACCCCCAAGAACCACCCCAGGTTGTTGTAGGAGACCCACAGGGGACGGACGCGGTGTTCAGGCACCGGTGCGAGTCCTGTACGAGTCTATGCGAATAGAAGCGATTGAGATTTCAATGTTAAAGGTACCTTGCGTGTTCGAGGCGAACACACCGATCGGACCCAGTACGAGTCGAAGGACGCGGTTACGGGTAGAATTGCAAGGGGGATGGACGCGGTGTGTCTAACACAGACGCGAACCCTGTACGAGTCAGTGCGATAGTCGCACTTGGAAAATAAGAGTTTTTGGGTACTTCTGGAGTAGCTACAAGCAAGTCACTTACAGAGTAAGTAGTTCTAGGGCCCACACCCACAGGAGCACCGTAGTGCTGAAGTTACCTCACCCAGGGGAGCCGGGTGCATAGGTGTCCTTTGGTGTCGGGTCGCTGCGTCGTTCTCAATGGGAGCCAGTGAAGACTTGCTGCTTGTGGCGACAGAAGAAGTGTCCGGTGGAATCCAAGCCTGGATTCGGAAGAAGGAAGACCTGAAAGCATAGGGGACAGTGTTCAAAGTCACTTGGCAGTGACCCGGGGCAAGGAAGATGAATGCCCACCGTCGTCGACAGATTCAGGTCGTTCACTGGTGTCTTGACTCTTCGACCACGAGGTCCAGGAGGCGTCGAGGATGGCCAGGAGCTGGATTCGGTGTGTCCCACGAAGTCTACAGCTTGCTGTGGTGTCGGTGAGCCGATCGGGGCCACCAAGCCTTGGCAACAGCAAGTCTTGTGGAAAGTGCGAAAAGTCAATGGTGCAGACCAGCAAGGTCTGGGGGACTTACCCAGCGGGGGTAGGTTAGGACAGGCCTGGAGCAACCAGGGGATCCCTCTGGTTTCTTAGGAAAGTCTTCAGGGGACCCACAAGCCGGCTGGCAAGGGATCGCGAAGACGCCTCAGGAGGATTCACTCAACAGGGGCCCACGGTCACTCGGGACGGTTTAGGCCTCTGATTTTGGGAAGGGTGTCTGCTAGAGGCTTGGACCACACGTGGCCCAAAGCACAAGTTCGTAGAATGTCGTGAAGGGGTTGCACTCGACAATAGTGCACAGTACCCAGGGTCTGCAGTTCCTCGTTGCTCGTGGGGTCCACTTGCCTCAGCTTCGCTGGGGACTCACGATGGCCTTGGAGAAGTCAGGAAATCTTCTTCCTGGGCTGCAAGGACTTCGGGATCCGGCAGGAGCGGCGTCGTTTGCGACCGTCTTTGTAGTTTTTGGTGCCTGCCAAGCAGGGGAGTCACTCCTTGACTCCAAGGGAGATTCTTCAGTCTTCCAGAGGTAGTGGAACGTCGAAGGTCCGGGATTCTTCTTTAAAGCGTCGTCCAGGGGTATCTAGGTTGCAAAGCACAGGTTCCCCCTCTTATACTAAAAAGAAGGGAGGGACTAGCTCTATTACCCCACCTATGGGAGGGTCAGGGGAGTGGGTGGCTACATCCACTTCCCTTTGTCCAGTTTCACGCCAGAGCAGGGGCAGGTAGCCCCTGAGCCGGTTTGAACTGGCATATGCACAGAGGAGCCTTCTGCTCCCCAGTGCAGGACTTCAAAGCACTCTAGCAGTGCACCCACCCAGCCCCAATACACTAAACCCTGTCTGGGAGGTGGTCACACCCCTTGGGACAGGATATATATTGTTGGGCTTCCTCCACTGCGAGTGTCGGTCATCAGCAGGAGGGCAGCCCAGTGTCTGTGACTGGTGGCATCCATTTTGTGATGCCAGGGCTCTTTAGGATTCTACCGCGTTTCCACAGTAGGTACATGTCTATCCCTCTAGAAGGGTGGGATCATACTCCCACACCAGTTACTGGTGTGGGGGTATGATTCCAAAGTGTTTGACACCAAACACGACATGTTTTGATGCAGCCATTCCAAAGTTAGCATTTACCGCGAGGATATAATGCACTTAAGGGTATATGGTTTGACTGCATTCACAAACAGCCCCAGAGAATAGACTCTGAGAGCTGCAGAGGAGCCCTGCTCAGGCAGAGGCACCCTCTCACATAGGAACTAAGCACCCTGCCCTCAGGATTGATAGGGCCTGCCTTAGGGGTGACTGATAAGTTTAAATGTGTGTGCATGAGAGATATAGGGGACCTATATCTCAGTGAGGGGTGCTAGCACCTCCTCACCCAGGCTGCAGTAGCAGGCCTGTGGTGTCAGATTTAGTCTGCTTGCCAGGGGTGGCATAATACATGCTTCAGCCCCTGGTGAGCCTGTGAAGTACCTATGCCCTTGGTACCTAAGGTACCATATACTAGGGACTCATAAGGTACCACAGTATCCAATCACTAGTGCACCTAGAGTGCACTCCAAGTCGTTTAGAGAGAACAGAGAGGCTGGGGCCCTGATTGGCAGGGTCCCAGCCAGACTATAGCCAGAAACCAGTGTAAACATCAGAAAAAAAGTGGGGGCAACATAAGAGGCAGATCCTACTCTCCTACAGTGGACCATGCCACCAGGTACCCAGAGGCTATTCCCCTTAGGACCACTACAGCACATCTAGTGGCAAGAGCCCTCCTGGGAATTTTCTCAAGAGTGGGCTTCCCTAAGGAGGTTGTATCAGACATGGGTGCCAACTTTATGTCTGGATACTTGAAAGCAATGTAGAAGGAGTGTGGAGTGACTTACAAGTTCACCACACCCTATCACCCACAATGCAACGGTTTAGTTGAGAGATTCAACAAAACCTTGAAGGGCATGATTAAAGGGCTCCCAGAGAAGCTTAGGCAAAGATGGGACATACTCTTGCCCTGCCTTTTATTTGCATACAGGGAGGTGCCTCAAAAGGGGGTTGGCTACAGCCCTTTTGAACTTTTGTTTGGTCACCCTGTCAGGGGTCCATTGTGCCTGGTGAAGGAAGGATGGGAGTTACCTCTCAAGCCCCCAAAACAGGACATAGTGGACTATGTACTTGGTCTCCGCTCCAGGATGGCTGAGTACATGAAAAAGGCAACTAAAAACCTTGAGGCTAGCCAGGAACTCCAAAAAGCCTGGCATGACCAAAAGGCTGTACTGACTGTTTACCAGCCAGGGCAGAAGGTGTGGGTGTTGGAGCCAGTGGCCCCAGCAGCTCTCCAAGACAAATGGAGTGGACCCCACACCATTGTTGAACAGAGGGGGGAGGTTACCTATTTAGTAGACCTAGGAACCCCCAGGAGTCCCCACAGGGTTCTCCATGTCAACAGATTGAAACCATATGTGGACAGGGCTGACATGGGCTTGCTCATGGCAACTGATGAGGGACAGGAGGAGGAGAGTGACCCTCTCCCAGACCTGCTCTCACAGAACCCTGATGATGGGTCAGTGGATGGTGTAGCCTTGGCAGGCAGCCTCACTGCCCAGCAGCAAACTGATTGCAGACAGGTGCTCAATCAGTTCAGGCATATATTCTCTCTGACACCAAGTCAGACCACCTGGTGCACTCATGAAGTGGACACTGGGGACAGTCTGCCTATTAAAAATAAGATTTATAGGCAACCTGACCATGTCAGGGACTGTATCAGGACAGAAGTCCAGAAGATGTTGGATTTGGGAGTTATTGAACCCTCAGATAGCCCTTGGGCTAGACCAGTGGTCCTTGTGCCAAAACCTCACACCAGTGGTGGGAAAAGAGAGGTGAGGTTTTGTGTGGACTACAGGGGTCTCAATGCAGTCACTAGGACTGATGCCCATCCAATACCCAGGGCAGATGAGCTAATAGACACTTTGGCCTCAGCCAAGTATCTAAGCACATTTGACCTAACAGCTGGCTACTGGCAGATCAGGCTAGCTGATGATGCAAAGCCAAAAACAGCATTCTCAACCCCTCGTGGGCATTATCAATTTGTGGTAATGCCCTTTGGTTTGAAGAATGCACCTGCCACTTTTCAGAGGTTGGTGAACACAGTCCTTACAGGTCTGGAAGCCTATAGTGCAGCATATCTAGATGATATTGCTGTCTTTAGCTCCACCTGGGAGGATCACCTGGTCCACCTCAGAAATGTTTTGCAGGCCCTGCAGAAAGCAGGCCTAACTATCAAGGCCACAAAGTGCCAGATAGGGCAGAGTCAGGTTGTGTACCTGGGCCACCTTGTGGGTGGAGGCCAGGTTCAACCATTGCAGAGCAAGATCCAGACCATCATGGACTGGACTGCTCCAACTACCCAGACTCAGGTGAGAGCCTTTTTAGGCCTGACTTGGTACTATAGGAGATTTGTCAAGGGGTATGGATCAATAGTGACACCCCTGAATGACTTAACTTCCAAGAAAATGCCCAAAAAGGTTCAGTGGACAGTTAGCTGTCAAAAGCCATTTGATGACCTGAAGCAGGCCATGTGCACTGCTCCCATTCTGCAGAGTCCTGATTACTCCAAGAAGTTCCTTGTCCAAACAGATGCATCTGAATTGGGGGTAGGGGCTGTACTGTCACAATTGAATGAAGAAGGTCAGGATCAGCCAGTAGCTTTTATTAGCAGAAGGCTGACCCCTAGAGAGAAACGTTGGTCTGCCATTGAGAGGGAGGCCTTTGCTGTGGTCTGGGCTCTGAAGAAGTTGAGGCCATACTTGTTTGGTACTCACTTCCTTGTTCAAACAGACCATAAGCCCCTCTTATGGCTAAAACAAATGAAGGGTGAAAACCCCAAACTGCTTAGGTGGTCCATTTCCCTACAGGGGATGGACTTTACAGTGGAACATAGACCTGGGAGTAACCATGCAAATGCAGATGGACTCTCTTGGTACTTCCACTTAGAACATGAAGACTCAACTGGACAAGGTTAGTTTAATGTCCCTACGTTTGGGGGGGGTTGTGTAGGAGAGTAGGATCTGCTTCACATGGGTACCCCCACTTTTTTCTGATGCTTCACTGTTTTTCGACTTTAGTCTGGCTGGGGACCTGCTAACCAGAACCCCAGCCTAGCTGCTTCCTCTCTAAAATGGTTTCCATGTACCTTAGGTACATCTCTGATTGGAATCTGGAGTGCCCTTATAAGTCCCTAGTATATGGTATACTATGTACCCAGGGCATAGGTACCTCAGAGGCCTGCCAGGGGCTGAAGCATGTATTATGCCACCCCTGGAAGGCCAGCCAAAATGACACCACAGGTCTGCTACTGCAGCCTGGGTAAGGTGGTGCATGCACCCTTACTGTGATATAGGTTACCTATATCACTACATATATACACACACATATAAACCTATAAGTCACTCCTATGGCAGGCCTTATCAATCCTGAAGGCAGAGTGCTTGGTTCTTATGTGAGAGGGTGCCCCTGCATGAGTAGAGCCCCTCTGCAGTGTTCGGAGACCCTTCTCTGATGCTGTTTGTAGTGCAGCCTGACCATATACTCTTAAGTGCATTATAACCTCGCGTTAAATGCTAACTTTGGGATGGCTGCACGGAAACATGTCGTGTTTGGTGTCAAACATCTTGGAATACTACCCCCCCCCACCAGTTCTGGCAGCGGGGGTAGCATTCCACCCTTCTAGAGGGAGAGACATGTACACACCGGCCTACCCGGTAACTTCTTTACAGAGCGCTGGCATCACAAAATGGATGCCACTGCCACAGACACGGGTCTGGCGTCCTGTGGCTGACTGAAACTCTGGCAGGGGAGGCCTGGACAATAGGTTTCCTGTCCAAGGGAGGTGTAACCACCTCCCCAGACAGGATAATGTGTATTGGGGCTGGACGGGAGCACTCTCTGGTGCTTTGAAGTCCTGCACTGGGGGCACATTTGTTGTCCCTGTGCATAGCCCAGTTCAAACCGGTTGCAGTGGCTACCTGCCCCTGCTCTGGCGTGAAACTGGACAAAGGGAATGGGTGTAACCACCCCTCTTCCCTGACCCTCCCAAAGGTGGGTCCCCAGAGTATGTCCAACCCCCTACCTTAGTATAAGTATGGGACCCCAGTCCTTAGGACTTTAGATTACCCTGGATGAAACTCTGACACTGAATCCTGGACCTTCGACGCTCTACTTCAAGATTAGAGGACTGAAGAATCTCCCTTGGGGTCAAGGAGTGACTCCCCTGCTTGGCAGGCACCTAAGAGCAATTGTCCGGTCTGCATCGCTGAAGCTCCCACCGGACACCGGAGTCTTTGCAACACCAGAGGTGGATTTCCAGACTTCCCCGAGGCTACCTTGAGTCCCCAGTGAAGCTGAGGCCCATAGCTGTTGTGGGTAACGTGGAACCGTGACCCCTGGACACGAGAACTTTTACAAGTGCATCCTCTTTCTGGTCTCCCACGAAGTTGTGCTTTGGGCTGCGAGTAGCCCCCACCTCCAGCACCAACTGCACTGAAGATCTCTGGCCTCCACTCCACGAGTGTCCTGTGAGCCTGCTCCAAGTGCGTCCACTCAAGGCTCCTTCGCGGTTGCTAGTCCTTTGGCTAGTGGGCCCTCCCGAAGGCAACTCTTCTTCTTCTTGGGCTTCTCTGGTTGCTCCAGGCGTGCCCTGACTTACCGTCACTGGGTGAGTCCCTCAGACCTTGCTGGTCTGCACCAACGTCCTTTCTCTGTTTCCACGTGACTTGCCGTTGCCAAGGCTTGTTGGGTCCAATCCGGTCGCTGACACCTCAGCAATCGACAGACATCATGGGACAACTCGAATACAGCTCCTAGTCATCGTCGACACCTCCTGGACCTCGTGGCTGAAGAGTCAAGACAACCGTCAACCTACCTGAAGCACCCGACATCGGTGGGCATCCGCTCATCGCCTTCCTGGTCACTGGCTAGTGACCCAGACTCTGTCCCCTCTGCTTTCAGGTTCTTCAGATCTTCGATCCACCCTTGGATCCACCTGGACACTTTCGACTTGGCCGCCAGCAGCCTACTGCAGCAAATCGCCATTGAAAACGACGACGGAACCCGACGACAAAAGACACCTATGAACCCGGCTTCCCTGGGTGAGGGAACTCGAGTACTCCGGTGCTCCCGTGGGTATTGACTCTTGAACTGCCTAGTTCTACAGGGATTTGCTCCAAGTCCTCCTCTAAGTGTCCTTTCCTTTTAAAAATCCAACCGCGACTTTCCCCATAGAAGTTAACGGTGGCTCGCGGCTGTGTTCTCACACTACACATGTCCCCCGTGGGTCCCCTGTGTCACTACCTTGGGTGGTTCCTTGGGGTCCAAGCACTTCTACAGGCTCTAGGCCTTGTGTCTAGCTCAGTCGTGGTTCTTATACCACTTTATTGGTATATGGTTTGGTACGCCCCTAGGGCTCAAACGTGTATTTGTGCTATTACTGTTGATAACTGACTTGTAACTTATGTACTTCAAACTCTAGCCTCACAAAGAGACTAGAGAGGTGTGTTTAAGACTAAATACATATATTTTATATATATACCTGGTGTGGTCCTCTTTCATTTGGTCACTCAAGAGATTATAGACTGGTAAAACAAGCTGCTTTACATTCCTTCAAGACTTAGCCTGAAGGCTGCTCTCCATAGCTACCACTAGGATAGCTTTCAATAAAGGTTGTCTTTAACCTATCTCCAATAAGGGGTTGTTTGGACTGGTGCAAGGTGCCCACTATAATTAGTGGACAGCATATACCATGCCAACATCTCACAGAAAAAAGCAAGAAAAGTGCATAAAGAGGCAAGTGAGATGCAAAAACAGGCAGGAAAGGTACAGAAAGAGGAAAGACGAGTTTAGAAAGAGACAACAGGGGTGCAGAAAGAAGCACATGAGGTGCAGAAAGAGGCAACAAACGTGCAGAAAGAGGGAAGAGAGGTGCAGAAAAAGGCAAGAAAAGTGCAGAAAGAGGCAAAAGAGGTACATAAAGAGACAACAGGGGTGTAGAAAGAAGCAAGACAGGTGCAGAAAGAAGCATGGAAAGTGCAGAATGAAGCAACAGGGGTGCAGAAATAAGCAAGAGAAGTGCAGAAAGGAGCAAGTGAGGTGCAGAAAGAGCCAACAGAGGTGCAAAAAGAGGCAAGAGAGGTGCAGAAACAGGCAAGAGAAGTGCACAAAGAGGCAAGAGAATTGATGAAAGAAGCAACAGAGGTGTAGAAAGAAGCAGGAAAGGTGCAGAAAGAGGCAAGTGAGATGCAAAAACAGGCAGGAAAGGTACAGAAAGAGGGTAGACGAGTGCATAAAGAGACAACAGGGATGCAGAAAGAAGCAAATGAGGTGCAGAAAGAGGCAACAGACGTGCAGAAAGAGGGAAGAGAGGTGCAGAAAAAGGCAAGAAAAGTGCAGAAAGAGGCAAAGAGGTACATAAAGAGACAACAGGGGTGCAGAAAGAAGCAAGACAGGTGGAGAAAGAAGCATGGAAAGTGCAGAATGTAGCAACAGGGGTGCAGAAAGAGGCAAGAGAAGTGCAGAAAGAAACAACAGAGGTGCAAAAAGAGGCAAGAGAGGTGCAGAAACAGGCAAGAGAAGTGCACAAAGAGGCAAGAGAATTGCAGAAAGAAGCAACAGAGGTGTAGAAAGAAGCACGAAAAGTGCAGAAAGAGGCAAGTGAGATGCAAAAACAGGCAGCAAAGGAACAGAAAGAGGGAAGACGAGTGCTGAAAGAGACAACAGGTGTGCACAAAGAAGCAAATGAGGTGCAGAAAGAGGCAACAGATGTGCAGAAAGAGGGAAGAGAGGTGCAGAAAAAGGCAAGAAAAGTGCAGAAAGAGTCAAAAGAGGAACATAAAGAGACAACAGGGGTGCAGAAAGAAGCAAGAAAGGTGCAGAAAGAAGCATGGAAAGTGCAGAATGAAGCAACAGGGGTGCAGAAAGAGGCAAGAGAAGTGCAGAAACAGGCAAGAGATGTGCAGAAAGAGGCAAGAGAATTGCTGAAAGAAGCAACAGAGGTGTAGAAAGAAGCAAGAAAAGTGCAGAAAGAGGCAAGTGGGATGCAAAAACAGGCAGGAAAGGTACAGAAAGAGTGAAGACGAGTGCATAAAGAGACAACAGGGGTGCAGAAAGAAGCAAATGAGGTGCAGAAAGAGGCAACAGACGTGCAGAAAGAGGGAAGAGAGGTGCAGAAAAAGGCAAAAAAAGTGCAGAAAGAGGCAAAATTTGTACATAAAGAGACAACAGGGGTGCAGAAAGAATCAAGACAGGTGCAGAAAGAAGCATGGAAAGTGCAGAATGAAGCAACAGGGGTGCAAAAGAGGCAAGAGAAGTGTAGAAAGGAGCAAGTGAGGTGCAGAAAGAGCCAACAGAGGTGCAAAAAGAGGCAAGAGAGAAGCAGAAACAGGCAAGAGAATTGCTGAAAGAAGCAACAGAGGGGTAGAAAGAAGCAAGAAAAGTTGCAGAAAGAGGCAAGTGAGATGCAAAAACAGGCAGGAAAGGTACAGAAAGAGGGAAGACGAGTGCAGAAAGAGACAACAGGGGTGCAGAAAGAAGCACACGAGGTGCAGAAAGAGGCAACCGACGTGCAGAAAATGGGAAGAGAGGTGCAGAAAAAGGCAAGAAAAGTGCAGAAACAGGCAAAAGAGGTACATAAAGAGACAACAGGGGTGCAGAAAGACGCAAGACAGGTGCAGAAAGAAGCATGGAAAGTGCTGAATTAAGCAAGAGAAGTGCACAAAGAGGCAAGAGAATTGCTGAAAGAAGCAACAGAGGTGTAAAAAGAAGCAGGAAAAGTGCAGAAAGAGGCAATTGAGATGCAAAAACAGGCAGGAAAGGTACAGAAAGAGGGAAGACGAGTGCAGAAAGAGACAACAGAGGTGCAGAAAGAAGCAAATGATGTGCAGAAAGAGGCAACAGACGTGCAGAAAGAGGGAAGAGAGGTGCAGAAAGTACAAGAGATTTGCAGAATGAGGTCAAGAGAAGTGCAGAAAAAAAAAGAAACGTGCAGAAAGAAGCAACAGAAATGCAGAAAGAGGCAAGAGAGGCGCAGAGGGAAGCAAGAGTGGCTTGCACACCATTAGTACCAATTTAACACCCACATTTAGCAATAAGTAACAGGTAACCATTCTAGGTTTGCAAAGGGTCTTCCACCACGCTGTAACACTTGTCGCTGCATTTTTGGTAACGTTTGACCCGTTTCAGCTAGAAACAAGGCTTTTTTTGTTCAAATCTGCAGATTAGGGTGCAGATGATGAATTATGTGGCTAATGCAGAAAATGTATAATTGTGCGAAAGTCAGTGCAGCCAAACAGTCACATAATTCCAGTGGCCCTGCTCATACCTCTGACTAGGTCCACAAGTGCTCCTCAGTGATTCCATCTTTTTTGTCTCACTGAATTCATAGTTGAGCTTCTATGGAAACGAGGAAGACTAAACCTGAGGTTACCACTCCATAACACAGACTACCAGACCACATAATTACTCTCCATAACACATAATCCCACTCTACATAATTCCTATACATTAAATACCACATACTTTCTATCCACATAATTTCACTGCATAACATATCACATAATTCCACTGCACACAACGTACATCCACTCCACTGCAAAAAACATTAGTAAAAAACTTTTGCATTTACAACGCCAATAGCTCTAATTCTCACAAATGCGAAACCTATTACATTGCAAACACTTTTTTAACTAGTAGTCGCGTTTGCAGAGTGGTGGAGAAAGGGTGCTGGGCCTCTGACCAGCGCTCAGGAATTCTGGTGCGTAGGGCTTACAGGAGGTACCAGTAGGGCTTCTTGGCCCCCAAAGTCCCTCAGGAGTAAATTGGACTTCATCCCCCATCCCGTAGTCTGCCAGGAGGCGCGTTTGCAGAATGGTGGAGAAAGGGGGGCATGTCCTCCGAAGACGTCTTAGCAATTACACTGTGAGGGACTTACTAGAGGTAACAAGAGGTGTAGTTAGCCCCCAAGGACATCCTTGGGGGCCACCTACCCCTCCTATTACCTCCAGTAAGTCCCACACAACAGCATTGCTAAGTTCGAAGAGCAGGCCATGCCCCCTCTTCCCACCACTCTACAAACGCACTCCCTGGCGTGCTCTTGGATGGGGATTGAAGTCCCCTTTGCTGCTGGGGGTCCTTTAGGGGCCAACTAGCCTACCTCTTACCTCCAGTAAGCCCCACACAGTGGGATTGCTGAGAGGTGGACAAAGGCCACGCCCCCTTTCTCCACCACTCTGCAAACACGCCCCTGGCGCGTTCTAGGTTGGGGGATTAAGTCCCTTGAATACTGAGGGTCCCTGGGGTCCAACTAGCCCACCAGGTACCTCCAGTAAGCACCACACAGCTGGATTGCAGAGAGGTGGTCCGAGGCCACGCTCCCTTTTTACACCACGCTGCAAACGTGGCTTCTGGCGCACTGCTGCTCGGAGAATGAAGTCCACTTGTGTTCTGACATCCTCAGGACACAAGAGGACCTCATCGCCCCACCAGCAGTGCACCAGAAGCCACATTTGCAGAGTGGTGTAAAAAGGGGCGTGGCCTCGGACCACCTCTCTGCAACACAGCTCTGTGGCGCTTACTGGAGGTACCTGGTGGGCTAGTTGGCCCCCAAGGACCCTCAGGATTGAAGGGGACTTAATCGCCCAATTTACAACGTGCCACAGGGCGGTTTGACACTTGTTATATCAGGCCCCACCCCCTCCCTGCACCACTGTGCAAACGCACCCCTGGCGCATTGTAACTTGGTGGATTAAATCCCCTTTAATCTTGAGGGTCCCTGGGGGCCAACTAGCCCACCAGGTACCTCCAGTAAGCCCCACAGAGCTGCGTTGCAGAGAGGTGTAAAAAGTGGCCTCGAAATTTGTAAATTTAGTATATTTGTAACTGGAATAAAGATATATTATTGTTAAATATATTTTTCGGGAATCACGTCTGGTGCGAGCTGATTGCGCGTCGCATACGTGAATCCCATGTGACTTCAAAAGAAAGCATTTCATTGGTTAAAAAGCTATCTATTCTAGTACTTGCAGGACCCCACCCAATTTTTCCATTCTTCCAGGCGCTTCTTCAGAAGACACAGCTCTTGTGTTTTCTGCTCCTCTTTATTTCATTTTATTGGTGTTTTTTTTATTCACTGAGAAAATGGCTTCTGTTAATCCACCACAGGACACTCCTGCAGAAGAAGAGGAGCTGGAAGAACCAATCAAACGAGGCAAAGAAAGTATTGTGTAGGCTTTCTTTGTATACCACCTGGAGAGAAGAAGGTGAATGCACAGAAGGTGACCTGCACTATTTGTGAAAAAGTGCTAGCTCGGGGATCCGAGAAAAAATATTTCTGCAGAACTTCATGAATGATGAAGCACCTACAGACCATACACCCGAATCATCTTGAGCGAGAACAACATCGTCGCCAACTTCAACAAAGTGAGCAAGATGATGAGGTCGCAGGGCCTAGCACCTAAACTGGACAAAATATTCCAGAGTTTGCTGGACTTGAGCAGCACTGCATAAAGTGCAATAAACTACTTTGTGCTGGAGAGCAATCTGTCGAAGGTGTTGTGGTTACTGCAAAAAACCACTGCTGTTATTATTATTTTTTTTGCATAATGTTTGGAAACATTTTTTGAGTTCATTCCGTTGAATTTTAAATTTTGTGTTTAAAAAACCCCCAAAAAATGAATAAAAGAGTTAAAAAAACAGATGTTTTTTAAAGAAAAAAATGGTTCGTTTTAGAACCACCTATTTGGTTGACAATAGACAAACTTGTATGTGTTGTATGAATTGCTGCAAGTGTAATATGTGAATCATTGTATGAGTGCATGAGTACTGCCTGAGTGAATGAATGAGTGCAGCAGTACTGCGTGGGTCATTGGATGAGTGCCTTGATAGTGCTTGAGTAAATGGATAAGTGCATAGGTAGTGCCTGGCTGATTGCATGAGTGCAAGAGTAGTGTCTGAGTAATTGTAGGAGTACATGGGTAGTGCCTGAGTGCATAGATGAGTGCATGGGTTTTGCTTGAGTGAATGGATGAGTGAAAAAGACTGCCTGAGTGATTGGATGAGTGCAGGGGTAGTGGCTGGGAAATTGGAGGAGTGCATGGATAGTGACTGGCTGATTGAATGACTGCGGGGGTAGTGCCTGGGTGATTGGAGGACTGCATGAGTAGTGCCTGAGTGATTGGATGAGGACATGAGTGGTGTTTGAGAGAATGGATGAGTGCATGGGTAGTACCAGAGTGATTGCATGAGTGCATGGGTAGTGCCTGGATTATTGCATGAGTGCAGGGGTAGTGCCTGAGTGATTGGATGAGTGCATGGTTAGTGCCTGGCTTGTTGCATGAGTGCAGGGGTAGTGCCTGAGTGATCGGATGAGTGCATGGGTAGTGTTTGAGAGAATGGATGAGTGCATGGATAGTGCCTGAGTGATTGGATGAGTGCATTAGTAGAGCCTGAGTACATGAATGAGTGCATGGGTAGTGTTTGGGTGATTGGAGGAGTGCATGGGTAGTGCCTGAGTGCATGGATGAGTGCATGGGTAGTGTTTGAGGGAATGGATGAGTGCAATAGTAGTGTCTGAGTTATTGGAGGACTGTATGGGTAGTGCTTGAGTGATTGCATGAGTGCACTGGTACTGTTTGAGAGAATAGATGAGTGCAATAGTAGTGTCTGAGTGATTGGATGAGTGCATGGTTAGAGCCTGAGTGTATGGATGAGTGCATGGTTAGAGCCTGAGTGTATGGATGAGTGCATGGGCATTACCTGTGTGTTTAAAGGAGTGCATGAGTAGTGCCTGAGTGATTGGATGAGTGCATGGGTAGTGTTTGAGAGAATGGATGAGTGCATGGATAGTGCCTGAGTGATTGGATGAGTGCATTAGTAGAGCCTGAGTACATGAATGAGTGCATGGGTAGTGTTTGGGTGATTGGAGTAGTGCATGGGTAGTGCCTGAGTGCATGGATGAGTGCATGGGTAGTGTTTGAGGGAATGGAGGAGTGCAATAGTAGTGTCTGAGTGATTGGATGAGTGCATGGGTAGAGCCTAAGTGCACGGATGAGTGTATGGGTAGTGTTTGGGTGATTAGATGAGTGCATGGGTAGTGTTTGAGGGAATGGATAATTTCAGCAGTAGTGCCTGAGTGATTGCATCAGTGCATCGGTAGAGCCTGAGTGCATGAATGAGTGCATGGGTAGTGTCTGGGTGATTGGAGTAGTGCATGGGTAGTACCTTAGTACATGGAGCAATGTATAGGTAGAGCCTGAGTGCATGGATGAGTGCTTGGGTAGTGTTTGAGGGAATGGATGAGTGCAATAGTAGTGCCTGAGTTATTGGAGGACTGTATGGGTAGTGCTTGAGTGATTGCATGAGTGCACTGGTACTGTTTGAGAGAATAGATGAGTGCAATAGTAGTGCCTGAGTGATTGGATGAGTGCATGGTTAGAGCCTGAGTGCATGGATGAGTGCATGGGCATTGCCTGTGTGTTTAAAGGAGTGCATGAGTAGTGCCTGAGTGATTGGATGAGTGCATGGGTAGTGTTTGAGGGAGTGGATGAGGGCATTAGTAATGCCTCAGTAATTGGATGAGTGCATGAGTAGAGCCTGGGTGCATGGATGAGTGCATAAGTAGTGCCTGCATGATTGGAGGACTACATGGGTAGTGCCTGAGTGATTGGATGAGTGCATGGGTAGTGTTTGAGAGAAAGGATGAGTGCATGGCTGGTGCCTGAGTGATTGGATGAGTGCATAAGTAGAGCTTGAGGACATGGATGAGTGTATGGGTAGTGCCTGGGTGATTGGAGGAGTGCATTAGTAGTGCCTGACTGACTGGATAAGTGCACAGGTACTGTTTGAGAGTATGTATGAGTGCAATATTGGTGCCTTAGTGATTGGATGAGTGCATGGATAGACCCTGAGTACATGGATGAGTGCATGGGTAGTGCCTGAGTGATTGGATGAGTGCATGAGTAGTGTTTGAGAGAATGTATGAGTGCATGGGTAATGCCTGAGTGATTGCATGAGGGCATGGGTAGTGCCTGGTGTATTGCATGAGTGCAGGGGTAGTGCCTGGGTGCTTGGAGCAGTGAATGGGTGAGTGCATTGGTAGTGCCTGAGTGATTGGATGAGTGAATGGGTAGAGCCTAATTGAATGGATGAGTGCATGGGTAGTGTTTGGGTGATTGGAGGAGTGCATGGGTAGTGCCTGAGTACATGGATGAGTGAATGGGTAGTGTTTGAGGGAATGGATGAGTGCAATAGTAGCGCCTGAGTGATTGGATGAGTGCATGGGTAGAGTCTGGGTACATGGATGAGTGCCTGGGTAGTGCCTGGGTGATTGAAAGAGTGCATGAGTAGTGCCTGAGTGATTGGATGAGTGCATGGCTATTGTTTGAGGGAATGGATGAATGCAATAATAGTGCCTGAGTGATTGGATGAGTGCATGGGTAGAGCCTGATTGCATGGATGAGTGCATGGGTAGTGCCTGTGTGATTGGAGGAGAGCATGGGTAGTGCCTGAGTGTTTGGATGAGTGCATGGGTAGTGTTTGAGAGAATGGATGAGTGCATGGATAGTGCCTGAGTGATTGGATGAGTGCATGTGTAAAGACTGAGTACATGGATTAGTGCATGGGAAGTGCCTGGGTGATTGGAGCAGTGCATGGGTAGTGCCTGAGTGCATAGATGAGTCCATGGTTAAAGCCTGAGTGCATGGATGAGTGCATGGGTAGTGCCTGAGTGATTGGA
Source organism: Calotriton arnoldi (assembly GCA_963921515.1). Taxonomy (NCBI): domain Eukaryota; kingdom Metazoa; phylum Chordata; class Amphibia; order Caudata; family Salamandridae; genus Calotriton; species Calotriton arnoldi. The sequence continues at coordinate 1,436,958 of CAWUFW010000323.1, read as the reverse complement.
TGAGTGAATGGGTAGAGCCTAATTGAATGGATGAGTGCATGGGTAGTGCCTGAGTGCATGGATGAGTGCTTGGGTAGTGTTTGAGGGAATGGATGAGTACAACAGCAGTGTCTGAGTTATTAAATGAGTGCATGGGAAGAGCCTGAGTGCATGGATGAGTGCATGGATACTGCCAGGGTGAATGAAGGAGTGCATGAGTAGTGCCTGAGTGCATGGATGAGTGCATGACTAGTGTTTGAGGGAATGGATGAATGCATTAGTAGTGCCTGAGTTATTGGAGGACTGTATGGGTAGTGCTTGAGTAATTGCATGAGTGCACGAGTAGTGTTTGAGAGAATAGATGAGTGCAATAGTAGTGCCTGAGTGATTGGTTGAGTGCATGGTTAGAGCCTGAGTGCATGGATGAGTGCATGGTTAGAGCCTGAGTGCTTAAAGGAGTGCATGAGTAGTGCCTGAGTGGTTGGATGAGTGCATGGGTAGTGTTTGAGGGAGTGGATGAGTGCAATAGTAGTGCCTCAGTAATTGGATGAGTGCATGAGTAGAGCCTGGGTGCATGGATGAGTGCATAAGTAGTGCCTGCATGATTGGAGGACTACATGGGTAGTGCCTAAGTGATTGGATGAGTGCATGGGTAGTGTTTGAGAGAATGGATGAGTGCATGGCCGGTGCCTGAGTGATTGGATCAGTGCATAAGCAGAGCCTGAGGACATGGATGAGTGCATGGGTAGTGCCTGGGTGATTGGAGGAGTGCAATAGTAGTGCCTGACTGAATGGATGAGTGCACAGGTACTGTTTGAGAGAATGTATGAGTGCAATAGTGGTGCCTTAGTGATTGGATGAGTGCATGGATAGACCCTGAGTACATGGATGAGTGCATGGGTAGTGCCTCAGTGATTGAATGAGTGCATGGGTAGTGTTTGAGAGAATGTATGAGTGCATGGGTAGTGCCTGAGTAATTGCATGAGTGCATGGGTAGTGCCTGGCTTATTGCATCAGTACAGGGGTAGTGCCTGGGTGCTTGGAGCAGTGCATGGGTAGTGCCTGAGTGCATAGATGAGTCCATGGGTAAAGCCTGCGTGCATGGGTGAGTGCATGGGTAGTGCCTGAGTGATTGGATGAGTGAATGGGTAGAGCCTAATTGAATAGGATGAGTGCATGGGTAGTGTTTGGGTGATTGGAGGAGTGCATGGGTAGTGCCTGAGTGCATGGGTAGTGTTTGAGGGAATGGATGAGTACAATAGTAGTGCCTGAGTGATTGGATGAGTGCATGGGTAGAGTCTGGGTACATGGATGAGTGCATGGGTAGTGCCTGGGTGATTGGAGGAGAGCATGAGTAGTGCCTGAGTGTTTGGATGAGTGCATGGGTAGTGTTTGAGAGAATGGATGAGTGCATGGATAGTGCCTTAGTGATTGTGTGAGTGCATGTGTAAAGACTGAGTACATGGATGAGTGCATGGGTAGTGTTTGAGAGAATGGATGAGTGCATGTGTAGTGCCTGAGTGATTGGATGAGTGCATAACTAGAGCCTGAGTACATGGATGAGTGCATTGGTAGTGCCTGCATGGATAGTGCCTAGGTGATTGGAGGAGTGCATGCTTAGTGTCTGAGTGATTTGGTGAGTGTATTGGTAGTGTTTGAGAGAATGGATGAGTGCATGGATAGTGCCTGAGTGATTGGATGAGTGCATAAGTAGAGCCTGAGTACATGGATGAGTCCATGGGTAGTGCCTGGTGATTGGAGGAGTGCATGAGTAGTGCCTGAGTGATTGGATGAGTGCATGACTAGAGCCTGAGTGCATGGATGATTGCATAAGTGCTGGGATAGTACCTGTCTGATGACATCTGAAAGTTTTTAAATAGTGTAAACGTTCAACATTATTTTTACTAGGAATAAATAACACATAAATGGATGCTATCATGCATATTATGTTATGTGTTCTTACCTTTTTTATTAATTTAGATACATTACTCTGTTGAACTATTTTTGAATAGTATTATCGTAAACTGTAATAAAACACTTTTCAAACTTCACCATTACCTACTGTAAAGAAGAAGGAAAAAAAGTTATATATTGTGATGTATTACAGAAATTAAAATATTACACTTTTAAGAACACAACATATTTTTAGAATACATAACATTTTCAGTTTCCTTTTTTGCTGTTCTCAGATTCTACTGAACTTCACTATACACAGTGATTTCAATGTAGTATCATAATACAACAGCGGGGAAAAAACAATCAACGAGATTGTGAAAAAAACTAATTACTGCAAAGCATTATTTCCAATATGTGTACCTATATGTTTACCTATCTACAGTTTCTAAATTATGACCAACTTGTACATTAAGCAACTTGTACATTAAGTTGTTTATTACTCTCAAGTACATTTGCTAAAATGTAAACTCTCATTTACATCTGGTACAATATAGACAAGAAATATATAAACTATTGCTTTTAAACACAATTTTCCAAATGCAATATCAATTAACACAAATAATAACTCAAATACTAATTATAAATAGTAATTGTTTCAATCCTGTGCACTTTCTGTTCACATCTTCCCAATAAGCTAAATAATGTATTCAAAACTTTCACTTGGTAAAAATCCAATATCAATTTGTTAATTCATGTTGACATCTTCACAATAGGCCGAATAATGTATTCAAAACTTTCGCTTCAAAAAGATCAAGTATGCATTTTGTAAATCAAAAGGCAACCTAGATTTGAATTGCAAGTGGGCATCATTCCAATGTGTCCATCCTTTATTACACTTTAAATACACTGTATAGTGTCCAGATGTTGTAGTAGGTCCATCATGGAAAATAATAGCCACTGCTATAAAAGTTCTTCCTGGAATAGATATTTGACTTGCAACAAAATTCTTTATTTTGGTCTCCAATTTTCTTTCATTTGCTCTACAAAGTTGAAACATTAAAATGAGATATTTTCCAGATCTTTCTGTATGCAATGTAGACAACATCTCTGATCTACAATGTGAAAATTTCATGTCGTGATTGGCTGTTTTAATTAGTTTGTTAAAAGGTACTGATTCACAGTCTGGTATTGTCAAGTATATGAATCTTTCTGTTTGTATTTCAGTGATGGTAGTAAATGAGCACTCTTCACATTTATGATCCCATCTGTAACTTAGTCCAAATAAGTTTTCAATCTGAATTCCTTCATGTTCTAACACTCCGAGCATAAGCATTAGAAATGCTTGTGCATCTTGTTATACATTAAGAGTAAATGTTAATGAACCAGTGCATATATCCAAAAGATGACGAACTCCAGAAGCAGTATGGATTTTAGTTCTGTCAGTTACCAACAGTTGAAATACATAATATAATTGGATGAGTGCATGGCTATTGTTTGAGGGAATGGATGAGTGCAATAGTAGTGCCTGAGTGATTGGATGAGTCCACGGGTAGAGCCTGATTGCATGGATGAGTGCATGGGTAGTGCCTGCATGATTGGAGGAGAGCATGGGTAGTGCCTGAGTATTTGGATGAGTGCATGGGTAGTATTTGAGAGAATGGATGAGTGCATGGATAGTGCCTGAGTGATTGGATGAGTACATATGTAAAGCCTGAGTACATGGATAAGTGCATTGGAAGTGCCTGGGTGATTGGAGGAGTGCATGAGTAGTACCTGAGTGATTGGATGAGTGCATGGCTATTGTTTGAGGGAATAGATGAGTGCAATAGTAGTGCCTAAGTGATTGGATTAGTGAATGGGTAGAGCCTGAGTGCATGAATGAGTGCATGGGTAGTGCCTGGGTAATTGGAGGACTACATTGGTAGTGCCTAAGTGATTGGATGAGTGCATGGGTAGTGTTTGAGAGAATGGATGAGTGCATGGGTAGTGCCTGAGTGACTGGATGAGTGCATAACTAGAGCCTGAGTACATGGATGAGTGCATGGGTAGTGCCTGGGTGATGGAGGAGTGAATGCTTAGTGCCTGAGTGATTTGATGAGTGTATGGGTAGTGTTTGAGAGAATGGATGAGTGCATGGATAGTGCCTGAGTGATTGGATGAGTGCATAAGTAGAGCCTGGTAGAAGTAAATGAACACTCTTCAAATTTATGATCCCATCTGTAACTTAGTCCAAATACGTTTTCAATCTGTATTCCTTCATGTTCTAACACTCCAAGCATAAGCATGAGAAATGCTTGTGCATCTTGTTGTACATTAAGAGTAAATGTTAATGAACCAGTACATATATGCAAAAGATGACGAACTCCAGAAGCAGTAAGGATTTTAGTTCTGTCAGTTACCAACTGTTGAAATACATAATATAATAAAGAACAAAATCTTTTTTCATGATCTCTCATGATTTCACAATGAAGCTCTTCCAGATAAAACACAACATTCAGAATCACATTAGCATAGCAGTTGACACCTGAACTTTTTTCCAACTGATATCCTACAATCTCATCAACACTTTCCATTTTCTTTTTCTTTACGCCTTCAAGTTTTTGTTCATTTCTTTTCTTTTTTTTAACCTCAATTTAATCTTTGGCATATTTCCATTTTGGACAGACTATACGTTGCTCATATATAGGGTATTCACCTAAATCAGGACCATAACGTCTTCTTAAACGATTATATTATCTTACACAATTTGCATCAGCACTAACCTTTTTCTCATCAAAATCTATCAAATACAATCCAATGTTCTTACTCGAGATAATGCAACATATGCCATTCCGTCTTTGAACACTGTACTTCCAATATTTACAAAAGCGCTGTCTATACTTAAACCTTGAGACTTATGAATAAAAAAAATAAAAAATAAAAATTGTTACTGCATATGCTAAAGACAGATGAACTGTTTTCTGTGAATGTCCAAGTCTTTTACAAGCAAAAAACGTCCAACACAGCGCTCAATCTGTGTTACCTCTTTAATCTGATCAAATTTTATCTTCAAAAACTCTATTCCATCTCTGTTCTGAAAATTTACAAACTTAACAACTCTTCCCATTGCTCCATTTACTAAACCTTGTTCTACATTCAAATTGCGCCGTAAAATTACCCGACAGTTTATATATATGCCTGCTGTTTCAGATAGTCTTCTCCAAAGAATTTAGACTGTAGTTTGTAGTCACTCCCTGGCGTTGAATTTTATCAATAGCTTTCATTTCAAGTATTTCCTGTTTTTCCCGTTTCAAAACTTCTTGATTAAATGTAGAACACTCTTGAAGTGTAGGCATTAGGCAAACTATAGACTTGTTTTCTTCAAGCTTATTGTACATTATTTCAGATGACAAGTTCCTTAGTAGCCGAGTTCCAAAGCTTCTTTACCATGTTTCCTCAAGACACCAATTCTTATATCTTGAAGAATATTTCCATAATGTTCATCAGTTGCTTGTCGCATATTCTTATATAATGTCTTTATATTTAAAATTTGACCAAATGTTCACATTTCCAACTCTTCGCAAAGATTTCCTAGTATCCTCATGCACAAGTGTTTTAAAAACAGGTTGTCCTTTTACAGGAGTAAGTTGTAGTAGATCTCCAAATACAATCACATGTTTACCTCCAAACAGTACATCGTAATCTGTTTTTAAAATCTGTTGCATCCTCAAGTGTACAAAGGCAAACATTTAGTTTGAGACCATGCTCACCTCATCAATGATTAGAAGTTTCATTTTCTTCAGTACTCTTGAAGCTTCATATGAAGCTTCTCCAGATAGCTTCTGATATTCCAATTTATTATCATGCTCAACTGGTAGCATAAGTAATGTATGTAAAGTAATCTCTTTAATGTTATGTGCTGCTAATCCAGTTGGAGCTGTTACAACACAAGATAAATGTGATTCTGTATTTTTGTGGAGATGTAGGAGAGTAGTTTCTGCCTCTTATGTTGCCTCACACTTTTTTTCTGATGTTTACACTGGTTTCTGGCTATAGTCTGGCTGGGACCCTGCCAATCAGGGCCCCAGCCTCTCTGTTCTCTCTAAACGACTTGGAGTGCACTCTAGGTGCACTACTGATTGGATACTGTGGTTCCTTATGAGTCCCTAGTATATGGTACCTTAGGTACCAAGGGCATAGGTACTTCACAGGCCTACCAGGGGCTGAAGCATGTATTATGCCACCCCTGGGAAGCAGACTAAATCTGACACCACAGGCCTGCTACTGCAGCCTGAGTGAGGAAGTGCTAGCACTCCTCACCGAGATATAGGTCCCCTATAACTCGGTTGCACACACCTTTAAACTTATCAGTCACCCCTAAGGCAGGCCCTATCAATCCTGAGGGCAGGGTGCTTAGTTCCTATGTGAGAGTGTGCCTCTGCCTGAGCAGGGCCCCTCTGCAGCTCTCAGAGTCTATTCTCTGGGGCTGTTTGTGAATGCGGTCAAACCATATACTCTTAAGTGCATTATATCCTCGCGGTAAATACTAACTTTGGAATGGCTGCATCAAAACATGTCGTGTTTGGTGTCAAACACTTTGGAATCATACCCCCACACCAGTAACTGGTGTGGGAGTATGATCCCACCCTTCTGGAGGGATAGACATGTACCCACTGTGGAAACGCGGTAGAATCCTGAAGAGCCCTGGCATCACAAAATGAATGCCACCAGTCACAGACACTGGGCTGCCCTCCTGCTGATGACCGACACTCGCAGTGGAGGAAGCCCAACAATAGGTATCCTGTCCCAAGGGGGTGTGACCACCTCCCAGACAGGGTTTAGTGTGTTGGGGCTGGGTGGGTGCACTCCTAGAGTGCTTTGAAGTCCTGCACTGGGGGAGCAGAAGGCTCCTCTGTGCATACACCAGTTCAAACCGGCTCAGGGGCTACCTGCCCCTGCTCTGGCGCGAAACTGGACAAAGGGAAGTGGGTGTAGCCACCCACTCCCCTGACCCTCCCATAGGTGGGGTCATAGAGCTAGTCCCTCCCTTCTTTTTAGTATAAGAGGGGGAACCTGTGCATTGCAACCTAGATACCCCTGGATGACGCTCTAAAGAAGAATCCCGGACCTTCGACGTTCCACTACCTCTGGAAGACTGAAGAATCTCCCGTGGAGTCAAGGAGTGACTCCCCTGCTTGGCAGGCACCAAAAACTACAACGATGGTCACAAACTATGCTGCTCCCGCCGGAGCCCGAAGTCCCTGCAGCCCAGGAAGAGGATTTCCTGACTTTTCCAAGGCCATCGTGAGTCCCCAGTGAAGCTGAGGCAAGTGGACCCCACGAGTAATGAGGAACCACAGACCCTGGGTACCATGCACTATTTTCAAGTGCAACCCCTTCACGACGTTCTACGAACTTGTGCTTTGGATCACGTATGTTCCCAGCCTCTAGCAGAGATTCTTCCCAAGATCAGAGGCCTACCCCATCCCGAGTGACCGTGGGCCCCTGTTGAGTGAATCCTCCTGAGGCATCTTTGTGAGCCCTTGCCAGCCGGCTTGTAGGTCCCCTGAAGACTTTTCTAAAAAACCAAAGGGCTCCCCTGGTTGCTCCAGGCCTGCCCCGACCTACCCTTGCTGGGTAAGTCCCCCAGACCTTGCTGGTCTGCACCATTGACTTTTTGTCTTCTCCACGAGACTTGCTGCTACCAAGGCTTGTTGGCTCCAATCGGGTCGCCGACACTGCAGTCAGCTGCAGACTTCGTGGGACACGCTGAATCCAGCTCCTGGTTGTCCTCGATGCCTCCTGGACCTCGTGGTCGAAGAGTCAAGACACCCGCGAACGACCTGAATCTATCGACGACGGTGGGCATTCATCTTCATTGGCCCGGGTCACTGCCAAGTGACTTTGAACACTGTCCCCTCTGCTTTCAGGTCTTCCTTCTTCCTAATCCAGGCTTGGATTCCACCGGACACTTCTCCTGTCGTCGCAAGCAGCAAGTCTTCACTGGCTCCCATTGAAAACGACGCCGCGACCCGACACCAAAGGACACCTATGCACCCGGCTTCCCTGGGTGAGATAACTTCAGCACTACGGGGCTCCTGTGGGTGTTGGCCCTAGAACTACTTACCCTGTAAGTGACTTGCTTGTAGCTACTGCAGAAGTGCCCTAAAACTCCTATTTTCCAAGTGCGACTATCGCATTGACTCGTACAGGACTCGCGTCGGTGTTAGACACACCGCGTCCTTCACCCTTGTTAAATATACCCGTAACCGCGTCCTTCGACTCGTACTGGGTTCGTGTCAGTGCTCTCGCCTCGAACACGCAAGGGACCTTTAACATTGACATCTCAATCGCGTCCTTTCGCATAGACTCGTTCAGGACTCGCATCGGTGTCTGAACACCGCGTCCGTCCCCTGTGGGTCTCCTACAACTACCTGGGGTGGTTCTTTGGGGTCCCTCGATTCTACATGCTCTAGGCCCAGTGCCTAGTCAAGCTAGGGTTGTGATATTTGATTGTGCTAACTTATTTTGAAACATTGCTTTGTACATATGTTCCTGACTTCTAATCTCATAAAGAGATTAGTAGAGAGTTGTTAAGTAATAAATACATATATATTTGATATATATACCTGTGTGGTGTCTTTTCATTTGGTGATTCAAGAGATTGTGTGGTAAAACAAGCTGCTTTACATTCCTCCAAGACTTAGCCTGAAGGCTGTTCTCCACAGCTACCACTAGGATAGCTTTCTAAAAAGGTTGTCTTAAACCTGCCTACCATAACAGTCGAATTGTACTGGTGCAAGGTGTCCAATTTAACTAGTGGACGGCATATACCAGGCCAACTTCTCACAGGAGATAACTGGTCAAAACTTTAATTAAGAAACATTGGCATTATTTTGTTTCGCGCAGTAAACCATGTTCTATCTGTTGTGTCACTTGTTGATATATTTCTTTTTGTTCGAAGTTTAGTTGTTCTAAGTTTTCTAACTGGATATTATCAAGTTGTGCTTGTTGCATTGTAGTTTCTACTTCATTCATGGCAATTGCTGCTTCATTTTTGATAATTGGTTGTCCCAGTGGATCTTGACTTAGTGGACCAGAACTTTGATTATCTTGAGAACTGTCTCAGGCTATTTCACCTGCAATCAGGGCTGGACTGGCTACCGGGCGTTTTTTGCTGGGATGGCAGGGTTGGGTCCAGGTTCACTGCTGAGGAGCTGATTTTGTTGCTGGGGAGCTGCCGGTACTTCAAAATAAACAATGCAAAACAAATAGCTTTAAAGCGTACTTTTTAAAACATTTGTTTTGCATTGTTTATTAAGGAAAGCCCGATAGCCAGTCCGGCCCTGACTGCAATAGTAGTTTCTTGTTCAATCTTATCATTTAACATTTGTTGTAATCTAGGGGAAATTTTGCACTGAATGCTATCTTTACTTGCATGGAAAGAATCTTCATGGCAGTCAAAATATCCAAGTAATTCCGTTTCACTACGCCAAGGCTTGAACAGTTGCAGAAGTGCTAAATAGAAAAATTCCCTCTTTTCTGGACTTTAACAACTGAGGGGTATATTCACAAGAACGTGCGATAACTACTGCAAGAGTAGCGTAATGCAACTTCCAATATCGCAGCCTATCGCGGGAAAATAACCCTGTGTCAACGTGGAATTCACAACAGGGCGGTAGCATGCGATAGACACCAGATAATGCGTCAAATGTCAGCGTGAAAATCAACGCCACGCTGCAAAAATGCGAAAGGTGAACGCGAAAAATCATGCGATGAGGCCAATCGCGTTACAAAAAGTAGCGAAAACCAGCCACAGGCCAGCAAATCCCAAGCGTCTGGTGGGAAAATGCACCATAAAACCCACAGAAACAACACACCAGAAACAAGCCAAAGCACGTAGCAACATGGATGCACCCTGACCCAGCGCAGAGGTCAACGCAAACCCCACAACCCCCACAGACCACCAGCAAGGAACAACTGGGTCAGGGAAGGCCAAGGAGAAAAGGGAGAGGAAGAGGGGGTGCAGACCCCAGGAAAACAAGACCAGCTTCACGGAGGTGACAGAACACTACCAGCAACTGACCCACAAGCAGACCACCTGGAATGCAGTCGGAGTGCCCAGGAGGCCAATCCAGGAGGCCAAGAGGCGCCGGCAGGACGTGACAACCTAAACCAGGTACAAACCCACTGCCAACAGGAAGGCAGCAACAGCGACAGGAGGTGGCAGTCCTGCGCCACAGGAGGAGCTGGAGGAAACCCAGGCCACAGTCATCAGTGTGTAGACGGTGCATGGAGTAGGGAGTACGGATACAGCTCGAGAGGACCTGACACAACATCATTAGGGAGTGTAACGAACAGGGACTGGGGGAACGGGGGGAGATGGGCACAATGGCACACATGCACAACCAGGTGTAGCACACTGCACACCCACAATTATCCAGGATTATGTCCCAGATCCCCTTGGCACACTGCAGCACACACACATAGCAATCACAGCACACCCACATTGACGATAATGTGGTACAATGCGCATAGCCGACACTGCAGAACAGAGGACACAACTGGCTCCGCACATGCCCAGAAACATGCCTACTACACCTGACAGAGCTGGAAAGTGTGAAATGGAAACGTACGCGTACGACCTCACATCCGTCATGTAGTCCAAATGTACACTGTCCCACAGAGGAATCCAGCACCTCCCAAACAGTCACAATGTACATTGCCAGACAGTCTGCATGTAAACCAGAACAATGCGCCAACATACATTGCAACACAATGTCAACATGCAACTCCCCTGCACATTGCAGAGGGGCACACAACACCGTCCTACAACAGCCCATGGATATCCCACGCAACCCACCACCAGGACCCGGGCAGCCCAGCTACTCAGAGGAGAACACAGACCCTGCAACAGACCACACAGCAGGAAGCACATGCAAGCACAGCTGGCTCACAATACTTCACCGACCCACACATGGCACCCCAATGCCAAGTGTCAGAACGCCAAAAGGAGGTGGCCCAACAGGTGCGGGTGTTGCCCAACCCATGGAATGTGAACTAGAGCACATATGTGGGTGTCCAATACCCTTCAGGGACCACCTACACCCCACAAAGGAGACCCACACTGCCATAGAGACACATGCAGATGCACATACCTAGTACAGAACCACGCCCAGGGGCACGCACATATCAGTCACACACCCACGTTGGCTCTGCGTACGATGGCACAGTCCACTCCCCTTACGAATTGAGTGGGTGACGACAAAGCTACATGTCCAGGTTCTAGCCCGCTGCCTGCGTTAACATGTCTGCGTCCGCTGTACACAGCACAATGTAATGTCGTAGGGCCCATGGCCCCCATGCATACAACAAGACCAGAGGGACACATGCACATATCATGTTGAACTGGCTACGGGCACGTGCGCCCGGCCCCTTTATTGGCAGGGCCACATGTACAGTGACGCCTGTGCTGGATGTGTGTGGGGTGAGTATAAGTCAGCCCGCACGGAGTGCTTGGTGCTGGCAACAACCTGAACATCGGACACCAGTGTAATGGAAACAGAAAACACCAGCATAACAGAGTCAACTGCAGAGCAACATGGAGGGATCCGGAGTAAGGACAGAGGTCACCCAATATTCATTCAGGAGGTTCCGTGAGTTGCAGTGCACTGAGGTAGGGGCACTAGAGAAGAGCGCGCTCATGTGAGGAAATTGCTAGGATTGTGTCCCTTCGGGTTAGTCCTGATGCAGATGCAGTGGGGCGTGTTACACGTGCATCAACTTCCTCATCAATGTCCCAGGTCACCCACACTGCCTGAGGTGACAGTTGCGTCCGCAGTCCACAGCGCAATACCCAGTAATAGAGCTGGGTGTGTAGCTTGACTACCACCACCAGTCTGCATTCCTGCCTTGGGGCTGTTGCCTCCTGCCCTCCCATTGTCTGTGCCTTCTCCTGTCCACACACTTGACACATCTTCCTCATCATGGTCCCAGGTCTACCCCACTGCATGAGGTGACATTCCTGCGCAACCTCACAACAGCACAAAACACAATCAGTAACGGACAATGAGCGGTGCACTGAGTCACTGGCACCTGGAGTGCTGAGCAGGGTATCAGGCCGATGATGGCATCCACAACAGGTCTGAGCAACTCTGTATTTCTGTCAGGACCACCCTTTCGACTCTAGCAGATGGCGGTTGGAGGTGGTCCTTGCGGTGGTGGCGTGTGCCACCTGCGGTGATGAGACGTCCGGGCCGGTCAAGACTCGATGCTATGTGTGAGCCCTGGTGGCCCGCAGTTAAGGCCGGAGGATGCGGACAGCGCAGGGCCACAGACACATGGTGTTGATGACCCCAAGACCATCACTACAGAGGCCATTCAATGTCTCAGAAGAAGGGGTCCCAGGCCTGACCAGCACAGAGTTAGTGGGCCCGGATGCACTGCTGCCGGCACAGGCAACCAGCCACGGGACAGTGACTTGCGGTGCAGTCAGATGGGCCATGCGACCTGAGCGGTCCCCATCAATGTCCGAGGTGTATGTTGTGGAGGGTTGCGGGGGGCAGTGGAAGCTGTCCTCGAGGGCATGATGTGGAAGGTCTGATGTTATCTGGAAGCAGCAAATGGAGGAGTGGAAAGCGCAACCCTTGTTTTCACCAACAATTCTGTATCAGCTACATGAGGATGAAAACTAGCCCCTAGTCCATAGACTCAGACGCCACCAATGTAAGACCAGTGAGTGTCCATGAATGTCGGGGAACACACCTAGTGGCACAGGTGCTGAGGGGGATGCAGTCTGCAATGATGCCGGTACACAGATGTGAACTCCAACATTGCCAAATCAAGACTCTGTGACCCACTGGACCGCAGTGTAGGCCGGAGGCAGCGGTCAGCAGTGGCCCACAGCCACGTGTCGTTGGCTCGCGAGGCACAGAGTTAGTGACACAGTGGCAGTTGTCGGTAGTGTTCAATCACCTCCGTAATGATGATCCTGTTCCCTCCGGACTGCAACGCGTCATCCTCTTACGCCTCTCCGTGCGTGCAATGATATGTATTCTGCCTTTTGAATTACAGATGTTCAGTTCCAAATCTGTGATCCCACTCATGCGCAGCGTAGGCCGAGGGCAGTGGTCCGCGTAGGCCCACAGACACTTGTGGTTGTGATGCCATGCACAGACTTGTCGGCACCACATCGAAGGGAGTATAGTGAATTGTTCTCTGCCTTCAATGATGTTCACTGCCATGGTGTAATCAAGACTCAGTTCCAAATGTGTGACCTACCTGACCGTGGTGTAGGCCTGAGGCAGCGGTCAGCACGGCCCATTCACCTAGTGTCGCCGGCATAGGTTGGATGGCCCCACCGGCCTGCGTTGTTCAGGTTCAGTGGCACCACGTGTAGCCGGCTGGCGTTGAACAGGGTTAGTGGCACCACGTGTAGCCGGCTGGCGTTGAACAGGGTTAGTGGCACCACGTGTCGCAAGATGCCCATATGGAACTATGCCTCACTGATTGGGGGGGTCTGCTGCTGTGGCCGCTAGCCCGGATTTGGGGCCACTGCCATTCATGACTCAGGACACAGTTTCACATATGGGACCTACTGGTCCGAAGATTAGGCCGAAGGCGGCAGTGGAGTATGTCAACGAAAAGGGTGTAAAGCGGGCCTGTGTAGTGGAGGCCGTGATGGTCTGAGGTGGCTGCCAAGGTCGCGGGCCTCGGGCTTGGAGCTTGCGCCGGCACGTGGTGGGCCCTCCTTGACACACGCCGGTGTCGGCAGGTGATCAGTGTGGCCTGGCTGCGCAGGGGCGGGCCTGACGGGTTCGTAGTCCAGCATGCCAGGGTCCGGCAGGCGCACAGCATCGCAGGCAACTCCGCTCACCCTGGCAGAGACGTGGGTCTTTCCGGAAGAGGACCATGCCCAGGCCTACGTGCTTTTTATTCACACTCCTACGCTGGCGTGGCGTACGCCGGGCCATCCCACTCGTGTGACATTTGGGGGGGGCGTAACACGCAACATTTCCGCGAGGTCCCCCACTGGCTGGGGTGACATGGTGCGTCCACTGTCCACTACACTCCATACACCAGCGGTGTATGTCGCCATGGATAGGGGTATGTTCTGCATACTGCGGTGTGTCCAGCACATCTCTGCCACTCTTGGCATTGTGTACTTTCCCAATCATGGTTCTACTGCATCCTTCACACATTCCTGGTTACCACCTCTCCCACATTGGGCTGTTATGTGGCTGTGGTGCCATGCCGTTGCTGGCTCATGTTCAGGGCTTGCCCATGTGAACATTGCAAGTTGTTCTGTCGTGTTTGGTGGGTGGGCATGTTGTTGTACCTGTTGTATGTGATTTTGTGACGTGTGCATTGCCAGAGTTGTGAGTTGCATGGTTGTGGAGTTGAGGTGTGTGGGGTGTTCATTTGGATATTGCCAAGGGGCTGTGCATTTCCCTTGTTGGCATCCTGGGAATGCTGGTTGATGAGGGACTGTCGGAGAATGAAGGTACCATGCACACTGGCTGTGTATTTGAAGGCGACATTGTTGGAGGTTCCACGGTGTTCTGTTGTTGCCTGCACATTGATGTGAGATGTGTGCTTCCTGTTGCGGTGATTGTGTGCTGTGTCACCAGGGGGCACAGGTAGTACATGTGTGCTGTGTATTGCCCCCAACACGTGCGTGCATCCTGCTAGGGCGTATGGTCCTTGCTTGGTCTCCAGCGGATCCGGCGCATTGTGTTGTACGTATGGCGACTGGGGTACCAGGGTGATGGTGATGTCCAGGACAGGTGTGGGGGACTTGGATGTGGCTGGCTGTGAGACTCCTCCGACTCTGGCAGGTGTTGGTTAAGGGGGTTCCAGGGTCCAACAGGTGCAGCCAAGCCAGCAGCTTTGTGTGGGGTGGGATGTTGGTTGTCCGCTGTGTTGGTGCTGTTAGCCTGTTAGGCGATGATGGTCAGGATGCGTAGGATGGTTGTCCCTTTCAGGCTGTAGTGGACGTTGACATTGTCAGATGTTGGGTCTGTGAGGCTGGTACGTTTCATGGGGTTCCACTGTCTTTGTCTGCACTGCGTCTGTGGTGGTCCGGGGGGGTGTTCCGGGTGTGGGTTGGGGTCCTGGGGTGGTGGCGGTGGCGGTGGGTGTTGTGGCCCTCTTGGGTGTCCGGGCCACATGATGAGTGGCTCCATGGCATCTGTTGCCCTTCGGATGTGACCCTGGGCTGGGCTCCCTTTTGTGGTGCTGGCTGCCGTCCGACTTTACACCAGGTCAGAGCAGGTGTAAATTTCCTGCTGCTATCGCGCCTTATCGCCTGTTTTGTGTTTTTATCGCCGATGTGGCTGGTCTTTGTGAATGTTGAGGTGTGATGTTGTCTTGGCTTTTGGCACGGGAACGCCGACTCTGCATCTCATTAGCGATATTTGCGGGGGTCCTCTGTGGCGATGTTTTTTGAGGCTGCTATCGCTGGTAAACTGGTGCTGTGGGCTGTTAACACCGGCTTGTGAATGGGGTGGTAAATTTATCACGACTTTGGCTGCGATAAAGTGACGTTAATTCGGCGATAGCTCCTTGTGAATATGCCCCTGGAGTTTTCTGTGGTTAATAAGATTTCCTTTGGCATGTTTTACCAAATATCTGTCACATCCAATCACTGCGTATTTTTCTTCATTTATATTTTCGATAACATTTCTTTTAAAACTGTAATGTTGAAGTATTTCATAGAGACATAGGTTTTCCAGATGTGGACTCCTTTTGGGATAGTACGTATCCAACATATTAGTTTTAACAATATCATTCAGTGCTAAGTATTCAACTTCCTGTAGCGATTTCAATACTCTATTTCGTGTGATGGCAAGACCTAGACTTACCCAAATGATTCCTCTTGTCTTTGAATATAAACTGGCAGAGCTCAACCGATTCAAGCATTCATAGGATCAAATCTCTTGGTGGGAAAGCATTTTCAAGCTAAAGCTGTACAATTTCTTGCTAAGACTCTTTTCCCGTGAAATTTCTTCCCACATTTCTTTCAACTCTGTCTTTTCAGATTTGGTTATATATGACTTAACATAGCGAGCAACAACAATTGAATTATCTGCATCATATTGAATTTCCATGTTTGCATTACACATAGTCAAAATCCCTGGATTGTAGTCATTAATCTTCGGTTCTTTTTAAGTTGTATGTATTCTTCGGAGATTTCCGAGTTATAGTACGCCTTACTGCTGACATAAAACTATTGATTCTTCCTTTTGAAATTATTGTTACGTGGGTATCCAAAATGACATTTTGTATACATTTTCCCTTTCACTTGTATTTTCGTTGACAATATTTTCCACATCGATGACTTTGAAACCGTAAAACTTGTTGTCTCAAGCTGTTTTCTGCTGCTTCTTTTGGAATGACACAGGTAACATACTCTTCGATAAAAGACAAAACACTTTCATCAGTATCAGTTCCAAATTTTGGTGTATTCTTGATCCATAATAACATGTGTATATGAAGAGCACCTCTGGCTTGGTACTTTTTATTGCAGATAAAAGACATCATAGCTTGAAACCTATGATTAAAATATCTGCACACATTTAGAGGATCCAAGGAACAGAGGGGCATATTAACAAGCCGGCGATAAAAAATTATCGCCGCTTTAGCGTCTGTTTTCAGACGAAAAGCGGCGATAATTTTATCGCTGTATTAGCAAGGTCACGCTATCGCGTGAATCCTTGCCCTATCGCCCTTTCCCATAACGCCCATCCTGCATCTCTAATGAGATGCAAGGTGGGCGTTACTGGCGTACCCCAGATGGGCTACGTTGTAAATATCGCCGATGTGCACATCGCGATATTTACAAGGCAGCCCACAGGATGATAGCAGACGTTAGATTTTGGCGAAAACGGCAGTTTTCGCCAAAATCTAACGTCTGCTATTATCCCGACTTAGCCATCCCTAACATAGGGGTGGATTGTGCTGATACGACCACAGGGTCGTATCAGCAAGGTTATCACCGTTTGCAGGGAACATCGCTGGAAAACCAGCGATGTTCCCTGCAGAACGGCGATAACCTCGCTATCTCCGGAATTTTTATCGCCCTGGAGAAGCGTGTTGTTAATAACGCGCTACCAGGGCGATAATTACCGGAGATAGCCAGCGATAAGATATCTATCGCTAAGCACGGCCAGCGATAATTATCGCTGGCCGTTGATAATATGCCCCAGAGTTCTCCAGATGTCTTCAATTCAATATTTTTAACATTTGAATTTGTTTCTCGTAGAAATTCAAGTAAATCGTCCCATGCATGTTCAGCACAGCTATGTGTTACAAACCATGTAGGAGTACCTAAGTTTCTTAACATACATTTAAGTTCTCAGTGATGATGATACCAATACTCATTGGTACCACGTTGACACGCCATCAAATTAATTAACTGAGATTTTAAATGATCATCTCTTTCTTGAAATTTGTCCATGAATTCCTTTGCAGAAACATGTGTAAGATGAACTCTTTTTTTATATATAGTTCACTGCTTATGAAAGTGCAGACAAGTCACATTCAAACAGAAGATAAAAATTTATATGGAATGGACCGTGACCTCTGGCTTGGGTCCACTCTCTCCCCGGCAGCTCTGCTACACCGATGCCTCGCCGCACTGCTGAGCCATCCTCCTGGTCAGGGTTCAAGGCTGCAGTCCGACGCCTGCCTGCACCAGAGCCGCGCCTGTCTCCGCCTGCCTGGTGCCATAAATTTTTAGGGTCTCTGCCTATTCCCCCCTCGCACAGTAGCCCCTTATTTTTATTTTTAATTATCTTATTCCCCGCTGCTTTTTCCCACCGCTGCTGCACCTGCAGCCCCTCCCCCCTGCACAGCCCCGCTCCTGCCTCACAGCCTCTCGCACTGCCCCCTCCCCTACTTAATGGCAGCTGCTGCGTGAACGCGCAGCGGATGCGCGCAGCAGGCGCGCCACAGGTGTGCCAAAGGCAAGCCTGTCTGCGCCCATCCACGACCCGACCGCGACCAGCACCAGGGACCCTGGATCTCCCACTATCCACTGCTACAGCACAGCCGCCACCCACGCACTAAACCCCAGAAGACTCGAACACGACCCACGGACATTTCTCCTGCCTCCGCTGCCACCAGACCTTCACCACCACCCCGACCTCCAACACCGCAGAAACCAACACCGGCGACACCCTAAGATGCATCCTCCTCAACGTGCGCTCTCTGCACAAACACGCCGTGGAGATCTGGAACCTGCTTGACTCTCTCTCACACGACATCGCCTTCTTCACAGAGACCTGGACCAACGCCTCATCCGCCCCCGACATCAACACCGCCATCCCGAACAGATACAAGATCCAGAGGAAGGACCGCCCCAACCAGCAGGGAGGGGGCCTCACCATCGCTCACAAGAACACCCTCCGGCTCACCACCTCCAGTGAAACCTTCCCCTTGTCCGAATACCTGCACTTCCAGATCCAGACCAGCCCCAACTCCACGCTCCGGGGAACCCTTGTCTAAAGACCCCCTGGCACCCAGGCTCCCTTCGCCTCCACCATCTCTGACCTCATCACACCCCACGCCATCACCACAATGAACTACATACTCATCGGAGACCTGCACTTCCACCTCGACAACGCCAGCGACCCCAACGCCACCACCATTCGCGACAACCTCGCCAACATCGGACTCAAACAACTTGTCTCCACACTGACCCACAGGGCAGGACACAGCCTCGACCCCATCTTCGCAGCAGGGAACAGCGTTCACTTCAGCCACACAACCCAACTCCCATGGACCGACCACTACTGCTTACATTTCACCGTGGACAAACCCAGGGCACCCAAACCAGCCCCACACCCACCACAAAGGAACTGGAGCAAGGTCACCGACGACCAACTCAACTCCACCCTCACCCAAAACAAACACACTTCGGCATCCGACGCCAACGTCGCAGCCAGAGAGATCCACACCTGGATCTCCAAATGCGCAGACGAGCTTGCCCCGCTACGCAACCCTGACAAACAGCACCCCAGGAAAGCCACCTGGTTCACCACTGATCTCCAAGAAGCCAGACACACCTGCAGACGCCTGGAGAAGAACTGGAGAAATACCAAGACACCCGAAAACCACACCACCTACAAGGATGCCATGACGGACTACCACAACCAAATCAGAACCACTAAGAGAACTTTCATCCACACCAAAATCCTCGTCAACTCCACCAACTCCAAGGAACTCTTCACTGTCATCCAGGAATTCACCAACCCTCGCAGCGAAGTCACAGACATCACCCCGTCCCAAGACCTCTGCGACAAGCTTGGAACCTACTTCCACCTCAAGATCAAAAACCTCTAGGACAACTACATCGACCTTCCACCTTATGCCAAAGCCGGCCCGCCCCCCAGACGCCCCAGCCAGTCCACCATCTCCACCTGGAACGCCGATTACAGCTGAAGACACTACCTCAACCATGAAAGGCATCCACTCAGGGGCCCCCACCGACCCCTGCCCCCCTCACATCTACCACAGAGCCGCCACCGCCATCGCACCCGAACTACAACGCACCATCAACACCACCCTCAAAACAGGCACCTTCCTAGACAACTGGAATCGCGCAGAAGTCAGGCCCCTGCTCAAGAAGCTGACAGCTGACCCCACCGACCTCAAGAACTACCGGCCCATCTCGCTCCTCCCCTTCGCGGTCAAAGTCGCAGAGAAAACAGTCAACAGGGAACTGACACGATTCATCAAAAACAATGCCATCCTCGACCCATCCCAATCCGGATTCCGAAGCAACCACAGCAAAGAGACTGCCCTACTCGCTGCCACAGATGACATCCACACCCTCCTGGACCAAGGCCACTCCACAGCCCTCATCCTACTCGACCTATCAGCAGCCTTGGACACCATCTCCCACCGCACACTAATCGCCAGACTACACCACGCCGGCATACAAGGAACAGCCCTAGACTGGATCCGATCATTCCTCACCGGAAGAAGCCAAAGAATCAGACTGCTGCCCTTCCTCTCCAATCCCACTAAAATCACCTGCGGAGTCCAACAGGGATCATCACTGAGCCCGACCCTCTTCAACATCAACATGGCCCCCCTCTCCACCATCATCCGACAACACGGCCTCAACATCGTCTCCTACGCCGACGAGATCCAGCTCATCCTCTCCCTCACCAAAGACCCGGCCGCCGCCAGACTCAACTTCCAGAAAGGAATACAGGAGGTCGCAGTCTGGATGACCAACAGCTGCCTTAAGCTCAATGCTGAAAAGACCGAAGTCCTCGTCCTCGGAACAACGCCTTCAGCATGGGACAACACCTGGTGGCCGACCGCCCTCGGAAGCCCACCGACCCCCTTGGACCACGTCAAAAACCTTGGCATCGTACTCGACTCATCCCTCACCATGAACCGACAGATCAACGCCGTCACCTCCAGCTGCTTCAACACCCTCCGCATCCTCCGCAAGACCTTCAAATGGATCCCCCGGAGTCAAGGAAGACAGTCACCTATGCACTCATCACAAGCAGACTGGATTATGGAAATGTTATCTACGTCGGCATAAACAAGTCCAAACTCCGAAACCTCCAGACGATACAGAACACCACCGCCAGACTCGTCCTCGGCATCCCCCGGCACAAACACATCAGCCAACACCTACTAAGACTCCACTGGCTCCCCCTGGAGAAAAGGGTCACCTTCAAAATCCTTGCCCACGCCTACAAATGCCTACACAATACCAGACCCAAATACCTCAATGACAGAATCAACTTCCACGTACCCAAAAGAAACCTTCGATCTTCCAACCTCGCACTGGCCGAAACCCCACGCATCCGAAGAGCCAGAGCAGGAGGAAGATCCTTTTCTCACACTGCGGCCAAAAGACATCAGACTCGCACCCTCCCTGAACACCTTCAGGAAGGCCCTCAAGACATGGCTCTTCAGCTAAAGGATCTGCGAACGCCCCCCCCCACAGTGCCTTGAGACCCTCACGGGTGAGTAGCGCGCTTAATAACCCCTGATTGATTGATTGAATGCACTGTCGAAATCTTGGATCTTCTGAGTACAATCTTGCCAAGCGGAATTCTGAAGCTGGAATCAGTACTGCTCGTTCATGATATTGTCCACCTTCTCCAGTAGGGAACAGCTGTTGAAAACAACATGCTTCTAAACTTTTTTCCCATACACTCATGGGAGTTCCCTTTGCTTTCTTCATTTGAAACAATTCAATACTGTTTCCTATCACTTCTTTTGAATGTAGAGGATGTATACTGTAATGTTCGTAAATCTCTTCAGTCCTGGTCTTGTCCACTTTTTAAATTTGCCACTTTGAATTTCTGTTTCATCCTCTACACATATTTCCTGTTCTTCCACATTTCTATTTTTATAATAAATATTATTGTGTGGTAACATCTACTAACTCTTGCCGTATGTTTTGACTCTTTGTTGGTACGCCATTAACTAGAATAACTACAGGCTCACTTTCCACTCTATGTATACCAACAGTTTCAATATTTTTCTTAAAATCTAAAGGTAAGTACACTACTCTTCCTTTCAGACCTCTTTGTAAATCTGTTGGAGGAAGCTTACCTGTTTTAGGCTCCATATGAACTATTGCCTGAAATGGGTGCACAGATTAAATAGGAATGGACTCATAATCATTTAAATCTGAGAGTTCCAGTGGTTTAGCTACTAATTGTAAGTTGTTATGTACAGCTCTAGCTGCCATTTTGTTCTCTTCTAACTTATTGTAACAATATTTACAAATACTTGATCAGTGCCCAACTCAAAACGACCTTCCACCAACAAATAAGCACCAAGTTGCTGCCACTTACCATTGTTTTCCTTTACAATTTTTAAATATACATCATCATTCCTAGTTTGCCTTCTAATGTGAGTATGTCGACAACAAATACAAACATAGTTTGGTTTTTCAGATGAAACTATCTTAAACTTCTTAATTTCTTCTGCAAACTTGTCAGTACTAATATCTTCCACCTGTTCTTCAATACTTACACTTATCAAGCTGTCACATTCTCTGTACTCGCCAAAGAAACGAAACTCTATATCATCCCAAACCTTTTTACGTCCAATGCTGAACCAAGCAAAAGAGCTGTGTTCATTTCACTTAAAGATGATGCAGGACTTTTACGAAGTACAATCTCCTTACTAACTTCCACATTTCTGAGTGATGTACAGCTAACATTCTTAAATGATGAAAAGTACTTCAACACACTTTTCTAGAAAGACAAGCCAGAGAATGACCCTGCAATCTAGTATATTTTCTCAGTTTACAAGGATCTAGTCCTTGCAACATCTTAATCTTCTGTTTAACACTTTGTTTGGCATATTCTCGTAAGAAAACTCGAAATATATCAATAGATTCCTATTGAATACTACAAATACTACTACAATCCCACTTATACATTGGAGCTTGTGTACGTCTCCCTTGAAGTACTTCAGCTATTACTTCTTCACCATTTCTAGGAACCATCTTTTCTTTCTCAATTGTACAACCATCTTTTATCTCATAACAATGACCACTGGTATCAACTGCATGAACTAATGAATTTAGTTGAAAATAGCTTTCTTCATTAAAGAAAGGCTCAGTACTAATAGTGTGCTTCCATTCACCAGAAAACGTTTTGCAAAAGTTACTTCTATTAACCAGTCTTTTTCTTTTTCTTTTCTCCTTCATAAAATGCATTGTTTTATTCAATGTTTTCATTCTCCTCAATACCAATATAAATAATTTTCGTTTCAATTCAAAAGTTTTTTCTAATACACTTTCAATCTGTTGCTTTTTCTCATAAGCTGCTGATCTTTTTTTATATTTTTTACAATCTTTCAATAAATGTTTTAGTACTCTACTTCTACACATTCTCTTCCTTATGTCTTTATATTCTTTCAGCCTTCGTTCAACATGGATGGTTTTCCCATAACATGATTTTCTATCAATATGTCCTTTTTTATTTCCTTCCGATTGGTTGTACAACTGTCCTTTCTCTTTTCCACATTTTCAAAATTCTTTACATTCTTTAAAAGTCTTTTAACAAACTCTTTAGTTAATGTAACATTTTGAACTTCATCTAATTTCTGCTTTTCTCTTTCCTTTAAATAGTACTGTTTTTTTCTTGTCTTTTCTTCTGATCTTTTCTTGCCATACTCAATCATTCTTACTAATAATGGTGAATATCTGAAAAAAAGAAAAGTTTAAATAGTTTCTATAAATAATTGTATATTATTCAAATAATTATATACAAAACATCTTATCTATAAACAAACAAATAGTTTCAATTGCATTGCAAATGTCTCCATAACCCAGAAGTATTTACAAAGTTATACTTTACATATCATCATAATAAGAACCAAATGTTTAAACAGTAACATCTCAGAGCACATACTTTCTAAATTTGAGTGAAAAAAAGTGTATGTATTAATTTCTACTTATAAAATATGGCACCTGAGTATTGAACAAGCTATGTCAGACATTTCACAATTCCTTCATTTAGAAGACATCACAACCTCTGCAACAGAATGATAGAGCATAACTAAAGGATTTCTCTACTACTATCCAAACCAACCAGGTTCAGATGTGTAATACATCAGACAATAGATGCAGCAGTACACACATACGTCATTCACAAAACATAAAGTCCCTTAAACTTCACAGACTGGCGTTCCCATTTCAAAATAACACCTAGAGTGTTGAGCTTACCCAAATATAAAGCAGCAATCCTTCACATGTCTCTCTTGTAAATCTCACCATATTCCTGAAAGCATGCATGCATGTGTCTGAACCTTTTGCCTGTGACACCATATATAAAAAACATACAAATAGTTCCAAACCTGTGTTTTCCACAGATTCATACTAACTAGCTTAATCACTAATCCCTCTGCCAACATGTCTTAAACCTCACTTTTGCGCTGCAGCTTCAGCATTCAGCGACTACTCAGTGTGTTGGGCCTACTCAATTATAAAGCAGTAACCATTCTCATGAGTCTGTTGTAAATCTCACCATATTCCTGAAAGCATGCATACATGTGTATGTACCTTTTCTAGTGGCATCATATATAAAAGAAACATACAGATAGATGTATGCCTGTCTTTTATTCGTCTAGCATCTTCAGATGCATAACACATATGAAAATACATGTGCAAGTAGAGACATACCTCAGTCACAACACCATGCAGACCTTAAAACTTGAGAGACTGCACTTCACATTTCAAGAAGACACCGAAAATGATGCGGTTTATTTGAAGTGTACCTTTCCACAGACTCATACAAAGTGGCCTAATCAGTAATCCCTCTGCCAACATGTCTTAAACCTCAATTTTGAGCTGCAGCTTCACTATTCTGCAACTACTCAGGATGGTGGGCCTAGCCAAATATAAAGCAGCAATCCTTTGTATATCTCTGCTATAACTCTCACCATATTACTGAAAGTATGCATGCATGTGTCTGTTCCTTTTGCTGGTGGCATCATATATAAAACAAACATACAAATAGATATATGCCTGTCTTTTATATGTCTAGCATCTTTATATGCAAAACACGTATGAGAACACATGTGCCAACAGAGACATACCTCTGACACAAAACAATGCAGGCCTTAAAACTTGAGAGACTGCACTTCTCATTTCAAGCAGACACCGAATATTATGCAGTATATTTGAAGTGTACCTTTCCACAGACTCATACAATGTAGCCTAATCAGTAATCCCTCTGCCAACATGTCTTAAACCTCACTTTTGTGCTGCAGCTTCACTATTCTGCAACTAGGGTGTTGGGCCTAGTCAAATACAGAGCAGCAACCCTTCACATATCTCTGATGCAAGTCTCACCATATTCCTGAAAGCATACATGCATGTCTCTCTACCTATTGCTACTGACACCATATATAAAAGAAACATACAAATAGTTGTACACCTGTGTTTTACATGTCTTGCATTTTCAGATGGATAACACGTATTAGAATACATGTGTAAGTAGAGACATATCTCTGACACAAGACAATGCAGCACTTAAAACTTGAGAGACTGCACTTTCCTTTTCAAGAAGACACCAAAAATTATGCGGTATATTTGAAGTGTATCTTTCCACAGACTCATTCAAAGTAGCCTAATCACTAATGCCTCTGCCAACATGTCTTAAACCTCACTTTTGTGCTGCAGCTTCACTATGCTGCGACTACTCAGGATGTTGGGCCTAGCCAAATATAAAGCAGCAACCTTTCACATATCTCTGCTATAAGTCTCACCATATTCCTGAAAGTATGCATGCATATGTATGTTCCTTTTGCTAGTGGCATCATATATAAAAGAAACATACAAATAGTTGCATACCTTTGTTTTACATGTCTAGCATCTTCAGATGGATAACACGTATTATAATACATGTGTAAGTAGAGACATACCTCTGACACAAGACAAGGCAGGCCTTAAAACTTGAGAGACTGCACTTCCCATTTCAAGCAGACACCGAAAATGATGAGGTATATTTGAAGTGTACCTTTCCACAGACTCATACAAAGTAGCCTAATCACTAATCCCTATGCCAACATGTCTTAAACCTCACTTTTGTGCTGCAGCTTCACTATTCTGCAACTACTCAGGATGTTGGACCTAGCAAAATATAAAGCACCAACCTTTCGCATATCTCTGCTATAAGTCTCACCATATTCCTAAAAGTATGCATGCATGTGTATGTTTCTTTTGCTAGTGGCATCATATATAAAAGAAACATACAAATAGATATATGCCTGTCTTTTATATGCCTAGCATCTTCAGATGCATAACACATATAAGAATACATGTGCAAGTAGAGACATACCTCAGTCACAACACCATGCAGACCTTAAAATTTGACAGACTGCACTTCTCATTTCAAGCAGACACCGAATATTATGCAGTATATTTGAAGTGTACCTTTCCACAGACTCATACAAAGTAGCCTAATCATTAATCCTCTGCCAACATGTCTTAAACCTCACTTTTGTGCTGCAGCTTTACTAATCTGCGACTGCTCAGGATGCTGGGCCTAGCCAAATATAAAGCAGCAATCCTTTGTATATCTTTGCTAAAACTCTGAACCATATTACTGAACGTACGATACATGTGTCTGTTCCTTTTGCTAGTGGAATCATATATAAAACAAACCTACCAATAGATGTATGCCTGTCTTTTATTCGTCTAGCATCTTTAGATGCATAACACGTATGAGAATACATGTTCAAATAGAGACATACCTCTGAAACAAGACAATACAGGCCTTAAAACTTGAGAGACTGCACTTTCAATTTCAAGAAGACACTGAAAATTGTGCGGAATATTTGAAGTGTACCTTTCCACAGACTCATACAATGTAGCCTAATCACTAATCCCTCTACCAGCATGTCTTAAACCTCACTTTTGTGCTGCAACTTCACTATTCTGCCACTAGGGTGTTGGGCCTAGTCAAATACAGAGCAGCAATCCTTTACATATCTCTGATGCAAGTCTCACCATATTCCTGAAAGCATACATGCATGTCTCTCTACCTTTTGCTACTGACACCATATATAAAAGAAACATACAAATAGTTGTACACCTGTGTTTTACATGTCTTGCATTTTCAGATGGATAACACGTATTAGAATACATGTGTAAGTAGAGACATACCTCTGACACAAGACAAAGCAGCACTTAAAACTTGAGAGACTGCACTTTCCTTTTCAAGAAGACACCAAAAATTATGCGGTATATTTGAAGTGTATCTTTCCACAGACTCATTCAAAGTAGCCTAATCACTAATCCCTCTGCCAACATGTCTTAAACCTCGCTTTTGTGCTGCAGCTTCACTATGCTGCGACTACTCAGGATGTTGGGCCTAGCCAAATATAAAGCAGCAACCTTTCGCATATCTCTGCTATAAGTCTCACCATATTCCTGAAAGTATGCATGCATATGTATGTTCCTTTTGCTAGTGGCATCATATATAAAAGAAACATACAAATAGATATATGCCTGTCTTTTATATGCCTAGCATCTTCAGATTCATAACACATATGAGAATACATGTGCAAGTAGAGACATACCTCAGTCACAACACCATGCAGACCTTAAACTTTGACAGACTGCACATCATATTTCAAGCAGACACTGAAAATTATGCGGTATATTTGAAATGTACCTTTCCACAGACTCATTCAAAGAAGCCTAATCACTAATCCCTCTGCCAACATGTCTTAAACCTCACTTTTGTGCTACAACATCACTATTCTGTGACTACTCAGGAGGTTGGGCCTAGCAAAATATAAAGCAGCAATTCTTTGTATATCTCTGCTATAACTCTCATCATATTACTGAAAGTATGTGTGCATGTGTCTGTTCCTTTTGCTAGTGGCATCATATATAAAACAAACATACAAATAGATGTATACATGTGTTTTACATGTCTTGCATCTTCAGATGGATAACACGTACTAGAATACAAGTGTAAGTAGAGACATACCTCTGACACAAGACAATGCAGGCCTTAAAACTTGAGAGACTGCACTTCCCATTTCAAGCAGACACCGAAAATGATGCGATATATTTGAAGTGTATCTTCGCACTGGCCGAAACCCCACTCATCCCCACGCATCCGAAGAGCCAGAGCAGGAGGAAGATCCTTTTCTCACACTGCGGCCAAAAGACATCAGACTCGCACCCTCCCTGAACACCTTCAGGAAGGCCCTCAAGACATGGCTCTTCAGCTAAAGGATCTGCGAACGCCCCCCCCCCACAGTGCCTTGAGACCCTCACGGGTGAGTAGCGCGCTTAATAACCCCTGATTGATTGATTGAATGCACTGTCGAAATCTTGGATCTTCTGAGTACAATCTTGCCAAGCGGAATTCTGAAGCTGGAATCAGTACTGCTCGTTCATGATATTGTCCACCTTCTCCAGTAGGGAACAGCTGTTGAAAACAACATGCTTCTAAACTTTTTTCCCATACACTCATGGGAGTTCCCTTTGCTTTCTTCATTTGAAACAATTCAATACTGTTTCCTATCACTTCTTTTGAATGTAGAGGATGTATACTGTAATGTTCGTAAATCTCTTCAGTCCTGGTCTTGTCCACTTTTTAAATTTGCCACTTTGAATTTCTGTTTCATCCTCTACACATATTTCCTGTTCTTCCACATTTCTATTTTTATAATAAATATTATTGTGTGGTAACATCTACTAACTCTTGCCGTATGTTTTGACTCTTTGTTGGTACGCCATTAACTAGAATAACTACAGGCTCACTTTCCACTCTATGTATACCAACAGTTTCAATATTTTTCTTAAAATCTAAAGGTAAGTACATACTCTTCCTTTCAGACCTCTTTGTAAATCTGTTGGAGGAAGCTTACCTGTTTTAGGCTCCATATGAACTATGGCCTGAAATGGGTGCACAGATTAAATAGGAATGGACTCATAATCATTTAAATCTGAGAGTTCCAGTGGTTTAGCTACTAATTGTAAGTTGTTATGTACAGCTCTAGCTGCCATTTTGTTCTCTTCTAACTTATTGTAACAATATTTACAAATACTTGATCAGTGCCCAACTCAAAACGACCTTCCACCAACAAATAAGCACCAAGTTGCTGCCACTTACCATTGTTTTCCTTTACAATTTTTAAATATACATCAACATTCCTAGTTTGCCTTCTAATGTGAGTATGTCGACAACAAATACAAACATAGTTTGGTTTTTCAGATGAAACTATCTTAAACTTCTTAATTTCTTCTGCAAACTTGTCAGTACTAATATCTTCCACCTGTTCTTCAATACTTACACTTATCAAGCTGTCACATTCTCTGCACTCGCCAAAGAAACGAAACTCTATATCATCCCAAACCTTTTTTACGTCCAATGCTGAACCAAGCAAAAGAGCTGTGTTCATTTCACTTAAAGATGATGCAGGACTTTTTACGAAGTACAATCTCCTTACTAACTTCCACATTTCTGAGTGATGTACAGCTAACATTCTTAAATGATGAAAAGTACTTCAACACACTTTTCTAGAAAGACAAGCCAGAGAATGACCCTGCAATCTAGTATATTTTCTCAGTTTACAAGGATCTAGTCCTTGCAACATCTTAATCTTCTGTTTAACACTTTGTTTGGCATATTCTCGTAAGAAAACTCGAAATATATCAATAGATTCCTATTGAATACTACAAATACTACTACAATCCCACTTATACATTGGAGCTTGTGTACGTCTCCCTTGAAGTACTTCAGCTATTACTTCTTCACCATTTCTAGGAACCATCTTTTCTTTCTCAATTGTACAACCATCTTTTATCTCATAACAATGACCACTGGTATCAACTGCATGAACTAATGAATTTAGTTGAAAATAGCTTTCTTCATTAAAGAAAGGCTCAGTACTAATAGTGTGCTTCCATTCACCAGAAAACGTTTTGCAAAAGTTACTTCTATTAACCAGTCTTTTTCTTTTTCTTTTCTCCTTCATAAAATGCATTGTTTTATTCAATGTTTTCATTCTCCTCAATACCAATATAAATAATTTTCGTTTCAATTCAAAAGTTTTTTCTAATACACTTTCAATCTGTTGCTTTTTCTCATAAGCTGCTGATCTTTTTTTATATTTTTTTACAATCTTTCAATAAATGTTTTAGTACTCTACTTCTACACATTCTCTTCCTTATGTCTTTATATTCTTTCAGCCTTCGTTCAACATGGATGGTTTTCCCATAACATGATTTTCTATCAATATGTCCTTTTTTATTTCCTTCCGATTGGTTGTACAACTGTCCTTTCTCTTTTCCACATTTTCAAAATTCTTTACATTCTTTAAAAGTCTTTTAACAAACTCTTTAGTTAATGTAACATTTTGAACTTCATCTAATTTCTGCTTTCTCTTTCCTTTAAATAGTACTGTTTTTTTCTTGTCTTTTCTTCTGATCTTTTCTTGCCATACTCAATCATTCTTACTAATAATGGTGAATATCTGAAAAAAAAAGAAAAGTTTAAATAGTTTCTATAAATAATTGTATATTATTCAAATAATTATATACAAAACATCTTATCTATAAACAAACAAATAGTTTCAATTGCATTGCAAATGTCTCCATAACCCAGAAGTATTTACAAAGTTATACTTTACATATCATCATAATAAGAACCAAATGTTTAAACAGTAACATCTCAGAGCACATACTTTCTAAATTTGAGTGAAAAAAGTGTATGTATTAATTTCTACTTATAAAATATGGCACCTGAGTATTGAACAAGCTATGTCAGACATTTCACAATTCCTTCATTTAGAAGACATCACAACCTCTGCAACAGAATGATAGAGCATAACTAAAGGATTTCTCTACTACTATCCAAACCAACCAGGTTCAGATGTGTAATACATCAGACAATAGATGCAGCAGTACACACATACGTCATTCACAAAACATAAAGTCCCTTAAACTTCACAGACTGGCGTTCCCATTTCAAAATAACACCTAGAGTGTTGAGCTTACCCAAATATAAAGCAGCAATCCTTCACATGTCTCTCTTGTAAATCTCACCATATTCCTGAAAGCATGCATGCATGTGTCTGAACCTTTTGCCTGTGACACCATATATAAAAAAACATACAAATAGTTCCAAACCTGTGTTTTCCACAGATTCATACTAACTAGCTTAATCACTAATCCCTCTGCCAACATGTCTTAAACCTCACTTTTGCGCTGCAGCTTCAGCATTCAGCGACTACTCAGTGTGTTGGGCCTACTCAATTATAAAGCAGTAACCATTCTCATGAGTCTGTTGTAAATCTCACCATATTCCTGA
Organism: Calotriton arnoldi; assembly: GCA_963921515.1. Classification (NCBI taxonomy): domain Eukaryota; kingdom Metazoa; phylum Chordata; class Amphibia; order Caudata; family Salamandridae; genus Calotriton; species Calotriton arnoldi. The sequence goes on along the minus strand of CAWUFW010000323.1, from coordinate 1,406,281 downwards.
AAGCATGCATACATGTGTATGTACCTTTTCTAGTGGCATCATATATAAAAGAAACATACAGATAGATGTATGCCTGTCTTTTATTCGTCTAGCATCTTCAGATGCATAACACATATGAAAATACATGTGCAAGTAGAGACATACCTCAGTCACAACACCATGCAGACCTTAAAACTTGAGAGACTGCACTTCACATTTCAAGAAGACACCGAAAATGATGCGGTTTATTTGAAGTGTACCTTTCCACAGACTCATACAAAGTGGCCTAATCAGTAATCCCTCTGCCAACATGTCTTAAACCTCAATTTTGAGCTGCAGCTTCACTATTCTGCAACTACTCAGGATGGTGGGCCTAGCCAAATATAAAGCAGCAATCCTTTGTATATCTCTGCTATAACTCTCACCATATTACTGAAAGTATGCATGCATGTGTCTGTTCCTTTTGCTGGTGGCATCATATATAAAACAAACATACAAATAGATATATGCCTGTCTTTTATATGTCTAGCATCTTTATATGCAAAACACGTATGAGAACACATGTGCCAACAGAGACATACCTCTGACACAAAACAATGCAGGCCTTAAAACTTGAGAGACTGCACTTCTCATTTCAAGCAGACACCGAATATTATGCAGTATATTTGAAGTGTACCTTTCCACAGACTCATACAATGTAGCCTAATCAGTAATCCCTCTGCCAACATGTCTTAAACCTCACTTTTGTGCTGCAGCTTCACTATTCTGCAACTAGGGTGTTGGGCCTAGTCAAATACAGAGCAGCAACCCTTCACATATCTCTGATGCAAGTCTCACCATATTCCTGAAAGCATACATGCATGTCTCTCTACCTATTGCTACTGACACCATATATAAAAGAAACATACAAATAGTTGTACACCTGTGTTTTACATGTCTTGCATTTTCAGATGGATAACACGTATTAGAATACATGTGTAAGTAGAGACATATCTCTGACACAAGACAATGCAGCACTTAAAACTTGAGAGACTGCACTTTCCTTTTCAAGAAGACACCAAAAATTATGCGGTATATTTGAAGTGTATCTTTCCACAGACTCATTCAAAGTAGCCTAATCACTAATGCCTCTGCCAACATGTCTTAAACCTCACTTTTGTGCTGCAGCTTCACTATGCTGCGACTACTCAGGATGTTGGGCCTAGCCAAATATAAAGCAGCAACCTTTCACATATCTCTGCTATAAGTCTCACCATATTCCTGAAAGTATGCATGCATATGTATGTTCCTTTTGCTAGTGGCATCATATATAAAAGAAACATACAAATAGTTGCATACCTTTGTTTTACATGTCTAGCATCTTCAGATGGATAACACGTATTATAATACATGTGTAAGTAGAGACATACCTCTGACACAAGACAAGGAGGCCTTAAAACTTGAGAGACTGCACTTCCCATTTCAAGCAGACACCGAAAATGATGAGGTATATTTGAAGTGTACCTTTCCACAGACTCATACAAAGTAGCCTAATCACTAATCCCTATGCCAACATGTCTTAAACCTCACTTTTGTGCTGCAGCTTCACTATTCTGCAACTACTCAGGATGTTGGACCTAGCAAAATATAAAGCACCAACCTTTCGCATATCTCTGCTATAAGTCTCACCATATTCCTAAAAGTATGCATGCATGTGTATGTTTCTTTTGCTAGTGGCATCATATATAAAAGAAACATACAAATAGATATATGCCTGTCTTTTATATGCCTAGCATCTTCAGATGCATAACACATATGAGAATACATGTGCAAGTAGAGACATACCTCAGTCACAACACCATGCAGACCTTAAAATTTGACAGACTGCACTTCTCATTTCAAGCAGACACCGAATATTATGCAGTATATTTGAAGTGTACCTTTCCACAGACTCATACAAAGTAGCCTAATCATTAATCCTCTGCCAACATGTCTTAAACCTCACTTTTGTGCTGCAGCTTTACTAATCTGCGACTGCTCAGGATGCTGGGCCTAGCCAAATATAAAGCAGCAATCCTTTGTATATCTTTGCTAAAACTCTGAACCATATTACTGAACGTACGATACATGTGTCTGTTCCTTTTGCTAGTGGAATCATATATAAAACAAACCTACCAATAGATGTATGCCTGTCTTTTATTCGTCTAGCATCTTTAGATGCATAACACGTATGAGAATACATGTTCAAATAGAGACATACCTCTGAAACAAGACAATACAGGCCTTAAAACTTGAGAGACTGCACTTTCAATTTCAAGAAGACACTGAAAATTGTGCGGAATATTTGAAGTGTACCTTTCCACAGACTCATACAATGTAGCCTAATCACTAATCCCTCTACCAGCATGTCTTAAACCTCACTTTTGTGCTGCAACTTCACTATTCTGCCACTAGGGTGTTGGGCCTAGTCAAATACAGAGCAGCAATCCTTTACATATCTCTGATGCAAGTCTCACCATATTCCTGAAAGCATACATGCATGTCTCTCTACCTTTTGCTACTGACACCATATATAAAAGAAACATACAAATAGTTGTACACCTGTGTTTTACATGTCTTGCATTTTCAGATGGATAACACGTATTAGAATACATGTGTAAGTAGAGACATACCTCTGACACAAGACAAAGCAGCACTTAAAACTTGAGAGACTGCACTTTCCTTTTCAAGAAGACACCAAAAATTATGCGGTATATTTGAAGTGTATCTTTCCACAGACTCATTCAAAGTAGCCTAATCACTAATCCCTCTGCCAACATGTCTTAAACCTCGCTTTGTGCTGCAGCTTCACTATGCTGCGACTACTCAGGATGTTGGGCCTAGCCAAATATAAAGCAGCAACCTTTCGCATATCTCTGCTATAAGTCTCACCATATTCCTGAAAGTATGCATGCATATGTATGTTCCTTTTGCTAGTGGCATCATATATAAAAGAAACATACAAATAGATATATGCCTGTCTTTTATATGCCTAGCATCTTCAGATTCATAACACATATGAGAATACATGTGCAAGTAGAGACATACCTCAGTCACAACACCATGCAGACCTTAAACTTTGACAGACTGCACATCATATTTCAAGCAGACACTGAAAATTATGCGGTATATTTGAAATGTACCTTTCCACAGACTCATTCAAAGAAGCCTAATCACTAATCCCTCTGCCAACATGTCTTAAACCTCACTTTTGTGCTACAACGTCACTATTCTGTGACTACTCAGGAGGTTGGGCCTAGCAAAATATAAAGCAGCAATTCTTTGTATATCTCTGCTATAACTCTCATCATATTACTGAAAGTATGTGTGCATGTGTCTGTTCCTTTTGCTAGTGGCATCATATATAAAACAAACATACAAATAGATGTATACATGTGTTTTACATGTCTTGCATCTTCAGATGGATAACACGTACTAGAATACAAGTGTAAGTAGAGACATACCTCTGACACAAGACAATGCAGGCCTTAAAACTTGAGAGACTGCACTTCCCATTTCAAGCAGACACCGAAAATGATGCGATATATTTGAAGTGTATCTTTCCAACGACTCATTCAAAGTAGCCTAATCACTAATCCCTCTGCCAACATGTCTTAAACCTCACTTTTGTGCTGCTTCACCATTCAAGGAATGCTCAGGGTGTTGGGCCTAGCCAAATACAAAGCAGCAACCCTTCACATATTTCAATCATCATTTTAGTTCCATAAAATGAACTACAATACACATCTCTGCATCTCATAGCATATTTCAAACATCACATTTCTTGAATAATTTCAAAAGTTTGAAAATAATGCTTTTCAAATTAAAAAATATCACTACAAAGAGTAAAGCACTACTACATAATACATAATACACCTCAAAAATGTGTAACTCACCTTTGAAATAGTATTGCAGAATATGAAATATCAGAAACTCATAAAAGATTTTCTTTTGCACACAGCAAAAGTAATGCACCCCTCTTAACATGTTAAAACCAGTAATGGCAAACTTTCCCTCTCTTTCTGCACACAAATAAATGTAACAAATCAAAATGCTTCCTACATTATTTCAAACTGTTAAACACATTTCTATTGGTTTGACATATTAACCCTTTCCAACTGTCTTGTAAAAGTGCCCAAACTGGTTCTGTAATGTACTGAAATCACGACTCCACCGTGGTGCCGCAGTAGAGGGTTGCGATGGAGCCACAAACTTTTACAGGAGTTCAAAAACCTATTTCTAATAATACGAGTATTTTTTTAACAACCCACTACTTCTACACATACTACTGACTTAGGAAAACTTAATTTTGAAACATATCACTTATATATAGGCTACCATTTCACATTTTAAATCCACAGTTAATTTTCAACCCTTCCCCCATTTTGCTGAATCCCAGTTTCCATAGTAACAGTTTCTGCAACATTCAACTGTACTGGCAGGTCACAAGTTCAACATATTTTCAAGTACATCACAGTAGATTACAAATGCAAATAGCAGGTGTGGTTGACTTTTGCAAAATATTAGCTAATCCCATCTACTGTCTCTTTCAAACATTTTTTAAAAACCAATGAGAAACATGTTTCTTTAGGAAAGTAACATGCATCCTATTTTTGAGTGTACAATGTTCATGAACAGCCAATCAGTTATCTGTTTTTTCAAAAACAACATCTTGTCCACCATTTTAGATACCTCTCATTCTACCAACTGACTACCTGAGCTACAGACGTCATTTCATTCCTTCCAGACATCCATTCAAAATGCTTACAGTATGGATTATAGGGCACATCTATGTTTTCTGGTGCAAAAGTTATGCTGAACACAGAGGTATTGACAAAGACCTAGGTTTGCAAAATGTGGATATTAAATGGATTGTACAGTGAGGATTAAAGTGGCACCAATTGATGCCTTTGGTTAAAACCTTTTTGCATCTCCAACCCCCTGACCTCATGATTGTGCATTGTGGTGGCAATGACCTAGGCACATTGACTGGAGTAGGGCTGGGAATGCTCATAAAAGATACCTTTGCAGAACTAATGTTGCTTTTGCCTCAAACTGTCTTTGTATTTTCTAATATACGCCAAAGACAGAAATGGAAGTGGTTAAATCAATTCTGTCCACAGTTTGAGAAAGCAAGGAAGAATGTCAATAAAGCTGTTTCTGCTTACCTCAGAGACCATGGGATGGGCTCCATCTATAACAACAATTTACGTTTTGATATGGATGACATCTACATCTCAACAACCTTAAGCTGTGCATCGACACTTACATGTAGCTCCAACAAAGTCTGAATGAAACCAAGGGCTCTTTTTAGAGCCACCCTATAACCCAACAGTCAATGTTATTTTATTTTTAAAACATACACTTTTTTTTTGCGAATTTGCAACAGGTTTGCGAATCCGCAAAACAATAACATGAATTCAATGTACTACAACACAATACACTTTTCAAGTTTAACTTTTACATTTTTTTTATATATATTACTACTAACTCAATGCAATTTAATGTGATTATAAACTTCAATCGCACTAACTCCATAAAAAAGGCCACAAATGCAACAGTACCTTCTAAATTAAATGCTAATAAATTATTTATTTAAGGTGGATCCGTGAATCCACCGCAACGTTACACGGGGGTCCGCGCTGAGAGCCGCGATAGGGTCACAACTCCAAAATCGAGAGACAAAAAAATGCCCCACTTTCATTACTCTGTGTCTGCCCCAGGGACCCTATCCCCGGGGGCAAGCCGTCACGTTGGAGACCGCGGGGAACACCAATGCCCCTGCGGTCCCTGCTGGCTCCCCACCTCCTGCCGGAGCCGGCATTGCTTTTGAACAAGGGGAGCTGCTATTTGCTTTGCTTCATGAAAACGAGAGCAGTTTTCCTGGTCTCGCTACCATGAAGCAAAGCAGCAGTTTGCATTGACGGGGCAGGAGCAGTGCTCCTGCCCTGTCATAGCAAACTGCAATATCCCAGAGGTGGGCACCCCGAGACATTTCTGGAGCTGGCCCTGGGGGGTGGTGGTCTCCAGGGCCAAGGAGGGCTCCAAGAGGGGGGCCACGTGGCCCTCCTCCCATCATGATTGAAGCCCCAAGGAAGTGGTGGTCCCCGGGGCCGGGGGGCCGCAATGCACCCCCACCCTTAATTTAAAGTTTTCCCCTGGGGGGATGGTGGTCCCCGGGGCAGTGTGGGGAGAGGCAGGAGACCCCCCACACTTGGTAAATTGAATTTAAGCCCCAGGGAGGTGGCTGTCCCTGGGGCTTGGGGAGCCCACAATGCCTCCGCTCTTTATCACGGAAAGCCCCGGGGAGGTGGCAGTCCCCGGGGCTGTGGGGGGCTGCGTGCCCCCTGCACATTAATAACAAGCCCCTGGGGGGTGGCAGTCCCCGCGGGCCCCCGCATCACAATTAGAAAATTGCCCGCGGGTCCTGGCCCACCCGGGGGTTTAAAAGCAACCGAATTGCCTGCTGTCGGTTTTCTGTATAACCTGGTAAGCAGGTTAGCATTTTCTACATAGACTCATAGACAGATTCAAATCATTGGTATTAAGAGAAGTAATACCAATGATTTGAATCTGTCATTTACAGGGCACATTAGCGACACCAAAGTAAGCTCTCTGGACCTGGAAGTCTATGTAGAAAATGCTAACCTGCTTACCAGGTCATACAGAAAACCAACAGCAGGCAATTCGGTCCTGCATGCAGGGAGTTACCATCCTAAAAGTCTGGTTAAAAATATCCCGTATGGAGAACTACTGCACCTTAAGCGCAACTGTACAATTCAGCCAGACTATGATAATGCAAAGAATCTCTGGTCAGCTCCTGTCTTGAAAGTTTCGGGGTGATTCGTCAAGCGGGGGCTGAGAAAAAAGGGGGGTCCCAAAACGCGTTTTCCCCATGTTAATTTCCATAGGAACTTTAGACACGGCTACAGCCCGAACTGCTGAACGGAATTACACCAAATTTGACAAAAAGGTAGCTTTTGGTCCAGAAAGCGACCTTTTTTTAAAATGGTGTAAATCCGTTCAGTAGTTGCTGAGAAATTCAAAAAATAAAAATATCGATATCTGAGCACCAAGGAGGAGTTGCGACTCCTTCCGAGCATGAGTTGACTTCTGATTGGCTGTCAACACTCCAAACCAGGAAGTTTTGGCAGCCATCTTGTGACTCGGTAACCGAGTCACAAGAAATCAGAAAAAAGAAGATGTAAAACAAGCAAAGGGGGCAGGGTACAAACACCCGGACCCCCTAGACCTGCTCAGGGGGTCCCACAAGGTCCCCCAGGGCCAAAGAAAGCATGTTTTTTTTTTTTAAATCAGCAGAATTCGCGCTGGGTGCGAGAATCCGGCTGACAAAATTTTAAAAAACGAAGCGTGGCCTCCCGCGCTTCGTTGTATTTAAGCCCCCGGGTGGGCCAGGTCCCGAGGGCATGCCAAATTATGTTGCATCACGCAACTTTTAAGCCGTTTTCAGCAAACACCGGACAGAGCCCTGCCGCAGACGAGTGTGCGCTAAGAAAAAAACAGTGGGCGCTGAAAAAGGGAGCCCGAATGCCTCGTATTTGTTTATCCCGGCATCCCTGCCTCCCTTTTCACATTCATTTGAATAGCTTTCAAGCTCCGAGATGGAAGCACACCTCCTGCCCCCTATTTCAGAGGCAGCGTCCTGGCAATAGAGCAATTTTCTATCATCAGCGATAAATCCCGTCGAGCAGTACATTCTGATAAAAAGGAGAAAAAAGCTTCAGCCCGAGAAGCCCCTGATTGCTGCCCTTCCTGTCTGTCATCCCCGCACCACATCCTCCGCTGTGAAGCTGATCCGCGGCTGTCAGAGCTAATAACGTCTGCGGGGAGGGGGGTACAAGGTGCCCCTTTATTACAGGGAGTGCTTATTTCAAGATCCCAGCGGCTTGCTGTGGTACCCGCGAATTATCAAAAAGCAAGACATAGGAAGTTATCCAATGAAACAGTTATTATTGTCATAGCAGACAATCAGCAGCACAGGTCCCAATGTTCCCTTGGTTAAGTATTATTGGTGTTAGTCTATGGTTCATTAATTGCATATAAAAATATGTGTTCATACTCCTGTGCATAGTATACACCAGCCCTACTTATCTATCTATCTATCTATCTATCTATCTATCTATCTATCTATCTATCTATCTATCTATCTATCTATCTATCTGTCTGTCTGTCTGTCTGTCTGTCTGTCTGTCTGTCTGTCTGTCTGTCTGTCTGTCCTTCTCTCTGTCTGTCTTGCTATCTACCATATTTCCACCGGGAAATATGTTTTCATTTAGAAACTGCCGGGTCTGTTATACTTTCCGTTTGCCTCTCACCCGCTCCACCTCTTCATTTCGTTCTCTTTCCTCAGTTTCTCTCACACACCTTTCGCCTCGATCTCCGTGTCTCCTTTCTCTCCACTCTGTCTGTCCAGATGTCTCTCTCTTCTTCTCTGCTACGCTTTCTTTTCCCTCATATATTGCCCTCTTTCTTTCCTTCATATGTTTCTTTATCTTTCTACATCCTGCCCTTTATTTTTCTGCCTTCCACCATCTTACGTCTCTCTCTCCCTCTGTCGGTCTTGCACACCTTTCTCAGTATACCCCTTCCTCTGCCTCTATTCTCGTTCTCTTCTCATTTTCTCCACTTTGTCTCCGAACCCTGTCTATGAATTGTTCTCACTTCACCATTTCTCCTCGCTGCCTGTTTCTCACTCGCCTCTGCCCCTCCCCATCTCTCTCTCATTCTTTCCCTCTCTCCCTTTCTTTCTCTTCCTCCTGCCCATCCCTGTTTTTTTCTCCTCGCTCTCCAGTCTTGCATTTAATAGTACGCAAATCTCGTTTGATGCTGTATTTCTAAAACAATCGATCGGTGACTCCAGCCATCTCTTTACGCGACACATTCTCAAATATTCCAGATTCGAAATTTCAAACCGGTTAAAAAATCTGGGCAATCCCTGCTCCAGACATTAAGTTGGAATTAATTATTTGCAAGTAAAATTTAAAGAAAAAACGGTTGATCGCAATCGCCACCTAACCTTATTTTATAAGCCACTCCTAAATTGTTCCTTGCTGTTTGTGTCAGAAAGCCACCGCCACTGGACAGGACGCAATGTGTGAAACCCGGGCCTGATCGCACGTGGACAGATTGAAACGTGCATTCACCCTGGTGTTTCATGCAGCGCCTTGACACAAGCATTCATCCTGGTGTTTCGTGCAGCGCCTTGACACGTGCATTCATCCTGGTGTTTCGTGCAGCGCCTTGATACGTGCATTCATCCTGGTGTTTCGTGCAGCGCCTTGAAACGTGCATTCATCCTGGTATTTCGTGCAGCGCCTTGACACGTGTATTCATCCTGGTATTTCGTGCAGCGCCTTGATACGTGCATTCATCCTGGTGTTTCGTGCAGCGCCTTGAAACGTGCATTCATCCTGGTATTTCGTACAGCGCCTTGACACGTGTATTCATCCTGGTATTTCGTGCAGCGCCTTGATACGTGCATTCATCCTGGTGTTTCGTGCAGCGCCTTGAAACGTGCATTCATCCTGGTATTTCGTGCAGCGCCTTGACACATGTATTCATCCTGGTATTTCGTGCAGCGCCTTGATACGTGCATTCATCCTGGTGTTTCGTACAGCGCCTTGAAACGTGCATTCATACTGGAATTTCGTGCAGCGCCTTGACACGTGTATTCATCCTGGTATTTCGTGCAGCGCCTTGATACGTGCATTCATCCTGGTGTTTCGTGCAGCGCCTTGAAACGTGCATTCATCCTGGTATTTCGTGCAGCGCCTTGACACGTGTATTCATCCTGGTATTTCGTGCAGCGCCTTGATACGTGCATTCATCCTGGTGTTTCGTGCAGCGCCTTGAAACGTGCATTCATCCTGGTTTTTCGTGCAGCGCCTTGACACGTGTATTCATCCTGGTATTTCGTGCAGCGCCTTGATACGTGCATTCATCCTGGTGTTTCGTGCAGCGCCTTGAAACGTGCATTCATCCTGGTATTTCGTGCAGCGCCTTGACACGTGTATTCATCCTGGTATTTCGTGCAGCGCCTTGATACGTGCATTCATCCTGGTGTTTCGTGCAGCGCCTTGAAACGTGCATTCATCCTGGTATTTCGTGCAGCGCCTTGACACGTGTATTCATCCTGGTATTTCGTGCAGCGCCTTGATACTTGCATTCATCCTGGTGTTTCGTGCAGCGCCTTGAAACGTGCATTCATCCTGGTATTTCGTGCAGCGCCTTGGACACGTGTATTCATCCTGGTATTTCGTGCAGCGCCTTGATACGTGCATTCATCCTGGTGTTTCGTGCAGCGCCTTGAAACGTGCATTCATCCTGGTATTTCGTGCAGCGCCTTGACACGTGTATTCATCCTGGTATTTCGTGCAGCGCCTTGATACGTGCATTCATCCTGGTGTTTCGTGCAGCACCTTGAAACGTGCATTCATCCTGGTATTTCGTGCAACGCCTTGAAACGTGCATTCATCCTGGTATTTCGTGCAGTGCCTTGATACGTGCATTCATCCTGGTGTTTCGTGCAGCGCCTTGAAACCTGCATTCATCCTGGTATTTCGTGCAGCGCCTTGACACGTGTATTCATCCTGGTATTTCGTGCAGCGCCTTGATACGTGCATTCATCCTGGTGGTTTCGTGCAGCACCTTTAAACGTGCATTCATCCTGGTATTTCGTGCAGCGCCTTGAAACGTGCATTCATCCTGGTATTTCGTGCAGCGCCTTGAAACGTGCATTCATCCTGGTATTTCGTGCAGCGCCTTGACACGTGTATTCATCCTGGTATTTCGTGCAGCGCCTTGATACGTGCATTCATCCTGGTGTTTCGTGCAGCGCCTTGAAACGTGCATTCATCCTGGTATTTCGTGCAGCGCCTTGACACGTGTATTGATCCTGGTATTTCGTGCAGCGCCTTGATACGTGCATTCATCCTGGTGTTTCGTGCAGCGCCTTGAAACGTGCATTCATCCTGGTATTTCGTGCTGCGCCTTGACACGTGTATTCATCCTGGTATTTCGTGCAGCGCCTTGATACGTGCATTCATCCTGGTGTTTCGTGCAGCGCCTTGAAACGTGCATTCATCCTGGTATTTCGTGCAGCGCCTTGACACGTGTATTCATCCTGGTATTTCGTGCAGCGCCTTGATACGTGCATTCATCCTGGTGTTTCGTGCAGCGCCTTGAAACGTGCATTCATCCTGGTATTTCGTGCAGCGCCTTGACACGTGTATTCATCCTGGTATTTCGTGCAGCGCCTTGATACGTGCATTCATCCTGGTGTTTCATGCAGCGCCTTGAAACGTGCATTCATCCTGGTATTTCGTGCAGCGCCTTGACACGTGTATTCATCCTGGTATTTCGTGCAGCGCCTTGAAACGTGCATTCATCCTGGTATTTCGTGCAACGCCTTGAAACGTGCATTCATCCTGGTATTTCGTGCAGCGCCTTGATACGTGCATTCATCCTGGTGTTTCGTGCAGCGCCTTGAAACCTGCATTCATCCTGGTATTTCGTGCAGCGCCTTGACACGTGTATTCATCCTGGTATTTCGTGCAGCGCCTTGATACGTGCATTCATCCTGGTGTTTCGTGCAGCACCTTGAAACGTGCATTCATCCTGGTATTTCGTGCAGCGCCTTGAAACGTGCATTCATCCTGGTATTTCGTGCAGCGCCTTGAAACGTGCATTCATCCTGGTATTTCGTGCAGCGCCTTGACACGTGTATTCATCCTGGTATTTCGTGCAGCGCCTTGATACGTGCATTCATCCTGGTGTTTCGTGCAGCGCCTTGAAACGTGCATTCATCCTGGTATTTCGTGCAGCACCTTGACACGTGTATTGATCCTGGTATTTCGTGCAGCGCCTTGATACGTGCATTCATCCTGGTGTTTCGTGCAGCACCTTGAAACGTGCATTCATCCTGGTATTTCGTGCTGCGCCTTGACACGTGTATTCATCCTGGTATTTCGTGCAGCGCCTTGATACGTGCATTCATCCTGGTGTTTCGTGCAGCGCCTTGAAACGTGCATTCATCCTGGTATTTCGTGCAGCGCCTTGACACGTGTATTCATCCTGGTATTTCGTGCAGCGCCTTGATACGTGCATTCATCCTGGTGTTTCGTGCAGCGCCTTGAAACGTGCATTCATCCTGGTATTTCGTGCAGCGCCTTGACACGTGTATTCATCCTGGTATTTCGTGCAGCGCCTTGATACGTGCATTCATCCTGGTGTTTCGTGCAGCGCCTTGAAACGTGCATTCATCCTGGTATTTCGTGCAGCGCCTTGACACGTGTATTCATCCTGGTATTTCGTGCAGCGCCTTGATACGTGCATTCATCCTGGTGTTTCGTGCAGCGCCTTGAAACGTGCATTCATCCTGGTATTTCGTGCAGCGCCTTGACACGTGTATTCATCCTGGTATTTCGTGCAGGGCCTTGATACGTGCATTCATCCTGGTGTTTCGTGCAGCGCCTTGAAACGTGCATTCATCCTGGTATTTCGTGCAGCGCCTTGACACGTGTATTCATCCTGGTATTTTGTGCAGCGCCTTGATACGTGCATTCATCCTGGTGTTTTGTGCAGCGCCTTGAAACGTGCATTCATCCTGGTATTTCGTGCAGCGCCTTGACACGTGTATTCATCCTGGTATTTCGTGCAGCGTCTTGATACATGCATTCATCCTGGTGTTTCATGCAGCGCCTTGAAACGTGCATTCATCCTGGTATTTCGTGCAGCGCCTTGACACGTGTATTCATCCTGGTATTTTGTGCAGCGCCTTGATACGTGCATTCATCCTGGTGTTTCGTGCAGCGCCTTGAAACGTGCATTCATCCTGGTATTTCGTGCAGCGCCTTGACACGTGTATTCATCCTGGTATTTCGTGCAGCGCCTTGATACGTGCATTCATCCTGGTGTTTCGTGCAGCGCCTTGAAACGTGCATTCATCCTGGTATTTCGTGCAGCGCCTTGACACGTGTATTCATCCTGGTATTTCGTGCAGCGCCTTGATACGTGCATTCATCCTGGTGTTTCATGCAGCGCCTTGAAACGTGCATTCATCCTGGTATTTCGTGCAGCGCCTTGACACGTGTATTCATCCTGGTATTTCGTGCAGCGCCTTGATACGTGCATTCATCCTGGTGTTTCGTGCAGCGCCTTGAAACGTGCATTCATCCTGGTATTTCGTGCAGCTCCTTGAAACGTGCATTCATCCTGGTATTTCGTGCAGCGCCTTGAAACGTGCATTCATCCTGGTATTTCGTGCAGCGCCTTGACACGTGTATTCATCCTGGTATTTTGTGTAGCGCCTTGATACGTGCATTCATCCTGGTGTTTCATGCAGTGCCAGCGTTTGCATACATACCCAGTGCAAAGCCGTGCTTCTGTTAACTAGAGGGTGAAATGTGTTTGTGTTTACTAACCCGTCATTGCTATCCCCGTGCATACAGAGGCCGGCAATGCCAATGTGTTAAGCATCACAACACCGGAAACATTATTTTCGCTTGTATTGGCCTAGGTCAATTCGCGAATTTCCACGTTGGCAATTCGCACAAAGTTTCTCGCAGAAGTGCCAGATTCACGGACATCGAACAGGAGCGAGAAGAGAAAAACTGTCAAGAAATGATCACGATCAGATTTGATGGAATAAGTACATAAAATGTGGCCAAAAGAGCCATCAAAATACACATGCCTGAAAAAGTGGTAGAACAGGATTCTGAAATAACCAACACAGTCGTAGGCTGGCACTTGAAATGCTCCCGGGGCGGCCTTCATGGATGCCTCAGCACCCTTTATCTTAGCCACTAGAGATGATGAGGGGTTTCTCCACGTGGATGGAAGGTATCACAGAATGTCAGCGCTTTCAAGAGCCCAAGTCTCAAATCTTCGTCATAATAGGAAAAGGAAGTGCTTCTGAAATGGATATATATATATATATATATTCACTGAAAAAACCATAGGTTTCAGGCACGTTATAGTTAGAAATTAGCATTTAAACAACCATAGAAATTCACTGAAAAAACCATAGGTTTCAGGAACGTTATAGTTAGTTGGACATTTCACGCGTACAAAACCATAGAAATTCCGGCGTTATAGTTAGTTCAGCTAACTATAACTCGCGCCCGCAATGCACTGCTGATGACGTCACATATTACATCATTCATGACATGGTCAGTGACATCACTGATGACATCACTGATGACATCTCAAATGACATCACTGATGACATCATCCAGTGACTGTGTGTTTCTGTAAAGTTTACATTTGTTTTATATATATGCTAAGCTGTATTGAAGAATGAGTGGTTGTATAAGTGTCTGTATGGAGGATTTGTAGGTACGTGACTGACTGTATAAGTGAGTGATTAAATGTGTCTTACTGAATGCATGGGTTAGTGACTAAACTGTGTGAAAGTCTGTATCAGTCTGTCTGTTGTTGTGTAAGCTGCTGCATGGGTTGGTGAGTAGCTGCATGAGTGTCTATATGGGTTATTGATTGCTTGCCTGAGTATTTGTATGGCTGCCTGAGTGTGTGTGTAGGTGGGTGGGAGGTGTGTGACTCTGTGCATAGATGTGTAAGTGGTTGATTCACTGGGTGTATGGGTTCAAGAGTGCATGTGGAAACAGCTGTATGGGTGGGTGATTGTGTGTATGGGTGTGTTGGTGAGTGAATGGATGTCTCAGTGGCACATGTGCAAGTAACTCCATATGGAAAAGGTAGTATATGTGAGTGATGGTGTATATAAATAACTATATGTGAGAGTCACTAATTGTGAGAGTGGCTGCATGGATGAGTGTGAATTTGTATCAGTGATTCTATAAGAGAGTAATTATTAAGGGTGGGCAAAGCACTACGCTACGCTCGCGTAGTTTGCGAAGTTTGCGCTACTTTGCAGTACGCGAATTGCACGTAGCACAGTGCAAACACGCGTAGCGGTCATTTTTTGCTTGCTCGCGGTCCTCAATGTCAAGTTGGCGACCGCGAGCAAGCAAAATGACATCCCGGCGAGACTTTTTCCTCGTTCGCGATCAGCAACATCAAGTTGCCGATCGCGAGCGTGGAAAAAAAACCTCCCGGCGAGATTCTCAACGCGGGGAGGTCAGGTTTCTCATTGCGAGTGGTTGCGCATGCTCGCGACCGCTCGCGATGAGAAACTACCAGTCCGCGTTGAGAAAGCTGCCGCTCGAGTAAAAATCTACTCGAGCGGCAGTAAAGACAGCTCGCACTGTGCAAGATGCCGTTTTCAATGATTGCACAGTGCGGACAAGCATCCGGCACTGTGCAATCAGTGCGAACAGCATTTTGCACAGTGCACTACGCAGTTCGCGTAGCTCGCGTAGTGCGAGGTGCACTTCACGTAGCTTCGCGTAGCGCTACTTCGCGAACTACGCCCAGGGTTAGTAATTATGTGTTAGTATCTGTATGAATAAGTGAGGTGTGTAGGAGAGTAGGATCTGCTTCACATGGGTACCCCCACTTTTTGCTGATGCTTCACTGTATTTTGACTTTAGTCTGGCTGGGGCCCTGCTAATCAGACACGTGTATTCATCCTGGTATTTCGTGCAGCGCCTTGATACGTGCATTCATCCTGGTGTTTCGGGCAGCGCCTTGAAACGTGCATTCATCCTGGTATTTCGTGCAGCGCCTTGACACGTGTATTCATCCTGGTATTTCGTGCAGCGCCTTGATACGTGCATTCATCCTGGTGTTTCGTGCAGCGCCTTGAAACGTGCATTCATCCTGGTATTTCGTACAGCGCCTTGACACGTGTATTCATCCTGGTATTTCGTGCAGCGCCTTGATACGTGCATTCATCCTGGTGTTTCGTGCAGCGCCTTGAAACGTGCATTCATCCTGGTATTTCGTGCAGCGCCTTGACACATGTATTCATCCTGGTATTTCGTGCAGCGCCTTGATACGTGCATTCATCCTGGTGTTTCGTGCAGCGCCTTGAAACGTGCATTCATCCTGGTATTTCGTGCAACGCCTTGAAACGTGCATTCATCCTGGTATTTCGTGCAGCGCCTTGATACGTGCATTCATCCTGGTGTTTCGTGGCAGCGCCTTGAAACCTGCATTCATCCTGGTATTTCGTGCAGCGCCTTGACACGTGTATTCATCCTGGTATTTCGTGCAGCGCCTTGATACGTGCATTCATCCTGGTGTTTCGTGCAGCACATTGAAACGTGCATTCATCCTGGTATTTCGTGCAGCGCCTTGAAACGTGCATTCATCCTGGTATTTCGTGCAGCGCCTTGAAACGTGCATTCATCCTGGTATTTCGTGCAGCGCCTTGACACGTGTATTCATCCTGGTATTTCGTGCAGCGCCTTGATACGTGCATTCATCCTGGTGTTTCGTGCAGCGCCTTGAAACGTGCATTCATCCTGGTATTTCGTGCAGCACCTTGACACGTGTATTGATCCTGGTATTTCGTGCAGCGAATTGATACGTGCATTCATCCTGGTGTTTCGTGCAGCGCCTTGAAACGTGCATTCATCCTGGTATTTCGTGCTGCGCCTTGACACGTGTATTCATCCTGGTATTTCGTGCAGCGCCTTGATACGTGCATTCATCCTGGTGTTTCGTGCAGCGCCTTGAAACGTGCATTCATCCTGGTATTTCGTGCAGCGCCTTGACACGTGTATTCATCCTGGTATTTCGTGCAGCGCCTTGATACGTGTATTCATCCTGGTATTTCGTGCAGCGCCTTGATACGTGCATTCATCCTGGTGTTTCGTGCAGCGCCTTGAAACGTGCATTCATCCTGGTATTTCGTGCAGCGCCTTGACACGTGTATTCATCCTGGTATTTCGTGCAGCGCCTTGATACGTGCATTCATCCTGGTGTTTCGTGCAGCGCCTTGAAACGTGCATTCATCCTGTATTTCGTGCAGCGCCTTGACACGTGTATTCATCCTGGTATTTCGTGCAGCGCCTTGATACGTGCATTCATCCTGGTGTTTCGTGCAGCGCCTTGAAACGTGCATTCATCCTGGTATTTCGTGCAGCGCCTTGACACGTGTATTCATCCTGGTATTTCGTGCAGGGCCTTGATACGTGCATTCATCCTGGTGTTTCGTGCAGCGCCTTGAAACGTGCATTCATCCTGGTATTTCGTGCAGCGCCTTGACACGTGTATTCATCCTGGTATTTTGTGCAGCGCCTTGATACGTGCATTCATCCTGGTGTTTTGTGCAGCGCCTTGAAACGTGCATTCATCCTGGTATTTCGTGCAGCGCCTTGACACGTGTATTCATCCTGGTATTTCGTGCAGCGTCTTGATACATGCATTCATCCTGGTGTTTCATGCAGCGCCTTGAAACGTGCATTCATCCTGGTATTTCGTGCAGCGCCTTGACACGTGTATTCATCCTGGTATTTCGTGCAGCGCCTTGATACGTGCATTCATCCTGGTGTTTCGTGCAGCGCCTTGAAACGTGCATTCATCCTGGTATTTCGTGCAGCGCCTTGACACGTGTATTCATCCTGGTATTTCGTGCAGCGCCTTGATACGTGCATTCATCCTGGTGTTTCGTGCAGCGCCTTGAAACGTGCATTCATCCTGGTATTTCGTGCAGCGCCTTGACACGTGTATTCATCCTGGTATTTCGTGCAGCGCCTTGATACGTGCATTCATCCTGGTGTTTCATGCAGCGCCTTGAAACGTGCATTCATCCTGGTATTTCGTGCAGCGCCTTCACACGTGTATTCATCCTGGTATTTCGTGGCAGCGCCTTGATACGTGCATTCATCCTGGTGTTTCGTGCAGCGCCTTGAAACGTGCATTCATCCTGGTATTTCGTGCAGCTCCTTGAAACGTGCATTCATCCTGGTATTTTGTGCAGCGCCTTGAAACGTGCATTCATCCTGGTATTTCGTGCAGCGCCTTGACACGTGTATTCATCCTGGTATTTTGTGTAGCGCCTTGATACGTGCATTCATCCTGGTGTTTCATGCAGTGCCAGCGTTTGCATACATACCCAGTGCAAAGCCGTGCTTCTGTTAACTAGAGGGTGAAATGTGTTTGTGTTTACTAACCCGTCATTGCTATCCCCGTGCATACAGAGGCCGGCAATGCCAATGTGTTAAGCATCACAACACCGGAAACATTATTTTCGCTTGTATTGGCCTAGAGTCGATTCGCGAATTTCCACGTTGGCAATTCGCACAAAGTTTCTCGCAGAAGTGCCAGATTCACGGACATCGAACAGGAGCGAGAAGAGAAAACTGTCAAGAAATGATCACGATCAGATTTGATGGAATAAGTACATAAAATGTGGCCAAAAGAGCCATCAAAATACACATGCCTGAAAAAGTGGTAGAACAGGATTCTGAAATAACCAACACAGTCGTAGGCTGGCACTTGAAATGCTCCCGGGGCGGCCTTCATGGATGCCTCAGCACCCTTTATCTTAGCCACTAGAGCTGATGAGGGGTTTCTCCACGTGGATGGAAGGTATCACAGAATGTCAGCGCTTTCAAGAGCCCAAGTCTCAAATCTTCGTCATAATAGGAAAAGGAAGTGCTTCTGGAAATGGATATATATATATATATATATTCACTGAAAAAACCATAGGTTTCAGGCACGTTATAGTTAGAAATTAGCATTTAAACAACCATAGAAATTCACTGAAAAAACCATAGGTTTCAGGAACGTTATAGTTAGTTGGACATTTCACGCGTACAAAACCATAGAAATTCCGGCGTTATAGTTAGTTCAGCTAACTATAACTCGCGCCCCCACAATGCACTGCTGATGACGTCACATATTACATCATTCATGACATGGTCAGTGACATCACTGATGACATCACTGATGACATCTCAAATGACATCACTGATGACATCATCCAGTGACTGTGTGTTTCTGTAAAGTTTACATTTGTTTTATATATATGCTAAGCTGTATTGAAGAATGAGTGGTTGTATAAGTGTCTGTATGGAGGATTTGTAGGTACGTGACTGACTGTATAAGTGAGTGATTAAATGTGTCTTACTGAATGCATGGGTTAGTGACTAAACTGTGTGAAAGTCTGTATCAGTCTGTCTGTTGTTGTGTAAGCTGCTGCATGGGTTGGTGAGTAGCTGCATGAGTGTCTATATGGGTTATTGATTGCTTGCCTGAGTATTTGTATGGCTGCCTGAGTGTGTGTGTAGGTGGGTGGGAGGTGTGTGACTCTGTGCATAGATGTGTAAGTGGTTGATTCACTGGGTGTATGGGTTCAAGAGTGCATGTGGAAACAGCTGTATGGGTGGGTGATTGTGTGTATGGGTGTGTTGGTGAGTGAATGGATGTCTCAGTGGCACATGTGCAAGTAACTCCATATGGAAAAGGTAGTATATGTGAGTGATGGTGTATATAAATAACTATATGTGAGAGTCACTAATTGTGAGAGTGGCTGCATGGATGAGTGTGAATTTGTATCAGTGATTCTATAAGAGAGTAATTATTAAGGGTGGGCAAAGCACTACGCTACGCTCGCGTAGTTTGCGAAGTTTGCGCTACTTTGCACTACGCGAATTGCACGTAGCACAGTGCAAACACGCGTAGCGGTCATTTTTTGCTTGCTCGCGGTCCTCAATGTCAAGTTGGCGACCGCGAGCAAGCAAAATGACATCCCGGCGAGACTTTTCGCCGTTCGCGATCAGCAACATCAAGTTGCCGATCGCGAGCGTGGAAAAACCTCCCGGCGAGATTCTCAACGCGGGGAGGTCAGGTTTCTCATTGCGAGTGGTTGCGCATGCTCGCGACCGCTCGCGATGAGAAACTACCAGTCCGCGTTGAGAAAGCTGCCGCCGAGTAAAAATCTACTCGAGCGGCAGTAAAAGACAGCTCGCACTGTGCAAGATGCCGTTTTCAATGATTGCACAGTGCGGACAAGCATCCGGCACTGTGCAATCAGTGCGAACAGCATTTGCACAGTGCACTACGCAGTTCGCGTAGCTCGCGTAGTGCGAGGTGCACTTCACGTAGCTTCGCGTAGCGCTACTTCGCGAACTACGCCCAGGGTTAGTAATTATGTGTTAGTATCTGTATGAATAAGTGAGGTGTGTAGGAGAGTAGGATCTGCTTCACATGGGTACCCCCACTTTTTGCTGATGCTTCACTGTATTTTGACTTTAGTCTGGCTGGGGCCCTGCTAATCAGAACTCCAGCCTAGCTGCTTCCTCTCTAAAATGGATTCCATGTACCTTAGGTACATCTCTGATTGGATTCTGGAGTGCCCTTATAAGTCCCTAGTATATGGTATACTATGTACCCAGGGCATAGGTACCCCAGAGGCCTACCAAGGGCTGCAGCATATATTATGCCACCCCTGGGAGGCCCTCCAAAAAGACCACACAGGCCTGCTACTGCAGCCTGGGTAAGGTGGTGCATGCACCCCTTACTGTGATATAGGCTAACTATATCACTACCATTGCACACACATATAAACCTATAAGTCACTCCTATGGCAGGCCTTAACAATCCTGAAGGCAGGGTGCGTGGTTTTTATGTGAGAGGGTGCCCCTGCATGAGCAGAGCCCTCTGCAGCGTTCGGAGTCAATCCTCTGGTGCTGTTTGTGGTGCAGCCTGACCATATACTCTTAAGTGCATTATAACCTCGCGTTAAATGCTAACTTTGGGATGGCTGCACGGAAACATGTCGTGTTTGGTGTCAAACACCTTGGAATACTACCCCCGCCAGTTCTGGTGGCGGGGGTAGCATTCCACCCTTCTAGAGGGAGAGACATGTACACACCGGCATACCCGGTATTAACTTTACAGAGCCCTGGCATCACAAAATGGATGCCGCTGCCACAGACACGAGTCTGGCCTCCTGCTGCTGACCGAAACTCCGGCAGGGGAGGCCTGGACAATAGGTTTCCAGTCGCAGGGAGGTGTAACCACCTCCCCAGACAGGATAGTGTGTATTGGGGCTGGGCGGCAGCACTCCCTGGTGCTTTGAAGTCCTGCACTGGGGGCACGTTTGGTGTCCCTGTGCATAGTCCAGTTCAAACCGGCTGCAGGGGCTACCTGCCCCTGCTCTGGCGCGAAACTGGACAAAGGGAATGGGTGTAACCACCCCTCTTCCCTGACCCTCCCATAGGTGGGTCCCCAGAGTATGTCCAACCCCCTAACTTAGTATAAGTATGGGACCCCAGTCCTTAGGACTTTAGATTATCCCTGGACGAAACTCTGAATGAGAATCCTGGACCTTCGACGCTCTACTTGAAGATTAGAGGACTGAAGAATCTCCCTTGGGGTCAAGGAGTGACTCCCCTGCTTGGCAGGCACCAAAGAAGCAACTGTCTGGTCTGCATCGCTGAAGCTCCCGCCGGACGCTGAAGTCTTTGCATCACCAGAGGTGGATTTCCAGACTTCCACGAGGCTGCCCTGAGACCCCAGTGAAGCTGAGGCATGTAGCTGTCGTGGGTAACATGGAACCGTGACCCCTGGACACCAAGAACTTTTGCAAGTGCATCCTCTTTTTGATCTCCCTCGAAGTTGTGCTTTGGGCTCTGAGTAGCCCCAGCCACGAGCACCGACTGCACTGAAGATCCCTGGCCTCCACTCCACGAGTGTCCTGTGAGCCAGCTCCAAGTGCGTCCACTCAAGGCTCCTTCGTGATCGCTAGTCCGTTGGCTAGTGGGTTCTCCCGAATGCAACTCTTCTTCTGCTTGGGCTTTCCTGGTTGCTCCAGATGTGCCCTGACTTACCCTCGCAGGGTGAGTCCCTCAGACCTTGCTGGTCTGCACCAAAGTCCTTTCTCTGTTTCTACGAGACTTGCCGCTGCCAAGGCTTGTTGGGTCTAATCCGGTTGCCGACATGCCAGCACTCGACAGACGTCGTGGGACAGCTCGAATCCAGCTCCTGGTCATCGTCGACACCTCCTGGACCTCGTGGCTGAAGAGTCAAGACACCCATCAACCAACCTGAAGCACCCGACATCGGTGGGCATCTGCTCATCGTCTTCCTGGTCACTGGCTAGTTACCCAGACTCTGTCCCCTCTGCTTTCAGGTTCTTCAGATCTACAATCCACCCTTGGATCCACCCGGACACTTTCGACTTGGTCACCAGCAGCACTTTGCAGCAGATCGCCATTGAAACCGACGACGAAACCCGACTCCAAAAGACACGTATGCACCCGGCTTCCCTGGGTGAGGTAACTCAAGTACTCCGGTGCTCCTGTGGGTATAGACTCTAGAACTGCCTAGTTCTAAAGGGGTTTGCTCCAAGTCCTCCTCTAAGTGTCCTTTTCTTTTAAAATTCCAACCGCGACTTTCCCCATAGAAGTTAACGGTGATTCGCGGCTGTGTTCTCACACTGCACGTGTCCCCCATGGGTCCCCTGTGTCACTACCTTGGGTGGTTCCTTGTGGTCCAAGCACTTCTAAATGCACTAGGCCTTGTGTCTAGCTCAGTCGTGGTTCTTATACCACTTTTTTGGTATATGGTTTGGTACGCCCCTAGGGCTCAAACGTGTATTGTGCTAAATACTGTTGATATTCGACTTGTAAACTATGTACTTCGAACTCTAGCCTCATAAAGAGACTAGAGGGGTGTGTTTAAGACTAAATACATATTTTATATATATACCTGGTGTGGTCCTCTTTCATTTGGTCACTCAAGAGATTATAGACTGGTAAAACAAGCTGCTTTACATTCCTTCAAGACTTAGCCTGAAGGTTGCTCTCCATAGCTACCACTAGGATAGCTTTCAATAAAGGTTGTCTTTAACCTATCATCAATAAGGGGTTGTTTGGACTGGTGCAAGGTGCCCACTATAACTAGTGGACAGCATATACCAGGCCAACTTCTCACATTGGTGTGCAGCGTGTGGGATTCCAGTTTGCTATTGTTTTACCAGATAATCTCAAGTGTGTGACTAACTGAAAACCACTAAAGGTACCTTAGGTACATATAAAAACAAGCTTAGTATACAGTAAGTTCTACTGAACTTAGAGTTGTGTGTTAAGGGCTTAGCACACCCTTTCTACAACTCAAGAGAGTTTAGTAGGCCACACTAGAGTAGGTAGTGCATACACCACACCACACTAGTAATGTCTTCAAAGCCAGGAACCAGTGGGTCCCTGACAGAAGCCACTGGGCTTCTTCCCTCCAAGATGATAATCTCCCATTCTTGGAATTGAGAGCATTATGCACTGCTAGGAAGCTGAAGACAGGCAAAAGTGCCCCCACCCAACGCCTCATAGAGGTACTTCTGTTGAATGATCTCAGAAGACCCTTAGGGTCTGAAGGGGTAGGCAGAGAGGGTGGGGCAGAGAATGAGGAAGGGGCAAGGGGTGAACACACCCAGGCCCTAACCTCTGAAACTGGCCAGGAAGGTGACAATGACCTTGACCTGGAAAATCCAGCTATTCCTGCAGATGAGGAGGAGAATCAGAATGACCTCCCCTTTGTCCCCCCAGGAAGAGTTGTGAGTGTGCCTAGAAGGTCAAGATCTTCCTCAGAGGAGTCTAACCACTCTGGCACCTCAGTAGGGACCTCTGTTTCCTCTCATAGGAGGGAATCCTCCCATGAGAGAAAAGACAGACTGCTCAAGTATGAGGAAGCTCAATTGAGAATCAGAAAGGAGCAGCTGGCTATAGACAGGGAGTCCCTAGAGCTTCATAGAGAAAGAAGAAAGTTGGGACTAGAGTCCCATGGTGGCAGCAATTTCCCCAGAGATAGGGAAAGGTCTTATGACCATAGAAACCTGAATGAGATTGTCCCTCCCTACCAGAGTGGGGATGACATCCACAAATGGATAACTGCACTGGAAAGGGCCTGTAAAGTTCAAAGGGTCCCCCAGGAGCAGTGGGCAGCAATCTAATGGCTCTCCTTTGCAGACAAAGGTAGAGACAAGCTCCTCACTGTAAGAGAAGAGGATGCTGAAGATTACCATGTCCTGAAGAGTGCACTGATAGATGGGTTTGGCCTAACCACTGAACAATACAGGTTAAAGTTCAGAGATACCCAAAAGGCACAGACACAGGACTGGGTGGACTTTGTAGATTGTGCTACCAAGGCTCTGGAAGGTTGGTTACTGGGCAGTAAGGTATGTGACTTCAAAGGATTGTATAATTTAATCATGAGGGAGCAGATTCTTAATAACTGTCAAAATCAGCTGTTGCATCAGTACCTGGTGGACTCTGATCTGACCTCTCCCCAAGAATTGGGAAAGAAGGCAGACAAATAGGTCAGAACCAGGGTGAGGCAGAAGGTACAGAACCAAGGTGGTGACCAGAAGAAGCAAGATTCCCAAAACTCTGATAAGGGTGGGGAGAAGGGTAAAGACCAGAAGTCTTCACAAGGCCCCCAAAAATCTGCATCTGGTGGGGAATCCCAATCTAACAAAGGAAAAGGCCAAAGGAAAACATGGTGCAAAGTCTGTAAGCAAAAGACTCACTGGACAAGTGACTGCACCAAGTCCAAAGACTCCAATCCATCCACCATTGCCCCTAAGGCAACTGTTCCCCCTAGTCCAGCTACAAATGGTGGTAGAAATGCTCAGAATAAGGGGTTAGTAGGGTTGACCCTGGGTACTGAGATGGACTCTGGCCTAGTCAGAGTGCCAACTCAGGCTGTCCTAGTCTGTGATGGGGGCATGGATATGTCCCCCTTTGTGAGTACCAGTAATTTGGGCAAATACAGACAGCAGCCTTTGATTAATGGAAGGGAGGCTTTGGCATTCAGGGACACAGGAGCAAGTGTCACAATGGTGACAAAAGATCTTGTGGAACCTGGGCAGATTATACTTGGTGAAATGTACCAAGTGACCAATTCTAACAATGTCAGAACAGACCATTCTCTGGCAGTTGTTAACTTCTCCTGGGGAGGGGTAACTGGCCTTAAGAAGGTTGTGGTGAGTGCAGAACTACCAGTCGAATGCTTGCTTGGCAATGATCGTGAAACCTCAGCTTGGGCAGAGGTGGAGCTCAGGAAACATGCAGAAATGCTAGGGATCCCTGCACATGTCTTTGCTGTGACTAGGTCACAGGCCAAAATGTCTAAAGCTGAACAGGCCCTGGATTCTGGAACAATGGACCAGGTGCCTCCCAAGAGAAGGAGTAGTAGGGTTAAGGCAGTGCCTTCCCCCTTGGCTCAGGAAGCAGATCAGTCTCTTGAGGGAGATGATCTCAGGCCTGAAGAAGGAACTGTCCCAGAGGAGCTTGAACCTGATCATGTTGAGTTCTTGGGGACAGGGGGCCCTTCCAGGGCAGATCTGAGCCAGGAGCAGCTGAGCTGCCCCTCTCTTGAACCCCTCAGACAGCAAGCTGCTGCTGAGGCTGCTGGGAATGCTAGTGGAACCCATAAGATATATTGGGATGATGGACTACTGTACTCAGAGAGTAGAGACCCCAAGCCTGGAGCATCCAGGAGGTTGGTTATACCTCTGAAGTTCAGGGGCTTCCTATTGACACTAGCCCATGATATTCCCTTAGCAGGTCACCTGGGCCAGAACAAGACTTGGGACAGAATTGTCCCTCACTTTCACTGGCCCCACATGTCTGAAGACACCAAGGAGTTTTGTCGCTCCTGTGTAACCTGTCAAGCCAGTGGGAAGGCAGGTGGCACCACAAAGGCCCCCTGATACCACTACCTGTGGTGGGGGTGCCCTTTGAGAGGGTGGGGATTGACATAGTTGGACCTATGGATCCCCAAACAGCATCTGGGCACAGGTTTATCCTGGTGGTGGTGGACCATGCCACCAGGTACCCAGAAGCCATTCCCCTTAGGACCACTACAGCTCCTGTGGTGCAAGGGCCCTCCTGGGAATTTTCTCAAGAGTGGGCTTTCCTAAGGAGGTAGTATCTGACAGAGATGCAAACTTTATGTCCAGTTACTTGACTGCAATGTGGAAGGAGTGTGGAGTGACTTATAAGTTCACCACACCCTATCACCCACAATGCAATGGTTTAGTTGAGAGATTCAACAAAACCTTAAAGGGCATGATTAAAGGGCTCCCAGAAAATCTTAGGCGAAGATGGGACATACTCTTGCCCTGCCTTTTATTTGCATACAGGGAGGTGCCTCAAAAGGGGGTTGGCTACAGCCCTTTTGAACTTTTGTTTGGCCATCCTGTCACGGGTCCATTGTGTCTGGTGAAGGAAGGTTGGGAGT
Source organism: Calotriton arnoldi (assembly GCA_963921515.1). Classification (NCBI taxonomy): domain Eukaryota; kingdom Metazoa; phylum Chordata; class Amphibia; order Caudata; family Salamandridae; genus Calotriton; species Calotriton arnoldi. The sequence goes on along the minus strand of CAWUFW010000323.1, from coordinate 1,380,154 downwards.
TACCTCTCAAACCCCCTAAACAGGACATAGTGGACTATGTACTTGGTCTCCGCTCCCGGATGGCTGAATACATGAAAAAGGCAACCAAAAACCTTGAGGCCACCCAGGAATTACAGAAAGCCTGGCATGACCAAAAGGCTGTGCTGACTGTTTACCAGCCAGGGCAGAAGGTGTGGGTGTTGGAGCCAGTGGCCCCAGCAGCCCTCCAAGACAACTGGAGTGGACCCCACACCATTGTTGAACCATAGGGTGCTTCATGTCAACAGGCTGAAGCCATATGTAGACAGGGCTGACACGGGCTTGCTCATGGCAACTGATGAGGGACAGGTGGAGGAGAGTGACCCACTCCCTGACCTGCTCTCACAGGGCCCCTCTGCAGTGTTCGGAGACCCTTCTCTGATGCTGTTTGTAGTGCAGCCTGACCATATACTCTTAAGCGCATTATAACCTCGCGTTAAATGCTAACTTTGGGATGGCTGCACGGAAACATGTCGTGTTTGGTGTCAAACATCTTGGAATACTACCCCCCCGCCAGTTCTGGCGGCGGGGGTAGCATTCCACCCTTCTAGAGGGAAAGACATGTACACAACGGTATGCCCGGTACTGACTTTCCAAGCCCTGGCATCACAAAATGGATGCCGCTACGGTAACGCACTCTACGCCGGAATAAACAAGAACCTCACCTGCAAGCTACAGAACATCCAGAACCCTGCCGCAAGACTGGTCCTCATCCTGCCAAGACTCTGCCACATCTCCAAGCACCTGCGCACACTCCACTGGCTCCCCATCGAGGCAAGAGTCACCTTCAAGATGCTCATCCACGCACACAAGGCCCTCCACAACACCGGACCAGCATACCTGAACAGCCGACTCAAATTCCACGCACCCCAAAGGACCCTACGACCAGCCCAGCTCTCCTACGCCATGGTCCCACGCACCAGAAAAACCAGATCTGGAGGCCGCTCCTTCTCCCTCCTTGCAGCCAAAGCCTGGAACGCCCTTCCGCTCCACCTCAGGCAGACAACATCGCTCCCCATCTTCGTAAGAAACCTCAAAACCCGGCTCTTCGACGGACCCCCTCCTTGATGAACTGGAACCTGCACCCCCACCCCCAGCGCCTTGAGACCCTTACGGGTGAGTAGTCACGCTTAACAAACGCCTGATTGATTGCTCTTGATATTGAGATGCAACGATATTTTTATCCATTGCCGCTGACATGTTTGAGGTAAACTTAATATGCAAGACGTGAGGTGTTTCCACGAAGAGCTGACCCTTCTCAGCCACCAGATCTTTTTATCGTAACTTAAAGTAGGACCTAAGAGAGGGGGTAATCCTTGAAGATTTAGGTTTGGAGTGGGGTATTACCTCTTTTAAACTCTGATTCTGGGGCTGGGGGTGCCCATGTGTCACTTTTGACTCCAAAGGGTACTGACTTTTTTTTCCTGAGGGGCTACAGTAATTCTTCTCCTCTCTTTGGGGACTTTCTCTTTCAGCTTAACTTTTGTTGAGGGTGCCTCTGATTTATCCTCTTGAAGAATGTGCTCTATAGGTGCATTGGAGGCAACACCTTCCCTTGTATCATCACCGGTGCCCCCCAGTTTGTACCTATTTGTTCTATGTGCTTTCCCCCTCATTATCCAAACCCTCGATTTGGTCCTAACTTCGTTCAAACTAACCAGAAGCTCTCTGCTTCCTCTATTGATCAGCCTCAAGTCCTTGCTATCAGGATGTTCAGCGCTTCCTTTGTTCAGTTTCTTGGATCCTTTACTATTGTCTCCCTCTCTTCATAGAGTCGGGCAGTGAAGTGGTTTCCACCTCATCCTACCCAGGCAACTCTGGAGACGAGCTTACACGCTCTCTCCACTTCCCGGGCTGCCCTCCTCCAGTGGTCCGTCTCCAGGGTGAACTCTTGGGCGTCTGTTGCTTGCTGCAGGACACACCCCTCGTCAGCCGCTCTCGCTGAGCCAGCCGTCCATTGAGCTCCCACCGTGGACCCAAGCCTCATGTAATCAGTAATATTCTCCAAATTTATTTCTGCCACTTCCTTTAGGTTAGCGCCAAATAGTCTTGCAGCTATGCAGTGTACGTGTCGTACACCTCTGTGAGTTTGTCTCTCCTCCCTCCTCGGCGAGCTCGCAGGCAACCGCTTAGCTGTCCGCCATGTTCTCCTCATTTTCAGTCCAGCTTCAATGGAGGCTGCCAAAACTGTTCTGTTCGGACATGCCACTGACTTTCTGACTGAGGTTGCTGGGGTGTTCTATTTCACAGTTACTCCTGTCAGATTAACGATTGCCCGAGCCTGGCTGCAAAAGGAGGCCCCAGAAACTGCATCCTGGTGGTGTTAGTTTATATTTCTTTGTGGTCTGGAGCTTTCTATAATTGAAAAACACCTGAGTCAATATAAGTTATGGAGAATGTGGGAGCCGGTTAATGGCGGCTTATTGGATCTCTTACCTGGTTGTGACCTGCCAAAGTGAAACAATTGTAAGGTCTTAAGGGATTTTAATTTGATTTTTCTACTTATGTAAGTGTGATGGTTCTTGTATAAATGTAAATGTAAATCCAGTATTTGTAAAGCGCAAACAGCTACCCGAAGGCATCCCGGCGCTGGGGGCCGTCGGGAAGATTAAGCAAGCTATTGCCCAGAGTCACATGGTGCTGGACTGACCTGCCGCCGGTGCCGGGGATCGAACCGTGAGCCCCAGATTCCAGCGTCAGTCGCCCTGGCCGCGGCGCCACACCTCTTCCCAAGTTTACTTCTTTTTCCTTTTTTTCAGCAGATATGCTGCTGCTTAATATGTGTAATTTTGTCATGTTATTTAATAAATTATTACCTCTCAACAAACTCATCAGATATTAATATCTGAAAAATATTAGTTAGATTGCATGAACCCACAAAATATTCCAAATTCAACAGACATGCTGAATCATCTCCCCTGAGATAAAGCACCATCTTTCTGTGCCCCGTTGATTCATCCTCATTATAGGGTGCAGGTCCTACACTCAGCAACTCATTTGTGTCTTTATCCTCCTCATCCGAATCATTCTACTTTGCACTTCAGATTTTTCCTTTAACTGGTCCTTGGGGTCTAAAATAGCTGCAGAAGAGAAAACTTCCACAGTCTCTAACATGTCTCTAGGCCATGACTGTTTTCTCTGCCACAATATAGTATCCATCCAATCCTGAATAGCTTTCCTAGTCTGCCCCTTATAGTATCTCTGATTTGGGTTTTCCTTGTCTTTTGTGCCCGCTCATTTAACGCTTCAAACTGTGCAGGCCTTGGCTGAGGTTTCATATCAAACAAACAGTGTCTCATAAAAGCATTTTTAAAAAAATCAAATGTACAATCCTCAGAAAACTGTAACGTTTCACCACTCTTTGTGGCCTTGTTCCATTGTTTCAACCACAAACATGTATGCATTCCAATTTTAATTATAATTTCAAAAACTTCTCAGATTCACCAGATTTTGCACCCATTGTTAGAATCACAAACTCAAACGAAACGTAAACAAATGCAAAATAAATACCCAACAAATGCAATTGAATGTAGCTTGCACATCAATGCCCTGTCATACTCACCAATCCTCAACTGGGTCAACTTTCTATTGGACCATGTGCATTGGACAGGAAGCCTCAGGAAGTCGCTACTGCCCACAGAATTCACAAATTCAACGTGCACATTAGTTAAATAATTGCTTGATGTTCTCTTCCTAACACATTTGACAACTTCCTTTTATCCAAAGGGTTTGATCCGCTGGATCAGTTGAAGGCAAAGTTGATTCAAAATTATGCCATAAATGCTTGGTCTTTTATTCTTTAGATTTATTCAGTGAATATAATTAAAATAGGAGCAGTAATGTAGCAGGGAAAATTAGTGTGGAAAGTAAATCAATTGTATGTACAAAAATCATGAAGGGCCCAATTAAGGTTGGAGCAAGATGGCGGCTGACTGATCGCCGGGAGTGAGTCGCCCCTGTGTCCTGCTCTCACCCCTTTGGAAAATCCCCCTGGGTACTGAGTTTTAGAGGGCAAACCAACCTAAAAACAAATGTCAGGCTTGACATAACATTGGAAATTTTGGAATGCGAAGGGACGCTCATTCTCACCAGGTTGGGTATAGCATTTCAGTGTGGCGGAGAGGACTGCAGTGGTCAAAGCAACGGGCCACTATTTTCTTTGCTGGTATTATCGGGCTGTCGGTTCGTGCCTACGGAAAGCTACGGTCTGTGGCGGATATGGCCCCCAAGGTGAACAGATCAACTAAAGAGGGGGTGAAGGATGCGGGAGGACCCGTGACAGGCCGTGGCTACCGGCGTGGTAATCTTACCGGGAAGGAGGAGGCAGACCCGAAACCCGTCAAAGAGCGGATCACGGATGTGCGAGCTGGCCGCCGTATTGCCTCTGGAGAACGCGCTGGACAGCCACTCATTTCAGAGGTATTCTCGGGGAGTACGGCGGCAAACAAGGTCCCCCTGCCTCCTTCTACGTCCGTGTCTTTGCCCCTTCCTACCGCTGCAGGAAAAGAGAGAACTGGAGCTGACTCTTCCATCCCTGACCCAGTGACCTCAGCCCCAGTAACAGATGCATCGGTACAATCATCGGCAGCAGCACAATGTGGAGAACAGAACGAGGAGCAGACGGAGGGACTACAACTTACTCCGCAGGAGCAACACCAGTCACCGAGCTTACAGGAGGGGAATCCGAGAGGAGACTTATTGATAAGCCATACAGGTACTGGAAACCCTGTGCTAACCCCAGATAATCTGTTTGCATTAAAAGACATAGACCTTGTTACTGAAACTGACGCTGCGGAGGAGGTTATGAGTAAAATTAAGGCGCAAGATATCCTCTCAGACATTTGCCAGAATGGGGCAATAGCGCCTCAAAGGCAGCAGGGTGAAGTATGGCTGCACAATCCGATGGAAACACCGGATCACGGGGGGGGAGAAAAGTTTTACTCACTCACAGATGAGTCTGAGCTCTCATTGTCATCTCCTGGGCTTACTGAGGAAGAATCAGGGTCTGATGATTCCTCAATTAATAAAAACCGGGATAGAGCAGCTACCCTAAAACGTAGATCGAAAGCCAGGAGAAAAAGTCAGCGAATGGAAAGTAATAGTGAAACTACTCATAAATTAAAATGGGACTATTCGGCTACAAGCCAGATTTATAGTGAAGGCTCACCTGATAAGACTCAAGTTGTATCTAGCGCCTTTCCTAGCGCGAATGCTGAGCCCTCGATGGAGCTAATCTATGCCACCCTTAAGCAAATGCAAGGGGAAGCTCGTCAAGAGAATCGCAGAGCACACCAGGCCACAAAGAAACTACAGGGCTCTCTCCGGAAGGTGAGCAAAATGTGCTCAGACACGCAAGTAAGGGTGGTAAAGGTCGAGGAAAGAACTGCGGCCCTCGAGGATGAGCTGGGAAAAATGCAGGAACATAAGGAGTCCCAAGAAAAGCAGGCTGGTGACATGTTGTGGAAACTTGAAGACTTTGAGAATCGCCAGCGCCGAAATAATTTACGTTTCCTAGGGATCGCGAAAATAGCGAAGGCAATAATGTAAGAGCATTTATGGTAGATCTTATGAAAGGAGCCTTTCCTGAGCTATCAAGTTGGAACTGGGACACAGAGATTCAGCGGGCTCATCGCTTCCCACTGACTATGAGGAAAAACGCTACAGTGGGGCAATTGGAACGGCCCAGAGCGATCCTAGTCTTCTTTGGGAACTTTCTTCTTCGTCAGTCTATCTCAGACAAGGCGAGACCAGATGCAAAAAGATCCCATAATGGCCATACTTTTTTCACGCGCCCGGACTTCTGCCACACTACGGTGGAAAGGCGGTGGAGGTTACGTCAACTAATCTCTCCCATACAGGCACTTGGCGCTGAAGCTTATCTATTGAGCCTTGCACGCCTTAAAATCATATACAGAGGAAAAATACGGGTGTTCTCATCAGAAATTAAGGCTCAGGAGTACTTGAAGGAACTACAGGAGATAAGAGGGCAGGCCGCTACTGGGACCACAGAAAGATAGAGCGAGATGCTGCCATATTTGGAGTGGATGATGAGGGTGCAAAAGAGGGTATTATATTAAGTGACACGTGGGAAGGCTGAAATATTCATTGGTTTTAAAAAAAAAAAAAAAAAAAAAGAGAGTAGGAAAAGGTAGGACGGTATATTATTTGGTATACTACTTGGCACTGGTTTAATGTGGGAGAGGAGACACGGGGGCACTCCGGGTGTTCCAACAGGCGACATCACATGGGTCTCATCGAGATCCAATTGCTCAAGGTTGTGGGAGGGGGGGTGGGTGGTAGGATGGAGTGGGAGGAGGGGGAGGGAGGGTTTGGGGGGGAGGTCCGGGGGGAGGGTGGAGAAAAAAATGGAAGGGTAAAACTGGTCAAAGAGGATCATATGAAAAGTTGTGAATACAATCTAGCTGTAAACAGCTTAAGAATGAAGCAAAAGGAATTTAAGGCAACTCTGGGAAATATCAATTCAGGGAAGGGCTTCTCTTTCAATTCCACATGATGAAATTACGAATAGCATCAATCAATGTTTGTGGCCTGAATGATCCACATAAAAGGCAAATCATTGCAATTGAACTGAAAAGATTAAGGGTCGATATTTTGTGTCTACAAGAGACACACATTGAGGGGTCCAGGGCCAAACTAATGGAGCAGTTGGGGTATAATTTAGTAGTAAATACAATGCAGGGATATAGGACTAAAGGGGTCGCTATACTGGCACGGAGGAGTGATTTAAAATGGAGAAATTGCCAAATCGATAAATCTGGACGATGGGTGATGGCAGAGGGCTACTGCCGGGAGGCTAGCTTTACCCTCTGCTCAGTGTATGGGTCTACGGGGGATGATCCGGAGGTCCTGCTGGAGGTGAATTTAGAGTTGGCCTCTCGAGAAATACCGGTTATATTGTGCGGGGACTTAAATATCAATGGTTTGGGTATTGGATGGGATGGGGGCACCACCAAATACACAGGCCGTAAAAATAAGGTCTGTAGGGCTTTGTTGTCATTGGTTCAAGATAATGGCCTGACAGACATTTGGGTACTGACCAAAGCTCCAGACCCCGGGAGTACGTACTACTCTGCACCACATAAACTTGTAGCTCGACTTGATTACTTTTTACTACGTCCCAGTTGGCTAATGACTGTGACATAGAAAAATACCCTAGAGTGTTTTCAGACCACAACCCTTTAGTATTAACTGTTAATTTCAAGGGGACAGAGAGGAGAAAATCACCTTGGACTTTCGAAAGAGGTTTGTTAAAAGATCCAGATTACATAGCACATATGAAATCCTGGATTGAGGATTTTTTGGAAATAAATAGGGATAGTGCTAGTAGTGGGGTGGTCTGGGACGCATTTAAGGCTGGAATCAGAGGTGAGACGCTTAGCTATAGTGCTAGAAGGAGGAAAAACGAAACAGGGCAAATAAATATACTATATGAAGCAATGGCTGCTCTAGAAGAAGAACTGGTAAGGGCAATAGCACAAGGTTCACCAGTAGATTGTTGGACGCACAAAATTGCGGTTACAAAAGCTAAGATCTGTGAAAGCTCTTCGGCTAAGGCAGCTGAAAAATACCTTGCATGGCGAGAGGGGTGTTACGAACTCAGCGAGCAAGTAGGGTGCATGTTGGCAGTACGAACGAGACATAAAAGGGTGCTGGGGGAGATAACTGAAATACAGGATAAAGACGGGAAAATATGCAAAGAAACCACTGGTATACAAGCAGTATTTCATAAGTATTATAGTGAATTATACCAGGAGGAACTTGACCTCTCCCACCACTTGGTTAGTGATTATCTGAAGGATATTCAGATAGAGCAATTCGCTGCCCAAGATATAGAACTCATGGAAATGCGCGTAACAGAGGAAGAAATATATAGTGCCCTGACAAGCCTCCCACCGGGTAAGGCGGTGGGCCCAGATCAGATTCCGCTGGAGTTCTATAAAATCTTTTTTCATCTATTAAAAAGGGATATGACACAAACGTTTAGACAAGCACAAGGTGGGAAGTCAATACCCGAGTCTTGGGCTCAGGCGGTAATCGTTGTTTTTAAAAAAAAAGATAAACCACCGCATGAGCCTGGCTCATACAGACCTATCACTCTAATGAATAGTGATTCCAAAATCTTTTCTAAAATATTTGCTACCCGTTTAAGCTCCATCATTAGCAATGTAATCCATCCATGTCAGCACGGATTTATACCCGGTAGAGGAACCACTGAACATGTACGTAGGGTAATAACACTCTTTGACGCAGCAGCAGTCTCAGGGGACCCTATGGCACTCATTTTACTTGATGCCGAGAAGGCGTTCGATAGGGTCTCCTGGGATTATCTTTGGGGTACCCTCGAAAGACATGGGCTAAGAAAAGGATTTATCAGTGCAATCAAGGGATTATACAAGAACCCTGTGGCTCGCGTCAGAGTAAATGGGGACTACACTGAATCTATACTGATCTCAAGGGGAACCAGACAGGGGTGCCCCTCTTCCCCCCTACTTTTCGCTTTATACATTGATCCCCTGATACGAAGTATTGAAGGAAATCGAACAATTAAGTCAATGAGATTTCATGAGCTGGAGACGAAAATTCTTGCATATGCGGATGACTTGGCAGTTGTTACACCTGACCCCCAGACTGCACTTAAGGAAATAGACAACGAAGCAGCAGTATTTGGGATGGTCTCAGGGTATAAACTTAATCAGCAGAAGACCCAAATCATTGTTAACAGTGTGTCTGGTTTTGGGGATACAAGGGTCACAAATATGGCAACATATCTGGGGGTAAAAATTACCGCGGAACTGGGGCAATTAGTAGAGGCCAACATAGCTCCAATAATAAGACAAGGAAAGAAAGATTTTGATAGGTGGCATAATCTTCACCTAACTATTGTAGGTAGATGTAACATAATAAAGATGCTGTTTCTCCCCAAGATATTATACCTTTTCAGGACTATACCTCTCGAGTTTGGAAAGCCTTGGTTTAAAGAAATGGATAGTATGTTCAATAGGTTTATTTGGTCACACGGCAAGATTAGAAGGGCACTTAAATTTATGACTTTAACAAGGGAGAGGGGAGGATGGGGGTTCCCGATTTAAGATTATATTATTGGGCGGCCTCTCTTCAATATATGCGTGTGTTGCTGGGAGGGAAAACGAGGAGCAGGAGACTCAACGTGGATTAGTCGATGTGTATGAATTATTAATAGGCGGGGCCGCACAGGGCTGTTTTCTGAATTATAGCGAGCCAAGTTACTATAAAAAAGTTAGGTTCAAAACCCTGCATGCAGCTTTCAAGATTTGGGTATCCTTTAAACGTAAAGCTGGGATTGGCCGACTGAGTTACTATACGCAACTCTTTAAAAACCCAACTATGCCAGAGATCTTCCGAGATATCATTATGTCTAGATGGGATAAAGCAGGAATTTGCTTAATAGGAGATCTTCTAGACACATCGGGCGTGTTAGCATTCAGGGATGTACAAACTAGATTCGGGATACATACCAGAGATTTCTTTAAATATTTACAAGTTCGGAGCTATTTAACTCAAAAGAAAGGGGGTTCAATGGGCTTCAATAACAATGATATTGTGGACATGGTTCGCGCTGAAGCAGGGTGCTCAATTAGTCAGATATATTCAAAGCTGATCATGTCTACTCAGGATGATCTCGAAAAACATGGGTCTAAGTGGGAACAGAGGCTAGGTACGGTACCGAATATTTTTTTGGAGTCACTCGTAATGGGGAGGACGGTGCTTCGATCGGCAGGATTACAGGCTCAACATTACAAAACATTGTTCTCACTATACCATACCCCGGCTAGAATTGCTCAATGGGGCGGCCAGAATGGAATTACATGCCCGCGCTGTAGCAGCACGGAAGCCGACTTGACACACATGTTTGCAACATGCCCTATATTAGGTGCCTGGTTAGAGGAAATTGAAAAATGTATGAATACATCACTGAAAATAAGATTGAATCTAACGGCCCAACATATATTGCTGGGTATTAGCAACAATGATGTTCTAGAGGACCATCGCCCCTTTCTTTTCATAGCAATGGCAGTGGTAAGAATCTGTATCGCATCAGCTTGGCTGGATCCTCTGGCACCTGGATTCCAACAATGGTTGGGTAGGTTATTAGCCACCTATAATTTAGAAAAGGGGGTATATGAGAAAAAGGGCTTAAAAGCCAAGAGAAAAGGGGAAAATATATGGGCTCCTCTCAAAAGTTGGAAGGAGGGAAACTAATATGCATAAAAGAAGTATTAACATGATATGTGACTGTATGGAAAATAACTGATCTGTTAATGATTTGATCTGGGTTCTTATGCTATGTTTGTTTTACTTGTTTTTCCTCCTGTCGTTTCTTCTTCCTTTTCCCTTTATAATAATGACCCAGTAGTCAGTACAATGTCTAGGTTGCTGTTTAATAATAATTATTTTCATGAAATCCTCGTGTATTTAAAGTATTGGAAATAAAAAAATATAAAAAAAAAAAAAAAAATCAAAATTATGCCATAAATGCTTGGTCTTTTATTCTTTAGATTTATTCAGTGAATATAATTAAAATAGGAGCAGTAATGTAGCAGGGAAAATTAGTGTGGAAAGTAAATCAATTGTATGTACAAAAATCATGAAGGGCCCAATTAAGATTTTGGGCAGAAAGCCAAGAGGTGCAAGGATGTACACAAACATCCATTTAACAATGGAAGCTTGAGCTTTGGGCCTTTTCCGCCCGCCGCACAAGCTTCCATTGGGCGGTCGCATCGTAATTATGCTGTTGGAACCACCGACCTAAGGTTGGTCGGTTCAAGACTGATATGGTGTTGTCGTCCGCCGGAAATAGTAATAAGGACCATCATGTCTAAGGAAATAACACACAAACCAGATTAAAAGGGCATATTAAATAATAATAAACAAGGGATTTAAAATAAGTAATAAAATCTCTGCATAAGAAAAACAAAGTCTGTAAAAATGTTCACTGTCGAGCAACCCATATTATATGTTAAAATAAACCACCAGTCCAACTATTCCCAGTAAATTAAAGTGAGCCTGCCTACAAGATAAATCCAAAGCAATAATATGATTTAAAATGAGCTTGATACACTGAAGTATCTAAAAAGAGATGGAGGAGCCTTTGAAATAATCTCAGCAAATCGGTCTTGACCCTACTCCAATGGGAACAGTCCAGCACAAACTGCCTGGCCACGTCCTCAGTAACCCAGAAGACAAGCAACCTAGGACCGGTTTTGTCCTGATTAGGGCTCATTAGCCGAGTATAGCTTGTTTCTGGTGGAGCAGTGTGCATGGACCCACAGTTGGGCATCCCTGCCCTACTTGGGTGTCACACTGAATTATACATAATGTGATGGATGGAATGCTTGAATTAATCTCAGTCACTGATAATTACTCGTGCCCCATCCCAGGCCATCATTATTTTGCACCTCCCGCCACCTCAGTTTGGAGAATGAGCCCTGGCAGGGAAAGATCAAATGTGCAAAATGATCTGAAAAGAATGGAATTGAAATGCCCTAGAGAAAGGGCCACGAGAAGAAAGGACAATAATTCTAGTCCATTCATTTTTTTTTTACATTTATATTTTTAACATTACAGTACAACAATAGTCAAATGACCAGAAATGCCAGGTATGGATACGTCAGTAAAACATTTGGCGCAGGATTAGCAGCGAAGGCGGGAGTGTACTGTGTCGGATATGGTGTAGTAAGGTTATCAACAACATCAGAACACTTGGGGTGAAGTGTAAGCAAATGTATAGCCAACGCGCTGCGTATTGTGATATTATACTACGAGTGATGTAAAGTAGTATTGAACGGTGGGTGGGGGGTACAACATAATGAGGACAAATTAACTTGACAAAGGGAAATGGGTAACCGCCCGTGACCCAAGGCCCTGAAGTGTGGCAACGGCTAAATAACTGCTTGTGGAGCGCATGAAGGTACTGTGACTCACCGGGGCGTTTGAGGATTGTTTGAGGCAGCCCCCATTATGGCATTGCATTAGCGGGAGTGGAGTGCCATCTTGGCGCCGATGCGACCTCCGCCTCTTCCTGTGTGTCTGCTGTGGGTGTAGCTGACTTCTGCAATTCAATCACCATAGCCCCCCAATCTGTATCAAGAGGGAACTTGCAAAGTCCCCATAAGTCCTCCCTCTGCAGAGCTATGCCCTCTGCCTTGGCCCAATATTTCTAGTCCATTCATGTTCACATTTTTAAATACATAACATTCTGTCTGCAACAGATTTACGAAACAAGATGTTGTACAAAAAAAAAACATTTCTCTTACTTTCTGTCCAGACACAGGTGTGGTAAAGCACAAATATACAACAGGTTGAAAAGTTACATCTTAGTAGTTGAGAAAAGATAAAGAGCCCAGAAAAAACCAGGAGGAAGAAAACTATTTGGTTCTGTTGTTTTTTTCCAGAGGTCTACTATTGTGTTTCAGATATTATGAGGGTAACACCCTATTCCCGCCCACCTGAGCACAAATTAAATTCCTCAGGTGGGCCTCCGATGTTCTTGCAGCGCCCCTCCCTTCGTTGAGTAGCAATTTGAACATGGTGCTTTCTAGGGGACTCAAGTACCAATGCCACTCTCAAATAGATATGATGTTTTTTCCAGTGTTCATTGACTTACTGATGGAGTGGTTGGAGTGGATGAGGTAATTTAACTCTTTCGCCCACTCACTTTGGGATTGGAGCTAGTCTGGATGTCAGGGATGAGATGAGGGACCCCATGAACAGGGATGTTTTACTCTCTTGGATAGAATGTTGCTGGTTTAAAAGACAAGGTTATCAATCCCACCTGGTTGGCGTCAGCTATAAAATAGGACATTGCGGCTTTACAAGAGACATGGGACACTAAGTAATTCTCCTGCCCCGGATTTGAATGCTATTCTTGCCTGGCTGTTACTTCTACACACTGCAGGCCAACGTGGGGACTTAAGGGTTGGATAAAACTGACCCTGAAAGTAGAAGCAACTGTCTTGGACATGGCGAACTTAGCATTTGTGGCACTGTCTATCAAGGACTGCTCCAGTGCTTTTAGTTTTTTCTAGTTAATTTATATAATAGTGACTTTGTAAACACTGCATGCACCCATTTTCAAAGTTTATTTGCTTTTCTTGTGGAACTGAGACCCGTTGGAGCCAAGTGTACGTTGCAACCCAACTATCTCTTTTGTGGGGATATTAATGATAAGTTAGGGGTCAAACTCAAGTACACTGAAAAAGCTTTAAAAGGGGGATCATACGTTACTGAGGTGTTTTTGCCCAATCTCCCGCATTGATAGCTCAGCACAGGTTTTTGGGCAAGCAGTATTCAATTGGTTAAAGGAATGGGCTAACCCTAATGACATTCTGTACACCTTCTAGTTTGGGTTTCGACAAGGGCTAGGTACAGTGGAACAGTACTTAAAACAGAATCTGATTAGGAGATATCCAATAGCTAAGCTCGGTCCACTGTACCTGGACTTTATGGATCTGTCAACAGCCTTTGACTGCATTAACAGGGCCAAGCCTTGGTTGTTGCTGTTGAACTTGGATGTGGAGGTCCCACTCGTTAACTTTTTGTACCTACTTCATGGGAACCTGGAAGCTAAGGTTCGTTATGGCCAATCGGGAGACTGTTTTTGTCTATCCCATGGGGTGTATCAAGGATTTACTTTGGCCCCCTTGCTATATATTTATTATTTATATTCATAGTTTGTGCCCCGCCTTGGTCAAAGCCACTAGTGATATCCTAATAATAATTTGTACCAGTGCTACTTTGTGCTGATGATGCATTGCTGATGGCATGAACACAGGGAGCTCTCAATCTGCTGGAGGAATCCTTTATATGTTTTATGAGCGATTTAGATTTATGCACTAACTTTAGAAAATCGCTCATAATGGTGTGTGGACCAGAGAAAAAAATGTGTCTGTTTTAGTGGTGAAGGGGCAAACTTTGGGCCAAATTTATCATTTTCTCACGCAGAGCAGTGGAGCAGCCACAAATGCTCTGTTGTGCTGTGTGAGAAGGAGAGAGCGGGAGGGACCCATATTTACAGATTTATGGCACTCTCCTCCCCTCTCCTTAATGGTGGTGCAGAAATGTGTGGCCATAGTGCAAGGGTGTCTCTGTGTGGCTAGCATACGTTTATTACTGTAAGGATTCCCTTCCAGTACAAAATACTATGCTTAAACTAACTTTAAACCTTTTCTCACTTTGTTTGTGTGCTGTACGGTACTGCGCAAAGTCGGAAAAGAAAGGAGAAATAAAAGCCTTTCTTCTTCATAGCACTTATTTGAAATGTCCGACAGTAACCCTTGTCTACTTTTTTTAATAAATAGGGCTAAGCATCAAAAACCTTGGGTGGTTGCATGGGACACCGATGCACAACCGATGGTATGCCCCGTTGGCGCTAAGTGATGCAAAGCAGTGCTATGTGATGCTTTGCGTTACTTTCAGGTTATTTTCTAGTTATTTTACAGTGTAAAACAGGTTTTACGCTGGAAAGTAAATAGATGAACAAAGATTTTGCATCATTTTGCATTACTTTTGTGACGCAAACACAGCGCTAAATCTTACTAAATAGACCCCTTTGAGTTGAGTGAATTCTTTAAATTACTGGGTTTGGTTTTAATCACTCTGGTTCCTGGCATCCACAGACCAATCATGACGGAAGATTAGTAGGGCAGGGGGTGCTTTAATTAACCTTCCATAGGTAGCTGGTAGAGGGACAGTTTTACCCTTTTTGAATATTTATAATTCTCAATGTGCTCCTGCAACACTCCATGGAGCAGGGATATGGGGGTATCAGGATGTGACAAGCCTGCAGACCAAGGAAAATCGCATCTGCAGTCATCAGTTGCATTTGCCTCCCACAGGCTCACACTTTATAATGCACTTGGAGCTTAACCTCCAATATATGACTGATAAGGCAAAGTTAGCACCCCTCCTATCAAGGGTCAGATTGTGGGCCAACACTGAGGCTAGTCTGAACAGAGATATTGGTTTAGATTGACTCAAAATGGATAGAGGACTAAAATCCCCTGGTTGATCTATGTATAAAACAATTTTAAAACACTACACTTACCTGATTTGTTTGATGCACCACGCACTTTAACAAAAGGGGATAAGTTGTTGATAAAGTGCCAGTTCCCAGAGCATTGTTATTCTCAGCAGCTACATAAGGAGTCTAGAAAAAGCACTATTAGGGAGTACCTCAGCCTGTATACTCCTGAGGAGGCAGTACATTATTTGACAAACCCACTAACCCGATGGGAGAGATCCTTGTTATTTCATTTTAGGGCTGGTTCGTTGGTGCCACTTTTGAATTTCCCAGGCCCTGGTGGCTTTTCGGGGTCTCCAGCTCTGGTTTGTCCCAGCGATGCACTATCTGACCAGACCTATGTTAAAAGTACTAAAGAAGATAGGTCAGTGCAAGGATGCTATGTATTTTCTTTTAAATGGTCATGATGTCTATAATAGTGTTTGTGCATTCTTGAAAGCAGTGGTGAGGAGCAGAAAGCCAATGGAGGTCTAGGTGCATTATGATGGCTATGTTCGCTATGGGGGTTAAGGGATGAAATTTGGTTAGTGTACATGACAAATGTTAATCTTTGTTATTTTTTTAAACTGATGTGACATTTTGTACATGTTATTTGTGATGTTTTTATCTGTGGATCTTTCATGACCCTTCTTTTGTTCTGAATAAAGTAATTTGAATTGATTTTAAAGTACATTGCATTCATTCATTTCTTGTACATCATTTTTACTGCACGTATCGTGCTGTGAAGGAAACTTCACATAATAGACAATGAAAACACTCACTTCTGTCAACAGACTACAGCCTCCATCCTTGAAAAGGTACATCTTATTAGCTAAGGAAAGATAAAGAGACCAGCAACAACCAGGCAGGAGAAAATTAATTCAAAATATGTTTCTATTTTACAGGGAAAGAAACTTGTGCACATTTCAATTTTATGTGTGTTTTAAAGGGCTACAGATGCCACAGAACAATTATGTTAATTACATTTTTTTTAAAACCATTTGTACTGACTATGCACAATGTAACAGTACAAACAATAGACCAACAAGTCAACCACAGCCATCATCAACTATATCAATTCCGGTGTAAGTATTAATGAGGGCCTAGGCCCGCAGGGACCCTCACTGCGCTATCTGTATCCAGGTATCGTGTAGGCCAACATAGTGCTGGACCTCATACAGCACAGCAGGGTCAAGGATCCCTCAAGTCTAGTGTGGGGAGACTTCTGGAACTGAGGCCTCTGAGGATAATGACTCACTTGTGCTAACACCACACTGGGTGAGGCTTAGTGACAATTGGAGAGGCCAAAAAGAAAATACAGATGGGAAAAGGTTTGCCAGCCAGCGCCCTCACCTGGGCTTCAAGTGCATAGGTAGTTGTAACTTTGCTCCTCAGTTCTCTGATGAATGGTAGTGTGGGCTTCTTGGCAACCTGGCCCTCATCTAGAGTGGTCTATAATTCCTGTTTACACACTGTGTGGGATTGTTTCAAGTTGAATATTCCAATGTTAAAAATAGGCAAAATACCCCGGTGGAAGAAGATCAGGTAGAGAACAATAACCTACAGGAATTGATGTGGAAACAGCAATTTCAGCAGTTTGTTTTCCTTTGGGGCGAACTCTGAACGGTCTTGTATCCCTCTCATCCCACAAGTAATGATAACAGTGCTATTTTTGCTTCTGGGCGTTGGCAATCAATGCAGACTCCTAGGTGACTCATAATCAGGACCTCTGTCTGAATGTACCAAGTCTCAATAGTCATTAGGCTATGTGTGTACTTCTAACAAGCAGGGTCAGCAGCAGTAGGGTAGACCAGCAGGAATATCCAAAGTTGCATGACGGTCTTTTCAATATCATCTCCATGATGATTATAGAGACTACAAGGATCCACCAACCTTTCCAGACTGTTGGTTTTCAGTCAGAACCCATCAGCCCCCGCACCTCTACCTCCAGCACCACTGCAATACCATGGACTGCTCCAACGTGATGATTGATCAATGTAACTTTGCTGATGGTTTCAAGTCGTTCCCAATTTAGGGTACACTATTAAATTTGTGTAGTTGTCATGATAGCCCTGATGCAGTCTGCTGGTGAACCTACAGCTTAAGCGAAACACGTGTTGGCAAAGGCAAAGACTTCTGAAATGTTATATGGAAATAAAGACTATTGATGGGTTACTTACAATGGAAACTTGTTTGAATTATTTCTGGAGTGCTCATAATATTGATCTTGCTTTGGAAATGTTCCTACAGAAGAAGACGTGGTGGCTCGTCTCCCTTTCAAGCACCCGTTACATTGTGTTTCTATCCAATTATGTTAGTGGATTTGTGCTTACTGAGAGTGTGTGCACAATATCTCCCAGGCACCTTTTCTTGTCTTAACACGACTTGTGACAGACAGTGTGCAGGTCAGCACTGTAGGGGGTGCTGCTAGAGTAGGACTTGGGGCAACCGGCATAGCCTGCGGGGGCAGCCCTGAAAACTGAAGGGCGATATCAGCACAGTGGGCATACTGTTGATACTTAAGTCACTGGATGCAATAGACAGGTTGGATGTCAGAAGAAAGCTGGAAGTGGGCAAATTAGCACACAGATTGTCAGCACAAGATGTAGGAAGGTTTCCTCTGGATTTCCCTTCTTAGAAGCTGAAAGAAATCTTTCATGCAGAATGATTTCACCCTTTCTTGGCCAGCACTTCGCCCATGCCTCTAGCACTGATGAGGGGTAAGGTATACTTGTCTATAGAGAATGGTGTATCATTTAGTGTCCAAAGAATTTTTCTTTACCAGTTTAAAAAATACTTATTTGTTCGCTACCCAACTCCTACACAGGCCCTTTTTAATAGGTCACAAATGGAGTCTGTTATTGCGCTGAAATGACCAACACAGTTAACATCATAGTCAGTCAGGCCTACAAAAACTTGAGATGGTCCTTGTTTGGAGGTTTGGGCACCCCATTAGCACCTTCTGCAGACCACATTTGGGATTCACTCCTTCCCCAGAGTAATGTGGTCCAAGTCTTCCGCTTCATCCACATTAAAACAATACTTCTCTTTCCTGAGTGTTCAACCTGCCTTGGAAAGTTTACTTAGCTCATTCGCTGTTATCTCATTGTCTTCTTCTTCGTTCTCCCCACATATCATTATGTTATCTTCAACGTACTGAACATAGGTCTGACCTTGGCAAAAACATCTGATAATCAATGCAGCTAGGAAGAACCAAGATTAGACTGTTAAATTGGCAAATGCCCACTGATGTAATAAGTGCTTTACCACCCAGTGAAGCCTTTTCTGATAGAACACTGATTGTATGTTTGCTTGCCCTTCAGGAGAAGGATCTCATTAATGTAAGAGTGTGGGACCTCATCATCGGTATGTTTTCGTTGACACTGTGGAGGTCAACGCAAAACGTACTTTAGTTTTTTGAGTCTAGAAATCACCACAGGTGACAGCCACATTGTGGCCACTGCCTGTTCAATAATGCCTGCCATTTTATGTCCTTAAGCATTACTCTTCTCTCTACTATATTGTTAGAAATGGGATCTCTAGTTGGCAAGGGTTTGCACCTTTGTCCAAGTAGGGACCCTTCTTCCTAGTCAGGGTAAGGGTGTTACACTCGTGAAGTAACCCCTGCTCACCCTCGTGGTAGCTTGGCACGAGCAGTCAGGCTTAATTCAGAGGCAGTGTGTAAAGCATTTGCACATAACCAACAGTAATACAGTGTAAGCACTACAAACGGACACCACACCAGTTTAGAAAAATAACCAATATTTTATATACTCAAGACAAGACCAATTACGACAAAAATCCACAATACTATACTTTATAAATAAATGCTTGATAAGGTAACTTCTTCTTTGCAAGAATAGTTCAAAAACAAAGTTCGTACGAGTCGGTAGCTCCGTCCGAGCCTACCGCGATGCTGAAAACCACAGAGTCTAACAGTTCCAGCCGACCGCGTCGATACGGGCCAGCAGATTCGTGAACAGACTCGGTCACAGTACCTTTCTCGTTGTGGCTGGTACGGAGTGTACGAGCCGGTCGGCGTTCGTCGCGGTTGCGGTGCAAGACGGAGCGATGCAAGGTGCGGTGTCCCTCGATGCGGTGCAGGCAGCGGCTCGATGAGCGTCGTGCAGACGGAGTCGGTGAGTCCAAGGCGTGCGATGCAGGGTGAGGCGATGCTCGATGCGGTGCTGACAGGTTGCGATGCAGGCGACCAAGCCGGAGTGCGGGAGCTGGCGTCGGACAGCGGTGCGAGTCGGAGCGGTGCGTCGCAGACGTGCGAGCGGTGCCCCAAATGCGATGCGGTCACGACTCTTGAGCCAGTGGCAGCGACCGCGTCGGTCGGGTCCGGCTGGTTCAGTGAAGCGATGCGATGCGAACTGCAGTGCCCACAGGTCACGGTGCAAGCAGCGGCTCGGTGTTGGCGGCGTCGGACGTCGCCACGGTGAGACCAGGGTTGCGATGCGAGCGGGGCGATGCGGTCTGCGGTGCAAACAGGGCACCGGCCAGGGATGGATTCGGTTGACGGAGTCGGTTGCGGTTCCCTTCCTCTGTGGCAACTGAAACAGCGTTCCAGAAGCGGTACCCAGAGGCTTGTGAAGTCTTTGTAGTCCCTGAGACTTCTTAACAGGAGGCCAGCTCGGTTCCAGGCCCTTGGAGATACTCAGCACAAGTTTGTAGAAAGTTCAGTCCTTTCACTGCCCAAGGCAGAAGCAGCAGCTGCAGGCCAACCCAACAAAGCAACAACACAGCAAAGGGGCAGTACTCCTCCTGGCAGCTCTTCCAGCTCTTCGTCTTGGCAGGTTCCTTGATTCCAGCGAGATCTAAATTCATGGGGTCAGGGCCCCAATATTTATATCCCAAATTCCTTTGTTCTCTGAAGGCAGAGAGGTCTTTGCCTAGTCCAAACCAGTTCTGGAGCACTTTGTTGACAAGTCTCCGTCCCTTCTTTCAGTGAGTAGGCCAGGGACATCAGACGCACCACAGGAGGTGGAGCCAGCATTGTGGAGGGAAGGCACTGTCCTATTCAGGGCCCAGGTGCAACCCCTCCCACCCATCTACATGTAGATCTTTCTATTCAGCCCTGTGCTGACTCACCCTGTCTCCTGGCATCCCCCAGCCCCTGTCACTCACACTCGAGACAAGGAATACACAACCTCGCAGAGGCAGGCTTGGATGGTTAGACAAGAAAAATACCCACTTTCTAAAAGTGGTATTTTCAAACACAGAATGTTAAAACCAACTTCATTAAAAGATGCATTTTATCATTCTGAGTCCAGGCATACTAAACTCGAATTTCTACCATGTTCCCGGGGTCAGTTAGGATTATAAGCTGTAATAATCAAAACTGCCCGTTCTGGCCTATGGGGAACAGGTAGCCTTGCAATAGTGAAAATGAACTAGGCTGTAATTCACTATCAGGACATGCCACACACACCAGGGCATGTCCTACCTTTCGCGTACAACGCACCCTGCCCACAGGGGTACCTTGGGCCTACCTTAGGGGTGACTAACATGTAGTAAAGGGAAGGTTTAGGGACTTGCAAGTGTGTGCACTTGCCAAGTCGACATGGCAGCCCCAGGCTGCGCACAGGCTCTGCGGTGGCAGGCCCGAGTTACACTTTACGGGCTGTTTGCGTGGGTGGCACAATCCAGTGCTGCAGCCCACCAACAGCATTTGGTCTATAGGCCCTGGCACTCGCAGTGCACTTTACAAGGGACTGACACATAAACCAAATAGGCCAATCATGGAAACGCCAATCCATAACACATTTTATACAGGAGCACTTGCACTTTCCCACTGGACAGCAGTGAGGAAAGTGCGCAGAATCATTACACCAGCAAAAACAGAGTCAAAACCGGGAGGTCAGAAAGGAAAAAGTCAGGGGAAACACGCCAAAAGATGCCAAGTCTAACATATATTGTTACTGTTCTTAGCTTATGACTTAAAGGCATGATATCAGTTCTCATTCTTATGTGATGCTCACGTCCCTTTAGCTCTCCAATTAGATCTGATAACAGCTCCTTATGACTAAGACGTTTTCCACTCTCTTGCCAACAATCAATGCTTGATCTCCTTATCTTGGCTTCAAAGACATGTCTTGAACATGTTGCGGTCTCCACCCAAGTAGAGGTAGTCCATTTTCTGCACCATATGACCATCTTTTACAACATGGCTCTGGGATTCAGGATCGCTGTCTTCATAACCATGAAAACAATTGTTCCAAATTTAGATCCATCTGCTGCAAGTGGATTTATAAGATGGATATCACTGAATTCACATACTGCAGCCACTTTCTTTTCAGACTCCTAACAAATTGGTTGATGCTTTTATCCACTCTGTAGATATGTGTAGAACTTGTGCCTACTCATGACCAAGTTTACTTTCTTTGTGTCACGCTGGTCCAAACATTGCATTGCCTCTTCTGACATCACTGATGGGGTAGGGTGTGGTGGATTTGCTTGAGTGTGGACTGATGAGCGGGTTTCTTTCACAGGAACACTCAAGGGGGGAGAATCTGGAGCCTATTGAAGCAAGAGAATATATTTATAAAGAGGATAAAGGGGAAAATAAAACCTTGGAGGCAATCAGGATAGAAGGCCATGCAAGTAAAACAGAAAAGCACCAGTGTTGACATGCTGGGATCAGTGAGGGAGGAAATTTTCTAAATGGCAAGTTTGAACATCTGTCAAAGGTTCGAGCAGAATGTGGCACACTGCGAACAAGTGGAAGAGATGAAAACATCTGCCTGACCCTCTTTAGTTTCATGCAGTAGGTGCTCTGTGTGTATGAAGCCCTTTGGGATCATGTAGTATGTGCTCTGTCCATCCGACCATCTTTGGGTTAATGCAGTAGGTGCTCTGTCTGTGTGACCCCCCTATAGGTTTATGCAGTAGGTGCTCTATCCATTCGACCCTCTTTGGGTTCATGCAGTAGACGCTCTGTGTGCCTGACCCTTTTTGAGATCATGCAGTAAGTGGTATGTCTACCTGACCCTCTTTGGGTTCATGCATTAGGTGCTCTCTCCATCTGACCCTATTTAGCATTTATGCAAGAGGTGCTCGCCCCATCTGACCCTTTTTAGGTTCATTCAGTAGGCACTCTGTCCACCTGACCCTCTTTGGCTCATGCAATAAGCTCTCTGTCCATCTGTCCCTCTTTGGGATCATGCAGTAGGTGCTCTGTCCATTCATGCAGTGGGTGCTTTGTCTGTCTGACCCTCTTTGGGCTCATGAAGTGGGTGCTCTGGCCCCCTGACCCTCTTTGGAAATATACACAAATAATGGACGGAATGTGGAACAAATCAAACATTCACCCCCAGTCAAGAGATTGGGTTTAAATCCATCGTTCCTTTGCTCCCCATCCCACCCCAGTTTAGACCCAGCCATCAGCAAATCAGTCTTGACACTGTTCCTCATGGGAGAAGTTCAGTCTGAACTGCCAAACCAGGTCCTTCCTGGACCAGAAACAAGCAAGGGTATCAGATCCGCTGTGAGGATATGAAGCAAGTTGATGAACATTTGTTTACATTTGGTCACATTTCTGCAGAGATATGAATTGGACAAGCTGTGGCAGGGGAACCTGTGTTACACTTCATTATCAGATATATTTGAATTGGAAATATACAATTCTGATGCTAATTCCATAGGTCCCTTGTTAAAGTGTGTTGGAGGCTGAGATCCATCCCCCTGGCACAGTGCGCCGCCTGTGCTGGCAGGAAATTGGCAAACAGTCCCACGACAAGTTCTCATGTCATTTTGTCATACAACAATCGATTAGTGCCTTGCAAATAGAGGATGCCTGGAACACAACCATGGAATAAGCTGCTTTCAAGCAGATTATGAACAGAGCAGCCAATCTTTCATTAGGAATCTCAGACAAGGCTGAACTTGCCCACAAACGCCATGCGTGGGCAGCTCTGTCATCTACACGTCTTGGGGCCCACAGCAGTTTCCGACCTCTCACTTCTCTGCCCCCAGGAAACATGCTTTTCTGCTCATTCTCCTCTGCATTTTCCCATGAAAGGACCATTGTTGCTTATTTGGGTACATCCACAAAGATTTGCTCCTTATGCTCTGATTGTATCTGGCCCTGCTAGCCCATAGGTGAAAACTTCGACAGCTGGCTTTAAGAGCTCTTCAAAACAGGTCATGCCGCCCTGCCGTCATAGCCCCACTAATTGTGAACTCGGTCCTATTGTCCTGAAAAGAAGTGTGGGTCCTCACCTATGCTCCAAAGCATCTGAAAGAGCATTGAAAGTGAAAAGCTGGGTGGGGCTCCAGCGCTTCTCTTGGGAACGGCGCTGTCCCAGAGAGCTTGGTCGCAGTATTACACATGTATTAGCTCCTGACGCTTTTTATCTGGTCAGCCTTCCCTAACACTAATTTGTGGGGAGTGGGATCTTTTTCTTCCAGTTGGTTTTTTACTTTGCAATGGATGCACTGCTGTCCTATGTAGCCACAAGGTGGAAAGCCCATACTCATACCATAAGCACCAGCACTTTATGCCTATTTATTGTTTATGTATTGACTGACTATCAAAGTCTAACTGGAAGCACTTAAGTTGATGAGCATACCCAAAGTGTGAGAAGACCTAGACACCAGATGTCGCTGACATTTTTATGCCCCAGCACTTTGCAATTAGGACCGGAGTACTGTTGTCTCTATTTTATGTCATATTTGTCCCTATATTATGTCATACTGATTTTTTTGTGAACACCACCTGCGCAGTCAGAGTTTTCTCGCTAACCATGAATCAAAAAGATGATCAAAAGATGTTACCTTTTTATCTCTTGTTCTAATAACTGCAAATATGTATATTGTAATGATTTTAATTAATCAAGCAATAAAGAATACTTATTTATTTAATTATAAAATGAATTAAATAATTCCATAGGTTCTCCAGTGCAGGGATTAGATGATTGAGCTATTTATGTTTTTTAGCAGCCTGTCTGTCTTCAGAAGTTCTCACTGATCTCACTGTTCTCACTGTTTTTAGTTCTTTCTTTGTGACACAATTGTTACTGTGTCATAGAGTGTGCATGTGTGGGGTGTCCTTGTATAATGACATGCAAGCCTAGGGCCATTCAGCTAAGATGGGTGAAGGCACTTTGGTCTATAGTATTCTGATTATCTCTCTCAATCACGGCTAAATTACTGTATTCACAATACTTTAAAATATACTTAAAAATATGTTTGGATTATCATTTATTTAATTCTGTTTATTTTTGTACTAAACAGCAAGCATGGCAAAATCAGACTGTTCGAGGAACACAACATATACTCCAGTATTCCTGCTTCTGGGATTGCAGGCTCTGCCAGAGATGAATCCTTTCCTGTTCATAATGTTTCTCATTGTTTATTTGTTAACTGTGTGTGGAAATATCTTGATGGTTGTAACAGTGCACCTGGAAGCCAGTCTTCACTCTCCCATGTACTTCTTCCTTGGGAACCTGGCCCTCCTGGATGTCTGCTCCATATCCAATGTGATGCCCACCTTACTGTGTGGGTTACTGATACATCCCTGTCTCATCCCTTTTCAGTGGTGTTTGATCCAGTACTTCTTCTTTGGTTGGATGGTGTCCACAGAGTGCTTCCTTCTCACAGTGATGGCTTATGACAGATATGTGGCCATATGCTATCCTTTACATTACCCAAGACTCATGGAACAAAGATGCTGTCTTAATCTGGCTTTGACTACCTGGGTGGCTGGCTTCTCCTTTGTGCTCTTTGATGCCTCAGTATTGAGCACAGTCCAGTTCTTTGGCCAGAGGCTGATCGACCATTTCTTCTGTGATTATGAACCTCTTATAAAAGCTGCGTGCTCTGACACCTCCCTTATAAAAACTATCACATTTTATATCTCATCCTTTATAGCATCAGCACCTTTTACATTCATCATAATATCCTACTTATGTATCATTACAGCAGTTTTTAAAATTCCGTCTGTCAAGGGGAGACAAAAAGCATTTTCTACTTGCAGTGCCCACCTGGTGGTGGTTGGCACATACTTTGGACTCCTGATTATAATGTACGTGGCACCTTCAGCTGGACACTCACTGAACCTAAACAAAGCCTTATCCTTGTTGTACACCATGGCCACCCCAATGGTTAACCCCATTGTGTATGCTTTAAAGAACAAAGCCATCATGGAGGCTTTGAGGAAATACAGGTGGAAAAAGTCAATGTTTTTACATGTCTAGAAAGCTAAATTATGGGTGTTCTCTATTGTGAACAGGTGGTGATCTCAGTGGTGGTAAGGAGTGTGTGAGAGTAAGCCTACATCCAGGTGGCAGTGCTCACTTGTATAACCTTGAAGAATAGATGGGTTGAGGAGGAAAGATGTACTGATGTGTAATGTTTTTCTGAGGTGGCAATCAGACAACAAAAAGGTAAATGGTATTTTTACTCTTCTGAGTGGTGATTCAAAACTGTGATGGACTGATTGTATTTGCATTCCTTTATTTAGTAGTTACATTGGTACATTTTAGCTTGTTGTCATGCTTTGTTGTATGATTTCAGATTCTGACAAACCAGAAATATTAATAAATCAAAGAAAAAAAAAGCAGTGAGCCAATGGGAAGTCTGTCTACATCAACCACTATCAGTTTTATCTCCATTCACCACTGAATGGAGATAAAGGTGAGGGACTGCCCTGGATCCTCATGCCTTGAAGTCTGGAAAGGGTTCTCATTCTCTTCAGTTGCATTCAGGTGTAGAAGGTACAGCAGGGACATAAGTGTCATCTTGTTTGTTTTTGCTGGTGGTCAAAGGTTTGGGAGAAAAAGCCAGTCCAATATGGAAAGGTCAAATAATTGAAAGTGCAAGGTCATTCAGATCCTCCAAACATACCGATTGCGGGGGTTTAAACAGCAAACCACTATAGTCCAGTCAAACAAGGCAGTGCAGCACCCAAAGTTTCTGCGCTGCATTGCGTAAGATGGAGAGAGAAAAACAGTACAATATCTACAGCAATACAGTACTATCCTGCTCTCCCCCTAGTGGGGGTGGAGAAATATGCTGCCTAGCACCAATCACACACCTTTGCACCATTGTGCAAAGGTGTATCTGTGAGCCTAGCATTGGTTTTGTACTGGAATGATGTCCTTCTAGTACAAAATAATATGTTTAGACTAACTTTAAAACTTTTTCCACTTGGGATGTGTGCTGTACAGTTCGTCTGTGGTTCAGTGGGATCCACTTGAAAATCTTGCGGAGCATTTGCAGGATGTGGAAGCATGATGAAGAGATGGCATTGATCTATCTGCTCATAGAAAGGTTGATGTCCAGGATGATCCTGAGGTCCTTGGCATGGTCTGCCAGAGTAGGTGGGGGACATGTTTGGAGGGCCAACAAGAGGCGTCTAAGGGAATGTGGTTATGGCTGAAGATTAGGACTTCATGTTTGCCTGTGTTGAGCTGGAGGCAGTTATTTTTCATCCAAGCAGTGAAGTTGCTCTTGCCGTTAACAAAGTTTGCTTTGTCAGTGCTGGTTGAGTTAGTAAGAGGGAGGATGAGCTGTGTCTCATTGGCATAGGATACTATGTTGATGCCGTGGGCTCTGATGATGTACGTGAGGGACGTAATGTAGATATTGGAAAATGTTGTGCTGAGCGACGATTCTTGAGGGACTGAGCAGATGAGTGTCTTGGGTTCTAAGGTAGTGGGGAAGCCTAAGTAATTGAGTTCTGTCCATGATGAAGGAGGATATACCCTTGAGAACTGGTCTGCAGATACCCAAGTGAAGCTTTAAGATGAGTGACTTGTGGGAGACCGTGTCGAAAGCTGCAGAGAGGTCAAGGAGCATGAGTGTGGCCATTTTATCTCGAGGATGCTTTGGATGGCATTGGTGGTTGCAGTGATGGCTGTCTCTATGCTGTGGTTGGTACAAAAGCCCAATTGAGAGCTGTCTAGGTGTTGTTGGAGTTCTAGGAGGTCTGCTAGTTGGGCATTGGAGGAAGCTGGCTCTGTATATACTATGCCAAATTAAGGTATAGTGTGCACAGAGTCCAGGAGTTCCCAGAGGTATAGCAGAGGCTAAATTTGGTAAGTGCTAACAGCTCTCTTTGTGGTAGTGGGGGCAAGCAGTTAGGCTTATCCAGAGGGTGTGTTAAGCACTTATTGTATTCACTCAATCAAGGACTGCTTACACACACTTAGAGACAGAATCCAGACAAATTAGGTAAGTATAAACAAATATATACTGATGTTTTATTTTAAAACCAAGCAGGACTTGGCACAGGTGAGTAAAATATTCTTTCAAATGCAAGGCTGTTCAAGGAAATGCTGTTGTGCTTGAAATTGCAATAGTTACAGGTTTGTATTACTTTTTAAATGCAGTTGGAATCATACAATAAGTACTTTCAGATTACTTTTTAGTGACTTTAGGATTACTTTGAGTACTGAGGGTGCTATGCATATATACCACACCTTAGGATCTCTACATACGAAGTAAGTATGACTTTTTATACTTTGCAATAGAGTTCTCTTTTCTTCATGCAACACAGTTCAAAACGTAAACATTTCTTAGACCCAAAATCTCTCTTACATGGGTTTCTATGGGGGAAACGTGTTAGAGGTTTTGAAGGTAAGTACACGACTTACTAGGGTAAGTTTGGGGGGTTAGGGTCAAGGTTCCCTAAGGTCTAGATGGGCACTCGAGTTGCATCACCAGGGGCACTAGGGCAGCCAGGTGCAGTGTGCAGGCACCCAGAGTTAGCCAATGTGGCTAAGGGGGTCTTCGGTTAGGTGCTGCTGACAGGCACACCATTAGGTTGTGGGAGCAAAGCTCCTAGGGTTAAGGTTAGCACTGCAGGGGCCAATGGACAACACAGGAGCTGCACCGCCAGCGGCACTCGAGTGCCAGGTGCAGGGTGTAAAACAGACATTGGAGATCCCGTGCTTTCCAATGGAGACCTTTGGTTTCGGAAAGATGCTGCAGGCTCAGATAAGGAGACTTCCTGGTGGTGACTACCGGCTGAAGGGGTAAGTTGGGATCTTGAGGGATGTATTTATTTTTATTTATTTAAAGTTTTGTATATCGCAAACAAGACCCCGAAGGGTATCAGAGCGCTTCACAGTAATGGAGGGAGGAACAAAGTAAGGGGACGTTGAGGAGAGGGTAAGGTAGGCTAGCGTGATGAGCTAATAAAATTCTACATAGATGCAAGCAAAACGTTACATAATAAGGTACGGCAGAGAAACACAGACATTACAATTGTTAGGAGAAAAAAAAAAAAACATTCCGCAAACAGGCAAGCCATGAACCAATTAAGGCAGGAACTTGTTCATTAGGATTGTTTTTACTTCATGTTTGAACGCCGCCGTGAAGGGGATTCTGCGAATTTCAGGTGGGAGAGAATTCCAGATCTTAGGAGCCGCGCCAGAGAAGGCTCTGAGTCTCGTTTTCTTTTTGTGAAAAGTCTGAGGTTTCAGTAGTAAAGAATTTGAACTTCTGGAAGGTCTGCCCCCTCCTGATAATTCCAGTTTTTGAGCCAGGTATCCAGGGGTTTTGAAATGGAGGGCTTTGTGCATCAAACAAGCAATCTTTAAATGTATTCTTGCTTCGTAGGGTAACCACTTTAGAGATCTTAAGGCTGGGGAAATGTGCTCATTTCTTTTAGTGTCAGTGATCAGTCTAGCAGCGGCATTCAGTGAAGCCCTTAGCGGGGCTAAGGTATATTTGGGGAGGCCACAGAGCGTTGCACTTCCATAGTCTAGCCTGGGTAGGACAAGTGCTTGTACCGCCTGCTTGAAGTCCTCTTGAGGGAGGAATGGTTTTAGGTTTCTAAGAATCCTTATTTGGTGATTCGCACCCTTGCACATCTTACTAATATTTTTCTTCATGTTCAAGTGTGAGTCTCGGGTGATTCCAAGAGATTTAGCTGGGTCGATGATAACCGGGGAGCAGTTAAAGGTCGAGAGGTGTTTCATCCAGAGGTCAATCTTGGGAGGGGAAATGAGAAGGAATTCAGCTTTAATGGTGTTCAGCAGGAGATGGTTTTCAGTTAGCCAGTTTTGGATAATAGTCAAGGAGGAGTTGAGTGAGATGAAGTCTTCAGAAGAGTTGATTTTCAGATAAAGTTGCATGTCATTCGCATACATATGAAAAAGAATGTTCATGGATGATAGAACGTTCACTAGTGGTTCCAGGAAAATATTAAAGAGTATAGGAGAAAGGGCAGATCCTTGCGGGACCCCCATGGAAACTGCAGACGGATGGGATAGGGTATGGCATCTATTGTGAAGGAAGGAAGAGAACCATTGCAGAACCAAGCCAGAGATGCCCATCCTGTGTTCCAGAATAGCAAAGAGCTTGTCATGATTACCCGTGTTGAATGCAGATGAAAGATCGAGGAGGGTTAAGAGGCAGGATTCATTATGGTCTAACATGTTTAAAATGTCATCAGTGATGTGAATGAGTGCCGATTCGGTACTGTGACCACTCCTAAAGCCAGATTGATATTGATCCAGGAGATTGAAAGTCTCGTTTGGATACCGTCTGTTGGGCCACCCAAGACCGTGGGGCATTGGGTACAGCTTCTTTTGGCATTGGATTCTTCTGACCGCTGTCAGTTATTGTCAGGCTTTCTAGACCACTTCGGTCAAGGTCGGACACTTCTTACCACCTTTAGTCACAGTCAGGAGTATTCTTCAAGTTAAGGCTGCAGGTGTTGTCTTGAAGCTTGAAGGATCACTTGATCCCAGGGCAGGATCACTGGGGAGACCTCCTTGGAGTGTTGGGCCACTCAAACTCAGGCAGTGGGCTTCAGGTGCAGAGTGGTGCAGAATCAGGAAATCAACGGAATCCGGATTCTGGAGGTGAGTCTTTGTTTGAGCAAATCCAGTGCTCACAGGTGACAGAGCCTGTAGGATGGTTGCAAGGCATGTCCTCCAGGCTCTGGGGGTTGCTGGCTGCTGGATTCACCCAGGTTCTTGCTGTAGGCAGGTCATAGATGGGACAGGCCAGTAGGGCTGGGGCCAAAGCAGTTGGTGTCCTCCTCTTCTTCCTGGGTCAGCACAGCTCTTCGGTCCTTCTTCTTTCTTCCTCGAATCTCCAGAGACGTGGTTCAGGTTCAGGGTCAGATCTAAATACTAAATTTAGGGGCGTTAAAGGGGTGTGCAGGTCGGGACCAATGGTTCCTTGGGGTGGGTCCACCTCCTATGAACCCACCCTTTAGTGGGAGGGGAATAAGCCTCTTCCTAATTGGCTGAGTCCACTCATCTTCAAGACTGAGGGGACTAAGATGTGTGCCTCACCTCACCTCCCCCATCTGAGGGGTGGGGATGGCAAAGGTGGGCACACCTGTCTTCCTAGCTTCCATTTCCTGTCACTTCTTCCACCCAAACTGGGGGGTAGAACCGGGTGGGAGCCAGTTGCAGGGGGAAGCAAAATGCAGGGACAGCGCCAAAAGGTGGCAGGCCTTTGAAGCTTCCCCTTTCATGGACCCAGCTCATCCTGTGGGATGGGGCATGATACCTCTGCCCAGGATGGGCTTTGTTTCTGAACCCAGAGAGCGGAGGCTCTCTACCGAGGGTTCCAGAAACCTGTCCGGTGGTGGCAAATGTCAGATAGCCATTCAGGAACCACACCAGGGCTGGTCGAGTTTCAGGGGTCATCTCTAAGATGCCCTCTAGTTGCAAATGACATTAAATATTAAATCCAACATTGGCATCAGTGTGGGTTTAATGTGCTGAGAAGTTTGCTACCAAACTTTCCGGTTTTTATTAAAGCCATCATTGAGCAGTGGAGTTCGTAAGGAGTGACTGCCAGACCATATACTTTTTATGTACAGGGCTCATCCCTCTGTACCCTCACCTTAGGGCTAGTGCACCCTGCTAATGGAGTGCCTTACCTATACCATAGGAATTGGATTGCAGGCATGGCACACAGGAATGTGGGCAATGTTGACTCTTTTGCTTTGTCTGCACCACAACATGCAGTTTGTTAAGGTGCAGGGCTTCTAAGGGAGGCACAAGAGGTGCTGCAGCCCTTAGAGGCTTCTACTGGTCACAGTGCCCTTGGCACCCATGGTACCATTTACAAGGGGCTTACCTGTGGCCAGGGATATGCCAATTGTGGATACAAAGGTACAGTCTTAGGAAAGAACATAGGCCCTCAAAAACTAATTGGCAGGGTCCCAGGGCACATCAAGTCAAGTTGCATCAGATGTCAGGAAAAAAGTAGGGGATAACCATGCAAAAAGGGGCACTTTCTTACAGGTATTGATGCCTTTTTCCATTACTTTAGCTGGAGAGGTAGGAGCGAGATGGGTCTGGAGCTGGCACAGGTACTGCAGTCCGCTGTTGCTTTCTTCAATAGGGCATTGACTTGTGCAGTTTTCCAGCAGGACAGGAAGGCGACTGTGCTTACGGAGGTGTTGATTCGGTGAGCGCTGGGCAGATGATAGTTATTCCAAGGTTGTATATGAAGTTGGGGCATGGATCTGACGGGGCTCCTAAGGGAATGGCATTCAACAGGGTGTTGGTTTCTTTGTTTGAGTGGGGCTTCCAGTTGCTTAACTGCTGTTTGGCAATGAAAGAGGTGTCTGGCTGATCTGGGGAATTTGTATTGTATGCTGTGGGTTGAACTTGTATATCTGGCAATGTTCTGTATAAAGAAGTTTTAGAGGTTGTTGCAGAGTGCTTGGGATAGGATGATGTTGTTGGCAGCTGCAGTATTGGAGAACTCCTTGATGATGGTGAAGGGTTCTTTGCTGTTATTTGAGCTAACTTTTAGTCTGAGAGTTAGGGCCCTTTTCTTTGTATCTCATAGTTGTTGCTGGTAGAGTTTGTGGGCTTCTTAATATGTGGATCTTGCAGTGGTGTTTTTGTTGAGTCATCATTTTCTATCAAGTTGTTTGCAGTGGAGCTTGGACTTCCTGAGGTCATTTGTATACTAGCTGGGCCATTTGCTGTTTTTTATGTCTTATTTCTGGTGGGAGCATTGCAGTTGGCGCAGCCAGTAAGCCATTTATTGAAGAACTTGATGCCGAAATTAAGGTTCCTGTAATGGTTCGGTGGGTGTTCCTGTAGGGGTTTGGTCCAGTTTTCCTCTGATATTTTGCCCCAGAGTTTTGATGTGCTCTGGGTTTTTCTGGTGGGGTGGTTTGGTGGATAGGTATCTTTAAATGTTTAGTCCCAGGCAGAGTTTGCCAAGTGGAACTTTGCGGAGCTCTGCGAGCTGGCGCTGTTGCTTGCCGAGTACGTTCGCGTGACGTTTTCCAGCATATGTAAAGTGGAGTGTGTTCTTGTGCCAGGAATTGCACATGAACTGCACCGCGCAGTTAGCATGGGCTTGGCCATCTTGGTTTTGCTCTGTTTTGTGACCCCTTATTTTTCATTATATCCTTATCCTGTGTCTTTGGGTTTTTGAATTTTATGTTTATTTCTATTTTTTTTGTGTTTTGTACATAACCTTTTGTACTTTATTTTTGCTTTACTTTCTTTTTCCTTCCTTCCTTCTTTATCATCCTTCTACTTTCTTCTCTTCTCTTCTCTTCCCTGACCCCCACCCAGCACCATGGCAGAGGAGCAGCAGTGCTAGGCCCCCCAAACCTCCAGCCACAGCCGCCTACCTTGTGGCAGGCCGCTCCACAATGAGGTTCAGCCCTGTGCACTATTCATGGAGGTGGAGGTAGCAGGACTAGTTTTTATGTGCAGCAACACCTCAGCTCCACCCTGGCAGCAGGCGGCAGGCCTCGTAGCGGCTACGCCCTCTGAGAGTGCATGAAACATTAGTGGAGGGTGCGCTGGGCTGTACTACACTGCTCAGAGATCCAGTGCACACCCAACAACAGCTGAGGCACTGGTGGGTGGACATCTTGGACCGGGACCTGTTAGACCTGCTGGGCGTGAAGGTTAGGGGACTTGGTGAGTAATAATTGCTGCTTGGGCAAAAAGTCACTTTAGTCCTGAGGCCCTCAGGAGGCAAGGGGATGTCATCCTCCCACAAGCATTGCATTGCGTTTGCAGAGTGGTGGATAAAGGGGTGTGGATTCTAACCTCCTCTAAGCAATCCATCTGTGTTCGCCTTACTGGAGGTAAGAAGGAGGACTAGTTGGCTCCTAAGGACCCTCATCAACTAGGGGGACTTCATCCCCCAACCAGCAGCATGCCAGGAGGCACATTGCAGAGTGGTGTATGAAGGGGGCGGGCTTCTGGCAATTTGCCAGCTTTTTGTTTATTTCCCTATTACTTTTTTTTAGGAAGGGGGTGCGTGGCGCCTCATCCCTGGACCATTTTGGGCACCGGGGACCCCATCCCCCGGGGCCTGCCCCTTTTATTAATTGTTTTATTTAAATAGGGATGGGGGTCACATGGCCCCCCTCTCCAGGCCGATTTTGGCCCTGGGAACCCATACCCCAGGGCTAGGCCTCTTTGTTGGGGACTGCATTGGGAGCCCGAGGGCCCCCAAGGTCCCTGCTAGCTCCCTGCTTTACAGGAGCTGGCATTGCTTTTTACAAACAGGGCGCAGCTAACATGCAGCTCCCTGTGTGTAAAAAGCAAAATGTGCTCCGCTGTGAGCAAGCAAGAGCAAAATGCTCTCATTTGCTCACAGCGGAGCACACTTTTTGCAATGGCATGGCAGCAGCAGTGCTCCCTCACCCCCGGGATATTACAGGAGCAGTCCCTGGGGGATGGTGGTCCACATGGCCATGTAGGGCTCCTGAAGGAGCCCTTTCTTTGCTCACATTTGCCCCTGGGAGTTGGTGGTCCCAGGGTCTGCAACTGACCCCTTTGTTATTGCATTTATGCCCTGGGGAGATCGCGGTCCTGGGTGCAGGGGGGCAGAGAGGCTCCCCTTTATTATTGAAATTAGCTCCAGGGAGGTAACAGTCCCTGGGGCAGGGGTGAGCCGTGAGGCCCCATATTGTTTTAATGAACCCTGGGGAGGTGCGGTCCCCAGGGCAGGGGGGTCCATGAGGCCCCCACACATAATTCAGAATAGCCCCGAGGAGGTAGAGGTTCCCAGGGCAGTGGGCAGGTTCAGTGGTCTCGTCCGCATTCATAATCAAAAGTGCCCTGGGGAGGTGTCAGTCCCTGGGGCTTTGATAAGCCCTAGGAGGGGGGCCCCCCACACGCCCCTCCTATATTTACCTTGTGCCCCCGGGACCTGGCCCAGCCAGGAGGTTATTTTAAAACAAGAGCAGGAGCCTGAGCTTGCCTTTTAAAAAAAATGTTGACACAAATTTGCGAATATCACGATTTAGCAGCAATTTAAAAAAAAATGCTATTATGCTGTGGGAGGGTCCCAGGGAGACCCCAAGACCATGGCTTGGGCGTCAGGGTATTCCTACCCTGCCCCCTTTTCTTTATTTTCACTTTTTTTTGGGACCAGGTGAAACCGGCTCCCAAGATGGCTGCCAACAATTCCTGGTTGGAGTGTTGGCAGCCAATCAGAGCGGTGCATTTTCCTTGTCTTTTTTTTAGAAGGTTTCGCGACCAGAGATATATCTATCTTTTTTTTCTCAAATTTCTGAAAAACTGCTCAATAAATTTACACTAAATAACAAAAAGCACAATCTGCATAACAACATTTACCTTTCTGCCAAATTTGGTGCAATTTCGTCCAGCAGTTGGGCTGGAAGTTTTGCAACAAGTACCTAAGGGAATTAACATTACAAATGCACCCTTATTTTGTGCCCCTATTTCTCGGTCCTCACTGCATGGATCACTCCCAAACTTTCCATGACACACAGAACCTAATTTGACACTTTAAAAAAAAATCATGTAGATTGTTCAAACAATGCCTGAGTAATTGACAAGTCAAAAAATTATTTCCTATGGAAACTAGGTCCTAACTATAGCTACCTACCGGTGACTATATATATATATATTCACTGAAAAAACCATAGGTTTCGGGGCGTTATAGTTAGTTGGACATTTCACTCGTACAAAACTATAGAAATTCCCCCGTTATAGTTAGTTCAGCTAACTATAACTCGCGCGCCCGCAATGCACTGCTGATGACGTCACATATTACATCACTCATGACATGGTCTGTGACATCACTCATGACATCACGGATGACATCTCAAAAGACATCACTGATGACATCACTGATGACATCATCCTTGTGATAGAGTGGCAGACCTCCTCTCACCCTAATATAACCTTTGATACACACACTCAAAAATACAAACTAACATTTTCAAAACAATGGACATACCAATACCAGTTACAACACACCTATTCAGTAATTCCAAGATCTATACACACATCCACTCATTCACCAACAGTCCCTATACAGTCACTCATACATGTACTCACTCATCATATGTACTCATACATCTATACATCCTGTTACACACCGCCACTCATCCATAGAGTTACTCACACACATAGTCACACATGCAAACAAAGTATCAAACATCCATTTACTTGCATATACAGTTATACACACACTACCACACTTACTTCTTCAGAAACTTACACATACTTACTCTCTTAAACAATCACTTATAGAAACACCTACTTATTTGTACAGGAACTCTTCCAATCTCTCACTCTCACATATACTCACTTATATACACCAATACTCACATATACTAGTTTAAAACATATGTAGTTACTCATAAAGACACAATTGAGACAGTCATTCACTCACTAACACACCCATACACATACTCATCCACCTATACAGTCCTGCACACATGCTGTCTTCAACACATACAAACAGTGAGTCACTCATTCATGCATCTATGCACTAAGTAATACCCCCACCGAACCATACAGACACTCAGACACTCATACTGATACTCAAAAACCAACTAATAACCCACATAGACAATCATGTAGCTACTCACCAACCCATGCAGCCACTTATACACAAAGTGAGAGACTGATACAGATATTTTCATATTTAAACATTACTCACTAACCCATGTATTCACTAAGATACACTTAGTCAGTTATACAATCAATTTTACAAAAAAATCATCCATTTAGACACTTATATACCCATTTATTCTTCCATCGACCTTGAGATATACATATATAAAACATATTTAATTTTCAGAAAAACACACATTCACTGGATGATGTCATCAGTGATGTCATTTGAGATGTCATCAGTGATGTCATGAGTGATGTCACTGACCATGTCATGAGTGATGTAATATGTGACGTCATCAGCAGTGCATTGCGAGTGCGCGAGTTATAGTTAGCTGAACTAACTATAACGGGGGAATTTCTATGGTTTTGTATGAGTGAAATGTCCAACTAACTATAACGCCCCTGAAACCTATGGTTTTTTCAGTGAATTTCTTAGGTTTTTTAAATGCTAATTTCTAACTATAACGTGCCTGAAACCTATGGTTTTTTCAGTGAATTTCTAAGGTTTTTTAAATGCTAATTTCTAACTATAACGTGCCTGAAACCTCTGGTTTTTTCACTGAATATATATATATTTATTATACTATGTATACATGTGAAAATGTCTCGGTCCCCTGTTTGCCTCGGTGGCATGGAAAAAATGGGTGGAACTGACGTCAGCACGCCGACGAGGTCCTCTTATATCTCCGATGACGTCATACGGTGTCGCGAGCGGAGCCGTGCTATTATGACGTCCTCGTTGACGTGGGAGAGCTAGGAAAGAATTTCCGTGGAATGCTGGTGCAGGGGATATTCACCTAAGTGTTCAGGCTAGTCCTTTGGGAGCAACTGTTTATGTTGCCACTCCAGAAACCGAAACCAGTGATCCGAGGGCAGAGGCCCTGCAGATGGCACACGAGGTGGGGTGCCCAGTCATGTGCACCGGTGGGGCAGCGAAGTGACAAGCACCACAACCCACAAAAAAGGTAACGAGGGCACTGAATAACACAGGATCTTCTCTTTGTATCTGGCAGGAACAACGAAGTTAAAATGCCCTAGTACCAAAATGTAGAATTAGTGCTACAACGGTCTTCAAGAGGACCTGCGATGCCGCTTCTGCCTCCCGTACCCTGGAGGCGGCACATGGGTCACGCGGTACGTTCATACTGCGGTGGGACGCACACTCATTGACCTCTCATGGCACTGCTCCACACTTCAGGGAGGACGCTTTCCATTAGCTATGTTTTCTGATGACATGTCGCACCAGCCCCGTCCAACAACAGAACTCCTATAGATCCAAACAGACTCTTCCACTCTCTCACCGGAAGTGAAACCAGGCCACGCGGACACTTTCACAATACAACAGCCGGGAATGCACTTTTTGGTAAAAAAAACCACATTCCTTCCTCCTAATTAATCAAATAAACGTCTCACTGAAGAACAGGGGCCAGCTTCGATCGGTAAACAGCCGTTACAACGACTTTTTTACTTTGCGATACCATTACAACGCATGCATTACCACGCATGCGTTGTACATCACCAAGTCATTACTACGCATTTTTTAGAACGCATGGTCATTTACCACGCATGCCTTTACAACGAATTTTGTTGTAAAGGTATGTATGGTAAATGACCATGCGTTCTAAAAACATGTAGATCGATCCATGTCGTTGTAAGGAAACAGAGGCTGTTCCGTTTCCTCACAACGACGTGCACCGCCCCTCAGAGACGACGTGAAGCAGGAACCACGAGGAGAGAGGAACCACGAGGAGTGAGAGGTAAGGGGGATTGGGCATGGGGTGGGGGTTTCTTTTCTAGGGTTTAGGGTAGTGCAGTGGTGTTTGGGTGGTGTAGGGGGTTCGTGCTGGGGGTAGTATTTTAGGGTTTAGGGTAGTGCAGTGGTGTTTGGGTAGTGTAGGGGGTCGTGCTGGGGGTAGTGTTTTAGGGTTTAGGGTAGTGCAGTAGTGTAGGGGGTCGTGCTGGGGGTAGTGTTTTAGGGTTTAGGGTAGTGCAGTGGTGTATGGGTAGTGTAGGGGGTCGTGCTGGGGTAGTGTTTTAGGGTTTAGGGTAGTGCAGTGGTGTTTGAGTAGTGTAGGGGGTCATGCTGGTGGTAGTGTTTTAGGGTTTAGGGTAGTGCAGTGGTGT
This sequence comes from Calotriton arnoldi, assembly GCA_963921515.1. Taxonomy (NCBI): domain Eukaryota; kingdom Metazoa; phylum Chordata; class Amphibia; order Caudata; family Salamandridae; genus Calotriton; species Calotriton arnoldi. Next base: position 1,342,123 of record CAWUFW010000323.1, on the reverse strand, counting down.
TTGTGTAGTGTAAGGGGTCATGCTGGGGGTAGTGTTTTATGGTTTAGGGTAGTGCAGTGGTGTTTGGGTAGTGTAGGGGGTCGTGCTGGGGATAGATTTAGGGTTTAGGGTAGTGCAGTGGTGTTTTGGTAGTGTAGGGAGTCGTGCTGGGGGTAGTGTTTTAGGGTTTTGGGTAGTGCAGTGGTGTTTGTGTAGTGTAGGGGGTTGTGCTGGGGGTAGTGTTTTAGGGTTTATGTTAGTGCAGTGGTGTTTGGGTAGTGTAGGGGGTAGTGCTGGGGTAGTGTTTTAGGGTAGTGTTTTAGGGTTTAGGGTAGTGCAGTGGTGTTTGTGTAGTGTAGGGGTTGTGCTGGGGGTAGTGTTTTAGGGTTTAGGGTAGTGCAGTGGTGTTTGGGTAGTGTAGGGGTTCATGCTGGGGGTAGTGTTTTAGGGTTTTGGGTATGGCAGTGGTGTTTGGGTAGTGTAGGGGGTCGTGCTGGGGGTAGATTTAGGGTTTAGGGTAGTGCAGTGGTGTTTGTGTTGTGAGGGGGTCGTGCTGGAGGTAGTGTTTTAGGGTTTAGAGTAATGCAGTGGTGTTTGTATAGTGTAGGGGTTAGTGTAGTGCAGTGGTGTTTGTGTAGTGTAGGGGTCATGCTGGGGGTAGTGTTTGAGGGTTTAGGGTAGTGCAGTGGTGTTTGTGTAGTGTAGGGGTAGTGTTTTAGGGTTTAGGGTAGTGCAGTGGTGTTTGTGTAGTGTAGGGGGTCATGCTGTGGGTAGTGTTTTAGGGTTTAGGGTAGTGCAGTCGTGTTTGTGTAGTGTAGGGGGTCGTGTTTTAGGGTATAGGGTAGTGCAGTGGTGTTTGGGTAGTGTAGGGGGTCATGCTGGGGTTAGTGTTTTAGGGTTTAGGGTAGTGCAGTGGTGTTTGGGTAGTGTAGGGGGTCGTGCTGGGGGTAGTGTTTTAGGGTTTAGGGTAGTGTAGTGGTGTTTGTGTAGTGTGGGAGGTCATGCTGGGGGTAGATTTAGGGTTTAGTGTAGTGCAGTGGTGTTTGTGTAGTGTAGGGAGTCGTGCTGGGGGTAGTGTGTTAGGGTTTAGGGTAGTCCAGTGGTGTTTGTGTAGTGTAGGGAGTCGTGCTGGGGGTAGTGTTTTAGGGTTTATGGTAGTGCAGTGGTGTTTGGGTAGTGTAGGGGGTCGTGCTGGGGGTAGTGTTTTAGGGTTTAGTGTAGTGCTGTTTGTGTAGTGAAGGGGGTCATGCTGGGGGTAGGGTTTTAGGGTTTAGGGTAGTGCAGTGGTGTTTGGGTAGTGTAGGGGGTAGTGCTGGGGTAGTGTTTTGGGTTTACGTAGTGCAGTGGTGTTTGTGTAGTGTAGGGGGTCGTGCTGGGGGTACTGTTTTAGGGTTTAGGGTAGTGCAGTGGTGTTTGTATAGTGTAGGGGGTAGTGTTTTAGGGTTTAGGGTAGTGCAGTGTTGTTTGTGTACTGTAGTGGTCGTGCTGGGTTCTAGTGTTTTAGGGTTTAGGGTAGTGCAGTGGTGTTTGTGTAGTGTAGGGGGTCGTGTTTTAGGGTTTAGGGTCATGCAGTGGTGTTTGGGTAGTGTAGGGGGTCGTGCTGGGGGTAGTGTTTTTGGGTTTAGGGTAGTGCAGTTGTGTTTGGGTAGTGAAGGGGGTCGACTCGGGGGTAGTGTTTTAGGGTTTAGGGTAGTGCAGTTGTGTTTAGGTAGTGAAGGGGGTCGTGCTGGGGGTAGTGTTTTAGGGTTTAGGGTAGTGCAGTGGTGTTTGTGTAGTGTAGGGGGTCATGCTGGGGGTAGATTTAGGGTTTAGGGTAGTGCAGTGGTGTTTGTGTAGTGTAGGGGGTCGTGCTGGGTAGTGTTTTAGGGTTTAAGGCAGTGCAGTGGTGTTTGTGTAATGAAGGGGTCGTGCTGGGGGTAGTGTTTTAGGGTTTAGGCTAGTGCAGTGGTGTTTGTGTAGTGTAGGGTGTTGTGCTGTGGGTAGATTTAGGGTTTAGGGTAGTGCAGTGGTGTTTGGGTAGTGTAGGGAGTCGTGCTGGTGGTAGTGTTTTAGGGTTTAGGGTAGTGCAGTTATGTTTGGGTAGTGTAGGGTGTCGTGCTGGGGGTAGTGTTTTAGGGTTTAGGGTAGTGCAGTGGTGTTTGGGTAGTGGAGGGGGTAGTGTTTTAGGGTTTAGGGTAGTGCGCCCAACCAGCCACAATATCCGTAGACAAAGGGGATCCTGACTCTTTGGAACGCTCCGTCAATTGAATAATTTGGGTCAAGGGCCCTACCACGTCCAAGACCTATCAATTCCTCATATACTTGGAGAAAAAGGTACATAGTTTCTCATCAATTTCAGGCGACTGTGCCACATTTCCCTTCAGTGAGGGCCTGGGGCATTCTCCCCTCATCCTATTCCTGACCTCCCTTTCAAGGGGTTGATGGATTTTCCCCACCACATACTCTGCCACTTTGGCGTCAGGTGTCCACTCCGCCGACCTAGGATGGTAAATTTGGGTAGGCTTGAACGTGTCCGAGTGGACCCCGTCCCCAACCGGGGACTGAGAGGAGTGGGACTCTGGACGCCAGGGACGCCCCGAGTCCTTATCCTCATCGGAGGAGAAATAGTCCTCCGATACACCCTCTCCCTCTAAGGGAAACCCGCCGTCGGGGTCTACAATAGTGGTGACAGTGTCGCAATTTTCTCCGGGCCCCTCCTCCTCCCGGCAGGGTGCATGTTTTAGCGTTCGTGTACTCTTGAGGAAGGTCTCCGTAAGTTTATCAAATCCTTCCAAGTGCCCCGCATTATGCTTAACGGCCCTTTTATTCCCCATCTGGGAGCTACTGGGACCCGCCACCACCAGATCTGGGTCACTGAACACCCCAGGGATGCTTTTCGCCAGCTTATCAACCTGATCCCTAAGAGGAGCCAGCGCCCTAGAAATAGCCAGAGAGAGGGCTTGGTCCACTGCTGGAGGGAGAAGTTGGGGGGCCATTCCTCCTCCACTTCCTGGTAGGAGGAGTAAAAATGGTCTTCTGGAGAAGACATGATAGCAGAGGGTGTGAGCACAGAACAAATGCCCTTAAAATCCTTAAGGCAGCCCCCTCGCCGGTGCTCCAACAGCTGGGCTTTCCCCGAAGCTGTTATAAGAATAGACTGAGGCGCAATACCAATTACGTGGCCGTGTGGGGAAATCACCACGTAGCGTGTCAAAATTAGGCGAGGGTTGGTCGGGAATCAAGCGGACACTAAAGGAGTGACCGGATTCCCAAACGCGCGTAAAGACCAGCGGGAGCGCTCGACAGAGCGGGAGAAACTGTGAGGGGGAGAACACGCTCGGGCAAGAGCCTGCTGCGCAGGGAATATGAAACAATACCAAGGCAATAATGCTAATAACGTGCACAAGAAACCGCTATACAAACAGCAACAACGTCAGATTAAGCCAAGAATGTAAGGAATGCACTTAACTGACGAGCAGTGAAGAAAGAGGAAGCGGAAGGGACGTCACGATATTATATACGATGGACTGTGATATGATTGGACTATAGTTGCCTTGGAGACTACCCCCTAATGGTTCATGGGTTGTGTAGTCTTTTGTTTAATGATTGTTGTGTTACGTTTTCTTTGAACTGCTATGCAAATAAAGTGAGGAAAGATATGCATAATCCTCGCCTCCGTCCTGCCATAGAATTCATTAAACTTTATTTGATCTGATTTAGAAACATAGATCATAAAAGTGTACATAAAAACAGTAAATCCTCTTTCCTAATACAAAACAGTGAGAATTAATTAAAACCAGTAGGTAAAAACGGGTGTTACAAAGCCCGGTTCAGAGCAACTTCAGGTTAACAGAATCGTAAAGTTCAATGTTTCGCAAGATCAATCTCATGTACTTCGTGCAAAATACGCAATAAGGGGTCCAAGTAAGATGTAACGCTCCAATACCTGACCAGTTTGCACTATATAAAACTGCAGAAAAACTAAAAATAAAAAGTGTTTTGCACACTTCTGTCATTGGTCTATATGTGGGCTACATCTGGGTGATATTTGTGCTACATTTGGGCTCTTTTTTCTCTGGTGGCCATCTTGGGAGACTTATTTGTTATGAAGTTTCCTAATTTCGTCATTTACTGCAGTCTCCTCAGTAGGAAATGCTTTCAGTTTTTTACTTTGATTCCATCAAGAAGGCATTCAGATGTGTCACACATTTGCCATAAATTCAGAATGTTAGCACTCTAGTTGTTCATTAGATCACTGTAGTAAAGCTACTGCTCACCAGGGAGTTAACTGGAAGTCTACTGCTGGTATTGAAAGTGATTGTTTCAGTCTGCATGTCAGAATTTTCTAATGAAATAGAAGAGGATTTGAGATCTCACTTAAAACATGCCCTAAATTTTCTTTCTGCAGCACTAACCATAATTTCTATTTCAAAATGAACCCCTCATTTTGTTCCTTTTTAAATTAAATGTTTTAAGTGTTACCAGTTTATTCCAATCAAGATGGCTTCAGGTGTGCCATACGTTTGTCATAAGTAAGACTGTTAGAGCTCTAGTTGTTCTTTAGAACACTCTGGGAAGCTGCAGTAGAACACAAAGGCATCAACTGACAGGCTGCTCCTGTTGAAATATAACAGGAAGATATTTGAGATCACACTTGAAACATGTCCTAATTTTTCTTTCTACAGCACTAACCATAATTTCTATGACAAAATGAACCCCATCATTTTGTTCCTTTTAAATTACATGTTTTAAGTGTTACCAGTTTATTCCAATCAAGATGGCTTCAGGTGTGCCATACTTTTGTCATAAGTAAGGCTGTTAGCACTCTAGTTGTTCTTTAGAACACTCTGGGAAGCTGCAGTAGAACACAAAGGAATCAACTGACAGTCTCTGCCCTTGTTGGATGTACATGTTTTACTGAGAATGTCAGACTTCATTCTCACATGACTGAGAAAGATAATATGAATTTACAGAAAATATGCTCTCATTTTAGCTTCTGGAGCACCTTCCAAAACTGTATGGGACAAGCATGTGAAAATAGTTTTCTCTCAAACATGATTCATGAAATCCCAGCAGAAGGTTTTTCACAGGGTAAAATCACCTTAGAACACACCACAATTCCTGAAATTAGTATGGTACCATCAACAAATGAATTCTAATGTAACTAAAGTCTGTTATCACCCTTTATAGTTCTCCTTTTGGTAACCCTCAAAATCTTCGATTCACTACAATGCATTTCAATGTGGTACTATCATTTATATTGGTCCCAAGATGGCTGCCAGCAACTCCAGGATGAAATGCTGACAGCCAATCAGATCTCACGATGACATGTGTGGTTAGGCTCCGCCCAGATATCGATATGTTTTCTTTTTCAAATTTCTCAGGAACTACTGAACGGATTTACACCATTTAACAAAAAGGGTTCTTTCTGAACCAAGAACTACCTCTTTGCCAAATTTGGTGTAATTCCGTTCAGCAGTTCGGGCTGTAGCCGTGTCTAAAGTTTCCTATGGAAAATTGCATGGGGAAAACACGTTTTGGGACCCCCCTTTTTTCTCGGCCCCCGCTTGCCGAATCACCCCAAAACTTTCAGGATAGGAGCAGACCGGAGCACCCCACGAGTTTTGAAAATTTCGCGAAGATTCATCAACCGGCGCCAAAGTTATTGGAAATAGAATGTTGTGAATTTCCTATGGAAAATAGGTCCTAACTATAACTACCTACTGGCGACCGCCAGTAGGTAATATATATATATATATATATGTATGACCTACTGGCGGTCGCCAGTAGTTAGTTATAGTTAGGACCTAGTTTCCATTTCTTTGGCCTCGTTTGACGAATCTTCACGAAATTAAAAAAAACTAATAGGGTGGTCAGGTCAGCGTTGAAAGTTTCGAGTGATTCGTTAAGCGGGGGCCGAGAAAAAGGGAGTTGAAAGTTTCGGGTGATTTGTTAAGCGGGGGCCGAGAAAAAGGGAGGTCGAAAAATTATTTTTCTCCATGTTAAAATCCATTGGAAACTTTAGACACGGCTACAGCCCGAACTGCTGAACGGAATTACACCAAATTTGGCAAAAAGGTAGCTCTTGGCTCTTTTTGTTAAATGGTGTAAATCCGTTCAGTAGTTCCTGAGAAATGTAAATATTTATCAGATATCCATGTGGGTGCGCGGCGGGCCCGCGAGCCCTACCGATCTTGTGCCTGCAATCTGATTGGCTGCCAACACTAAAAACCAGGAAGTGTTGGTAGCCATCTTGTGACTCGGTTGAACCGAGTCAAAAGAAAAAAGGTTTAAAAACAAAAAATCAAGAAAAGGGGTCAGGGTAGAAAGACCCTGACCCTCTAGGCCAAATGCATTTTTTTTAAAACATTTTGGCCGGATTCACGCTGGATCCACAAATCCGGATGAAGTTAAAAAAAAAAACGCAGTCCATTTTTTTTAAGCCCCCGGGTGGGCCAGTTCCCAGGGGCAAGCCAAAATAATGATGCAGGGACCCATAGCCCGGGGGACTGGTACCCCCCCGGGGCTCATACATCCAATGCTGGGTGGCTATGAGGCTCCCCCACAGCCCCTGGGACCGCCACCTCCCGGGGCTATATTTAACAAAATCATTGTGGGGGTATTCTGGCCCCCACACAGCCCTGGTGACTGCCACCTCCCCTGGGCTATGTTGAAAATAATGTGTGAGGGGGCTCAAGCCCCCCACACAGCCCCAGGGACCACCACCTCCATGGGGCTACTTAGAAGTGGGAGGGGGGCCATGCGGTTCCCCTCCTGGAGCTGTAAATGGCCCTGGGGACTGCCACCCACAAGGGCCGGCTCCAGCAATGTCCGGGGGTGTCCAGTCCTGGAACATTGCAGTTTGCTAATAGATGGCGGGATCACTGCTCCCGCCATCCCATAGCACACAGTGTGCTCGCTTTCAAAAAGCAAGAGCACTTTGCTCTCACTTGTTCAAAGTGAGTAAACTTTGCTTTTTACCCCCAGGGAGCTGCATGTCAGAAACTCCCTGGGGTAAAAATCCATGCCGTCTCCTGCGGGAGGCGTGAGTCGGTCGGGACCGCGGGGGCCTTCAGGCTCCCCCACGGTCCCCAACCAGCTGGCCATGCCCCGGGGGATGGGGTTCCCGGGGCTGAAAATGGCCTGGAAGGCCTCTCGACCCCCCTCCCTTAAATAAAAAATTCAAAAATTGTCCGGGCCTCAGGGGATGGGCTCCCCGGGGCTGAAATCAGCCTGGGGAGGGGGGCCACATGCGCCCCCTCCCCTTATGATTTAAAATAAGAAACATAAGCCTAGCCCCGGGGGATGGGGTTCCAGGGGCCGTAATCAGCCTAGAGAAGTGGGAGGCATTAAATAATATTTATTTTTCTCACGTGGTAGGAGTCGTGACCCTATTGCAGCGCTCATTGTGGCCCACCAGTGTAACGCCACAGTGAATTCACGGATCCATCTCAAATAAATAAATAAATACTATACAATTCCAGAGGTAGTGTTACAGTTGAGAATTTTTTTATAGAGCTAGTGAGATTGAACTTCATAATCACATTAAAAATTGACAGACAGAGTTAGAAATAATATTAAAAAATATAAATTAAAAGTTAAAGTTGAAAAGTGATATGTGTTGTAGTACATTGAACTTTTGCTTTGCAGATTCACGACAGGTTTGCAAATCCGGGAAATATTTATAAAGAGTATATATGTTTAAAAATATATATCTTTCACTGTTGGGTTATAGGTTGGCTCTAAGAAGAGCCGTTGTGTTCATTATAAATTTGTTGCAGCTACATGTAGATGTGGATGCACAGCTTAAGGTTGTTGAGAAACACTCTGTTTCCTTCATCTGTGAAGTGAACTCCATCAGTTTTATAGATGTTATGAAACGCAGATTGTTGTTATAGATAGAGCACATGTTATGGCCTCTGAGGTAAGCAGAAACAGCTTTATTGACATGCTTCCTAACTTTGTGAATCTGTGGACAAAATTGATTTGACCACTTTCATTTCTGTCTTTGGCATATATTAGAGTATACAAAGACAGTGTGAGGGAAAAGCAACATCAGTTGTGCAAAGGTATCCTTCGTTAGGATTTCCAATCCAACCCAGTCAATGAGCCTAGGTCATTGCCACCACAGTGCACAATCATGAGGTCAGGGGGTTGGAGATGCAAAAAGGTTTTAACCAAAGGCATCAATTGGTGCCACTTTAATCCTCTCTGTGCAAACCATTTAATATCGACATTTTGCAAACCTAGGTCTTTATCAATACCTCTGTGTTCAGCATACCTTTGCCCCAGAAAACATATCTGTGTCCTACAATCCATACTGTTAGCATTTTGAAGGGATGTTTGGAAGGCATCAAATAATCTCTGCAGCTGAGTATGTCAGTTGGTACAATGAGAGGTATCTAAAATGGTGGCGAAGATGCTGTTTTTGAAAAAGCAGATAACTGATTGGGTGTTCATAAACATAGGATGCATGTTACTTTGCAGAAAAAGCATATTTCTGATTGGTTATAGAAAAAACTTTGAAAGGTACAGTAGACAGGAGAAGCTAATATTTGCAAGACTCAACCACACCTATTTGGATTTGTAAGCTAGTGTGCTGAATTTGAAAATATGGTGAACTTCTGACCTGCTGGTACAGTTGAATGTTGCAGAAACTGTTACTATTGAAGCTAGCATTAAGCAGAATGGTGGAAGGGTTGAAAGTTAACTGTGGTTTTAAAATATGAAATGGTTATATATATGTGATATGTTTCTAAAGTAAGTTTTCCCAAATCAGTACTATGTTACAAGTTGTATGTTCTTAAAAAATAATACTACCATTGTTGGAAATAGGTTTTTGAAGTCCTGTAAGGTTTCGTGACTCCCTCGCGACATTACACTGCGGCACCGCGGTAGAGTCGCGACTCCAGTAAGCTACAGAACCAGATTGGACACTTTTAGAAGAGAGTAATAAAAGGTTAATATGTGTATCCAATAGAAATGGGTTTTAGAATTTGAAAAAATGAAGAGAATATTCTCATTTGTTACTTACATACATTTCTGTGCAAAATGAGAGGAAAAGTTTGCCATTACTGGTTTTACCTTGTTGAGAGTGGTGAATCATATTTATTGTGTGGGAAAGAAACTTGTAACAATAGTATTTCAGAGGTGAGTTACAAATGTGTAAGGTGTGTTATGTATTGTGTAGGAGGGTTTCAGTGTTTGTAATGATAGTTTTAACTTTGAAACGCACTTTTTATAAAGCTTGCGAAGCATTAGAGAAATGTGATGTTTAAAGTATGTTACCAAATGTAGGAACCTGTATTGTAGTCTGTTTTATTTTATTTCAGATGAAGATTGAAATAGGTTGTGTATACTAATATGTGTGCTTCCTGAGTCTATAATGAAAGTAGTAGAAAAGTTATATTATGTGTGTAATTCTACAAGTATTCTGATATGTGTTGTGCCTCTGAAGATCCTTACTTAAAAATCGTGTAGCTTCTCATACATGTGCACAAATCTTGTCAGTTCTGCTTCATCATTCAGTCGCAGAGGCAGACATGTGTGTTACCTATGTAGGTGTCACAGAACCCCTCAAATAGACAGTTCAATACCCACATGCCTTGTATTATGAGGCAAAAGGAATACATACACCTTCTTGTACACAGATTTAGAGAGAATGTGGTCTGAAACAGAGGTATTCTATTATTTGTAGGCTTCTTTTTATGTATCATGTCGCTAGAAAAAGGAACAGATACACAAATTGATGCCTTTAGAAACACGGTGAGACTTACAATAGTGACAATAGAAGAGTTGGCATTTCATATTTGCGTAGGCCTAATATTATGAGCTGTCAGCGAATAGTGAAGTTGCAAGAGAAAAGTGAGGTTTAAATTATGTTCGCAGATGGATTAGTGTTTATGCTAGTTTATATAAGTCTCTGGACACGTGTTTTGCATCTGAAGATCCTAACTTAAACATCTTGTAGCTTCTCATACAGGTGCACAAATCTTGTCAGTTCCGCTTCATCATTCAGTCGCAGAAGCAGACATGTGTTACCTATGTCGGTGTCACAGAACCCTTCAAACAGATAGTTCAATACTAACCCTGGGCATAAAACTCTGCTCCGCTCGCGGAGTTTGCAGAGTTTTGGCAACTCCGCGTTCTGTGTAGAACGCGGAGTTGCCAAACAACTCCGCACTCCGCAACAGAGCGGAGTTTTTTTATGTGTTAGCGCACCCAAAATGCATTTTTGTGCACACAGGAGCAACTTACTGGTTGCCTGCGATCGCGGACAACATTTCCAGAGCTGTTCGCGAGTACCACAAGATTTTCTAGGCAGCTGCATGGTCCCGCGAGAGTTTGCGACCGCGAACACATCATTCGAGCGTGCCAGCAGAGTTCCGGCGGGGATTTTGTGAACATAATTTTGGCAATGGATGGCATTGGATTAAAAATAAAAAATGTGTTTTTTGTGGAATTTCACCTTTTTATATGTGTGTTAAATTAAATGCCTTTGTTGGATGTGTGTGGTTGTAACTTGCAAACCATTTTAGCCCTGTGAATTTTCATTTTTGTCATTGCTGCATTAAAGATGAGTTGTTTAGCATGCCTCCTTTGTCTGGCCAGTATGTCAGTGCGTTTGTAATAGTAGGCCATCATTTGCCTTGGCTGAGCCTCCCCATGTGGCCAGGGGCTATTCTGTAAAGTCTGTGTCCATATAGGCCTGCTTGAGTTCATTGTTTTCTAGGCCTCCTGCTTGTTGTTGTTGGGACCATGTGGCTGGAGGCCATTTTGTAAAGGCAGTTAGTGTACTTTTACCATAGGCCTGCATTGTCTTCCCTTTGTCGGCATATTGTTTGTTGTTGTGGCCTGGCCATGTGGCTAGCGGCCATTTTGTGAAGGCAGCCAGTATGCTTCTGCATGGGCCTGCATGCCTTCATTGTGGTGGCTATGTCTTCTTGCTGGTTGTTGTTTTGCATGCAATTTTTTTCCTCTTTTATTCAGCAAACATTTAGCTCACTATGTGTCTTAGTCTACCAATGGGTTTTCCAACCAAGAGCTACTCATGGGTGCATGAAAGAACTGTTTCTGTGGTGTTTTTGTGGTATTTCACCTTTTTTTCCATGTGTTTTAAATTAAATTCCTTTCTTGTATGTGTGTGGTTGTAACTTGCAACCCTTTTTTAGCCCTGTGGATTTTCATTTTTGGCATTGTTGCATTAAAGATTTGCTGTTTAGCATGCCTTCTTTGTCTAGCCAGTGTGTGAGTGTGTTTGTAATAGTGGGCCAGGATTTGCCTTGGCTGAGCCTCCCCACGTGGCCAGGGGCCATTTTGTAAAGTCTGTGTCCATATAGGCCTGCTTGAGTTCATTGTTTTCCAGGCCTCCTGCTTGTTGTTGTTGTGACCATGTGGCTGGCGGTTATTTTGTGGATGAAGTTAGCGTGCTTTTGCCATAGGCCTGCATGACTTCCCTTTGTTCCTCTAGGCTTATTTCTTGTTGTTGTGGTGGACTGGCCATGTGGCTGTCGGCCATTTTGTGAAGGCAGTCAGTGAGCTTTTGCCATATAGGCCTGCATGTCTGTCTTCCCTTTGTTCCCCTTGGCTTATTGCTTCCATTGTCATTTGTCAGCTGCAGCTCCCTGAGTGCTGCATCCCACGTGATGCACAATACCAAACCGTTACATTTGTATTTTTGTTGCTGTTCTTCTTCTTTCCTGTCCTTCCTGAGTGTACTGCAGAGTACACCATAAAAGCCCTTGTTGTTGCCAAAGTCTCACAAATGGCTACACTGTATGGTTAATTGTTTTAATAACTGAGGTAATAATAATATTATTAACACTAACAAGTGTGACCACACACTAAATTATATTATATTTGTTTGCTCTAGTAATTGAACCACAACAATGCCATGTTTCACTGATGTTTTTCTTGCTTCTTTGCTTTCAGGTGCACAAAAGAGGAGGAGACAATGTTAGACCCGGAAGGTCCCAGGGACCACCGACTCTGACGCGGTAGCTTGGCGCGAGGCAGGAAGGCACGCCGAAGGCAATGCGTAAAGTAGTTGTGCAGCACACACTCACACTGACCCAGTAATGCGCACACAATAAAGAGACACCACTCCAAGTTCTTTGGCAAAAACAAGTAGCTTTATCTATCTTTGGTCAGGATTAGATCTGCAAAGTCCGCACAGCATGCAGGAGGAACAGTTTCTACCAAATGAGGTTAAAGCAGGCAACACTTCTCAGGCCCTAGGTCAATACAAGTAACATTTCTTAGGCATCACATGCAGTAGGACTCATTCAGGTACACAGCTTCAGTACAAATTCTTAGGTAGGTATGCAATCAACATGAGTAATATTCCTTGGGGACAAGCTCAATCAAGGTAACATCTCTTAGGCGCATATTCAATTCAGGCATTATTTCCGAGGCACATGCGCGATAAGGACACATTTCTTATGCAGGTGAGGCATTAACACAAACACTTATTCATTACAGTTGGTCAGGTTCCCTTGGGTGGGTACATGGGGGTTGAGGCCCAGTCTAGTATGCCAGGCGGGTAGCAGTTCTAGGGCGAGTTCACATTCGCCACAGCTGACAATCCCCAGGCAGAGGCTTGTGGCAGATCCCCCCAAGGCTACGACAGCGGGGGCAATGGATGGAGCCACAGCGGGGCGTATGCCTCAGTTCTCCCTTGCACTCACCGGTTCAATTATGGAGGGGGGGAGCTACAGAAGTCAAGCGGCACCGGGCCCATTCACCCCGGGGACGCCCCCTCTCCAGGAGGCCCACTGCTCCTTTTCTCTCGGGGCTCTCACCTGGAGGGGGCGGCAAGATTCCCCGACTTCCACGGGGCTCTCCAATGCAGGGAAGCTGATCTGGGGGCCCCCACATGCAGCGAAGCCCCTCTGACGAAGTTCTGGACGGGCTCCGGGCCTCCGTCGGACTCGGGACACGGTAGCCAATCGGTGCGCGGCTTCCTGGGGGCGCGCCCGATGACGCGGCCGGCGCCCTGGTTGCCGAGCAACGCTCTCTCGCGCGCTCCAGGCCTAGCGCGGCCTTCACTGCAGATGCGGCGGCCCTCCCTGGGCTTCGGGGGCCGCGGCGGCGTCTAGCGTCACAGCGCTTCTTCCCTCCTCGGCGCCTGGGCAGCGGCGGCTATCTTGACCCACGGCACTTCTCATCCAACAGCGCCTGGGCAGCGGTGGTGATCTTGGGCATACGGCGCTTCTTCAGGGCAGGGCGCCCACCCACAGGTACCCGGCCAGCGGCGGTGATCTTGGGCAGCAGCGCGCTCCGATCCTGGTCACACAGCAGCGCGCCAGCCCAGCGCTAGCAGCAGGAGACAGGTTCTTGCGGGACAGCGCTTAGAAGCACAACGCTTATAACAGGACACCAAGGGGTGACAGTCCAGCGCTTTACCTGGTGATCCCCCAGTAGCAGTAGCGCTCACAGGGTCCTCAGCGCTTCAGTCCCAGCGCAGGTGGTAGTGATGTCTTTGGTTGCAGTTCCTTTGGTCGCAATTACTTATTTGCGGTGACTTGGGGGAAAGGGTAGGGGGTTGAGTTGGTGGGCACAAAAGGCAGGATGGTTCCCTGCGGCACACTGGAGTTGGTCTCCTGGGTTTCCCCCTCACTGGGCAAGGTCAGCATGCTGGCAGAGCCCCTCAGCTATCTTGGGTACAGCAGGGCCTAAGCTCAGTCAGTCTCAGTAGTGTAGGTTCCCCCCTAGGCCCAACAGCCTATACTCCGGCAGAGGTTCCCCCAGGTCCAGTGGTGCCCCAACTGACTAGTTAGGTTTCCCTCCTTTCCTCTTATACCCCTAGGTCAGGTGACCCTCCTGAAAGGCGGCAAAGTATAACTCCTCCCTGGGCTGGAAGGTTCCAGGAGCTTCTATCATGTCTGTCTATGTGACAAAAAGGCGGGACGGCAAGGATACAGTAACAGTATGTCCCAGCCTGATCCTAACTACTGGTGCGTGCATGTGCAATGGCCACTCCGCAGTAGCAGGGGCCTGTGGCAGCCATATTATTAGGAGAGAGCACCTGCACCTCAGCACTGTTTGGCAGTGGTAAGGCGCCCGGAGACCTAGGTCCAACAAAAAGATGGTGGCAAAAATGAGGCGCAAAGAGGAAAAAACGGGGTAAGACCACCCTAGGGCTGACAGGTCTAACACGCGTCCCCCTCAGCCGAAAGTGGGGAGAGCTACCCATCCTCTAGAGAGTTCTCATCGCTAAGGCGGAAAAACCGAGAGAGACCGTCAGCGTTGGCGTGGTCTACTCCGGGTCGATGTTCCACCCGAAAGTCCATCCCCTGGAGGGAAATGGACCACCTCAACAATTTGGGGTTTTCGCCTCTCATCAGCGAAGGGGTCGGTGGTCGGTTTGAATAAGGAAGTGAGAGCCAAAGAGGTATGGCCTCAGCTTCTTCAAAGCCCAAACCACGGCGAAGGCTTCTCGCTCTATAGTACTCCACCGCTGTTCCCGGGGGAGTAGCCTTCGAGAAATAAAGGCCACTGGCTGGTCTTGGCCGTCATCATTCAGTTGAGAGAGCACAGCTCCAATGCCATGCTCAGAGGCGTCTGTCTGCACAATGAATTCTTTGCCAAAGTCCGGAGTCCTAAGCACCGGAGCGGTGCACATCGCGTGCTTGAGAGTGTCAAAAGCTTCTTGACAGGCAGCCGTCCAGATGACTTTGCGTGGTTGCTTTTTTGATGCCAGTTCAGTCAGGGGGGCCACGATGGTTCCATAGCCCTTGACAAACCGGCGGTAGTAACCCATGAGGCTGAGGAAAGCCCGGACCTCCGTTTGCGTTTTGGGGGGCTCCCAGGCCAAGATGGTCTCGATTTTGGCCTGGAGGGGTTGCACCTTACCCCCGCCCACCAGGTGTCCCAGGTAGATGACAGATCCCTGTCCAATCTGGCACTTGCTGGCCTTGATGGTTAGGCCAGCCCGCTGTAGGGCCTGCAGCACCTCCTGGAGATGCTCCAGATGGTCCTCCCAGCTGCTGCTGAAGACAGCTATGTCATCCAGGTAGGCAGCAGAGTAGGCCTCTAGGCCAGAAAGTACCTGGTTAACCAACCGCTGGAAAGTGGCCGGAGCATTTTTCAGCCCGTAGGGCATCACCCGAAATTGAAAGTGGCCCTCGGGGGTGGAGAACGCAGTCTTCTCCTTTGCTCCGTCCGCCATGGCAATCTGCCAATATCCTGACATCAGGTCAATTGTACTTAAGTACCGAGCTGCTCCCAGCCGGTCAATGAGCTCATCCGCCCGAGGGATCGGGTGAGCATCCGTCTTGGTCACGGAATTCAGACCACGGTAATCCACACAGAACCGAAGTTCTGGTGTGGTGCCCGGGGGGGGGGCGCTTTCGGCACCAACACCACCGGACTAGCCCAAGGGCTGCTGGAAGGCTCAATCACCCCCAGCTCCAACATCTTGGCTACCTCACTCTGGATGCTGGTCTTGACTTTGTCCGACAGCCGGTAAGACTTGGTTTTTACTGGTGGGCTGTCCCCTGTGTCCACATCATGGGTACACAGGTGCGTGATCCCAGGAGTGAGGGAGAACAACGAGGAGTACTGCTCCAATACCTGGCAGCAGTCCCCCTGTTGCTCAAGAGTCAAGGATGGGGAGAGAACCACTCCCTCCACCGATCCATCCTTCTCTTGGGCCACCAGAAGGTCCGGAAGAGGCTCGCTCTCCTCCTCTTCACTCCCATCCGTCACCATCAGGAGGGTAAGTTCTGACCGCTCCTGGTGTGGCTTAAGGCGGTTGATGTGGAACACCCGGTGGGGTTGTCGGGGGGTCTTGAGGTCTACTACGTAAGTGGTCTGGCCTCTTTTTTCCAGAATTTCATACGGCCCAGTCCACCGGTCCTAGAGGGCGCTAAGCTCTCCGGGCTCCATGACCCACACCTTCTGTCCAGCATCCAACTCCACCGTCTGAGCATTCCGGTCGTACCACTCATTCATGACGGCTTGACTGGCCTCCAGATTGTCTGAGGCCTCCTTCCACAGCATGGCCATCTGGCTGCGGAACACCAGCATGTAGCTGACCACATCACGGGGGAGCTTCTTGGAAGACTTCTCCCACCCCTCCTTCACAAGACTGACGGGCCCCCCTAACGGGGTGGCCATAGAGCAGCTCAAAGGGGCTGAAACCGACCCCCTTCTGCGGCACCTCTCGGTAGGAGAAGAGCAGACAGGGTAAGAGGACGTCCCACTTCCTTCTCAAGTCCTCTGGCAGGCTTCGGATCATCCCCTTCAGGGTCTTGTTAAAGCGCTCCATGAGCCCGTTAGTCTGGGGGTGGTAAGGAGTGGAGAACCTGTAGGTCACTCCGCACTCCTTCCACATGGCCCGCATGTAGGCCGACATGAAATTCGTGCCCCTATCTGACACCACGACCTTGGGGAATTCCACTCGGGTAAAAATCCCCATCAAGGCCCGCGCCACCGCAGGTGCAGTGATGGTCCTCAGAGGGATTGCCTCCGGGTACCGGGTGGCGTGGTCCACCAGCACCAAGATGAACCGGTGTCCCGAAGAAGTCGGCAGGTCCATTAGCCCGACAATATCAATTCCTACCCGCTCAAAAGGGGTACCGACAACCGGGAACGGTTCCAGAGGGACCTTCAACTTAGTCCCAGTCTTGCCACTCGCCTGACAAGTTGTACAGGTCTTACAAAAGGTGTCAGAGGCAACTCGCATTCTGGGCCAGTAAAAGTGTGGGACCAATCGAGCAAATGTCTTATCCTGGCCCAGGTGTCCTGCCAGTGGTATCTCATGTGCCAATTCCAGCAGGAAGGCTCGGTAGCATTGGGGGACCACTAAGGCCCATGATGACCCATGCACCGGAGCCTTAGGCTCACTGTAGAGGAGGCCATCCTCCCAGTAAACATGGTAATTACCGGTCTCTTTACCAGTCGCTTGGGCTTCGGCCTGCTGCCGCATGCCTTCAAGCGTGGGGCACTCTCTCTGTGCCCGACAAAATTCCTCCCGGGTAGGCCCTCCTTCCACCTGCCACTCTGCCGGGGTTGGCAAGTCCCCCACGGGAACAACATCCACCTCAGCGGACTCCGGGGTCACCTCCGCAGGTTCCCCATCCATCTCGCAGGGTGCATCCTCAAAGACGTCTTCTTGTCCAGAAGTGGGCTGGGCCATTGTTTCAGGCTCCAACCCGGGTTGAGTTCCTTGCCGGGCAGCCATGGACCGCGTGACCACGCAGGTCCACCCTGGTAATCCCAGCATCTCAGCGTGGGCGTTGAACTCCACCTCCTTCCAGGCAGTATGTTCTAAGTCGTTTCTGAGCAGACAATCAACTGGCATGGCAGGGCTCACCGCTACTCTCAACAGGCCTGAGACTCCTCCCCACTCACAGGGAACTTGGGCCACGGGGTAATGACCCAGGCTGTTGTCAGCCATTACAACCGGGTGGAATACTTCAGGAATCACCTGCTCTGGGGACACCAGCTGACGTCTTACCATCGTCATGCTGGCACCCGTGTCCCTCAGAGCCTCCACCTCCTCCCCGTTCACCAGGACCCTCTGCCGGTACTTGGCAGTGTTCGCGGGTACCTGAACCTGTGGGACCATCTCTCTATCCCCCAGGGAAACTAAGGTCAAGCCTGTCCACTCACCCCCCTTATCTCGGGACAACTCCTCCCCCAGTGCTACACTAGCCACCCGGGGCTTTTACCTCCTGTGGGGGCTGGGGTCCTTTTGCGACACTGGGGATCCCCCTTGTAGTGTCCAACCTCCCCGCACTCGTAGCACCGGACAGTTCTGGGCTGCTGACTCTTGTCAGGGTAAGTGGGTTTCTGGAATCCAAATTGGGGTGGGGAACCTACCCCTTTCCCCTGCGGTCTATTTTGGGGGCCTTTGACGAACTCCTTCCTTTTATCTCCCCCCTCTCTCTTCTGGGGAAAACCCTGTCCACCTTTCGGGGGGTCTCCACCGGATCCCTTGTGGGACACCCGAGTGCTGACCCAGGTATCCGCCTCCTCTGCAAGCTCCCGCGGATCGGTCAGCTTGCGGTCCACCAGGTGTTGGCGCAGCTCCGGAAAACACTTATCTAGGAGGTGCTCTCTTAAAAATAGGTTGTACAGCCCTTCATACTCACTCACTTCGCTGCCACGCACCCAACCCTCCAATGCCTTACGGGCATAATCAAAGAAATCCACTCAGTTCTGTGTGGGGAGCTTGTGGCTATTGCGGAATCTCTGGCGATATTTCTCTGGTGTGAGGCCAAACTTTTTAAGCAGTGCCTCTTTCATGACAGGGTAATTTGTCTGATCACCTTTGTTTAAAGTCAAGAGTATGTCCCTTGCCACTGGAGGTATGTACCTATACAGGCCTCCCCCCCAGTACTTCTCAGGCACCCCATGGGCTACCAAAGACACCTCATACGCCGCCAACCACTTGTCTATGTCATCCCCTACACTGAAACTGGCCACCACCTCCTTAGGTAGGTAGAACTTAGGCTCTCGTGGAGCCTCAGCGGGTACGCTGCCACCATTCAAGTTGCCCTGCGCCCCTATCTGCAATGCTCGGAGCTCTAATTCTTTCAGGCTAAGCTCATGCGCAAGCTTCCTCTCTTCCATGGCTAGCCTCTTCTCTTCTCGCTCCTTCTCCATCTTAGCAAGCTCTAGCCTCAATTGCCTCTCCTCCCTCCTGTCCTCGTACTCCTCCACAGACACACTCCTCGCTGACACACTACTGCCTGCCCTGGAACGTCTCCCTGGCAACACATTCTCACTGGTGTCTATTTGCAGTAGGTCTAGCTCTCCTGGAGCGTCCGGCTCCCCCTGTTCCTCGACCACTCTCCCTCCCGGGTGGGCCAATACCCATGCCCTCAAGGCTTTCTGAAGCTCCTCTCTCTTGGCACCTCGCTTGACGGACACCCCCATCCCCTGACAGAACTCACTCAGCTGCACCACCGTATACATTTCAAGGTTGGCCAGCTCGAACTCCATCCTGACAGGTGGGGCCCCAGACAACTTAAGGGAAAACCACTAGGACATAGGCAACAGGTTAACCCAGGAGCCTGTATAGTCAGGCAGTGAAGGGCGAATTGTTAGGCTTGCGTACAAATAGGTGTCCAATTGCGGCGCACACTGAATCCCTGTAGAGTGCTGCACAAGCACAAGTCCTTATCCCACCGCTGAACACCAATGTTAGACCCGGAAGGTCCCAGGGACCACCGACTCTGACGCGGTAGCTTGGCGCGAGGCAGGAAGGCACGCCGAAGGCAATGCGTAAGGTAGTTGTGCAGCACACACTCACACTGACCCAGTAATGCGCACACAATAAAGAGACACCACTCCAAGTTCTTTGGCAAAAACAAGTAGCTTTATCTATCTTTGGTCAGGATTAGATCTGCAAAGTCCGCACAGCATGCAGGAGGAACAGTTTCTACCAAATGAGGTTAAAGCAGGCAACACTTCTCAGGCCCTAGGTCAATACAAGTAACATTTCTTAGGCATCACATGCAGTAGGACTCATTCAGGTACACAGCTTCAGTACTAATTCTTAGGTAGGTATGCAATCAACATGAGTAATATTCCTTGGGGACAAGCTCAATCAAGGTAACATCTCTTAGGCGCATATTCAATTCAGGCATTATTTCCGAGGCACATGCGCGATAAGGACACATTTCTTATGCAGGTGAGGCATTAACACAAACACTTATTCATTACAGTTGGTCAGGTTCCCTTGGGTGGGTACACGGGGGTTGAGGCCCAGTCTAGTATGCCAGGCGGGTAGCAGTTCTAGGGCGAGTTCACATTCACCACAGCTGACAATCCCCAGGCAGAGGCTTGTGGCAGATCCCCCCAAGGCTACGACAGCGGGGGCAATGAATGGATCCTCAGCGGGGCGTAGGCCTCAATTCTCCCTTGCACTCACCGGTTCAATTATGGAGGGGGGAGCTACAGAAGTCAGGCGGCACCGGGCCCATTCACCCCGGGGACGCCCCCTCTCCAGGCGGCCCACTGCTCCTTTTCTCTCGGGGCTCTCACCTGGAGGGGGCGGCAAGATTCCCCGACTTCCACGGGGCTCTCCAATGCAGGGAAGCTGATCTGGGGGCTCCCACACACAGCGGAGCCCCTCTGACGAAGTTCTGGATGGGCTCCGGGCCTCCGTCGGACTCGGGACCCGGGAGCCAATCGGTGCGCGGCTTCCTTGGGGCGTGTCCGATGACGCGGCCGGCGCCCTGGTTGCCGAGCAACGCTCTCTCGCGCGCTCCAGGCCTAGCGCGGCCTTCACTGCAGCTGCGGCAGCCCTCCCTGGGCTCCGGGGGACGCGGCGGCGTCTAGGGTCACAGTGCTTCTTCCCTCCTCGGCGCCTGGGCAGCGGCGGCTATCTTGACCCAAGGCGCTTCTCATCCAATGGCGCCTGGGCAGCGGCGGTGATCTTGGGCATATGGCGCTTCTTCAGGGCAGAGCGCCCACCCACAGGTACCCAGCCAGCGGCGGTGATCTTGGGCAGCAGCACGCTCCGATCTTGGGCACACAGCAGCGCGCCAGCCCAGCGCTAAGCAGGAGACAGGTTCTTGCGGGACAGCGCTTAGAAGCACAACGCTTATAACAGGACACCAAGGGGTGACAGTCCAGCGCTTTACCTGGTGATCCCCCAGTAGCAGTAGCGCTCACAGGGTCCTCAGCGCTTCAGTCCCAGCGCAGGTGGTAGTGATGTCTTTGGTTGCAGTTCCTTTGGTCGCAATTACTTATTTGCGGTGACTTGGGGGAAAGGGTAGGGGGTTGAGTTGGTGGGCACAAAAGGCAGGATGGTTCCCTGCGGCACACTGGAGTTGGTCTCCTGGGTTTCCCCCTCACTGGGCAAGGTCAGCAGGCTGGCAGAGCCCCTCAGCTATCTTGGGTACAGCAGGGCCTAAGCTCAGTCAGTCTCAGTGGTGTAGGTTCCCCCCTAGGCCCAACAGCCTATACTCCGGCAGAGGTTCCCACAGGTCCAGTGGTGCCCCAACTGACTAGTTAGGTTTCCCTCCTTTCCTCTTATACCCCTAGGTCAGGTGACCCTCCTGAAAGGCGGCAAAGTATAACTCCTCCCTGGGCTGGAAGGTTCCAGGAGCTTCTATCATGTCTGTCTATGTGACAAAAAGGCGGGATGGCAAGGATACAGTAACAGTATGTCCCAGCCTGATCCTAACTACTGGTGCGTGCATGTGCAATGGCCACTCCGCAGTAGCAGGGGCCTGTGGCAGCCATATTATTAGGAGAGAGCACCTGCACCTCAGCACTGTTTGGCAGTGGTAAGGCGCCCGGAGACCTAGGTCCAACAAAAAGATGGTGGCAAAAATGAGGCGCAAAGAGAAAAAAACGGGGTAAGACCACCCTAGGGCTGACAGGTCTAACAGACAACATCACCCATTGTGCTGCCAGACAGAAGGTCTGCGCCCTGCGCACAACGTCATATGACGTGTGACCACAGACATCTCTTCAACTTGTGCCACTGCATGCTGACATCTTCAAGATGGCCACAAAGAAATGTACCAGGAACGTTGCCAGTGAGAAGAAGAAGGCACTGCCACTTACCACCACCGGTATGTCGCCCAAGACCTTTTTTGGGAAACTAAAAATTGCACCTGCAGCAACGGTGTCCGGGGAGCAAGCTGGGAGCAGCACCCCCGCATCAGTGGACCCAACCCACCAACCTAGGCCCGAGCCCATGTCTGTTGCAGAGGCAGTCAGTCTAATCATGACAACGCTGAGGAGCAATGATGTTGAAATTGACTTATCGTTATTGCAAAGTAGTACACAATCAATGCAGGAAACTCAGATAAGTGGGCAACAACAGCCGCTGCCACCCCCAATAGTAGTTGTTCCTCCTGAAGTAGGGGCAGTTCCGGAGCTCGAGCTTCCTGCTGAGGAAGAAGAAGAGCAAGTCACTCTTTCAAAAGATCCATTGTCTTATAAATCCCCAGAAAGGAATTGGAGGTTTAGTCCATCAACTTCTTCTGCAAGCCCCCCTTCTGATGATCTAAATGCCACTTGGATCCCACCTCATTCTGAGAGTGAGACACGCCACGAGACAAGGCTAGGGAAAAGGAAGGTTCCAGACAGCCTTAGAGTTATGGAGGTATATGTAGAAGAGGAGGATGATGGCGAGCCAGTCATCATGGACATTTGCCCGCCCCATTGGAGACCGGCTTTACCATGTCCCAAATTGCTGTGAGGGATGTGGCACGGACACCACCAACACAGATACCACCAAACACCGCCTCCAGCTGCCATATTTACAAAGTCTTAGCAGCGACCTATATCCATCACAACCACCTCAGTAGAAGTAGGTACTGCAGAGGGTCATTCGTCACACCCATCTACGAGTTCATCCGACATTGCAAGTGGCACCAGCAGCGCCAGAAAGTTGACCTCCCTAGGTTGGGACTTCTTTTCGGTTAGCAGGAAGGAGGTGAACATTGCTATATGCTCCATTTGTGGAGTAGGTGTTAGTTGGTGTAAGCTTGGTACAAACTATTGTACCGGAGGCCAAACAACCCATCTGAGAAAACACCACTTGATCCAGTGGGAGGTACACCTTAGCGACTGAAAAACTGCAAGTGTTGTTGGTGGAGGGGATGAAGAAGATACAATCACAGTGGAAGGTGAACAAGCAGGAGACATTTTCTTCAGTACACAAAGCAGCCCTGTCCCCAGCAGTGCAGTGGTACTGCTCACATCATCATTAGCAACATCACAATGGCACAAGAGTCAGGCAAGACACCAAGGGGTCCAAGGCAAGAGAGTAACGCAATGAAAAAACGTGCATTGAGCCTAACATCTGGTGTGAAGAAGTCACCTGCATCAGTGGCACCAGAAAAGAAAAAAATCAAGGGTACCATTCTCAGCATATTTAGGTCGGAGGAGCAGTACAAACGCAACCACCCAATGGCACGTTTGTACAATGCTAAGCTGGCTAAAACGTTAGCGCTGGACCTCCCCCTTTTTCTTTTGTGGAAGGGGTGGGTTTTCTTGAATTTGTGGCAGCCATGAAATGGAAGGTTCCCAGCCGGTCCTATTTTGCCAGAGTTGCTGTTACAGCACTACATCACTTGGACAAGCTTTGCAGCAGAGTACTGTTTACACTATCCACCTGACAACAGACATGCGGACCAGTTGCCAAGCCACTGATTACTTCTGCATCACTGCACACTGGATCTCTTTTGTGGGGGTTGGAGAAAAGATATCTGCAGGTGTTGACACTGCTGATATTTTTAATGGTGCTCGGAAGCATACTACAGTAGCCATGTTCACCATGGAGAAATCCCATACTGCTGCAAACATTTTGGAAGACTTTAACACTAAAGTCTTTGAATGGCTGTGACCAAGGGGGCTTAACATTGGTTTTGTTGCCACAGACAATGGCAGTCATATAGTTAAGGCTATGGCCCATGGTGGCTATTTCAAGGTCCTGTGTTTGGCTCACAGCATTAACATCATTGTTCAAGACTTTCTGAAAAAAGAAGACCGAGTCAGTAACTTACTGACCACCTGCAGAAGAATCTGTACATATTTCAGCCATTCTTTTAAAGCCTGGAAGCAGTTGAGGCTCATTCAATGTGATAATAGAATGCCAGTTAAAGCACTCATCCAGGAGGTGCCAACACGTTGGAACTCAACTTATTACATGCTTGAACGTCTGTTTGAGCAGTACAGACCAATCAATGAATATGTCATGCAAGGAGGGGATTCTACTGTGAAAGGCATGATTATTGAGATGGACCAATGGGGACTAGTTAAATACCTGACAGAGATGCTGCTTCCTTTTGAGGTCTTCACATGTGAAGTCAGTAAGGAGGAAAGTACCATGGGCCAAGCTATCCCATTGTTTCACATGCTACAGGAACAGCTTAAAGAGTTGTCTGCAAAGTACGCAGGTGTGGAGGGAAAAAAGAAGCATATGAGTTGGTGGAGAGCTCAACCCTTCGCTTATCTGAAAATACAAAGGTGCAAAGAGGCATTGTGTCATCCAACCATTACATTTGTGCCACAATTCTTGATCCACAGTACAAACCATTACTGGACACTTTCATTCCTTTTTCAGACGGGGATGTTGCCAGCTACAAAACTTGGATAGCTGTTCAAGCCAGTCAGCTAGAAAAAGAACCGCCTGGAATTAGAGGCCCGCTCCTCCAGGGCACAACAATTACTGCATGGCAGCCTTCAAGTTCAACTTCAGAGCCTGAGGGTAGTGCAGTTGACTCAGAGCAGCCAAAACCACCAACAACACCAAAAACAACATCACCAACAACAAGAACAGCAGCATCTGCCCCAAAATCGGCACAGGAATGGTTTCTACAGGTAGGGCTAAAGTCCAGTGCTGAGGCAAAGGCAAAAGAGGCCGAGCAAAGTGGAGCACCCATGACCATTGAGCACATGGTCCAGGCCTATCTGGATGACCCAACACAGGTCTACTTTGATCAAAACCCATTGCTGTATTGGTATGGGAAAAGGCGCCAATGGCTAGTGCTCAACAGGTTGGTGATAAACTATCTGGCATGCCCCACGGCAAGTGTCTCTGCTGAGCGTGTTTTCACTGCTGCTTGTGCCATTCTGACAGTGAGATGGACCAGTCTCTCACCCCAAAATGTGGAGAGGTTAACCATGATCAAAATGAATCAGCGCTTTATACCCCCAGATTGCACCATACCTGACGTACCACAGAAGGAAGATGATGACGGCGACTCAGGTCATGGAAGTAGTGCGTTAGGTGACCTACTTCTGGGTGAACCAACAGAGTTTGAGGACGAGCTCTACTTCCCTGACAACTAGGTTTCAAGTTGCTTTCTTTCTTCCTTTGACGCCCCCCAAAAAAGATATACCTAAGGAACATTATTTACTTCATTATTTGTGTGCGTCACTGTCTTTCTGGTTCACAAATCCATCCAAACCGTCTTAATCTTTTATTGCCGGATTAGAGTTGCAACTGTGTGCAGTCAGTGAATGAGTAAGTCCAATCCTGACTCGACCTGAAGCCATTTCCCTCAAGCCAGACATTGGATGGAGAATACAACAAATGTGAAATGTGTGCCTGCCTTCAAACCTGGGCCCTGACTATATATCTAGCCTTTCCTAGCCTAGAGGGACTACCCCAGAAGAACAGGTAAATGACTGCATGCATTGCAAGCTGAGTGATTGTTGCTGTGTATGATGTCTACCATTCTACACACAAAAAAGTGACTCAAGTCAATCTTTCCCTTCTTGTCGTTCAATAACAAAATTGTACTACTGCAAGCCGATCCAATGCATTTTTGAGTCGGGCCGAGTCTGGACTTATTCGGGACACTCTGGTATGGAGTTGGACACCATACCATACTCGCAGTCAGAGTCAGGAGGATCAGAGATGATTGATGGAATAACTCAGGGCATGAAGTGGCCTACAGGTAAGCAACAACAACAGACCTACATGTCTGTGTCGTGGTGGTGGCAACTGGCAAGTGTGGTGTGACTGACAGCGGTGCATTGATTTTTTTACTTAATTTGGAAAATGCTATATTGCTGTCTGTGTGTGTGTGCTCACTGTGCTGTCTGGCAAAAATTTGAAGCTAAGTAGAGGTTGGGTGGGGGGGCCTGTTCCTGTTGTTGGTGGTAACTGCCAGAAACAAACATGATTTAGCCATGCCACCTCTGAAAGTCTTCTTGTAGCACTCCTCCTTAATTATGTAGTTTAACATTTCTCCTTGATTTTTCAATATCCTTTTTGTTTTTCCATCTACAGGCCTTTTACCCTGCGCCATACTGGAAAAACAACTCACACTTACCTTACCAAACAGCATCCACCAGGCACCCAAGATTGACGGACGGACAGTCCAAGGAAGGACCAAGAGGAATGTGGAGATGCAATTCCCAATTTGGCAATAATACAGTATCATTTTTTTTCTTCTTTTCAATCATTACGACTGTGTGTGTTGCTTATATATGACTCCTACAGATATTTAAATTTTATTTGCTATCTTTCAAAGGAAGCCCGGTACAGAAGAACATAATGTATGTAACTTGCGTCTCTCTGGGGGCAGACAGACAATTGCATAATTAATATACTGCCCTGTACTAGTCCAGTACTACTCATCATCATCCTGTATGCATTTCTTTTTTCTCCCTTAACAGATTTATGATGGTCGGCTGCCAAGATAAATGTGTTCTCCATGTGTAGTGTTTGTCTTTGTCAAACCTTTTCCTCGAATCCCCCTTCCCAACCATTCATCAAACCCTAACCCTCTTCCCCTAGGCTGTGTGATTTATTGAGGTGTGACTAAATTAATTTACACCAATAATTGATCGCACACTTGCTGGGGCAGATGTGGTGAAAGCAACACTAACTCAAAGCAGGGCGAGGATCTTCTTCTGCTCTAAGTATATAATTATAGCCCACACTGGCAATATATAGATTAGATTGCCACCCATGCACAGTATTCAATATTCAATTTTTTTCCAGAGGAACATAATCCATCATAATTAATTGCCAGCATCATCATCCTTCCAGCACTAAAATTTAAGCTTGTCTACTTCATAGCTCAAGTCAACTTCAGTTTGTAACTTGTACCAGGCTAGCTCTCCATTCTGTTTTATTTTACTTTAGCATTGCTTATAATGGTTTCTTGTTTGGCAGTCTTTTTCTTGTGTACAGTACTTCTACTAGTAATTCCCTAGTCTCCCTCAGGTGACTGTCTCATTTTATTTTTTTGCAAATGCTGCTGGCTACTACTACCACCACCATGACACCTTGGGAAACCAAACCATCATCATGCAGCCATCGCTTCGCCTAATCATCAATCACGGGTAAGAGAAGAAGTGTGGGGATGCAACAATGTATGTACTATGGAAATGAATTAGTTCACATACCCACACCCTTCCGAGACCATAGGGGTTTTAGTTGCAGACTGCATAGACTAGGAGGAGAGACTGATAGTATTAGGACAAGTGAGGGTATCGCATCTGTCTGTTGGTGTGTTACACTATCAGTAGACTTCAAATGCTGGCTGCGGCCCTACAGCAAAGGAAACAGTGCGAAGTAATAGAGTAACCCCCCCAAAAAGATTTATATCATATGTAAAACTATAAATTATTTATTCCCCATACAAATATAAACCAGAAGGAAAGAAACCCACAGCACCTGACCCACCCCTCTCCCCAACCCCAACCAATGTTCAGTAAAGCATGTCCTAAACAATTGTCCATAAAAGCAAATGTCCATAAAAAAAGAACACCCAAGTTTTCCATAACTCCCACATTCCCACCCTCTCTCCAACAAGTCCCACCCACCAAAAAAAAGATTAAAAAGGGGCAAGAGTCAAGAGACTGAGGTCTAGACATGGGCTAGCCGGATCTTCCACTCAAGAAGGTGAAAGCACTCCTCCATCCTGCCCTCTAGGCACGCCATCGGGAGAAGCATGTGGCCCTAAAAGTTCTTACAGGTACAACAGGAGCTAGCAGCAATAGTTGACATGCGGCGGGCGGCTGCCAGACCACGGTGCCGTACCACCCGCGGCACTGCGGGGGCCTGGCCTGGGGCCCGGGGCATTGGAGGCTGCAGATGCTGCCTCCTCCTCCTCCGCCAGAGCCACCAGTCGCAGATATTCATACCTGATGGCCGCCAGCTTCCGTTGCTAGGTCTTGACTGCTACCTCCTGCCTCTTGGGTTGGGAAGGAGTAGCTATATCAAGAAAGAAAAAATAAAATTTTAACCAAAACTCTTATCAAAATAGTAATACAAAATTATACACATAAAATTATAGTGACACAGTAGCACTCACAGTACATAACATTTGTGGTATCCTATCCTCCTCGGCCCCTAAAATTTTGATGTGATTAGAGTTTCAGGCATTAGGCACTATTGAGTAGACAAGTATTCTTCTTCTCTCTCTTGTTTAGCTAAATTCATCTTGTAGGCATGCCAGCTCAGTCAGCTTGGGCCCTAGACAGACATACTTGTGTCGCAGACATGCATTACTTTGCTACTGTCTGCAGGTGGGGCAGCTGTACTACACAATTATCTGTTTTTATATTATGGCCATACTCTGTTAAATCAAGGGCAAAAGCTCAATTTCACTTTCACCCTGACTACTACAACAAGGAAGATGATATGATTACTAATATGAATGATGATATATGGCACAACGTCATGTGACGTGAGGTAACTATTGTTTGCTTGTAACCATGCAGCCGATAGGCCACCCATAGCTGACACAGTCGAAATTACATTGGTTTGGAGCGGGAGTGGGCCTCAGAGTCGGAGGGAGATGAATGATGATGGATGGGTACATACACAATATATATGTTGTGCTTGCAAACTACTGTGAGTCAAGGAACTATTCTAAAATATAACCTCAAACCTTTGAATCAAAAATCTTGAAAAAAAGCCAGTACTTGTTTATTCTTCTTCCCAGGGATTTTCCCATTCATCATTGCATTGCTCTACTAGCATTATTTTTATTCTTCACCCTTGGCTTTGCTACTCTGGCACAGTTTAATTTTCTTTTACATCCTCTTCATCCAGTCTTCACCTATGATACCATACAGGCATCCATCCATCCAAACATGGATATCATTCTCAACAAAGCTTTCAACAACAACATACATTTGTCATTTAACCACCCATGTGTCCTTGCTTGCCTTTGAGTTTGACCCATCAAACCCCCCGGAGGATTTCACCCACCCCAGTTTCACTCACACAGGCAGGCATCCTTTCTTTCACATTTCACCCATCCTTCAACCACCCATGTATCCTATCAGCCACCTATATGCATCCCAGACCCCCATCACCCATGCATCCTTCTCTGCCAGTCATATAATACATGTCACCCATCCTTCCTCCTTCCATCCTTCTTTCCCTTTTATATCAACCCATCAAGGTCATCTGACTCTTAGTCTTTGTCATAAAACTTTCTCTGCTGAGTTGAAGATAGAAGAGGCCATTAGTTATTCAACTCCCGCTAATGCTAAGTAATGGGTGTCTTCTTCAACTCTTCACAACAACTTAATCTCACCCTCAACAGTACAGTGTAGTACAGTGTACACCCTTGCAGCAAGTGTATTGTCATTCAATATGTAAGGAATATGAGTTACCACCACCCGCCAATGCTGCTGGCTCATCCCCTGCACCTGCCGCATCAGCTCCCTCATGGCTGGCGTCGCATTCACTACTGGCCCCTGCACTGGTGGTCGGTACGCCTAGAAAAAACCATTTCAAATTTTTTAGATGTCATATACTCCTCCCCCTATTTATTGTTTTCCCTAGCAAGATTGAAAATACAATACATACACCACACACATCACTACAATGCAGGTACTAGAGTAGAGTATACAGTATGTCCTATCAAAAATAATAAAATATCCAGTTGGGCATTTGTTGGTGGAAATTTTTGAAAATACTCTCTAGAAGAGAACAACCCAAAGGACTTGACTCAGTGGCTAGAGCTATTGGTGAATCTGAGTTTTAGAAAAGAAAAAGAGTGGCTAACTGGGCGGACAATCGGACATGAGGTCTCTTGGTTGGAAAATATAACAGTGCCGTCCTCCTCCTCATACTTCCTTCCAGCCATGGTGCACGGTAATCAGTTGTTCACCATCAACTGCTGCTAATAAAAATAGTACTAGGCCTGGACGAGAAAAAGTAAAATACACAACATCGGGGTGTCCAACTTGACCATCATTTACTGATTGAGCATGAGAAAGTAAAAGAAAAGAAAGCCTTCTCATCTCAACAAACATGCGAAGAATACCTTACTTGGGCATGCAATCTGCACAGCAGAGTAATAGTACTAGTACTAATAGTAGTAGGACCAGTGCGTTCTCTGAGTCTTACAGTACCACCACTAGGCAGTCCACAAAATATATAAGGGGAGAGGGAAATCTGACTGAAAAACCAGAAGAAAGCAAGCCACAGACATACTAATACAGTGTCAAAGGCAGTTTTATTGGAAAAAAACCAGACACTAGAAATATTAATAACTAAGTTGGTAGGTAATGCAGGGATAGCAAGAATTTAGAAACAGATAGTTCAAAGAGGATTTGGAAAAGATTAAATTAGGAAACAGAAATAATAGTTCATAATAAGGAGCGGTAATAGTTAGGGAAATATATATTAATATAACAGGAGGACTTACTGGGGCTAGCAGAGCCATCTGCAGAAGAGCGTTGTTCCTGCTGGGAGGCACCCCCAGCTCCGGCCTCGGAAGACCCCATCTTCTTCTTGCCCCTGGGTGCTGATCATGTAAGACATAATTAAAGAGACAAACAATTATTGGTGTTAAATAAATATTAAGTAATCGCTCCAAAAATATTTTTTGCCAGGAAACGGCAAATGCAATAACATTGACCTTTCCTAAATCAGATCGACTAGTAGTAGACTAGTATCGTGGACCGTTCTATCTTTATCATTCCACAGTTCCATTCAGATTCCTGAATCCTAAACATACCTAGCCCATCTATTCCAAAGACTTTGGAATGAATTGCAAAAAAAGAATGTTTGCTTCTAAGTTCCAAATCTCAGATCTCATTCGCAATCATCTCAACCCCTTTTCACGGGCCAATTCACTAAGTCTGCATTTAGTCTTCTTAACCATTACCAACAGGAGAATAATGTTAAAGTAAAAATGAATTCCTTACCACTCTTCCAGTCCCCAGAATGTCTACCCTGAAGAGACCCCCTAACGACAGAGGGTCAAAACGTCGACGACTATTTACAAAGGATAGTCCAGAACATTAGAATATTCTCTAGAACACATGATTTATTCTGAAATCGTAATGGACATCCTTTAACTCCAATAACCAATCCCTTGTTTTATAACCGTCATTTTAACTTTACTCACCTGTTGGTTATGGTCACTCCACTGGGGTCACATGAATCACAATCTTTTTCTTAAATATATATGTAAATAGTGTCAATACACAGCAAAAGTTAATTTTTTATATAATTGTCTATCTTTCATCAACTTTGTTGCAAATTAAAAAGCACTCACTTGGGCTGAAGTGAGTGTTGAATAAGTAAATTTGTTGGGCTGTTTCTCTCCAGTCAAATGTGATTTTCTGAAGTCATTAATTAAATGTAAATTAAGGAAACAATTGTTTTGAACATATTGACTGTAGTAACACAAGTACAGCGTGAGCCCTGCAAGTAACCCAAAAACAGCGGGAGCCCTGCCAGTAACACAATGACATTACAGCGTGACCCTTGACAGTAACACAAGTACACTGTGAGCCCTGCCAGTAACACAAGTACAGCATGAGCCCTGCCAGAAACCCAAGCACAGTGAGAGCCCTACCTGTAACCCAAGTACAGCGTGAGCCCTGCCAGTAACACAAGTACACACAAGGAAATGATGGACGGAGCGCTGAAACTTTTCAGACACTCACTCCCAGTCACAGATCTGGGTTGAATCCATCATCATTCTTTAGCTCACTTCGCCACCTCAGTTCAGACCTAGCTATATGCAAATCAGTCTTGACCCTATGCCTCATGGGAACAGTCCAGCCCGAACTGCCAAGCCAGGTCTTCCCTGAACCGGAAACAAGCATCCTGGGACCGGTTTCTGGGTACCACCCTTCATCAGCCAGGCTAGCTTGAATCCAGTGGCAAAGTGAGCAAGGTATCTGGGCATACCCTGCCAACTTAGGGCAAACAAAGCAAACACAAGGAGATGGTGGACGGAGCGCTGAAACTTTTCAGACACTCACTCCCAGTCACAGATCTGGGTTGAATCCATCATTTAGGCCCAGATATCTGTACTGGGGTGAATGTATGACATTGTTCTGCATTCTGTTCATCAACTGTTCTTTTTGCATTTGTCACCCTGAGTGGGACGGGTATGCCCAGACGTGGGTCCCGTGCTCTCCATGCCACTTAAGTCAAGCTATCCTGGCTGAAGAGGGGTGAACCTACGAAACCTGTCCTAGAATGCTTGTTTCCAGTCCAGAGAGGACCTGGCCTGGCAGTTCGGGCTGGATCAAGACTGATTTGCATATGGCTGGGTTCAAACTGGAATGGCATGGGGAGCAAAATAAATGGATTTAGGCCCAGAACTCTGTACTGGGGTGAATGTATGACATTGTTCTGCATTCTGTCCATCAACTGTTCTTTTTGCATTTGTCACCCTGAGTGGGACGGTCATGCCCAGATGTGGGTCCTGTGCTCTCTATGCCACTGGAGTCAAGCTATCCTGGCTGAAGAGGGGTGAACCTACGAAACCGGTCCTAGAATGCTTGTTTCCAGTCCACGGAGGACCTGGCCTGGCAGTTCGGGCTGGACTGTTCCCATTGGGCGCAGGATCAAGACTGATTTGCATATAACAGGTTCAAACTGGAATGGCACGGGAGCAAAAAAACGATGGATTTAGGCCCAGATCTCTGTACTGTGGTGAATGTATGACATTGTTCTGCATTCTGTCCATCAATTGATCTTTTTGCAACTAACACAAGTATAGCGTGAGCCCTGCCAGTAACCGAGGCACAGCGTGAGTCCTGTCTGTAACCCAATTTCGTATGTGGAAAAAACAAAGGTCAAGGGGAGGCCGCTTGGGTCCTCGTGTAGCCTAGGCTACTGAATTATTTTTAGGCAGCGTTAATCAGGTGGCACAAAGTAGTGTAGTCCAGGCGGGACTAGTTAAGCAATAGATGCTGGAACACAACGTTTGGTATGACATCACATTTATTAGCGGCATAAATGGAGTATCATAATATAATTGCTTGATAATAGTTCTGGTGCTCACACAGAAAAGTGAAAGTGCGTGAAGTGAGGGGTGTTTGTGACATTAAAATTTTACATCGCATTGACAACAACAGTGTATAAAACTCCAAATTAATCAGTTGCAGTAATGGAGTTTTAAGTTGTAAAGGTCGACGGCGTTTCGATCTTATGAATGTAAGATCATCATCAGGACAGAACAAGTGTGAGCAGGTAGAATTATGTTCAATACGAGCTGAACATCAGGAGTTCTGAAGTGCAGCTTGGCAAAAAGAATTTGCAAGCGGGAAAATTCCTGTAAGTCTGTAAAGGTTTTCAAGGCCACGGGGGCCACAGCTGGTGGAGAGACCCTGGATTACTAGGGCGTTATTTCGTACTGCATCAAGCAGGAGAGTGAATCTTTGTGAGTAACCTGCTGGTGAGGAGCGGTGGATCCGTGTGCTACTGGACCGTGTATCCCAATTACAGCGTGAGCCCTGCCAGTAGCCCAAGTACACCTTCAGCCCTGCCAGTAACCTAAGGACAGCGTGACCCCTGCCAGTAACACAAGTACAGCATGAGCCCTGCCAGCAACACAAGTACAGCGTGAACCCTGCCAGTAACCCAAATACAGCGTGAGCCCTGCCAGTAACCTACGTACAGCGTGAGCCCTGCCAGCAACACAAGTACAGCGTGAACCCTGCCAGTAACCCAAATACAGCGTGAGCCCTGCCAGTAACCTACGTACAGCGTGAGCCCTGCCAGCAACACAAGTACAGCGTGAACCCTGCCAGTAACCCAAATACAGCGTGAGCCCTGCCAGTAACCTACGTACAACGCGAGTCCTGCCAGCAACACAAGTACAGCTTGAGCCCTGCCAGTAACCCAATACAGCGTGAGCCATGCCAGTATAGCTGGTGCACCGTGAGCCCTGTGAATAAGACAAGTACAGCTTGACCATGACAGTAACACAAGTACAGCGTCAGCCCTGATAGTAACCCAAGTACAGCATGAGCCCTGCCAGAAACACAAGGACAGCGTGAGCCCTGCCAGTCACACAAGTATAGAGTGAGCCCTGCCAGTCACACAAGTACAGCGTGAGCCCTACCAGTAACACAAGGACCCAAGAACAACACACATGCCAGTACTGATATCTATTCACACTCTTACTTCATGATCACATCACACATTTGATATGACCAAATTTTTTATTTTGTTATATTTGGTATTGTATTTTCAAAACATTTTTTTTCAAAATTATCAAAATAGTGATACTCATTGGTTAAGACAACCTTTTTGTTCTCGACATTGTGCACCATAGACACACAAAAACATGAAAACATACATTACAATCTTTACTCCAAAACGACCAAAGCCTTTAACAATACTAACATGAATGACAAATAACACATATAAAAAAGATTTTTTGAAATAGCTCCGGTTCGGTGATTTTATAAGACAATAACAAAGACAGAAACAACAAATTAGACTAACATAGCCACCCTTTTACTTGGCGGTACAATGCCCTGCTTAATTACTCTAAAGGCATGAGCCAAACTCAAGCAGTTAGGCTCATTCCATATTATCACACGTGTTGGCTTTGTTTCCTTGTTATGAGCCACCTTGGTACAAATCTACAACACAACACTTGTTTGAAACAATCAACAGTCGACGCGTTTCGAACCCTCATACGTTTTTTCCGGTTCTCCTCAGGACTCAGAACAACAACCAGCTACAAAATAATAAAACAGAAATTTATTAACACCCATCTTCTAAATAACTTGCACCATTCAGCATATGCACCATCTTCAGCGTATTTACCTCTTGTATCCAAAATTAATGTCCTGGAGATCCTCTTAAATTGAGCCACGGTCCCCCACAGCCTACTTTTCTATGACACTGAAAGAAAGAAAGAAATACCAACACTAAGCGGAGTTCAACTCCCCAACTACATTTAAAAACCTTCAACGAGGTAACTCAACTAAACACTTACTTATGATAAGCGTTTTCTTCTAATACAAGGGAAAACAACAAATGCTCCCTGGCACCATGTGTCATTCCACTACAAAACGGGCTGAAAAGAAAGAGAAACGGAAGCCGCTATCAGAAACAATCTGAACAACTCGCGTCACGGCCAAACAACTACATCCGTTTCACAACGTGGAAGCCCCACTAGATTTTACGAACTACTGCCATCATACCTTTAAATACCGCGAGCGCTGTTCGGAACTGTTCTTCTCGATGCTGATTGTAACGGATCATGTGCAAGATGCCGTTTTTTTGCCAATTATGTCCAATAGTTACTTTCGGGTCAAATTTAGTTAAATCTGGGTTGGGGCCACCACAGAGCTAATGTCTCGCATTTAAAGAAGATTGAATAACTTCAGACCTTTTCAATATTACACGGCGAGCTTCGCTGCACTAATCACAAAGCCACCAAAAGACTGTGATTTATAGACTCCTGTTTGAAATAACGCATGATTCAGTACAAACTCAGATACCACCACCAAATATATTAGAATCTTGCCTAATAACTTTTATTTTATTCACAGTCATTTGCAGGCAAAGGCGTCTTGGAGATAAACAATATTCGTTCATTTGGCAAACGTCCTTGTACAATTGTTTGAGCATTGTTAGTTCTACAGCTCAAGGCTGTGAGGTAGTCCCAACCTAGTGGACCGCGGCTTCCAGGTGTCCAGGATCATGGGTCCAGTGGAGGGTCTGGTGTCAGAGTCGGCCGTACAGAAGGTCTCCACATCTGGGTGGATTTGATGTGCTTGTTTTTACCAGGCTGGTGTTGACCCATGACTTTAAGGCTCTTCGCACAATAGTATCAATGTCTGGAGACTTTCAAACTTCTGAAATCGAAATTCACTGATTTTGCCATAACCAGCTGCAGCGCAAAGGAGCCCAAGGGCCATATTTACAAACATTTTGCATCGTGGTCGCACCACATTTGGGGCGAAACCACGATGTGAAATGCTAATAGATATTTACAAATTCACTCTGCAGCACACATAGAAAGTGAAAAACGCTTCAAGGGATTGTTTTCATTCTGGAAGGTATCCTCTCTTGCACAAACAAATTCTCCATGTAAAGCAGTAACCCTTAAACCATGATGCAAAGATACCTGTTTTGGCGCTAGGCTGCCTTAATTGTTTCAGGAGTGTAAGAGAGCAGAAGTGCACCATACATTAGTAGATATGGTGCATCTATCCCTTTAACTCAACATGGAACAGCACGGTGCGTTGCTTGAGTGCATTGCGTGGAAGGTTACAACTTCCGGCCCCAGGTGTTTAAACAAATAACCACAGTTTCCCCTGGTTTGTCCTTCACCTGGTTCACAATAAAGCAGTGGTCCTGGAACAATTTTCAGAGTGGAATGCTAGCCATCAGCATCACCTGCCTTAAGCTCCTCTGTTGTGTATTCAGTTCAGGTGTGTATTCCCCAATAGTACAGCAATAGTAACACATCTATATTTGCTAGTTAACTAAAAATACTTTCATATTTTAAAACATGTACATTTTATGCATAACATAATTGGCAGGTATACAATTTAAAACAAATGAAAATATGTTATGACTAGTCAAATCTTAAAAGGATATATACAGTGCAAACGTTCCATCACAGTGTTGCTTCAAGGAGATGACCAAATACAGTTGCCTGGGAAGGACTTAGTGCCGGGGAATCTATAATTAAAGTTCTAAATGACTAGTGCAATAAATGAGTGCTTGTGCTGCACAATAAGGGCTCCCGGGGATACCCTGTTGGCCAGTTCTCACAGCATCCTTGTCCATAAACTTCACAAAACAGACAATGAGTCTACAATTCTTGCACTGGAAGCACTGATCAATTGCCTCCTGGCATAAACACATTTTCAGTTCTCTAAATAGAGGCTTAAACCAAAATTGCCTTTCTCACTCAAAACAGAGGCATGTACACATTGTGTGGCCCGAGAATTCCTTCGAAAAGAGGCAGAAATGACAGGAGGCATCATTGAGCGACTTCCCATATGTCGAATAAGCCCAACCGTGATCTTAGAAACCTTAACTTATAATGTCTTGCCAGAGGCTGTGTCCAATGGGATTGATGCTTTGGCTCCACCAAAGAAGTGGCTGCTTAGTAGCTGTGACACTTTGTAACATCAGAAGGTAATTTTGTGCTTACAAAGAAAAGATTTGAAAGCACCATATACAATATTAAAGTCCCATGGATGGGTGATTTAGGATCTGCCAGAGTCTCCTATATAGCGACTTGTCAGGCTAAATGGGCAGAATAAAACAGTGGCACCAGTGCCCACAGCAAACCATGGCCAACGGGGCTCATTTTCTTTGCTCCAATAGGACCATGTAACAAAGCAACAATGTCTCAACTGGTAGGACAATTATAAAGATAGTATAAATCACTCGAAGGAGGAAAAAGGGAGACCACAAAGGGATTTCGTAGGGTATAAAGTAAATCCTCCCGCTTGCCCCCAGATCGGATCTCTGCTGCCCTTGATAGCTCTTCTCCCCGCATCTAGGTCGCGTTTGCCCCCGGATCCATCGGAACCCCTTCTGAAACACCCTACACTAACTAACCAGGTCACGGTAACTTGATTCACAACTGAACCTTGCTTTGTTACATACTCCACCCGGTCTCACCTGGGTTAACGGGTTTACTCCTGTACTTTGTTCCTCCAATAGGACCATAGCACCCTTGCCATGCCACTAATAAAAATGATAAAATAACAAAAATGTGCAGTCAGAGAAAGGAACTGTAGGCACAGTTCTGATTTTGAATTAATCAGCAGCACTCTGTCTTCTGACAGTCTGTACTTGAGCTGCAGTAAATGCTCCAAGGCCTCTTGACTGTTTGTTCTCAGTCAGAACACATTAAAGATATCTTGGGGTGCTGCATCAGCCCCATCACCTCTCCCTTTGGCATCACTGCAATAATGTGGACAATTCCAGTGTGATGATTGGTCAGTGTAACCTTGGTGATGGTTTCAGGTCATTCCCAATTTAGGGGAGACTATTACGTTTGTACATTTGTCTTATCTCCCTGATGCAGTCTGCTGGTGAACCTACAGTTCAGACGAAACGCGTGTTGGCAAAGGCAAAGACTTCTGAAATGTTATATGGAAATAAAGACTATTGATGGGTTACTTACAATGGAACCTTGTTTGAATTATTTCTGGAGTGCTCGTAATCTTGATCTTGCTTTAGACATGTTCCTACAGAAGAAGTGGTGGCTTACCTGCCTTTCGAGCACCCGTTACATTGTGTTTCTAACCGACTGTGTTAGTGGGTTTGTGCTTGCTGAGAGTGTGTCCACAATATCTCCCAGGCACCTTTTCTTGTCATGACATTACTTGCGATAGACAGTGTACATGTCATCACTGTAGGGGTCACTGCCAGAGTAGGACTTGGGGCTACCAGCATAGCCTGTGGGGGCAGTCCTGAAAACTGGAGGGCGATATGAGCACAGTGCACATACTGTTGATACTTAAGTCACTGGATGCAATAGACAGGTTGGATGTCAGAAGAAAGCTGGAAGTGGACAAATTAGCACAGATAATGTCAGCACAAAATGTTGGAAGTCCTCTTCTGGATTTCCCCTCTAAGAAGCTTAAAGAAACCTTTCATGCAGAATGATTTCACCCTTTCTGGCCAGCACTTCGCCCATGCCTCTAGCACTGGTGAGGGGTAAGGTATACTTGTCTATACAGAGTGGTGCAACATTTTGTGTCCAAAGAATGTTTCTTTCCCAGTTTAAAAAGAACGTATTTGTTCACTGCACGACTCGTACATAGGCCCTTTTTAATTGGTCACAGAGGGAGTCTGGTATTGTGCTGAAATGACCACACATTTATCACCATAGTCGGTCAGGCCCACAAAAGACTTGAGATGGCCCTTGTTTGGCGGTTCGGGCACCCCTTTACCACCTTCTGCAGACCACATTTGGGATTCACTTCTTGACCAGAGTAATGTGGTCCAAGTCCTCTACTTCATCTACATTGCAACAACACTTCTCTTTTCTGAGCGTTCAACCTGCCTTGGAAAGTTTACTTAGCACATTCACTGTTATTTAATTGTCTTCTTCTTCATTCTCCCCATATATCATTATGTTATCTTCAATGTATTGAACAAAAGTCTGACCTTGTAATAAACGTCTGAAAATCTATGCAGCTAGGATGAGCCAAAATTCGACAGTTAAATTGGTAACTGCCCGCTGATGTAATAAGTGCTTTACCACCCGGTGAAGCCTTTTCTGATAGAACACTGATTGTATGTTTGCTTGCCCTTCAGGAGGAGAAGGATCTCATTAATGTAAGAGTGTGGGACCTCATCGTCGGTATGTTTTTGTTGACACTGTGGAAGTCGACGCAAAACTTACATCACAGATGGGGTGGGGTGGGTTCGCTTCATTGTGGACTGATGAGCGGGTTTCTTTCACAGGAACACTCAGGGGGAGAATCTGCAGCCTAATCAAGCAATAGATTATATTTATAAAGAGGATAAAGGGGAAAAGAGAACATTAGAGGCAATCAGGATATAAGGCCTTGCAAGTAAGACAGAAAAGCACAAGTGTTGACATGCTGGGATCAGTGAGAGAGGAACATTTCTAAAAGGCAAATTTGACCCATTTGTCAACAGTTCAAGGAGAATGTGGCAAGCATTACGAACAAGTCAAAGAGATGAAAACATCTGTCTGACTATTTAGGTTCATGCAGGAGGTGCTCTGTATTACCCCATTTGGAATCATGTAATAGGTGCTCTGTCCTTCTGACCATCTTTGGGTTCATGCAGTAGATGCTCTGTTTGCCTGTCCCTCTTTGGGATCATGCAGTAGGTGCTCTGTCCATTAATAAAATGGGTGATCTGGCCACCTGACCCTCTTTGGGATCATAAGATACACAAATGATGGACGGAAAGTGAAATAAATTAAAAATTCACCTCCAGTACAGAGATCTGGGCCTAAATCCATTGTTCTTTTGCTCCCCATTCCAGCCCCGTTTGGACCCAGCCATATGCAAATCAGTCTTGACCCTGCTCCTCATGGGAACAGTCCAACCTGAACTGCCAATCCAGTTCCTCTCTGGACCAGAAACAAGCATACTGGGACCGGTTTTGGGGTATTACCCTCATCAGGCTATCTTGAATCCAGTGGCACAGTGAGCCCGGGACCCACGGGCATACCTGGTGCACTTAGGGTGAGAAAGCAAAAGAAACACAAATGATGGATATAATGCTGAACAAATCAAACATTCATCCCCAGTCAAGAAATCTGGGCTAAACCGATCATACTTTTGCTCACATGCCACCCCAGTTTGGACCCAGCCATAAACAAATCAGTCTTTGATTTGTTCTGCATCCCAGGTTGCACGCCTTTTCCTTGGTAGCGTTAATAGCATTGCATCTGAGGATCTAAGCTTCCTTTTTGGAAAATACCAGACACATTTTCTGTTCAAAATAGTTTATTAAATAGTTCGGTCCCGTATTGTGCAGTGCTTTAAAAGTATTACAGTGAGTCTAAAAATCCAAACGTCTGGCTATTGGGAGCCAATGTAGTTTGATCAAGGCCTGGGACGCTGACTGATGTTTAGGAATCCTTGTTAGGAGTCAAGCCAAAGCATTTTATAACATTTGGAGTTTTTGCAGGGATTTTTTTCCGAATGCCAATAAAAAGGGCATTTCCATAGTCTATTTTGGGTAGGGCTAAAGTGGAAACTACTGTTTTTTAAAGATCATAGGGGATGCAGGGGCAGATTTTTCTGATTATTTTCAGAGTAAAAAACACGGCGGATGTGAGTGC
The DNA here is from genome assembly GCA_963921515.1 of Calotriton arnoldi. Taxonomy (NCBI): domain Eukaryota; kingdom Metazoa; phylum Chordata; class Amphibia; order Caudata; family Salamandridae; genus Calotriton; species Calotriton arnoldi. The sequence continues at coordinate 1,301,714 of CAWUFW010000323.1, read as the reverse complement.
ATGAACTTGATGTTCAAAATAAATTTTGTCATCAAAGACGATTCCTAAGTTCCTTCCTTTCTGTACTGGTGTTGGTAATGGTCCCATGTCCTGAGGCCACCAAATTGGCGACCAGAAGGATTTATCTTTTCTAAACAGAAAGACCTCTGTTTTCTCTGCATTAAGCTTTAAGCAATTCGCTCTAATCCATTGTTCTATTTGGGTCATACAGGAACTAAACCTGTGTCCAACTTCCTCATGGTCTTTAAATATTGACACCACAATGTGGGTGTCATCAGAGTAGGACACCACAGAGAAACCCATTGTCTTTATAAGTTCAACCAAAGGGGCAACATAAAGATTGAAAAGGGTGGGGCTCAACGAAGAGCCCTGAGGTACCCCTCAAGGCAAGGGAAATTGCTTGGAAGTAAATTCACCCATTGCTACATGATGTGTTCCATTGGTTAAAAAAGCCTTTAATAACTTCAATGCTGCACCTCTTATTTCTAGTTCCGCTAATTGGTCAATTAAGATGGTGTGGTTGACCGTATCAAAGGCCAGGGAGAGATCAAGCAGTCTTAGTACGCCCTGGCCTCCATTGTCCATGACACATCTTAATTCCTCTGATGCGGTAAGCAAAGCCGTTTCTGTGCTGTGTGCCTTCCTAAATCCATATTGAGAATGATCCAATACATTATTGCTGTCAATGCATGACATGAGTTCAATGTTCAGAGCCTTTTCCAGCAATTTAGCCGGAAAGGGGAGTCTGGATATAAGCCTATAGCTGCTGGGCTCCTGAGGGTCAAGATCATTTTTTTATCAAAGGTAGGATTGATGGCAACTTCCATTCCGAGGAAATATATCCCCTGCTAATAACTTTAGTTCAGGATTTTGGTCAAGAAACTCCAAAAGTCCTGGGCGCTTAATGGACACGTTTTGGAGGGCATGGATCCAGAGGGGATCCTGATTTGATTGATTCAATCAATTTTAAAACTTATTCTTCTTTTAAAGGTGCAAACCTGTCCAGAATTGTTTTTGATGGTTGTAATTTAGCCATCTGGGGTTTATGATTTAATGTAAAAGAATCAAAGACATGTATTACTTTTTTTCTGAAAGAAATTTTCGAGATCGTCACAAAAAGCGCGGTTGCAGTTATTACCAGTTTGTGCAACCATTTTTGATAGCTTTTTTACTGTGCTAAAAAGTTCCTTTGCTAAATTTTCCGATTGAAGAATTTTATCTGTGAAATATTTTGTTTCTTTGTATGAGGCTTTCATATTCTACAAATGTTCTTTTATAGACTTCTCTGTCATGAGGGTCAAATTTTGAACTCCACCCTCGCTCCTGTTTTCCGCATAACTGTTTCTGAGTTCTCAGACAATCAGAGAACCAAGGTTCTGAAAGGGTTCTGAAATGATTTACAAAAACTTTTTCGGGTGCTAGAATGCCCATAGCCTTTTTTACCTTCTCTACGTCTTGGCTAAGATTAGTGCTGATTTCAGGTAAGGTGTTTTGCAAAACTAGTGCACGATCTGCTCTATCAATCTTTCCCCATGCTCTACTTTTTTGCTTTTGCAAATGTACAAATGAATTTGTTTGTGGCTGTGGTATAGTAATTGAGAAAAACACCGCCTTATGGTCTGACTACACTAAAGGTAAGATGTTTGTTATCTTCAAATAAGAGTTATTAGCAAAGATTCCGCCCATGGTCTGTCCTGCCGAGTGAGTAGGACCATCAACTCTATGGTGCAATCTTAGGGTTTCCAATGTTTCAGCCAATTGAGTCGTGTCATTGTCCTCCATATTGTCTAGGTGAAAGTTAAAATCACCCAACACTACGTAGTCTGACATTGTGACACTGTGCTCCATCATTGAGCCTATATTTGATAGAAAAGATGTCCTAGGCCCCGGAGGGCGGTACAGTAACATCCATCTCAATGAGTAGTTTTTAGTTAACTCAATTTGAAAGGAGAAATTTTCACAAATTGCATCACTTGAGCCTGGTATGTCCTTTATAACAAACTGGTCCCGGGTAACGATGGCCAACCCACCCCCTCTCTTTAGCTGTCTATCTACCTGCGCCATTTTATATCCTGACGGTATGGCTTGAATTAAATCAGGGCCTGAGGTTTGATCCGCCCAAGTTTCTCTAAGAAATAATATGTCTATCTTGTAGGTATCAACAAAAAGCGTGAATTCCATTTTATGTTTAACTAATGACCTGGCGTTTAATAATGTGCCTTTAAAACCATTATCTTTCAGTGTGAATTCACAATCTATCTTGCAATTCCTTCAAATATTACTGAAGGCTGGTATTTCGATAAAGGACAACATACAATTGGGGCACGTCATTGTGTTTAAGCCTAAATCTGGCTTTAAATGGAGCCTTTCATCTGCTGACAGATGTTGCATTTCAGGACGCAGTTCTTAGTCTGCTTTCTTAGTCCTTGCCACCAATAGCGCTGTTTCAATAGAGAGACAGTTGCTGTAACTCCTGCATGTGCAGACCCTATACCCTCGTGTGCTGCTAGAATTAATCCTAACCTACGATCCATATTTGATATTACTCTATCCCCCACTCCAGCAATTTGAGCAAATGGAACATTGTTTACATCTAACTTGTAGGAGTATTTGAGTGGAAACCTTTTCGGTACTGCTGAGTTATTGCATGTAGCAATAATCTCAACCATTATCTCACCATCTTTTCTCGTTTTTGAATGAGTGATTTCAGCTACAGAAGCCGTACGTACAGCCCCCTTTGCGGTTTCGTCAGCCAAGGAATTCCCTTCAACGTGCACACCATCACGTTGATGACTCAGTGTATGTATCACGTGAGCCCTTGGTAGTTCGTTTTTCAACTCCACTATCTGTTCCAATAGCGTTTTGTGCTTTATTGTGCCACCTTTTGCATCCTTAAACCCGTTTTTTCCCCAGTGATGTAGATAATCATTATATGACTGTACACAGTAAAAGGCATCACACACGATTAGTGTGGGGAATTCTTGATCCGTATTTACCAGTGCCAGTATGTCGCAGCCTCTAAGGCTGGAACCGGGGTAATGACTATTATACGTTTCCCTTGAGCCAGTCTGTACTGCTGTTGGAATTTTTTTAGTTGATGCAAAACGCATCTCAGCATTTGTGTACAAAGGTGATTTGTACGCTGTTGGTACTGTCTCACCTTCATTATAAGTTAGATAGGTGTACCCAGATTGACCCACAACTATACGGATCACCAGGTTGCGAATGTTTACGCGTGTCTGTAAGTGTTTTGAACCTATCATGTCATCTTGTAAGGAACAAAGAGTATCTGTGTGTTCCTGTGTCCACTGTCTGACTGAAAAGTCAGGTTTTGTTAAATCGTAGAAATGTTTTACTCTTTCTGTGTAATCCAAAATGTATGTTCTGCCAAAGTTCAGGAATCCCAGGATTGATTGCAATTTTTTTAATGATTTTGGAGGTTGGAGCAGCGTGCATTTTTCTAAAGGGTTAGCTGCTTGACTTTTCCCTTCACTTGAAAGCTCATATCCTAGAAAAAGGACATTAAGGTGGGCAATCTTCGATTTTTTGAAGTTGAATTTCTAACCCTCAGAGGCAAACTCCAAAATGATGGTGTTTACTCTGTTCAAGTGTTCCTCCAGGTCATCATCCGACAGATAAATATCATCTACGTAGGACAATGCCTCCTCATCCAGATTTTGAAGTAATTCAGTTACCCTAGCCGAAAACAGCCCCGGGCTGTTCTGATACAACTGGGGGAGTAGACAAAATTGATGCTGGGACCCTAGCACTGAGAATGCAGTCAAATATCTGCTCTCAGGCGCCATATTTTGGCAAAAGGATCCATTTGAGATATCTAGTGTCGTTTTGTATTTTTTCCGCACAATGTTATTCATTAATGCGGCACTGTGTGCATTCTGTACTGCAAATGTTTTAGTGCAAGTGTTTAAATGTCTGTAATCCAACACTAGATGGTTTTGATATGGGAAACAAAGGGTTATTCATTTTAGAGGTGCACGTTTCAATCACTCTTCGGTATTCAAGTTGATCTAAGATCTCCCTGACCTGTTATTTAGCTTCTTGCTTTATTGGATACTGCCTCTGTGCAGTTGAAGAATTTTTTAATGTGATTATGTGGTGGGTTGAATCCTCATCCCATCCAACATGGTTTGTGTATAATGCCGGGGCCTGGGCTACTGCCCACTCCTACGCATATGTATTGAAGAATGCTGGTAATATTACTGTTTCTCTCCTAGGGCAATCCATGACAAATGCTGGTGGCCAATCCTGTTCAGTTAACAAAATGTCATAGCCAAACTTTAGGTTCTCTCAAAAGAGATCTCTAACTGTCCTGCATTTGTCCCCCTCCATTTGGAGTGCTATGTCATATAATTTGTGTGGGACACTTACCCTAGTGTTATGTCCCGTATAGAGGCCCAAATGTAGACCCATTCATACATGCCCTAAAATGGACGTATTCATATTTGCCCTAATACGGTCATATTCGTACTTGCCCTATTATGGTCAAAGCCGCATATGCCCTATTACGGTCATAACTGTACATGTCCTATTATAGTCATGATTCCTTATATAGGCACGATCTTTCACCTACATTGGTCCTCGCTAGTACACAACGTGCTCTGAGGGCTGAACGTTATCTATTCTGTGGTTTTGAATACAGCAGAGTTTTTCCCAAACACAGGCCCACACTGTACTCATCAATTATGCATGGCTCTCTAGGAATACACCACCTGCATAATATGTATGTACAAAGTTCACCCCTGACGTCTTCCTCAAGTCTAAAAAGGGCCAATACAAACCATACGAAGCAACTAGAGTCTTCAGGGTATAAATACACCACATCTTACCCCGGTAAGATAGAGGGAACCGAGACTTTCATGCTGACACACTGACCAGAGACACTTAGGCTCCTGCATGCAGTCGCTCCAGCTGACAGCGGTCTAACACAGCCCTTGCGGGGTGTCCAACTGGAGACCAGGACTGGGTCCCACACTCTCTCTATTCAGGTATGGGGGTTCAACTAAATCCTAGAAGGATTCTTGTCTCTTAGGCTTTTAGACCTACACATATGCTAGGTACACTCAGGTACAGCTAGTTAGGCATCGTAGGAGTACGTGCACTTTCTTAATGCTTTTTATATTCATGTATGTATTCATGACTATTGCAATATGGTCTAACTGTTCTATCCCTTTGCTTTTATCATACTGCTGATAATATATCTCTGCTATTGTCTGCTGATTGCCGCAGCACATATATTTTACACTAGAATAACAACTGTTCAATAAATACTTATTGAAACGCCTAGACTGTTTATTCAGTGTAACTCTCTGAGACAAACCGAATAAGTAAGCACGAGTGACTGAGCGAAAAGTAGTATATTTTTTCCACGATTCTGAGGAATTAGGGTTGTCATGATCTAAGGTTGCCAGGAACTAATCTCTCCCCGATAAGAGGAGATTCTAGTGGCACTGTGAGCTAGCTTATGCAAATCAGGCTAACATACGCGGTGGGGGTGCACAGAGCCAGTCAGTCACCAAGCCCACAGTTTAGGTTATCCAAACGCGCAGGTCCTGCAGGGGTACTATAGGAACTACACGACATGGCGCCACCAACGTTGGTTTGGGACTTATTTAACAGTAGAATCTGAGTAGTTCAGTCGTGCTATTCTCAGAGAACCTACTCACAAAACACCAGAGACTTCTGGAGTGGGTCGGCACAAAATCCGCCGCAGCTGAGTAGTACGAAAATACTATTTATTGGCTGTTGGTTAATCAAGCTTGAAGGACATTTAGTTCCTAAATTGTGCATAACACCTCATCTTAGTTCCCTTTGAACACTTCTCTAAACATGCCTGGTTCAGGGGATGAGAGAGTTGACCTGGGAGGAGAAGATCCTGAGGATGCAATACAGATTGCACCAAAATTCAGAAGGACAGTCATCCTAAGACTATTAGAAAATGGTGCACAAGCCAAGGGCGGCATTGTTGTTTTCGTGATTGAGGCACACGAATCAAATAAAACAGAGGTATTCTATTCATGGGTTACACTCCCAGCAGCAAATGCAGTTACAAATACATTTCACTACTATATAGAAGGAGATGCACCACCGGAATATTGTCCGTTTGAGGACATAGAGATTCCACTCACTTATCAGGAACATCATTACTGGTTTAATGGCACCCTACCCCACGTACGAGAAAGAGTAAGATTTGGCCTGCTCGGAGGAGACGGGGCCACATGGCCAATACTAGCGGCTTACACACCGCATCCTGGCATTTACACAATGCCACAGCCAGACTTACTAGTACAACACAAAGATTTAATTAAAATCTACAGAAACTTGACACAATTTGTCATGAGGACTTTAACAATCCAACCTGCACCAGCAGGTGTAGCAAACAGTACTCCGACTCAGGGTACAGGAAATAAAATTACTCCTCAAACATTACACGCAGTAATGGGCAAAATGCCTGCAAAACGCGAACAAATACCATTCTGGATAGCTCAGAAAATAACTCAGCTTGAGGCGGTATTCCCGAATACTACCACCTGTGATAAACACAGAATTCTAACAATCTGCTTGCCCATGGGGCTCACACCACAAGTAGATGACTGCACCTCTTGGGGTTCAGTCTTCGCTGCCATATATACCAGAACACATGGTATCCCGTCTTTAGCAGTAGTACCTGACGTATTGAGACAGATACAAAATGAGTACGGAGCAGAGCCTGCCCTTAACTTAGGGATGAAGTTACTAAATAACTTTGACCAGGTATCAGCCATAATACTAGCTAACATTAAGGGGGAGGCAGCTTCAGTGGTGATCCGCCAACGACTAAGGGAGTTCAGTCCAGGAGATCATCAACACGAACTACCCAAAATAATTGAAACTGCATATGCAGAACTAGGCAGAGACAGTTTAGGTGGGAAAGCATTAAAACCACAACTAGTGGGCAGTCCTGAAAAGGACACTAAAAAGCAGACGCCTACTTCTTCTAAAAAGAAGTGGGAAAATAAAAAACAACAAAAGTCTAAAGACAGCAGATCTCAATCCAGAGGTAGGTCTCCTCAACAGGAGCCCTCTGAAAGGAGGTATAACCTCAGGAATAGGGATAATATTAAAAAACCTGACAGGTATCAGGATACTGATACTTGTTCCTCTTGTTCCTTTCAGGGTTCATCAAAAAACTCAGAGAGGGAAGGACAGTCAGAGGAGCGTACAAAGTCCAGAGACACGCAACGAGCTGCGGACTACGCACCTAAAAAAGAAGATAAACAAAAATCAAGATCAGACATACCCAGAATTCTGAGGACACAGCTTCTGAATGGGGAATGGGCTCTGACGATGCTAGACAGCACTGCAGAAGTAACGATAGCGCGCCAGAACCTGAAGGAATTTCTGGTGACAGCGGAGTTGAGTGAGTATATCACGTTGGAAACACCTGATACTCGGGTAAGTGTCCCACATAAGTTACATGAGCTAACACTCCGGCTGGAGGGGGACAAGCCCAGGAAAATTAAAGGTCTCTTTTGGAAAAATCTGTAGTCTAGTTATGACATTCTATTAGCAGAACAAGACTGGCCACCAGCATTCGTCATGGAGTGCCCTAGGGGAGAAACTGTAATTTTCCCAGCCTTTTCTGACCTCGTTCCCATACATTTAAAACATGCATATGTGCAGGAGTGGGCGGTTGCCCTAGCTCCTGCATTGTACAAAAATCATGTTGGTTGGGATGAGGATTCAACCCACCATGTGATCCCTTTAAAAGTTTCCCCAAATGCTCAAAGGCAATACCCTATAAAGCAGGAAGCTCAAAAACAAGTCAGGGAGATGCTAGATCAACTAGAATACCAGGGGGTGATTGAAAATTGCACTTCACCTATGAACAATCCTTTGTTTCCCGTAATGAAACCTGACAACACATATCGTTTAGTTTTGGATTACAGACATTTAAACACTTGCACAAAGACATTTTCAGTGCAAAATGCACACAGTGCCAAATTAATTAATAACATTGTGCGCAAAAAATACAAAACAACACTTGATATCTCAAATGGATTTTTCTGCCAACATTTTGCGCCTGGAAGCAGGTATCTGACCGCATTTAGTGCGTTAGGGTCCCAGTGACAATTTTGTCGACTAGCCCAAGGGTATAAAACTAGCCTCTGGGTATTTTCAGCAAGGGTAACGGAGTTACTCCAAAATTTGGATGAAGAAGCATTGTCCTATGTGGATGATATTTATCTGACGGACGTTGACTTACCGAGGCACTTGACCACGGTGAGCACCATTATTATGGGATTCGCCTCTGAGGGCTATAAGTTTAATTTAAAAAAAATTAAAAATTGCCCACCTCAGTGTCCTATTTTTAGGATACGAGCTGTCAATTGAAGGAAAAAGCCTAGCAGCTAACTTTTTAGAAAAGTGTGCGCTGCTCCAACCTCCAAAATCATTAAAGAATTTACAATCAATTCTAGAATTCCTAAATTTTGGTCGAACATACATTTTGGATTACGCAGAACGAGTAAAACCTTTCTACGACTTAATAAAACCTGATTTTTCAGTCAGACAATGGACACAGGAACATACAAATATCCTGCATTCCCTGCAGGAAGACATGATAGCTTCTAAACATTTACAGACATGCATAAATGTACGCAACTTAGTGATCCGAGTAATAGCGGGTCAATGTGGGTACACTTATCTGACTTTCAATGAAGGCGGAACAGTACCAATCGCATACAAATCACACCTGCACACAAACGCAGAGATGCATTTCACTTCAACTGAAAAAATCCTGACAGCAGTAAGAGCTCTGGCTCAGGGAAAACGCATAATAGTCGTGACCCCAGTACCAGCCTTAGAGGCTGTTACATAGGCTAGCATTCCAAATGCGAAAGCATTACATCTGAGATGGATACAATGGGCTAATTCTCTTACTGCAACGTATGTTGAATACAGATTTGATCCAAGTTTAAAAACACAAGCATTTCTGCAATACGAACAAGAATATCCTCTACCAAATGAGATTTTGCCTCTAGATCAGTATGAATACATTATTTACACTGACAGATCTGCTCAACCAGCCATAGGGAGCAAGCAAGCTTACAGCGCAGCGTGTGCAATTGTTAAAGGTCGCATACACGATGGAAAGTTCCATCCGAGTTGCACTAAAACACAATCTCTAGGAGACTGCACGGCTCAGTTGGCAGAGTTAACAGCACTGATACTGGCACTTGTAAATACGGAACACGAATTCCCCACACTAATTGTGTGTGATTCCTTTTACTGTGTACAGTCGTACAATGAATACTTACATCATTGGGAACAAAACGGGTTTAAAGACGCAAAAGGTGGCACAATTAAGCATAAAATGCTATGGGAACAGGTAGTGGAGTTGAGAAACGAACTACCAAGGGCTCACGTGATACATACACTGAGTCATCAGCGTGATGGCGTTCACGTTGAGGGGAATTCATTGGCTGATGAAGCCGCAAAGGGGGCTGTTCGCACGGCTTCCGTAGCTGCAATCACTTGTTCAAAAACGAGAATAGACGGCGAGATTATGGTAGCTGTCAATGCTTCACGCAAAGGCAGCACAGCAGTACCTAAAAAATTTCCACTCAAGTACTCCTACAAGTTAGATGCACAAAACATTCCATATGCTCAGATTCCTGGAGTGGGGGATAGAGTAATACCAAATATGGATCGTAGGCAAGGCTTAATTCTAGCAGCACACGAGGGTTTGGGTTCTGCGCATACAGGCGTCACAGCGACTATTTCTTTACTGAAACAGCGCTACTGGTGGCCAAGGTTAACAAAGCAGACCAAAGACTATGTCTTAAAGTGCGACATCTGTCAGCAGATGAAGGGCTCCACCGTAAACGCACGGCGCAGACACCATTGCTGAAATCAGACAATCCTCTCGCATGTGTTTATTTGGACCACTGTGGACCCCTACAATCTGATGGGCCAAGAAATATATCATGGTTGCAGTGGATTCCTACTCTAGATTCCTATGGGTTTTGCCTCAGCGCTGTGCTGATGCTCGAACTGTTATAAGAGATTTGCGAGTCTTTGTCGGCACATACGCAATTGGCACGTTACATTCTGACCGTGGCCCGGCGTTTAGCTCTCGGGCTTACAAAGAGGCCATGGAAGGAATGGGTGTAGCATTGCGGTACTCCTCTCCGTATCATTCTGAGGGAAATTCCGTTGTGGAGAGGAAAAACCGTGACTTAAAGCAATCTTTAACAGCTAGGGTATTAGGCAAAGGCGGTAGATGGGTCGATCACCTTTATGGGGTACAACGAGCAATAAATAATCAGCCAAGAAGCTCTCTAGGGGGTGTCACTCCTTACGAGGTTCTATTTGGGACAAGAATGTGGGTACCTGATCTTGATTGTGAAGGCACAGTGGCGGATGAAAAACCATTTGATATCCATGATCGTTTGGCTGTTTTACAGGATCTAAATGAATCCAGGACACAACAAAGCAACGTCCACTTAAAACAGACCGCCACTGAGGAAGTCAAGGCAGTAACGGCAAGACCTGTCTGGATCCCAAAAGTCGGGGATCTGGTCAGAGAAAACATTGCAGACAAGAAAGAATTCGGACCATCTTACAGAACAGCTGTACCGGTCCTAGCAATCCAAGGCACAAGAACTGTACTTCTGCCACCTCTTGCCGGGAAAAAGGAGAAAAGATTTGTCTCAATCGACTTAATCAAACCACACTATGTGCCCGATACTAAATAGTAGGCTACGTGGACTCCACAGTAGCAGACATCCTCCTCTTGCTACAATCCAAGAAGTTCAAACAGAAAGACTCATCACGTTTGAAGAGCCACCTGTACGGAATGAAGGACTAGGCAACAATGCTATGGAACTCGTTCCACTTCAACAAGAAGAAAATCAACTTAACAACCAAGTTGCAGTCAGACCGACTACAGATGTCTACGTCAACATTCCTCGTCAAGAGCAAAATCCGATTTCAACAAATCCCGATGCAATTCCAACAATTGATCGAACTGCTTCTGGCTATTTCATGAACTTTGATACGTTTGCACTGGATCCTAGCGAGCTGGAAATGACGCCAGCCAAAAAATCACACAAAGAGAAACTCATTGACTTTTTACACTTTTTTAGAAAGACTTACCTGGTGTCACCTTGGATAGAACTATGGTATATCACTTGGATTTTATTTTTTCTTTTCTGGCTAGGTTTAATTATAACTTTTAGTATGCTTATTAATGGACGATACCTCCAGCAGAGCTCTACAGCCCAAAGAGTCAATTTGATTTTAAAACCACACCAGTCTTCACATTGTGAACCAAGAGACTTGTCTTCAGTGAACATCACAGCAGTTCCTATACCGGACGGTATAGTATGGGACAAGATTGATTTTGATATATTCGGTCCGACTGAACTTTTAAAGCTTAAACACGTATTTAAAATTTCTTTAAGTGATATCATTACCTCCAGTACATTATCTGATGATTGGGACACTGAAACTGTAAATGCTATGATGTCTGATTTTGAAAAAACTGCAGCATTTCTGAACGATGAAATGTTAGAAGGTACTTCAGACTATGATACATTGTACTGTTACCAACATTATGGTCATCATTTCTCACACAAATCTATAACACCTAGAAATGTATTTGAATACCGACAGTGGGAACACTGCCCAACACCTCCAAAAGGAAGTTCGCAAACTTGTGCACAGAAATTCACATACTTTTCAGGGTTCAATACATCTGACCCGAAGTAATTTTAGTACAAAGTGGCGAAAACATCAGCACAGAAAAGTATGTTGACTAACACCAAACAGATTTACTCTGCCTCCTTTATGGCCCAGTTGTCTACACAGGGTTTCGACCTATGGAAGGACACTATAGATTTAAAAATCAATCTGGGGTTCTAGGGACTGGCAAGTCCAGGGAACAAAAGCGCTTTTTAGAGCATGCCTCATTCCACAGCAGATGATATTTCTAAATGAAACTGTGCAACAGACATCCTGTCTTGGACTAGCCAAGAACAAGGAACTGAACTCACCCGGGTTTCCTACACCATCACAGATGGTTGGGGGGCAGAATTCAACTACACAAGGGGTAGGATTAAATGACATTTTCCAGTACAACAGATCAGATCCTGATTGGACGAAATGGCTGATTTGGCCCATTGACACAAACACCTGTCAACAGAGATTTATGAATACAACCGAAGGGTTTAGTATCCATAGGCCAGATACACGCTATATACAGAGACAACACCCAGGGGTAGTGACATCCTACAGTCTTGGGAAGTTGTGCCTTGATTGGCTAGAAACCTCAACACTCACAGAAGTAAAACATCACTTAACCTTACTAACACCTGATGTAGACCTTAGGGATTTCTTGCTAGGCCCAAGGAAAACACGTCAGAAACGTTTCATATATGCCGGCATTTATGCCTATTATAATGAAAACTGGAAAATATCCCAACAAGAGGCCGCAGAAAGAATACGGGAAATAGTCCGTATTAACCTAGAAAAGGCATTAGCTGTAGTGGATAATGGGTTAACAACTTTGACCTCCAGGACTTACTCCTTAGGCAACATTGTGTCTTCGGCAATCGACATATTAGAACAAGATCTGGCCTTGTTACAACACGGGCAATCTCAACTACGTTCTATTATGATGCTAAGTTGGATGCTACAATCTTTGCGTGCAGGCTATGTGCCCTGGCGTTTTATAAACACCAAATATACAATGCTGCGTATTGAGAAACTGGAAAGGTTACCATTTACTGTAGCCAAATCACCATCAACTGAATGGCTAATTCATGGCCAAATCACTCTGCCGGTCACTACGTTTCAGTTTCAATATTGCCTTCAGCAAAGGCAGGCAGGTGTTGTAGGGATTCTGCACATACACAGAGCTATGCACAGGATAATAGGACTTCGGAGTATAGTGGTGAGCCAACCATACACCTTAGTACCTACAACCCCAACCCGACTAGCATTAGCGTCTCATTAGCAGCGCAGCTACCAATGCAAAATAATAAGCATAGTTAAAATTCCATAGAATACAAACGGGGAGAGCATTTTATAAAGACAGTGGTTATATGGCTAAATGACCTGTCCACCCTCCCCGTGCTAATAACTAGTTTATTATAAAAAAACAGAAGACCTCTGGGCTTTGGCTGGCGGACCCTCATACCTCAATATCTAGATGCAAGGTTTACATCATCAGACAAGCACAGCTCTTCTCTCTGGAAAGGTTTTTCTCCAAGTGTGTCCAACTTTGAAAATCACAATATTAAAAGCACACAAATTTCTCCAGTGCAGCTGCAGTCAGTGTTATGTCTAAGTGCGAGGGGCAGATCAGCAAGAACAAGGGACATTGTTTTTCGACCTTGTACATGATGTGCAGACGCAACCCAAAGGGAACAGGAGGAAAGGTGAAAGGCAAACAGTTCTAAAATAACAGAGGCTGGAAAACAAAGGCACAAAGTAACGTACGCAAAGAGGCATCATGGCAGCCAGGCCTAAGCTAACGTAGCGATGCAGTCCATGAGTCCACAAACCACACTCCACCCTCCCTTGGTCAGTCCAGTGGCGCAGACATAGGACGAAGACAGAGTTAAAATAGATGGAGCAGAATGGCAAAATCTGGTCCGGAAGGACAAAAATAGGGACTGAAAAAAACAAAAACCCAGAACAAAAAAACCAGTGGGACTAGGCGCTGAACGTGGAGACCCACTAATCAAAAAGAGTGTAAGTGCAGAAAAACGCCACACCTTCCAAGAGGACATCGTTGGAATCGTCAGCAAAAAGAGATGCCATCCAGTCCAATAAATCAAAACTGCATTCATGTTCCTCGCAAGAGGGAGCAGCGAACAGCATTGCGGGACAACTTGCGTGATACTCAATATAACTTTGTTGTAAGAGAGTCTGAGCAGCCGCCCAGACATCCCATTGTGCCAGAATTCCAAGTGCAGCCGCACGCGCCATGTAGCCAGGTCCAGAACAGTCTCATTCATGGGCCTCTAAGGGACCCATCTCTGGACAAAATCCGGGCGAGACAGAGACGTATTGGAGAGGCAGTAATCCAAGGACCATGAGAAAGGACATCTGATGCAAGACATCACAGGTTGCACGCAAGTGAAATACGCAAAGCGAAAAGAAAGTCCATAGGACACACCAAGTGTCGCCAACGGCAGGACGCCGAAGCCGGCGAGGAGGCGCTCACGGAGCACCCGAAGGCGACAGTGGATGTGGTGGGCTCCAGGAAGTGCAGCCATTGCGTAACAAACAAACCAAAAGCAATATGCCAGCCGCCAAAGCGAGGATCAACGGAAAACCACCAAAGACGCTGGAAAAAATGGAATGAATAAAAGCCGGTATTACACCAAATACAGTCTGAAAGGAGGTAACAAGGCCAGAACCCACAACTTTAAAAAAGTGCACAAGACCTTCGGTTCGAGAAGCATTGAAAACACGGTGAATCAGTTCACCGAAATGTTGTGGGAGGTTGGTGTTCAACAGAGCCTGTATTTCACTGTGGGTACTCGCCACCTGGAGAATGAACGTCTCCCGGGCGGACGTGAGCATAACCTCCTTATTCAATAATAGTGCCTTTATTCTGCTCAATTTATTGAAATCTGCCTTCAAAGTTGGAATGGAAGGACAAATGGAACTATCTACGACGCTGTGCGTATTTCACTTGCGTGCAACCTGTGATGTCTTGCCGGTCAGTCGGTAGAGCATGAGACTCTTAATCTCAGGGTCGTGGGTTCGAGCCCCACGTTGGGCACCATGTTGTAGGGATTCTGCACATACACAGAGCTATGCACAGGATAATAGGACTTCGGAGTATAGTGGTGAGCCAACCATACACCTTAGTACCTACAACCCCAACCCGACTAGCATTAGCGTCTCATTAGCAGCGCAGCTACCAATGCTTAGACAACCCAGAACATGGTCTCTCTTTCTCAGGACTCGCGGGAGCAAGGACACCCTTTTGTAACTCACTCATACCTGTCCACAACGTGCGTAATAAGAGACACTGTATAGTTTAAATGTTTATTTCAACTATCGTGCTCTAAGATACAGTACACGCGCCAGTACTATCAGCATAATGCATAAGAACAAAATAATAAGCATAGTTACAATTCCATAGAATACAAACGGGGAGAGCATTTTATAAAGACAGTGGATATATGGCTAAATGACCTGTCCACCCTCCCCGTGCTAATAACTAGTTTATTATAAAAAACAGAAGACCTCTGGGCTTTGGCTGGCGGACCCTCATACCTCAATATCTAGATGCAAGGTTTACATCATCAGACAAGCACAGCTCTTCTCTCTGGAAAGGTTTTTCTCCAAGTGTGTCCAACATTGAAAATCACAATATTAAAAGCACACAAATTTCTCCAGTGCAGCTGCAGTCAGTGTTATGTCTAAGTGCGAGGGGCTGACCAGATCAGCAAGAACAAGGGACATTGTTTTTCGACCTTGTACATGATGTGCAGACGCAACCCAAAGGGAACAGGAGGAAAGGTGAAAGGCAAACAGTTCTAAAATAACAGAGGCTGGAAAACAAAGGCACAAAGTAACGTGCGCAAAGAGGCATCATGGCAGCCAGGCCTAAGCTAATGTAGCGATGCAGTCCATGAGTCCACAAACCACACTACACAGGCAAATATGAAAAAATGGGTAAGGGTTACATTAAGGAAACTTGGGAGTTACCATATAGATACCGATGCCGGAATGGGGATCGAGAAGTGTATCTGAGTGGTACAAACTGCAAGAACGCTTTAAGCGGTTCTCTCATGTGTCAGGATATTTCACTACACGGAGCCTGTAGCAGTTCAGTAGCGAACCTATCGTGTCACATGACAGGATCCCTGCGGCCATGATCACACCGGTTTTCCAGCTGCTCTTGAATGGGAGTTACTTGATGCTAAATGATCAAGGTTGCTGTTGGATGCTTCCAGGCGTCGCCTATCTGGTCACTGTTAGGGTTACTTGCTGTATGCAAGTATTGTTTCCGCCACTGAACACAGTCAGGGAGGCGCCGCTTTGGCCTTCACTGAACGTTTCTTTCATACAATTTGATACTCTGAGCAGACTGCAAGCCATGCTTTTACTGCGAACCGTGCCCTTAACCTCCGCCCGAGAAACCTTTGAACTTCAAGTTGCAAGGACCTCGACTGAGATACAGGCGCTTATACGTACAAACTGCCCCTTTCATTTCATAGAAATGGTGGGACGTATCTTCAATATGTCTGATACGAGCAGTATTACACACCTATTTAAGACCATAGGGTCAGGACTGTTAAGCACCTTTCAGACAGTCCTCGGAGTAATCCCAAATTTTATACACTCTGTATTGGGAAGCGTATTTGGAGGACTCCCGCTTATCCTATTGCTGATTGCAGGGGTCCTATTCATAATACTACTGCTACGCAATGGACGGCCCAATTCCCGAGGGAATGGTGAACATGCTCCTGGAGCGGAAATACCGTGAACTAAGGGTGGGCGGAATTTGTGTAGTTGCGCTACGCAAAGTTCCGCGAAACGGCAAAAAATCTCCGCGAGCATGCGGAATTCCGCGTGCTCGCGAAATTTCTTGTTCCGCCCGTTGTAACTTTGCCACCATGCCGAAAGGCGCCGGGGTCCCTTGAGTGAGCTGAGTGAGCTGTCCATCATCGTGGGTAAAGAGCGGGAAGACGTTGCATACCGCTAGTGTGTGTGGGCAGGGCCAAACAGGTGGGGCTTCTAGGCCAGTTCACATGCCTCTTCTTTAAAGGGTCAGAGCAGGGTCTCAGGGGCAGACGAGGAGAAGAAGCCGCCTGGTCACAGGAACTACACGAGGATTGCGCTCGAGAAAATCAAGGATGCAAAGACCTCCATCAGGGATTACAGCTAGCTTTTCAGGATGGAAATGGGGAGAAGGCACATCTGCTTAACCACGCTCACGAATTCTACACGAGGATTGCGCTCGAGAAAATGAAGATGCAAAGACCTCCTTCAAGGATTACAGCTAACTTTTCAGGATGGAAATGGGGAGAAGGTACATCTGCTTAACCACGACCACGCTCACAAATTCTACACGAGGATTGCGCTCGAGAAAATGAAGGATGCAAAGAGCACTTTCTACTGGCTAATCAGTAAGTGCTACCTTGAGGGGTAAATGTATAGTGCTTTTCCTACACTACAGCTGCGTAAAGTGCCAGAAGAGTTGTCTTCAGTGACCATGTGTGTCTGTAACTTTGCCACCGCGCCGAAAGGCGCCGGGGTCCCTTGAGTGAGCTGTCCATCAAAGTGGGTAAAGGGCGGAAAGACTTTGCATACCGCTATTGTGTGTGGGCGGGGCCAAACGGGCGGGGCTTCTAGGACAGTTCACATGCCTCTTCTTTAAAGGGTCAGAGCAGGGTCTCAGGGGCAACGAGGAGAAGGAACCGCCTGGTCATGTTAAAGATTGCAGGAATCGCTGTTAGCATGAGCTGAAAGCCATTTTGTACTTGGCAGCCATTTTAGTTAGCCATGTGCTCGCCATGTGCTTTCTCCCTCTTCCAGAGTCTTGCACATGCTCAGAGAGGCCTAGCTGGTAGAATGCACCTGCTCCTAGTATAGAACTGTCAGGCTATTCTTACTCATGTAAGCAGTTTAGTCTCCCCTCCCACTTTGTGGAGCAAGCAAATTTTGTATACCCATATTAGTCAATAAGCATGCTTGTATGTGCTAGGACCTCCCCTTGATTTTATGCTGACTATGTAACAAATACATATATAAGGACCCTGTTCTCTGCACTCATTTGAATGCCTCCTACAGTGGCCTGCGGGTACCGTAAGATGCAATCTCCCTCATCTGAGGTTAATAAAACATGTTTTTTGATATTACAGCTTCTGTGCCAATCTCTTCTTTGTTGGTCTTAAGGACCAGATGTATCAGTGAACCCCTAAGAAGGTTTTTATTTCTACAAATGGCGCCCGAAAGTGGACCTCATCGGTGCAGCGGCTATCCAAGGGAGTGGTCTTGAAGGGAGACAGGAATCTACTGAGGAGTACAGGACAGGAATCTACTGAGGAGGTACCCTGCGCACGGAGATTGTTTGTCTTCCAGCCCAGTATATTTCTGGTCTTCCTGATCTGATCCTCCAAGTGTTTGCCGCTCCCGACTGAGAACTTCTTTGGCGTGAGTATTTTAAAACGACCGTTAGGTCACTCAGAACTTGGCAGTTGGAACCTGGACACCATTTGATTGGTAAGAGCCGTTTTGCGGCACTTGCTGTTGGTTTGATGCCTTTGATTGGTAAGGTAGTTTTAGTAACACTTACTGTGGCTTTGTTTGTATGATTGGCCAATTTTGGAATTTGTTTTGTAAGTTATATATGCATTGCAATTCATATAGGCAGGTAATGAGGAGATTTTTCTCTAACTTTGAAAACTTGAACGGCACACATTGTGTTAAGTGTCACTTGGAGTATAATATTATATATGCTATAATATTCTTGGCATGCCTGTTTCTAGCACACTTCGCAGAAAGTGTTGCTGTTTTGGAAGTACCGATATGGATTTAGTAAGTACTTAGTTGACTCCCCTCAGAGGGGATACCCAAATAGGTTTACGTATAGTAAAAAGATATTTCTTCCTTGGTGACTAAGTACCCCATGGAACTAAATATGTACATAAAACGGATCCGGATCTGCGCACTTAGTAACATTCATAAGTGGTGATATGCAGAGCGCTTTTTGAGTGTTCTACCAGCCAAAACTGGCGAATTTGGTGTATTTTGGCTTCTTGACCATGGAACAGTTTTTTGGGCTACTTTTGAGAGCTCTTCTTGTAAATATGACTTACAATTAGTATTTACAAATAGGTTGGTCTTGCGTACAGTTTGTAAGCTGTCTTAAAGTCCTAAGTATTGATTTGTGGGTTAAATGTGTGTTTAAATGTCTATGTGGGTTTTTGGTTTGACATTGGTAATACTTGTGTGAGTAAATAGCGATTGCGCTCTTTGTGTAAGAATGGCTAGCTTTAAGCGCGCTGTGTTGTGTGCTCTGAGTATATGACCCCCCTTCTGTAAATGTCTGAATGAGCTCAATGAGTTTGTTTATGTTTTTTGCTGTCATCATTCTGTTATGCAAAATGTCATTTAGTTACTTACATATTAAATAAAAATCCAGAAATGAATTATATAACATATGCTAAACAGCTGCATGTTACTATTAAATTGACAGAGTAAGACACTGTACATGTGTGCAAATTGCCACAATGCTAAAGATAAAATTAGAATTCGTATTCAATAGGATTAAAATAGGCCTCATACAGAGGAATAAAAACGAAATTGTGTGTTTTGTAAACAATAGACTAAAATACACGTTACAGCATTTTCCTTAAATACATTGTATTAGACATTAAAAGGCATGCACATCATATGAGTGAATTTGGTCGTTGCTGAACTAAATACACATTATAGAAAGATAGATTTGACTGCATTGAAATGCCTCAGTTTTTAAATAGACTGTGACATGCTTTTCTTTCAGCACCCGAGAAAAAGCTTTCCAACAGCTGTGTTTAAACTGACTAACTGAAAAGAAACTGTTTGACACAGCAAATGGGGATTTAACTCTGTCAGGGTATTTCAAATAATAAAGGGTTTTTTTCCTGAGAAAGGCGTGAAAATTCGACGCCTGCTGACAAACAACAGCTGCATAAATAGCATATGGCTATTCCTGCTCACGGCCACAGACAGGAATGCTGAGTCAGCGAAATTTTAAGTCAGTGTAAAACTGGTATAAGGGCCTGCATTATTTTAAAAGTTTCAAAAAACCAGTTTCATTATTTTGGATAACAGAGAACAAAATTGAAAGTAGGGATTTCCTTTCTTAATGCCTTTTTTCATAAGTACATCTGTGGTTCTGATGTTAAATGATAACTGTCCTTTTAAAAAGTGGCGCAGACTTTTCCTGTTTCAAGTAAAGGCTTCTGTGCTTAGGGTTATGAATGAATGTGTTTAAATATGATAGGCTAGGAATGAAGCTTGCTTTTCCAATGTGGAATCATCAAAATGGTTGGTTTTGATAAAAAAAAAAAAAAATAATAATTATATGAAAAAAATATATTGTTAAAAATAAATGCTTTAAATTCGTTTTTTCATCTTTATAAAGCCTAATCATCATACTGTGAATTCCTAGTATCAAAGTTGAATTTAAGCAGAGCTGTACCGCAATAAGAAGGGAACTTAAATGTGAAATGTCACTTTACCCAGCCGTACAAAACTCATTTTTATAAGGGTATATCTTATACATTTCTGATTTCCCATTCCTGGGCTATCTAGAGAACACTCTGGGGGTTCCTATTATGCAAAAATATTGTAGGATATTCATTTTTAAGTGCCCCTACCACCAAAGTCGAAATTGAGCTAAATTCACAATTTTACAAGCAGTTCTACCACTCAAGGCAGTTTTAACGTGCTCTCAGGCTTCCATAAAGTATATGCAAGTATAAAACAAACAGCTGACCTCTGTATTACTAGATTGCACACCACACACTGTACATAAATGAAAATAAGTATACAGAAACCAGCAGACGTTATTATCCTACCTTTAAATTACTGGCAAACGGATCGGACAGGACTGCCTTTTAGCTGTGATTCTCCAGAGTTGCTTTGCATTACGAAAACCGCATGGCAAGCCTTGCACAAACAAAATGAACAGCTGCTGAACGGGTCAAAGGTCGGAGTTCTGCATTTAGCAACTTAGCAGGGTGAAGGGTAATGTTTGCTGGGACACTTCGACCTTCGAAAGATTTTTTGAAAGACGAGATGATAGCGCAAAGAGAGAAAGAGAAGCTTTGCTTCCTATTTTTGGCAAACACACGTTTTGCGCAGTCATATGAAACGAAGGAAAACAGCCCTCAGTTGAGCATTGATCTGCCAGGTATATAAAATAATGGTTTTAGTTTAAAGAATACTGTGTAGGGGCTACGATAAGGAGGAAATGGATTTTAGTTTGCATTCATGCGCCCTCATGTTAATCTAGTACAATTGCTCAAGAAATTGATACATTGGTTTGTTTGTGCCCAGTTGCTACAAATAGGGGTTGAAAGTGTTGACAGAAGTAAAACCTGTTTCAGGTTTTCCTACTGTCAAAATGGGGGAAGGAGGCTAGCTCCTCTACAAATTAAGGGTAGGCAAAATTATGTTTTCTCTCTTCTTTTTCTCACTTTTTTTTAGTCTGTCTAAGCTGTCTAGGAAATGGCCATGTGATAGTTATTGGCTATTCTGTAATACTGTTTTAAAATTGTTAGAATTAATAAAAAGATGAAACACATAAGCTATGTTACTGCCCATCCTGTATGAAAGAATGAGTAGAACAGATTGATGTTCCCTTATTTGATCTTTAAGGAGAACTGTATAGTGGCGGTTTCTGTTCAAAAATCTCAGGTGGCAACACTATTATTGTTTATGTTATTCTCATGTTCTATACAGTTTTGCAAGGGCATTGCTAGTTTTTTATTAGCTAGTCTCTGTCAATAAGCTGACAGCCCTTATTAGAGCTGGAGATAGGGTTTTTTTCCTTTTGAAAATGATGTTGCATAGTCCAGATCGTGAAAAGTACAATGCAGGAAAGACGCTCATGTGATCCTTAGCAAACATTTTGAAGGAAAATATTGTTTTATAGGAGTTTGTTTGTCATAACATGTTCTGCTGGAGAAAATGTACTCACTATGTTGAAGTTTAGTTCTTTTTGCAATAAGAATCCCTGTTAAATTAGCAGTTTTAGATTTTCCTGCTGCGCCTATAACATGAGAGCATGGTCCTAAGCATAACATGTAAGAGAAATTATTTTACAAGTGTCTGCAGTCCTGTACAAGTAATGTAAAATCTATGAGTAAAAGTGTAGAACATTTCCTTTTTCTTGAGGGTTCTTCAGATTGGTAATATAGGAATACACCAATGTAAGTATTTGGAGTATGTCTGTATTGTTTTTCTCTTTTCCTCAGAATTTAGTAAATGAACACAGACTTCCTTGGCTGTTTGGGATTGGGTGATGTATTACTCTTGTCAGTTCACCAAAACGTTCCTTTTATACTTGCCAATAGGTCCAGGGTTTTCTACTCTCAGATAGATGAAGTGGCTCTTGGGTGCCTTGCTAATGTATGGGGCGCCCCAAGACTAAGGAAGTATTCTGAGACTATCCTCTCTGTTGTTAGATTATTTCTGTGCCTTGTCTAAAGACCTCTTGTTCTGTCCACCAATAGATATTTGCTGCCTTACAACCATTGCCAGAGGGGCCCGGACATCAGATCCAGCCTGGGAGTCAGCACCAGTCCAGCCTACAGTCAAAGTGAAAGGAACCAGCATAGGCGTTGCTGGCAACTAGGACCTCAGTGAAGGCGGAAGCACTGGGACGTGAAGTGTGTACCCCTGCCACTGTCTTGGGCGAAAGACGGGGTTACAAATCAGGATGGAGAAATCTTTGTGTGGATCCAGTTTTTGATGCCCAGCTGAGAGAGTCACAGAACGACAAGGACGGCAAGGAGGCTTTTGCTTGAGGTGACCCCCTTTGAAACAAGGGTTGCTTCAGGCCTTTGAGTCCTGGTCCCAAGTGAATGCAAGTCTACGCCTTTGTTTGTTGATCAAGAGATGCCCGAACACACTGGGTACAATTTGTGGCCCTAACAAAAGAGCAGTGCGCCAGAGGTGCAATACAGGAGTTAGGGAAGGACTTGAGTTTAGGGTACAGGTGCTGTGCCCTTGGTGCCTGTTAGATTAAAGTGAAGAAAACTGGTGCACTGCCTGAGACACTGGACAGGATCATTGAGGGTATTTGCCCTGGGGGGTGATTGCCCTATCCTGAAAGAAAGACTTTTCCTTCTCCGTGATTCTTGAGTTGCGAGTTGTGCAGCTCCACCGTGGGAACAACAAGAGCCTGCCTGTGAGGCTCAAAACGGACACAGGGAGAAGACTCCCCTCTGGCTGGTTGGTTCTAGAAATTCCCAAGGACTCTTTTTTTTGTTAGTAATGTACCCCTTTGGTCGTCCCATTTTTTTTGGAGGAGCAGCCCTTTGCGGCTCCTTGTCCTAATTCCTATGGCCCTGTGTGGTCCTCCTGGTCCCCCGGAGCCAGGATTGTTTTTGTAATAATATGTCTGATTGCTTTAATATTTTTTAAGAGTAATGTTTATTCTGCACGAGAAAAGTTCATCTGAGCATGTTACTTTACTCTTTCCTTAAGTATATTAATTGATAATTTAGCCCTCATAAAAAATACTGAGAAAGTCTATTGAAAATGTTTTTATTAGGTATGTGCTGTTGGCTATTTTGAAATTGACATAAATAGTCACTGAAATACATCAGAGCCCTGAAACTTAAAATTAGACTAGATGGTTTTGGTATTTGCTTTCTGCTTAGGATTGGAAAATATTGAGATTTCTGTTTGAGATAATAGTCATTATTCTCTCTTGCTACCTGTATGACCCAATGCTCTGTTCACTTTGTACTCCTGCTTATACCTTGTATATACCTGCTTAATGAAATGTTTAGAATGTAAATGCCCACCTAGCATAGGATATTGATGAATTTATGAGAAGAAAATGTGCAAAATATTTTCTATGTCTCTACTAGATCATGGGAATGTCTTTAGCTCATGCTAAAAGGATCATCTGTTAAAGATTGCAGGAATCGCTGTTAGCATGAGCTGAAAGCCATTTTGTACTTGGCAGCCATTTTAGTTAGCCATGTGCTCGCCATGTGCTTTCTCCCTCTTCCAGAGTCTTGCACATGCTCAGAGAGGCCTAGCTGGTAGAATGCACCTGCTCCTAGTATAGAACTGTCAGGCTATTCTTACTCATGTAAGCAGTTTAGTCTCCCCTCCCACTTTGTGGAGCAAGCAAATTTTGTATACACATATTAGTCAATAAGCATGCTTGTATGTGCTAGGACCTCCCCTTGATTTTATGCTGACTATGTAACAAATACATATATAAGGACCCTGTTCTCTGCACTCATTTGAATGCCTCCTACAGTGGCCTGCGGGTACCGTAAGATGCAATCTCCCTCATCTGAGGTTAATAAAACATGTTTTTTGATATTACAGCTTCTGTGCCAATCTCTTCTTTGTTGGTCTTAAGGACCAGATGTATCAGTGAACCCCTAAGAAGGTTTTTATTTCTACAGTCACAGGAACTACACGAGGATTGCGCTCGAGAAAATCAAGGATGCAAAGACCTCCATCAGGGATTACAGCTAGCTTTTCAGGATGGAAATGGGGAGAAGGCACATCTGCTTGACCACGACCACGCTCACGAATTCTACACGAGGATTGCGCTCGAGAAAATGAAGGATGCAAAGAGCACTTTCTACTGACTAATCAGTAAGTGCTACCTCGAGGGGTAAATGTATAGTGCTTTCCCTACACTACAGCTGCGTAAAGTGCCAGAAGAGTTGTCTCCAGTGACCATGTGTGTCTGTAACTTTGCCACCGCGCCGAAAGGCGGCGGGGTCCCTTGAATGAGCTGTCCATCAAAGTGGGTAAAGGGCGGGAAGACTTTGCATACTGCTAGTGTGTGTGGGGCAGGGCCAAACGGCAGGGCTTCTATGCGAGTTCACATGCCTCTTGTTTATAAAAGGTCAGAGACCGATCAGAGCAGCAGATGAGGAGAAAGAACCTCCTGGTCACAGGAACTACACGGGGATTGCGCTCGAGAAAGTCATGGATGCAAAGACCTCCATCACGCATCACAGCTAATGTTTGACAGTAGATATGGGGAGAAAGTACACCTGCCCAGCCTCGACCGAGCTCACGAATTTTTTGGGCTGATTAATGCGTTACCGAATGTGAGCTTCAACTCGGGCACCTGCTTTTTTTATATCTGTAAGTGCTTCCTGTTGAGGTTTAATTTTTGTGACAGGAGCATCGTGCCAGAATGAATCCTGCCCTGCATATTTATCCAAGAAGATGCCACCTTTTTGTGCAATACCTCTACTGTACTCACCATCACCATGCCCACGAATTCCGTTCCGCCGTGGATCGCGGAATTTTCGGCAATTCCGCGTTCCGCGCGGAACGCGGAATTGCCAAAATGTTGCAAATTCCGCGAGCGGAACGGAATTTGCCGCCCACCCCTACCGTGAACGCATGGTACAACTTCTGGGCATTTCTTGCCTGCGAGAACTCAATGCCTCCTGGTTTCTATCCTTTCGACCAGTCTGGGTAGACTGTATCTTACCTGTTCTTCGATGCCTGTTTTGCGGAGAAGAATGCACGTTGGATCTTTGTCTAACGTTTCCATCAGATGCGCCTCCGGACACGGATGCAATGCTGGACCCCATAAAGGCCCATGCTCTGCGTTGTCCCCAGCGGCTTCCAATTCTGATGAACGCATTCCTGGAGAATCCACAGGTGCCGTTTGCTCCTGCTGGGGTAGGTGACTCCTCCAAAGGCACCCAGGTAACAACTGCCGCACAAGCTGCCGCAGCATCGACTGTTGGCAGTGCTACATTCCATCTATGTGTGATTGACGTTCTCTGTGAGGCGTTGGATTTGTCGTCTGCAGTAGCTCACAAGGATAATGCTGTGCTTCCCAGCAGGACACTTAGGGGCAGATTTACGAGCCCCGTGCGCCACATTTGCGCTGCCGTTGCGTCACTTCTGTGACGCAGCGGCGGCGTAAAGCTAGCGCCATGCTGCGAGGGATTTACAACGTGACGCATCTAGGGAGATGCGTCACGTTGTAAAGCCCTGCGCCACATGAAATCTGCGTCAGGTTTCATGTGGGCGTTCTGGCGCAGGGGGGGGGGGCGTTCCGTCGTAGGAACGCCTCGGAAAAGTGCCTGAGTGAAATCTACAAGATTTCACTCAGTCACTTTTCCGACGCCACTGCGTCAAAACCTTGCGCCTGCTTGAAGCCGACGTAAGGCGTGACGCACCATGTTGAGGATAGGCCAGGTTGGAACAGTGCTGGAGTTGCGTCGCGCCCGCGACACAACTCCAGCACTGCGCCAACCTTACACCGGCAGATGCGACACGCATCTGTTTATCCTTGCGCCATGATGCGCCGCATTGTAAATGCGGCGCATCTGTGATGGCGCAAGGGTTAACTTGCGTCATGCATCTTTCCTGGCGGATCCCTGCTGATTTGCAGGGATGCGCCACGAAACGTAAATCTGCCCCTTAATCTCGGATTGGCTCATCGCGTCCTGGGAAAGAATTCGGCTTCTCCACTTGTTTTCATAATAAGCGAGCAAATTTGGAACATTTCCTAAATTGACACTGTCGCTTGAGAAAAGCATGGCCTTTTTTCGCTTTGAGTGAAGCAACTTATATAGAGAAACAAAATAGACATTTCTTTTTTTAGTGGCAATTGGAAATAGCTGAATTGTAACATTTTTAAATTTTTTTTAACAATTTTAAAACCATGTTTTTACTTGCTTTTAAAATGTTTTTTAAATTGTCCAGATTTTAAGCATGGTCATTGTCATCTTGTTCGGAAGAGGAGTGGGTGTTATGTCCCGTATAGAGGCCCTAATGTAGACCCATTCATACATGCCCTAAAATGGACGTATTCATATTTGCCCTAATACGGTCATATTCGTACTTGCCCAATTATGGTCAAAGCCGCATATGCCCTATTACGGTCATAACTGTACATGTCCTATTATAGTCATGATTCCTTATATAGGCATGATCTTTCACCTACATTGGCCCTCGCTAGTACACAACGTGCTCTGAGGGCTGAACGTTATCTATTCTGTGGTTTTGAATACAGCAGGGTTTTTCCCAAACACAGGCCCACACTGTACTCATCAATTATGCATGGCTCTCTAGGAATACACCACCTGCATAATATGTATGTACAAAGTTCACCCCTGACGTCTTCCTCAAGTCTAAAAAGGGCCAATACAAACCATACGAAGCAACTAGAGTCTTCAGGGTATAAATACACCACATCTTACCCCGGTAAGATAGAGGGAACCGAGACTTTCATGCTGACACACTGACCAGAGACACTGAGGCTCCTGCATGCAGTCGCTCCAGCTGACAGCGGTCTAACACAGCCCTTGCGGGGTGTCCAACTCGAGACCAGGACGGGGACCCACACTCTCTCTATTCAGGTATGGGGGTTCGACTAAATCCTAGAAGGATTCTTGTCTCTTAGGCTTTAAGACCTACACATATGCTAGGTACACTTAGGTACATCTAGTTAGGCATCGTAGGAGTACGTGCACTTTCATAATGCTTTTTATATTCATGTATGTATTCATGACTATTGCAATATGGTAGAACTGTTCTATCCCTTTGCTTTTATCGTACTGCTGATAATATATCTCTGCTATTGTCTGCTGATTGCCACAGCACATATATTTTACACTAGAATAAAAACTGTTCAATAAATACTTATTGAAACCCCAGACTGTTTATTCAGTGTACCTGTCTGAGACAAACCGAATAAGTAAGCACGAGTGACTGAGCGAAAAGTAGTATATTGTTTCCACGATTCTGAGGAATTAGGGTTGTCATGATCTAAGGTTGCCAGGAACTAATCTCTCCCCGATAAGAGGAGATTCTAGTGGCACTGTGAGCTTGCTAATGCAAATCAGGCTAACATACGCAGTGGGGGTGCACAGAGCCAGTCAGTCACCAATCCCACAGTTTATGTTATGCAAACGCGTAAGTCCTGCAGGGGTACTATAGGAACTACACGACACTAGTATTGGGTGTTTCCACCGTGATATAATCATTCAAGTCCGCTGTCACCAGAAATTTCATCAGGTTCTGGCGAGCTATTGTTACTTCTGCCGCAATTTCTAATACATCAGAGCCCATTCCCCGTTCAGTAGTCCAGTTCTGGGCATGTCTGATCTTTAGATCTGCAACCTTCTTTTTTTTTAACTGTGCGTTTGGTTTGGCTTTAACTTCTTTTTATAAGTATAGTCTTGAGCGTGCTGCTTGTCTCTGGACTTTGTACGCTCTTCTTGTCTGTCTGACCGTCCTTCTCTCTCAGAGTTTTTCGTTGAACCCTGAAAGGAACAAGAGGAACGTGTATCAGTATCCTGATACCTGTCAGGTTTCTTAATATTATCTCTATTCCTAAGGTTGTACCTCCTTTCCGAGGGCTCCTGTCAAGGAGATCTACCTCTTGATTGAAATCTGTTTTCTTTAACTTTTTGGTTTTTGTTCTTGTCCCACTTCTTTTTAGAAGAAGCAGGTGTCTGCTTGAAGGTCTCCTTCTCGGGACCACCCATCATTTGTGGATTTAATGATTTTCCACCCAAACTATCCCTGCCTAATTCTGCATACGCAGTTTCTATTATTTTTGGTAGTTTGTGTTCTTGTTGTAAAGGACTGAACTCCCTTAGGCGTTGGCGGATAGCCACTGATGCTGCCTCCCCTTTAATATTTGCTAATATTATGGCTGATACCTGGGCATAGTTATCTAGTAAATTCATCCCTAAGATCAGAGCAGGCTCTGCTCCATAATCATTTTGTATTTGACTTAATACATCTGGTATTAGAGCTAAGGACGGTATACCATGAGTTCTGGTATATATGGCAGCGAAAACTGTACCCCAAGAGGTACAACCCTCTATCTGCGGTAATATCCCCATGGGCAAGCAGATTGTCAGCATTCTGTGTTTTTCATAAGCGCTGGTATTTGGGAATACTGCTTCTAGCTGTGCAATTTTCTGCACTATCCAGAATGGCATTTGATCACGTTTTGTGGGCATTTTTCCCATTACTGCGTGTAACGTTTGTGGTGTAATTTTAGTTGTGTTTTGAACGTTAGTTGTATTAGTTGTTACCATCGCTGGCTGGAACGTAAGAGTCCTCATGACGTATTGCATCATGTTTCTGTAAAGTTTTATTAATTCTTTGTGAATATGAGTGAGTCTGGTCCTGGCATTGTTTCGATGTCAGGATGTGGTGTGTAGGCTGCTAATATTGGCCATGTTGCCCCTTCTCCTCCGAGTGGGCTGAGTCTCACTCTTCTTCTTGTATGGGGTAGGGCGCCTTTAAACCAGTATAAATGTTCCTGGTACGTGAGCGGAACCTCAATGTCCTCATACGGACAATATTCCACTGGTGGTTCATCTTCTGTGTAAAAATGAAAAGTTTTTGTTCTTGCATTTGCTGCTGGGAATGTAACCCATAAATAAAATCCCTCTGTTCTGTATGATTCGTGTGCCTCAATCACAAAAGCTACTATGCCACCCCAAGGTCTTAAACCATGCGCAAGCAGCTTCAGGGTGACTGTATTTCTAACATTTGCCACAATATGTATTGCGTTTGCATCTTCCTCATCTTCGGAGAGTGGTAATGGCTGGTCTAGTGGGTCTAAGACCTGGTTAGTCATTCTGTTCAGAACACTAAATACCTTTTCAAGGGAACCAAGATAAGGTGTTTTTCACAATTTATAGGAACACTGTGTCCTTCAAACTTGATTAACTAACAGCCAATAACTAGAATATTTTGCCTACTCAGCTGTGGCGGAGTTTTACCCACCCACTCCAGAAGTCTCTGGTGTTTTGTGAATAGGGTTTTCTGAGAAATAGTACGACTGAACTACTCAGATTCTACTTTTAAATAAGTACCCAACCAACGTTGGCGGCGCCATGTCGTGTAGTTCCTATAAAAAGTATACAGGATCTGTACGTTTAGACAACATACACTGTAGTATTGGTGTCAGCCAAACTCTGATCACCCCCACCTGGTATGTTGGCCTTTTGTACCAGCTAGCTCACAATGCCACTAGAATCTCCTCTTACCAAGGAGAGAATAGTTTCTAGCAACCATCGAACATGACAACCCTGATCCCTCAGGACCGGGGAAACAATATACTACCTTTCACTCAGTCACTCGTGCTTACTCAGTCCGTCTCAGAGAAATACACAGAATAAACAGGCTGGGCATTTTCAATAGGAATTTATTGAACAGTTGTTATTCTGGTGTAAAATAGATGAGCTGCAACAACCGTTAGGCAGTATAAGATATAAATGATTAGCAGTAGTATAAAGGTAAATGGATGGTATATTTCTACTATCTTACAATAATCATGAATACATCTGAGTATATAAAATACATGATAAAAAGATGCATAATCCTACAATAGTTCCCTATCTAGATGTACCTAAGTGTACCTAGCCTGTGTGTAGGTGTTAAGCCAAGAATCCCTCTAGGATTTAGTCAACCCCATTACCTGAAGTGAGAGACTGTGGGACCCTGTCCTGGTCTTGAGTTGGACAACCCGCAAGGGATTTTTTAGACCACTGCAAGCTGGAGTGTCTGCATGCAGAAGCCTCAGCGTCTCTGGTCAGTGTGTTGGCCGGGAAGTCTCGGTTCCCTCTGTCTTATCTTAGCCAGATGTGATGATTATATACCCATAGGTCTCCCCAGGGGTCCTACCTCGCTGTGTTACTGTGTTGGTCTAAGGATGACGTTGGGCATGAACTTTGTACATAGATTTTGTACAGGAGATGGTAGTCCTGCTGTGCTTCCAAAGAATCCTCATGCATAATGTATGAGATTTCGAACTAGGGAAATATCCGCGTTGTGAATGCAGTGTCGTATCTAGGTAAAAGTCAGTCCCTGTAAACCATGACAAGTGTAATGTAGGGAGAGAATATAGGTGAAGGGTAATGAGATTACCTAGGCCTATATTATGGTACCTATATGGAATATAACAGTCTCCTCCAGGGAACGAAGCTGGTGGAGCTTGCCATTGTACCAGAAAAGAAGGCGAAAGGGGTGGCCCCAAGAATAGGCTATTCCAGAGGAGTGCAGATGGTTGGTCACGGTCCAAAAGTCTTTCCTCTTCTGCAGGGTGCTTGCCACAAGGTCCTAGAAAAGTTGCGGAGAGTGATCTTTAAATTGTAATGTTTGGGTGGAACGGCCGCTTTAAGAATGTCTTCCTTTACCTTGAAGTCATGTACGTAGACCAAAATATCTGCGGGAGGACGGTTAAGCTGGCGGGGGGGGACCCGGACCCACCCAGTGACACTAATCCACCTTAACTACGCTCTCCCCTGACGTGTTCAAAAGAGTGTTAAACAAAGCTTGCACGTACAGATTTACTAATTTGGTCCAGCACCCATCACTGTCATGCACATAATTTCATTTTCAATATCGTTCAGCAAAGCAGGGGAGAGGATGTAGCCTTATGGCTAGAGCGGCCGACCTTGAAGTAAAAAAGGGAACCAACCCCCTTATATTGACTCTATGCTGAACTAGTGTCACAGTCATACTTTAATTGGAACATTGTCAAAATCAGTGCGTCACAAACTCTTTCCCTATATAGGCTTCTCAGCCATTGTTTCACATCATAACTAATCCATTTGGAACTCTATATTTGGTTGAATGCTTATTCTGAATGGATTATATAGGAATTTTTTATGTATAAAAGGCGGGATGGAGCATATTGTATTTAAATTTTATACTAATTTCGAGAAGATTTTTTTAAATGATTTTTTATGCTAGTCCCAATGAGTATTAATCTAGTCTGCTCATGTTTTGTACTTAAACTGTGGGGCGTCATCGGATATATTTTGGTGTTCCTATGTTATAACGCCATATGCCATAACACCAGTTTTACTAGGAGTGTGTTCTTTTGATGAGATGTCGTTGTTGCAATTTTGGATTGCGCTATGCAAAAATAGATAAAAGGGGTGTTTTTATGTCTCGTACTTAAACTGTGGGGTGCCATCAGATATATTTTGGTGTTCCTATGTTACAACATCACATGTCATAACGCCGGTTTTACTGGGAGTGGCTTTTGATCAATTGGCGTTATTGGATTCTTCTTTTGCGCTGTGCAGTAACAGATTAAAGGGGTCTTGGGCAGGCATACTGCATCATTTGAGGGCTTTTGCTTTTTTTTTTTATTAATGGGTGAGAAAGGATCTTTTTACAATAATTTTGGCTTGTGAACATTGTTTGTAGATTCTGGAATTATGGGACTCCACCAACTGTAGTGAAATGCCCATTCTGTGTGCGTTGGATGAAGAGCCTACTTTTGCGTGAACTCCCTTCTCTGACTTATCATTATGTGGACATACTTCAACTTATGAGGTATGAATTCTGAATAATCTTGCTTTTACCACTGATACAATACATCCCCCAAGGGCTATCTCTCATATCTCTCTTAAAACTTTTTTCTATAGGTTAAAACAATACAGGTTTGAAAGAGAGGAACTGTTATACACATTGTGTAGTCAAGATAGGAGAAATTATATCGAATGGTAAGGACCGTTCACACATTGTTTCCGGTATATCCTGCTCCATCCTTCGCTCATAAATATGCATAAAAAATTGTTTAAAAAAATCTTCATGAAATTAGTATAAAATGTAAATATAATACACTCCATCCCGCCTTGTACATAAAAAATGCCTAAATAATCCAACCAAATATAGTATTCCAAACGGATTAGTTATGATGTGAAACAAGGGCTGAGAAGCCTATATAGGGAAAGAATTTGTGATGCACTGATTTTGACAATGTACTAATTAAATTATGACTGTGATATGAGTTCAGCATAGAGTCAATATAAGGAGGTGGGTTCCCTTTTTCACTTTGGTATTTCATTTCACATATGAATATTTGAGGTTTTAAGAATCAGAAAGAAGTCATTGTAGAAGATAGATTATTTGATGTTTGAATTAAATATGTAAGTAAGAAATTATTTTATTGTTTGTAAATATTGTAAATATAATATGTATTTATGTATGTAGTTGCAGCCCTGAAGAGGTCCGAGAGGACGAAACGCGTTGGCTACGTGTTATACCGATTGTGAAGATGAAGAATCAGAAATAAAGGATCATAAAATGAATATGTCTGATTGGCGTTATGTATAATGATAACGATGAATTTCTGATACATCATCTAAATTGCTGCTTTGCTGAACTCTATTGAAAATGAAATTATGTGCATGACATAGTGATGGGTGCTGGACCAAATTAGTTAATCTATATGTTAAAGGGTTGCTTAAACTCAGGAAGGTTAGAGGTATTGAACTTCCAGTTCTGTGCACCATAGATTAGCTCTGACTATCCCTACATATAAGTGCAGTCCCTGTTGCCTCAATTACTGTTAATCAAACTAAGCTTGCATGCACTCCTTCAGGCCTGCTCCTTCTGCGCCGGTAGGGACCGCTCGAATACGAATATTATTCCACCTTGATCTGTTTTCTAGGTCCTCTGCATGTGATTGGAAATCGATATGTTGGTCCTGTAGTCAGATAACTTCTTGTTGGAGCGCAGTGAATTCCTCCTCCCTAGTTTCCTCCAGGGTGTCCACACTCTCACTGACTGTTTCGACACCCCGACGCACTTCTCTCAAGTCTGACAGCAGGTCTGTCTTTACAGTCAGTATGTCCTCACTAAGAGAAGCAAATAAAGACTCCAAGAATTCAAGGATCACTGCGACGTCAGGACCTTCTCCAACGCCGGCCTGCCCCGCGCCCTGTAGATCCCCCGTATTCTTCAGAAGTAGGTCTCGCACAGAGCGCTCCTTTTTCACCTTGGCCCCCGCCATGGTCGCGACTCGGGCAGCACGCTGTGAGTTCAGGGCTAGGACTGGTGGTGAAGATGATTAGACCTCTTGTCTCAGGCACGCCAGACCTCCCCAAGTCACCGTACTAACGTCTTAGCTCCCAAGAAGGCAGCCCAACCGAGCAAAGGCCGCACTTCTCGTTAAATCCAGTGTCCCAGGCATCGTGCAATCCCGGAGGTAGAACTATGTCAGAGACCATGTGCACAGCTGTATCTAGTGGCTTCCAATCATGCACCACATCAGGGTCTCATATAGCTCCAGGCAACAGTCAGCAAGGGAGCAATGAGGGCCATTACCCCCGGGTCCTAAAACAAAGGAATTAGGGCCAGGACGATGAGGCTCCAGATTCAACCTCTAATGAGGCAGTGTCCTACTGTGTGATGTGAAGCCACTGTATCTCCAAGGCCCCAGGCCACCGCAAGGATCTCCAAGGCCTGCTGCGCAAGTGTACCGCCAGCCGTTCACTGGGTCTCTCCCCTCTGGACCCCTCACCATAAACCAGCTGGGCCTCTTCCCCGGCGGTGGTTTCGTGGAAGGCAAATGGGTGCAGTAATCCCAAGGGGGCGCTGTGCTATGGAGGCTGCTCTTGGCCCTACTATAGAAGGAGCGTGGGGCAGCAGGGCATCACACAGGGGTTAGGTTCTCCTTCAGCTGTGCAGTCATTTGCCCGAGACAGTGCACTCCAAGGCCGAAGATCCGATTTTAGGCCAGTTATGTGGTTATAGCGCCAGTCGTGCATCAAACCTTCCTCCTCGTGCCCCTCACTGCAATACACCGCAGCCTCGACCCAAGCGGTGCCTCTTCACAGGGCGGGTAGCCGCTGTTGCTTCGGGGGGGGTGCTATATTAGGGCCACCACTCTGGGCCACGCCACTATTGTCTCCCAAGGCGGCTCAGGTCTCAGCTAGGCTCTCAGCCCCCCGCACTTTCAAATGCCTGGGGCAATGTTCTGGGTATCGCTCACACATACCTCACTCCAGACCCAGCAGCGATCTCGCTGTGCAATCCCCGGCTTCCTCGCACTGGCACCGTTGAATCTCCAGAGATAGTGCAACGGGACAGGGCTTGGTTGTCGTGCCGGGGTGCTGGTATGGGCTCGTACGCTGCAATGCAAGATGGCCGCTCGCGGGAGAAGGAGGATCAGGCTTCGATGTAATATAGTTCCACACTGTCACCGGTGCCCCGCAGCAAGGGGAAACCTCCGGTGCCTCTTTGAAGGAGGTGTGGACGCTGTGTCGATGCTATGGGCCTGGTGGGGATGGAGCTCGAATGAAGCGCGTCCGTTCACTCCGCCATCTTAGCCACGCCCCCAAATGTTTGTTATATTTTGAAAGGGTATTATTTACATTTGCATTTCTAAGCCTGATGTTCAATGTGTAAATACTTATGGTGGAGCCATGGACAAAATTTGGTCCATGTTGTTCAGGTGCATATGGGGAACAGCATTAACCCTGTCATAACCCTTGACCTGCCTGGCCTGATCAGAGACTAAATCATTGATTGCAAAAGAGGATTATGTGAGGGAAGCACTGCAACAACCATCTGCAACTGATTAGATGGGTGGGGCTTTAGTGGCTTCTGGGAGGCTCATGCAACAATAAACTTAGGGGCATAGTTATAAACAAATGTTGGAACGCCGTGTTACGCTAAATTTGGCAACGCTGCGCTTTGACATTTTTAAAATGCAGGGACGCGTCTTATTGACAAGAATATGGCACACACCTGTGTTTCCCCTAGCGCTGGAGCTAAAAAAGCTGCCTAGCCATCAGTGCAGGGACCGTGTTGTCATGTTGCAACAGTGCCTGCGCTGCAAGGATGATTCTTTAGGTCCAGGAAGGGACACCTTTCTGCACATGAATAATCAGTAATGACGATTTGCTTTTTCTATGTGCACTGCAGAATGCAGCACACTTAGAAAGAGCAGAAAACAAGGAGAAATTAATAATTTCTCCTTGTATCGTGATTCTAAGAGCAGGTATTCCCTGGCATTCATTTTTGGCACTGGCTCAGCCTTGTAAATCTGGGGCAGCGTCAAGAAGCGATAGGTGTTGGGGGTGAAGGTCCACTGCAACACCCATTGTACGCTCCTTTGCCGCAGAGGACTGCAGCGTAGGGCATATTAACAAGGTGGTGTTAAGCCAGGTTAAGTGGCTTAGCACCACCTTGTAAATATGTAAATGGCGCTATGCCATCAGAGAGTGAAAAAGGTGACCCTCCTGTGGCAATAGGGGCTTGTAAATATGCCCTTTTTATGCTAGGTGCACTTTGCAATGCGACTACAACCAGCTGACACAGTGCATGGATGAGCCCAAATGGGAGATATGAATCTAGAGTGAGTTGCACCTGAAGGAGTGATATTTACTGTTTTCATGAGTGGGTAGAGGGGATAGCCTTCCAGGCTTCATGAGTGGATGACATTTTAAAGCTTTGCCAGCTATGTTCGGGCACTGGCCATCGGGCACTCTGCATCACTTCGCTCAGATGTGCACTAGAAACAATAATAAAGCCGCCAAAGAACTTTAAACACTGCTGGCGACCCTGAATAAAATGATTGCCCACAATAGAGAATGTAGGGAAGGAGCAGGTCAGAGATGGAAAGACCAGACAACACTTGCTGAGAAGACCAATCTTGACAAAGTCCTTGAAGCTATTACACATCTCGTGAGGCTTTCAAGTCCAAAATCAACACCATCGTAATAGGCTTAGGTCTCCTGTGTGATGACCAGGGAAAGTCAGCATAAAAATTGCAAATGAATGGAACAAGGCTGGATGGAGTGTTCCCTAGATTTGACCCCCTGGACAAGAAGGTGATCCACTTAATGGGCAAATTGCCCACTTTAAAAAAGATGCAAAGGATCACAGCAGGGAAACAATATCAGTATCATTGGATTGCCAGAAGGAGAGGAGGGAATGGACATGGTTAAGTTCTTAGAGTCCTGGCTGATCAAGTTGGTGAGACCACAAGCACTGTCTAAATGCTTTACCCTGGACAGGACACACTGAGTGCCCGCTAGGATACTTCTGTTGTGAGTGCTGCCCCGACCTGTAGTTGCTTTCCTCTTACATTACAGTAATCCTGATGTGTTGCTTCACAAAGCTAGGAAAGCTGACCATTTTGCGATAAGGAACCAAAAGGTAGCAATCTTTCTGGATTAGACAGTAGCAGTGCACAAGATGAGAACGTCCTTCATGGCGATCAAAAGGGGCCTGAAGGATGAGGGAATGCAATATATGCTTCTTTATCCTGCAAGACGGAAAGTTATGCTGGAGGCAAAATCCTCCTTTTTAGTAGAAACCACTGAGACATGGGTATTGGATAGATGCGCATAAAACTAAAAGGGGCATAGAACATGGAGGACCAGATACTGCACTGAAATGAAGGTGCTCCCCACAGGATCACCATGGAGGTGCCAGGAAACCAATGAAAGAGCTGGCGAGGGAGAGAAAGGCAACAGCCCTAGAGGCGTGACTTTGTTGGCCTAGCAGGACAAAAACTGGGTGGTCGAGGCCACAACCCCCTGAGGCATCAGGTGAAGAATCTGAACTTGGCATGCTAATGTTAGAGGAAGGCACATCACTTCTCTTCACTCATAGAATGGTGCACAATTTGTAGAACGTGAGAATGATGTCAACTGATTTCTACTATGCTAAGGGGGAATCAGTTCTCCTTTTCTATTTCAGGTTGGGCCAGATTGGAGGTAAAGTGTATATCTTTCACTGACGTAACTTAGCTACCACCAACTCTTCTTATTATTTTAGCGAGGATTAGCAAAAGGCATAGAATCTTGAGAAGTTGTGTTATTGGGCAGATGGCCGGTAGATGGGGTGTTGGGGATTGTTGCAGTTACATTATGTTCCAACCACTGACAGCGGGTATGAATAATTGCTTGAATCGTGAACTGACGTCATCATGTGTTTGCTTACACAGGAATGAGAATGATGCCCCCAATGTATGGGAGTGGTGAGGGTTGAGAAACACAACCCTCATCATGACAAGTACACCCTAATAACATGAAGTGTTAAAGGCATGGGGTCTACAGTCAAGTGCTGCAAAGTTCATGCAATCCTCTGAAGCAGTGATGTGCATGTGGTGTTTTTACAGGAGACAAACTTAACGAAAATAGAAGTTGCAAAACTTAATTGTAGATAGACGCATCAGATTAACGTGAAAGGATAGTCCTCCTTCACGAGTAGGGTGTAGTGTGGAGTCTCCCAGAAGCGCCATTTGTGGCCACCTCCTCAGAGGTGGACAATGAGGGAAGATATGTACTGGTCAATTCCAAATTTAACAGGAAGAACTTTAGTCAGGGCAGGGTGTATGCCCCTAATGTTGACCAAATGCATTTTTTGACAGACTGTTGATGAAATGATCAACTAAATTAGACTCCCCTGTGGAACTGGGGATGGGAAGATAAACTTCATTGGAACGGTCTTACCCATCGCTGACGACCGCATCAGCAGCAAGATTAGCCCAAGCATTCATGAAATGGATGCATGATTGACAACTCATGGACTTGTGGCGCAGAGAACATACAGAGGAAAGAAAATATTCTTTCTGCTTGATACCATATAACCTACATGTTCACCTCAATAGATAAAAGGCATTTAGGGATGCCTCCTTCATGTTCAATCTGTATGAATACAACTGCACAAGCCAGAACAGGTTGGAGAATATCACCTGCATAAGAAATCTTTAGAGGGATAAGACGGTGGTCCCCCCTCTCCTTGATGCTGATTGCATTGACGATAGAACCCTTTGGCGTGGTAGTCCGAAAGGAGCATGTGGCAAGTGTGGTACCCTGAGGGATGGGGTACACACAATATCATTATACGGGGGCGACATGTTGATTTATTTAAAACATGGAGTCACAGATCTGGGGCTTACGTAACCCTGCTTTAGGAATTTGGACAGCTATATGGTCTCTGCACTAATTGGGAAAAGACGTACGAGTTACCAATCCATGTTGATAATGTAGAAAAGCCAGAAGCATAGAACGGATAAAAAGAGTGGTGCCCTCACTCTTTTCGGTATTTAGTGAGAGTCTACCTACCACAGGGTCACACACATACTAGAAGGCAACCCTGGGACAGTGATAAGAGCATTAAAATGCAACTCCCGGAAAACTCTGCCGATCTCGTGATGGGCCACATAGCGTTGTCAAAGATTATATTATTTTGTCAACTTGCCAATATGAATTGGCCCCAATGGATTAAAGAATTAGAAATCACCCTGTGGGATTTTATCTGGGAGTGCAAAATGTCATATGGTGAAGCTGGGTGAAACCGGAAATAATGAAGCGATATAAAGATATTTGTGCTCGTTATGCCTGCTTCAGGGAGGTGTAGCATGTTGACACATTCCCAGGTCCACCAGTCTTTGTAGATCTGGGAAAGGGCCAAAATCCTAGGGTGGATGCATGGGAACGCCTTCCGCAGGCAAAGTAACACAAAGCTATGCGCTGCCTTATGAAACTTTGGGACTCATTTATGAGACTCCTTGCGCCTCCGGAACGTCACTTTTTGTGACGTTCCGTGGGGCAGAAGCCTGCGTGATATCTATCAGACAGCACTAAGCCACTTTTTTTGGCTTAATGCTGCCTGATAAATATCGTTCCGTTAAAGGCAGTTTTCTGCATTAAAGTGGCATGCAGTGGGTGTTGCTGGGGGCGTTCCCAGCAACATCCATGGCCTTTTGACACTGCCCCAGATTTACGAGAAATCGTAAATCTGAGGCAGCGCCAAAAGCTTACGCCTCCCCAGGGGAGTCGTAAGGGAGGCACTACGAGGACAAATATCTTTATTTCTCCTCGTTTTTCCTCTTTCTATGTGTGTTGCCTTCTGCAGCACACAGAGAAAGAGGAAAAAGCCTCTTCGGATTATTTTTGTACAGAAAGGTTTCCCTTCCTGTACAAAAATAATCATCCCCGCAACGCAGGCACCCTTGCACCATGGTGCAAAGGTGCCTGCGTTGGCGCACGGCCGCCCATTTTGCGCCGGCGCAGGGGTAAAGGACAGGAATGCGATGCATCTTATAGATACAGGGGCAGATTTACAAGAAAGTGACGCATCTCTATAGATGCGTCACTTTCCCTGCGCCACCACTGATGCGCACGGATGGGCAGATGCGTGTCGCATCCCCCGACGGAAAGGCGGCGCATTGCTGGAGTCACGTCGCAAGCGCGACGTGGCTCCAGCAAGGCTCGGGGGTGCCCTATGCCTAACATGCTGCGTCAATCCTTACTCCTGCTTCAAGCAGGCGCAGGGTTTTGACGCAGCATGGGCGTAAAAGTGACTCAGTGAAATCTTGTAGATTTCACTGCGTCACTTTTACGAGACGTACCTGCGAGGGAACGCCCACCCTGCGCCGGAACGCCCACATGAAACCTGACGCAGGTTTCATGTGGCGCAGGGGTTTACAACGTGACGCATCTCCCTAGATGCGTCACGTTGTAAATAATGCGCAACGTGGCGCATGGTTTGTGTCGCCGCTGCGTCACAAAAGTGACGCAACGGCGGCGCAAAAGTGGCGCAAGGGGCTTGTAAATATGCCCCACAGTGCATTCCTGCCCTTTTCTTTTGCCGTAGGGCAGTGCAGCAGGAAGGCCTGCTGCTCTGCCTTACCGCAAAATCTCATAAATGAGGTCCTTTGTATTTATTAAACCATGCGAATCCACGGGAAGTGGTTTTGCGTCGCTTAGTAAATGCCAATATGAATTTTACGTCATGCAGCGCTACAAAAGTGACGAAACCACGATGCAACACATTAGTAAAAGTACCCACGGATCCATATCAGAATTCGAGCTCTTTCCTCTCTGACATGACCCTCTGTGTGAGTCTCCCAACACTCATTGCTTCGAGTCATCAGAGACATGCTGCAGTCCCTGGCCAGAGGGAAGGAATCTTCTCGAATTCATCTGTGCACCAGGGAGGCATTCTCTGCAGTCCAATCAGCAAAATGCTCCAAAGGTTTTTCCTGAGAATGTTCTCCTGTGTGGATCTTGTCATTATTAGGGTCCCACAAGGGGGCTCCCCATGGACCCCACAGTCAATATACAGCCCACACCAGAGCTGGTCCTGATGCTGGGAGAGGAGAGTTTGGCAGGTGGTGGCATCTGTAGCGCCTTGACTCTGACATCTGACTCACCAAGCACTGACTGGACTTCAGGTAAGTGTTGGGTGTTACAGACGCAGTTAAGACAAGGGGCACCACTGAACATGAGCCCAAGAAGTCTCACCTCAGACACCCTGCATCCTATCTGCTGTAAAGTACTGCTGGGGGGGGGCTGAGCCCACCGTGCGGACCCTTCTGTGCACAAGAGATGTATTTTACTCGGTGACTGACGGGTTGTAAAATATCACGACAGGGTCACTAGTGATAATGTGTGAGGGGGAGGTGACTGTGACGAGCATCCTCAGCCAGCAGCCCCCCCACATCACACAGCACCCCCAGAGTCACCAACCGACCCATGATCCAGACATCAGACGCAACATTCATCCATCCATTCAATGCCCTGTCACCAAGTGCTGCGTCCTTTCAAGGGAGGGGCTGGAATTTGTCTCCTGTCATAACACGTCGGCTTTATTTTAATCACGAATATTAGTGAGTATTCGAGATACAAAAGCCGTTTAATGCTTCACACTCTGGTATTAGATTTTAGGGCTGCAAGTCACACACACACACTTGACTCGAAACATTTCAAAGTCTATTGTCAGAATTTATTTAATATTTCGCAGCTGGTGCGCGAGGACTAGCATCAAAACACACCTGATTCTTTCATCTCAGCCTCAACCATAGACCTGCTAATGAGTGACAAATGAACCTCTCCGGATCGAGGGGAAAAACCAGTGCAGAAGAGACAAAAATCAAATCATTTAAAGGAATACATTGTACCTTTGTATTGAAGGGTCTGCAAGGAAGAAACGACACATTTGACAAGCACAAAGTGATAACGCCGATTCTTATCTAATTATCTATAAGAACCTTCTGGTCGCCAAGATCTTTTTACCTGTTGAATAGTGTAAAGGAGAGAATCTCATCAGGTTAGATATCAGCATTCATGTTTGTCTGAAAGGACCACTGACTCCGAATTCAAGTTTGAGAATTTATTATCGCCAAAAATAACTGAACGTGCAAGCACCTCAACACGAGGTTAAAGAAATAAATGGGCACTAATACAAATAATAACCTACGCAGGAATCTCATCCGACTCAGGATAAGGAGAATAGAAAGTTCTAGAAGGATCAACCAGACTATGATTGCTCCAATTTCTAAGTTGCTCTTCATTGGACTAATCAAGCTTACAATCAATTGCTGTCCCTACTCTAACGCTAAGTGACATCCCTGCATAACGAATTCAAAGGCAAGAGTGGATAAAAGGTGTCAGCTGTGAAGACTTCCTAAGAAGTGCAATCACATAATACCTAAGCTCAGCTCTGTCCTTCTCTCTGGTCTCCCCTACCTCTTCTCTGGCCTCCTCCCTCAGGGCGCTATCCCTAATACAAAACCACAATACAATTGTACACGCCTTTGTCACGCCTCCTTGGCCAGGTCTTCTTTCTTGTACTTTTCCATCGAAACGGTTACTTCATCTTGGACGGTTGCGATGACCTTGAGTCCCAGGCACCTTCTCCGCTGAAAGTATCATCCCTACATTCCGTTTCACTCCCGTACCATGCCTCCCCTCTCTCTAGCTTTCGAAAACAAAGAGTTAGTCTTACTAACGAGACATGTGTCCTTGCACCTGCAACGAAAGATACTTTCAACAGAAACCTTCTACTGTGCAAATTAAATCTACCGTTTGTGCCCAGAGAGCCTTACCAAGAGAAACTTTTCTCGGCCTACAAAATAAGCTAACATAAAATGTATATACCAGGCCTTCCCTAAGCATATATGTAGTCAGGCCTTTACATATAACTTTTAAACACACACCTTACATTTCCCTATAAGCATTTTCATTATGATTCATATGCAACCAATGAATTACATGTGCAACTTTAATATGGTGCACGTTTAAACTACTGCAATTACATTACACACACAAACTAATTCCTCTATGCATTACGTTCACATAATTCAATAAGCATTACATTACATCATTATCCTAACACCATTATACTGCTGAGTTCACTTTGTCTCAGTGAACTATTCATTCTTTACTAACATGCATGAGTATACAATGGGATATAAACGAATATATGTCTGAATACACATGGGTGCGGCCTATCAGTGATTATGATGCACCCCTACAATTCACAAGAACATTTCGCTCCATCAGTTCCCCCCTTTGATGACTCCTGTCATCATTTTTCATTCTACTCCCTCGGAGAAGGAACCGACCTAAGCAGAACTTGTTGCCATCTTCCCTGATCTAAAATTCTCCATGCTCTTGAGCCTTTGATACTGACTATCCTGCAGTCTTGCCAACCTCATGTCATTTTCCCTCAAAGCTCTCTTGACTCTGCCTGCTCGATACCACTTGTAGGCCTTGATCATAATCCACAAGCCAGCCACACAAACCACCAAAATAAGGAGTGGTCTCAGGAAGTACCCAAGGAATCCCTTTCCTAGGTTCGCAAACCAACCTCCCACTTGACCAAAACCCTTTCCGACCTTTTCCCAGGCCCCTTTTTCGGTCAAATCCGCTATCTTTGTGTGGATCATAGTGATGTTACTTATATATTTCTCCAGATCCTTGCTTCGGTCTGGTATATAAGTGCAGCACTCTTGAACCTTTAACATTTTACAGACTCCGCCCTCTTTTGCCAATAGGACATCCAAAGCAAGGCGATTCTGCAAAACCATTCCCCTTATCGACAACATCTCTCCTTCCACCAACACCAACGACTTCGCTGTGTTCATCGAAAATTCATCCACCACAGTCGCTAACCTCCGGATCTTCACATCATTCAAGACTACTCCTAGACTAGGTATCATAGCTCCAAAGATATCCCCCACAACGATTCCTGCACTTGCGGCTCTTCTCGTTCTTGAATGCTCTCCACCCTCCAGAAGATTTAAGTCTTCTGTATGGTAAATCTTTGGAAATATTATTGACAAATAACATGTTCCATACCAATTTGCAGGCAACCTCACATAAGCATTCTTCCCACATACATAATACACCGTTGGTATCACTTGTACAGGACCTTGGAGAAAATCTTTTGCCACATCTGCCATGGTGAAAAAGTGATCACAAGTACTTTGTCCTACTGGAACCTTTTCGTAGTAAGTCTGATAACGCCTTATACACAACTTACCCCTCTGCTCCTTATCTAACGCTATAGGACCATAGCTTCCCCTGGTCTTATGCAACCGTTCTTCCTCTGTCCAATCTGTCCTGTGATGTCCCATATCTCGGGATTCAGTCAGCTTTCTATACCTATCTTCAACCTGATCTACAAACTTTCTCTCTACATCTGACATCAAACAAGTCAGATTGTTTCTGTGTGCGAATGCTGTATCCAATGCCAAACTCGGTATGAAGTACTTCCTCAGTCTGTCTTCGGTCTTATAATAGTCATACTTATTCAAATGCTTGTAAGCTGGGACTTCAGGAAGCACTGCATCGAAATTGGAAAAGAAATACTCGAACTGATCTCTCTCATAAAACAAACTAAGCAAAAGACTACATGAAATACCATAAGTCAGTGGAAGATGATGATACCTAATACCCTCATCCACCGAAGTAGGCAACTGCATACACACATAACAATCTTTCGCATCCATCACGTCAACATACTCATACAACAACTTAGCATATGCATTTAACTTAAAATCACCTTTAGATAAATCTACATGCAATCTACGACTTTCTTCTAATAGCAAAGCTCTATCAGCTGCCCTGTC
Source organism: Calotriton arnoldi (assembly GCA_963921515.1). NCBI lineage: Eukaryota > Metazoa > Chordata > Amphibia > Caudata > Salamandridae > Calotriton > Calotriton arnoldi. The sequence continues at coordinate 1,257,331 of CAWUFW010000323.1, read as the reverse complement.
TACCCCCTTCTGGCTAGGTGTGATAGGTGTCGGTGTCCCTGTCACTGCCTCTACTTCTGGCTCATGCGAACCAGTATATGAGACTACAACTACTATGATTATAGAAATTATCACACTACTAATAAGAATGCCTACAATCCACTTTGATCTACGATTGGGATCTCCCGGCTCCATGATTTCGAAAGTTCTCAAAAGTCTTGGTTATCGCAAAGAACTCTGAAAAAGTCTCTGTCCTTTATTTGTGACTTGCTTAACCAGCTCGAGCAACCATGAAATCTCCGGGCTTTCCCTTTCCGATCACAACTTATTTACACAGTCCAGAAAAAGACTTCCCTAGTTTTCGTTCCTCTTCTTGTGGAAAGTCCCTAAGTTTATTCTTCTTCCACTCGGACCTAGGTTATCTTCTTCTTTTAGACTTTTATTTACAGTTCATAACTGATCCACAATGAGATCCTCATTGAGCGAGACCAGAACGTGATACAAAAGTTCGAGACGCAAAATCAGCACTTCATGTGAAAACGGCTCAACTCCAAAAGGCGGGAATTCGAGTCGATGCAAAAGCAAGTTTCGGACTTCACTCAGAAGCGGGGGATTCGGAACCGTGAGTGTCAGTGTTCCTTCTATCTCGAGCCCTGGCATCCGCAGCACCACCTTCACCACCACATTCGGGCTCCGACAGACCACTTGCACTGACCTCAGCCTTCCCGTACTCACCACCCCCTGCATCAAACACAGTGTAAGTCCACTCAGGGGTAGAGTATCTGCGACAAGGCACTCTTGTTCTCTTTGACCTTCGCCGACTGTCTTGTGCTTGGTCCTCGTCACTTGCTTCCGTTTCAGATACTTCAGACACTGGAGCAAGGTCTCTCTCAGGTGCTAACCTCAAGTTCAGTCGCCTCTGTCTCTCAGGCCAACTTTCTGCACTCCTGTTCGTTCGTCTGCCTTCCCCTTCTATACCCAGTGCACTACTTCCTCTTTCTGCTGCATTTGACTCTTCTCCGCCCACTGCACCGTCTCCTTCTTCGGTGTCTGAGTCAGGGTTCGAATTGTGGAAACCCCCTTCAGCTTGCTCTAGTGCACCACCAGCTGTGTCAGCGACCCTTACAGCTTGACTTGTCCTCTCATGTGGCCCTGCCACATCAGCTGGATTTTCATTTACGAGAGGAGCTGTTTCTTCCAAGGGTGCTGGAACTCTGCGGGTATGGGAAGCATGCACCCAGTTCGGCAATCCTCCACACTTTACTGCTGTGTTCGTGATAAGTATCACCTGATACGGGCCACGCCAACGGGCATCCAAGCAACTCTTCCTCACGTGCTTCCGGACGAGCACCCAGTCACCGGGACACAAGTCGTGGCACAAATCACTCGAGGCTGGAACCACTGCTGCTTGCACCTGCTGGGATACAGAACGGACCACATCAGAGAGTCCTTTACAATAATCGAGAATCAAATCATCAGTGATGCTTATCAAGGCTGTAGCTGGTACTGCTGGCAGTCTCATTGCCCTCCCCATTAATATTTCATGGGGGGACAACCCGGTCTTTCTGTCTGGGACACTTCGCATGCTCATTAGCACCAGTGGCAAGGCGTCGGGCCATTTCAGGGATGTCGAAGAACACATTTTTGCCATCCGGGCTTTCAAAGTTCCATTAACTTGTTCCACCATCCCAGAAGCCTCCGGTCTGTAGCTACAGTGGAGTCTCTGGTCAATGTTCAATGCTGCACAAAGTAACTTCATGATTTCGCTATGGAAGTGCCCTCCTCTATCTGATTCCAAAGAGGTCGGGATCCCGAATCTAGGGATAAGCTCCCTCAACAATAATTTAGCCACTGTCAGAGTGTCACACCTGCGTGTGGGGTAAGCCTCCACCCACCGTGAGAATACACATACTATCACTAGAATGTACCTCAATCCATTGCACCTAGGCATCTCCACGAAATCCAACTGTAGTCTATTGAAGGGCCCTCCCGACCTTCCAATGTGACTCAACGTGACTACCGTTCTCTTTCCAGCATTCATCTGCTGACACGTAACACACCTCTGACATACCGTTTCTGCCATTGCTCGGAACCGTGGGTTATACCACGTCTGTCTGAACACTCTCATCATTGCATCTCTACCCAGGTGTGCCTGTCTATGTATCAATCTAGCCATCGGACTCAGCAATTCTTCCGGCAACACAGCTCTCCCATCGTTGGATACCCACACATCCACGTCTCCTTTCTCACACCCAGCTTTGATCCATCCCTCTCTCTCCTGGTTAGAAACTTCATCCTGCAATCGCTTAAGCTCTTCCCAAGTGTCTGCCATGGTCAACATTATGCTGAGATCGGTTCCCTCTTGGCTCTCTTCTATCTCTCTTCCTGTGAATATGCATCCTTGTTCTGCACAGAAGCGGGCGACTTCGTCCGCATAGTTATTACCCAAGGATACAAAGTCCTCCCCCTTCCCATGGGCTGAACACTTTACCACAGCAATTTCTTTCGGATGCTGTAATGCTTCTAACAATTGTCTTACATATTCTCCATTACGAATGGGTGAGCCAGATGATGTCAAAAATCCCCTCTGAGACCCTAACTGCCCGAAGTCATGCACCACGCCAAACCCATATTGGCTGTCTGTGTAAATCGTGACTCGAATTCGATCAGCGGCCAAACAGGCACGGGTCAAGGCAATGATCTCAGCTACCTGCGCGGAGCGTACTCCTTCTAGGCAAGCAGCCTCGACCACTCCTGAAATGGTACATACAGCAAACGCTGCTCTCAATTGCCCCACACTGTCTCTTAAGCATGAACCATCGACAAAGAAAATTTCATCTGGGTCAGCCAATGGCTCATCGACAATGTCAGGTCTCGGTTTGGTGCAAAGTTCGGTCACATCGAGACAATCATGGTCCGCACAATCTTCATCATCCGTGCTCGGTGTAGGCATCAATGTCGCAGGGTTCAAGACAGAGCACCTTTTCAGAGTCACATTCTCTGCGGCAAGTATGACTTGCTCGTACCTTGTTAACCTATTGTTCGTTAGGTGCTGGGTCTTGGTCCTGGTCATCAATAACTCAACCGAATGTGGCACATGTACAGTCAATGGATGTCCCATTACAATGCTTTCACATCTTTCAATGCTGACACCTGTTGCAGCAACGGATCTTAGACATCCGGGCAACGCAGAAGCTACAGGGTCTAAAGTAGCTGAAAAGTAGGCGACTGGTCTACGGACACCTCCATGGTTCTGAGCTAACACTGCTAATGCACATCCTTCCCTTTCGTAACAAAACAATGAAAAGGCCTTGTTGTAATCAGGCATTCCCAATGCCGGAGCCCTGCACAAATCCTCTCTCAGTTTCAGGAATGATATCAGGCACTCCTCATCCCATGGTACCGGATCACTCACATCCTTGTGCGTAAGCCTCTGCAGAGGCTTTGCTCTCAAGGAGAAACTAGGAATCCACTGTCGACAATAGCCAACCATTCCTAGAAACATCCTAACTTCTCTCTGTGTCGTGGGTACTGCCATGCTCATTATTGCCTCAATTCGATCTGGTGACACCTTCCTCTTGCCTTTTTCTAATCTGTGTCCCAAGTACTGTACTTCCTTCAAACAGTACTGCAGCTTGTTCGGGGACACCTTATGTCCGTTCTCTGCTAAGTGGTTCAACAGTGCTACAGTGTCAATTCTGCAAGCATCTTCTGTTTCTGAGGCAATGAGCAAGTCATCTATGTATTGCACGAGAACTGAGTTCTGCGGCAACACGAGACTCTCAAGGTTCTTCTTCAGGATCTGGTTAAAGATCGATGGACTTTCCGTATACCCTTGAGGGATACGACACCATGTTAACACGCGATTTTCTAGCCTGAACGCAAAAAGAAATTGGCTTTCCTCGTGGAGCGGTATCGAAAAGAAGGCTTGACACAAATCGATAACCGTAAACCACTCGGCTTCACATGGGATCTGGAACAGTATTACTGAAGGATTCGGTACCACTGGACAACAAGGGACAACTATCGTGTTGACCTTTCGCAGGTCTTGCACAATCCTGTACTTCCCGCTCGGTTTCTGTAGTCCCATTATGGGCGAATTACAGGGACTACCTCTGATCTCTTTTAAAATACCCTTCTCAATGAAAGTCTCGATCACAGGTTTTATTCCTGCAATCGTTTCTGTCGACAGGTTGTATTGAGGTGTTCTTGGGAAATCAACATTCTGTTTCACCTCAATCCGCACTGGTTCAACCCCTCTGATTAGACCTATTTCGTCTCCTGCAAAATCCCACACCACAGACGACACTGCGTCTCTCAGATCAGGTGGAAGTTCTTCCACCGTCACCATTGGGTACAGATCTATACACAGATGCTGATTGGCAATCTTAAAGTCAGCATCGTCATCTCTCGTCTGGACCTCCACTCCCCGTGGTGTACAGTAAATCGTGCAGTTCAACTTGCACAACAGATCTCTCCTTAAAAGGCAAACTGGACTCGTATCACACACTACAAACTGATGTCTAGTTTGGAAGGAACCTATCTTTACTAGGATCGGTTCTGTCAATGGGCTGCTTATCTTCTTGTTCGCTACTCCAACAACCTGGATTGATTGTCCCGAGAGGGGTAGGTTAGGGACTACTGCAGATCTTACAGTAGACCGGGTAGCTCCAGTATCAACCAGAAGTGTTGCAGGATTGCCCTCAATCTCTGCCTCCACAAAAGGTCCTCTCTGGTCTACCTCCAAGACCGCTCCAAGTGTGCAGTCTTCCTCCCCTCTCAGGCACCGTCAGGATAAAGGGTCTGAGCTATCCTCATCATAACCTTCGAACAGGGGCATCTGTTGGTACGTTCGTGTTCCTTGTGAAATCCTTGGAGCTTGGGGAATCTGAGCGTGAGAATTGTAAACCCCCCCTTTCATCGTCCTAGGTCTCGTTATTGTGTTAACTACCTCCTGCGCGGGTGCCTGAGCCCCCTCTTCCTCTTCCTGCACCTGATTTGCTGGGTTCAAAGGACACTCGCGTTTCCAATGTCCGACCTGGCGACAAAGATGACACGCAGTGGTCTTCTTTAGTGTGGCCAAGTCCACTCCTGTCTTGGGGTCTACTGGTTTTCCCTTCCCCTGTCCCTGCCCATTCTGATTTCCCTGGAAATTTCCTTGCTTTCTCCCTAAGGTCCCTCCACTAGGCTGACTCTGTGCTGTCTGCATCTGAACAAGCATTAATTTGTCTTTTAGCTTTCGATGTTTCGAATCCACCTCATCACTACAGTATCTCGCATACCGCAGAATTTCATCTAGTGGCTTGTTCTGCCAGCAGATCAAATGGTACTGTATCATGAGGCTGATTTCCATCCTCAGACCCAGTACAAACTTTGAGACAAACTGTCCCATATCCTTGGGGTCCAAGATATCTAACCCACTATACTGTTTAAAAGCTTGCAGAAGTCTTTCATAATATTCATGCACCGTTTCTTTGGGTTCCTGTACAGTCCGATCTATCTTAACCCAATCTATATCTTGAGGTGAAATCTTCAGTTTCAACCATGTAATCACCTGCTCATACTTTTTCATGACTAGTGGTGAGGGACCATTTGTAACCGCCTCTCTCTCTGGTTCTGAAGTCGGCCACTCAATAGCGACTTTACAAGCTGTCCACAAATCTCCTGGTACCACTATGTCAAACAAAGTGTTCAAATCAATCCACAATACTTTTGAAATTTTCACAAACCGCTCAACCTGTTTGTACCACTCAACTGTTTTTTCCCTCAGCCGAGGAAAATCATTAGTAAATGCAGCCAAATCACCTCTATTCCACGGCACATGCACGTACCCTCCATTCTGTACTTCTCGTAAAGGAAAATTTCCAACACCCGTCGCCCCCCCTCCTGGCGGCGGCGTTTCCCCTTCTGCTCTCTTTACTAGTTTCTTCTTGGACCACCTTTCTTCCCATTTGTCCAACAAAATCCATATTCTCATTCCTATAATCAGGTCTCTGGTGTGTGTCCTTAATCCTGTGATTCTTTTCTCCTCCAGCTCCTGATCACTGTAATGCAATCTATGTGGTCCCTGCAACGCTTTAGTTTTGTTCAGGTCCACTTCATATCTTTTGGCCAATTCCTTCAATCTATCATGTGCCATTCTAGCTTTTCGAGTCACATCTTTTGCTACAAACAGCAGCTCATCTGATCCATAAATTTCTATCCTTTCCAAAGGCAGACCCCCACTGATCATTTCGTCTACCTCTGCTTTCAGCCTCACTACGTCTAGCAACCTTGCCTGCACTGCACTCCTCAGTACGTCTCGACAACCCGAGCCATCTCGCTCGTCACAGTCACTATTCTGTCCTTGTGATCTATTCCCTTCCATCATATTCCTGGAACTTGGTCTGTCTTCCGAGACATTTTGTGCCCTATCTCTTTGCATCCTATCCTCTTGGTTCGTTACTGTTGGTGTCCACTCCCTCAAAGCTGACTTAGATTCCCGTAAAGACCTCGGTCTTTCTGGTCTCTCCTCTTCTCGCCTAAAGGAAGAGTCCGCAGTAGCCGGTAACGGCGTACTTGTCTCCATTGGTCTTGGGAAATGAACCACTCTTACTCCAAACCCATTCCCACTCTCACTGTTTCCTTCTTCCCTTCTCATCGGTACGGAGCTCCCTTCCCTCACTCGGTCTGGGTCATATACCGGTACTATAGGGCCAATGGTAACCGGTACTGTCAAGGAGTCCGGTAATCTTGTGTTCCCCGCAGGAGGCTGTGTTATCATAGACGCCGTTGCCCCCTCCGTTCCTGTGGAAATCCTTCCCACTACTCTCATGCTAGTCTGGTTCTGGCTCTCATCAACTATTGCCACTGCTGGGGTCGTCTTTCCCTCTTCTGAATCTGGATTAAATGGTGGTGGCCTCTCCGCCAACATCCTATCCAACAAGCTGTCATCTAGATCACTGTCGTCCTCATCGATTCTTATTATTTTCCCATTTTGTACTAACAATGGGTACAACTTATCTCCTTCGATCGTGTCCGCTCTCCACCTTTTCTCCAATGCATCCCACCTTGCATCTTGGAATGCCCTGACCGATTTCTTCACCCTTTCTGGACACCTGTCCTTCTTCCTATCATACGCTGCTCTTATCCACGCATGTAGTGCCTCAAACTGTGTCGGTCTAGGTAGTGGTCGTAATGAAGCCATTACACTCTTTAGCTGGTACAGCACTTCTAACCTGAAAGTACCATATCGAGGGAACGACAATTCTCCTTCTGCTTCTGTCATTTTATGCCAATTCTCAAGCCAAATTATGGTATGCAATCCTACATTCTTTGCCATATAATGTGCTGGTGTATCCTCAGGAGGAGCTTCCTCTCCCTCCCGAACAACCACATGTCTATCTCCTCTACAAAGTTCCCGTAAAGCTTTAAAACATTTCATGATGAATCAACTTTGTATTTGCACTCAAAATGTCCGCTTTTACTTCCTGATTTCAATCCTCCAATACCAGCGCGGCTCACACCAACCGGCCTATCGCAGCGCGGCACTTGTCTGACGTCACTTTTCCTCCGCTCGCAGCAGTTCCCCTCCTTTCTAATTCACTTGTTCTCACTCGCATCTGTCCCAATCATACTCTGAAATAATGTCCGTCCTACCGAACAATTACCTCTCTGACCGTCAGTCTTACCAATGACCGATCAGCCTCTTGAGCTTGTTGACCTCAATCTGGCAATCGTCTGTCCGCGAAACGACCGGACAATCGCCTTTAACACACTCGATAGGATTCAATCACTCGATGTTCTGCACACAATAACCTACGACCTGCGTTGGTTATTCACACACTCACTCATGTGTTCCCTATCTTCAGTGGGTCTGTCAATGACGTCTCGTGACCCCCACAACCTCTGGTCAACGTTCTCACTCTGGGTGTATTCTACACCACAATAAATCTCCCGGTCCCGCGCGCGCTCACGGTCCGTTTCTCAGTCACACAATTTTCGTTCCAACTCCGCAAGACATCACACAACAATAAAACACCGCAATCTACCAAACATCACTCTTTTCATACTCACTCTACTACGAACGGGTACTTCCGCCGCACCGGCACTCTCCGTCAGTTTTCCACGACCTCCGACATCCTTCTCCCGCGGTCCTCTGGATCTGCTTCACTCGGGCTCTATGGGGCAACTTAATCTCCTATCTTGCTCTAGATCTCCCCTTACCATCAAAGGTAACCATCCTACTCTGCTACCAACTGATAACGCCGATTCTTATCTAATTATCTATAAGAACCTTCTGGTCGCCAAGATCTTTTTACCTGTTGAATAGTGTAAAGGAGAGAATCTCATCAGGTTAGATATCAGCATTCATTTTTGTCTGAAAGGACCACTGACTCCGAATTCAAGTTTGAGAATTTATTATCGCCAAAAATAACTGAACGTGCAAGCACCTCAACACGAGGTTAAAGAAATAAATGGGCACTAATACAAATAATAATCTACGCAAGAATCTCATCCGACTCAGGATAAGGAGAATAGAAAGTTCTAGAAGGATCAACCAGACTATGATTGCTCCAATTTCTAAGTTGCTCTTCATTGGACTAAACAAGCTTACAATCAATTGCTGTCCCTACTCTAACACTAAGTGACATCCCTGCATAACGATTTCCCAGGCAAGAAAGAATAAAAGGTGTCAGCTGCGAGGACTTCCTAAGAAGTGCAATCACATAATACCTAAGCTCAGCTCTGTCCTTCTCTCAGGTCGCCCCTACCTCTTCTCTGGCCTCCTCCCTCAGGGCACTATCCCTAATACAAAACCACACTACAATTGTACACGCCTTTATCACGCCTCCTTGGCCAGGTCTTCTTTCTTGTGCTTTTCCATTGAAACGGTGACTTCATCCTGGACGGTTGCGTTGACCTTGAGTCCCAGGCACCTTCTCCGCTGAAAGTATCATCCCTACATTCCGTTTCACTCCCCGTACCATGCCTCCCCTCTCTCTAGCTTTTGAAAACAAAGAGTTAGTCTTACTAACGAGACATGTGTCCTTGCACCTGCAACAAAAGATACTTTCAACAGAAACCTTCTACTGTGCAAATTAAATCTACCGTTTGTGCCCAGAGAGCCTTACCAAGAGAAACTTTTCTCGGCCTACAAAATAAGCTAACATAAAATGTATATACCAGGCCTTCCCTAAGCATATATGTAGTCAGGCCTTTACATATAACTTTTAAACACACACACCTTACATTTCCCTATAAGCATTTTCATTATGATTCATATGCAACCAATGAATTACATGTGCAACTTTAATATGGTGCACGTTTAAACTACTGCAATTACATTACACACACGAACTAATTCCTCTATGCATTACGTTCACATAATTCAATAAGCATTACATTACATCATTATCCTAACACCATTATACTGCTAAGTTCACTTTGTCTCAGTGAACTATTCATTCTTTACTAACATGCATGAGTATACAATGGGATATAAACGAATATATGTCTGAATACACATGGGTGCGGCCTATCAGTGATTATGATGCACCCCTACAATTCACAAGAACATTTCGCTCCATCAAAAGCACGAACATTAGTCATAAAGTGTATTTGTAATGCAGACACACACTTCAAGGAGGTGACGCATCCGGGTGAAATAGAACTCTAAATAGATTTCCTTTTTCATTAAAATATCTCACAACGGCCTCTTACTTTGGACTCTACTAACACATGATTACGCTGGTTAAACATTCTGAGTAATAAATCCTTAAAAATGTGTGGGGGAGGCAAAGGTGGGTGAAGGAAGTCACGTGTATTTATCCTCATGTAGTAGGCATATTTCTCACCAGAACTGCAGGTTTTACGTGTGGCACGTGTGGGCGGAGTCCACGTGAAAATCCAGACATAGATATGTTGCCTTCATAAAGGGAATTTGTGTATAATTTGAGTATTCATAACACACATAGCTTAATGCTGGCCCTGACAAAATGGTGAAAAAGCTTTGCATAGTATGGACACCCTGGCAATCCTTGACACATTTGTAGTAAGTCTTAGCATGACAAAACACCCCACTACGTGTTAGATCCATTCATTTCCCTTTCTACACCAGAGATATAAATTGCAAACTGAGGGAGGCAGTGGTACTGTTAATTCTTAAAGAAAGGTGGCATTTAGAAAAAAAAATTGTTGCCCATGTTTGGATCACACATAAAAAGTAATAACATGGAGTCCCCAATTTCAGTATTCACAACCCCTCCGCTTCTGTCAGATCCCCCTGCATGAACCTGACTGGCCTCAAAAAATGGGGTACCAGGGACTCTAAAACTCAAAATACACTGGAAAAGTCCCTACATGCACAGAAGATCACTTTGTTTTCAAGACCTTGAAGTTGTTTAGCGATAGTATTTGCAGTAGAGCACACTACCGCCTATTAGATCTGTCAGCCTTAAGGTGGTCCTCCCTCAAACCTTTTGACTTACTCCTCCTGTTTTTGCTGAATTTGTTTTTGCTGGACTTAGGGCTCAGCACGTTACCACTGCTAATCAGTACTACAGTGTTTGTGCTCTACCGAATTGGCACAGTTAATTTACTTGTAAGTCCCCAGGATCTGTAAATTAAATGCTACAAGTGGGCTTGCAGCACTCGTGTCATCCACTTAAGTAGACAATTAAACATGTCTCAAGCCTGCCTTTGCTGCCTGTATGTGGAGCTTAAATTGCCATTTCGACAAGGCAAAATAAACCTTTTACCAGGCTTAAACCTCCCTTTTTCATAAATAGTCATGCCTTGGATGGGCCCATAAAAGGCCATAGGGCAGGGTGCAGTGTATTTAAAAAGTTAGGCATACACATTCAGGGTTTACATGTCCTGGTAGTGAAAAGCTCCCAAATACATTTTTCACTTCTGTGAACCTACTTCTACCATATGATAACATTGGATTACCTTATTACATTTCATAAGTGATGACGTTCAATTGGGGCAGGTAGGAAAGTTGAGTTTGTTGTCTAAAGAATTGTAATTTAACACCCTCCTTAATGGTAAAGTTGGATTTTAAGTCAAAATTCAGAAAATACAATTTTTAGAAAGTTGGTATTTTCTTGCCTTAACCATTTGGTGTCTGCAGCCTGTATCATAGGTTATGTTACTAGGTGTAGCTGGCAGTTGTTTTTTTTGTATCACTTCCAGATGGTGAGAAAAAGGTATAACCGGTGTTGGCAGGATGAGTCTTCTCTGTCAGGATGAGGTGAAGGAGCTGTCATCTACCACACTTACATATGACAAAGGCTCTGCTACAGCACACTCGCAAAGGGCTGCACATCAGTCTATTGTGCCACAAGATAAGCTAGGGTTGGAGTAGGGAGTCAGGAAATTCCTGGCATCTCTGTAGGGGGAGCTTTTCCCACTTCAAAGCTGGCATCAAGTATAAATATTAGACCCTCAGACCTAACTCTTTAGTACTGCTGTGCTGCTCTTGTCATGGTTGTCCAGAGTGAATGTCGTGGGGTAGTGGGAAAGGAGCATGTCTAATTCCTCAGACAACTCTGAGTACCGTCCCAGGATGGTTGATATGGGTATTGGGGAGGAACTACAACTCCCACAATACCGTGAGAGGATGGGCGGAAACAGGAATACAAAAGCCCCTCCCTTTGAGTGGGCCAACGCTTGTCAATCCGTTTCCAGAGTAGAGCGCTTGCAGCTCTTTTCAGTGGTGTTTGAGGAATTTCTTTGGCGCTGCCGTAACTCCTGGCCGCTGCAGTTCGAGACTGTGTTACGCGTTCCAGTGGGACGTGTGCTCTTCCTTGTTTTCCTGGCACGAGTGGCTGCCTTTGTTGGTGAATGTGTTTAGGACCGAACGCTTCTGATTTCCATGGACTCCCGCATCACTCAGGAGTAGTCGTGAAGCCGGCTGCCGACTTTGGAGGCAGCCATCGTTGAAGTGCAACATTCACTCCCAGGCTTGAGAGTGGGTTGTTGCGCTGTTACAGGATCTTGTTCTTCTACTACTTTTCTCCCGTGGCGGTGGCCACAGAAGGTATTTCTTTTTTACTTTCATATGTGGAATGGATTGGAATGCTAGTCTCCCAATCCAAATCGGATTTAGTCTTAGAGACACTTGTGGACCAGGTGAGTTCTCCCAGTACTTTATTATTTCATGACTTTGATTATTGCAGACCTCGTGGTCTCTATGGCTAGGAGCTATTGAGTGATGGATACTCTCTCTGAGGGGGAAGCCATCATTTGTTACAGTTTTTGTGGGTGAACAGCTTGTGAGTAAACAGTGTGATGTTTTTTACATGAATATGCTAATGAAAAGTGAGCGGGTGATTGATGTGAACGTAATACTCTTGCAGTCTCCTTTCGCCTACAGGATCCCATCTGCAGTTTCCTGCCCAGAGAGAGAAGTTTCCTACAGTATAAGGAGAGGACCGAAGAGGTTCTGTTTGTGGCAGGCCGCTGCCTTATTCTTTCTTATTTTATTTCACCTTTTCACCCTCCTCAGAAACCATGTGCACGACACGGATAGGGTAACTAACACCCGCACCAATGACCCACCGTCCTGCCAGCCTATTGTGCCTAGCCACCCGCATACCCCCCCCAATGGCTTCCATCGCAGTTCATCCTATCCGCCTCAGCATGTCTACGGACCCCGGCTACTGACTCTCCCCCACACCCTTGATCCCCTCCCACCTAGCGCCCCCCACCAACTGGGAGACTGGTACGCTCCCAAAGACCCCGGACTCAGTTCGAACTAGCCCTCCAATGGCTCCCAACACTGATCACCCTAACCGTTATAGCTCGTCCCCCGGCACCTCCAACAGAGTCGCCCCCAGACCCCTGATCTCCTCCCCGCCAGCCATCCACCAAATCCGCGAGCTTGGTACGCCTCCAAAGACCCTAGAGTCGGCTCAAGCCAACCTCTCTCCCCTTCCACCTTTACATGCCACCTGTACTGCTCCTGAACCTTTGCCCCCCTGCCCTCTAGCACCCCCAGATTATATTGATCTCGAAATTCTGCACTCCAGAGCGGCTAAACTAACCCAGAGCATCCATAGCTCCATTCTGGACCTTATGAACCTCCTTCACCTTGCCGAACTCTCCCTTGCTAACCTCAAGCCACCTCAATCCTCCCCCCCACAGATCGCCGAGCCTCCCAAGCACCCACTTCCGCTACCTTTGAGACATCTTCGCCCACGCAAACACCCTTGCCACCTTTCAGAGGAGGAATCCCGAGCTCTTGCACTCTCTTACAACTCTACCACTGCCACCTCTAATCCACTAGACCTCACGGGAAACGAAATCCTAGCCATCCTCCAAGACCACAACTCTTTCCAAGCCATCCCTCGTCCACTAGATAGGAGCCCTGAACACCCCATCAGCACGGTCACCATCAACCCCAACAGGCCAGCTACCCTCCATAACAGAAGTGTGGTTAAAAGCAACCTTGCGCCTGTATTCCTGTCCGTCCAGACCCCTGACACTCCCCCAGACCCCCCCCTATCTGGTCTCTTAATCAATTGCCGATCGGCAGTTAAGCATGCCGCGGATATTGCTGACCTCATCCTGAACAAAAATTTAGACCTAGCTATACTAACAGAATCTTGGCTCAATGAATACTCTTCCCCTTGCCTGGACTTATTAATCCCTCCCAACTACAGCATTGCTAGACTGGACAGACATTCTAGCAGGAAAGAAGGAGGCATCGCCTGCATCTACCGATCCTCCCTCCTTGTCACGGACCTCTTGGCGGACACCACTGACTCCTGCGAATACCTCGCACTCTCCATTTGCAGCAACTCATTACATCTTTGCAACTTGCACATCTTTTACCACCCCCCAGGTTCGAACGACTCTTTCACCGATCACCTCTTGGAAATCATCACAGCTAAGATTTCCTCCAATGCCAAAGAGATTTTCCTTGGTGATTTCAACCTGCACTGGAATGACCCTAAAGATCCCTACGTCAACGCCATCAAAGACCTCCTAACCGATCAAGCCCTGACTCAAGCCTGCTCTCTGCCAACTCACTCAAAAGGGGCCACCCTTGACTGGATCATTTCTAAGGAATCCTCAGTCAAGCTTATCTCCATAGACCCATGTGACTGGTCTGACCACCACACCATCTCCTTCGTTGTACCTGGGACCCACAAGACAAAGACACCGCAACCGGTGATTCCCAAACGCTGGATCAGAGACACTAAGAACCTTGACCTTATGAAACTGGAGGCTCGCTGCAAATCTGACCTCCCCCCCTCGCACATAACTACGGTCAATGATCTCAATGAACATTACTCGGCGTCTATATCAAACATTCTGGACGACCTTGCCCCTCTAAAACTAAAAAGAACACAAATCAAAGACAGAAACCCCTGGTTCACTGGTTCCCTCAACTTGGAGAGGAGATCCCTACGGCAATCTGAAAGAATCTGGAGACAGCACCCCTCTGCTACGCATCTAAAACTTCTCCGCCAGGCGAGAAACTCCTACAACAAGCATATCCTCAATTCAAAAAAAGAATACTTCAGATCGGAATTGGGGAATGCCAAGAATAGACCCCGCAAGCTCTTTGAACTGGTCAAACACCAATCAAATAAACTGGCTAAAACACCGAAAGAATCTCCCAAGTCTCTAATATCGTCGGAGGAATTCTCCTCTTTCTTCGCTGATAAAATCACGGCATTAGGAATTGAACTCAGTACCACCACTTACTCTCAACCCCTTCCGGACCTACCCCCCTTTTCCGCACTACCCCCACTGGCCTCACCTCAAAACCAAGCACGCTGGACCGACTTCGAATACTATGACGAAGACTCCATCTCTAAAATCCTCTCTACCTTAAACCCAAATAACCACTTTAATGACCCGCTACCATCCAACTGCCTCGCTGCTGCCTCCCAATCCATTGTTCCTTGCTGGACTGCAATAATCAACGCCTCTCTCCAGCAGGGATCGATTCCGGACCCCTTGAAAGCCGGCCAAGTCCTTACTATTTTAAAAAAACCATCGCTGGATCCAGCCTCCCCCGACAATTTCAGACCTATCTCCAATATCCCTCTGTTAGCCAAAGTATTCGAAAAGTGTGTACAACAGCAACTAGGTCAGCACATCAACAACTTCCACCTACTTGATGACTTCCAATCTGGATTCAGACCGGGGCACAGCACTGAAACTACTATGCTCCACATCGTGGACGACGCCCTCCAAGCCCAAGACCAAGGCAAAACCTGCCTTCTAATCCTCTTAGATCTATCCTCTGCCTTCGATACCGTGAACCATGCAAAACTACTCGAACGCCTCAAACTCAGGATGGGTTTGGATGGCGTTGTCCTAGAATGGTTCAGGTCCTTCCTCCACAACCGATCTCAGAGATTCCTCATTAACGGCAACCTATCAGCTCCCACCCCGGTCACGGTTGGAGTCCCCCAAGGTTCAACCCTGTCCCCCACCCTCTTTAATCTTTACTTAGAGCCACTCACCCAAGTTCTTCGTACCGCCAACATCTCCTACCATATGTACGCGGACGACACCCAAATATACATCAATATTTCATCGCTCGAGGAGATCCTCTCCCTGAACGAGACCCTGAAACTGACTGTCCAATGGCTAGCCGCTAACCAACTCAAACTCAACGCAAAGAAAACTGAATTTCTCCTAATCTCCCCTTCAAAAGCCAACCCGGAGATTCAGTTGTGGATCAAGGCCATCACAGCCTTAAACTGCCCGCCGACCATTGTGGACTCTGCCAAATCTCTGGGCATAATCCTCGACTGTAACCTGAACATGCGAGACCACATTAACTCAATGGCTAAATCAGCCAGATTCCACCTGAGCTACCTGTGGAAGCTGAAACCTTTCATCAATGCTCCTGACTTAAAAATGGCAGTCCAATCACTAGTCATCTCTAGACTGGAATATGGATGTTCCACCCTCACGGGATTACCCAAGATCTCCTTGGCACCTCTAAAAGCCTGCCTCAACGCGGCCGCCAGACTACTCACCAGCACCAGGAAATTCGACCACATCTCTCCACATATGAAAGCGCTGAACTGGCTCCCTCTAGAGGCCAGAATACAGCTGAAACTGGCATGCATTACACACAAGGCTCTATACGCAAACTCCCCTGCTTATCTGGCACAGAAACTAGTGGTATCTGGGGGAAGCAGGAACTCCCGGTCCGCTAGAAACCTCTTGCTCCAACCTGCCCGTTTTCAGAAAAAAAGAACCTACAATAGGGCTTTCTCCGGGGCAGCACCAAGAATTTGGAACTCTTTCCCACCCGCCATCAGAAGAATCCCTTCTCTAGCATGTTTCAAGAAGGAGGCCAAAACTTTCCTCATGGGTAAATTCCTCATCTAAGGCCTGCACTCAACCAGCAAAATGTGCCCGACGAATCTAAGGCTATCGCTTCTACCTCAGATCACCAATTCACCCAGCCGAGAAAATGTGGGGCTTTTGTTTTTACTGATTCTAACTATAACTGTAACCATAAACTTGTATCCCCTTTTTCCCCCATGTTCCCAGCACCCCTGCCCCTCGCCAACCGTTTTGTATATTTTTGTATATTTCTGTACTTTAGACTTTTTGTTTGTTCACCTCTGTATACCGTGTAAAGCGCTCTGATACCCTCACGGGTCAAGTTTGCGCTCTATAAAACACTAAAAAAAAATAAAAAAAAAAAAACACTTCCCTTTTCCCCTGGGTGCTTCAGTGCAGGGCTGTGGTTCGTAACAGCTCTCTGAGAGTTACACAGGGGGGAATTGAGAAACCTATCATCGTCCCACTGGATCTGTTACTGAAAGGTTGGTGGTTATTCTTTATGCTAACCTATCATATCCTGACAGCTCTACTGCAAGAAGCACTTCTACTCTGCTACCCTGCTATGTGAGCGAGAAGGACTGTACCTGCATCTTGAAGCTAGCACCACCAGAATGACTCCAAGAGCTAGCTGGCTGGCCTCCTGATCAGAAACTCAGGGACCAAAAAAGCTCCAACCACCTTGAACTCTGCACCTAAACTCCTCCTGCTGTGAGTCCTGCCCCCCAAGTGGTGCCACCCCAGTCCTGGACCCTGGCTAGTTGGCCTGGAGGTGCTCTGCGAGTCCAGTTGTGTTCCCAGCAGAACAGACACAAAGTGCCGCATTGCTCTGAAAGTCATGAGAACCACTGCTGAATGACGCATCCACAACACAGAACCTCGGCTGGCAGCCCTGCAGCTCCTCAAAACTGCTCATGCATGACGCAGCCTCAAGGCAGGACCTTGCATTGCAGCCCGCAGCCCTTCAGAACCACTGCTGCACGACCCATCCTTGACGCAGGACCTTCTAGCAATCAGGATTTATGGTACTTTGTTCAGCTGGCCTAACTTGGTCCCTGTACCTGGCCTGCACTCCATTGCAGGTGACCTGAACTTGTGACTGGTCCTGTGAGACCAGATAACCACAGTTAGTGCTTTGTGCTTTTGGCCATTATTTTTACCTAACCATTAAAATTGCATATGCACCAGTTCTACTAATTGGATTTGTGTTGTTTTGGTGTCAAATAATTTTACTAAATTCTACTCTTTTTTCTAAATTGGTGTGGAATATTTATTGTTTTGTGTTTTCACTTTATTACTGTTTGTGTGCCGCATAAATACTTTACACATTGCCTCTACGTTAAACCTGACTGCTTTTGTGCTAAGCTACCAGAGGGTTGAGCACAGGTTAATTTGGGGTTTGCTTGTGTTTCACTCTGATATGAATTGTGGTTGCTGCTTGTTGAGTAGGATTTCACCCCCTCAACCAGTAACCCAAGTTCCTACACACCACTTTTGGGAAACAGCACTACTGTCACTGCTAATGCGACCATTGCAAACAGTAATCTGGAACTTCATCTCCCAAAAAACTGACAGCAGTGGGCATCTTGGGCGTGGCCTTATCAAAAATAAAACCACAACTAAGATCACTCAGCTTAGAATTTATTTTCCTTCACACACGTGAAAGTGTCATGGTGTGAAGAATTTGGAGCAGAATGAACACAGTTCTGGTCTTGTGCAGCTGAGAACCCTGAGTCTGGTATGGGTGTCTGTGACGGAATGGCCCTCATTGCGTGAGCCCGGCTAGGAAGATGTCTATCATCGAACCTTTTCAAATCCGATACCATGGGGATTGGAATTTAAAAGGTGCAATATTTATCACCTATTACAAGTTGTGCCCTTTAAAATGAGGCATAACATGCAGAATCTGTATTTAACACACTGAATTCTTCAAGTTTTGCCTTGTTTATGGACCTTTTCTCCTGATACATTTCAGCAGGTTTTCGGCAGGAAAAATCGGAGGATGTGACAATTATCACACAACTCGAAATTCCCATCCATGTGCCAACACGTGTTAGAACAGGCATCTGAATTTCACACAACACTTGTATTCACGGCCTTAGAGTTATCAATGTGCTTTCTACCATGGTTCTGACCAATGCGTTTAAAAGTGAAAAAAAAAGCATAATTCACATTTTATTGAACTTTGAACTTGAAGTACGATTTCTGATATGAAAAGAAAAAAAGTGTTGTTGTCAAAAAGGGGCATTTGGTGTGATAAAACATTCAAAAGGGAGCTTCCATATTTAAGAGATGAGAAATGTAACTTAATTTAAGAAAGTGAAAGACAATAGGAAGGAATTCAAAAACTGTTTGTGACCTTGAAAAGTTAAGGAAACTCAAGACGTTTGAGTAGGCATTTGATGTTCAGGTCGTGAAAGAGAGCAAACCAAGCAGGGTAACTAGGGAGAAGAATATTCTCTCTTATGCTTAAGACTGTGAAGTGAAGGACTGGTTATAGAGGTTAAAAAGAAGAAAAACCGTTTAGCACTAAATTCTGGTATGACACAGTTTGCTTGTGAAACAGTTGTGAAAAATAGCCAGGTCACACCTATAACAGATAAGAAGTAATTCTTTCCTATTGCTGTTCCTGTGTTTATAATTTGCTCATCACCTCCTCAACCTGACTCAAACTCCACTTGAGGATGTTACAAAAGGTGATTAACAGGGGAATAAAAACACTTAGCAGTGTTAGCAGTGGAGTGTGTGGAATAATTAGCAATGATCCTGCTTTTTCTTCCAGTTCTACCTTTCAGATGTTCCCTTTGCATAAGAGGCTTCCCTCATTAAGCCTCTCTGATGGTCTGGGATACAAGTGAAGATGCTCAGAGGTGCTTGAAGAAGGGAACCAAGCTGATCCAGGAATCTGGAGACAGGAAGCACCAAATTGCATCAGTACGTAACTTGCTAACAGAGATAACAAATTATATCTCAATGTTTTATCTCCTTTCCTTATCAGATTGGTCACCAGCAACATCTTCTCTGAAACACTTCATTTATTTGTTAAAAGCAAAGAAAACTTGTATTTTTCAGCCGTGGTCCCAGATGATGGGGCTGAACTTTGTGTTAGTTCCAGTGTCAGGTCACCCAGGGTTTTACTGCTACTCCAGACCTGAACACCAGTCATCAAGAGCTAACAATTGTTTTCATTAATCCTGGTCTCAACATACAAAGCCAATCTCTGCAACCTCATAACCCCTGCTTGGGTTTCAATATTCATTACTGCACATTTTTTACTCCTGCACCACCCCAGGCCCCAGCTGGCATAGTTACATCATTAAACACCCTACGAACTTCATACTCAGCTGTAAGCTGGAGAGACTGGTTCTTCCTCAGTTTGGGAGAGAGGCCTACCACCCAAAAGCAGCCAAATATCTACATAATGTTTAAACACGCAACCATGAAGTGTGTCTGGGCCACATACAATAACTAGACATATACGCCTAAGGATTCCCAAGATAGCCTCCATTTCAAAGTAGACTTTGACAAAAAGCAACAAGAACAGAGGGGTGCAGGGTCGGCTCCTCCTTTAAGGTGGAGAAACATTGCCCCACTAAAACATTGCCCCCTGAGATGGAAAAATAAAATGGTAATAAAGTACATTTATCACCATTTTATTTTTCAAAACCCTGTCTTGAGCTGAGCGTCAAGACAGGGGGCAGGGCTTTCTGCTTTCTGCTGCTGCCAGTCAGGCCGCAGCAGAAAGCAGTGATAGGCAGGGCACTTTAAGTTTAAAGCGTGCATGTCTTTTTGGCCAGCTATCTTGCGACGGCCAGCCATACATGCACAGTTTGAACCTCTCTAACCCAGCTGATTTAGACAGCTAGGTTACAGGCAACATAGGGCTCCAGTGCACTTGGGAGTGGCGAGGGAGGCCGCTCCCTCCAATCCTGGTGCTGCTTTCATGCAGCATGTGAGCAGTGCCAGAATTGGTTGCTACAGTTTCCCGGAGCCTGTCTGCCTGCCCGGAGAGAAGACCTGAGCGAGGAGGATGTTGCGCCAGGAAGAAGGTGAGTGGAATGATTTTTTTACATAGTTATTTTATAATATATGTCCCCTCTGCCCCATTGGCCTCTTTACCACTGGAGGGGGGTTAAATATATGCCTTTCCATTAATCTTGAATTTTCATTCTGTTCAGTGCATCATGCGTGTCATGTATTTTCCTCTCTCCTAGCTTATGCCGGAACCTAAGGGATATATTTACTAAAACCTTGTGCAAAACCGTGCACGTTGTGTGAGAGCAGGAGAGCAGGAAAGCACCCAATCTGATCTCTCGCTGGCTCACAATTAGGCTACCTAGTGAAATACACACACTTTTGTACCATAGTGTAAGGGTTTGTGCTTAATGTCTAGCATATGTTTTGTAATGGAATGGTACAGTGCAAAATACTATGCCTAGACCAACTTTAAAGCTTTTCCCACTTCGGATGTGTGCTGGGATGTGTGTACAATGCAGCAAAAATGTAAATTCTGAAACGTTTGGAGAAATAAAAGCATTTGCATTACTTTCAGTCAACTTTCCAGTGCAAAACAAGTTTTCCACTGAAACGTAAATTCAAAATGAGCACTTTACGCTGTTTTGCGACACAAACCTAGAGCAAAATGGTATCAAATCTAAATGTTTTCCCACCACTGTACCTCAATATCAAAATTTGGGATCAAAGAAATTCTTTTTGCATTTTATTAAAGTTTTCCCTACTTGGGTTCTTCCATTAAAATTGATAATTTTGTAATGGGGATAGACGACCTCAAAAAAACTGTGCCATCTACTTACTCCATCTAAAGCTTATAAACAACTGATAACACTCTGAAGCAATGTACCTGATTCATCACAGTGCTCAACAGTACTTTGCCTAGGATAATATATTCCTTCCCTGGGTTACCCACCTTTACAACTCACTAAAGATTAGCTTGTAGGCCTTCCTGTGTCCTTTCGCACTCTGTGTGAGCCTTTCTCAACACAAGCTGGACAATGGATAAACCTCCTGCACTCTAGCGCATAAAAGTGAAGAGGGTTGTTTGGTTCTGTAGTGTTCTGTCTACCCTGAACTGAATCATACTGCTACTGGGCTCTGCCATAGTGAAACACACATCATAGGTCATCATAGGTGACTGCCCCCAGCTCAATGGTGCACTTGATCCTCACGATTCACATCCTTCAAGTTCACATTTTCTAACTCCTCAGACATTAACAGCATTTCAAAGTTATTACTGTGTGATTGATTCTTCAGGTCAAGGAGTTCATCTTCATGTTTCTTCAGAGATGAAAACTGGTCCTTAATCAGAAATGTTTGCACAGTTCTGGAGTCCTTCAACTACAGTGCCCTCAAGTCAGCCTTAGCTGGTCTATCTTCCAGCTAGCATGAGCAGAGTTACTGATTCCGCGTGGGTTATTTTCTTGAAAGACAGCTGTAGAACAATGTCAAATGTTTAAATCCATAGATTACAATCTATGGGAAGCACACTTGTCCTTGCATTCAGCATGCATTTCTGTAGTATCTTTCCTCAAAAATGTCAATACCACAACCAGTTTAAACTCAAAGACAGTAGGCAGTTGTGATCGCACCCAGGTCTATATTTATCATTATTTCACTCAACGCAGCAAGACACCTTGCTGCGCTGCATGAAAGGGAGAGGGCATGAAAGCGCACATTCATGCTCTCTGCCTGCATTGACACACACACTGTAGCCTAGAGCCAACGCAGGCACTCTTTCACCATGTGCACCACACATAGAAAGAGGAAAAAAGAAGGAGAATTAAAGTGTTTTCTCTTCGTTTCGCCTCCCCTTGAAAGACGTAGCATTCTGACACATTCCCCGGTCTACCAGTATTGGTAAATCTGGAAATACTTCAGAATCCATGGATGGATGTGTGCCAGGCAGCGACTTGTGCTGACTTGCATTATTCCAAATTTATCAAGCCATGCAAGGCCATGCGACGTGGCCTTGCATGGCTTGGTAAACGTAATTATAGGTTTTATGTTGCTCAAGGGCGATGCAAAGGCCTTGATAAATATGCCCCCTAGTTTCAGTACCCTCATCACAAAAAAGTCAAAAGTGATCTCTGTGTCATCCAGAAGCTGAAAACACGTCTACCACATACACAACCACATCACAAGTTTTAATGTCTTCAAAGAGTGGACGTGCTTCATTGTTCATGAATATTCCTTGTCATGGATTACATTGGGTTAAGAATAAACACAAAGAAATGTATGTTTATGTATTACTGTAACCCTTCACCCTCCATTTACTTATTTAACCATTGCTCCCACCCAACATTTTTGCCTACATTAAGATATGTTCACATATACAGCACCACTTTACACAATCTACAAACTCAGGAGCTTCATCTTTAATGCTTACCAATGGATGCAATCCAAAGTTTCTATAACAATGTGTAATATGTGAAACCGTGATCCATTACACAGGCATTAGGGGCCTGATTCAGAAAGGTACATTTACACTTTTGTGTAAGTTTACAATTGTTTGCTATTCACAAAGTATTTTACTGGTAGTATCTTTACAATTGAGGAGTCCCTGCACATAACAAGAAAGAACTGGCCTATCTTTTTATGTATAGAGACTCCACAGCCATAAAGATATTCATAGAAAAACACCTTTGTGAAGATAAGCAGCAAGCATATAAATCATAAGTACAAATAACTTTTCAGGTGAGGAAAAGGGGGTCTCTCTGGTTGCAGAATTTGCCACATTTTTATAGTGCTTTTGACAAAGACGTTCATACATTCTGTGAGAATACAGGGTTCTCAAGGTGTGCACCAATAGGGGATGAGCTAGAAGAAACATTTACTGCAGAATACATTTGAGACTCCTCTCAGGATAGTAATGCATTGAGATTCAGTCATTCTCACAGTTCTTGCTGACCAGTTAAACAGATATATTGTTTTAGGATGAACCAGGGATGGTGAGAAGCATCCGTGATTCGGTACAATGAAAATATCTTTCTGAGAGCACTCTCTGCTTACTTAAGTAGACACTCAACATACTTTATTTAGAACAGGAATCAACAGTTGTCATCATGTGATATATTATGATGTTGAGGCAAGATGGAGGACAGTGTAAACACAATCTTCTGTTAGCAAAAGCTCAGTTCGCAATGCTGTTTATTGACAGAAAATCAACTCTCACAAAAACAAATGGGTAAGGTAGTTGCTGAATACTTTGAGGTTTGATGACTGGCATGCACGAGACACTATTTACAACCCACTTGTGCATTATACACCCAATATTACAAGAGCTGAAGCGTAAGTCAAATAACTCTCCAACATGTATGCATGTAATATTTTCCTTTAGGGATACAACCCCTAACAACTTAGGAGGATTTTAGAACATAAACCTGTCAATTTAGTGTGCATTTATGTTTGTTTTATGTATTTATTTATTTATTTTTGGCCTCTCATTCTACACTAAATTTTACACTTTACTTTATTTGACCAAATGTATTATCCTGCTGGTCATGTAATCTATTATTAACTAATAGTTTTATGCATTTTCAGTTAAATTGTTTAGCCCTGAAGAAGTGACAATATTCATTCGCAATGCACCTGTTGGTATTTTGAGTTCTCTCCGTTATTTGGATACTTTTTGTTCAATTGATATAAACTGATCTTTAATAAGCAACAAGTAGTTCTTCATTTCATGTAATGTATTGTATTACTCTGTGAAAATAATATTTTTGACTTCAAAAGTGTCAAATTTATATTATAATGAGCTGTGTTATAGAAAATGTATTGCATATTGTAGGTCTTCTGTGAGTCCTTAAAGACCTAATTCCCTACATTTTTGTATTTCAGGTATGATTAGCCCCTGCTCCTGAAAATGGATAACAAGGTAGATTGTGTTGCTACTGATATCCACACTGGCCTTGTAATCAGAGCAAATGTGTTCAGTAAGAATGGTAATTTGAGCCGAGGTCAAACGTTTTGTCAGAATTGCGTCAGCTGGTTGAACCTTTTGTAAAGCAGTCCAATTTTACACTGTTGGGGGACTTTAACTTTCATTTGGAAGCTACAACCTGTTGTGATTCTAGCATTATAATTAAAACACTTGCTAGTTTTGGGCTTTTATTTTTTTGCTTTTTTTTCCAGAGTTTTATATACCGCAAACTTGACCAAAGGTATCAGAGCGCTTTACATGAGCACCAGTTGTGTTACACAAAGACACATTTTTATTTTTTTTGTTAGGCACGGGGAGATTAAGTAATTTGGCCAGAATCACAGGATGTTGAGTGTCGTTGCCGAGACTCATACCCAGTCCCCCATATTTGGGGTTGACAGCACCAGCTGTTAGGCCACACGCACCAATCAGGCCATACATTGGTTGGAATATTCACTAATAACCCTCACCTTATAGTTGATGAAATTCTCCCTTTAAGCTGGAGAGGCTTTACTTCGAATGGACCCTCTTTAACGACTTGTGTAGGAAACGGTCAGTAAAATGTGTGAAACTTAATCGGAAAAACATGTCTGATATGCTTGCTAGCTCTAATGTCATGGATTGAGGTGATAATTTGCTTTTTGACCAATATAGAATGCATTATTATATTTTGATATATGTTTACTTTGTGATAGTTCCTTTAACAACACTATATTGAGTATCAATGTTAGAGAACTTTGCACTAAGTGGTAATTAGGCAAGGTAAGCATGCCATCATATTTAATATGTTGGTTAAATTCTGAACTGTTTTGTTAGACCTGGCATCATTGGCGCGGGTCTCCCTTCCTCTTTTCGCTTCTTACCTTTTATGTTGGCTGGATTTAGATGCTCTGGGCGCTGTGCCACTGCCAATCAGTGACACAGCGCGAATGCTCCCTGTGTAAAAATAACTGTATGAATTGGGATAATCATAATTGGCTCCTTTGGTTTACCTGTCAGTCCCTAGTATAAGTGCACTGTGTGTGCCCAGGGCGTGTAGACCAAATACTGCTCGTGGGCCTGCAGCGCTGATTTGCGCTACCCACCGAAGCAGCTTTTAAAGTATGTCCGTGTAGCATGTTCTAATAGCGAGTTACCCTCCCTTTCACTGTTTACTATTGTGAGGCTATCCGTTCTCATAGGCCAGAATGGGCAGGCTGAGTATTACGTGCCCTAATCCTACCTGCACCTAGGAACCTGATAGGAACGTCGAATTTGATATGTTTGAGCTCAGGACATTGAGATACATCTTTTAGTAAGGATTATTTGCGTAGCCCGTGTTCGAAAATACCTCTGCTAGAAACGAGGTATTTTCTGGCCTCAGCTTTCCTGTAGGCTTTGCTAGCGTGTGTATTGGCCGTCTGGTTTTAGAGCGGCAGGGCCAGCTGGGTCAGACCTGGCTGGAGAGGGAGATCGGCATTTAGAGTATGGAGAGGGGTGACTCTTTGATCTGAGCAGGGCTGTGCCTGGCAAGGTGAATGATGGCTCCACCTCCCACTGGGCGTCTGATAGCAGACCCCCAGATTCTCAAAGGGCAGGATGTCGCCTCGTAAACCAAGTGCTCCCCGACCCCACCGAACTGGTTCTGGCTGGATGCAGTGATTTGTGACTGCAGAGAACAAAGACTTTTTAGGTATAAAATGCTGCGCTGAAACCTTTTTCAAGTGTGTTCCTTCTGGATGTCAAGACGAGACTCTGTCCGAGTGGACAGAGGAAAGGACTTTTGAAATTTTCACCAAGCTTGCTGAAGAAACTACTCGAGGGCCTGAATTGAGAGTGCCTCCTGCTGAAGTCTCAGGGACATTAGACTTCACCCCGTCAGCTGCCCGAATTCCTGTGCGAGGGATTCTACTTGCAGGTGAGGTCTCCGTCGAGTAATCCGGAACCTCTAGGTCTACTGTGAGGAACGCGGACTGGTAACCCTTGTCAACTCTGTGTGGGCCGCCGCAGCTAAGAGAGAGCTGCCACCGCTGAGAGCCCGCCTTAAGTTGAACCTCCGGAACTGTCGCTGAATCCGTGTGGGCCGCCGCAGCTAAGAGAGAGCTGCCGCCGCTGAGAGCCCACCTTAATTTGAACCTCCGGAACTGTTGCTGAATCCGTGTGGGCCGCCGCAGCTAAGAGAGAGCT
The DNA here is from genome assembly GCA_963921515.1 of Calotriton arnoldi. NCBI lineage: Eukaryota > Metazoa > Chordata > Amphibia > Caudata > Salamandridae > Calotriton > Calotriton arnoldi. The sequence goes on along the minus strand of CAWUFW010000323.1, from coordinate 1,230,948 downwards.
GCCGCCGCTGAGAGCCCACCTTAATTTGAACCTCCGGAACTGTTGCTGAATCCGTGTGGGCCGCCGCAGCTAAGAGAGAGCTGCCGCCGCTGAGAGCCCGCCTTAAGTTGAACCTCCGGAACTGTCGCTGAATCCGTGTGGGCCGCCGCGGCTAAGAGAGAGCTGCCGCTGCTGAGAGCCCGCCTTACTTCGACCCTTCGGAACCTCCGCTGAACCTGTGTGGGCCGCCGCAGCTAAGAGAGAGCTGTCGCCACTGAGTACCCGCACCTTTGCCAACCTTTGCATTACCGTGATTTGTCCTGTGGGCCGCTGCAGCTAAGAGAGAGCTGCCGCCGCTGGGTGCCCGCATCTATGCCAACTTTGCATTATCGTGATTTGTCCTGTGGGCCGCCGCAGCTAAGAGAGAGCTGCCGCCGCTGGGTGCCCGCATCTGTGCCAACTTTGCATTATCGTGATTTATCCTGTGGGCCGCCGCAGCTAAGAGAGAGCTGCCGCCACTGACTGCCCGCCTCTGTGCCAACTTTGCATTATCGTGATTTGTCCTGTGGGCCGCCGCAGCTAAGAGAGAGCTGCCGCCGCTGGGTGCCCGCATCTGTGCCAACTTTGCATTATCGTGATTTGTCCTGTGGGCCGCCGCAGCTAAGAGAGAGCTGCCGCCACTGAGTGCCCGCCTCTGTGCCAACTTTGCCTCATCATGATTTGTCCTGTGGGCTGCCGCAGCTAAGCGAAAGCTGCTGCCACTGAGTGCTCGCACCTTTGCCAAACTTCGCATCATCGTGATTTGTCCTGTGGGCCGCCGCAGCTAAGGGAGAGCTGCTGCCGCTGTGAGCCCACCACGGAGCTGCACGACGAGAGTCATCGCCACCACCAGCCCGGGCCGCCGCAGCCGCGTGTTGCTGCCGCTGAGAACCCACCTGTCCCCGAGTGCCCGAACCATTGTGAGTGCACGTTGCGGACCCCAGCCACCAGGAGTTGTGGTCGCTGGGAGTCTGCCTGTCACCATCTCCTCTTCTTCGAGAAGCTGCGTGCTGTGTCCCCGTCCAACGGCAGGTATCTGGTGCGCAACGGGTCGTGTAGACCCAGGCCTTGAACTCAGTCAGTGCCACGTTCTGGTGAATACGTTATTGCCTTATTAAGTCCCTACTGGTTTACATGCATTGTGACTGGTTAAAACGCTTTTGAGAGTCTTATGCTAAACTTTAGATAAAGATACTATTTTTCTGTACTTACTTGAGTTGTGTCCTTTTGTGGTGTCGTTACTGCCTTATTGTGCATGGTCATAAATGCTTCACACACTGCCTCTGAGATAGGCCTAACTGCTCGTGCTACGTTACCACAGGGTTGAGCAGGGGTTATCAAAGGGGGTAGCCCACTTGCCCTGACTTAGGAAGAAGGGTCCCTATATGGACAGTGGCGCCAGCCATGGCCAACTAGAGACCCCCATTTCTAACATTGACGGTCAGCGGTGAGGATCAGGACTTGCATTTATGATCCACGTACAATAACGGGTAGACGCCATTAGTGAGTACAGACCAAAGCGTAGCCACGCACAGTTTTTTCCCTCTTCGGAATTTTTTTTGTTGTTGTTGGTTGGTTGTTCTAGTATTGAATTGTTGATCGCAGCCATGAGTACTGCTAATATGTAGACTGTCTGTTGGGCAATGATCTAGAGAACTCCCCATGGGCTACGGTGGAGAGAAAGTCTCATTTGGAAATGTTGGGTCTGCCTGAGTGGGCGTATGTGACCACTCGGTCCATGACAGCTCAGAAGGATGTTCAGGAGGGTCTGGAGCCTGAAAGTATGGCCCAGGCCCCTGCCTTAAAGAGAAGGGGTAGGGGGCATAGGAAACCGGCCCCGCGGTTCCCACGGTCCCGGAGGGAGCAGACCTTGAGGGGATGCCCTGGAACCTACAGGGGAACAAGTGGCCGAACTGGGGGACCTACCGGAGCTGACCCATTGGCAGCAGGAAGGGGGGCCCTCCAGGGAGGAATTTTGTGAGCAACAGAGAACCTACCCTTCTCTTGAGGGGGTGCGGCGACAGGCCGCCGCCCAGGCAGCAGGTGATCAGACAGGGTCACATTGGATCTATTGGGAGAACGACCTCCTTTACAGCGAGCCTAAGGTTGCTGAGCCTGGGTCAGCCCGTGTGCTGGTGGTACCCCAGCGCTTCAGGACCTTCCTACTGGGGTTGGCTCATGATGTGCCACTGGCCGGACATCTGGGGCAGACCAAGACCTTTGAGAGGCTGGTCACCCACTTCTATTGGCCCCAGATGCGCAGGAGCTCAGATGCTCACTGCAGGACGTGTGAGACTTGCCAGGCAAGTGGGAAGAGTGGGGGGAAGATTAAGGCCCCACTACAGCCCTTTCCCGTGGTGAGCACCCCATTCGTGAGAGTGGGCATTGATATTGTGGGGCCTCTGGATCCCAAGACAGCCATGGGCAACAGGTTCATCCTGGTCTTGGTGGACCATGCCACCCGGTACCCTGAGGCCATTCCGCTCAGGACAGTGACAGCCCCCGTGGTGGGACGGGCACTGATGGGGATTTTCTCCCATGTGGGATTCCCCAGAGAGGTGGTGTCCGATAGGGGAACTAACTTCAGCTCCAAGTACATGAAGTCTCTGTGGGAGGAGTGTGGGGTAACATATAAGTTCACCACTCCTTACCACCCCCAGGGTAATGGGCTGGTTGAGAGATTCAACCGGACCCTCAAGGGCATGATTATGGGCCTAGGTGAGCCCATGAGGCGTAAGTGGGACATCCTCTTGCCATGCCTGTTGTTTGCTTACCGTGAGGTGCCACAGAAGTCCTTAGGGTTCAGTCCCTTTGAGCTGCTCTATGGTCACCCGGTAAGAGGACCTCTGGGTCTGGTCAAGGAAGGCTGGGAGCAATCCCCCAGGAAACCTCCCCAGGATGTGTTTAGTTACATGCTGGCCTTCAGGAACCAGACTTGGCGCTTCAGGAAACTTGCTGAGGCAAACCTGGAAGCCAGCCAGGAAGAGATGAAACGCTGGCACGAACAGAATGTCACTCTGATCGAGTTTCAGCCTGGACAGAAGGTTTGGGTCATGGCCCCGGTGGAGCAATGTGCGCTCCAGTATAAGTGGACCGGCCCCTTTGAGGTGGTGGAGCGCAAGAGTCCTGTTACCTACGTGGTGGACTTGCAGTCTCCCAGGAACCCCTTGCGGGTCCTGCATGTTAACCGCCTGAAGCCCCACTTTGAGAGGTCTGAAGTGGGCATGCTTCTGGCCACAGATGCTGGGATGGAGGAGCAGAGCGAGCCCCTTCCTGACCTCCTGTGTGCAGGGGAGCGAGATGGGTCAGTGGAGGGTGTGGTCCTCTCCACCACACTGATCCCTGAGCAGCAGGGTGATTGTCGCCAACTGTTGGGGCAATTCAGTGATCTGTTCTCCCTAGTACCTAGTGTCACTGATTGGTGTGTCCATGACGTGGACAGTCCTCCCATTAAGCACAAGGCTTACAGAGTGACTGACCGGGTAAGGGCCTACATTAAGGATGAGGTTACCAAAATGTTTGCCCTTGGGGTGATTGAGTCCTCTAGCAGCCCGTGGTCCAGCCCAGTGGTCCTGGTACCAAAAGCTGCAGCGCCTGGTACCACCCCCAAACTTCGGTTCTGCGTGGACTATCGGGGCCTCAATTCAGTCACAAAGACTGACGCGCCCCCCATCCCCAGAGCTGATGGGCTCATAGATTGGTTAGGGGCTGCAAAATACCTCAGCACATTTGATTTGACATCTGGGTATTGGCAGATCGCCTTGACCGAGGGAGCAAAGGAGAGGTCAGCCTTCTCCACACCCGATGGGCACTACCAGTTCCGGGTGATGCCCTTTGGAATGAAGAATGCCCCTGCCACCTCTCAGAGGCTGGTCAACAGGGTGTTGGTTGGGCTGGAAGACTTCAGTGCCGCCTACCTGGATGACATTGCGGTGTTTAGCTCCTCTTGGGAGGACCACCTGCGCCACCTCTGGGAGGTATTGATGGCACTGCGGAAGGCAGGCCTCACAATCAAAGCCAATAAGTGCCAGATTGGGCAGGGTGCTGTAGTGTATTTGGGGCACCAGGTGGGGAGCGGCCAGGTGGCGCCCCTTCAGCCCAAAATTGAAACTATCCTGGCGTGGGAACCCCCCAAGACTCAGACGCAGGTGAGAGCCTTCTTAGGACTCACGGGGTACTACAGGAGGTTTGTCAAGGGATATGGCAACATTGTTGCACCCTTGACTGAGCTGACTTCTAAGAAGCAGCCAAAGAAGATAAACTGGACTGACCCTTGTCAGAACGCTTTTGACGCCCTGAAGACTGCCATGTGCACTGCACCCGTGCTTCAGGCATCCGACTTTTCAAAGGAATTTGTTGTCCAGACAGACGCCTCAGAGCATGGTATAGGGGCTGTTCTGTCACAGATCAATGAGGAGGGACTAGACCAACCAGTAGCCTTCCTAAGCAGGAGGTTACTTCCCCGTGAACAGAGGTGGAGTGCAATTGAGCGTGAGGCATTTGCTGTGGTCTGGGCGCTGAAGAAGTTGAGACCATATCTGTTTGGGACTCACTTCCGGGTTCAGACAGACCACAGGCCCCTTTGATGGTTGATGCATATGAGGGGTGAGAATCCCAAGTTGTTGAGGTGGTCCATTTCCCTACAGGGTATGGATTTCACGGTGGAACACCGCCCTGCTACAGAACACGCCAATGCTGACGGTCTGTCCAGGTTTTTCCGCCTTAGTGATGAGAACTCCGAAGGGAATGGTTAGTTCTCCCCACATTTCTGCTGGAGGGGACGCGTGTTAGACCTGGCATCATTGGCGCGGGTCTCCCTTCCTCTTTTCGCTTCTTACCTTTTATGTTGGCTGGATTTAGATGCTCTGGGCGCTGTGCCACTGCCAATCAGTGACACAGCGCGAATGCTCCCTGTGTAAAAATAACTGTATGAATTGGGATAATCATAATTGGCTCCTTTGGTTTACCTGTCAGTCCCTAGTATAAGTGCACTGTGTGTGCCCAGGGCGTGTAGACCAAATACTGCTCGTGGGCCTGCAGCGCTGATTTGCGCTACCCACCGAAGCAGCTTTTAAAGTATGTCCGTGTAGCATGTTCTAATAGCGAGTTACCCTCCCTTTCACTGTTTACTATTGTGAGGCTATCCGTTCTCATAGGCCAGAATGGCCAGGCTGAGTATTACGTGCCCTAATCCTACCTGCCCCTAGGAACCTGATAGGAACGTCGAATTTGATATGTTTGAGCTCAGGACATTGAGATACATCTTTTAGTAAGGATTATTTGCGTAGCCGTGTGTTTCGAAAATACCTCTGCTAGAAACGAGGTATTTTCTGGCCTCAGCTTTCCTGTAGGCTTTGCTAGCGTGTGTATTGGCCGTCTGGTTTTAGAGCGGCAGGGCCAGCTGGGTCAGACCTGGCTGGAGAGGGAGATCGGCATTTAGAGTATGGAGAGGGGTGACTCTTTGATCTGAGCAGGGCCGTGCCTGGCAAGGTGAATGATGGATCCACCTCCCACTGGGCGTCTGATAGCAGACCCCCAGATTCTCAAAGGGCAGGATGTCGCCTCGTAAACCAAGTGCTCCCCGACCCTACCGAACTGGTTCTGGCTGGATGCAGTGATTTGTGACTGCAGAGAACAAAGACTTTTTAGGTATAAAACGCTGCGCTGAAACCTTTTTCAAGTGTGTTCCTTCTGGATGTCAAGACGAGACTCTGTTAAATGTTAAAAACAGATTTCTAGAGCGCACAGCTACTCAATAGAGTGTCCTGGCGCTTAAGACAGAGAGGACCGAAATGCAGAGAGGAAAAGAAAAATAGAAAAGAAGAAACCGAAGAGGACGGAAAATAATTATATTGTTTGTTGAAACAACCAGGTTTTCAATTGTTTCCTGAAGGCGAGCAGGTTAGTGACTTGCCTAAGTGGAAGAGGCAGCTTATTCCAAAGTCCAGCCGCTTGCACTTGAAAGGAGCGACTGCCTTTGCGGGCTCTAAGATATTTAGGAATGACCATGAGATGTTGATGAGCAGATCTAAGAGATCTGGCAGGTATATAGAAAGACACTCTTCTGGAAATATATTTTGCTCCTATACCGTGCAGGGCTTTAAAGGCTAGGACCAAAGCTTTGAAGCGGATTCTACTACGCACCGGTAACCAGTGCAGCTTCTTAAGGTGGCGAGAAATCCGATCTCTCGGCCCTAGACTCAGAACAGCCCTAGCTGCCGCATTCTGCACTACCTGCAGTTTGTTAAGTAAGAACTCCGGGAGGCCCAAATAAAGGACATTGGCATAGTCCAACTTTGAGATAATAAGGGCCTGAATAACCATTTTTCTATGCTCGGTCTGTAATAGAAATAAAAACCTCCGGAGCATCTTCAGGAGACCAAAACAGGTTCCGACTACTGACTGAACCTGAGGTACCATAGAGAGTACCTCATCCATTTTTACTCCCCAGTTCTTTACAGTCCTGACCGCGGCCTGACCTCTGTCCGAGTGGACGGAGGAAAGGACTTTTGAAACTTTCACCTTGCTTGCTGAAGAAACTACCCGAGGGCCTGAATTGAGAGTGCCTCCTGCTGAAGTCTCAGGGACATTAGACTTCACCCCCGTCAGCCGCCCGAATTCCGATTCTACTTGCAGGTGAGGTCTCCGTCGAGTAATCCGGAACCTCTAGGTCTACTGTGAGTAACGCGGACTGGTAACCCTTGTCAACTCTGTGTGGGCCGCCGCAGCTAAGAGAGAGCTGCCGCCGCTGAGAGCCCGCCTTAAGTTGAACCTCCGGAACTGTCGCTGAATCCGTGTGGGCCGCTGCAGCTAAGAGAGAGCTGCTGCCGCTGAAAGCCCGCCTTAATTTGAACCTCCGGAACTGTCGCTGAATCTGTGTGGGCCGCCGCAGCTAAGAGAGAGCTGCCGCCGCTGAGAGCCCGCCTTAAGTTGAACCTCCGGAACTGTCGCTGAATCCGTGTGGGCCGCCGCAGCTAAGAGAGAGCTGCCGCCGCTGAGAGCCCGCCTTACTTCGAGCCTTTGGAACCTCCGCTGAACCTGTGTGGGCCGCCGCAGCTAAGAGAGAGCTGCTGCCTCTGAGTACCCACACCTTTGCCAACCTTTGCATTACCGTGATTTGTCCTGTGGGCTGCCGCAGCTAAGAGGGAGCTGCCACCACTGGGTGCCTGCATCTGTGCCAACTTTGCATTATCGTGATTTGTCCTGCGGGCCGCCGCAGCTAAGAGAGAGCTGCTGCCGCTGAGTGTCCGCACCTTTGCCAACTTTGCATCATCGTGATTTGTCCTGTGGGCCGCCGCAGCTAAGGGAGAGCTGCTGCCGCTGTGAGCCCACCACGGAGCTGCACGACGAGAGTCATCGCCACCACCAGCCCGGGCCGCCGCAGCCGAGTGTTGCTGCCGCTGAGAACCCACCTGTCCCCGAGTGCCCGAACCATTGTGAGTGCACGTTGCGGACCCCAGCCACCAGGAGTTGTGGTCGCTGGGAGTCCGCCTGTCACCATCTCCTCTTCTTCGAGAAGCTGCGTGCTGTGTCCCCGTCCAACGGCAGGTATCTGGTGCGCAACGGGTCGCTTAGACCCAGGCCTTGAACTCAGTCAGTGCCACGTTCTGGTGAATACGTTATTGCCTTATTAAGTCCCTACTGATTTATGTGCATTGTGACTGGTTAAAACGCTTTTGAGAGTCTTATGCTAAACTTTAGATAAAGATACTAATTTTCTATACTTACTTGAGTTGTGTCCTTTTGTGGTGTCGTTACTGCCTTATTGTGCATGGTCATAAATGCTTCACACACTGCCTCTGAGATAGGCCTAACTGCTCGTGCTACGTTACCACAGGGTTGAGCAGGGGTTATCAAAGGGGGTAGCAAACTTGCACTGACTTAGGAAGAAGGGTCCCTATTTGGACAGTGGCGCCAGCCATGGCCAACTAGAGACCCCCATTTCTAACATGTTTCATTTCAGAAGTACATTGGAGCATGCTTGTATTGGTTTGGATTACATGTGCTGACCATTTTAAAAAATAGTGCCCGCAATGAGGTCATCATTATGTGCGGTTTGATATTGGACCAATGACATAAACTGGGTCGAGACTTTGCATACCTGAATAATATTGAGGTAGCAATTTCGGGTTTAGTAACACTATAACATATCCTAATATGGATCCTGGAATCCCCAATTTCAGGAATAACCAGCTTTTTCAACAGGTCATCGCTACAATACGCCTATATTTGTATTACCCATTCTAAAATGGATGGCACCTATAATGAGGGTTATTATATGCATATTTGGGTATTGGATCGATTCCACAATTCAACATGGCTCTTGGAACACTTCCTTAGGAATAGACATGTGCCACAATAAATTATTATTGGTATATGTTTTTATTGATTTGCTGGTAAGTGCTAAACATTCCAAATTGATGTCCACAAACAATTACTATTGGTGTATGTTTGCAGTGGTTTGCTGGTATGTCCTAACCATTCCAAAATGGCACCTGCAATGAAGTACACAACACGGTTTGTAAGGTGGTGAATCTACGCTAGAATGTGGCTGAGTGTATATTTAGTAGAAGGACGGTGTCGTTATTACCTGATAGTTGCAATTTTATTTTGTTATTTCTTATTATAGACCTTAGAACGCTTTTTTAAATAGCCTTGTCCTGTAATAGGTTTTCATTGGTCTTGGTTGCAAGTGTTGACTCCTCTTAGATGGCGTCTGTTGTCGAAATGGAGAACATGTGTGCTTGCTTATTGAAGCATCTGTGATTTGATTGGTCAGCATTCCCTTAAACAATGGTGTCGAGTATACGGCAATTGTTTGGAGGATTTGAACAGATATGCCGAACACACGTTTGTACACATGCGCTGCACATTCTGAGATTTGATTGATAAATAAACTATGGGATTATTTATTTGTATTTTATTGGTGTTGGTGCAGTTGCCTACGATGAACATGCTGCACTTAGTTATGTGTGTTTGGTTGTTTCTCCTTTGAGCGGGTAGCTTTTGAATTGTATTCAGATGCCGGGAGTATAAATGTGATGGTTTATTGTATGGATTGCTGTCCTCTGGTGAGTTACAGTTTATGTTGGGTATTGGTATTGTGAGTGGTATGACAACTGTGATGTGGCAGTGGGCAGGTATCGACTTGAGAAACTTACTGGCACTTTTTTTTAATGATAAGTAGTATTTGACTTATGATAACACAAATACTATTAATATGGCGGTTTAGTACACCATTATGGTGATATTGAGAGAAAGCAACAAAAAGAGGATGAGTGGGAAATTAAATGTAATGTATTAATTTGATATTATTTGGAGTCTGCTTTAAATAAATAATGTTGGTTGTGATTTGAGACTCAATTGAATGACATCAGAATTCACGTTTTTCAGATATAGTTTATAATTGCAGCATTAACATGTATCAAATGATGTATATTTCACTGAGACTGTGCTGAAATTAAACTGGTATCAATAAAGGACATATGAACAACTACAAATACTTGTTTGGGATATCAGTTACAAATTGTAAGGTAAAGGTAATTATTGGAGTTGGACTGGGTACACTAATAGATATGTCACAGTAGACTGTGTTTCAAGGAATATTATATTTTTATGGATGTAGGATAGTCATCATTATGTATGCCTGTTACAGTGTCACAGTATAGTGTGCTTTTAGGAGTATGAGTTTTTGTAATCTATTAATCATAGTCATCATTACATGTATCTTCTTGTCTTAGGGTCCATTGAATACATGTATGATGTATAATGAAGAGAATTTGCTTTTCTCTTCTCCCTGTTCCATTCATCTGATTTGAGTGTTTTTGAATATTTACATCTTTGAGACTAGTTATCAGATATATACTAAAAATATATTTACACTATATTAATGAATGATTAAGTTAATCTCCTGTCTATATTGCTCACGTGATTTATTAAGTATCTCAGTACTTCTGTTTTGCTAGCCAGTTCTAATTCAAACCCCCTAATTGGGGTTTGTGTTGTGTAATCTTGTAGATGGTATTTTGTTGTTTCTCAATGTGTTTTTATTGTCACTTTTATTTTGATTTTAATGTTTTGTAATTTTGTGAAGTGCGGCCCTGATGAAGCTCTTGTAATATGAGTGAAATGCGTTAGCTGCTTGGCTGCATTGGTAGCAGCAGTAGATGATATCAGACAAAGAGTAGATGGGGGGAGACTGCTGCCTTGATCATGTTGGATCTGTATGCAGTGTTCGATACTGTCTCTCCAGCACTTCTGACACCTGCCTATCCCAGTGCGGGATTAAGTTAAGGCCTTGAGTTTTTTAAGGTCTTTTCTGTCCAAGAGATCACCCAAAGTCCGGGGGTGGAGGACAATGGAATGATTAAAAAACAAGAAAATACGTTTTAAAGAAGACTCTTAGCAGTACCCCAATCCACATCAAAATCTATCCTTCATACCAAATTGGGTGTTTGGTTTGCTTTAGGCTTATTGAAAACGTAACCGCTATTATTATGGCATTCTGATTGGTCTAAAGCAGAGACACATTTCACTGGATCCATCATTAAAGATTGTATGGGTCTTGATCAGGCAAGTAAGATCCCCTGGCTGAAGCATATAAAGCACATCCTGGGAGGGCCTGGTCAGACAGTTGGAGACATTTGGGACCACCTGGAGGATATTATTGGCTACCCAAATACATGTCTTAAAGAGCACATTCTTACAATTTGCAATGAGGAAAGGGCTCAATCTGACTATTCCAAGGCCTCCGGCAGAAGATGTTTGGCTATGAATGGTCAGTCCGGGTGCAAAAAGTATCTTACGCTAGTCCATAACAATCACCACAGGTTTCTCTAACCCGATGTTGACTTCTTATCTTTCATCGAATGGTCTCTTTTCCAAGGAATGATGGGTTGGTCCCCCTTAACCAAAAATGTCGCTGTTATAACAGATCGGACTAAACCACCCTGCACATTGCTCTGTTTTGTAAATTCTATCACTCATATAGAAAACTATATCTTAAGCCGCTTTTTTTGAATGAAAGAATTTTTAATTATCAGGAAGCCTTTCAATTACTGCATGAGTTTAAGGATGGTTTAGTGTGCTGTAGGGTAGCCATGTTTCTCTCTAAGGTGCTGCATAATAGCGATACACTAGATAATATAGAATTTGACATATCTTAGTTTAGTAGACCACGGTCCCCCATGGAGGATGATTTTTGATTGTGCATTATGTAATATGATCTTATCTTGTATTGCGTTATGTGTTTAGATTTTAGCAGTTTAGTGTCATCATCCAGATTATGGCTGGCTTCATTTCTACAGGACTGCGGTTCTTCTTAATATGAATATTAACTGTACATTTTATAATTCTGTTAAAAGATCATTTTTAGGGAATTTTTTATGTATTCATATTTTAATATCATACTTCTGTTGTGATGCTTTTATGGTTTTAACAAGGTATAAACAATGTAAAGTTTATTGAATTGGAATTGAACTCACCGACAGAAATGTGTGGACAGTTTGTTTCTAAACCTTTCTCCTTGCCGTGTGGGGCCCCACAGGGGTCTTCCCTGAGCCTTACTTTGTTTAATCTTTGATTATCCTCCCTGGATAAATTAATCTCGTCTTTTGGTTTTATGGTATTATCATATGCAGATGACGCTCAAATCACTGTTACCATCATGAAGGATGTGCAATCTGTAGCCAGTAACTTCAACAACTGCATGAGAGCGATTTGGACTTGAATGAAGGACAATTGCTTAAAGATAAATGCTGATAAGACAGAGGTTCTAATTTTTGCCTGCCATACTTCTGTTTGGAATACCAACTGGTCACCACAGGCATTGAGCTCTCCCCCTTCTTCTGTCAACTCTGTGAAAAATCTTGGGTGATCTTTGACCATAAACTTTCTTTTGACCTACAGGTCAATAGTACAGTTTCCTCATGTGTGAACATCCTCAGATCTCTGAGGAATATATTTCCTTACACCCCAATCTCGATTCGTAAAACAGTAGTCTTGGCCCTTATTTCATCACAGCTTGACTACTGTTATGCTCTGTATCTCAACATTAATAAAAGCTTCTTGATAAAACTTCAAATGGTCCAAAATGCAGTGGCCTGGCATATTCTTGATGTTCCTAAATATCAATCTGTATCAGCAGAACTCTTGAAGTTGCATTGGCTTCCAATGAGAAAAATAATTGTTTTCAAGTCCTTGTGTATTGCTCATAAGGCCCTGTCTAATCAAGGACCAAGGTTCATTAGATCTAATTTCACTGCTATGTCCCCACCAGGCCACTTCATTCATAAGCTGGTAACAGTTCCAAGGTTTGGCTGGGCCAGATGGGGTGGCCGATATTTTATTGTTGCAACAACAAAATTGTGGAATTCCCTGCCCACTCATCTAGTAGACATTCAAAGTAATCCAACATTTATGAAAAAGCTTAAAACCTGGCTCTTTGCCCTGTAGATGTTTTAGAATTCTAAGGGGCTGTCCCCTTCATTTACGGAAAACTTTGTTCTATCAGGTTCTTTTTAGCACCCTGACGCCCATTTGGGTATATGTTGCACTTTATAAGTTGCTTCTCATTTCTTTAATTCATTCAATGAGAGATGTATGTTGATAAGCCCTGGGTGGAACTCACATAGTTTTTCTCAGTGAAATTCTGTAGTTACAAAAAATCTCCACAACATTCCTCAGAATTCCACAAATAGATGGAAAAATGAGTTTCCAATTGTTTATTTTTGTATTTATTTTACGTTCCTGTATCAGTCAGTCAATATAACTTTATTCAGCACAAGGCCATAAAAGATACAAACAAACAATAGATACAAATACATTATTGTTAAAACGTTGAAAGTGAATAAAAATCCAAATAGATATAAGAATAATACATTTAGAATGGATATTAAAACTGCAGTGGTCGGTACTAGAGGACTACATGTACACATAAGCAACAAACAAATGATCACAGAGGGAACTAATTTACTATTCCTAATAATTGGCATGATACTTAGCTCATAGATTTCCTCATTTTTAAAGCTCCATGAATAAAACTTATAATAGCAAAACAAAACAGTTCTGATTCTAGGCGTAATAAACGAGACAAATAAGTACTATAAGATCTATCAGAAAATGAGTGCAGAACAGACCGTAAATAAAGAATTCGGGGTGGATATAAAACCCGCAAAAAACCAGAAAATTGGCAAGCATTTGTTTGCCGGTACCATCGCAGGAACAGGGTGGTAAACTGCAAAACCATGAACCTTGCTGTGGGTGGGCTACCAGGAAATAGGCTGTACCCAGTCCAAATCGTTTTGGGTAAAATCTATGTTTAGGGTTAGAGCCCCAATGAAGGTACTGTTCAACCCCCTCTCTTGTTTAAAATCTAAGTAGCGCGCTACTGTTACTGAAGGACATTGATTAAAAAGGCTCATCTGTATTAGAAAAATGAAGCCTTTTAACTCATTTTTAGCACTGCTATTGAGTTGATTTGGAGAGAGCAAAAAGTGTGATAGTCCCAGGTCAGCAAAAGACTTTTTAACGTAAGCCAACCAGGGAATAGGAGGTGTTCTATTCATACACAGTCCTCCACAATCTCCACAAGGGGGTTATTCTGATAGCGGCCGGACCGCATCCGACGGCTCGTCAGATGTGGTCCGACAGCCATTTGTTGTTGCAGTCCGACTGACACATTACAATGCATGCGGTTGGAGGCGGCAGGCGGAGGGACAGTCAGACGCTTTCCGACGGGCTCAAGGAGCCCATCGGACTGTCTGTAATCCCTACAGTACGGGTGGTGCCTGCCCAGGCACTGCCATAGGGATTACAATGTCTCTTTCTGCCTGCCCTTTCATGGTGGTTAGGCCACCATGAAAAAGCAAGCAGAAAGTGACCTTGGGGGGCCCTAGGAGGGCCCCCTTCCCCCTTGGCCGTCCGCTATGGGGCCTCTTGTAATGCCTGCACAGTGTAGCAGGCACCACAGTGCAGGGATGTTTTTAAAGTGCACATTTTCTATTGCAGTGTGTGCTGCAGCCAGCAGCACAAGCCACAATGGACACAAGTCGCAATAGAAAATGTACACTTTGCTACCGCCATGAAGGCAGTCACATTGTAATAAGGGCAGGAGGACCACTGACTCCTTGTCGAGCGGTCCTGCTTCCTCTACGGTGCCGCTCGGACGAGAGTCCAACTGGCATGGTAGTGATGCCCTAAATCTTTTAAATAAGAGAGGCTAGATTCCAAATGAGTAATTAGACTGGATGTACCCTTGAGATAGCTAATAACCTACACAGAAACGTGTTCTCTATCATTTGCTGTATACTGGGCATGCTGTATCTTCAGACCCCTGCCCAGTATGACCCTTGGGATATACATTTTAATCTGTACAACGCAATTAACTCTTTGATGGGTTTATGGCCTATTTCTTAGGAATTCAAAAGAATGCCCCTATTGAACCCTCCACATTGCAAGCTCTCTGGGTCAAGAGTTTATTCTATTTTAGATAAAATGACATCATTAATCCAAGTCAATTAATATTCAGCACTCTTGTGATAGCAAACCCTGTCTTCGATACGTGCTAATGTCACACGCTACAGCTCCACAATGCTGCAAGCTCTGGCGAGGTGCAGTGAAGTGTTTTCATCTCCCAGTTCCCGCCCAGGCCTGGCCCAGCCTTTTGACTACCTTCGACCGCCTCTGGCTGCTCGGAGACAGCGGGTACAACTGGTTAGAGCCACAGCCCATTTGGAGGCTTCAGCATGCAGTTGATGCCCTAGGGCCGAGGTCCTCTCTGAGTAGGCACTGAAGCGGCCTGAGTTAGGCCGGTGCAGCTTGCTCCTAAGAATGTGCCCGCAAACCACACACCATACAACGCACATCATATTCTCCTCTACCATATGCACCACAGCCCTCTTTCGGGGGCCTCATTCACCATCTTTGTCAGGGAGCCCCAACTGAGTCTGGCCGCCTGGGAACTCCGGGGCCAGAGTCAGAACCAGGGTTAGGGTGACGCAGCTGAATAAGGCATTGCGAGGTGGATCAGAGGAGGAGGAGGAAGCCGCAAGACTGCTTGGACTGCTTGGACGTCGGACACCAAATACACCTCAGGCACCCAGTAGATCAAAGGACTGAAGGGGTAGAGGTTATGGGGTCATATCCTGGTCACATTTGGAGAAGAGAGGAACTGTAACCATAAAAGCTCGGGTGAGTGTGGCAGCTCTGATTCTTAGTGTACGCTGGAGAATCTCAGTGTGCACAAGAGCCTACTACTTATTATTAGTAGTCATTTCAGTACTTAAATTAACACAAAGGACTCAAAGGGCAAACTTATGGACCTTTAATCCATCTCTCCCTAACACAGGCACAAGACAATCAGGCACAAGTCACAAGATAAAAAAGTGACAACGTTGGTGCGTGCTTGTGCCATTTTCACCTTTGGACTGGACCATATCTTATATCAAAGGGAAGGTGTGGCGGTGTGCCCCGACTAGAAAGGTAACTCCAGCCCCATCATTGATGTCACTGACCATGTCATGAGTGATGTAATTTGTGAGGTCATAAGCAGTGCATTACGGGGGTGTAAGTTATAGTTATCTCAGTTAACTATAAATTCTATTTCCTAACTATAACAGTCGTGAAACCTTTGTTTTTTTCAGTGAATTTCTAAGGTTTTTTAAATTCTGTTTCCTAACTATAATGGCTCAGTAACCTATGTGTTTTTTAGTGAATTTCTAAGGTTTTCCTAATTTCATTTGCTAACTGTAACCTGTGACCTTTGAGAGTAGGTGTGTGAGTGCCTGCCCAGGTCAATTAGTGGGTGTTTTTGTGGCTATATTGCTGTGTGAGTGGGTGTGTGAGTAGTCGTATGGGTCTGTAAGAGGGTGTGTAAGTAGTTTTGTTGGTGTTATAGGGAGTGTGTGAGTGGTATATGGATCAGTCAGTGGATGTCTTTATTCGCTGTATGGATCTGTGAGTGGATATGAGTTTGGCAGAATGGGTGTGTGAGTGGGTGTGTAAGTGTATGTGTGGGACTGTCAGAAGCTGTGTGAGTGACTATGCCAGAATGGAACCTGACGTGCCCCTTTATCCTACAAAAGAACATAGTTTTAAACAAAATGCCTACCTAACTGGAATACTTTCTTCTGATTAATTACTAAGATCTACCTCATTGGTTTAATGTCCAGTGCGTATTCTACATTACATCTGTGTACTGGATCACGAGCAAATGTCTCCAGTGACCTTGTGTGCATTTTGGCAACGTAATGATTCCTTGTGCATCTTTTTTCCATAAATCTGTGATAATATGAAGTCTCCTATAGAGAAGACAACAAGACTACAAAGAGACAAATCTCTACCAAACAAGGATACTTTCTCTTAACTGCATGAAATAAGTGCTTCTTTGTTTGGTTAAGATGTCCTTATATACCACAGCATCAAGAACATGCATCACCAGCACAATGTTGGTTTTCACCTGCTGTCTTGTGAGGCCACTCATCTCCTCTCTCATCAACCTCCCCTCATGCCCCCATGTGAGTGCTTCTCTCAGGTCACTTGCAGACCTGCACTATTGTGAGAACAGAGGGTATTATGGAGGGAGCATGAGGAAGATCTCCAGATCTCAACAGGGTATGGGAAATGGGGTGCACTTAGTCTGCAACATTATTTATCCCACCTCTGCCCAGAACAGCTTCTCAGGAGAAGGAACAGAGTCAATAAATTGAGGTGACCCCGTGATGAACTGGCAGATGTGGCATCCCTGTATTACATCCCTGGTCCATCTTACATGGGTACCCACTGTTTGTCCTCCACTGAGCATACCAGATCAGAAGGGTACCTAGAAGTAACTGTTGTGTAAACAAATATAAGAGAAATTAGAACATCTGCCGCTAAAGCTTACATTTTCCATTAATGGCTCTTAAATTGTTGGCCTCCTCTTCTGATTGACTGTGTATAGCAGTTGCTATTTTAGTGCTGGGGTGAGGGCCCTGTCCCTTTGGGCTCTGTTCTTCAGTTGCGCTTCTTGGCGCGTGTACTGGTGGGAAATGGGTTCCCCAAGCACAGATGAGATCAAAAGGGGCTAGTGACCCCAAGTCCAGGTAGTGTATTGTTCCGCACAGTGGAATAGCAGAGGCGCTTTTAGTGCTGGGGTGATGACCCCATACTTATGGGCTCCATTCTGCAGCAGTACCTCTTGGTGTGTATCCTGGTGGGGAAATAGGGTCCCCAGGCACAGGTGAGGTCAAAAGGGGCTAGTGACCCCAAGACCAGGTAGGGTATTGTCCCACACAGCGGGATAGCACAGGCTCTTTTAGCGCTGGGGTGATGGCCTCGTTCTCTTGGGCTCCGCTTTACAGTCACGCCTCCTGGCCCATACCCTGGAAGGAAATCGATTCCCTAGACA
Organism: Calotriton arnoldi; assembly: GCA_963921515.1. NCBI lineage: Eukaryota > Metazoa > Chordata > Amphibia > Caudata > Salamandridae > Calotriton > Calotriton arnoldi. Next base: position 1,213,544 of record CAWUFW010000323.1, on the reverse strand, counting down.
CAGATAAGGTCCAAAGGGGCTAATGACCCCAAGTCCAGATAGTTTATTTTCACACACGGTGGGATAGCAGAGGTGCTTTTAGTGCTGGGGTTATGGCCCAACCCCCTTGGCCTCCGTTCTGCAGTTGCACCTCCTGATGCATATCCTGGTGCAAAATGTGTTTATCAGGCACAGGTGAGGTTAAAAGGGGCTAGTGACCTGAAGTCCAGGCTGAGTACTGTCCTGCACGGCGGGATAGCAGAGGCCCTTTTAGCGCTGGGGTGATGGCCCCACCCCTTGTGCTCTGTTCTGCAGTTGTGCCTCCTGGCACATATCCTGGCGGGAAAAGGGGTCCCCAGGCACAGGTGAGGTCAAAAGGAGGTAGTGACACCTATCCAGGTAGTGTGTTGTCCCACATGTCAGGAAAGCAGAGGTGCTTTTAGTGCTGGGGTGATGGTCCTGCCCCTTGGGTGTGTATCCTGGTGGTTCCTGGGGTGTGCGGGGTCTGCGCATCCCGTTCCATATTTAAGTTAGCCCCAGGAAGGTGGCGTCCCCAGGGCTTGGGGAGTTCACTGTGGTCCCCTATTCAATTTAGTTATAACCCTAGGGAGATGGTGGTGCCTGGGGTGTGGGGGATCCATGCAACCCCTAAGCATTTTATTTGAATCCTGGGGTAGGTGGTGGTCCCCAAGGTACAGGCCCCCATATCATTTTTAATTCATAGCCCTGGGAAGGTGGTAGTCCCTAGGGCTTGGGGGGGTCAATGCAGCCCTGTAGAGGTGGTGGTGTCCAGGGCATTTTTAAGCCCTTAGAGGGGGGCCCTGTCCGCCCCTCCATTTTTTTTTTATTAAACACCACATGCCCCTGGGACCTGGCCCACCCAGGGCCTTCAATTAAAAAAAAAGCGCAGGAGCCTGCATTTGTTTTTTTTAAATTCATGGTGATATTAGCAAATATTTTGTGAAAATCACTGTGAATTTTTAAAAAAAAGTGATTTAGGCTGTGGCGAGGTCCCAGGGGGACCGAAGACCAAGACGTGGTTGATGCGTTTGCAGCCAATCAGAACTCTGCATTTCCCTGCATGACCTCATTATTATTTGCAAATTAGCCACGATCCCAGATAAACAAATTTGGATTTCCTTACATTTCTCAAGAACTACTGACCTGATTTTCACAAGATAACAAAAGGCATAATCTGCAAACCCAAAGTTCTCTTTCTGGCAAATTTGGTGAAATTCCGTCCAACGGTTCAGGCTGCAGACGCGTCTAAAGCTCCTATGGGAATTAACATGGAAAAAGCACTTTTTTGACCACCACTTTTCTCGGCTCCCACTTGAGTAATCACCCCAAAACTTTACATTCACAACAAGACTTACTAAGACACATTTGTGAAGATTTGTAAAACTGTGCCAAAGTTATAGGCAGGTCAAAAACACTTTTCCTATGGAAAAACGGTCCTAACTATAACTACTGCCGACCAATAGTAGGTTATATATTATATTTAGAAAACTAAAATATAATATACATAAGTAGTCAATGTGTATATTATATATATGTAATACACATTGATTACTTATGTGTACTATTTTGGCATTTATGAAAATATATACATTTTACGCCAGTTAATAGTGTGCATATCAATTATTCACAAATAGTATAAGTATATATAATTATAATATAGATAATAATAAAGTCAATTGGTTCATTTATTATAAAATGTAAATAACATGTGTGTATTAAATTCATTGTGTACTTTGTATGTGCATATAGAGGAGAATATCTATTCAGATAACTGATGCATTTTGGCCTTGCAGCAAAGGTTCAAACAGTCAGTGACATACAAATAAACATCAAGGAAGAAGAATTACTCTCTATGTCTCTGCAGTACAGATCATGCATCAGCCATCTTGAAGTAGAGCCTGTATATATACAGTCGTCATCAATATAATACATTCAGCATTGCATATCACATTGCCATAGATTTTTAGCTCAATACTAATCAAGAACACCTTGTACGTTTAGATGTTGATTCAAAAATATTTGCAATTTAAACATATATATATATATAAATATATAAATATATATATATATATATATAAATATATATATGTATATATATATGTATATGTATATAAGGACGTCCTTGGGGGTTAACTACTGCTCCTGTTAGCTCCAGTAAGTCCCACACAGCGGGACTGTGAAGAAGTCTTCGGAGGCCCGCCCCCTTTCTCCACCGCTCTGCAAACTTGGCTACTGCTTAAAAAGCAATATAAATTCACTGAAAAAAACAATGGTTGATGGGGCATCATAGTTAGGTATTGGCATATGCAAACCCTTAGAAATTCATTGAAAAAAACCCATAGGTTAGACGGATGTTATAGTTAGGCTCGTTCTAAACCAGTGAAATTCAGCTGTTATAGTTAGTGAGCTAACTATAATTCGCACCACCAAATGCACTGCTTATGACCTCACATATTACATCACTCATGACATGGTCAGTGACATCACCGATGACATCTCAAATTATATTCACATCTATAACAGTACTTACACACCCACTCACTGATTCATAGGTCTACACACACATCCACTCACTCATCCAAACAGCCACTCATAGAACCACTTAGTCACTAATACAGCCACTGCCATATCCACTCATGCACCCATACAGCCACTCACACACTGTCAGTCACCCATAGAGCTACTCACACACCTACTCACTCACCCATAAAGTCAATCCCGCAGCCTGTTACTCACCCATACAGATACACACACAGCCACTCACTTACTCATATGGATGCTAACACATGTCTCACTCGCCTATACAGTCATTGACACAAGCACACACTCTCCCATACAGCCACTCTTACAATCACTCACTCACCCATACAGTCACTCATATACTCCAACACTCACTTATATTGCCTTCCACATGTGCAGTTACTCACCTATATACCACTGACACATCCAGTAACTCAATGACACAGCCATACACACACTCAGGCACCCATACAGCCCCTTACACATGCACTCACTAACCGATACAGCCACTGACTCACCCACTCACTCTTCCATACAGGCAGTCACACACACCCTTACCCACCCACACAGCCACTCAGACACCCATACAGGTACTCAGAAAACCATTCACACACCCATATAGCCACTAATGTACCCACTCACATACCCATACAGCCACTGAGACACCATCTGGCACACTGATACAGACATTCACACAACCAGTCACTCACTCATACATTCACTGAGACACATAATCACTCACTTATACAGTCAGTTACAAACCCACTGAATAATCCATTCAGGCACTCATACACGCTCTGATTCACCAATACACCTTGGTGTATATATTTAGCACTCAAACACCTTTTAAAAACACTCACAGTAACTGGATGATGTCATTAGTGATGTCACTGACCATTTCATGAGTGATGTAATATGTGAGGCCATATGCAGTGCATTGCGAGAGCACAAGTTATAGTTAGCTCACTAACTATAACGGCTGAATTTCACTGGTTTTGTATGAGTGAAATCTGAGCCTAACAATAACGTCACTCTAACCTTTGGTTTTTTCAGTGAATATACATATATATATATATATATATATATATATATATATATATATATATATATATATATATATATATATATATATATGCGTGAGAGTGCTGCTGTGGACCGACAGTTTATGCCTATGATTAAGGGGCAGGAGCCCCGAAACGCATTAGGCGAAGCAAAGAAAATCTCTGGAATGCAAATGCTGGTTTTATTAATAAACCTTCCGATTGAAGATTTCACTGTTGAAGGGCGTCTTTGCTTCAGGGCAACTTGTTTGTGTATATACACACACACATACAATATATATATACATACATACATACACACATATAAACGCTTTTCCTATGGAAACTAGGTGCTAACTATAACTACTTACTGACGACCGCCAGTAGGTAATATATATGAACTCCAGCTCCAGTTTTCAATAAAGACCAGAAACCGACACAGCAGGCTCAGTATATTATTCCGCATGTTTTTATTGTTTGCTGTAACGCATTTCGGCAGTAACTTCTGTCTTGCTCACACCATATACATATATTTGGGCACATTCTATAATACCAGTGATTTGCTTGGCAAGTATCGGCCATCTTGGAGTGGGGTTTGTGTAACTAAAAAATTCATCACAATAATCCATTCAGTAATATGTATCCCATTTACTTAAGTCATATGGTCAATAAAAATACTTTTAAAAAACTGTACATTTAATGTTAATCACGAATATATGCAATTCAAACTTGAATATGTAGCATTTTTTACAAATTAAGCCCAAGTGGGTATTAAAAAAAACAAAAGATCAAAAAGTCATTACCTCTTGATAGGCAATACTGTAATATAAAAGTTAAAAATATTTCTACTACAATGTGGCCGCTTGGGAGCCCAAATCACTCAATGTGTTTAGTTGTCATAACGAAACATAAGGACTATACTTACTCATGCAAACATGATTAGTAAGAAAATGGATAGAACCATATAGCAAAAAATATTCAAAATGCCCCTCATGAAGTAAATTTAGGGAACATGCAGGTACCCATATATTTGCATGCCATGCCATATCATGCTCTTAACATGTTAAAATTAAGCCCAAGTGGGCACTTCAGACATGCACGACTCATTAGCCTTTTTGGAAAAATGTACGTAAACAGCATGCTGATCAATGTATTGACACAATAACTGTAAATGAACAAAAACAACCCAATTGTTTAGCTAAAAGAACCCCAAGATCTGTGGCAATATTACACAAAGTGCCCCAGGTGCGCAACAGGCCTTTGAGGGATGCTTTGTGTGTATATTTCAGAAGGGACCGCAGACGCTTGTGCAGCCCCTTCTATAATGCTGAAAGCGCTGACGCACATACAGTGCTTTCTCAAGAGGGTGTTCCCTCATTAGCATGGGGGTGTGGCCCCATGCAAATGAGGGAATCCCTTTGCCTCTGTGCCCTTGCCGTATTATAGACATGGGCGCAGAGGCAATGGAGCTGTCAGTGCGCCCCTGTAGCAGCCATCTGGAGGGTGGACAGGGCGTCCTATGGACCCCCAGACATCCCCTAGCAGGTGGGTGCAGTCACTCACTTCACATGCCTGCAAAGGGATCTCAAATCCCTCTTTGAAGTGCATCGGGTTGCCATCTGCACAGAGAAACAGCTGCCCCGTATTTCTCTTGAATGTGCTGCCCTGGGGCAGCGCGAGTTTGCGGATGCCCTGAGGGCAGTGCATTGTACATGACTGGGTGCACTTTTTTAGTCTGCACCAGGTGCACCTGCTTAAAGGTGCTCCATGGGGCAAACAGGAAAAGTGTGCCCTATCTATAAGAGGGCCATGGTATGCAGAGTTCCCAAATCACCTGTGTGAATAAAACAAAACAATAAGTTATAGTTTTAAAAACATTTTTTAAAAGTACCTCAACACTATAGTAGACTTCTAGCTGCAATCAATCTTATAATTGTTTATATTCATCCTAAATGTACAGCCCAATTCTTCACCAGAATTCCAACTATTGGGTATTAGAGTATCAAAATCAATTATGTATTTCGATTCTAATCTGTGCAAATTGTTTGTCCTATTGCCACCTTAGATATGTTCTCAATTCTGTCACTTACAAAAATTCTAGCAGTTCATTATTCTGAACATGTAAATCGTTAAAATGCCTTGCAGCCGTGTATTGCTTATCGTTGTGTTGGATGGCCCTCATATGCTCAAGGATACGTTTCTTAGACCTATGGATCGTGCTGCCTATATAAAGTTTATTACAAGGGCATTTAATGCAATAAACACAATAATCAGAATTACACGTCAGGTGTTTTCTGATCTCAAACTATATTCATAATTGGGACTTTAAAATTTGCAACACTCTTTCTGTTTTTTAACTATTTACAGTGTAAGCATCTGAAAAATCCCTTTATGGTTCCTATAGTACTGATGTTTTTCCTATCTTGGATTAGATTGTGAGTTGCACTATCTTTCAATGATTTACTTGAAAACATTTTTAGGATAGTCCTCTGCATATTGTTATTGTTATTGTTATTGTTCTTTTAATCTTATAAGGCGCACAGCTACCCAAGGGTTTCCCGGCGCCGCCTGATAGGAACAAAAGAAAAAAGAAAGTGCTCTACATATTGAACAACCAGGTTTTTAAACACTTACGAAAATTCTCGTAAATAGTTTCAGTCCGAAGTGACGTAGGGAGGGAGTTCCATAAAGAGGGACCTAGACAAGAGAAGGACCGGCCGCCCATACGCGACAATCTGGTCCTAGGCACCGTAAATTTTGCCTGAGTGGCGGAACGTAAGAGACGTGGTGGGAGGTAAGGATGAACTAAAGCATTTAAGTATTGCAGTGCCTTACCAACTTTGATTTTGAACATATAGCTCAGGGCTTTGAATTTAATATGATTCTCAACCCTGAGCCAATGTAGATCCCTAAGAGAACCTGAGATGGAAACTGTTTTAGGAACCTTACAAAGTAGCCTAGCCGCCGCATTCTGCACCATCTGCAGTGTACGTAACACATCCTTATTGGCTCCTAGATACAAAATGTTTCTGTAGTCCAGTCTAGAAGTGACAAGAGCCTGGACCACGGTACGTTGCGTAGACAAAGGCAGCATCCAAAGGATTTTCCTGAGTCATTTAATGATAGTGAAGCAGATTGAAGACACTTTCACCGCTTGTTGCTTCATTGATAACTGGTTATCGATTATAACACCTAAATTCCGGACCTGATGATTAGGCAGGGGCAGAGCACCCATTTCAGGCGGCCAGTGTTGAGGTCCCCATAGGTCTTTGTTCTTACCCAAAATCAGCCCCTCCGTCTTTTCACCATTGAGTTTGAGCAGGTTGGCTTGCATCCATCCTGCTATGTTCCTCAGCCCAGACTGAAGGGAAGATGATTTTGACGCTCTTTCAGCAGAAAGGGAGAAAACAATCTGGGTGTCATCGGCATAGGAGAAAAGGGACAACCCTGCATCTTCAGCAATCGGCGCCAGAGGCCTGACATAAATGTTGAACAAAAGAGGGCTGAGAATGGACCCTTGAGGAACCCCATAAGGTGAGAAATGAGTATTGGAGCTGGCCGTGGGGGAGAAGACCTGGAACGTGCGATCAGTCAGAAAATCAGCAAGCCAGTTGAGTGCAGAACCAGTTATTCCTAAGGATTGCAGAGCATGCAATAGCACGGTGTGAGAGACCGTGTCAAAAGCGGCACTTAAATCCAAGAGTATGAGTGCCACGGTGTCCCCAGAGTCAACACGGTTGCGTAACATTTCTGTGACTCCAAGCAGAGTAGTTTCAGTTGAAAAGCCTGGTCTAAAACCAGACTGTGAGCCGTGCAAACATTTCTGGGATTCAACAAATGCCGTCAGTTGAAGATTAATGTGCTTTTCCCAAATTTTGGAGAAGGCTGGAAGCAAGGAGATGGGCCGGAAATTAGACAGTTGCGCGGGGTCGGCATTAACTTTTTTAGAAGTGGGAGAACCATCGCATGCTTCCATGTTGACGGAACCATTGCTTCCTTTAAGGAGGCGTTGAGCAACTCCATAATTAACAACAAGGAGGACTGTTCGAGTTTCTGAAGCACAGTGATGGGAATAGGGTCCCTGGGAGAACCAGATCTAAGGCTGTCCAAAATCCGCCTGAAAGAGGTGCTATCAAGGAGCGCCCAAGTTTCTGATTTCTTGGTAGGTGCAGAGGGCACACAAACCTGCGGTTCCATACTTCTAATTAACTGAGAGGGATTCGTAGTTTGCAGTATAGCATTGGTAGGCTTGGATTCATTAAATGTGGAGTATATTTTTTCAACTTTGTTAAGGAAAAACCTAGCAAGATCTTCACATTGCAATTCAGTAAGATCCGGGGATTTACGTTGGCATGACGCGCCAGACAGTTCTTTAACAAGCTTAAACAACGTCTTGGAGTTATTCTGTGCCTTGGAAATGGTAAAAGTCACATGCTCTGCACGTGCAACTTTACAAAGTGCATGATAATCTCTTTTTGCCTTTTTATATGCTAATTTGGCGTCTGGGGCATAATTCTTTCTCCAGCGTCTCTCTAGTACTTTGCATTTGCTTTTCTCCACTTTTAGCCTCTCGGAAAACCAGGGGGCAGGTGGCCGGTGATTTTTCACCATCTTGACAGACGACGGTAGGCAAGCATCAATGGAGTTAAGGATCCAATTATGTATGGCATCCTCGTCTGCTATATAGATTGGGCTAAAGCTGGGGACAGTCTTGGATAGGAGCTTATTCAAAGCTTCGATATCCAATTTTCCCCAATTTCTAGATTTGGACTTAAGGCCGGGAGTAATCGAGGTTAAACTCGAGAGACCTTTTTTGACCCCGAAGCCCACCAAGAAGTGATCCGACCAAAGTATTGGAAGAGCTGGGGGGCAACAAATGTTAGGCAGACTGGAAAATATCGGGTCTAATAAGTGGCCAGCCGCGTGGGTGGAGCCTGAATTACAAAGCGGGATGTTCATAGCTGCTAAATCAGAAATAAGAGCTGCGCTAATAGTACATGTCGGGTAGTCAAAGTGCAGGTTCAGGTCGCCCAGGATAGTAAAGTTAGCGGCATCCACGAGGTAGAGAGTGATTAAGTCGGGAAGTGAAACAGCCCGTGACCCAGCAGGCCCAGGAGGGCGATAGAGCAGAATACCTGAAAGAGTGAACTGGGGGGTTACGGCAAGTTTGAATAGCGCAGCCTCACAGCCCGCAAAAGATAGATCTTCAAATTTGCAAGTATAGGAGTTGTTGTAGATGACCGCAATGCCTCCCCCCATTTTGATTCCTCTATCTCTCCTAACTATTGCGTAATTGGATGGTAAAGCAATCGCAATATCAGGGCCAGAGCTCTCATGCAGCCATGTTTCCGTGAGAAAAATAGCATCAGGCTGCTTATTAGTTAAAAGGTCAAAAATATCTGACTTATGCTTAGGGAGTGAGCGACAATTTATATTGAAGAAAGTGAATTCTTTATCAAGAACATTACTAGGTTTAGAAAAAGCATTACCCTGGGCCTTCTTAGTCCATAGGGGAGCAATAAAAGAGCTGCATCCTTTGCATGATTGTGTGTCAAATACAAAGCTACAACAGGGGCAGCTGGAATCCGTGATCTCAGAATTCAATGATACACAGTCCGCCTGCGGCCCACTATTGAGGTCTACCAACTGTTTGTAAGAGTAACTTATGGTAGTCTTCTTGGTTGGACCAGGGGTCATGGCCCCTGGCCCCGGTCGGACGCGGACGGGCACAGACGGGCTTGCCTTCGGCACGCCCGCTGCGCGCGTCCGATCTATGTCCATTAAATAGAGTAATAGCAGGACGGCGTGCAAAGACTAGAGCGCTGACCGGCGAAAACGTGTAGCAAAGCAAGATGGCCACCCGAAAACGAGCAGCCTCAATTAATCAAGAAAAAAGGAGTTTAACACACTCCAAAAGCAGCAATTCAGTTTTTAAGACCCCCCAATAGTATAAAATCAGCAGTTCGATTTTTAAAAGCCCCCAATAGTGCACATCAGGTAAACAAGTAAATGGAGTATAACACACTCCGAAATGCAGCAGTTTCAATTTTAATTTTAAAACCCCACAATAGTGCAGAGTAGATTCAAAACAAGTCAAACAGAGCAATAATTATCATTGGGAGAGAACCTCACAGGCCCAGTATGGTTGTCAAATCATCATGCAACTCTGGCTTTATGAATTGGTGAAAATGTTACTGTATGAGGTTTAGTATTATGAAACAAGGAATTGGATATCTGATGAAAAAAGTAAAATGCAGTGCCTGTAATTTTTTTTTGTACAGAGTACCACCAATCATTGGTTTTTATCTTCTTTCTTATGCACCCTAGGGCAAGAGGGTACTTGGGTCAACTGCCACCAGCGCTGTCTGACTAGAATCACTACCACCATCACCGCCAATACCATCAGTGCTGCGGCCAATGCAGAATAATTCTGCTGCCCCCTGTAAGCCATTTTTGATCCCCACTAGTAAAATGATGCCCTTGTAAACTGGGCTTTTTTATGTTAGATGTTGTTTTTTATCCCTGCTGTGTTTTTTCGATATTTCCTGTTTCTACAGCTGACTTTCACCTGTCTGTACCTTTCTTCTGCTCCTTTTTTTGTAAACTCCTCCTTGCCCTTCTTTTACACGTCTTCTTGCGTAGTACTAAGAGGGGAAAATATTTTGACAACATAAAAAGATTCACACTGCCAGGCCAATGTAGTACTCTAGTCACCAAACATGTTGGTGGTTTACTTGATCAAACAGTCAAAAAGTACAAGGGCAGAGATAACGTGGTCTTCATGGTCTTGGACCCCCAATGTTGTCTTATATTAGCGGTTTCCATGACAGTGCATTATGGCAGGAATGAGATACCACAACCGATACCATACGTCCTTTGCATTCCCTTCAACCCCTTCTCCATTAGTAGCCTTACCTTATGCCCTTCACTTATTCCTAATCCATTCCTATCCCTTGATTTTTACTGCTTGACTCAATGACTACCTGACTCAACTGTACTGTAATTGTTAAGCGAGGAATATGTCCTGCCAAATACCTCCAGAGTCTAGTCCCTGCTCTTGGCATTTTGCCACCTAAAACTGCAGTGTGGTGCAATTTTGGTGCTGTGGTGCAGGTGGTGAAATCATGTGTGCCTGTTGAGGCAGAGCGACACAATAGAACTAAGGGCCTGAATATGACTTTGGCAGTGTGGGAGCTGGCCGCCACGCCGGTGCCCTGCTCAAACACCACCAATTTGATTGACGCCCGACCTCAAATTATGAGTCATTTCATGGTCTGGCAAGCAGGCGGCGCCACAGTCCTGCGGCAGTGCAGTTCCAAGGCTCATATGTGATTTTGATTATGTTGGTATTCTGGTTAAATTCCTTGCAGTCAGTGCTATGATTGATTACCTAGCTACTATGATGTGATGCGTGGGTGGCAACAACTTGGCCCAGGCTGTATGACTAATCAATAGCATCTATCATCACATCCAAATTAAATTTCAATGGCCCTAGGGGACCAGAAATGTTCTACTACTGTACTGTGCCACTATAGACAATATAAACAAGTGTTTGAGCTAAGCATCACAATTCGTGTTTCTGTTGTCCTTTTTACTTTCTTGATATAGCTACTCCCGCTGCTTGAGCCATAAACAGCAACTGTCGGCACCATCATGGCTGGAAATAGCCACCTGGCGGCAGCAGCAGAAGTTGGAGGCAATGGCAGCTGAGAATCGCCCACTAGAGGCCTTGGAGGAAGAGGAGGAGGAGGAGGCACAGGCCTCAAGTTCCTTGGGCAGCCAGCCAGGCCCACCTCCAAGTTGGCCATGACACCACTGCTGCCAACTGCACCCGGGATCTGCTTCTGCCCATACCACCACCAGCCTCTCATCATTGGACTCAATACCTATACCTTTTCCTACACAGACTTTAACACAAGAGGTGTGACACAGCACAGCTCTGGCATGGGCAGCATAACCTGGCCAAGGAGATGGATGCCCTCAAATCCTTTTTTAATGATTTTTTGTTTTTGTGGGAGGGCATGTAGTGGGTGAAGAGGGTGTGAAGGGAAGAAATGTGGTGAAAGAGTTTCTGACTTTTGGGACTTTTTTGCTTGGGGAGGGGGATGGGCCTGTTGTGGGTGGCGAGGGTGGGTTTGAAATATGTAAAAATAAATGGCCATTACTCTCTTTTCTTTGTCATCATTATCTACCTTTCCATTGCTAGTTGGCATAATATAGCATTGTTGAGTGTTGACGCAAGAGTGTGACTCAGAGTTGGCATTTGAAATTGGCACACATTATCCATTGACATTTCCCCATAGACTTGTTCTACCTGAAGTCCCTTGCCATGTATGTATTCTTTAGTAGGTTATCTCTTCCTGCAATCCAGTAATTCATTGTACCCCGCCACCAGAGTGGTACTGTCCGGGAACAAAAAAGTGATTAATTTAATTCTGTTTCACTTGATGAGGTTTTGAAGCACCCAGCCACCAATTAATTATAATGTGTAGTATAGTAATTAGTGTATTTACTGCCCTTGACCTATCCTCTGTAAATATTTGATCGCTAAGGGGTCTACCAATATACACAAAAATTTAATATTATCTCTCCTTCCAAAGAGCAACTTCAGTGCTAAGTTATTAACTAGTTCTTCAAGTTCTTCTTCTTACCTGAATTGATAAAGTGATGGTACCTCTTGAAATCTTCTCAAACCTTATTTCAGAGTATCCCAAAAAGGCATTGCTATTATGGGTAGTGGTATTAGTGTTAATGAGTGAAGATATCACAACGCAAGGTACCACTCCCACCAATTCCAAATAAGGTGAACTCCAAGCAGTCAGAATTTTCGGAAAGATTATCCATCAATGGCAACTAAACTAAAAGAAAACACAGAGTTTGTGGGTTATCAAAGACTGAGACAAGACCACCACGACAAAAAAACCTAGCAGTAGTAACTTCTAAGCTATCCTGGGTAAACAAAATAAAACTAAACTTACAAAATTCCTGAGTCAGGACTCAGGAGGAGAAGGTCTGGTTGCTCCATGTTGCATTAATTTTGTAAGTAAAACAGGGAGGGCCTGATTCACCAAGGTAAAGTTACACTTTTGGTTTTAGTTTACGGGTTCTTGTAGTGCGAATTTACGGCTAGTGACTTTTCCATCAGTAACTTTATGGTTAGTAGCTTTGCGAGTAGTAAATAATCCCTATCACTTTCAAAGGAGTCAGTCTTACTACTACGAGTTGGCTACTACTCGTAAGGTTACAACTTGGATTGGCAAAATTCTGGTAGCTTAGTTAAACTGCAAGAGTAAACTTACAGCAAAAGTGCAACTTTACCTTTGTGAATCAGGCCAGATAGTTCACACTAGTACTACCTTTCATGGAACAGACATTGTTCTAACTCTGCACTAAGGTGATGTTATCTTTTTTATGCCTGGGTGGGTAAGTGGGACTGTTGTGGGCTATTGCTCAGGAAAGAGAATATCCTGCAGTGAGCTTGTGTCCCTTTCACCTTGTTTGCCCCACCAAGTGTCTGATCCATTCATGGTGTAATTTTTTAAGTCATGCCTAAATATATCACACAGCTTGGGGGAAGAGCATCAGGGGTTTTATGAATGGATGGGAACGGGCAGATGGGAAAAGGTGTGAAACAGACAAACACTACACAACCATAATATTCATCAGGTAAATGTGCAGCGCATCATCATCACCGAATCTGTTGTGGAAGGAAATGAAGGAATAAAACAGTTCAGTTAAATGGATTGCAAACAGTCCTTCAGACCTAGAGACCGAAGTTATTATCTAATTGTTCTGTCATTTATGCTTTAAAAATATAAATCACAGACAAGTGAACTCACACAGTTCTAAAAATTATGAATGTTGAAAGAAAAATGATACTGTATATAAATGCCAAATTGGGCAGTTTATCTGAATTCTTATTCTAGGAATGTCTGTCTTAGGTGCATGGCTGAACCAGTCCTGTAAGATAAGCAGGTGTGTTAGGGAACTTTTGTGCAGAAGTAGAGAAGGCCTGTGGATTGTAAAACAGTAACCAAGAGGCAGAGCAAAGACACAGGCTGCTGCAGTGCAATCATGATGACTCATGTGTGATTAACTGAGAAGTGAGAACAATTTTACAACCAATCCCAGACAAGCAGCTACATGAACCTGGCTGATCAGTCTCACAACTGTCATAACATTTAGCTGAGTATGTATACCATCTGACATGTCTGTCTGCAGGTACATTCCCCTGAACGACAACCCCTTAATTAGAGGAGTTTGACATTTGAGCCCGCACACTATTCAGCATTTCTCAAATCAATGCACCTCTCTCCTGTCCACAGGGCTGAGTAGGCCTCTATGATTATTGTTGCCTACCTTTGAAGTAGCTAGGCATTGATCATAACTTCTTTCTTCTGGCTGTTGAGGTAGTCCTGCCCTGAGTCTGAGTCCCAACTCCATCCGACTTCAGACCCAAATGATATTGAAAGAGTTAGATCTGTAGTACACTGCTGTTGACAAGGAAGGGGCCATGCAAGTAAATGTAGCTAAGTGTGAAAGGGGCAATTACATTCAGGTAGCATCACCCATCAGCCTCTAAGCATTGCAAATTGTAAAAAATCAAGGGCAGATATACGACCGTTTTTGCCTGCGCAAACGGGTGTGCAAACCCGTTCTGCATGCAAAAACCTATTGGGCCATGTACATAGCCTATTTAGCAAGTTGCAATTTCTTTGTGACTCGCTAAATTGGTTTTGCGACTCGCTATTAGGAAGGGGCGTTCCCTTCCTTATAGCGAGCGCAAGCCCATGTATGAATGTTTTGCGACCGCAATTGCGGTCGCAAAACACTCGCAAATTACCAGCCTCTTCAAAAGGGTGGTAATGCACTCGCAAAAGGGAAGGGTTCCCTAGGGGACCCCTTCCCCTTTGCAAATGCAGGAGAAAATATTTTTTAATGGCAGGCAGTGGTCCCAGAGACCACTACCTGCCCTTAAAAAATGAAACGAAAACGGACTGCAGTAAACTCCACAAACTCCGAGAGCGGAGCGGAGTTCACCGCCCAGACTTATGCACAATCAAGTTGATGCAATGCGCCAAACAGAGGACCCTGAAATTTCCACCATCTGCCATGACCCTGACTATTTTACTGCCATTTTCTGTGGCAGCAAATTCAATTCTCAGACCTCTGGGTCACAGCCATTCAAACACCTTGCTGTTAAAGTCTTCCAAGATATTTGTAGCTGTATGGTATTTCTCCATGGCGAACATAGCTACTGTTGCATGCCACCGAACGCCCTTAAAACTTTCTTCAGCACTGAGACCTGCTGATAGCTGTTGTCTAACCCCCACAAAAGACATACAATGAGAAGCCATACACATGTTATCAGTTGCTTGACAAGTGCTCCACATGTCTGTCATCAGGTGAATAGCATGATAAGCACTTTGCTGCAATGAAATCCCAGAATGAAATCCAGTATTTGGAAAGTGCGAACAAGTATCCGAGGGTGTCAAGGCGCTGGGGGCCATCAGGAAGATTAAACGAGCTATTGCCCAGAGTCACATGGTGCTGGGCTAACCTGCTGCCAGCGCTGGGGATCGAACGTGAGGCCCAGTGTTATGGAGTCAGCCGCCCTGGCCGCCCTGGCCACTGCGCCACACCTCTTCCCTGCAAAGCTTGCCCAAGCAATTTCGGCACATGATGATGGAGAGCTGGAACAGCAACTCTGGCATAACACTTGCTCCTGGGAAACTTTCATTTTGGGCAGATGGCTGTCACAAATTCTAAAAAATCCCACTCCTTCCACAAAGTGGGAGGTGGTCCAGTGCTAATATTTTAGCCAGCTTCCCATTGTACAAATGTGCCATTGGGTGGTTGTGTTCATAGGGCCCCTCCTGACTCAACATGTCCTAAAAGTAGCTTGTTTTTTTTTATTTTGTGGTGCCACTGACAGGCGACTTCCAGAGAGATCCAGGAGGTGGTAGACTTAATGTGTGTCTTGGGGGAATCACTGTATGCGGTGGTGTTTGCATCTGAGTCTTGTGTAATTAGGTGGTTGCTGATGTGGGTGATGCTGGCACATTGCATGGGACGGGGTTCCTTTGTGTAAAGCTGTCATCCTCTTCTTCCACATCACCTCCTTCTCTCACCGGATTGGAACAGCTTCCCGTTTCCCATCGCCAGTACCACAACCAGCTACTTTTAAGGTGCTCCTCCCACTGGATTGCGCAATGCTTTTCCCAATGAGATGTTTGTCCTCCAGTATCATTTTTGAACCAGGCTTATTTCGATGAAAATTTGCATGACAAATGTAGCATATTGCTATGTTATCCTCCTGCTTGCTTTTCTCAAAGAAGTCCCAAATTGGGGACGAGAAATTTTGTAGTAGGTAGGTGGGTACGTCATTTGCCTCTCTGCAGAGCGTACTTTGACTGAGGTGGTGTTAGATGTGGGTCTCAAAGAGGGCCTTACAAATATGGAAGCTGGCGGTGGTGGTTGTGAAACCAGTGCCACATCCCTTTAAGCAGTTTCATAAGGAGGGGCATGTAAATACTGTCTACAATCAAGCAATTCTAAGATTAAATCACTACGACAATATTGTTACTGATGTGCCACATTAATTCATTTTTTCAGCACATCAACTATATTCAGCTCAGGATCTTTTCAAAACTTTGTAGATGCTTTTCATGTGTCATTTCTTTGATTAGGAGCCATTTAGCCCATACACCTTACAGTGAATTTTTGAGGTGAGCCATTGTGCCGCTTTTTCTCTTATACACTCACTCAAACCTTGCAACTTATTCATTAACTTATGGTATATCTTTACCTACTTTGTTGGTTGCTTGTTCTTCTGTTCTGATGAAAACCCCTTTTTAAGGAACTACTGGCCCTGCCACTACTATTGGGGTCGAAATGTTAACTTTTCCAATAACCTCAACTTGTACTTTTAGAAACTACCCACATGCAGACAATAAAATATGCATTTGCGGTGTCTTGCTACTGTGGAGTATATTAGTTAGTACAGTATATACTGTTACATAGGTTCTTTCATGCTTTCCATGTAAATATTGTAATTATTTGCACTCACTCTCTACTTTCATCCCTTTAAGTGCACTTCCTTCAGTACTTGTTTCACTACACGTGCATGTGAGCACCCATTGAATTTGTTGTACTAATTGAATATTACCTTATATACATTCTATAAATTGTGGAATTGATCATCATTTATGTCTATTTATGTTTTGTTTTGGGTGTAATGATTTTCTAAATTTAACCTTCCCAGTTGGATCAGTTTTCTTCAGTACTACAACGTCACTTTTCAGTCTCTAGATGCAAAAAGAGCCTACAAATACACCTCTAGGGACAAAAATACACCTGAATGCAAAATGGAGCATCAAGCACCAAGCAAAGCACAGTTCAACAACCCCCCCCAAGCCTCCAACAGCCAGGATGACCAGCCAGAGTCCCAGGGGAAGAGGAAATGCAGAATCAGTGCCTCATTTATGAAAAGTGGGGCATCGCTGGGGAAAAACATTGATGCAGCACTTTTCATTGCACTATCCTTGCGACACCATGGCGGCTGGATCCTGGAAGCAAGGGCAGTCCCCTGGGCCTGAAGGCCTCGCTGGGCCTGCATCTGAGACCCAGAGTGGGAGGCGCCGGTTCTGTAGAGTTACTGTGGCTTGACGGTGGTTGCGGGCCGGGTCGGGAACGGGCCAGTGGGAGGCGGCGGTATACATTGAGGCATCGGCGATCGCCCTTACCTGGTGGTGAAGTCTGGCAAGTCACTTGGAGACACATTGCTGACCTGTGTGGAAAACACAGAATCTGGTCGCCACTGTTAGATCGGACGAGGCAACCAGGTGGTGCTGCCTTTCCTCGCCCCCTGTGAGTGTGCTTTTGAGTGTGCAGGGTATTTCCCTTGGGGCTGCTCGAATGAAGATTTCTGGCTAGCATACACCTGAATGGAGGAGAGGGGCTAGTGGCTACACTGCACTGCACTGCATGTCATAAATAGTGTTTCTGGTGCAACGATAGGCTGCCTGCACACGAAGGCAGCGTCTACAACTGCCCGCTCCTCCGTGTCGGTGGACCATGCAGCTGGGGGTCGCTGGTCACCATGGCAGGTGACAGCAGACACCCTGGACTCTAAACTAGACTCTGTACTCGCAGCTGTGGAGAAAATAGGTACCTCCCTTGAACAAACGGGCACTTCCCTTGAGGGCCACAATGACAAAATCACAGTTGACTTCTCCCTGGAGCGCACAGATCATTGCAAGCTGACTGACAAGAAACACAACATTGAGCAAGAACTGGCTGAAGTCCACCCTATTACCCGGACCATAGCGTTGGAGGTAGAGCAGCTAATGACACATGTGAAGTCACTATAAAGAAGAGCAGAGGAAATGGAGGGCCACTCCCAGCAGAACATCTTGCGAGTGGTGGGTCTGCCAGAGGGAGCAGAACGAGCTGATGCAGTGGCATATACTGACCCATGGTTGGGTGACCTACTGCCAGCAGGTGCACTCTCCCCCTTCTTTGTTGTGCAGTGGCCCATCGAGTGCCAGCTAGCAGTCTGTCACCGGGGACAGGTCCTAGACCGTTTCTCTTACGCCTCCTACAGGGATGGTGAAGCTGTCCTGAGGGAGGTACGCAAGCTGGGGGAGGTGAAAGTGGATAACATTACAGTACTTTTCTTCCCTGACTACGCCATGGGGTGCAGAGGCAGGGGGGGTCATTTCTAGTGGTTAAGCAACGCCTCAGAGAGTTGGGCATCAAATACTCCCTCCTCTCCCCCGGCAAGGCTGCAAGTGGTTTCAGATGGTAACATGTGATTCTTTCTTGCTGCTGAACAGGTCTGGACATGGCTGGAATCTAATGGTCTCCAGGTGCTGTGGGCAGGGAGTGAAGGGTCTGTGCAACACGCTGGTTTTCATGGAGCCAGTCATAGTGGGAGACATAGGAGGAGCAGGCGTGCCCCGCCACAACTGCAGGCCACCCTCAATCTGGAGCAGATTATACAAGAGAGGAGGAAGGCGGTGCATGTGGCAGCGATTATGTGCATTTGCACTCAGTGACAGGATCCCAACACTTCCCCTGAATGCTCCCCCAGTGACGATGGCTCCACTGCGACATGGCAATCCGGTGCTGAGTTCAGGCAACGCTGGGATGTGACTCCTCAGATGGCAGATGACCTAATTTAAGGTTAACTGGCTGTGCATCTCTCCTTCTTCTGCAGTTCCAGCCGGCTCAGAGGAGTCTCTGGCTTTCTGCGGTTCCCGGTCTTCAGCTTCCTGTTGCTGGTGTTCCAGTCTACCGAGGTCAGCACTTAGAGGGGAGCAGGTCTAGTCATCGACCAAAGGGAACAGAGAAGTTGTTCAGGTGAGTGATGTATGGCAGGGGTGGTGGTGGTGGTCTCCTTGGTGCTCCTAGCTGCAATGGCAGGAGGTCCATGGCATCTTTGACCTTCCCACGGATGAATTGTGGGAGTTCTTCTATTATCCAAGGGCCTTATTTATGAGGCCATAGTGGCACTTTTGCACCGCTGGAATGTCACATTTTTGATGTTCCGGTGGTGCAATGTTTACAAGGCCACTTAAAGCCATATGTGCCCCTTTCACGTGTATAATTGCGTGAAATGGGCACTCCCTGGGCGTTGCTGTGGGTGTTCCTATGCAAAACCCATGGAATCTGAAGCATTTCCAGATTTACGAGAAACCGTAAACCTGGAAATGCGTCACAATCCAACACCACCCCAAAGGTGTCCTTTGGGAGGAGCAATGAGGATAAATGTTTTCAATTCTCTTTTTTCCATTTTCTATATGTGCAGCATTCTGCAGCACACAGAGAAAGATGAAATACCCTGGATTGATAGGTTTTGAGCAGGAAGATGCCCCTTCCTGCACAAGATCTGTCAGCTCTGCAACGCAGGCACCCTTGCACTATGGCGCAAGAGTGCCTGCGTTGGCTAATGGCAGCCGTTGGGCGCCAATGTAGGGGAAAAAGACAGGAATAAGCCGTATCTTATTGACAGGGCACATTCCTGGCATTTTGTTTTGTTGCTGTCCTGCACCAAAACCTTTTAAATGATGCCCCAAGTGTGTTTGCACTATTTTTAAAACCAGTTAATTTCTGACGTTAAAAAACTGCCTCTATTGGGACTTGCGTTGTGTGTTTTACAGAAGTTTTTACGCTGGAACGCCTACCATGCATCTCATTTGAGGTACGTCACGCTAACAGAAGTGCAGCTATGAAAAAAATCACGTTAATGCTGAAAAAATGCAGCTAACTGGACTTTGCGGCAACTTGTAAATATAACGATTAAAAAAAGCTGCCGTTATGTCAAAAAGTGAACGCTGTGGCAACGTTAGATCCTTGTAAATATGCCCCTGTGTTTTATTATTACTAGTGTAACTGTTTATCTGAAACAGTAAGATTGTGGCCTACTAACCCTCTTGTGTAAAGTGCTGTTGTTACGTGAATGCCTAGAACCTTGCACTGACATCCTGTGTGCTTGTTGAGTGCATGTGTAAAGTGTATGTGGCATATGTTCATATGACTCTGAGAACTGAAGCAATTGGGATCCATGTTGAACGCCTTTTGCTTAGTGTGGCACAAGACTGAGGATGGGGACAGTTTCCCCAGACAGTGGAAATCAATGCCCTGCATTCCTGCAGCTGGAGGGTAGAGATTCAGTCATTGACGTGAGGAGGATGGAGACAGGACTACCTTTAGTAATTTCATGAAGACTTTGTTATCAAGGGGTTGCTAATTAGTATTTTACAAGCCCTGAAATCTGGTAGATGGTAGGAGTGAAGGGTGAGGCTGTAGTTTCAGTTGTTCAAGGTGAGTTAATTTCTTTGTCAATCCTGTTTTTTTGTCATGTCCTGATTACTACTACGGAGAGGCTGATGAGAGATAGGTGTATACATGTTATACTTCACTGTGCCTATACAGCGGGTGCTTCAGTTTGGAGATAGCCCCAGAGCTACCAAATTCCTGTGGGTGGAGGGAAGCTAGAGAAGGACATTGCCTTCATGGACTCATCCACCCTGGTTGGTCTGTAACTGGCTCAGACTATTCAGCTGCCTTTGTAGGGGCTATCACTACCTCCATGTACTTATTGCCCCAGATCAGAGCTACAACTACAAGGCATACTCATCAGCCCAGATGGGGCTGCCACTGCCAAGACATCATGTCAGGCCTTCCACTGCGTCAACATACTCATTGACCCAAGGCATGCAGCAGCTGCTGTGATGAGTACCTGTACAGTTGTGCCAAGGACCACCAATCAACACCATTTCCACCTGGACGGCTGCGTTCAGAATAGATGCTGGCTCCACCAGCCTCCTCAGTGGCCACTGTTAGCCTACTTTCTATCACACACCTCACCCTGCAGTGGATTCATACCATGAGAGTGACTGAAAGACCGAGGACCTATCATTCTTTCAGGCAATGCAGCGCAGCAAGACGACTTGTTGAGCTGCTTGAAAGTGAGTGGGCTGGAATGTGACATATCTATCAAGATATGGTGCATTCCTGATCTCTGTATGCGCTAACGCACAATCTACTGCCTAGTATCAATGCCGGACCCTTGTGCCATGGAGCAAGGGTGACTGCATTTCAGACTCTGCATTATTCTTTAAAGTGGAGCATTGGCCAAATTCTGCCAGACTCCAGAAAAAGAGAGCTGGAGAGCTGGGTGAGTTTTGGCGTCCCCTTGCACGATTTTCTAAAACCGATGGTTGTGGCCTCTTCCGAGAGGTTGCGGTCAGAGGGTTTTTGCTCAAGTAGATTTGCTGCAGCTCGAGTAGATTTCTACTTGAGTGACAGCAATTCAACTCCAATGGCCACTTGCTGTTGCGCAGGGCATGGTGCCATTCACACTGATTTTTCAACGCTGCTAGCGCTACCGATGCTAAATTACAGCCCTTGCAACATCATGCATGATGCAAAGGCAACAAAATTCCACAATACATCTGCCCCTCAACACCTACCCATACACAAATAAGGCTAAGAACTACATCAAAAGAGTGACTGATTGCACATTTTACTTTAGAGAACAACAGAACCTTGCTCATGCTTCTACAAAAATGGATGGGGGACAAGGAGAAACAGTCTCACCAGGGAGAAAGCTTGCAGTCCAGCACCAGAAGTAAGTGGCAACCAGGAACCCTTTCCTGTAGCTACATGGTTAACTTCTGTAACATTAAGCAAAGCAGTGCAATTAAAAAGTACTTTAAGTTTCTAAAAGAAGAGCATAGGGCTGGACATTTGAGTAATTGTTTTTGTTGATTGTTTGCAGAGTCCTGTGCTTGTGCTTCAGCCTAGTCTGTATGTATGTCTTGCTTCATACATCAGTTCACTCAGATTTCTTGTGGTCCTTTTATACTTTTAAAATATTAACTTGTAAACTCATTTAGAAGGGGTGGTAATGGACATTTTGCCAGAGGAACAGTGTAAACACCATTGGTAGTTCTAGCTGTCAAACCACTGTATTTAGAGTACCATGACAAGTATTTCAAGATGCCTCAGGCTCTGCCAATGGGTCCACTAAGATTTGGCGATGTCTCTGCTTCTCAGAGGACATGGCCTAGCAAGATGGCTGAATGGGCGTAGAGACCAAGTGCTCCATTGGCTCCGGTAGCAAACCTGAAGAATGCTTTGAGGAATTTGGCCCCACAACAGCAAGAAGGTGTCCTCCGGCCCCCTAACACACAGAGCCAGCTCTTTGGATGCCCAGCGGAGATGCTACGACTGCAATCCAGGAGCAGCTGCTGAGGGGCCTGTAGGCAAGGGGAGCCGGTAGCCATTTTTGCCTAGTGGCTAGCTGCACTTTGCTGCCTTGAAGCAGCAGATGGAGTGACTGCTGATGTGGTAAGTGACCCCACGGTGTGAGCTAGGGGCATCAGTGTGGTCTTAGGGGAGTATGACATTGTGACAGGCGAGGAGTGAGGATAAGGAAGCATCACTCCAGTGGCCTGTGGGGGAATTGTGGCCTGCCCCTTCTGAGTAGCCACCCCCAACAGAGGAAAAGGGCTGGCTTGAGAGAGCTAAAGCTGCAGAGTTCTGGCTCTAGCCCCTGGACATAACCGGGGAATCCCTCTCCTTCCCATGGAGCTTGGCCTGGTATGTTATATCTCACCAGGGAGAGGGTAAGGGCCCCTGTGAAGCTAACAAGAATGCTCTCTGGACTGATAGCCTAAGGAGCGCAGACTGCTAGCTTCAACAGCTGGGGCGGGCCATCTGCGATGACTGCAGTGACAGCTTCTGAACTGGTGATTGGGTAGCCTGTACATGGCCCTTTTGGGGCCCATTGGTCCTTTGTCGTAGTTGGAGCAGGTTGATATCCTGCCGAAAAATGTATGACAGCCATGGAATTTTAAGTGCATCGTGCAGTTTAAGACAATCTAAAATAATTAATTTGGTAAAAGCAGTTTCTTCCCTTTTCCATATTGAGTCCCACAGTATCAGTGGTCGAACCAGTAGTAGGTCTTCTAAGAACTGAAGACCCACCTCATGATGTGCAATGGTGTTTGAAGCAGATGGCGGTAAATAAAGCAGGCGTTTCAAGAACAGGTTTTCTTGTATTTGCAGGTCCTTATTGTTTGTATGGCCCCATAGCCCTGCCCCGTAAAGGGCTGTACTTGCACCTTTGGCTTTATATAAAGCTACCATCTCGTAAATCGGCCGACTCCCCAATTTAGGAGAACATTTAAAAATTCCCTGGGTTGCCCTGCTCATTTTAGCTCTAGTATTTAGAATGTGTTGGGACCAAGAGCCATTATCCATAAAAAGAATACCTAGATAGCAAAAAGAAGTAACAGTCTTAATAGGGCTTTTTTCAATAAAAAAAGGTTTTAGGGGATTTGGGTTTGGGCCCACAAATCATGGTATATGTTTTAGACTTATTTATAACCATTTTCATCTGTGTCATATAAGTTGAAAATGAGTCCATTAATCTCTGTAGGCCTATCGCGGTTCTTGCTAGCAATACGGCGTAGTCCGCATATAATAAAATGGGTATCGGACGACCTGCCACCATAGGGGTATCTGCCTGTATTGTCTGTAGATGTTTGTCTATCCCATTGATGAATAGGGAAAATAAAATTGGTGCTAGCACGCAACCTTGTCGAATCCCCTGCCCCACTTTAAATTTGGGTGTACATTCTCCCTGGGGGCCAAAACGAACCTGGCTAAATAGCTTCTCATACATTCAATAAATTTCTAAACAAATGGGGAATTTGTAAAAGTTCAGTGGGACCATACAAATCAAATGATACCGTAGCCCACACAATCCCATCCGGAATTGGAACAGGTGAAATGTTCACCAGGGACAAGTCTTTTTGCTCACGATATGATGTTCTCAGGACTAAGTTCACAGTGTGTACTCCAGAGCATCCTGGAACAAAATGTCCATTTAGTAGAAGGAAGAAAACAGTCACAAAACCAATCCAAAGGACTAAGAAAAGTAATGCAATTGCAACATAAAGGTGTAGCATGGAGTAACAAAATATGTTCTTTTCAGCCAATGATAGAAAACACGTACCTTCAATTGAAATGGCAAGGGCGATGGGGGCGGTGGAACCTCCGATGCATCCAAGGAGAAGTCATCAAAATCAATGAAGCATCCAGACTCCATCCGGTCTATTTTTGGCAGCTCAGCAGGTTGTCTTGAACTTGATGAAGATTCAATCTGTGACGCATTGATGTAGACATTATTTCTTTCTTGATTCCGAATAGAAATCTGTGTTTCTGTACTTGTAGATTGCTCAGTTGTAGTTGTTTCTGAAACAGGTAGAGGGTGTGCTTCATTATTCTTTACTGTAGTTTTGTGTTGTAGAGTGCAGGATTCATTTGCAATTTGTGCTTCCATCTGAACCTCCTGTAGGGCAACAAGAGGAGATTCATAGCTACACTGGAGTCCAAACAGCCTACTGTTGAGAATCGGCCACATAGAGTAGTTTGATCTGATCAATAGAGACAATAGAGACAAATATTTTGTCGCAGCATCCGGCAAGGGGCAGAAGTAGTACAGTCTGTGTACCTTCAACAGCCAGGACAGGCTCAGGTGCTCTGTAAAATGGTACAAACTCTTTTTTGTGCCCGATCTTTTCTCTGACCAGATCCCCGATCTTTGGGTTCCAGCCTGTCCTTGCCGGAACAACCTTCACTTCTGCAGTGGCAGTGTGTTTCATCAGGGTATTGCTTTGTTCGTCCCGGAAATCATTCGCTCCTGTAAAATAGCCAAATGTTCATTGATGTCAAACGGTGTTTCTGCCTCCGTTGTGCTGGGACTATCAAGGTCTAGGACCCACATCTTAACCCAAACAGGATTTCATAGGGAGTGCAACCACCCAGAGACTTTCTTGGAATGTTATTCAAGGCCCTCTGAACTCCATATAGGTGATGGACCCAACTGTGACCAGAGCCTAACACCCTTGCTGTTAAAGACTGCTTTAAGTTCCAGTTTTTCCTCTCTATGACTGTGTTTCCCTCGGGATGTTACGGAGATGAGAAACGCAGGATCACACCCAAACTTTCCATGGCCTATTTGTAAGCGCAAGAGCTAAACTATGGTCCTTGGTCCGAATGTAATGTGCCATCTATGTATGTCCTAATAAAGACTCGCAGATCCTTTATAACAGCTCGGGTGTCAGCCAACCACTTTGGCCATCCCAACAGGAATCGAGAGCTGGAATCCACTGCCACCAAGATGTACTTGTGAGCCCCATCCAAAGATAGGGGGCCGTAGTGGTCCAGATATACACAAGCCGGAGAGTTATTTAAAATCAAAAGAGTTGTCTGGGGTGAATGCGCCACAGTGGACCCCTTCAGCTGTTGACAGATGTCACATCTCAGGACGAAGTCATTGGTCTGTTTGTTAATACCTGGCCACCAGTAGCATTGCTGCAGTAAGGAAACTGTAGAAGCTACCCCACATGTGCAGAAGCCAGACCCTCATGCACAGCCCATATAAGTTCTAGTCTGCGATCACTATTTGGTATTACTCTATCCCCCACTCCTGGAATCTGAGCAGAAGGTATGTTTCGTTTATCTATCTTGTAGGAATACTTGAGTGGAAAGCCCTGAAGCAGGTGTGTATCATTGCGAGCAGCGTTGACAGTCCTCATGATGTCTCTGTCTATCCTCCTACTTGAACGAGTGTTTGCAGCAACCACGGCAGTATGAACTGTCACCTTTGTGACTTCATCAGCAAATGAATTCCCTGCATCTTGCACACCAACACGTTGATGACTCACTCTGTGTATAACATGAGCCTGTGGCAAGCATTCTTTCAGCTTCACCACCTGTTCCCAAAATAACTTGTCCTTCACTGTGCAGACTTTCAAATCCCTGAATCCCTTCTGGCTCCAATAATAAAGATACTCATTATAAGACTGCACACAGTAATACAAATTACACAAAATCAGTGTGGGGAATCCAGAATCCATATTCTGTAGTGCAGTACTAAAGCCTTAACTTCTGTCAAATGTGCTGTGCAGTCACCAAGTGATTGCATGTATGTTTTCTAAGGATGGAAGGTCCCATCATGCATACAGCCTTTTACGACTGCATATGCGACAAAAGATCGCTGTTTTGTCCTTATGGCTGGTTGCGCAGAACCATCTGTGTAAATGACGTAGTCATAGCGATCTTGAGGCATGATTTCATTTGGTAGAGGATATTCTTGATCATACTAGAGAAATGTTTGTGTTTGTAATGTAGAGTCAAATCTGTAATCTACATCTGTTGCAGTGAGGGAGTTTGCCCATTGTATCCATCTTGGATGTAGAGTTTTTGCATATGGTACACTCGCTCTTGTCACCGCCTCTAAGGTTTGTACCAGGGTCACAACGATAATTTGTTTCCCTTGTGTTAGGGCACATTCTCTCACTACAGAAGTCTGTACTGCAGTCAGTATTTTTTCAGTCGGTGCAAAATGCATTTCAGCATTTGTATAAAGATGCGATTCATATGCAAGCGGTACTATGTCACTGTCATTGAATGTGACATATATGTAGCCTGATGATATAGTAATCACACAGGTCACTAGGTTCATTGTGTTTACACATGTATGTAAGTGTTATCATGTGTCCAATGTGTCCCTGAAAATTCTGGACGTATTAGATGTAGAATGGTTTTACCCATTTTTTGTAATCAGGAATGTATGTTCTGCCAAAATTTAAAAAACACAATGTTGATTGTAATCTTTTCAGTCTCTGCAGGCTGGAGCAATGCACATTTTTCTAAAAAATGAGTTGCTAGCCTTTTGCCCTCACTTGGCAAATCGTACTCCAAAAATAGGACACTTAGGTGGGCAATTTTTGATTTTTGAAATTGAATCTGTAGCCCATGTTAGCAAACCCCAAAAACTATGCGGTCCACTTTGGTCAAGTGCTCCATTAGGTCATCGTCTGTTATGTATATGTCATTGAAATACGACAATGCCTGATCATCAACGTTTTCTAATAATTCTGTGACTTTGGCAGAAAACTGCCGGGGCTGTTCTAATTCCTCTGTGGTAATGGCAGAATTGTTTCTGTTCAAATGTATGGAATCTAATTCTAAACAGTAGGATTGATCTGGTTTCATGGGAAACAGAACATTATTCATGCAGAGGTGCATGTTTCAATTACACCTTCATATTCAAGCTGTTCTAATATTTCTCTAACTTGTTGTTCAGCTTAAATTTTTATTGGGTATTGTCTTTGAGGTTGTGGGTTGATCCTTAATGGTATGCAATGATAAGGTTAACCGTCATCCCACTACACATGGTTGGGGTACAGCGCAGGAGCTAGCACTAACTCCCACTCCATGGCATATGAATGCTTAATTAGTCAGGAACGAAGTCAGAGAAAGCCGGCAAAATTACAGTTTCCCCTTTTGGGCAATCCATTACGAAGTTGGGTGGCCAATCTTTTTCGGCCAACAGGATATCATAACCCTAAGTTAGTGCCTCCCAAAAGAGGACATATATAAATCTGGGAATGTTCCCCTCCAACTGTAGTTGGGCCTCATATAATCGATGTTGTACACTTTCTCTTGTATCATTGTTTCCACCGTGATATACTCAATCAGCGCAACTCCACCAGACAGTCCATCAGGTTCAGGCGAACTATTGTGACTTCTGCTGCTCTGTCCTTCATTGTCAATGCCCACTCCCCGTTGAGAAGCACAGTCCTCAAAATCTGTGACATGCCTGGTTTTTAGTCCGGCTACCTTCTTATTTTTAAATTGAGGTTTTGATATTTTAGGTTTGTCTTCCTTTTCAAATATATAGTCAGACGAGTGTTGTGAGCCCTTCCTTGGTTTCATGTGCTCTTCTGATCTCCATTCTGACCGTCTTCCTCTCTATAAATGTCTATTGGAAGTATCCTGAAAGGAACGATAGGAGCGTGTATCAGTATCCTGATACCTATCAGGCTGTTTAACATTATCACAGTTGCGTAGATTGTAACGTGTTTCGGTAGATTCCTGTGCTGCAGACCCACCCTGCAGTTTTGATTTATCCTCGTTTTTCTTATTTTCCCTCTTCTTCTTTATTGAAGAATCGGGTGCTTGCTTAGAGTTATCCTTTTCAGAATTACTCTTTAGTTGTGCTTTTCCTGGTCTGGCTCCCAAATTATCTCTTCCTAGTGTAGCATAGGTTTCTTTAATAAATGTATGTAATTCTCGCTCCCGCTGGGCAGGAGTAAAATCCCTTAGGGTTGGTATATAGCTAACGCTGCTGCTTCCCCTTTAATGTTACTGATAATTATGGAAGATACTGCAGCAAAGTTGCCCATCAGTTTCATCCTCAGATCCAGGGCAGGTGCTGCCCCGTGCTCATTCTGTATTTGTTTCAGAACTTCAGGTAAGACTGCCAGCAAAGGGGTACCATGTGTTCTTGTATATACTGCAGCAAAGACTGTGTCTAAAATGGTGCAATGTTCTACCAGGGGAGTCAACCCCATTGACAAGAAAATTTTTAATATCCTGTTTCTCCTGCAGGTCTGTATGGGGGAACACGCCTTCAAGCTGGTTTGTTTTTTGTGCAATCAAAATGGAATTTCCTTCCTTTTGATGGGAATTTTACCCATTACTGCATTCAATGTCTGGTGTAGCTAACTGAGGAGTGACCACTTGAACAGTCCATGCAGGAGCAAGTGTTAGTGTTTGCATCACATATTGTGCAGGATTCCTGTATATTGTTACTAAATTATTATATAATCCTCTTACCTGACCTATGGTCAGACGATCAACATTGGGATATGGTATATAACTGTCTAGGACTGGCTATGTCGCCCCTCATTCCTGAGTTGGCCCTGTCAAATTTTTTGTATACTATGGGTAAGGTGGCCTTTAAACCAATTAATATATTCTTGGTAAGTTAGTGATATTTCTATCTCCTCGTAAGGAGTGTATTCTTCTGGTGTTTGAATCACATCATATTTGTGAAATACCCATGTAGCATCATCTGCAGCAGGGAATTTAACCCAGGATTAAAATATCTCAGTCCTAAATGATTTGTGTGTCTCTACCACGAAGGTAACCTACCCACCATCTAGGGTGAGGCCTTGTTGTAGTGGATTTAAAGTAACTGCATGTCTGCAGTTCTCAGATATGTTCTGTGCCATGTTGTGAGAATGAAGTATCACAGAATTCAGCTAACACAGTGTGAACAATACTCTTTCGAACTTGATTTTACCAGTAGCCAATACATAGGATATACCTACTCAGCAGAGGAGGATGTTCCCTACCACCACGGACGTCTCTGGGTTAATAGGTGTATAGGATTCTCTGAGGAAGCATGCTAGAGCTATTCAGTTGATCTATACAGAATAAGAAACCAACCAGCATTTTAAGGATTATTTCATTTCCTTCTGGACCCCCTTGCCTGCCAAAAGCTCACAGTCACACACCAGCATTCATTTTGTGAGGATTATTCCATTTTCCCCTGGATCCCTCTGCCTGCCATAGGTGAACGCGCCATCATTAATTTTGTAAGTATTATTCAATTTTCCCATGCACCTCACTGAACGCCACAGATGTCTCCCTAGGATACACATAAAGCAAACAGTCCTCACTAAAAATAAAATGTTATGGTGGTGTGGTTTGACTTTGGAATGGATGCAGTATTGTTGGTAATTATTTAGGATAATAAATAACCACACAAAATTATGTTGCCTCTAATATAAATATTTCAAACTGCAAAAATGCCACGTTTCACTAAAGGAATGTTTTTCTTGCTTGTTTACTTTTAGGTGCACAAGAGACATCACCCACAGCCAGTACTGACAGACAGAAGACGTGATGTGAGTCCTCCAGTGTCTTCTGCTCTTCCGCTTGTGCCGCTAAGTGCCACTGCCAACTGATAGTTTCAGGATGGCCCCAAGGAAAGGTGCTGCCAAGAAAGTGGCCAGTGAGGACGAGAAGAAGAAGCAGATTGCCACCTCTGGCGTACCACCTGAAACCTTTTTCAGGAGATGTGTGCCTGCCACACCGTCCTCCGGGAAACAAACGGGGAGCAGCACTCCTGCATCAAGTGCACCACCCCAACCTAAGCCCAAGGCCATGTCTCTCAGCGGGGCAACCACAGCAATCATGGCAATGAGCAGTGAATCTGAAATGTATTTGACTCAGCTGCAAACTAGTAAAATGGTTGAAGGAAACTGAGCAAAGTGTACAACAGGAGCTGCAGCCAGCAATAGTAGATCTTCCTGAAGTAGGAGCAGAACAGGAGGTTGAACTTCCTGCTCAGAAAGATGTACCTGTTGTTAAACCTGCAGCTTCCAGATCTCCAGTGAGAAGAAGGAAGGGTACTCCAACATCTTCTCCAAGCACCCCTTCTGATGATCTTGACATGGATTGAACCCCGGCTAAGTCTAAGACATGCAAGGAGAGGGAAACGGAAGGGTCCTGAAAGCCGTACAAATATGGAAGGGTATGAGGATGACAAGCCAGTCATTGTCATGGAAGCTTGTTCATAGACACCAACATTACCCCTCCCATTCAACCTGCTCTGAGGAATGCAACACTGGTACCACCACCACTGCCAGCTTCCATATGTGTAGGGCCCCCGCTGAGACCTTCATCCACCACTACCTCAGTTTATGTATGTACTGCAGAGAGGCAATCGATGACACACCCACCTACTTTAATTTCTTCTTCAGGCGTTCGCAGTGGCACATTAGGAAAGTTCTCCTCCCAAGTTTCAGACTTCTTTACGATTAGCAAGCAGGAGAATAACATTGCAAATGCTCCATTTGCCATGCAAGTGTTTGTTCACACTATGATACTGGAGGCCAAATGACCACATGAAAAACCATCAAGCAATCCAGTGGGTGGAGCACCTTAAAGAAATTACTGCAGGTGGTGGTGGTGATGGGAGAAGGGAGGCACCCTCTAAAGGGGAAAAAAGGGGAATTCTTTACAATACCTTGCAGGAGATACAAAAATAAAATAAAAGGTTTTTTCTTTTCATAAAACCCTACCCACCCGGGTTGCCCCTTGGTGGCATGCTTCATCATTGGGTCCATCCCTGTCCTCTAAGGACAGGGGCGTGCTGCTACCAACGAATACGCGGGAGCACTGAATTGTTAAATATAGGGAGGTCCCTATACAGCTAACCACATATGATAAATTTAAAGGGAGTGTTTTAATTTGCAGAAATGAAAAAAGTTTAAAAATACCAAATTTGTTGGTCCAAAAACAAATTTATTCCCTACCCCAAAGAAGGTATGTTAAATTCTGGGGACATGTGGGAAAACCTTAGGCATCAGTAACTATTGTTTCCCTTTATTGTCAACTAGTTTCATGCCTTTCCCAAAGGCATTTCGTCAGGACCTAGGAGGAAAAATGATGTTCCCACTCCGTGTCACACTTAACACAATTTTTAGGAAGAAAAAGTCAAAATAAATATACAGCACCTAATTGGCCTGTGTTAAATATCAAAAATACTTATAATGCGACCATCATTGGGCCCCATGAGTCCATCGGTGAATATGAGGAGGGAAGCCTGTAGTCAAACCTCCGTCAAGGCTACTCCCTCCCTGTAAAACCTGACCGTGCTCGACCGTGGCTCGATGGACTTTTTTCCCCTTTAGAGGGTGCCTCTCTTGATTATTTATATAGTGCCGTGGAGGACAGGTCCCTACTCTAGCCTACCTCTACTCTCCCCCTATTGCTTTTGATGGGAGAGGGGAGCCAACTTCAATAACAGTGGGAGGTGAAGGTGATGAGGACAAGATGGTTGAAGTATCACCCGCCTCAGCAATCTTGAAATAGCACAAGAGTCTAATGGAGACACCACGGCATACAGTGACTGCCCCAAGATGAAAATTGAGTCTACCACCTCCAAGTTCTCTCCAAAAGTTGCCAGCATCAAAGGCACAACAAAAGAAAAAAGTCCTGGCTACTATTATGGGCATGTTTAGGCAGGAGGGGCCCTACGAACGCAACCTCTCAAAAGCACATTTGTACAATTGGAAACTGGCTAAAATGTTAGCGCTGGACCCCCTCCCTTATTCTTTTGTGGAAGGAGTGGGATTTTTAGAATTTGTAGCAGCCATCTGCCCAAAATGGAAGGTTCAAAGCTGAACCTATTTTGCAAAAGTTGCTGTTCCAGCACTCCATCATGATGTGCTTCAATTGGTTGGACAAGCTTTGCAGCAGAATGCTTCTCACACTATACACCTGAAGACAGACATTTGGACCAGCTCCCAAGCCACTGATTACATGTGCATCACTGCACACGGGATCTCTTTTGTGGGTGTTAGGCAACTGCTATATACAGGTCTCAGCACTGAAGAAACTTTTAAGGGTGGTCAGCGGCATGCAACAGTAGGCATGTTAGCCATGGAGAAATACCATACAGCTTGGAAGACTGTAACAGCAAGTTGTTTGAATGGCTGCGACCCAAAGGTCTCTGAATTGGTTTTCTTGCCACTGACAATGGCAGCAATATAGTTAAGGCCATGGCATATGGTGGCTATTTCAGGGCCCTGTGTTTGGCACATTGCATAAATCTTATTGTGCAGGACTTTCTCAAAAAGGAAGACATAGTCAGCAACATACTGACCACCAGCAGAAGAATCTGCACTAATTTCAGCCATTCTTTTAAAGCCTGGAAGCAGTTGAGGATCATTCTGTGTGCTAATAGTGTACCAGTTAAAGGCCACATACAGGAGATACCAACACGTTGGAACTCGACCTATTATAAGTTGCAACATCTTTTGAGTAGGACAAACCGATCAATGACTATGTAATTTAAAGAGGAGGTGATGCAACTGGAAAAAACATAATCGTGTAGGCGGACAAATGTAGCCTAGTCAAATGCCTGACACAGATGCTACTTTTTTTGAGGTTTTACCTTTCAGCTGAGAACTCAACAAAGAGGATAGTATAATGAGCCAAGCTATCATGTTGTTGCATCTACTGCAGAACCAGTTGAAAAAGGTGTTGCAAAGGTTTGCAGGTGTGGAAGCAAACAGAGAAGCACATTACTTGGATGAGAGGTTAATCCTTTACTTGGCTGTTAATCCAAGGCTGCAAAGAGAGTTTGTGTCATCCAAAGACTACATCTGTGCCATAATACTTGATTCATAGTACAAACAAAATCTGACCACTTTAATTTATTTTTCTGAAATGGATGCTTCACTATACCACACATGGATTGTTTAACAAGCGAGAGACCTTGACATAGAACAACTGGAAATTAGAGTCCCAGGGTAAAGACTTCAACTTTCAGAGAGAGTGGCAATGTTGTCGCAGAGCAGCCAACACCAGCAACAAGAACCCCGGGAACCAGTACAGGAACAGAAATATTGGAATCAGCCTCTGCATTGGCTTGGTTTCAAGTGGCAGGGCTTAAGTCAAGTGCAGAGGCGAAGGCAAAAGAGGTTGAACAAGTGGCAACACCAATTACCATTCAGAGGATGTTCCTGGACTATCTGGATGACCCATGGTTAAAAACCCAGTTGTCTATTGGCGTGGGAAGATGTGCCAGCAGGCTGGCAATAAAGTAGCTGCCTTGTCCAGTCGCCAGTGTGTCTGCTGATCATGTGTTCAGTGCAGCTAGTGCAGTTGTCACAGTGAGAAGGACCAGTCTCTTGCCTCAAAACTTTGAGAGATTGATCATTATCAAAATGAACTAACACTTCATACCACACAATTACACTGTTCCTGAAATACTACAGGAGGAGGAGAAGGATGAGGGTAATTGGTCCGACTATAGTGTGTTAGCTGACCAACATATGGGTTTGAGGACAAACTTTAATTCCGTGGCCACCATTGAACCTTTTAATTATTTATCATCTAATTAATTGTTCCAGTGCCAAAAAAATGGATATAGCTAGTAGAATATTAGATAATTTGTTGGGTCTGACTTATGCAGCCCACCATTTTTAGGTATATGGAGGGCCGGTTTGGAGTTGGACTAGTGTGCAGTGAAAAAGCCTTCCCATTCCCTTCAAGGACATTGGAGACAATGCCTGCCTCTGCCCCATGCCTATCCTTCTTTTTTCATCCCCTAGCAGGGCTGCCCCAGTAATAATCATTTGATTTACAAGACTGCCAAATTCCAATGTGTTGTTTTCTTTCTTGCATTAAGGGAGAGATGCCATTGTGTACCACCATGCTTGGAATGGAACAGGTAACTATTGCAGCAATGAGTGTTATGTTATTGGGTGATTGTGAGTGATCATTGATTATTCAAGTGGGGGAAGACAGTGAGGGAGGGTGTTCAACTAATTTGTATACTTGATTTCTATGATTTGCAATGTGTGGGGCCTGATAGATGATAATTTTTCCTAAAGATGATTAGCACTTTCAGAGACCAGACCAGTCACTTTAGTTAACAAACACAAATCTATAAAAAATACTCAAATTCTGCTTCTCTTCTTGTTACTCAACAGCAGTGCACTACAACTCTATTTTGCTCGGTTCTGAACACAGTTGGACTGATTCATTACTCGGAGTCAGGAGGAGGATGGAATTTCCCAGGGCAGAACTACCTCGACAGCCAGAAGAAGGAAGTTATTGATTTGAAAGGGAAACCAACATGATGATGACTCTGAGACCTACTCAGCTCTGTGGACTGGGGAGAAGTGCATTGATTTGGGAAATGTTGCTACTTGTGTGCGCAGGCTCAAATGTGAAACTACTCTTATACAGTTGTGGTCCGGGGAAGGGGGCTGTTGCTTTTAATGGGAGACAGACTTGTGATGCCACATCATCATTACATGATGCACGCACTCCGCTAAATGTTATGAGGACAGTTGTGAGATTGATCAGCCCAGTACATGCAGCTCTTGTCCGTGATTGGTTGCAAATTGCTCTCACTTCTCAGTTGATCAGTCACAAATGAGTCATAAAATGAATGAATGCAACAGCCTATGTTCTTGCTCTGCCTCTGAGTCTTGGTACACTTCTCATGAAGCTTACCTTCTGTCCTTCCTCGTGACTCTACAATATCGTGTTGCTCGAATATGAATTTAACTTGAAAAAGCAAAAGACATGAGGCGTTTGACAAAACAGGAACTGTCAGTTTACCTAAACACTTTAGCCCGGAGCACAGTTACAGAAGCAGGTCCGAGAACTGTCTCAAAGTACTATCAATCTGAGCAAGACTTTATGCAGTTTTTGGGTATCATAAAAGTGCTTCCAGTGATCCTTGTTTGGTGAAAGAATGCAGGCCTTTTCTGTGGAGGCACAAATGAGGCCCCTGAGTTGGCCTCAACCTTAGGTGGACACAATGTGGGCCAGTGGGTAACATGTCCAGATGTGCAGCATGAGGGGGACTTGATCACTGCATATGCTGTGTGCTGTTTCCTGATTGGCTGTGTGTTCCTAACTTCATGTGGCATCTGACTTTATGGTGGTTTGGAAATGATTGCACTCCTCTAGCAATGTTTGTTTTATTGGGGCCAATTTCCCTGGACTATTGTGGTGTCGCTGTACTTATCTGGGGGATGGACCCGAGTTTCCTGTTTGCGTATTTGTCTGCTGGCTATGTGCCACCCCACCCGTGACCTGTCAATTGGTTACTACAGGCCTGTATCGGGGTTGATGGAGAGTTCCTGACTGATTGAATTTAATAATAGTGATGTGATTTAATTTGTATATGCGAGTGTATCATTATAAGTATTGGCATCAATTGTATCAATATTTACAATTGTTTTTGTTTTACAATTCACAGGCTCTCTCTTCTCCTGCATTAAAGGTGAAAGCTTAATTACTCTCCTGCTTACCTTACTGGACCGGTACAGTCAGGCACCCAAGACAGACATTTCTAGAAGAATGCAGATGCATAACCCAATTTGGCATTTATTATATACAGTATAAAATCAATTGTGCCAGCTTCCCCTGCAACAGTTCTCCTGTACAGCTTGCCTGCAGTCCACCACCCTCTGTGTGTGCCTCCTCTGCTTGTTTCTTGCTCTGTTTTGCTTATTTTGCTAGTTTATTTGCCCTCTGTTTTGCCTTTTTCTGCTTGTTTTCTGCCTGCTTTTTGCTATTTTCTGGTGTTTTGACTTTTCTGCTTGTTTTTCTGCCCTCTGTTTTGCCTTTTCTGCTCATTTTTCTGCCATCTGTTTTGCCTTCTTTGTTGTGTTATGGTGGTAGTCTGATCTCAGTCTTTGCTCAGGCTTTGTAACATTATGATATGAATAAAACACACTAACTCTGTGTTTTCTTTCAATCTATTTGTCTGTGATGGATAATCCTTTTGATAAATCCTATAGTTGGAGTTCACCTAGGTGGGAGTGAGACCTTGATTGCAATGCCTTCCCTGCTACTACTACCACTGCCATTAGGAAGACACCATGGAAAACCCTGCAGTAAGGTTTTTATAAGATTGAGAGTGGTGTCAGGCAGCCATCGCTTCATTTATTCAGGTAAGAGAACTATGGATTGAAGTGAACCAGCTTAGTTAGTAAGTAACTAACTTCTAGTGCTGATAAGTTAGTTCTTGTGCAACTAGGTTTTGATAGGAAATTGCAGCATGCCCCTATAATGGTCAATATAGTTACAGAGGGTAGTAGGACAAGGTGATAACTAACTATTCTTAACTGGTATACACTTTAATAAGCAGATTAAAAAACCATGCTGTGTGAATAGGCAGCAGTGCAAAGTAAAAGTAAAACACAAAAAATGATTAGAGGCATAAAGAATAATTTTTCCCTTTACGTAAAGTTCAACAATAAAACCCATCCTCTGCATCCACAACAGATCCATCCCTCTGCCCAAACAAATCACCCCATCCCCTACCATTGTCCAAATAAATATCCAAAGAAAACTCATCCAAAAGTCCAGTTCCCTTCTCAATTCTCACCCTCTCCACCCACAACAAATGTCCCTTCCACCTAAACAAAAAATAAAAAAGGGCATCAGAAGCGGGCATCATAAATACTGGTCCAAATTCTTGCCACTTCCAGTTCAAAGCTTGCCAGGGAAGTTGCCACCTGCTTGTGAAGCTGTACCACCATGCGTAGCACACAGCATTGGAACATGCGGTCTGGTTTGGAAGGGGGCAGCAGGGGTGGTTCGGGGGTCTCCCAGCTACCAGCGGCACTGGTGATGTTGTAGCTGGGTTAGAGGTGCTGGCGGCTGGCTGGGGAAATGGGGCCCCATGGCCGAGGCAGATGCTACCTCAACCTCTTCCTCCTCCTGAGCCACCAGCAGATGGTACTCTGCCTGGATAGCCCACATCCTCTGCCGCCACACCTGGGCTACTATTTCCTGCCGAATAGGTGGTGGTGAACCAGCAGAAGGAGCTATATCAAGAAAGGGAAATAAATAAAGACACTTTCTAAGCAATGCTCCTTCCAAACACTTGTTTAAAATGATATAGTGGCAGAGTAGCAGTACATTGCTGGTCACCTAGGGCCATTGGAATTTGATGTGATTAGATTATGTCACAAGGCCATTTTTTACTCACACATGCCTCACATAGAAGCACTGACTGGCTGCAAGGAATTAGGTCAGAATACCAACAGATTAAAAAAGTGATTTTTTTTCTTTAAAGAGTTTCTTAGTAAAAAATTAAACGGACAATTTGTGTGTAAAAAGATAAATAAATGACTTCTTATTAATGTGTGAGGCAAAATTAACTATGCAGTATGAGTGTTCTTATTGTGCTAAATTAATGGAGGCACTTTGCTACTCTGTGCAGTCTGCAGCAGGGGCAGCTGTAATGGACAATTATCTTACTTTAATTCCAGTGGCCCTGCTCTTCTCCAAATGCCTTTCAATTCTACCTTGACTCCAAAGAGGCAGATGAATAATAACTATACTACATCACACAAGTCGTGTAAAATATATGGATATCCTGTCTACCGTACATAGATGGTGGGAAGGAAAGGAAACCTAAATTACTCTACTGCAGAATAAGTAAGAGGGATTAGGCCGGGTAGGTAGAGGTTTTGGTATAGAATAGTAGGGTGTCACTGATCATCATGTGCTAAGCTTTAACTTAGTCAGTCACTGTAGTTGAAAAATGTCAAAAGGAAAGAATTTGTCACTGTAAAGATTAAAGGGCCCCCTGCTATCGATCAGAAGTTCCTCTAGGCAGGGTAATTGTACATACTGTAATGTTCCTAGGGCACCTTCATCAATATATTTTCAAACAAACATATATAGGAGAGACGTACACTTTGGTGATAGAAAAATACAGAAATTGTTTTTATTAATAATATTTTAGATAATTATTATTGTCATGAAAATAAAAATAACAATAACGCAACCACATACATACCACATTCATCTATCTGCCCATTCACACTATCTGTCTAAATATGTACAGATTTATAGAACATTGGAGAGTTCATAGATCCACATAGAATACATTGTAACACATGTTTGTCAGAGTAATATAAGTAGTTATATCAGACTTATTACAAATTTTAATCTGGATGACTGAGTTCATATCATGATGCAATATATCTGTATTATAAAGCGGCTGCAGTTCCCGGGTGGTTTCTACATTCGTTTCGGCATCAGTATGCCTTCTTCAGGAAAAGCCACCTCAGATTTTCTAATTTAGTTCTTATTGGCGGTAGTCCTTGAACATAGATAACAGCAAACTCAGAATAGGTAAGATGGCTTAATCAGACAGCCCAATGTCTCTATATTTTCATAGCGGTAAAATTAATCCGCTCATGAAGCAAGGCTTCCACCAGATGGTAAAGATATGTATACTTCTTTCAGAATCCCAAAGTAAGGATGTATGTATCGATCCGTCTGTGCAGTTTCATTGATATCAAAATGGCACTCTCGAGTTTGGGACATATAGTCCTGATGGAAATTCACTCTCCCTGTGAGACCCGAACAATCCACAGGCCGAACTGGTCCTGTAAAGCGCGAAAAAAAAAGGAAAACATTTTAACAGGCGCAAAATCCTTTATGGAAGCCATGAAATATATGATTACGTACATTAATTACATGGTAAAAATTGATTTTTCAATTTCTTTGGTAGTTTGGGATAGAACATAGGAAAGGATAGAGGAGTGATGTGCTAAGAGGTGACTGAGATGGCACTGGGAGGAAAACACACCTTGTTTTCAGTTTTCAAATGCCTTAAAACTTTGAAAATGCAGTATTAACTGAAGCAGACACACATTGCACAGCCAACACTGCAGTGCTGAATTGAACCATGCTGCAGTTAGGTCATGGGTGGCGCAAGGCCATGGGCAGGGAGGTGATGAACGATGATGGGTGGGGTACATATCTGCCTTGATTAACAAATACTATGAGTATACTAATAATTTGACAATATTCAAGCAATGTGATTTACCACCACCCGTCTGTGCCTCTGCTGGTACTCCACCTCCATACGCCTCCGCGTCTAGCTCACTAGCACTGCCTTTGGCCCTGGCACTAGTGGTCTGTGTGGCTAGAAAAAACATTACACATTTTAAATGCCAGATACGTCTCTCCTTATTATTGTTTTTTTTTTTTTAAATGCAACCGAAATGCATCACTACAGTTCAGTTAGCTGTATCAACTTATATCGAAAATATCAGTTTGGGAATTTTGTTGGCTGAAAATGTTAGAAAAGCCAGGTAGTCAAGCCATCCAAAAACCTTTTTTGATGAAGGTGCAGAGCTATGATGATTTTGAGTCATTGAAGCGCAATGTAGGGGTGGATAATATTTGTCAATGAAGGACATATGGTCTCATACTACTTTCCTGCCATGCTGCACTGTCATGGAAACTGATGGTATAAAATGAATGAGAATACAACACAACATTGGGGGAGTCCACCATGACCATGGCTACTCTCTTGTTTTACGGTTTGAGCATGAGCAAGAAAAAGAAACCCTTTCCAACAGACATGCATAGAGAAAAATAGCTTACTTGGGCCTGCAATCTTCCCAGTAGAGTAGCTAAAATCTGTTCTCTTAGTTTTAAAGTACCAGTCCACAAGTTACATAGGAAGAGTGGGAAAGCTTACTAACAGAGCAAAAAAATCTATAGACTAGTATGGACAGGAGAAAGTCAGTTACTGAAATATTGAAAAAAGGGATAATGCAGGGATAGGATAACAAGAATTTAAGAATCATTAGATAGAAGAGGAGCTGAAAAATGGAGACAGTCTAAAAAAAGTAAACAAGGCAAAAATATTTTAAATGGTAAAAGGCAAATGTTAGGGAAATATTACTAATAACAGGACTTATTGGGACCAACAGATGCCTAAGCAGAGGGACTTCCACCAGCTGCGGCACTGGTGGTGGTGTTGCAGCGATTCTGCTCGGGAACAGAACTATGCTTGGGACCATAGAACATCGGCAAGTAAGGACTGAGTCACCATACCACCTTAGTATCTATGAGTCTGAGTCTGACTAGCTATAATGCCTCACTTGCCCTCCTAACCTTATCAGAGAGACAAGTGAGTTGGCACCCCAGAACACAACACTTTTGACCCTCTCAGTGATCGTGGTAACAGGACACACCCTTTCACTCTCTTACTCGTACTTGTCCACAATAAGATAAATTACAGACACAAAAGAGGTTTAGAATATTTAAACTATCATGCTCTAAGATTCAGTATTTGTGCCGCAATTGGAAAACATATGCATATCCAAAAATATTGCTAGCATGGTTAAATAACGATATAACATGAAAAGCCCTGTCATGTTATAAGACAGATTAGCGAAACCCCACTCCCTTCCTAATGAAGTTAAATGATTATTTATCAAAGATCTCTGGGATTATTGGCAGACCCAATACCTTAGCATACATTAATGGACATTCTACATCTCAGCTGATACAGCAGTCTTCTCTCAAGACCTTTGTTCTCAGAGTGTGTTTTTAGAACTCCTGCCCACAGTTATATGACAAGACACGTTTTCTCACAATCAGCAGCTGCACTCTCATATAATGTCTTGGTTGCTAGTGCCTGAACAGTGAAAATAACAAGGGGCATTGTTGTTTTACCTTGTCTGTGGTGATCAGATTAAATCCCAGGAAAGGAGCAGAACACAAAAACATATGCAGGTTCTGTGTGAAAATACGTGTCATGAAAGCAAGCATGTTTATGTCGTAACAAGTGCAGAGAAATGCAGCCTAGAACATGCAGAACTAGGCTAACATAGGCAAAAAGTCAATGGGCCATACAGGAAACACTTGCTAGTGGCAGCCCCTTCACCCTGACCTGCCGTCAATGGTTCCCTCTTCTTGCCCTTGGGTGCTAATGTAAGTAATAAAGAAGATATAAAAAATCGATTAGAGGTACAGTTAATCACCCAAAAATATTTTGACAGGCAAAGGAAAACGCTGTGACATTGTACTTTTCTGAATCAGAACACCTGTAGTACTAGCATTGAGTTAGTCTATTCCTAACTTCCTACACCTAAGTCCTAGTCCTAATTTCCTAAACTACATTTGGAACTACTAATGCATTGCAACATATGATCTTTGCTTCTTTCTCGCCCCTTTTGAGGGCCAGCTCAGTCTCCCTTCTCTATACATAGAAGCATAATACACATCACTGGTATAATGGACACTACACATCACTGGGAGATTACAACTCTATGAGCTACATAAAGAAAGTCACAGAGAATGCTAACTAATTGATATTATTTACTACAACTACCTTAGTGACAGGACAGAGGAGTCTGCATGACTACTTGCATAATCAGCCCAAGCGTGTTCCTACAAGAATTATCAGGTAGCGTCGAGCACCTGGCTAGTTCAAGCTGGATCACATAAAATTTGTAATGTTACATAAACTTATCTTATCTTTGATTGTGAGCAGTATACTATTTGAAAAAAATATTAGCATTTTAGAAAATAAGCAATAATTACTCACCTTGCCCCTCAACCTCGACCCTCAGCATGTCAAGCAGGTCCTGTTCACGGTCGGTGATGGCTGACCAGTGGTGCGGCAGCTGTTGCACATCGGCATAGTCCCCCCCACAGCAGCCAACATTCCAGCAGGGCGTATCCTCTCCCAGGCCTGCAGCCTGCTGTCAGTCTGGAGGGGAGGTAGCCTAAACAAAAACACAAGTGCGGCTACCTCTGCTTCAGAAAAATGGGGAGGGGCTGCACCCTTTGTCGGTGCTGGCGACCGCAAGGTGTGCCGCTTGTACTAGTAACCAGACTGGCCCTGCCACTTGCTCCCTGGTGCTCCTCAGACATGGCACTGGGGTAGAAAAATAGAAAAAATGGAAAAGAAGCTGAGAGGAAGAACTAAAGGAAATAGAAATGGTGAAAACAAAAAAAGTACAAAAAGTCACAGAAATATTAAAAAAAAAGACAAAAACATAAAATACACAAACAATGACACACACTGATAAAATAAAGATAAATGAGGGTTGGATGAGTGGGATGGGGGAGGATTAAGATATTGGAGGGATACAAAAAATCAGGCCCAGCACCATGCAGAGAACAGAAAGCAGGTAAAACAGAATGGTTTCGCCCATGTGGACCGCATGGAGCTGATGTTTCAGTGCGGAGTCGCGGATCGCTCTACTTTTATGTAAAATAGCAATGTGAAAGGGCAGATGAGCACCACCACCCACTCATAGAGTTCCATAGAGTCTCTCAGAGTTTTTTTGGCACTCTGCAGAGCAAAACACTGTGAGTTCCACCCAGGCCTAGTTAAGAAGCGCCTGGAGGTGGCTTGCTCAGACAAGCTGAGAAGCTGGACTAAAGTGTATGAGCAGGTTAAACAAGTGTGTCCTAATGCTAGGTTCAAACTGATCCAGTTTAACTTTCTGCACCAAACATGCTTGCAAGCTGACAAAAATTAATCCAAACAGGCCAGTGGAGTGTGGGAAGTGTGTGCCTCGTGCTGCTGACTTTGTCCACATGATGTGGACATACCTCACTGTGACAGGATTATGGGGGGAGTAGTCGAAGAATAGTCACGTATAGTGACATTCCACTTGGAGGGGTATGCTAAACTATGCCTGCTAGGCATATTACAGAAACAAATGCACCGAAAAATGAAGACTTGAATGGCTTGATGTGGCCAGGCAGAGGATAGCTATACACTGAACAGCTTAACAGGCCCTGTAACTCATAGCATGGAAAAAAAAGACATAAGGGAGTGGCCAATAGCTGATGAACAGCACATGAAGCTTGTATGAACAAAGAATAAGGTGGTGGAGGATTTGGCTGACTGGGGCAAGATGACTGAAACAATTATCAGTCACGGCAGGGGACGATCCCCTTATGTGATAATTGAGGAGGCTGGGACATGGAAGGCTCTATGGGAAGCTGGTACCCTAGGACAGTCACTGTATCTGTGTACTCTTGGACAATGATATACTGAGTGAGATGTTACTTTACTGCAGAGCACTAAGACATGGTTGCAATCAATATATTGCATGCTGTATGTATACTGGATTGAAAAACTCAATAAACAGATACAAAAAAATCTCTGCTACTCCAAGTGAGCCCTCTATGGCAGAGACAGCCTGATCAGTGGAAAACGCTACCTCTTCCCAGTGGCTGAGAACTCTAAGTGCAGCAGATTTTCCAGCATAAGTGGAATTAAGCAATCCTTCTAAATGTGCTTTGCTTTAACCTGGTGTTTTTTTAAGCTTTGATTGATACCTTAGTGCCCTAAGATTCCTGGTGGTCCTTGTAAACCTTTGAAAAAAAATCACTTCTAAACTCATTTGGAAAGGGTGGTAATGGACATTTTGCCAAAGGAATGGTATATATACCATCCATAGTTCCAGCTGTAGGACCACTGTATTTGGAGTTCCCTCTATAGCAAGCGTCCTGTCTTTGTAGACGCCTCAGACTCTGCCAATGGGTCTACTAAGAATGAGCATCATCTCTGCTCCTCAAGGTGAGCCCTCTGTGAAGTGGCAGCCTATTCCGTGGAAA
Organism: Calotriton arnoldi; assembly: GCA_963921515.1. NCBI lineage: Eukaryota > Metazoa > Chordata > Amphibia > Caudata > Salamandridae > Calotriton > Calotriton arnoldi. The sequence continues at coordinate 1,169,682 of CAWUFW010000323.1, read as the reverse complement.
AACCCTACCTTTAACCTGTGGGCGAGAACTCTAAATGCACAAGAATATCCACTATCAGTGTGGTGGAGCATTTACATTTGATTCCCTGGCAATGGGACATTCTGTCAGGAAAGCTGTCTATCAGTTTGTGAGAGATCTGGAAACTGAGAAGAAAACAATACAGCAAACAAGCTTTTATTTTCATATACTATATTGGCATCTGTAGAGTACAGACTTTACATAAAACTTAATCATTCTACAGAAAATGAGAGCAGAAAAGTGATAACATTTCAGCAGCAGTAGGTTAAGATAATGAGGAGCTAATAAGCTGTCTAGAGGAGGAACTCATATAGCTAAGAAGGTGAATACTTGGGAAAGACCATCGGACAATGTGTGAGACATGAGGTGCGGGGAGGAATTGAGTTAAAAATTACAATCTGACCAGGGGAGGCCTAAGGTTGGTTCTCAAGGATAAGACATTAGGGTTGAGTCAAATGAGCTCCTGGATCAGGTCTAAATGTCTGGGGGCAAACTTTCAACTGGCCTGATTTGAAGTCGTGTGCTTCATTGCTTTAAATCTTTGTTGTTTTAGAAATATAAAGTAGAAAGAGAAATGTGCCTCTTAAAATTCTTTCACCACTAGTGGAATGCTATTTGTCTTTAATGGGAAGCCACTTTCAGATGGAAGACCAGACAGCAGATTCTTGCGGGTCATTCTGGCTATTTTAAAGTTGATGTTTGCCTCTAATGGGAGTCAGTGGAACTATTTAGGATAGCATGATGTGGTCAGATTGTTGTTGAAATGCAGGGTGACATTCAGCAGTGCAGCTGAGGTTTTCAGAAAGCCTACCAGGAAAGATTTACCTCTGTGAAGACAGGAAATTACTTGGATTGCTGTCCTGAATTCTGTTGTAGGGATGAAATGTTTAATATTCTTTTTAAGGTGAAATCAAAACTTTTAAGGTTTATTGACATATTCTTTCAGAATCTGATTTGGATGAACGATGCCAGAGACTCAGCTCCTTGAACTGGGAGGTTCTGTGTTGAAGGTGATGACCTTGGGTGAGAGGATTGAGACTTGTGGCACATCACAATTTATAGGGTAAGTGGGGATTTAAAGGAGTTCAATTTTATATTCTGTGACATAGAGGTGAGTGAAATGAGAAGGAAGAGTGTTAAAAAAACTGACGTTCAGATTCCATCTGATACCTAAGAACATTTTTGTCAACAGACAAAGACAGACAAATGGAAATGAATGATTTATAAAGATCCTTTTGGTTAGATATCTCATGGGCGATCCTTCATTCCCTCCCTAATTTCTGACCCTGTGGATGCAAACAACATTCAGGTTCTAAGAGATGGCTACTCATGTAAATTCATGGATTTTTCTGTTTGGTGTTCTGCACAAACCCAAGCTTGTAAATCACTACTCTTTACTTGAATAAGTTATCTTTTGAGTTTTAACTAGTTACTCTTTCCGATGAAATAACCCGTGTGCAGATGTATGTGTAGAACATTCAATGATCACTATATTCTTCCACTGTTGATTTCAGTTGCAGATACATGTGTCAGAGACAGATGGTGTGGAATCGCACCACTGACAAAGGATTCATTCTGACAGGATTTTCTGTCTGCTTAGATGTTCGAGTCTCCCTGTTTGCTGTTTTTCTGCTTATCTACATCATTGCACTCTCTGGAAACATCACTGTCATCGGAGTCATCACAACCACGAAGAAGCTGCACACCCCTATGTATTTCTTCCTGTCTGCCCTTTCCTTCCTCGACATTTTCACTGTCTCGGCGACCGTTCCCAGAATGCTCAAGGATCTATGGACCCAGCAGAAAAAAATTACTTTCCATGAGTGCATTACCCAAGTGTTAGTAATCTTTTGGCTGATAGCTTCAAATGCTTTGCTCCTCACTGTCATGAGCTATGATCGTTATACCGCCATCTGCCACCCATTAAATTACAAAAGTCTCATGAGCAGGCAGTTATGTATCAATATGATAGGTCTTTCCTTGACGGGAGGTATGCTCTTCTCATTTGTAAATACCTTTCTTGTTTCCCAATTACCCTTTTGTGGAAACAACAGGATTGACAATTTCCTGTGTGAATTTCCAACCTTGCTGAAGCTGGCCTGTGGGAACAGATTGCACAATGAGATTGTGTTCCTCATGTTGGGTGGGGGTGCAGGACTGGTGACCTTCTTGATCATACTTATCTCCTACATATACATTATTAGGGTGATCATGAACATCCCTTCCACAGAGGGAAAGAGGAAGGTCTTCTCTACCTGCTCAGCTCACCTCATGGTGGTTTTCCTGTTCTTTGGGGCAGGAACTGCAACCCACTTGACACTTTCAAACAGCCAAGAGCAGCCAGATAAGCTGGCATCACTGTTTTATACTGTTTTTGCCCCAATGTTGAATCCGATTATTTATTGTCTAAGGAATGAAGATGTGAAACAGGTTCTTAGGAAAGCAATCCATCAGAAGAGCAGATACTCATAGACTGTCCAGGGGTGATTTTGTTGGTCTTCAAAAAGTGCATTCAGGTAAATTTCTAAGATTGCACCAGGTGTTTAATGTTTTATTTGCATGATTAAAATCTACACTTATATTTGCTGAGATAGTATGTCCTACTTTTGATAATATTCAGAACCATTGCTTCATGGTACCCATATTTCATAGAAAGCGCAACAGGTATTTGAGCCCAAAACACCACAATTCCTTTCAATGTGATACTAGTTCCTCAAGACTTGTCCATCTCCCCGCATGAAATAGGATGAGACATGACCTTAATCGTCTTGATGTGCATAATAGCTGACTCCCTAATCAAATCTGCTTTTGAATTTTCATCCCTGTCTGAAGCCCACCTTGGAGTCCAATCATTGCTTTTCCATATTATAGCTAACACAAGTCAATTGTGCAGCGCCTCACTGAAAATGTCACTCAATGTCCCAGCTTTTGTTGTAGAGCAGAAAGCTCCCAGTTATTTAATTATGAGTCCTCTGAAAAGGTTTTGTGCCTTGATCATAGACAGGCGCACTGAAATCCTACAGTAATTAAGGAACTAATTATGTGGCATGGTTAACTAAATTATGCTACAAGAAAAGACAAACTACACTGCATAATTCAGGACTTCCTTTCAGAGTATTAATTTAATATTGCTTCATTTTAATATATATTAATACTTGGCAAAGGGTTCACTCCTGAGAAAAACAATCATCACCTGAAAGTTGCTCTATTGACCTTCTTGCAAAGAGTCTGTGACTCCACGGTACTATGGGTGGGTATTTTTAAACTTTTAATATGTTTAAGCTTAAGCAAATTGTGTGTGCGGAAACCCGGAAGTCATACAGTAAATGGGTGGAGACATGCAGTAGATGGTCTAATGTGACTAATGTGTTAAATTCACAATACAGCAACCAGATAGCAAACATAGGAGCAAATTGACTAATTTTTCGTGCGGCGCAGAGCAGCGGGTAAAGTTGCTGCACTGCGCTGGTTGAAAAGGAGATATCAGAATGCACCATATTTACAAAGAAATTGTGCATTTCTGCTGCCTCCTAGCACTGGTGCACTGTCTGCTGTCTAGGGACAATACATTCATCCTTGGGCCATGCTGCAAGGGTGCCTGCATTACTGACATGACTGTTTTTGTCCTGGAAGGGACATCTTCCTGCACAAAAAATCAATCCTTAAATGCACTTTCCTCTTTCTATGTGTCCTGCAGAATACATCACGCACACAAAGAGGAAACAACAAGGAGAAATGAAGATATTTATTTATAGAGGTGTAGCATTTTGATGAAATACCAGGTTTACTGACTTAGTAAATGTGGGCTTGCATCACAATCCATTGACCTCCCATGCTCCATCCATGAAACACCTGCCCCAAGGAAATGTAAAGCAATGCAGCATAAACTGCTTCATTGTGTTATACTTCTTTACAAAGCCACACAAATCAGGCCTTGCGTGGCTTTGTAAATGCCAAATAAACCTTTGCATTGTTGTGCTTCCCCTTGTGTGATGCGAGAGCAGTGCAAAGGCTTAGTAAATCTGGACCTACATTCTTCTTTATCTTACTCTTTCAGCTTCTTTTTTTAAATCATGCATTCTTTGTTTGTCACTGTTTTCCTCCTTTCCTACTTTTCCGTTGTTCTCTCTATTGCTCTGAGTCAAAGTGTGATGAGGGAAAATAAGTGCTGATCCCTGGCTCAAATTGAGGACGGTCCTAACCAATCCGGAAATCACCAAATCGGCACTGAATTTGTTCTCAATCTATCTCTCTAACATTCATTCCCAGCCTGGTGGTGATTTTCATTCTCCCCAGGGCGAGTTGGTGTTTTACAGGGTTTAAACTCAGGCCTCCAGCATTTGTCATTCAATACATAAGCCCACATTTAATGAAATATTTTATGGCCGTTCAATCAACACAACATGATCTATTTACTTCACATTTGAAAGGCTGATGTGTGTGATATATTGTGTTGCACTCTGCGTGTGCCTGCACAACATTTAGTGAATTTAAACAGCCAATATCATCACTTCCCTTGGCTTTTCCCTCCATTTCTTTGAAGATGATGCACTAAGCTTTCTCTCATTTCCTACTTTCACTCATCATTTCCACATACAGATATCAAACTGACTGAAATCAACCAAAACAGAAATAATTTATTTTCTGCTCCCTCCACACATATCTGCCTTCCTTACCTTATGCAATTGCTCCCAGACATCATGACCACGACATCCTCAGCCACAAACATAGGACTGTACTTCAACTCTACAGCTAATATGGATGTATTCAATACTAACAAAAATACACCCCTTTCTTTCCTCTACAGCTGCACACTGATCTCTTTACTCATCCTAAGCAATCTTGACTTCTGTAACTCTCTGTTAGTAGGCACCCTCCTACAGAAATTCACCCTACTGGATACAGTCTTACATTTCACTGCTAGGTCTCTCTCCAGTCCTCACAGAGCCATCTCTATATCACAGTCCTACCAACAAGATGTTTGTCTGTCCTCCTATAACAAACAGCAAGGTCTTTGCAAGCTAAAGACAGACGTATTTAGGGCTTCTACATGTCCTCCCAGAGAAACCTCTCTATGACCTCACTCCTAATCTACTCTCAGTCAACAAGAAACTCCAGTGACACCCACATCTTCATGAGCTGTTTCTAGGTTCTTGCCCTTTCAGCTATGCAGCAAATCCTTTCAAGTGGACATTCACTCATGCTCTCGGCTCAGGTCACTGCACCTTCTCCAAAGAAACAGATTCTTCCTCAAGAATTGTCTTGAATAATCTTATCTCCATACTAAAGAGTCACTAATATTTTATGTATTTCTATATATCTACTGTCCTGTTATAGCTTTAAATCCATTGTTCATCTAATCTTAACACCTCTATGAAATCCCTTCACAGCTGCTAAACTGTTAAATTTAGAGAAGTAAATTAAATACAACTTATCACATATCAAAATAAATGCTCAGAGTATTGCTAATGTTCATAGGATCTTAATCAAAGAAGACAATCATATTAAAAAGACTCACAGAGTCCAGTGCTTGATAATCAGCCATTGGACCTTGGATATATGATAGGAATATTTTTGCAGAGTTAAAGGATGAAAAAGGGATTCATAATCACTTTTTAGCATTAAAAAAGCGCTCAGATGTACATGTAATTTATGTTTATTTTGAGACGATAAGAGATAACAAGAAAAGTATGGGACAATGTTATCATGACCTTAGGATTAATCAGTGGATGGGCTTTGTTATTGTTGAGTAGAGGGCCCAATCCTATGTTTTTTCAAATGTCCACAGATCATTCATTTGACCGGCACACCTTAACCCACCACCATCCTCACATGCCAACCCAACAACTCCCCACTAACTTCCTACAGAAGGTGCTAGCCAGCATCCTCATCCACATCTCAAATAGGGATAAACTCTCACAGGCTAGTGCAGATAAGTGGACTCACTCCGTCTGTGTCTTTCAATGCAATAGCAGGGCTGGCATAAGTTTCTTGTGCTCTTTGTGTCACTGATAACATAGCAAGTGACATAGTACTCCAGGTAGTAGTTCACTTCTCTAAGTACATAAACTTTTCAGACTAACTTAGAAACTATTTTTCTGCCCAAAAAATCATTGGAAGCAGCAGTCCAATAAAAATGCCACACCTCACAGGGGTAAGAAGAGGACAACAGATGTTGAAAGCCTTTGTGTCTCATCATATGTGTTCGCTCCTGCCCAATGTAGGGAAAATAACAGTGTTGTGGGTAATTCTGGTCCCACACAAGTGTTATAACTCAGAGAGTGGTGTTTGTGCCTGCTATTAACTGACCCTACTAGTTCAATAAATGATTTTTCAGGCAGTGCTGAGTCCTGATGTGATGTTCTTAAATGAAAAAAAGCATGTCAGGGCGACTCTTTTTATCTGTTTTAATGTGTGTTCCATCTCTAGTGTCTGTTAAAAAACACAGGACACGCTTTGACCGGTAGCAATGAAAGATGACATGTTTCATTGCCCTCAGTACTTGTGGCAATTACTTGAGAACCAAAGGACAAACCAGCCCAATGTGGGTGCCTCTTATGTACACCTGATCCCAAGAAGGAGTTTCATACTAGGCCAGGAATCACTAGTAGTGGTTTAGGTCACCAGTCTTGGATGCAGTGGTAATTGATATCTCAGGTACTTGAACATGATTCCTCAAGGCATATCTTTCAAATTTCTAGGCCATTAAAAAAACAGATTATTGTTTCTAAAAACTCTCATCACCCGATTCCAGGTTATGTCATTTCTTCCTGATTATGTTACATATCCGTGTTGAAAGAGAATACAGTGTTGCTTGCCTCTTGTAAGTGTCTCTTTAAAGTGCTGCTGAATCATCTCTCTTGCTGTTAGCCATTCTGTGTAATTCCCAATATATGCATTAAAATCCTGGGTGGTACCACATTTTCTTTTGTATAACCATCCTGCTGGATGATTGTCCATTGGGGAGTGAAAATTAAAATAGTGAAGTACTGAGTTCTCTTATTTGTTGCTTTAAGTGTGCCGCTAGAGAAGGTGTTGCCATTATTCACAATGTATAAATCTGGGAAACATATCTTAGTTTTGCTCAATGACCGATTAAAGAGCAGTTGTGGATTTTGTTTATTGAGACATTCCATGAACTTTACCAGCTCATCATTTGTGCTCTCCCAAATACACATGAAGGAAGTGGCCCGATTAGGGTCACCCGGGTCACTAATGATCACCTCTCAGCCTTCCATACCAAATGAAGAGTCAGTCAGACAGTACAGAATACAAACCAATATTTGTTTATTCAGGTACAATCAGGGTGGAGCCCATTCTGCCCAGTCGCTAAGAGTGCTGCAGAGGGACTGAAATCGACAAGCATAAAGATGCATTATGTACATTTCGTAACTGGGCTAGAACACGCCCATAATGGAATTTTTCAGGCAGGTGCTGCAAAGCAATGAACTACAGGAAATAAGATTTGATTCTTAGGCCAGGCACACACTATCTACTACTCAAGGTCGCTCTGCCCATGCCTGCCACTAGACTAGTGGGAGAAGGCCTTATCTAGTGGGAAAGGTATAAACTAATAAAGACAGTGTATTTATTAGTGAAGTAAAACTCGGCCAAGGAGAAACGCAACTCAGCAGAGGCCTTTCCTCAGAATTAGCAAAGAATCAGTTTACATCATGATTCAAAATGGCGCCCAAATAGAAAATGGTGCCGGGAATGCTAACTTACATATGATAATACATGAAGGAAATCATTTCTATTCTAACAGACCCTCCTTTCAGCATGAGCTAAAACATTTTCTAATAATAGCAAAGAACATACAAATCAATGAAACAGAGCATCATGAGTACATTACTTAGGAACATTCCATACTTTCAGCATCAGGAAGGGAGACTGTAAGGAGGGAAGAAGTTTAAAAAATGCCCTCATCTATCTGCATCATGTCATCTATCTGTTTTTGAACCATAATCACAGCATTGGTATCATGAATTTATATTTTTCTCTTGGGAGTGAGAAAGGTGGTACAATAAGAGCAACAGAAGGGGAAGTACTGAATAAGGGCACAGCAACACACTAATACCACAATCAGGTAAATCACCTTTTCAAGAATCCGACCCCAACCACCAAAAAGAGACCAACTCCAATCTCCACTTTCCATCCCCTTGACATTTTCTAGAATATCTAATATATGTTTGGTAATATTCTTTTCCATATTTGTTATCCCGACTACGCACTGGTTGCCAACTACTGCGCACAAACCACCATTCTTAGCCAAAATAAAGTCCACTGTATATCGAGTCTGTTTGGAATAAATCTGCATACTTTCTAACTGAGTGCTGATATCGCGCAGAGCAGCCACAGTCGTGTTGGATAAAATTAGTAACTTACACCCAAAGTATTCTTGAGCCTTTTCACCTCTTGCCATGGCAGTTCCACCTAATGTAAAGATAGAGGACATAATATATCCAAAGGTAATACCATTACTGTAATTATTGATCTCAATATCTGTGACTCCCTCACAAAACTCCTTCGTCAACGTTCTTTTTTTTCACCCATTTTACCTTAGGTCTTGCACTTTTACAGGGCACACCCAGGGGCAACACCATCCCAAGGGCCACATCATTTGTCCCGTTATGAACATTAGAGTATGTCCCATTAGACAAGAAGAAAAACCCTGGGTGTGCATAAATGGGCCCATCATAATCCACTGCAGAATATTCAGTATTCATTCCGACAGTACTTAGATCATCTGCTCTTACCAAAGTGATTGTCTCTTTATACATCATTAATCCAGAACAATTGATATACAACGACGTGTCCGTACTATTGATAATAGGACAACAAGCAGGATAATAACCGGCTTGCCGGGGGAATGTCAATTCTTTGTAATGCCGACCTACCAACGTTCTGTTCTGTTCTTCCATATAGAATTTATCACAATAGGTGTTGTTATCACAGCCGGGATAACCCTCCCCCAGTGGCTTTCGATGGTACAGGCAAGGTCCTGAATAACCAGATCCAAACACTCCTTTTATCTCAACGAAGTCAGGGGGTTCAGTATATGTATAATTTACTAAAGACAATGGATATGCAGTTCATAAATTAGTGACAGAATCAGTGGGGTAACATGCTGTCCCATTACCTAAAAATCTCTTATGCGTCTCCAAGAATATATTACTCGAAGCTACTCTCTTATTTCGTTTTGGAGAAAGACCTTTACCTCCACTGTGTGAAGGTATGCTATAAGCATTTTCCAAAGCCCACAATATCCCCAATAGGATTGTCATCAACAAAACTGCAGAAATCACATAAATCAATTTTTTTTTATGGGTCCACACCACATGATGCTGAGCAACAAGAACCATCGGCTGCTCTTCCTCGGCAACCAACCTACCAAAGGGATGCATAAGGAATGATAGAATGGGAGCAACAAAAATGCAAGGGAAATACATAAGTTCCCAGTGTCCGTCAGAGCCTCACTGGTACAGGCTTCTATTGTCCATCAATACGTTGCCACTCTTGAGCACCGGCGGTGGAGCTTGCTCTGTCCTAAGCTCGTACCCCACATCAATCATGGTGGTATACCTTCATGGTATACTTCGATCTATCCTGTTTAATGTTCAAACAGTGCAAAAGACTCCCATCAACCTGAACTAACTCCATTGGTACTATAACAAAGTACACCCTGACTTACACAGTCCATCCCTAACTAATCTTTCTTCTGCTTTGGTGCACCGTCTCTCAGCCGAGGGCGCAAGTTGTACCTGGTGGCCCCGGGCACAGAATGATCAACAAATAAGGGCTCCTGGATAGCTCGTATTCCTGGTGGAACCGCTGCATTCAACACATCATCATTTTCCTTATCTGTTTGTGTCCACGCCAGTTGGGCATCATTGAACGGCACAAACCGAGGCACCGTCTCGTACTCGGAGTCCCCGATGCTGTCTTTTACCCACTGGTCATAAGGCAAAGGCAGAGGGACCCTGCCACAATGGGTCGCATGAATCCAGTTCTTACGGCCAGCGCCTCTCACTGCGGTGCGCATTACTAAAAGGACTTGCTCTGGCCCCTTCCACCACGGCTCCAAACTCTTCTTCCGCTGAAAATTCTTAATTAATATGAAGTCTCCAGGCTGGATATCATGGCCGGGTCCCTCTGGCGTAGAAAGCAGTGAATTTTGGACCTTTTGGTGAATAGAACGTAAACTTTCTGTTAACTGGCCAAGATAATCCAACAACACAGGGTACTCAAAATCAGAGAACCAACGAGGTCGCGGGACGCCCCAGACATTCGCCGGGTGTCCAAACACTACCTCATATGGTGACAATCCTGTTCTAGAATAAGCTGTAGTTCTTGTTGACAAAAGTGCTAACAGTAAAGCATCCGGCCATTGTAACCCTGTCGTCTCCTGAAGTTTTGCCAGTTTGAGCTTGAGAGTACCATTGTACTTCTCAACCAAACCCGCTGACTGTGGATGATTGGCAGCATGAAATCTTTGCTTTGTGTGCAGACCTCCACAGATGAATTGAATCACCTTTGCATTAAAATGACTTCCGTTATCACTCCAGATCACTCGCGGCAAGCCGAAACGAGGAAAGAACTCCTTTAGGAGTATGTTTGCAGTCGTAATGGTTGCATTGTCTTTAGTGGGGTAAGCCTCAACCCATTTACTGAATGCACATTAAACCACCAAAACATACTTCAAATTATTGCATCTCTCCAACTCTATATAGTCCATTCGAAGAACCTCAAAGGGAAAAGTGGGTGGTGCAAAGTTACCAGGGGGTGTAAGGGTACCTTTCCCAGGATTATGCATCATGCATACCATGCAGTATTTCACTAAGTATACAGCTGTCTTAGAGATATTGTCATTCTGCCATACGGGGTCTAACGATTTACAAATGCCTTTGGCACTAATATAGGCTGGACCGTGGGCCATAGTAACCACAGGAAGAACATATGCATCTGGCAACATCCATCTCTGTTTCCCTGATTTATCGATCCAACATCCTTCGTCATTCAATTGTGCTGTACTTTCCTGCCACACCGCTAATTCTTCTTTTGTGACTTCACTTTGTATCTCCTTTAAACTTTCAAGAGTATCTTTAAACATAACAACGTCAGGAACCCACCTAGCTGGACCTTCTGCAAACATTCTTTTCATTTTTGTCCGGGCTGTTTCCTTAGCTGTCTGATCAGCAAAAGCATTTCCCCTACCTACATCATGGGTGACCTTCCTGTGAGCACTACACTTTACTATTGCCAACTTCCTGGGGAGCGTCAAGGCAGACAAAAGCCTCAATATGAGGTGCCCATGTTGGATTTTGGTGCCATCGAAGTAAGAAACCCTCTCTCAGCCCAGATTCACCCAAAATTATGCGCGACCCCAAAAGCATACTGGCTGTCAGTATAAATATTGACAACCAGTCCGCCACTCTATTCACAAGCTCGAATAAGGGCAGCCAGCTCAGCAGCTTGAGCCGACTAATAAGGGACCTGTGATGTCTCTACTACTGTACACAGTTTGGTAATGGCATAAGCTGCAGTTGTAGTGCCATCTGGTAATTGAAAACAAGAGCCATCGACATATAGTTCCCCTTGTGGGTCAGATATGGGAACATCAGTTAAGTCTACCCGTCATTTTGTCTCTTCTTCCATCCGGAAGATGCAGTCATGTTTGTCGACATCATCACTCTTGGAAGGGAGGGGTAGTAACGTAGCTGGACTCAGAGTAGCACATCTTTTGATCGTGATATGTTTAGCAAACAATGTCAATTCATAGCCAGTAAGATGTGCACTGGTAAGGTGCTGTATCTTTGTCTTATTCAAAAGCGTATCCACAGCATGGGGTACCATGACTGTGAGATCAGTATCCAGTACAAGTCCTGCCGATTGTCTGATCGAAGTGGCCACAGCTGCAACCGCTCTTAGACAACTCGGGAGGGCTCTCGCGACTGGATCAAGAACTGCAGAGAAATAGGCACACGGTCATTGCTTATCCCCAACTTTGTGTGTTAGAACAGAAAGCGCGCAACCATCTATCTCAGGAACATACAACACAAACGGTTTGCCATAATTAGGTGTGCCGAGTACTGGAGCCGAAGAAAGCACAGTTTTCAATTGCTCAAAATATTGCTGACATTCAGGCATCCAAGGCAAAGGCTCATGCACTTCTTTAGTTGTTAGTTCAAGCAAGGGTTTAATTAGTAAGGAGTAGTTAGGTATCCACTGCCGACAGTAGGAAGTGATACCTATAAAAGCACGCACATCTTTTTGAGTTTGTGGAATGGGCATTTTAACAATAGTACTGATGCGCTCAGGGGTCAACCTCCTACTCTCCTTCGACAGTAGGTGACCTAAATAGGTGACCTCCTGTCGACAATACTTCCCTTGAGGACATGGTCCCTCTAATCTTACAGCCTGCGAACGTACTATAACAGTTATCAAATGAAATTGATGTGTCAACTATGAACTGGACTGGAATATATTAAATGCTATACAGAACTCTGTACCGGAAAAATTACCATGTCCTGAACTGTGAAGCGCTCTGATACCCTACGGCAGTGGTTCCCAATCTGTGCGCCGCGGCACCCCAGTGCGCCGTCAGGGCTAGCCAGGGGCGCCGCACACCAAGCACAGAGTTTGGAAGCCATTGTAGCTCGGATATAGAAATACACAGCAGTTTGGTACGTGCATTTTGAAACTGCACCACTAGATGGCAATGTTACTTAAACAAAGAACCCTGCTTTTTAGGTCTCGCCTACGCAGCGCGCATGCGCTGCATAGGCAAAAACACCTTTTCCAATCGATTCGGCTTTTCAGCCAAAAACGTGCACGCGTTCCATTGCCTTCAATGGCAACGCGTGCATGTTTGGCGATTCACTTGCGGGAGCGAGCAGCTGGCGCCATATGGTAGCAATTATCGCTCCTGGCGCCGCTTGCTCCCGCAAGGGAATCGCACTCCCCCCCCCACCCCTCCCACTTGTGTTATTTCAGGTCTGCGTCTTGGAACAGCGCTAATGAAACTTTCATGCAATAAATGTTACTTCTGAACGGCCTTGTTTTGCATTTTCCACATCCAGAGGATTGGACTTGTTCAGTGAATTAATCGAAATAATGAGGGACTCGGTGAATTTTGATTAGAACGCCTGTGAAAATGAATCCGCATTAAAACTGTCAGTGTAAAGCTAAAGACGATAATATTGTTCCACAACAGTTTAATTAGCACTTCAGCTTTTTTTCTGAATGTCAAAAGAGTGTTTTTCCCCTCAATACAAATAATTTTTAAAAAAACGCAAGGAAACGGAAGACTTGAGTTCAAAAAGCTCCAGCGCGAGCAGCAATGACATTCCCGCATTTATTTATTTTTTAATTAAGGTGTTACAATGCGCAGCCGCTCCAGACGAGAAACAGGGCACATCCGCTTGACTAGCAATGAGCACTGCCGCGAAGAACAAAGAACAGACGAGATGCGATTATTCGTGTTGCCTGTAGTTAATTTTCTTCTAATGCTGCCTGCTCTTGTGTGCGGGTTTCACGACCCGAAGCAGAACCAGCTGAATCCAATTTAGTTGAACACATGCTGGTTCACGATTGATTCTATCAGTGGACTGCCTGTGCCACGCGCGGCGCTTCAAGGAGGACGCCGCGTTATTTTATGGTCCTCGAATTTGTACCTCGACTTGTAAATTTGCGGTCTAGCGGAATCAAGGCTCGCATCCAGCCACTGGAAGAGGAGCGCTCGTGGCAAGGCGCTGGCTGTGGAATGCAAATGTTCCAATAGTCCATTTCCACCCGAGAATAAGAACATCAAATATCTTTTTCATATAAGTCAGATCAATGGAGTATCCGAAAGGTGCTGTATTGCCTTGGTGGAGCTTTCATTGGCATAGCCCAGTAATTCCCAATCTGTGCGCCGCGGCACCCCAGTGCGCCGTCAGGGCTAGCCAGGGGCGCCGCACACCAAGCACAGAGTTTGGAAGCCATTGTAGCTCGGATATAGAAATACACAGCAGTTTGGTACGTACATTTTGAAACTGCACCACTAGATGGCAATGTTACTTAAACAAAGAACCCTGCTTTTTAGGTCTCGCCTACGCAGCGCGCATGCGCTGCATAGGCAAAAAGACCTTTTCCAATCGATTCGGCTTTTCAGCCAAAAATGTGCACGCGTTCCATTGTCTTCAATGGCAACGCGTGCACGTTTGGCGATTCACTTGCGGGAGCGAGCAGCTGGCGCCATATGGTAGTAATTATCGCTCCTGGCGCCGCTCGCTCCCGCAGGGGAATCGCACTCCCCCCCCCACCCCTCCCACTTGTGTTATTTCAGGTCTGCGTCTTGGAACAGCGCTAATGAAACTTTCATGCAATAAATGTTACTTCTGAACGGCCTTGTTTTGCATTTTCCACATCCAGAGGATTGGACTTGTTCAGTGAATTAATCGAAATAATGAGGGACTCGGTGAATTTTGATTAGAACGCCTGTGAAAATGAATCCGCATTAAAACTGTCAGTGTAAAGCTAAAGACGATAATATTGTTCCACAACAGTTTAATTAGCACTTCAGCTTTTTTTCTGAATGTCAAAAGAGTGTTTTTCCCCTCAATACAAATAATTTTTTTTAAAACGCAAGGAAACGGAAGACTTGAGTTCAAAAAGCTCCAGCGCGAGCAGCAATGACAGTCCCGCATTTATTTATTTTTTAATTAAGGTGTTACAATGCGCAGCCGCTCCAGACGAGAAACAGGGCACATCCGCTTGACTAGCAATGAGCACTGCCGCGAAGAACAAAGAACAGACGAGATGCGATTATTCGTGTTGCCTGTAGTTAATTTTCTTCTAATGCTGCCTGCTCTTGTGTGCGGGTTTCACGACCCGAAGCAGAACCAGCTGAATCCAATTTAGTTGAACACATGCTGGTTCACGATTGATTCTATCGGTGGACTGCCTGTGCCACGCGCGGCGCTTCAAGGAGGACGCCGCGTTATTTTATGGTCCTCGAATTTGTACCTCGACTTGTAAATTTGCGGTCTAGCGGAATCAAGGCTCGCATCCAGCCACTGGAAGAGGAGCGCTCGTGGCAAGGCGCTGGCTGTGGAATGCAAATGTTCCAATAGTCCATTTCCACCCGAGAATAAGAACATCAAATATCTTTTTCATATAAGTCAGATCAATGGAGTATCCGAAAGGTGCTATATTGCCTTGGTGGAGCTGTCATTGGCATAGCCAATAGGTCTCGCCTTTGGGACCTTATAAGTGTTTAGCCATGCAACAGTTGATGTTGTGGCACCAAGGATATTGTGCTGCATAACGAAATACTTATAAGGCCCCAAAAGCGAGACCTCTTGGCTATGCCAATGCCTGTTTCTGTTTACATGCACGTTCATCACCTTTTTCAAAGCGTGCATAGGATAAATACTGTTTATTACGGGGCAGCATCAGAAATGGATTTAAATGTAGGTGAGTTTAATTATAATTTTTCCATTTCGTTCATCCTTTGCTCACAAGACTATGTTGCCTACATAAAGAACTGATGAATGTAAAATATGCAATTTACTTTAAGTTCAGTCTGCATGTGAAAACTGATTAGCCTTACTTAGAGTAAGGGAGGCCTAACAATTATCATATCTATGTTTAAGTCGGCTGTTAAGAAACAGGTCCAAATTTGGTTTCTGCAAGCAGATTTAACTTATGTAACCATCAAACTATTGCAAAATCTATATTACATTCTTTACATTACAACATGGGTCACTTAATAGACAGGTAGGACCATTTTCAGGTCCTGTATTATGGAGATGCAAATAGCCACACCTGATGTGGTAGCAAGATGGTTACAGGTGTGTCGTTTTTGTAGAAAGATTGTTCAAGCTCTAGTCCTTATCATTTTCTATGGCAAAAGCGTAAGTGGACTAGTTATCAAGTACTTGAAGTGATGCCTCAATGACCTTTGCCGAACAACATCTTGTAACGTTAGCCATTAATTCTTAACAACAATATATGTGTAATTATTTAATTTCATTTTTATCTGAATTAAAATTATGGTGTATTTTAAATTATGGGATAGGTTTGGTATAATGTTAGGAAAATGGGTTCAAACATGTGAAAACTCAGGGGCAGATTTACAACTTCTGGCGCATCCCTGCAAATCAGCAGGGATGCGCCAGAATAGTTGCGACACGCAATTCTCTCCTTGCGCCACCACGGAAGCGCCGCATTTACAATGCGGCGCACCGTGGCGCAAGGAAAGGCCGATGCGTGTCGCATCCTGTGGCGCAAGGGCGGCGCATTGCTGGAGTCGTGTCGCAAGCGCGACGCAACTCCAGCAATGCTCGTGGGCCGCCCATACCTAACGTGGTGCGCCACTCCTTACGCCTGCTTGAAGCAGGCGTAAGGATTCGTCGCAGCGGCGTCGGAAAAGTGACTCAGTGAAATCTTGTAGATTTCACTGCGTCACTTTTACGAGGCATTCCTTCGACGGAACGCCCACCCTGCGGAGGAACGCCCACATGAAACCTGACGCAGGTTTCATGTGGCGCAGGGCTTTACAACGTGACGCATCTCCCTAGATGCGTCACGTTGTAAATAATGCGCAACGTGGCGCATGGTTTACGTCGCCGCTGCGTCACAAAAGTGACGCAACGGCGGCGCAAAAGTGGCGCAACGGGCTTGTAAATCTGCCCCTCAGTTTTTAGCTTTTTGACCTCTGGCATTTGGACCTTAGCTGTTGGGCGAATCTGCCTATTTGAGTGTCACCAACAGTAAGCTCTGTTAACATTGGATTATGAGGTGCAGTCTATAGAGCTCACCATTTAATACAAGGCCAGCTGCAGAAGGGCTTCTAAGTAGGTTGCAGGGGACATGTATAGATAGTGTGTGTACTGTCCATGTTGCATGTGTGGGTGTGTCTCACAACAGACACACCCAAAACGCCCCTAGTGAAAAAATTAGCCTGGCTGCAGTTTTTACTTAGCTCTCAAATGACAGCCCATTTTTAATAGTAACATTCATTTTCTAAGGTCTGGCCAATTTACTGTACATGTTTGCATATGAAGACCTCATTTTAGTGTTTTTGTACCTTTTTTTAGGTCTGCCTGAAACGGTGATCTTCTGATATTAACGATAAAGCCTGTAGGCCTGGTTTAATAAATGTGAATACATTCTCAAAGGCCGTAAATTTTTCATACTGACTGTGATTACCTTGAAAAGTCTGTATGCCCAACTGTGCTGACTTATTGCAATCAGCCTAGTTAGGGGCATGGCTAATTATATATATATTATACATATAACGGTTGCACTAAGTTTTAGAGGCCATGAAAATATATCATCTTAAGGTGCGTTTAAGTCCTGTAAAGGCTTAAAATGCCTCTTCTTAAGTGAACTTAAATCTGTTTACTATCTGGTCCAGTAGTGCATGGATGTCGAGATTCTGATAGCCTGAGGAGAGGGTGGTACTTGCAGGTGAAGAGAGAGAGGGTGGGTGGTTGTGAGGTGGATGGGTGCATGCAGGTGGTGCATGCGGGATGCAGTGGAGGACCAGTGGTGAGGAGGAAGGAGACGGCATCTGGGATGTGCAGATTGAGGATTTCTGATGCAGAGAGAGGCAGGGTGTGGGTGGCTGGTGGTGAGAGACTGCAGATGAGAGCAGTGGGGAGGGATAAGAGGAGAGATCGGATTGGGAGACTCTGGGGACCGCTGGCCCTTTCACAGATCCTAGTGATGTTTGGTTCACAATCCCATCTTTTCCAACCTGTAGGTAGTTTTGAATTTGATTATTCACAGCATAATTGTTGTTGCTCATTTGGCTGGTACTGTTGACAGGGATTGGCAGTGCCAATGGGTCTGGCTTGTTTTGAGCATGTGTTCATTTTTTGTGATGTGTCTAGATATGATGGTGGAGGGTTCACAGAGAGCGCTCGGGTGCTGCTTGCTGCTTTGATTTACTTGCAGGAAGGTGTAACTCATTTGGCAGTGGAGTGTCACACACACACTGGGGACAATGAGGTGTCACACATGGGCAGTCTGGAGGTTTGGCAGCTATGCACCCACATGGCATCACTGGGCATATTTTGGACTTAGTGATGGTGTGGTAATATGGAGGACAGGTGGGACGTGCACACACACACGTGCACAGACACACACACATTGTGTTCATCCTGCTGGGGCTTTATTCCTCCACTTGAAGAGCTTTTTTTGAGGGGTGGTTCCGGGGGCAGCAGTGATGAAGGACAGACACCACAGGGGAGGGGAAACACTGGAAAAATTCCAGATACTTGTTTCAGTGGGAGAAGGTGGGCGTTTAAGGATGTCTTATCAGGCAGAGTTGAGACTAGGACGGAAATTGCAAGTTTTGCCAAGGTGCGCTTTGGAAGGGCCTCAGTGTTCAGCGATCCTTCATAGGTGAGGGGGAGGAGTGGCCCAGGCTGCCTCGCTGATGCTGCACTGCATATTGATTGTAGTACCTTCATCGGCTTCATCCCAGTTGTTTTCAGGGAGAAGGAAGGAAGTACTCCTGGGGCAGGGCGCGCATCACCCTCATCTCTTCCATATCCCATACTTTTTCCCTGGCCTATATCCATAACCCGGAAAAGAAGCGAGCACTAGATTTTCCCTACCTACACAGACGTTATGTATCTCAACGAACCGTCACCCCATGGACAAACCTGCCTTCTGCAGACTCTCAAAAACCCATGTCATACCCCAAGCCTCCGCTTTCCTTTTCTCTGGGCTAAATTAAATTTAAAATCCACAAGAGAATGTAATTGCATTTTTAATAAGGACATTTCGTCACCACAAACGTCACTGTTCCCTGCAGTAGTCAGTGACTTGGAATAGCCTTAAAGTACGCAGGTAAATGTGCTTTCTCCATATGACGAATCTGGTGATGGTTTCCTACATTTCATAATATTACCAAGTGCAGTAGGTAACAACCTGTATCCTGATTTCTAAATCATTTTGAATGAGACACTCATTTCTATCCACTGATGGGGGGACCAAAATCAATCAGGTGTCACAAACATGCTTATGAATCGCCTCACTGCTATTAGTGAAGTCGACACATCTCATCTGAGCAGAAGGATTATGTATAATTCTGTTTTATTTGAAGGGCCTTTATGTGGACAAAAGTCATATTGGGGGTAATGTTGAGTTTTTATTGAAGGATGGGTTGTTTCCAGCGACAGTTTTACTGTTCTTTCATTTGTCTCGCCATTGTAAGCAGTTGTGCAAGTCATCTACTGCGATGTGATGCTATTTGGGTACTACTTGATGTGCTTACAACACCTCTGAGAATGACTAATGGTGCTGGTAGTTTGTGAATAGCGAGTTTTTATAAACAACTGTTATATTTTTATTTTGTTACAAATATGATTATAATACCTTCATTCTTCATTGCATCCCAATTAATTTACGGAAGACAACAGGAAGTACTCCCAAGGTCGGGCTTACCTCACCGCCCACCGGTAAAAAAAATGGTGGGGAGCCACTGCCAACTGCCAATTAGGTCAAGGGAGCCACGGGTCAAAAAAGTTTGGGAACCACTGCCCTACGGGGTCAAGTTCGCACTATACAAAACACTTAATAAATAAATAAATAAATAATACTGAAATTTAGAAAGGGAAACCTTATGGACATGATGAGCTAAATGCAGCAATAACTGAGCTGAGCCATCTTTACAACTTTGTTTGGTATCAGTAGCAATGAGGAGGTCATCGACATACTGCACCAATACATTACCTGCAGGAAGCGACAAGGAATCCAACTGACCTTTCAATGCCTGGCTATAAATTATCGGACTCTCTGTATAACCCTGAGGAGCTCAACAGAATCTAAAGCTCTTACCAGCTAGGGTGAACCCAAACAGATATCTGCTATCTGGATGGATAGGAATACTGAAAGACGCGTTTTTCAAATCAATGACAGAAAAGTATTTGGCATTGGAAGGAATCATTGTCAAAAGTGTG
Organism: Calotriton arnoldi; assembly: GCA_963921515.1. Taxonomy (NCBI): domain Eukaryota; kingdom Metazoa; phylum Chordata; class Amphibia; order Caudata; family Salamandridae; genus Calotriton; species Calotriton arnoldi. The sequence goes on along the minus strand of CAWUFW010000323.1, from coordinate 1,149,709 downwards.
GTAATATCTGGAACCACTGGAAAGTGGGGAACCACTATTTTATTAACTTTGCGCAAGTCAATCACGAAACGGTAAACATGCCCATGATCATCAAAGGAACCTGAGGGTGTCCGTTTAAGAATCGGAAGAATGGGACTATTACAAATATTGGCAGACATCTCTTCAACTACTCCTTTGCATATCAAAACCTGAATAATTTGTAGTAGGGTCCGTTCTCCCACCTGGAGTATTTTATACTGAGGAATACAAGGCAAAACAGCATTATCTTTACCTGAATCGAAACCGGTGGTATATGCAGCAGCATAGAGTGGGTGGTATATCAGCAAATTCAACGGGAAGAGGATGAGACCGACACTGTTTAGTACTCACATCTTGGCCCATCGTCATAGAAACACCTTCCAGAGAACAATAAATAGTAGCATGCAATTTCTTCAACAAATCTAAACCCATCAGATTCTCACCACAATTGGATGTCAACAAAAATGGAGAATCCACAGTAAGAGGACCAATAGTCAATGCAAGGGATCGTGAAATGGGGCTTACAACCTGTACACCTGAAAAACCTACTGAAACATTATTATGTCCAGACAGAGCCGCCCCAGGGACCAAAGAACGAGAAACAGAACTCTTTGTTGCACCTGTATCCACCAAAAATTCCTTAGTCGAGCCATGCAAATCTGCGGTGACATAAGGTCCACGTTGATCTACAGGTATCGGAACTGGTCCCTCACTCTGTCTCTGGTTGTCCTAGCTGTAAGACATCCCTGTCACCTCATCCCTATCATAATCATCATGATAATACTGTCCTTCACGAGGGTCATCAAAGTAATTGTTATCAGAATGACTCTGTGAAACCGCAGCACCTTGAGCTCTATCTGTCCCACGACCTCGTCCATGAGGACCTCGTCCTCTAGGGACCGCCACCTTTTGCAAAACAACTGAACACTCGCTACCCAAATGGCCCTCCTCCTTATAATATGCACACTGATTTGGCCCCAAAGGCATTGTGGTGGGCTGCCTACTAGTGCGAGGAAGCTGTCTAGCAAGTCCACCACGCCCTCTACCATTTCCTCTAAACGCTTGCTGCAACAGCACCTTCGTCTTTAAATCCTAATTCTTTTTATCGATCTTTTCTTTCACTTCCTGATCACGATGCTCATAATATTGAGCCATATTCAAAATAACAGAAGGGGAAGAGGTGGTCCAGGTACTCTCAGATGCCTTCAAACGAATCGCAATTTCAGGAAGTAAGTTAGAAACAAACCTATGGACAATTGAACACTTCCCTCAATGGACATACCCTGCCCACTATAGTCCAAAAACGTATCTTCAAACCGAGTAAAAAAATCAGACACACTTTCATCCTTCTTCTGTCGACAAGCCGTCAACTTGTCCCAACTTACTTTCTTCGGCGGAATAAGAGAATTCCTATATGTGATAATGCGACCTGGCAAAGCAAGTATCTCGGCTCGGGGCTTATCACCTGGCTTTCGTTCCTGATCCCATTCTTTAATCACATCCCATGTACCACCCAGCTCCACAACATGGTCTTGAGTATGAACCTGTCTCCAAATGTCAACCGAAACAAGAAGACCGAAGAACAATTAAATGTCAGCAAGAGTCATTACAGTAGAAGAGGCAGCCTCAGTCAGTTCTTTATAATAAGCAGTAGGATTTTTCCTAGGGTCGGGTAAATGAAGTTCAAGGGCTAAAACCTCACTCCTCTTCCACGGAGTATACACCCATTGTTCCTGAAAATGGGCCGCTACACCCGGTCTGGTATTATTTCTGCATTGGTCCGTTAACTCTGGTATTTCTGGGTGATATATAGGATGAACCTCTTGCATAGGAAACTGAGATACCGAAGTGGGACTCTTCTAATGCAACCTACCCCTATAAGCAATTAATGTTGTGATATTCCCAAAAACTTGGCCAGGCTCCATACCACTAGCATATACGTGATATTTAATATCAAAATGAATTTGTGGTGCATCATCCCCAAAATGTTGCTGCCAGGGATTAATTAACGTATCAGACATATGCTTAAGGGCGTGCTGCTGTACAAAGGGCTCATAATCTTTCATCACACTCCAAACATCCTCCACACTGTAAGTGGGATTATGACCCCATTGTGCAGCCTGATTTGCTATTACCTTCTTCTCTTCATCCCCCACCTCAGATCGAACAAATGGACCCATGCGCTCCTTAAATTTCATCAAATCTCTATCCTGAAATCTACGAACTGACGTTTCACTACTTAAAGATATCGGGGGATGGAAAACCAGGGAAGGAGAAGTGACAGAAGTAACAGGTACAATCGTTGCCAGCGCATGTACCGGAGGGCAGAGAGCAGAAGAGGATACAGGAGTCAAAACAGCAGGTGTGCTAACAACCACAGTTGCCAAAGATGGCAAAGACAAAGAAAAAGCAGGAGGTGCTGTGGCCAAAGCCATCGAAGCAACAACTTTAGATACAGGAACAGTCGGAACAGATGTGGCACGCTGTGGTAACTGTGAGGGAACAGCAGGATATATCCTCTGTGGGGCATACGGAGGTGGGGGTCGAGTATCTAGCAATTCTTCCACAAAAGCATCATTTTCTTCTTGGGCCAAATAAGATCTGTCAGTTTGCAACCGAAACCTTCTATCTGCACACTTGACCCCTGTCTCCTGTTTTTCTTTATCATAAGCTACAGCTTTCTGAGTCAATGTCTGCATCCTCCCTTTCTGTGCATCTTTTTCCATCTTCAACCGCCTCTGTCTAGCTACTTTCTGCCATGTTCTGAGAGAATCAAACATAGACTGTCTACTTCGTCTATTAAATAACTGTTCCTGTAAGAACCCAATCTTTTGTTCATCAAAAGTGCCCATCAGCGGCCACTGTAACTCGGCATTGTCCCTCGTATATTTGCGCCATAATGTACTAAACATAATAGGGCCAAGGCCATGCTTCAAATACATATCGAAATTCAGAGTGCCTTCTGGAGGCGCCGGCTGTGCTTCTTCTAATCGAGCATCTGTAGAACAACAGCGACAACACAACGAGAAAATCTTACTGATGCCAGGCATTTTTTGTTTTTAAAACGAGTTCACTATTTATGCCTCACAAAGCAATTGCAAATGCTTTTCACCCAAAAACGGTCTTCAGACCGTACCAAATTCAAACCATAATGGTACCATATCCACAAAGAACCAAAACAAACTCACCTGATATGAGTAGATCAAACGAAACAATTCTCCACTGCCGACTCTTTAGACCAAAAGGTCAGATTTCAAGGGTTTTGCCATTCAGGAATCCAGTCGGGATGACCACTGGCGAGGCACCGTCCGGCGGGACAGAAGGAGCAGCTACGACTATCAGGAACTCTTCGTGCAGGGATCCCTGGTCTTTCAGTCCGACCCTAAGATAGCTTCAACCTCCCCCTGTCTGCGGGAAGGGGATTGATCACTCACCCGGAGAGTCCCTGTTTGGGCACCAACTGAAGGAAGTGGCCCGATTAGGGTCACCCGGGTCACTAATGATCACCTCTCAGCCTTCCATACCAAATGAAGAGTCAGTCAGACAGTAGAGAATACAAACCAATATTTGTTTATTCAGGTACACTCAGGGTGGAGCCCAGTCTGCCCAGTCGCTAAGAGTGCTGCAGAGAGGACTGAAATCGACAAGCATAAAGATGCATTATGTACAATTCGTAACTGGGCTAGAACACGCCCATAAAGGGATTTTCCAGGCAGGTGCTGCAAAGCAATGACATACAGGAAATAAGTTTTGATTCTGAGGCTGGGCACACACTATCTAGTACTCAAGGTCGCTCTGCCCGTGCCTGCGAATAGACTAGTAGGAGTAGGACTTATCTAGTGGGAAAGGTATGTGCTAATAAAGACAATGGGGCATATTATCAACGGCCAGCGATAATTATCGCTGGCCGTGCTTAGGGATAATATTCCTATCGCAGGCTATCTCTGGAATTTATCGCCCTGGTAGCGCGTTATTAACAACGCGTTTCTCCAGGGCGATACAACTTCCAGAGATAGCGAGGTTATCGCCGTTTTGCAGGGAACATCGCTGGTTTTCCAGCGATGTTCCCTGCAAAACGGCGATAACCTTGCTGATACGACCCTGTGGTCGTATCAGCATAATCCACCCCCTATGTCTAACATAGGTAAGTCATGATTTTAGCAGACGTTAGATTTTGGCAAAAACTGCCGTTTTCGCCAAAATCTAAAGTCTGCTATAATCCTGTGGGCTGCCTTGTAAATATCGCGATGTGAACATCAGCGATATTTGCAAGGTAGTCCATCCGGGGTACGCCCAGTGACGCCCACTTTGCATCTCATTAGAGATGCAAAGGGAGCGTTGGAAAAAGAGTGCTAACATGCGATTATGCATGTTTGCACCCTCTTGTTAATAGGGCGATAGTTTTATCTCCGCTTTTTGGCTTTTTAAGCCAAAAAAGCGGAGATAAAGCCCTTGTAGATATGCCCCTGAGTATTTATTAGTGAAGCAAAACTCGGCCTTGGAGAAACGCAACTCAGCAGAGGCCTTTTCTCAGAAATAGCAAAGAATCAGTTTCAATCATGACTCAAAATGGCGCCCAAATAGAAAATGGTGCAGCGAATGCTAACTTACATATGATAATACATGAACAAAATGATTTCTATTCTAACACACAGAACTTCATCGGTGTTCCTTTCCAACAATTTAAGATGGCTGTAGAAGGGAATGATGTGGGTAGTGATGGTGTTATCCTCAAACTGACATACATAAGTACAAGCCAAACTTGGGCGAAAGTGGCTCCCGTCGATGTACCAGATATTTGTAAAAACATTCTTTTGCAACTGAAATATTTTTTAGTTCGAATCAGTTTAATGCATTACATGACAAACATGGGGAAGGTATCATAGTACCATTGGCTCCCTTGAATGGGCCATTCAGCAGCCCCCAATACAAGTCTGAGCGGCACAGTTTACAACTGATGAAACCACTAACAATCATAATAGAAATTATCACTGACATTCTGCTGAATGTGGTCATATGGCATATGCATCAAGTAAGATAAACAGACATCTGTTGATAAGCATACAACTATATACAATGAAATGAAAGAATAAATGTCTCATTTTCCCTCTATCAAACTCAGACATGAGTACAACTCTCTCCACAGTGAACCTAGAATGCTGCAAGAGCCCTCCTGATTCTAGGTCGGATGCATCCAGGACAATAAGCGCCTATATAGCCTGAGCAGATCTAGGCTAATCTTACCCTGAGTCATGCAACTTTTCACCCACCACTCTCTTCCCAGCAGGGGTCCAGTCCCTTCGCACTAATGCTGTTACAAAAGACAGGTCTTAAATCTCTCCCACTGTACCCTCTCTGAATAATACAGTGCTATCATTTATCGGGGTCACTACATCATAAAGATGCAGATACAGGCCCCTCACAGGACCACTGACCCATGGCCACAGCAGTTATCTTGTGGTCGATTACTACCACCTCCATTGTAGGAAAATAGTGCCTCCTAATGAAACAACAGCCCACTCAACACGGAGTACTCTCCTGACAGAGGGTCTCCCCCAGGCAGTCCCAACTACAGCAACCACCCCAGGAACCACCCTCCATGAGAACAGGACCCACATGTCCCCCATCCCTGGACTCCCAAGCCACAATAGGTCAACTGGAACACCCACTGGGCACAATGTAGGCCTCACCTCATCCAGGCCCCACTTATGGCCACTTCCCTGCCTCCAAGCTGTCAAGCTGGAGACCAAGCAGGGACCCTAAAGATCCCCCAGTGAAACTTGACAGGTAACTCTGAAGGCATGCACTGCCACCTTCCACATCACTGTTCTGAAGGCTGCCCACACCTGTTGAGTCCTTGCCTGGCAACACAGGATTCCTGAGTCAGTCACCTCACTCAGCTAAGGGGAATCAGTCACTTGCCGGGTTCATGCTTGGCCACCCAGGACACCCAAGGGGGAAACATTTTTGGGGACCTGCTCATGGTCCTAGAGTGAACCCCTAGAGTTACCACCAAAGTCTGGGTACTCTCCCAGCCCACCCTTTGAGTGGTTTTGGTCTACACCAATGGTGGGAAAATCTCTACAAACACAATGGGCTCCCTCGTGGGAAATCTGCCTTGCCCATGGCAGGCCTGAGAATTTCCTGGCGCCCTCTCAATCATCTCCGACAAGCCTAGAAGCAGGGCCCTCCCCTTCACCCACATCTATGATGTGGGTACCTGTGGCAGTCCCTAACCAACAGATAAGCACCCTCCTTATACACACCTAGCATGTGTAGTGCTGGGGTTCAAAGGAGACTATGGCTTGGAACACTAATGAAAACACTGTGTTAAGCCTACCCCCGCAGCACATTACTTAAATAAATGTAAACCAGTCATAATGGACAAAGTTATTACATTAGAAATTGATAGAGCAGGAAAATTTACCTTAAAATAAGTGTCATAATTACACTAGACATTAACACAAACATGCTTAAAAGAATGAAAAGTAGGAAGATGTGCCTCTTCTTAAATGTACAGATTAACATGTAGCATAATTTTTGTTTGGAGTAAGTACTCAATTCTATTGTCATTACATTACTAGGTCAGACTAGGCCTCATTCATAGTTCTATCTCTATTTCTTCAGTTCACTTCTTCTTTAATAAATAGATGATTTTAGGAAATGCCGAACTGTGCAATATTACTTGATAAATGATTCACACTTGGCTTGCTTAAACATGTCAACCCTGTAGAATGTGCTGACTTTAAAATGCATTTCTTCGTTTCCTAAGTTACATGCTCTCATCGTACGTAGTAAGTTTTCTGGCTGCCACATACTCACAATACTGAATGCTGAATAGTGTATTGAACAATAATGCTTACATGAAGATGTGAATCTCACGACTGAATCCCGTAAGTTACAAGTAGAATGTTTCTGCTTTAGAATAGTTCATTGTTATGCTATGGAATTCTGAATAGCCAATAGTTTAGACTGCAGGGATCTCGTGGGAACTTTAGAGTGAATCCAACATGCATGAATGTTTAGTAACTAAGTTGACACTTGTAGATAGCACTTAGCCATCTTCATACATTTACGGTGGGAATGATGGCAGAAGCAGCAGATCATCAGACGATCTTTCCTCTTTGACTTAAGATGACCTAACACCAGCATGGATTGTTACATGTTTTTGTGTTTAGAATTTACTTGTTCCTAGTTAGAGGATGAGGAATGCTGTCTAGACTAGTCCAGGTTATTTTTCTGTGACATCCTCTTTTTTTACATTAGCACTTTTTGCCCTATTCGTTGTGAGTGACTGCAGACAGTGATTTCTGTTGCCTACTACTTTCGGGTTGTCAATTTCTTTAATGGTTATGGCTACTGCTGTGACTATTTTCTTAGTTCAACTTTGAACGGTTGTTACTGCGACTGTTTGCTGATGCTGTTTGAGAGGAGAGACTTGGACAAGTTTCTTGAACTACTCTTCAGGAGGAGTTCAACTTCAATCAAGTTTATTTCAATACTTCTTTAAATCTTGCTCTTTTACAAAGAACTCTTTATGGGTTCTGGTAAGTTATGTTCCACTTAGAGTAGAATAGGGACTTCATTTCCTTTCTGGAACATGCTGTAATTTTCCTAATTGACTCTTACTATGATTTTCTTGATATTTCTGTAAACTGACTTATCTGATTTACAAATTTGAATAAAGATCAAAACAATATAATAAACTCTTATCGATAAATAAGGTTTTCAAACTCATCCTAAACTCTCATCATTGACTGAACTAAATAACTAAATTGATGATGGTCATTGAGATGTATTCGATTTATGCTCCATTCTAAATCAGTGGTACAGATCCATTTGCCTGGAGAAGATAACGGCATTTAGTCGGAACACACTCTTGTGAGTTACGGGTTGAACTGATTAAAATTAAAACCTTTGCGCGCCAGCACTATGAATGACATAAAACTGTGTGTGGGCTTTTCTTTCCCACATCTCAAGTTCACACAGCCAAACCTTTGAACTTCTCTCAGAGCCCTGAGCTCTACAATTTGTAAATAAGTGCACAGGTAATATGTGGCAAAACTGAACTTATCGAATGTCATCAATGTGTGCCCGGAACTTGATACTATGGATTTCACCACTGCCACCAATGTAAGAAATGAGTTTATTTGTTGTGCAGGATATGAGTTCTGCACGAGTAATATATCCATAATTGTCTCCTTACTGGGAACTAAATCTCCAATCTAGCAATTGGCTCTCTTGGGATAATGAAGCAGAGCGGTCCACGGCCTCCTCAGGGGAGGTGGTGTGGGCTAGTAATCTCCATTTGCTGGTACGATTAACAACACTCTTGTTCAGCCAGTGCTTTTTCTTTTAAAATTTAGAGATACATTTATTATGTACACACTACTAAATACTATGCATTAAATTGTAAATTTATATAGGAAGTAGATGAAAATACCTTTGGTGACATCCATGTATGAGATTTGACCCCTTGTGGGCATGAATCACAATACCCCCCCACATATACCAGCTGCAACACCACATTATAACGGGGTGTCATTTTAGATAAGGCAAGCCTATTGACTTTATCAAAGGTTCACCACGTTAATCAGAGAACTAATCACATGTTAAAAATCATCATTAAAAACCAATGGAATCAATCACACAAGTCATACAGAAAACACTCCAGCTCTGGAATGCTTAAATAAATGTTAGTAATTTTAAAAATCACTTAAGGAGTGCTACTACACATCTTGCATCCCCCCACCAAAACAAGAAGATATAATTAGCGGTGCCACTGCCCAGATTGGGGCACCACAGAGCAAGAATCATTTACAAGTTAAAGTGCCTGTGGGGCAGTATGGGGCACTCCCTTGCAGAGCTTTTAATATTTAATTAGAGGCTTCTCCAGCTGTGTTCTACAGCTATGCACCATTGTATTTTTCCTTTAAAAAAAAAATGTTTAACTTGAGTGCCCTGGTCCCACTCACAGCACCCACAACCTCCAATAATGTTGGGACAGTGTAGGGAGGCCTTTCCCTCCTTTCCCAGCCTGTTCCCTAATGCCCGGCCCACCCCATCACCCGCAGCAGAAGCCAAACACTGGTCATTTTCCTGTGTGCATGGAGCGTGGATTGGGAGCATCTTCCATTCTCCCAGATACAGACATAGGGTGAAGGAGAGGTTCAGCATTGCTCCCGGGGCTCTCGCTAACCCTGGATCCAAGGAAAGAGACCTTTCTGATGCTCAAAGTGGTAGCAATTTTTCTTCTTCGACCATAAGTTGGTATTATAAATTTTGAGCCCAGAGACACCAAACTTGAAAAGTATTTATTTTCCCAATTGGAAATTACACTAATAAAGTGTAATAAGGTAATCCCAATGTTTACCTACGCAAGAGATAGGCCTAGCAGCAGTGAAAAACGAATTTAAGAGTTTTTTACTACTAGGACATGTAAAACTAAAAAGTACATGTCCAACTTTTTAAATCCACTACACCCTGTTCTTCGGCTTTTCCAGGGCCTACCTCAGGGGTGACATATGTATTAAAAAGAAACGTTTGGACCTGGCAAGAGGACTAACTTGCCCGGTCAACATGGCAGTTAAACCTACACATACAGGCTCTGCAATGGCAGGCCTGAGACCTGTTTAACGGGTGACTTAAGTGGCTGGCACAATCAGTGCTGCAGTCCCACTAGTAGCATTTAATATACGGGCCCTGGGCACCTGTAGTGCACTTTATAGGAACTTAAAAGTAAATTAAATATGCCAATTTTGGATTTAGGGAGAGATCACATGCACTTTAGCACTGGTTAGTAGTGGTCAAGTAACCAGAATCATAAAGGCAACAAAAATGAATTCAGAAAAGAGGGGAGGAGGAAGGCAAAATGTTTGGGGGTGACCTTCCAGAAAGATAGTGTAGTTCCACTTGGCTTTCTTTATTTTTTTGGTAATGTGTTTCTCAAAGGTGTGTTTAGTGTGGAGGGTGAATCCACTTGACTTGGCATTTGGTGAAAGTTGGGACTCAAAGGTCGTCAAGGTTCATGTCATTGAGCATTCATGTTTGTTGTCCTAGAATGTTCAGTAGCCAATACTTAGGTTAAAGCAGTTGCAGGCACTTTTTTCTGTGGGGGTGTGCCTATATGAAGCTAAGGAGACATTCCATGCAATCTATACCTGCTCTCTTTGACAGGGTCAGTCCCAAATTATATTTTATATTTATTTATTTATTTAACGAGTTTTATAAAGCGCAAGCGGTGACCCATCCGGATAACAGAGCGCTGAACAAATCTTAGATAGGTTATACATACAGAGTAAATGGCAAAGATAGTTATAGGGGAGAACAGCAAGAACTGCAGAGCATACATTTAGCATGTTGAATCACAATCAAATATTGTCAACATAAGGTTCATCCTGCGTTCAGTAAAGTTGTTAATAGAGATATTTGTTCATCAGAAATCTTTTCATTTCTATTTTGAAGGCAGTAATCGAGGGATTTGTTCTGATACTGGGTGGCAGTGAGTTGCAAATTCTAGGGGCTAGGCCAGAGAATGAGCGGCTGCATGTTGTCTTCTCAATAAGGTTCTGCGGTTTCAGCAATAGAGAATTGGCCCTTCTCAAGGAGCGCCTGCCCCCTGACCGCTCTAGTTTATTGAACAGGTAAATGCATGTGTTGTGGTGTAGAGCCTTATGAGTCATGCAGGCTATTTTCAGCTGGATCCTTGCTGCAAGCTGGAGCCAGTTTAAAAGTTTTTGGTCTGGCCAGATATGATCAAACTTCCTGGATCCTGAGACTAGTCTAGCTGCTGAGTTTAGCACAGTTCTTAATAGTGCTAACCTTGTTTTGGGCAGGCCTGCGAGAGTAGCAATCCCGTAGTCCAATCTGGAAATGACAAGGATTGTACTGCCATGAGAAGGTCGTCAGGGGGCAAGAAAGGTTTGATTTTCTTTAGGATGCTCAGCTGATAGTTGGCTCTCCTGGTTGTTGCGCTGTTACTATCTTATATATTCAGATGTTTGTCCAGAGTTATACCAAGCGATCTCGTGGAGTCAATGATAGTCGGAACGCAGGATTTAGGAGTTTCATTTATCTTCGAATTGTGGACAAATTTACTATGATATTCATACATCTCATTAAAAGACATCTATTATTCTTTTAAACCTGGAGAAAGACTGCATCTATTGGCTTCTCACAATGAAAAGTTGGGTTCTACACCTTTTACAGGAACAGTATGACTGGAATGCAATTCAGTAATATGTTTACACAAGACTCTTAATCTTCTGAAAATATTAAAATGTCATTATAAAAGCATTTAACACAAGACCCAGCATTCCTAATCATGAGATAGAAAGCCCTTGTCAATGAATGATGCTATGGCAAACTACATCCTCTTTAATTGAAACAATCCTGGAAAAGCTAGAAATGCAGCTGAAGGTCTTCACTTAGCTAATTGTGTGTGTGAAATTAGAAAGTCTCGATATGACAGAGGATAAAAACATTGGAAATGAGTCAACAACTTTCTTAATCTGCTTTGTTTGACAGAACTGGGGTCTAACTTAATACAAATTTTCTTTTGGTCTTTCAATCAAAGATCCCCTGCACCCTTAACAGCAAAACAATGAATCTTGATGTCAGCTGGCCTTTATTTGACTTGAAAAAACAAATAAATCAATAGTATGTCCTGCAAAGCTGCCAGGTTAATGGCAGGCTCTTCCTGGTCATGGATATCAATTAGTTCACCAAACTTCTCATCAAGTAACGCATAAGTAATTATTGTACAAGGTGACCCAGAATCCGCCATATAGAATCCATCTATTTCCAAAACCTTAACTTCATACAACCTAAGAACCTAATCACCATCCATCTCCCTCTTTGTTGAATTACTACACTTAACCCCAAATACAAACTAGTGGGGCAGATTTACAATAAACTAACACAGCACGGTGCAGCAAGTCATTTTGCTGCGCTGTGCTGCGTTAGTTTGGAAAGCACAGCGATGCGACATATTTACAACAATATGTCGCATTTCTGTGCTTCCCCTTGCGCTGGCACACAAACTGCTGCCATGCGCCAACGCAGGCACCCTTGCACCATGGTGCAAGGATGCCTGCGTTGTGGGGAGATTGTTTTTGTTCAGGAAGGGTTCCCTTCCTGCACAGAAGCAATCTGAAATGCCGTTTTTCAACTTATATGTGTGCTGCATTAGCACACATAGAAGTTGAAAAACAGCATTCTTTCAATGATTGTATATGTGTAGGAAGGGAACCCTTCCTGAACAAAAACAATCATTAGAGGAGATTTCCTCTTTCAATGTGTGCTGCAGAATGCAACACGCATAGAAACAGGAAACAAAAACGAGGAGAAATGAATACATTTCTCGTCGTTGCGCCTCCCTACGCCTCCCCTGGGGAGGCGTAGCATTGACACGCATTTCCAGATTTACGATTCCTCGTAAATCTGGAAATGTGTCCCATGGAACGCCCCTTTCACGCAAAGTGCTGCGTGTAAAGGGGCCATATTTACAAGGACAGGAAGAGCCATGCAGGGTGGCTTTTCCTGTCCTTCTAAATATGGGGCAGTGTTTTGCGCTGCCAATACGTCACAAAAAGTGACGTACTGGCAGCGCAAGGGGCTTGTAAATCTGCCCCTAGTGGTTTTAACTGTAACATCCTTTTGTTCCACATCCATACATACTTCTTGATGCACAGGGAACTTAAGTTTTAGAGCCTTTCTTCTGATCATGACACTTTATATTCATGTGACCTATTCTACCACAGTTTCTTAAGTCTTTAGCCACCATATGACAAGTCCTACAATAAGCTCAATACATTTGACAACCACAATGATTACAATGCGACTTTTTATGGTTGTTTTTGTGTTACTGCCCATGGTTTTAGTCATTTGATTGGAGAAAATGCCCCTTTTGCAAGGTCACCCCATTTGTTTGCTGTATTTTATTGCCATATTTTATATTGTTTAGTGTTTAGTGTATTTGCTCAGAGCCCCTAAAACATGTAACATTGGCAACTCCCTGGTTGTCATATTTCACTATCCTGTAAGGGCTTAGTATCATGTATAGAAAATACAGCCATGGAATGGAAAGTTACATGTCACCTGTGAATTGCAGCCCTCATTGTACTATCTCCAGAGTGTGAAAAGGAACATATGGCTTCAGACCTGTCATTGTAGCCTGACTGCTGCAATATATTATTGTAGACCAACTTGTCAAAATAACTCTTTAGACAGGGAAACACATTTCCTTTTAAATATTAATAAGTCACCTCATGCAGGCCTTGTAGCCCAAAAGGAAGGGGGCATGGTATTACAAGTAGGATATGTTACCATTTCCTTGCTTTGACAAGACACTTAAATCTATTTTCACTGTGGAAGGATCTGGCTGCCCTACGAGGAAAACTAGAGTGCAAATTTAAATATTATTTCTGCTATGCCGGGTTTGAGACATGCTAGAGAAATATTTTAACCACTATTTTTTATCAGTTCTTAAAAATCCAATTAAGTGGTGAAGTAAGATAAGGGATTGTTTGTAAATATTTAGGAAACTTAATTCCTTTTGCCTTTTCCCTGCCTGAAGCTCCTGGAAGCTAATGTGCATTAATGAGGTGTGAAAACTGCTATGAGATAGAGGTAATGGCTTAGGCCTGGTGACAGGATGGACTGGGTTTAGTGTATGATACATATCAGACCAAGAAGAGCAGCTGGGGAGGTTCAGGAAAGAGCAGTAACGCCTACCCATTCATAGTTCAGTGTAAGGAAGGAACATCCTTTGAGATTTTAGGCCTAAGATAGCCATTTGGGCGCCAGCCCAGTGAGAGAAGGAGCTGGTCCCAGATTCACCTTGTGGTAGGCTAGGAAGAAGAGACTGCTCATTCGCTAACCCCCCCCCCCCAAACGGATACAAAACCTCCCTTCAAGGGCAGAAGGCCTATGTCATCTTGGAATTCACTTAGAATAGTGCACTCTGGGAATTTGCAGTAAGACTAACATGATGTGCTGTAAAGGTGGGTAGGGTTGCCACTGGTATGTTTTTCCCTTTATCCGCATTGGTTAGGGAGTGTCAGGAGGAATCCCTTCAAACTGTTTAGACAACTATACAAACATGGACCTCAATATTGTTAGGCATGAACCAATGTTTGTTTGAAAGAAGCATTGAATCTGCTGTGCTTCTGCTTGGTATTTGTGTGTGCGAGAGTTGTGTAAGCTACTTTACCTTTGTGTGATCAGTGTAACTGTTGCCATGAATACATTTTTCTGGTACATTTCCTATATTGTGTAGAAAGAACAAGCATGGATAAACAGGTTGTCATTTAAATTAGCATAGCCGCATGCATGCAACAGTAAGCTGAGACCAGATATGATGAGCCAAAATCCCTATATTTCAGGGATTACTTTTTAAAAGCATGTCCTGGGTCCAAGAAATGTTGGAGTGGTCACAAACGAACACGCTGAGGTTTCCTCGAGCCCAGGTTGAAACATAGATGGAGCAGCCATAATAGAAAAGCGCTTAGGGATTGGGCTCCGCGAGCAAACTTTTAATAGGTGATATGGCCTAATCATTGATTCATACAAACAACAAAATGTACTGTTTTCTGGTTTCTACTGAAAAGAATACCTGCTTTGATTGGGTTTTATCAGTTATAATTGGTATTAACTGAAAACAGGGAACCCTACCTATAAAGAGCACTACTGTTTTTGATAGGTTGAAAATCAGTTTGCCACAGCCCCTGGTATTGGCTGCAAAGTTTCAATGGTTTTGAAGTAAGGCATCAAGAGGTCAATTTAGAAACATTTCATTTTACAAAAGCCGGGACTACTGCATTGCCAATACTTATTTAATAATAAGGGGTTGATTGCGATGTCGGGTGGAAGGGCTTCCACGGGTCAGTCGGAGGCTGTCCATCCGACCAACACGTCCTCGGATGCGGTTGTACCGACCGATGCATTATGATGTCCAAAATCCATTGCTTACCAACTGACTCGGTTCCTCTGAATCAGACTGTAAATTATGAGCGCAAAGGCATCGGAAACGCCGAATGGAGTCGTTGGGAGCGACTTCCGAGCACGACACCGCCCACCCCATTACGATATGTATTTCCGACACGCCGAACCTGTCGGGCCAACCACCTCGTCAGTGCAGGTGGAAGGGGAGTATTTAAACTCCAAATCTTGTCACAACACGCTTCCGGCGACCACTGCTGTGCAGCTATGGAGTCCATTGTGCATGTCATCCCTCTACTATACATCTATGATGAATATTACAACCGGAACCAACACCGTTGTCGCTGCCAGTAAGTAAGACACCTACCCCTGTATATTAACGTTACTACCCTGCGAAAGTCAATAGAGTAGAAAGTGTTCCGTAGCATGTTGTACATGGCAAATGAGGGAATGCCATCATCAGGTATCTACAGTCAGACAACCAAATACTGGGAGAAACACACATTTTACATTGGAACAGGAATGCCCATAGATACATATAAGTATGTATAATGAAATGAATGCATGAGTACACCACAACACACAACAAAACATCACAGGGGAACAGAACATCAATGCACTCACAAAAGTAGGTCCACAGAGACATATGCACTGGCACCATGCCCACACCTACATGCATCCTTTCCCCAGTCGTCATAACCCAAATATCTGAAAAGCATATAAAGACCACAACATCTCATGTCATAGGAAGTCAAATTGCAGGAAGTGACATCATTTACCATAATTACCTTGCCATTTCCAAAACACCATAGCAAGAAGCACATTATCTACTCTGGAAAGCTTGAAATGAACTAACAACATGTATAAATCACATGATGTTAAATGATGGAAAATTTATGGCTGATCCACCAAGTTGCAATACAATACATCTACCCAATTAGATGGAAAAGCTAGGCCTACCTCGTTTACAATCTCAGTCATACCTCACTTAACCTGATGCACCAATTGTTGACAGATCAATACATGATGCGAAACACCAAATTGACTACTACAGTCCAACCTGGCCTGCCACTCCCCCATCCGCCCAATCGTGCAGTCCCACATCCTGTGTCCTGATGAGTACGCAGTGTTGGAACAGGCATTCACTAAAGCCTCACCGCAGGGCACGTAGCTAGGTCATCATAGGGAGTTACAACCAGAATGGGATGTTGGATGCGTCAGGAATCACAGCATGTGAAGGATGCAGCACAGTTCCAGAGCAGGAATCAGACAGATGAGTCCCATACATACAATCCATAGCATGCTAGCACGCACACCGCAACCAAATACATTGGGACACAACTACTTTGGGGCCCCCTATGCTTTGCCAAGCCAGATTTACGCTTCCCTGGTCGACCTGTACCATTCCTCCACCACTGTTCACTGAGGCCAGCCAGCAGGGCATGAGATAGGGTACCTACCTGTACAGTGAAGGTAAAGGATGCTTCATTATTACAAACCTTGGTGAGGGAAGACACACATCTCAAAAGTAAGATAATGTTTTACATACAAAAGACAGAGACAGGGAATAGAGTTTGCTGGCATGTGGCTCAATGCATGTATCTGCACAAAAGTCACAAGACATTTCAACATTCAAAACAAAACCCTCACTATCAGCTCATTATCATGTCCTGGACTCTTATTGGGATAGATGTAAATGATCTTTCATTAAGCATGCAATGCAGATCTTGTTATATGGGCATACAAACATTCATCATTGAGTCTAGCATATCACAACAGGAGCATATGATACAAAAGTTAACCAAATGATAACCATAACAAGATAGATGAGCACAGAGGGATCCCGTGCATTTAGAAGGTCAGCAAACCACATACCACACAGTTCACACATGGGGGTGAGACCGTGGCCTCTAGTACAATAGCCATTGTCAACAGTCGACATTGTAGCATCAGTGGATTCTAAGAGATCAAAGGAGGAGATGTCAGGCAGGCAGTCTGCCTCACATGACAGAGCAGCTGGTTCATCTAGCCATGTCCAGACCACCTCTGTTAGGTCCATGACTACATGTCTGTGACCCTCACCCTACAAAGGCCTACACACATCCAGTGGTTCTTCCTGTGCATCTTGTAAGTCCTGTGACAAGTTGTCCCACAGCTTAGCTATTGCAATTCTGTGGAGGCATATGACTCATTCCTTGTGCTGCACAGTAGCCTCAGCCCTACCCCATTAGCGATTTGCCGCATCCAAGTGTTTCAGTGTTGGAACTGGAGAGGCCTAACAATGCATGCCAATGGCCTGGCGTGTGATAGGCATTTAAAAATCCATATTTTCAATGGATAACTTTGAAAACATCATCTGCAGGAATATCCCTCTCTGCATCCCTCCAATGGAAGGAGGTTGAACCAACCCCTCACTGGGCCAAGTACATCTGTAACTCTGGAACATAGTTTTGCGGCATACAGCCATGTCCAGAACATATGTATCAAATCACAACTAAGTGCATTGCATTGTGTGCACAAAGGGTAGGACATCTGGGTCAGACAGCTGAGGTGAGACATGCTCTGTGCCAGATGTGAAACTGAATGGACAGAAGTATGGCATCACAGAATACTGTACATCGGTAGTGCCTAGTGTATTCCAACTTCTCGGCTGTGAAGTGCCCGTAAAATATCAGTGTCACATAGCCAGTGAGCAGGTGACAGTGGGTCATTCTTCAAACACATCAGCAAATAAGGTCACCAGTCTCTGAACTCCATCCATGCCTTGCAGAGTGTGGGTTAGGGGGCGATCCGCTGATTCAGTTTCTGTTACTCTCCACAGGTGTCCCATCTCAGCTATCAGTTTTCCAGATGCCAAAAAATGTGCCCCTGGAATGTCTGGATATTACTGCAACTGGACAAAGGAAATGTGCTCCCAGACCCTGAATAGGTCGCACACTTACCCCAATCCATGTCTGTCCATGCTGTCAGTCCTTCACAACAATGCTAGGACGTGCTAGGACAAGTGCTAGGACATGCAGAATAACAGATGGAGAGTACAGGCTCATGTCCCTCAGTAGTCACAGGCCCTTTTAGCTCAAAAACTCACTTTCACCAAGTGTCAGCTCCACAGAAGAGCGGCACTCCAGGGAGCAAATTAATCCCACCATCTCCTGTGCCCTGCATGTTGGGACAACTGCCTCCCAGCCAAACATCACACCAGCCATAGCAGTGGTCCTGCATACAACATTCCATAAAAAATGCACAGCCTGCACAGCCGTCAATCAGGCAGATGCAGCCTCTGCAGAGCCGCACTTACAATGCCACTATTGCAGATCAACCCTCGCAGCATGGTGTCAAATTTCCAGGAGGTGGCATGAGGCACAGCCACTGCTAGGTGATGGCAAAAATAGAAGATGCTGGGGACCATGAACATCTTAGATAGTGAAATACATGCTTGGCCTGTAACTCAGAGAGTGATACAAAAAGCCATTTGTAGACGTCAGGCGGATATGGCCCTGCTAAGATTTACACAATAAGAGAGTTTGCATCATGATAGCAGATACCTAAGTACCAAACACACGAAGCTCACGCATCACCCTCTTCTCATCCACCATCACCTCTTGTGGCGGATACTCCACACAGTGGGCAAAAACACAACACTTGTCCCAGTTTACATCCAAACTCCACACACTCTGCAAATCTGAATATCTGGAATGTCCCTGCAGATAGACTGAATATTGAGCAGCATGTTGTCTGCATCAATGGATACTACATGTACCTCATCGCGCAGTGGAACTCACCATGCTTAACACCCCTGAATACGTTGCTGCGCTACCGGCTACATTGTCAGGGAAAAGAGCAGTATGAAAAGGGGACAGCCCTGATGAGTCACCATGCACAATCTAAAAGAGGGTGACATGTCCATTAAAAAGCTTGACTCAGGTATTTGGCTTGGTGTGAAAAATACATATGTGTTGTTGCAAATGACCTGCAATGTCCACTTTTGACAGAGTGGTAAACATGTATACACAATCAACTACATTGAATGCCTTCACCAATTCCATCACTGAGCAGACTACGTAGGAACACCTCCCCTGGACCAGCTACAGCACACTATTTTGAATATGAATGTTAAGCATTGTGGATCTATCATTGATAGAAACCTTTTGGACACCATGCACCAGATTCTGTATGTGTACCAGAAGCGATGCACCACTACTGTACTAAGGATAAAATATTTCTTGCAAGCATGGACAATGTTGTTTTAGGACAGCAGTACAGCTGGGTCACTATTGGGTTTTAACTATGAACACAAAAATTATCTCTGCATGGATTGTGGGTGTCTCTACCACTCAAGGTGGCCAGAGAGCGTGCTACAATCACCTGTGGGCAAGTACAAGCTCATAGGCCTTGTCGAGACTGGATGGGAGGCTGTCCAATGCATGAGTTGTCAACATGGCAGTGCGCATAATCACTCTGGGTATCTCTTGTACCAGTCAACGTGTTGTTGATCACTGCACGTGCTGCCAAATCAAGAACAGGGATATCCAATTCAGTCATGAATTATGAAATATTTACCTTGTGTTCAGACTAGGGGGGAATGTGTAGGCCTCTACAATACACCCTAAGGGACTCATGAATGTCTGCCTGACTATTGTGGATCCGGGCAAGGTTATCCCTAATCATCAACATCTGCTGGGTTGTTGTTTAGCAATAGAGGAGGCAGGACAGGAGTTTCCCTGACTAATCCCCCTCCGTATGCATTCCAGATCGTCATGTTGCTCAGTAAAAGCAATGCAGTTGCTCAATTAGATGGGTATGATGTGTCTGAGCATCTGTCAGTGTGGGTAACATCACAGTCTGCACCAGGACTGCAGTCTATTGCTGACCTAGTGGTGCCTCTGTTAACAGCCAAGACCTGTGGATATTGGCCCCAGACACCACCCAAGCTGCAAGCATATGTTACTCAGTAATGCTTTCAGTGCTTCACACTCCAACAACCTTGAAGTGGTTGAGTCCCAATTGTCAGTGTAAAATTTAGAGACGGAATACATCAGTAATGTGCAAAATGCATGGGTCAACAACAAAGTAGGATGCAGTCACCATGTGTG
The DNA here is from genome assembly GCA_963921515.1 of Calotriton arnoldi. Classification (NCBI taxonomy): domain Eukaryota; kingdom Metazoa; phylum Chordata; class Amphibia; order Caudata; family Salamandridae; genus Calotriton; species Calotriton arnoldi. The sequence continues at coordinate 1,129,658 of CAWUFW010000323.1, read as the reverse complement.
TACTGGTCAGCGCTGCACACTACACACAATGTGTATGTGCATTGGGTTATGTTCTGAGAATGTTCTTCACAGATATTCAGCATCTTGCTCCTCAGGCTGTAGTGTGAGCTACTAACAAATAATTCCATTCAGAATGTGCAAAACGCCTCCGCACGACTGATCCTCGACGTACCACGCCACAGCCACATCACCCCCCACTTGAGGAACCTGCACTGGCTCCCCGTTGACAGGAGGATCACCTTCAAACTCCTCACCCACGCACACAAGGCACTCCAGAAAACTGGCCCAGCCTACCTCAACAGACGACTCTTCTTCTACGTCCCCAACCGCCAGCTCCGCTCCGCCGACCTCTCCCTCGCCACCGTCCCCCGCATTCGAAGAACAACCACCGGCAGCAGATCCTTCTCACACCTCGCCGCCAAGACCTGGAACACCCTTCCACTAAGCCTACGAAAGACCCAAGACCTGCTGACCTTCAGGAGGCTACTCAAGACCTGGCTGTTCGACCAGTAGCAGCATCCCCCCCCTTCCCTCCCCCCAGCGCCTTGAGACCCTCGCGGGTAAGTAGTGCGCTCTACAAATTCTGTGATTGATTGATTGATTGCAGATTGTGTACTGCAGAGTAGTAGAAGTACTCATGAGTCTCAGGACGTAGGATCCACCAACAGTGTCGGAGGGACCATTGTGCGCTGCCAACACTGGAGAGGATGCCGGGGGGGGGCAGTTATCTGTGGCTTTTGGACACAATTGACATTGCCATCCTTAAGCCGAGGGATAGGTGCAGAATGAAGTCAGGTTTGTCCACATATTGCACAGAAACACTGCCCCCCAATCTTTTTTTTTTTTTTTTTAAGTTTCAAAAACCTTTATTGAGAGATAAAAAGGTCACATCCACAGCGTTCTGCCTACATCCCAGTCGGGCCGGCAGCGCGGTTGTCAATGCCAGCCAAGGGCTAGACCGGGTGAAGAAGCACACAGCATGCCGCCTACAACCACTTCGGGCCGGCCGCGTTGGGGGAACTCATCAGCGATAGGGCAACAGCGCATCTGCTAACAAAACATAGCACCCTGTGGCTGTGTAATATGTATCATCTTGTCAGTGTAAGGAAACCGTTGTTCTAGCCTGGAAAGCGGCACTGAGCCCGCTAGTGGAGTGCTGTATCTTTGCGGGGAGTTCAGGCGAAGCGGTGTCCTATGTTATGCGGTATATGGCTGATCGCTAACGATTGGGAAGGGTAGTAGGCCCCGATGGTCTGGAGCTGACATGGCCGGACGTGCAATAGGTAAGTGCTAGGAGGGTCATGTGGCAAGTCCCACTCATTCTTCCCGCTGCAAGTGAGTGGTGGATAGGAGTGGGAGGGCCGTACCCTATCGACATTGAGGGCCATGCGCTGCGCGCTTTAAATAGGCACTGGCTGGTTGGGAGCCGACCACCCTGGACCACCTCGGTCAGCCAGAGCCCCTGACGCCGGTCGAGAAGTACCCTGGGAGTTGGCGTGAGCGCTGTTCTGCGGGGAACTTGAAAAGTGGCGTGACCAAGAAGAGAAAGAGAGAAAGAAAGAAAGGGAGAAGGAAGAAGAGAAAGAACAGTTCTCTGGCCAGCTGGTGGGAAGGGAAAGGAGGGCTCGGGGGGAGCGAAAGGCTCACCACGGAGCAGTCAGCCCTGACCTTGATTAGCGGCATGGTCGGAGAGGGTCAGGAGCAGGTCTTATCAGTCGTGGTCAATGTCGGGTGTGCCCCCTCTAGGCAATAGTGGGTCCGCAAAAAGTTGCAGGGCGCGTAGGCGAGGAGGTACATAGCGAGCGTGCTCCAGCCGTGTTAGGTATTGGATCAGAGGGTGCCAGGTACGCTGAAATTTGGCGTCCGTATGTGCCAGTCTGTGGGTTAAGAGTTCCATTGCTATGACCTGCCATAGGCGCGTGATCCATACCGGGACCGGTGGAGTACAGGCCTTTTTCCAATGCAATGCGATGACCTGCTTTGCAGCAGTGAGCATGTGGAAAATCAGGCGCCAGTCCGCAGGTTTCATGGCTTTAAGAGAGGTAGGAAGGAGGCCCAGGATAACAACTCCCGGTTCATTAGGCAGGGGGTAACCCACTACTGCTTTAACATGATCGAGAATTTCTGCCCAGTACGGCACAATTAGCGGGCAGGCCCACCAAACGTGGAGGAATGAACCCAGAGAATTTAAGCATCGCCAACAAGCAGGAGCATATCCAGGGAACATTCGTTGGAGTCGAAGAGGTGTATAGTACCAGCGCGTCATAATTTTGTACGCGGACTCCTGCTGTGTTAACGATTTAAAATTACGCTGTATGTCCCGCCAGAGCTGCCTCCACCGGTCGGGAGGAATATCCGTCTCAAGATCTCTTTGCCACTGGGTTTGGTACGTGTGGGGTGATATCGTCTGTGAGGTTTGAAGGGCCTTGTAGGTCTGGGAGATCAGTCCCCTGGATCCATCGAACGACCGAACCAGGAGTTCAAAAGGCGTGAGCTGACGCGTGGCGCCCTCCATATACGATGGGGCCCGCAACCCGTGGCGGATTTGGAAGTACTCAAGCCGCGCCGTCGTAGGGAGATTAAAATCTTCTCGACATTGTTCAAAAGATTTGAAGGATCCATCTTCAAAGAGTTGTTCTATAATGCGACATTCGCCTTTTGCCCAGGTCGGAAAGTCTGGTGGGCGAGAAGCTGGCTGGAAATCTGCGTTAAGCAGCACCGGCGTGAGGGGGGAGGGAAAGGTAGTAAGGCCTCGGGGGACCGCGACTCTGTCCCAGATCTCCAACACAGTGCGTGTGGGGATAGCGATATAAGCACTTGGGTGTCTAGCAGATCTACCCAGCCAGGCCAAGTCCCAAAGTGGACGGCCCGCCGCGGCCCGGTCCATGTGGAACCAGTGCTTTTCGCTAGCTCGCACCGACCACTCCGAGACGTACCTCAGATGGGAGGCCCAATAATAGGTCATAAGGTCTGGGCATGCTAGACCCCCCCGGTCTCTCAGCAGCATCAGAACCCTGGTAGACAGTCATGGTCTTCCCCCGCCCCAGATGAAGGTAACCATTTCTCTCTGGAGGCCCAGAATATCCTTGTGCGGGATTGGTGTGGGGAGTGCCTGAAAGAGGTAGAGGACCTTTGGCAGAAGGGTCATCTTGATCGCATTGAGGCGTCCTAGCCAGGACAGGGGTAGTAACTTCCACCGGCGTAGGTCCGTTCGTATGGAAGTTCTACAGTCCGGCCAGTTAGCCTGCATCCAGGTGGAAAGGTCGGCTGTGATGTTGATGCCCAGATAGCGTATGAAAGTGGGGGCCCACCTGAAGGGATTAATGGTCCGCAGGTCTTCCAACACCCGTGGGGGAAGCGTGAGATTAAGCGCACTTGATTTAGGAAGGTTGACTCGTAGACCCGACGTCAGCTCGAACTGAGAGAGAAGATCCAGGAGTGTCGGGAGAGAGGTCGCGGGCTCCGTGAGCGTCAACAGAAGGTCATCCGCAAAAGGGCTATCTTGTGGTCCACCCCCATGCGGATACCCCGGATATCTGCCGATTGTCTGATAGCAATCGCCAAGGGTTCCACCATCAAAGCGAAGAGCAGCGGTGAGAGTGGGCATCCTGGCGGGTGCCCCTGCGGATGAGGAACGACGGAGTCAAGGCGCCATTGACGCGGATGCGCGCTGAGGGGGCTGCATATGGTGCCATTATGCGGGCAACCATAAGAGGCCCTAGGCCTATGCGGAGAAGAACCGCCCGAAGAAAAGACCAGTCGACCCGGTCGAAGGCTTTCTCCGCGTCCAGGGAGAGAAGGAAGGCGGGGATTCCCTGGTGGCGGACCTTCTGTACCAGGTGAGCCACCCGGCGCAGGTTATCCGCCCCTGCCGCTCGTGAATAAAGCCCACCTGGTCGGGGTCTATCAAGTCCGGCAGCAAGGGCGCCAGACGTTGTGCCAGTATCTTAGTGTAGAGTTTGGCATCTATATTAAGTAGGGATATGGGGCGAAATGATGCGCAGGCGGAGGGATCCTTCCCGGGCTTCGGGATCAGCACAATCTCTGCTTCAGCCATGGTTGAGGTAACGGATCCCGCCTCAGCAAATGAGTTAAAAAGGCGTAGCAGGGGGCCCTGAAGCTCCGGAAGAAAGAGACGGTAGAATGCCAGCGTGATCCCATCCGGACCCGGGGTTTTCCCAGTCGGCATACTCTTCAAAGCTTTCGAAGCTCGTCCGCTGTGATGCGTTCTTCCAATTGATCCCTATGGCGGGGGTCAACGGCCTACAGTCGCACGAAGCCATGAAAGGTGCCACGCGATCGGGGCAGGTATCGCCCTCGCTGTATAAAGTAGAGAAGAACGCCCTAAATTCCATATGTTTATCTCGCTCTGAGATAGCCCACCCTCCCCCCGGTCTGGCAATTCGGGCAATGTGGTTACGGGAGATCTGAAGGCGGAGCCGACGCGCCAACATGGAGCCCACCTTATTACCCCCTCCATAGAACTTCTGTTTCAGCGCAAGGAGTGAGCCTTCCGCCTTATTCACCCGGATGGCTTTGAGTTGGCCCCGGAGAGATGCGAGCTTCTTTGTTGCAGACAGGGAAGGCGCTGAGTGCGTTTGTCTCTCTAGTGCTTTAATGTCTCGTCCAAGGTTGTCCTCCACTAATCGAGCCTCCCGCCTACGGGCTATAGAAATAGAGGTGATAGTGCCCCGGATCGTAGCCTTAAAAGCATCCCATAAAAGGGGGGCCGGGGTTTCCGGGAGGTCATTGTGAGTAAAGTAGGTTTGGATGGCTTGTTTCAATTCAGCCACGTCTACTGGGTCACGCAGAACCTGGGGGGGAAAACGCCATCGGGGGGTAGACCCCGGAGGTCTGCCTATTCCAGACAAGTTAATTTCTAGGTGTGCGTGATCCGAAACCGATATGTCCGAGATCGCCGCATCTTCTAAAGAACGAGCAAGCGATTGAGAGATAAAAAGAAGTCAATACGGGAGTAAGACCGGTGTACATGGGAGTAAAAGGAGTAGTCCCGTGCATCGGGCTCCCGGTAACGCCAAGCGTCCACTAGCCCCAGGGCAGTGATATCATGCTTAAGTGATGCCGACATGGCCCCCGTACCCTGATACAGAGAAGTAGTGCGGTCTAGTCCCGGGTCCCACACCAAGTTAAAATCGCCCCCAAGAATGACGGGGTCTGCCTCCTGGGAGAGGTGAAGCCGAAGAAGATCCCTAAGGAAGGTGTCCTGTGCGTGATTAGGGGCGTAGACGTTGAATAGGATAAGGGGTTTGCCCTGCATTGTGACCGCCAGTTTAAGGTATCTCCCCTCTCCATCGCGCTTGGTGCGGACTATCTGCACCGGAAGACCAGCCTTAACCATAATAGCCACTCCCGCAGTCTTTGTCTGCGCGCAGGCCCATGCCTGCAGGGGGTACTTAGGGTGTTGCATGCGGGGAGAGTCCCCGCGGAGAAGATGGGTCTCCTGCAAGAAGATAACATCAGGATCGTTTAAGAGGAGATACCTCCAGATTTGTCGCCTCTTGTTCGGTGAGTTTAAGCCCCGAACATTAAGGGACAAACATTTAAGATGTGTCATTGATCAGGTAGGATGGAGCACGCTCGAGTACAGTCACGCCCCCTATCCCCTTCCATACTGTAGATTTGTAGCTCCCTGTGGATGGGTATGTGGCTAGGCGTTGCGGGACGTATCCAGCCCCAGCCTCCCCACGCGGGCATGCGTTGTATCCATCATTCCCAGGGACTCATGCCAGAAGGCCAGACCAGCTCCCCGCAAACAGAGCCCCCCCAGGGCCAGAGAGTTAAGAAAAAGAAAGAGTGAGAAAAGCAAGAAAAGGAGGCAGGAAGTGTAAAGAATAACCAGCAACCAATTGGCCAACAGGGCCCAAAGAATCCAGTCCAGTCCTGGAGCGGCCCAGTGGTGAGAACCAGGGCGGCTCTGAGGAAGTCACTCCTCTTGGGGACTAAGGACATGGTGAGGGGGACCGTGGAGTTCAAGAAGGAGGGTTCGCAGCCCTCCCCCGGGGGTCGACCCATTCACCTCATCATGGAGAGGGCGCGGAGCCCACCAGAAACCCAGTCCGGGGCCCGCACCTGAAAGGGCGACCGCAGCGGGCATCCTGGGCCGAGCACGGCCCGAGCCCCCGACAGGGGCTCCGCAGAGACCCAACCAATCGCAAGAGCAAGGATCGGCATGGGGAGCAAGGTCCAGCACCACCGGGGCCCAATATGAAGACTGCCTCCCCACCCAAGTTCAATAGCGGTAGGAGAGTCCAGAGGCCCAGGGGCCGGGGAGAGCGGATCAGGCGTGTGTACTCAGCCCATGCCAATGTGTTCGGGGCTCCGCGGCCCGGGAGAGAGGTCAGGAGAAGACCAGGCACCTGTACAGGTTCCAAAAGGGGATAGGAGGGGAAGTAGCGCAGGCCCATGGCATTCAGCGGGCGCCCCGTGGTGTCTCCCTTCGGCAAGGCGGGGTCAAAGGGGGAAATGCTAAAAGAACAAACAATAACACTCAAACAACGAGTATGCAGCCTCGTAGTCATCAAGGACACCTGAAAACAAACAGTGCATATAACATAAACTTTAGCAACATCGTTTTGGCACTTAGCTGTCGTCCAAGAGCTGGGTCATCAGGAGAGGCCCGTCCGGGCGTCCCCGAAAGTTCATAGGGTCTTCAGTAGGCCCACTCGCAGGAGGCCAAGCAAGGCGTCTCCCAGTGGGCCGCCCCGGCGCGGGGGCAGAGCCCGGAGAACCACGGTAATCCAGGTGCAGGCGTGTCCGAAATCGTCCAGTTCACCCTCGTTAACCGAGGACCAACCCAGGCGCCAATGGCAATCTTCATGGGGAGAGGCAAGAGTGGACTCACCCATAAAAGGCAAGAGGCCATAGCGGCAAGTACTTTCCTGCAGGTAGTTCTGCGCCTCGGGCATAGGCGGGCCATCCACCTCCCGGACCTACAATGTGTCTGAGCGGCTTCCGGAACACAACAGCTGCAGTTCTCCATCAGAAGGATACTAATACATGCAGACATTCTTCCGGACAAAATGAGACACCTGGCCACTGGTCAAGAGTTATTTCCCGGCCCCGGGGTCCGAGGTCACTGCGTGCCCTGGCGTATGGGTCCTCTCCGACGGCTTCTGGGACTCCTCTAGTGCTCTCAAGTGGCGGATTATGTCTTGTTTAGCCTGACTGGAGTTCGAGTTGGCCACCGAGGATCCAGAGCCCTGGCACTTCACCCTGGACCACTCAGGGCGCAGTGATATCTGTGAGGCCGAATCTGCAGGGGTGGGAGAGGCGGGTCGGGAATCCTGCGAGATGTGGAGCAGTTGGAGTGCCTCCCTCAGTGAACGTAGATACCTCCGTCTTCCCTCCCAGTGAAAGATTATCGCGAAGGGGTGTCCCCATTGGTACCTGACGTTGGCTGCCTTCAGTTTGGCCGTCACTGGTCGGAAGTCCCGACGGCGGCGAAGGGTGAGGGGCGAAAGATCCTGGTAGATCTGGATACTGTGGCCCGCGTAGTCCAGTTTTCCAGCCGCCCTGGAGGCCCCGAGAATCGCCTCCTTCTCCGCATAAAAATGCACTCTGGTCAGGATGTCAGGGACCAGGTTGGGGTTGCCTCGCGGGGAGCGACTCGGTGGGCCCGGTCTAGCGTCGGGGGAAATATCCTCATCCCCCGGACAGCGTGGAGGAGGTCTGCAACGTAGGTAAGTATGTCCGCTCCCTCCGCCCCCGCGGCACCCCTCGTATGCGGAGGTTATTCCGGCGACTCCGGTTTTCTAAATCCTCCTGTTTAGCCTGGAGCTCCACGTTCTGTTCTTCAAGCGACATGACCCTTCGCCGGAGATCTTCAAGGTCTTCCGTGCGGGAGTCCACCGTGCGCTCGATATCATCAACGCGGTTACCCAGTTCAGTGACGTCCCGGCGCACATCCGTCATGTAGGTCTTAACCTCCGTCTTTAGGGATGAGATCTCAGATTTTATCTCCTGTAGGAAGGTAGCCAATACTGCCTGCGTGATGCTGCCCTGTTCAGGGTCTGTCAGGTTAGATGCCATCGTAAGGGACTCCGGCCGAGACGACGAGGCGCCTTTGCTCCACAGCTCTTTAACCGAGGTGTCTTTGGTGGTGGTATGCGCTGCGGGCTTCGTCCCTCTAGGTTTGGTCATGTTGCCAGCGCAGGTCTTGGTGCAGCCTGGGCGGTCTCCGGCCAGCACCGGGCTCCCCCCCAGCGCCCGAACCGGCCCCCCGGAGTGCTTAAGGTTTGCGGGTGTTCAGGGCAGGGCAGGGCCACCTGGGTCCGTTCACCATAGAGGACGTCCACTGATGTGTCTCACTGCCGGGTCTCCCAGTGCTTAGCTCCTGCGCAGTCCAAGTTGATCGGCCACTGCTACCACCGGGGCCACTGCCCCCCTAACCGCGCTCTCCCAGCCCGCCTCTCCGAGGTAGTGTGCCGCTAATGAGTGGAGGCTGCTACACCGGCCGGGAAGCGGGGAGCCCCCAAGCACGGACGAGGAGGGCCATCAGGTAGCCCTGGAGGTGGATGGCCGCGGCCTAATTTCTCTCCGATCCTCTCCCGTGTCCAGCCCGCTGCATCAGGGTCCTCGCCCCCCCCCCACCGATCCGTGGGGGCTCAAGGGCTCCTCCGGAACCCGCTCTCCTCGGTCCCCACCTCCAGGTTTTTCAGGGCTCCACCGGGATAGCAGCTGGCTCACACCCGGGTGCAGGGCCCGCCCCGGCCCCTGGATCTTCGTCAATGGGGGGGACTATCACCAGGCCTCAAGCCCCCGGATCACAGCGGGCACCCCCTACCAACACGGGGCCTCCCCAGTCCAGGCGCTCGCCGTACCTGATTCTGGAACTCGGGGGCAGCCCGTCTCAATCTCTCCAGGTCTCGGAGCTCCGCCGCACTCTTCCCACAAAATGGCGGGCCGGACCTCAGCCTCGTCCGTCTGCCCTCTCTCCAGGCTCCCGCTCTGCCGCCTCTGTCCGGAGCCCCCGCTGTAGTGGTGCCAGCGCTCCCAGCGCGTCACACTTCTCCCGGCGCCATGGCCGCCCCGCGGGTCCGTCCGCCTGTATCCCCTCCAGCGCCCAGTGTCCTCGAAATGGCGGCCGTGAGCTCCCCGACGCCGTCCCCGTTGGGCGACACTCGGGCAGAGGGCTCCCACCACCGGCCCAGGACCGCCGCCGGAGCACTGCTAATGATATCGGGGGACACCGCCTGTGTCCCCCGTGCTGTAGATCGCCCCCAAAGCGCTTTAGGCCGACCCCGGGAGACGGAGCACCAGCAGCGTGCGTCCTACTCCATCCGAGTCCAGGCCACGCCCCCCCCCCCCCAATCTTTTAAAACATCAAGGAGACCCCCTACAAAGACATATTTTCCTCAGGCTCCATGGCAGTGTATAATGGGCTACATTGGATCCTCATATGGACCCACACAAGGGCTACCCTTGCCAAACCAAAGTAGAGGATGCAAACATATTGGCTAGGCCATCACTTATGGAACACTGTCTAATGTTCAGGTGTCACATGTGTTGCTTGTAACAGTGCAATGTTTTCATCCCAGCACATACAGAGATAACATCACAATGTGTGTCTCTCCCTAGGTGTCCGCATCCCTCTGTTATACAAAGTCAGATTGCCCTGAGTACCCATGTGTGTAGTGTACTGAGAAGTGTGGGTAGGCATTTCAGGAGCAGTCTGCCCCCAGGTGGCCCACCAACACACATCCTTGAGTATTCTCTTGTCAGGGCTATGGCCCTCTAATCAATGGACTGCCATTCAATGGTTCTGCACCATGAAAGTAAACATCGGCCACCACGCCGATGACCAGATGGTAGGAGATTTCCCTACCACTAGAATCTCTATCTTGCTGCCGTTTAACTTTAGGCAGTTATTAGTCATCCATGAGGATAGGTCTTGTAGACAGGTGGCAAAATTTGTGGCAGCTGCCGCGGAGGTTTTCGATAGCGAAACCACCAATTGCGTGTCATCGGCATATGACACGACGGTGATGTTATACTTTTCTACAACCTTTGCCAATGGGGCCATATATAGGTTAAAGAGAGAAGGGCTCAATATAGAGCCCTGAGGAACCCCTTGAGATAATGGGATGCTTTTAGAATAGTGAGGGCGTTGAGCCACCTGAAAGCTACGGTCTTGCAAGAAGGCAGTCATCCATTTTAATGCCTTTTGTCCAGTCCTCCTTCACTGAGACGCTGTAAGAGCACTTTATGCGATACAGTGTCAAAGGCCGCACTGAGATGCAAAAGGATCAGTGCGACTGTCTGACCCTCATCTACATATTTGCGGATTGTCTCGGTTGACAAGAGCAGTGCAGATTCTGTAGAGTAAGTAGCCCTAAAGCCAGACTGTGTAGGGTGCAGTAGACTGTGACGATCCATGTGGGCTATCAGTTGAGTGTTAACTACTTTTTCTGTTATTTTTGCAAAGTAGGGTAAAAGTGAAACAGGGCGGAAGTTGTCTAGCTGATTTGAATTGACACCTGGTTTCTTTTTTAGAGGGAGAACTATTGCTTGCTTCCACTGCGTTGGAACCACGCCCTTCGCAAAGGAGAGTTCCAGAAGATGCCTGATGTGCGGTATTAGAATTTCCAAGCCCTCTCTCAGGATTCTTGGTGTTGCGGGGTCTCTAGGAGATCCGGATTTGATACTTAAGGCTATGCCTTTGAGATCTTCATAGGGTGGGGGTTCAAATTTGGAGAGGCGGAATGCCTCCTCCACGTTGGACCTCTCCACCTGACCAGGGATCCCATTGCGTGCCACATCCGGGAAGGTAGTGTATATTTTTTTAACCTTTTCCGCAAAAAAATCAGCCATTTGATTACATGATTCTATTGAGCTGGTGGGGGGAGACTCAGTTCTTGTGAGTGAAGATATGTCTCTATAAATGCTAAATAGTTTTTTGGAGGAGCATACTGCTTGCTCTATTCTATCACTATAATAGGTTGCATGATTTCTTCTTATGAGGGAGTGATAGTTATTTAATTTTATCTTATATTCGGCCTTCCTATGTTCTGAGAAATGTTTCCTCCACAAGCGTTCTAGACGCTTACATGCTTTCTTAGCTATTTTTAGCTCTTCATTGAACCAGGGTGCAGATTTTAATCGTCTGCACGTAGCACTAGCTGTCCAGGGGGCTACTTTATCCAGTGCTGCTGTGATCCATGTGTCCACTGTGCTACACGCCTCCTCAATATTGTTGCCCATTGGAGGGCAGCTCTCCTGGAGGGTGTGACTGAAGCTTGCTGGGGTAAATTTAGCCCGTTTCCTGTGTTGCCTGCTTGGGCCCTTAGTGCCTATAAGTGGGCTGGTAGCTAAAGGGACATTAAAAGGAACGAGATAGTGATCCAACCAAGGGACTGTGATAGGGGGATCCGCTGCCAGATCAGACCAATTGGCTAAGATTGGGTCTAATAAGTGGCCGTGTTGGTGAGTCGGGAGTAATGATTTCAGTGTAAGCTGGAGGGTAGCCAGTTCCTGACAGAGAGCTTGTGCTTCACAGTTAGATTTGTCATCAAAGTGTAAGTTTAAATCCCCCAAGACTAGCACTTTGTTGTAGCGAAGAGCGGGTTGAATCAGCTGCTCCACTAAACTGGTTGCAAACTGATTAGCAGGGCCTGGAGGTCGGTAAATCAGGAAGCCCTTTATAATGCAGTTCATGTTAGCCGAGACCGAGAAGAAGGCAGCTTCGCTCTTGTTGATAGTAACCTCATCCAAAGTACATTTAAGGAGAAGTTTATGTATGATGGCTATTCCACCTCCCCGGTTGACTTTGTGGTCCAATCTCAGGATGCTCTAGTTCTGCGGGAGGACTTCAAGTATTTCAGGGGCCGACCCTTCCTTCAGCCAGGTTTCGGTGAGGAATAGAACGTCTGGCTGACTATCCACAATATAATCATGTATTTCATGTTTATGTTTATTAAGGGATCTGCAATTGATGAGTGCAAAGCAGAGCTTTTGCTTTGTCCCCACCCCTCTCATGTGGGCAAATGTGTTGAAAGGACAGTGGGTACATTGTAGGGGGGGTGATAGCATGGTCAAGCTATGCCTACATTGTTCTTTGACTAATGGGCATAATTGTCGTAGTTCCTTCCCCGTTTAATTCTGAGTTATTACGGAACGGGCAGGGGGACTGGCCCCTAGCCCCGGCCGGCCGCGGACGGGCGCAGACAGGCTTGCCTTTGGCGCGCCGGCGGCACTCCGGCTGCACGCGTCCGATGCGCGTCCGTACAGGCATGCGTCCTAAATAGTGTTGGAGCCTCCCCATACTAGCACGCCAACTGCAGCTCAGGGTGGGGAAGCGGAAGTGAGTGAAGGCAAGATGTCCACTCTCCACTCAATCGGCACTATCAGCCGTGGCGGACCGGAGCGGAGAAAGTACTGCAAGCAAGGAAATCGGTAAAAGTAAGAAGCGCTTTACCCCTCAAACAATCCCCCGTTAAAAACCTCCTAAAAATTGAATTTAATATTTTAAAATATAGACAGGTTACCAATAATAAATAGCTCGTAATATCCCTGCGTCTATGTCTGTGCAGACACTGCCACTGTCTGCTTTCCAGCCGCACGCCCGTTCAGGCATGCGTCTTAAATAGTGTTGGAGCCTCCCCAAACTAGCACGCCAACTGCAGCTCAGCTTGGGGAATCGGAAGTGAGTGAAGGCAAGAAGTCCGCACTCCGCTCAATCGGCTCTATCAGCCGTGGCAGACCGGAGCGGAGAAAGTACTGCAAGCAAGGAAATCGGTAAAAGTAAGAAGCGCTTTACCCCTCAAACAATCCCCCGTTAAAAACCTCCTAAAAAGTGTATTTGATATTTTAAAATATAGACAGGTTACCAATAATAAATAGCTCGTATTACCCCTGCATCTAGGTCTGTGCAGACACTGCCACTGTCTGCTTTCCAGCCGCACGCCCGTTCAGGCATGCGTCCTAAATAGTGTTGGAGCCTACCCAAACTAGCACGCCAACTGCAGCTCAGGGTGGGGAAGCGGAAGTGAGTGAAGGCAAGATGCCAGCTCTCCGCTCAATCGGCACTATCAGCCGTGGCGGACCGGAGTGGAGAAAGTACTGCAAGCAAGGAAATTGGTAAAAGTAAGAAGCTCTTCACCCCTCAAACAATCCCCCGTTAAAAACCTCCTGAAAATTGAATTTGATATTTTAAAATATCGACAGGTTACCAATAATAAATAGCTCGTATTCTCCCTGCGTCTATGTCTGTGCAGACACTGCCACTGTCTGCTTTCCAGCCAATGTGTCCTGTTATGCCAACAGATCTTGCATATGCCAGTGTTCTCCTAGTGGCCATGTCAACAATCTGTCATGGGCAATTTGTGGCAGACAGCAAGATGCGATAACACATACTACATCCTAAACGTTCATATGGCAAATGTTTTGGCATACTCACATTCCCCTTATCCTCTCCATTTTCACATTTCAACATTACCTCTCGGCCTGCATAATCTCTACTAGTGCTGGTCTGACACCTCTCACAGCCACCTCAAAGTATATGCTCAACTCTCAACCTATCAATCCTGCACAAGTCCTTCACAATCACCCTCTTCTGCTGACATCCTTAAAACCATTACTTTACTCCAAGCTCCACCCTTGTACTCTCACTCTTCTCCCCAGATTCTCACTTTTACAATCTGGTGCTGCACCTCTTACATCCACACCTACATTCCAAGCACCACTCTTCATCACTATGTATACAACACCTCTCCCGTTCATGCTATGTACACAATGCACTTTACTCATCACCTCCTCAGCATACGATAACCGTATCATGTCAAATGTACACGTATCATCCCCATTTGGACCACCAATAATGGCATTGACTGCACTTTTTCACAAAGTGCAGCATTACATCCAACTCTGACATTCCCACTTAACACCTCAACACATCTCTCATCCAGACACTTTCATTGTTCAATACTTCTGTCCTCATTCATTTGCTTCTCACAATTCACTCACCCTACTCTGCTTACGGACAAAGAATAGTTATTTGACAAACCAGTGCATCCTCAGAATTTAACACAACATCCATCTACTGGCCAACACCTTCCATCTCCCCATCCAGCACACTAACTTACACAACTGGTGTTCACTCTTGACCTACACCTATCCACTTTCTTGCACCTAAACACTTTAACCTGGTCTCATTGCGGCTCTGTCACATCCACATCTCAGTTCCATGTTCCATACCCCCACTGACTTCTGCACGGTAATAAATACCTTAATCAATGACACTGCCCTATCACAGTCATCTCTGTAACCTCTTTAACCAGGCTTCAACCAGTTTTACAAGGTCCCACATTCTGATTCACCCCCCCCAGCATTTACCAAATTACACCTTGAAACAATGAGTAAAAATACCCCAATATAGCCTAGCTAGTTACACGACCTTTTACCTACATTTGTCCTACCTTGCTCTACATACCGGTCTGGCGCTGACCTTTTACCTAGTTAAGTGCTGAATAAATGTTGTGTGGTTTTCTCTGAAAACCTAGCCTCATTTATTATGCATGAGGATTCTTAGTGTCACAGCAGGATTACCATTTTCTGCATAATAACTCTGTATAAAGGTCAACACCATCGTCATCGTTGGCCGACAGGCCCACAGTACAATGACACATCTATGGAAAGCCCCTGAGGGTACTTTTTGGGTATATAAACAACACCTCTTCGCTGGGCAAACCAGTGGAGAAGCTTGCATGGTGACACATTGACACGAGAAGCTGAGGTCCCTGCACGCAGACACTCCAGCACAGAGTGGTCTGACGTCCCTCGCGGCGTGTCCAACTCAAGACCAAGATGAGGTCCTTCATTCTCTCACATCAGGTAATGGGGTTTGGCTCTTTCGTAGGGGGATTCTTTGCTATACACCTACATACATGCTAGGTACACTCAGGTACATGTAGTTAGGGTTGCATCGTAGGAGTATGCATTATTATTGGCATGTATCTATATGCCTGCATATATTCACTGTTTTAGCACTATACTAGAATTCTACATTCTATTTACTCTATTTGTGCTTGTAATCGTCTATATCTGTTTCTGTCTAATGGTTGTTGCAGCACACATATTTTATACTAGAATGACTCTGGTTCAATAAATGCTTAGTAAAAACATCCCCGTCGTTTATTCTGTATGTCTCTCTGAGAGAAAGTGAGCATGAGTGATCGAGCAAAAAGTACTGTACTGTTTCCACGATCCCTGAGGGGTCAGGGTTGTCATGTTCGATAGTTGCCAGAAACTATTCGCTCCTTGGTAAGAGGGGCTGATAGTGGCACTGTGAGCTAGCTGGTCCACAGACTAACATATGCTTTGGGGGTGTCTAGAATCAGTCTGGACACTAATCCCTTAGTTTATGTTGTCTAAACATACAGATCCTATATAGATTTGTAGGAACTACACGACAAGTGCATCCACAGAATTTAACACAACATCCATCTACTGGCCAACACCTTCCATCTCCCTATCCAGCACACCAACTTACACAACTGGTGTTCACTCTTGACCTACACCTATCCACTTTCCTGCACCTAAACATTTTAACCTTGTCTCATTGTGGCTCTGTCACATCCACATCTCAGTTCAATGCTCCACACCCCCACTGACTTATGCACAGTAACAAATACCTTAATCAATGACACTGCCCTAACACAGTTATCTCTGTAACCTCTTAAACCAGGCTTCAGCCAGTTTTACAAGGTCCCACATTCTGATTCACCCCCCCCAGCATTTACCAAATTACACCTTGAAACAATGAGTAAAAATACCCCAATATAGGCCTAGCTAGTTACACGACCTTTTACCTACATTTGTCCTACCTTGCTCTACATACCGGTTCTGGCGCTGACCTTTTACCTAGTTAACTGCTGAATAAATGTTGTGTGGTTTTCTCTGAAAACCTAGCCTCATTTATTATGCATGAGGATTCTTAGTATCACAGCAGGATTACCATTTTCTGCATAATAACTCTGTATAAAGGTCATTACCATCGTCATCCTTGGCCGACATGCCCACAGTACAATGACACATCTATGGAAAGCCCCTGAGGGTACCTTTTGGGTATATAAACAACACCTCTTCGCTGGGCAAACCAGAGGAGAAGCTTGCATGGTGACACATTGACACGAGACGTTGAGGTCCCTGCACGCAGACACTCCAGCACAGAGTGGTCTGACGTCCCTCGCGGCATGTCCAACTCAAGACCAAGATGAGGTCCTTCATTCTCTCACATCAGGTAATGGGGTTGGCTCTTTCCTAGGGGGATTCTTGGCTATACACCTACATACATGCTAGGTACACTCAGGTACATGTAGTTAGGGTTGCATCGTAGGAGTATGCATTATTATTGGCATGTATCTATATGCCTGCATATATTCACTGTTTTAGCACTATACTAGAATTCTACATTCTATTTACTCTATTAGTGCTTGTAATCGTCTATATCTGTTTCTGTCTAATGGTTTTTGCAGCACACATATTTTGTACTAGAATGACTCTAGTTCAATAAATGCTTAGTGAAAAAGTCCCCATCGTTTATTCTGTATTTCTCTCTGAGAGCAAGTGAGCACGAGTGATCAAGCAAAAAGTACTGTACTGTTTCCACGATCCCTGAGGGATCAGGGTTGTCATGTTCGATAGTTGCCAGAAACTATTCGCTCCTTGGTAAGAGGGGCTGATAGTGGCACTGTAAGCCAGCTGGTCCACAGACTAACATATGCTTTGGGGGTGTCTGGAACCAGTCTGGACATCAATCCTTTAGTCTATGTTGTCTAAACTTGCAGATCCTATATAGATTTGTAGGAACTACACGGCAAGTGCATCCACAGAATTTAACACAACATCCATCTACTGGCCAACACCTCCCATCTCCCTATCCAGCACACTAACTTACACAACTGGTGTTCACCCTTGATGTACACCAATCCAATTTCTTTCACCTAAATACTTTAACCTTGTCTCATTGGGGCTCTGTCACATCCACAGCTCAGTTCCATGCTCCATACCCCCATTGACTTCTTCACATTAACAAATACCTTAATCAATGACACTGCCCTATCAGATCTCTCATTATACTCCCACAGACTGCAACTATCATCTCCTGACAGCCTCTAACCTTGTCTAGCGGGTTCAACCTCAATAACACCTACTATTTTTAGCATACCTCGCCCAGGCTTCAACCAGTTTTACAAGGTCCCACACTTTGATTCACACACCCCAGCATTTACCAAAGTACACCTTGAAACAATGAGTAAAAATCACGTATCCTATACTACAACTGCAATAGACCATAACTCCTCACTTCCACTATCATAAAATGTCTCACTTGTTCTACCCCTATCACATCTGACTCTCAACTCCACCTCTACCCTTGTTAAGCAAGCTCAGCCCATGCAAATGCTAACTTGCAAGACACAAGTGCAGCTATGTCTCACATCCCAACATCCACCTCCTTCCCTGTCTGTCAATTTCTCGCATGGGTATAACACAGGCTCCTGTGCACCTGCACAGCAGACGGGCCCACAATACTTCTGTTCTGTGTACTCACAGTCCACTTGGCTCACCACATGTAGCACAGGGCAATCCAAAAGACATTGCAGCCCCCAAGTTCATCTCTGTGTGATCTTGACCAGCATCAAGCATAGCTCAAAAGTACTCCATTGTCTCCTACATACAAATGACAACATACACACATATCATATTCTCAACTACAAATGATGTGTGGGTAAAATTGGATAGTCCTAGCTTGTACAGACAAAACATTTTTCAGTGGTAAGGTGTTCAAACATTCAAAATCTCATCCATTCTCCAGTCTTCTCCATCTGCCCTAATCCCTCTTGAGCAGTGCCCATTGTGCGACAATGCCATTATGGCTGTTAGACTTCAGTTGTGTGGGCATACCATAGGATTCCCCGATGTTCATACAGGCAGGGGCAGGTTGCGGTCACATCTATAGCACCCTCAAGTGACATGGCTATGTGCTTTAATGATGACGATGCATTGTGTAGGCGGACTGAGGGGTGAGAGCAAGTCAAGTGTGGCATGACAAGAAACTCAGATTCAACATTTACTTTCCAGTCTGTAAACTGAAGGGTTGTTTGTGCCTAAGACATTGACATCTCAGCCCATTCCTAAGAGTCCCAGGTGAGGGGTGTTGTGGGTTGATTAAGCATCAGCCTGATGCACTATGGATCTGCACCCAAGGGAGGGGTCTGTCCACCTGTAGCGCGTAACAGTGACAGGCCACTAATGTCAGTGCTCTGTAACTGGGCTCTGTAGTCATTAGCATTTGTGGGTCCCTGGGCAGCTGCCCACTGGCAACATTAGCCCAGACTGGCACACAGCATTAACCCTGAACTACGCCACTCCTGTTACCAACAACTGAGGTTCAGACTGCTTGCATGAACTGAGCCAAGAAGGAGATTGTTCCCAGGCATTGTCATGCTGAATAGGTATACCTTCAGCTGAGTCACATCAGGGGGCTGTAGGGGCATTAGATGACCAAGAACAAGAATGTCGTTCACTAAGAATGTACTAACATGACTTGACATAGCCTAGCATTACCAACAGGTCGATTTTATGTTTAGAAACATATACCCTTTGAAATGAATAGTTTGCCTAAATGTCAGAAACATAAATGACACACAAAGACCATGCAGCACCCAGCATTGTCCCTGAAGAAGTAGATGAAATATCTTGGGCACAACAAGCACAATCCAATCCTGACAGTATTGTGACAAATCCTAATCCATATGTAGCTAGGTCACATGTGTGTCACCTAACTGATATGACTCTCAAAGCCTTTGGCAGACACAAACTGTCTGACATTTTAAGTACAATGTTAACAGTGTCACATCCCATCTCAGATTCATCATATGCGTGAAATGACAACAAATAGTGTCCAAGTGTGAAATGCACAAGCAAGCTGCTCAGTTGGGTGGAAAAGGTAGACATATACTTATTACACAAATCCCTATGACAACACACAAACAACCCTTCATCAAACCAGAATACACAATAGGTGTCATCAAAAGAAACTACAAGCCTGAAGTACCACTCATTGTATCTTGGTCACAGCTTGACGCACATCCTCTCTGGCTATGTAGACACACTCAAATTTACTTATCACATAAATACTCTTTGCACATCTTGGAGAACATACTGCTAATGACATCAGACTGGTATAGATCCATACAGCCCCATCCCTCTGCTTACCATACTCTGGCCTGGTGCATCACATTTGTGGGTGTAGGAGCAAACGCACGGCTATGTGTGCCCTAATACAGAATCAAATTGAACATCACATGTGTATGATGTGGCCAAAGTCAATTTGCCAGATGTGGGTAATGGCCAGGCTCTCACACTCTAACTGTGGAATAAGGTCACAATGATATGTACATTACAATGCTAGGTACTGTACAACTCTACGATCACAGCGTGTCATCACTGGCATTCTAATTGTGTGACTACCATTCATGTACCATGCGCTGTATACACATCCAACAATTGTGTCCCTGTAAAGACAGTAAAACAATGTAACCTTTTGAGATGTGTCCTGGACACACACACCATCCACAGGATGTACACACCAAAAACATCAGGATATCATGACTGACATCTAATTGTAAAGGCTCTGGACAGACCACTTACACCTTGCCTAACAGGAATAGCTGCAGAAAGGCAACAGGGTCGAGAAACTGTCAGGACAATGCTTACCTTACACTCACCATGGGCACATGTGTCATATAGGTCCACAGCCTGAATGGGTAATGTCCTACGGTGGCATCCCACCTGTGCCAAGGTTGTCATTGCCACTAGTGTACCAGATCTATAGACGGCACAGACATGGGTCCAACACTGTCAAGTCACATATAACAAATGTACCATTACTTTGTGTACCTCTGTGTGCCAACAGTCACTAACGTAGGACAAGTTCATATGTATCCAGGTGTATTGATGAGACAGTTGTCTTTCAGCACATTACAAACATATGCAGCATGCATCTCCTAAAATGTTGGACTTTGCTACACTTGTACTCTGTTGACATCTGAAAGCATGAACACTGTGGAAGTGTTTTTTCCTAAACAAAGGTATGTGACTTCATGTCACACTCACAGACAAAACCAATGTCAACTTTGACAGCCAGCCAAAGGAGGCAGAAAAATATCTATGTTACATACTAAACAAGTGCTTGTACTCCATGGACCATATGCAATCCATGCCATACTGACATCATTTAATACTAAGATGACAAGTTACACACGATTGACAGTTAACTACAAATCCATTTTGGGGACACAAATATATGAAATTAAAAAAGTAAACACTTTATTCAACCAACAAGTGTTTTGTAAATAAATCAACAAAGGGCAATGGCCAGTCCAATAAAGTGCATAGCTTTAATGGGCCACAAACATCATGCCCATCTTCTTCTCTTGCCTGCACTAGTCCTGCAAGGGCACACCTCCCACAGGAGGGGCATTAGGGGGAAGGCCAGGCACCAAGGCCAGGCACCAAGAGGACAAGACTAAGGAGAAGTGGTTTGGGTTTTGGGAGGGATGGAATCAGGAGGGTGGGATGGGTCAACTGCAGCAGTGGGGTCAGATGGAGGGGGGGTGGGTCAACTGCAGTGGGAGGGTCAGATGGAGGGAGTGTGGGTCAAATGCAGTGGGATGTTAAAGTATGGGTTTCTGGAGGGAGCTGGAACTTCTTTGACGATGGGAATTTGGGGCTATTTTTTTAGCGGTGGGAGGGCGGTTTCCGAAGTGAATGGCAGGGGCGGCAGGGTGGATTTCTTCATTTTTGGAGAGGGTTGGTAAGTTTGGGTAGGGAAGAGGTCAAGGCTGATGAGGTGGAGTTTCTGGACAGAGTGGGTACAAGGACAGGCAAGTGTAGGGGTTGTGGAGGCAGAGGGTTGTGAGGTCTACGGCATGTCTGTGGATGCTCATGTGGTGTCTGGTGGTATGTCTGTGGTGGTGAGTGTGACATCTGTCTTGTGAGTGTGTGTGCGTGTGTGTTTGCCCTAATGTCTGTGTGATTGTGTGCTGCATGTGGATGTTGATGTGGATACATGCTCATGTTTGCGTGTGCTTGGGTCAGGGAGGGTAGTTGGGACTGTGGATGAGGAAGAGGCAGGAGGGGGTGGGACAGCTGGATCTGGGATAATGCTGCTGTCAGTGTGGAGGCCAGAGTCTGATTGGATCTCTGTAGGGCAGACATGTCCGAGTGAATGTACTCCAGGAATGATACCATTTGGGTAAGATGATTGGTATGTACCTGGCAGACATTCAGCACTGCTGTATGCCCCCGAAGAGATATACCTCAGGATGTTGATGGCTTCCACACTCAGGGCAGCAGGGGAGACAGGGGCAGGGGGTGAGGTGCCTGGTGCGAAGGAGATGCCTCCCCTTCTAGGGGCGCGGCCATGGACAGTGGCCTGGGGAGCAGCTGGGAAGGTGGCAATGGTAGGGGTGGACTCTGATGTAGTGGATCCAGCTCCTGGGTCATTCACCACCACTTGGGAGTCCTCACTGGAGCTTGAGCTCATCATGGAGCCGACAGATGTAATATCCAACATGCCCTTATTGAGGCTCCCTTCACCCTCAGTACCACTGGTTCCCTCTTGCTCGGACTCAGCACTGGAACAACTCTGGCGAGCTGCTTCCCCAAGTTCCGTGGCACTGTCTCCTCCACTGGCTGGTTCTGATGCTGTGAACAAGAAGTAATATGAATCACATGAGTCGTCCATATGTACTTGACACATGCGTTTCATCACAACTCTTCCAAGATTACACAACTACATCAATCGGACTTGTGGTATAAATTTTGGATACTGTTCCGCAAATACCACATGTTAGCTTGCAAGTAGACCTATGCACCCTCACACATTGATGATGTCAGCTACATTGAATATAGCAAAAACAATTTTCAGATCCACAATGTCTACTACATCAATATGTACCAGCTGATGTATTGTATTCCGGTACTGGCGGCCTTGTGTCATGACATACCTGTCTCATCTAATGCAAGTGAGTTTATACCTCATAATTGGAATATGAGTCACACAATTCTTTTGAGCCATGGTATCCATACTGCAATCCCTATTCATCCATTTGGGAACCATTAGGTCTAGTGTTACATGGCACATACCTTTCTTGTCATACATCCACCTGGTGTAGTCATTGCATAGGCCATATTACACAGATCATATTGATTGTGCTCATCTGTCCTGTAGCTGAAGTAGTTGTTTGTCAGGTCACACATCTAACTCTTATAGTGGAGACACCAAGGTAGTAGTCATAGCTAGGGTGAGAGGTATGTGGCCCACAGTCTCGTGACATTTATGCACAGTGTCAGGAAGATGAATCGGATTGTTGTCCACATTGGTAACATTTCATCAGTTTACCAGGTAAACAAAGGTCAGCACACTGACAAGTCTAATGTCTGCATCTTACCAATGCTTTATATGTATCACTATGCCACTGGGCCATCTGAATGCATCATCTTTATAGACCCTTAGTCCTGAACATCTTACTTGTAAAGTCTGATTCAACGCTTCCTACTATTTTGTCAAGACTGAAGAAGTCCACATTTGTAAAGGCCAAGTCAGAAAGTCCCTAACTTCTTTTTGCCATTGTGCACACTTTGTACAGCTTTAAGTGCTATTGCTTACCATCTCGTTTTGTCAACTTACTTCAAAATGATGCTCATGTGACCTTTCTGAATCTAACAGTGATGCATCGAACACATGGTATAAAAGAGGCATCAAGTATGACCAGTCAAGAGCATTACACAGATGGGTACCATTGTGGATGTGTACCCGACATCATCCCTTACAATCTAAACCCTGTTTCCACCAGTGACCTACTTTATTCGTCACTAAATTGAATGTGTTTTCACTATTACAGAGTCAGAAACACAGACTTACTCTTTGAAATGGAGAGGATGGAATCTTACAACCATTCGTGTTAAAGGCCAGTGTGACAGATGACATGAGTTGGCAAACCTGTAATTTGCCCATAGGATACATTGGAATACACCAGGCACCAGTGCTGGGACCTAACATTGGCACATTGACCAATCACTACGCACCAAGCCCGCAACATAGACTCTACCTGCTACCTGGATGTACACAATGGCCTTTAACACTTGAGTGCTTCACAGAGTTGGTGCGACAACACAGAGAACAGTTCAGTCATTACTCAATGTGCTGACACATGTGCAGCAATTACAACATCCCTGAAGGTCATTTCCATGCACATGTTGGTGTAATGCGTTCATATTACGTGAGCATGGCATTACTGTCAATACCCTGACCACATTATCCTCACATGTTCCACGATAAAAGAACATAAACATGCATCTACTTATCCTTGTGCATATGCATCTTTTAACACTGAACAGTGGTTTTGTCTGTCTTACAACCTGAAAAAGAGCCAGCTGGCCAAGATACTTAAATATGCATTGGTTAAAATGTGGTGCAAAAAGGCACATACTCACCCCCTCCTTGCTGCTGTCTGCCTCTTAACATCCCATTCAGGTCAGGGTAGATCACCGCTAGGATGCGGAGCATGTGGGGGGTCAGGGTTCGGCATGTGCCCCTTTTGCCTGGAGGTGACAGGCCCCGCTGGACTCTTGTGATCTTCTTGGTCCAGCCTCTCAGCTCCTGCCACCGTTTTCTGCAATGGTGACTGCACCGATGGGCGACCCCCATGGAGCACACCTTCCGGGGCGATGGTTCTCCACAGCTTGGCCTTCTGATGGGAGTCGACCTGTAAGGATGACATGGTGACAGGCCCTTAGTTTACATGCAACATGTACAGAGACAGATACTGGTACACATGGGTCATGGTCAGATTGGCAACAATGTTTAAAGGGTAGCAAAGTGGAATTCTGTGCAGTTCACCAGTGTTTATTGATGACTCTCTCTCATGAGAACAGTGATATGATGTTTACACCAGTGCATACACTTATACAGCACTGTACTTGTCCATAACAGTTATAAACACACTTTAAAACTTAAAGTTGGAACGCTTGTCTCTAGGATTCCTAACGCCAGTATTGCAAGGCAATTTCACATGTAAAATGATAATGCTATCTGTTCATCACTTACCTGCTCCTCTGGTTTGCCATAGAGCTGGCTGTACAGAGGCAGGAGCGTGTCCAGCAGCATCTTGTTCTCCTCAGCTGTGAATGCTGGGGCCCTGCACTCTCCACAGCATGCCATTGTAGCTCCGAGAGGATGTGGACAGCAGCAGAGAGATGGAGAGGTCCTTGAATCATGCTTATGGTGCAGGCAAGTAAACTCTCAAGGGAACCAACAGACTTCTATCCAAACCACATAGGTGGACTTCAGTCCATGCGGCCAAAGCGATAGGTACGCCTCAGTCGCATTTTCCGAAACCATCCAATCCATTCCATTGCTTACTGACGCCACGCCTACCGTGCGGTTCCAAAACTATTATCGGACCGCCAGTGACCTTGATACATTACCAACTGGAGTTTACTGCGCCGGTTCACACACGATGT
Source organism: Calotriton arnoldi (assembly GCA_963921515.1). NCBI lineage: Eukaryota > Metazoa > Chordata > Amphibia > Caudata > Salamandridae > Calotriton > Calotriton arnoldi. The sequence continues at coordinate 1,105,112 of CAWUFW010000323.1, read as the reverse complement.
GGACACAATCCAAGATCCGCAACTGTCACCATAACAACTAACAGCCTATGGCTGTGTCTGATTCAGTTATGACGCTCCTACCGCGACCTTTGAAAAATCGTCTGGCAGTGCAAAAACCTTTTTAAATGTTGTCAGTTTTTGATATTCCATAGCTGGATGCAGCATTTTTCTGTGGAAAGGAACAACTAACTGAAACGCTCACACTCCCATGATGACCTAACCTTGAGGGGCATATGACACACTGATTGGGAGGCTAATCCCAACAGTAAAGGAAACTACTACATTTTGCCTCTTAGGGTTGATAACAGTATAATTCCGTGATTGGTGCATTTCAAGTCCAGTCTTCACCTAGTCACTGCATTTCCGAACACTGTGACCCAGTGTGTAATATGTGTGATGTGAGAATGGAAAGGTGGTGTGTGCTTCAAATCCTGGATACTGCATTTTTCAAGGAATGACTACACCATGACATTAAGCAGCCACATACGCTTAGCTCTGATATGTGGGTTTCTAGGGTATCTTTGTGTGCTACACTTAAGTGGACAACTGCATTTTCTGGAACTTCCACATTGTAAATGGTTTGTGTATGTAATTGTTTGTGCAATGCAGACCGGTCGGTTGCATTTTCCGAATCTGTCCAATACATTCCATTGCTTACAGACGACATGCCTACCGCGCGGTTCAAAAAATATCATCGGACCGCGAGTGACTTCGATACATTACTAATGAGAGTTTACCATGTCGGTTTCCACGCAATGCGGACACAATGCAAAACCGATTGTCACTGTAATAACTAACAGCCTATGGCTGTGTCCAATTCAGTTATGATGCACCCACTGCGTCCTTTGAAAAATCGGTCGGCAGGGCAGACACTTTTGAAAATGTTGTGATTTTGTGATATTCCATGGCTGGATGCAGCATTTTCCTGGTGAAAAGGATATCTAACTGAAACGCTCACACCCCCGTGTTGACCTAACCTTGAAGGGCACATGAAATACTGTTTGGGAGGCTAATACCACTAGGAAACCAAACAACTCTATTTTGCCTCTTAAGATTGGTCAGAGTCACAAAGCGTTTTTGGGGCATTCCATGAACTGTCGTTGCCTAGTCACTGCATTACAGGACAGAGTGACCCAGTGTGCAATCTGTGTGATGTGATACTGGAAAGGTAGTGTGCTTTTCAAGTCCTGGATACTGCGTTTACGAAGGAATGACTACACAGTGACATTAAGCAGGCACATGAGCTTAGTTCTTATATGTTATTTACTAGTGTATCTTTGTGTCCCACACTTAAGTGGACAACCACATTATATGAAAACTCCTACATAGTAAATGGTTTGTGTTTGTAATTGTTTGTGTAATGCAGACAGTACAACATGACAGTGTCCACCCTGTGACAGTAGTGTGCATAATTCACATTGTGAGACGCTGTGTGTATGTGGTGTCCCACATATCATGCATTACATGATCCTATTGTGGGTACATTTTACCATATGGTTGTTCTCACAAACCTAAATCTAGGCTTATTTGTTTGTGAGTTGTGGAGAATGTCATGATTGCTTTACATGAACAATGACAGACACTAGTGACATTTACACTACTGCACTCTAATTACTGTGTCACCAAACCTTGGAGACATGACTAGCAAAGATATGAATGCTGTGATATGTAGCTGAGGTCAAGCTTATTCATTGTAATGTGTATTTACATTGACATGTACTTTTATGTGTGGTCTTATTATCTTGGATGTTGGTCTAAGTGCATGTTGCTTGGTACATTGTGAACTGACGCCAACTATGTTTACACTCTACAAATAGGTATGGCAGACAGCCTCCTGTGTACAGGCCCTTTCCATACCTACAAGCAATGAAAGAATGAGACATCATCAGGAAATACCGTTCTACAAGGGTAACAATTGATGAGTTGTGCCAGCAGTTGACACCTCATTTGCGGCCTGGTCGCACTTATCCAACAGCACTAACCCCCAAGGTGAAGGTGATGGCAGCATTGAATTTTTTAGCCACAGGAACATTCCAGTACACAGTGGCAACATCGGGTGGAATGTCCCAGCCCATGTTCAGCAATGTCCTTCGGGATGTGTTGCAGGCATCGATCCGTTACCTGGACCACTACATAAAGTTTCCGAAACCAGGAGAGTTGTATGACATCAGTGGTAAATTCTATGCCTTAGGACAGATTCCCCATGTAATTGGATCAATTGATGGCACACATGTTGTGTTGATCCCACCACAGGCCAATGAACAGGTCAATCGCGACCACAAACATTACCACACCATCAATGTCCAGATGGTGTATTTGGTTGACATGTGCATCTCACACATCTGTGCCCATTTCCCTGGCTCTGCGCATGACGCATATATCCTGCGTAACAGCATCATCCCCTGTGCCTGGCTTGTTGGTAGGTGATGTTGTATGTGTATGTTGCAGTGGGTGTTGGTTGTGTATCAGATAGTGATATGTTATCAGACAACTGAAGTCTTTTCTGTGTTCAATGTAGGAGACTCTGGATACCCCAACCAGCTATGGTTACTGACACCACTGCGCAACCCAGTCACCCCAGCAGGAGTGTGCTTTAATGAGGCCCATGGCTGGACCAGGCGGATAGTGGAGCGGACTTCTGGCCTCCTGAAGGCAAGATTTCTCTGTCAGGATAAGATGGGAGGAGTCCTTCAATAGGTCACAGGAAAGATGTACCAGATAATCATGCAAATTGGAGTGGATAGTGTTTGTAGATGAAATTCACCGAAGACAAGCCACAGTTAATTGAGTTGAAAGTCCAACTTTGACCCTCCATCCGATGTGGGACAGTTATTTATGACAGTAAACAAAGTGAATGCTTGGCACACACTGGATGATATTAAGGGCACTTTCTCACTTCCTGGAAGTGGTGCATTGAAATCCGACTCTCACTGATGTTTCCTCGGACTCCCCTTTCCACGTTTGGGTGGGGGACCCACAGCTGCAGGCTACTGGGGTGCTGGGGACTCTCCGCCAGAATCCACGTCCCTCCCTGTGGCTTGCGCAGATGTTGAGGCAACAAATGTTGTGGGACACAGGGAGGTGTGGTCAAGTGATTGGCAATCTGATGGAGGCTGGTACCAATATCCCGCAGCACCCCAGTCATGTCATCAATTTTGTTGTTGAATGTGTCCAGCTGTTGGTTTTGGCATGCCTGTAGCTGCTTGATGTTCCAGAGGGTTTCTATTACCTGGCCTATTTCTCCCTTGTAATCCTCATAGGCATCGATCACCCGGAAGAGGTTTGGGTGATCATCATCGGCAGCATCAGCTGCTTGACGGCATGGATCCACATGGCCCCTCCCACTACCTCTACCCAAACGAGCATGCACAGTTGGTGGTGGCACAGTCAATGCTGAGCCTCCTTCCTCACTGAAAGGGGTGTTGTTGTCAGTCAACTCCTGAGTGCTCTGTGTTGCTGTGCTGTTGGCGGTGTCCGAGGCTGCTGTATCCATCAGGGTATGGGTCAGCTGGGTATTGTTTGCTGAGGCGGGAGTTGTCGCAGTGGATCCTGCTGAAGCTGCTTGTGCTGACCCAAACCTGATGGCGCAGGTTGATCCTCCTCATCTGAGAATGTGTGAGAGTCTTCCATGCCGGACAGCTCCTGGTCTGCTGGAGTCTGGGACTGGCTTTCATCAATTTGGCCCGGTGGTGTTCCCAGCTCACTGTGTGGTTTACAGAAATGACATAGTCATTAATGTGAATGTCCACTGCACCTCAAATGAATTCCATTATGTAAATGACTTGACCTAAAGGTGAGTTTATGGAGACAGTTTGGCCACCTTCCTCCTTGATGTTCGCCTATGTTTTTGAATAACAATGCAAGTTAAAAAAGATGTTGATGCATGATCATGTCCACCTATGTGTATAAATGGGCATGTTGTGTTTAGTTCTCATGACATCACATAGGTGTGGCTGCCTACACACTCATAGTCTATTGCTTTACCAGGAACTTTGTGTTCATGGTGTGAGTTGCTTATTGTTCTCATCTTATGACACTCAAGTGAATGCCTGTAGAGAGCCAAATGTGTGACTGCTTAGCTTTGTGCCTACACACATCATGTAGTTTGTAAATTGACTCCACAGTTAGATGAGATCTCAATCTCTTCTTTTTGCTAATTTGTGGCTAACTAATTTCATGAGATGGGGTTTGAGTGCTGATGGTCTATTTGTGAAACTTAAACTCCTCCTCCCACCCAGCCCACACAGCTCATCTGGAACTATGCTTACTTGACAGTGAGTGGAAATGGACTAGCCAGATGGTTGTCACTGGAGCCTGGTGTTTGGAGCACAAGGGCCAAGTTTGTTGTTGTGATAGGGTCAGACAGCAGTCACCAGTGTCAGCCATCTTGCTAGTACACCCCCACTCACTGTCAGGTAGCCATAGGCCCAGATGATCTTGTTCGGCTGTGTGGAAGGAGGAGTGTTTGCTATTACTCCAACTCCCATCAACCTCTGCCATACACACACTCTTCCCACCCAGCCCAAACAGCCCTCTAGGAACTCTGCTTACCTGACAGTGAGTGGGAATGTACTGCCAAGATGGCTGACAATGTTGCCTGTTGTTTTGAGCGCAAGGCCTGTATGGGAGTTGTGGTCAAGTCAGACACCAGGCACCAGTGACAGCCATTTTGCAAGTACACTTCCCCTCATTGTCTGGACACCACTATTCCTGGTGTCCTGGATGTGCTGGTTGGGAGGAGGAGTGTTTGCACTGACAACAGGCACCAGTGTCAGCCATCTTGGCAGTACATTCCCACTTATTGTCAGGAAAGCATAGTTCCATGTGTGCTGTTTGGGCTGGGTGGGAAGGTGTGTGTAGGACAGGGCCTGATGGGAGATGAAGTCAGTCAAAGACTCATCCTCCCATCCACACAAACAGCTCATCTAGGCTTATGGGTACCTGACAGTGAATGGAAATCTACTAGCAAAATGGCTGACACTGGTGCATGTTGTTTGGAGCACAGGGCCTTGATGGGAGTTGGCTTCAAGTTCAACTCCATGCACCAGTGCCAGCCATCTTGCTAGTCCACTTCCCCTCACTGTCAGGCAGGCATAGGCAGGGCTGGACTGGCCGTAGTGGGTACCGTCCGTGTCCCCGGTGGCCCGCCAGGGTGGAGGCCAGTTTTTGTTTCCGGAGGCCGGCAATATCGGCCCCCTGTAACAAAATCAGCCGAAACCAGCCCTAGCAAACAGCTCAGCCACACCCTGCGCTCTCCCCCCCCCAGGGGAGATGGCCGAGCAGTTTGCCAGAGCCGGTTTTGGTTCCCAGTCTGGCCCTGGGCATAGGCCCAGAGGAGTTATCTGGGCTGGGTGGGAGGAGGAGTATTTGCAATGGCAACAACTGTCATCAGGCCCTGTCCTACAAACACCTTCCTACCCAGCCCAAACAGCCCTCCATGAACTATGCTTTACTCACAGTGTTTTGAAATATCCTGGCAGGATGTCTGACACTGGTGACTGGTGTTTGACTTTAACACAACTCCCTGACGTGCTATTTCTCACGGAAACCTGGCTCAATGCTGAGTCAGAACCTGACCTAGTCCAATGTCTCCTACCGGGTTACTCTATCCAGAGGAAAGATCGGGAACAGGGGAGGGAAGGAGGTATTGCCAATAGTCAAAAAGAAGGTTTTAAATGCTGCATTATCCCCAATACCCTTCCCGACTATGAGAACTACTCCTTCTCCATCTCACTTTCTTCAACTCATACCTTCTCAGGTATCCTTATATACCGCTCCCCCCGGTCTCCATGGACAACTGTTTAAAATTCTTGCAGAAGTTGTTGCCAACTTGGCAAGCTCCCCTTCTAACTTTACTATACTGGGGGATCTCAATTTGCATTTCGATGACCCCTCAGACCCAGTAGTGACCAAACTAACCCAAAATCTTTTGTCTCTTCGGATAAAGCAAAATGTTACGAGCCCCACTCATGAAAAAGTGCGTCTTCTAGATCCCATTTTCTCCAACTGCAATGAACTTTCAGTCAGAGACCCAGTCCCAGTACCATGGTCCGACCACTTCCTGGTCCCCTTCTCTTGGGATCTATTAAAACCCCCCCTTAATACTGGCACAACCAGTAGCTGGGAACGCTCCTGGTCCAACCTCTCGTTGGACTCCTGGAATGCAGCTCTGATAAATTACATACCTACCCTAGATCCCTGCCCCACGGTCGCGAATAACCAATTTAACCAATGGATCAACTCTTCCCTTGACCTAGTTATACCTAGGAAACTTATCCATAAAAAAACCAGGAACAACCCCTCTCCATGGTACTCCTCTACATTGCATGAGTATAAACAAATCTGTAAAAGACTCGAGAGGAAATGGAGAAAAAATTAATATACAACAAGCAAACAGATCTACAGGGACTCTATCAAAATCTACCAATCCAAAGTGAAGGAGGCACAAGCGTTATACTACGACGAAAGAATTAACTCTGCCTCAAACGCCCCACGTGAAATTTTTAAGATCACCAAGCACCTCCAAAAACTAACAGTCAGGGATGTTCCACCGGACAGCTCAAACGCAAGCTGTGACAAACTTGCAGAGTTCTTCTCCAATAAGATCAAGGATATCTACAATTCCTTCCCCCCGCCGGCCCATCCATTAATCAGTGGCTTTCAGAGCACTCCATGTCCGGTGAGCACTTTCTCAGGGAAATTCCCTTGATAGACATGGATACCCTAGTGAATATATGTGCCTCAGTAAAATCTGGCTCTCCCGATGACCCAGCACCTCCCCAATTTTTTAGTAAGGCCGGGGATACAATCTTCCCAGTGTTGCTGAAGCTGATAAACTCCTCCATTTCAACCGGACTAGTACCCCCACCCTGGAAACACGCCATGGTGAGGGCACTATTGAAGAAACCCAATCTTGACCCTGATACACTTGGAAATTATCGCCCTATTTCCCTTCTCCCCGGGATCAGCAAAATGCTAGAAAAGCACGTTAACTCAGTTATCTCTGCTTTTCTTGAATCTAATAATATACTCCACCCGTCTCAAACTGGATTTCGCCCCCAACACGTGACTGAAACCGCATTACTCGCAGTGGTTGAAAAGGCCAAGATGATCCTAGACAAAGGAGGATTAACGGCCATCATCCTCTTGGACCTCAGTGCCGCCTTCGACACTGTTAACTACGACATCCTGATCCACAGATTGAGGAATGTTGGTCTATCAGGTAGTGTCATCACCTGGTTATAGTCCTTCCTCAAAGACAGGAGCTTTCAAGTATTTGAAGGGGATAACTCATCAGATCAAATCCCACTTGGCTGCGGCATCACTCAGGGCTCATCCCTGAGCCTGACGTTGTTCAATGTTTACATGAGCCCACTGGCACAGAATGTCCTCCCCTTCGGGATAGACATTGTTACGTTCGCGGATGACACCCAGTTAGTGGTGGCCCTAAACCACCCAGGATCCACCTCGTCCAGTCTAGGCCCCTGCCTGGAGAGAGTCACCAAATGGATGGAACTCTCCTTCCTCAAACTAAACGGAGATAAAACAAAGCTCATGATGCTGGCCAACTCACCCATTTCTGGCATTGGCCTAGCTTGGCCAAGCTCTCTCGGCTCCCCACCCACACCCAAAAATCAGATCAAAAGTCTAGGCATGTGGCTAGATCAGTCACTCACTTTTGATCATCAGGCAACTAAACTGGCAGCATCCTGCTATGGCATTCCTGCGGATGTTCCGTAAAGTTCTTCCGCTCCTCCCTTTTTCAGCACGAAGACTCATGGTCCAGGCTTTAATCCTCACTCGCCTCGACTATGGAAATTGTCTGTATTTAGGAGCTCCTAGGGCTGCCACAATTAAACTGCAAGTCATCCAGAATTGTGCAGCACGGATGCTTTTTAGGATTCCCAACAGCCACTCCGCAAGGCCTGCTCTGAAAACCCTGCACTGGCTCCCGGTTGCGGACAGAATAAAATTCAAGTCTCTATGCATTGCCCATAAATCTTTCTTGAAGAAAGGCCCCCCCATCCTCCAAGCCATCGTCTCCCCTTGCCACCCTATTAGCCGCCTTCGTTCATCCAGTCTCTACCTAGCTGCGGTCCCTAAAGTCAACAGGATGAGAAGTGGTGGTCATTCCTTCTGCTTTACCTCCGCCAAGCTCTGGAACACGCTCCCCCTCCACCTCCGATCGGAACCAAATGTCCTTCCCTTCCGTAAACCTCTGAAAACGTGTTTTTTTCAAAACCCCTCCTATTAAGCTGTCGTGACCTGCCTCTCTCTCGGCTAGCGCTGGGACGCCTTAGGGTAGCCACGCGCTCTACAAATATCCATAACATAACATACCATAACATAACATCCGGGCCTTGTGCTCCAAACACCAGTCCACAGTGTCAGCCTTTTTGGCAGTAAATTTCCTCTCACTGTCAGGTAGCCATAGGCCCAAATGAACTGGTTGTGTTGTGTGGGAGGAGCAGTCTTTGCTGTCACTACAACTCCCATCAGGCCTGGGCCCACACACACTTTCCCAACCCATCCCACCTAGCCCACTCAGCCCACCAGGAAGAGTGCTGTCCTGACAATGAGGGAGAGTGAACTGGTAAGATGTCTGACACTGGTGCCTGTTGTCCGAGTTGACCACAACTCCTATCATGGCCTTGTGCTTTGAACAGCAGTCCCCAGTGTCAGACATCTTGCCAGTATATTTCCACTAACTCTCAGGAAAGCAGACTTCCAGGTGGCCTTGTTGTGCTGTGTGGGAGGAGGAGTGTTTGCCCTGACTACATCTCCCTTCAGGCTTTGTCCTCCACACACCTTCCCACTCATCCCAACCAGCCTACCTGGAACTCTGCTTTCCTGACAGTGAGTGGAAATGTACTGGCAAGATGGCTGACACTAGGGACTGGTGTTTGGAGCACAAAGCCTTGCTGTAAGTTTGGAAGAGGTGTGTACATGGCAATAGTTTTAAGCCTTTTCTTTTTAATTGCAGGTACCTGGTTTACCTGTATTACATACACATCACATGCTCATTGATTATTGGTTTGTTTGAATCTAAAAACGCTAATTTAGTTAACTGGGTCCATTACAGAGATGTCTGCAGAGGTTTAATTGCTAACTGTAGTGGAATGTGGAGTACCTGCTTACCAGACTCCGTTCCTTCTGTGAGCCCATACATGCTCTCCGGTGGAAGGAAGTAAAGTGCACAGGTGGTGCAGGAGGGCCATCACCAGTCTGTTAGGTGGCCTGGTGTTCTTTGCCGCACAGGATTTTGACTCTCCTTCTCACAACATACCACCTCTTCTTGACATCACCCAGCGTGCGCTGGACAGGTGCTTCAGAATTCACCTTGTTGATTATCCTGTCCCACATCCTATTTTTCTGGGTAATGGGGGGTCTGTTGGACTAGGGTCCCAAATAAATGTGGCTCTACTTTGATAGTTTTATCTACAAGCACTATCAACTCCTTATCTTTCTGACTGCTTTCTCTGGGGCATGGTGAGGATGAGGGTGAGGGTGAGGGTGAATGTGAAATAGAGGGTGTGTTTGAAAAAAGGGATTTGAAAAAATTGATATGTGGAAGTAGTGGGTTGGATGAAGTGTGTGAGTGTGTTCAAGGCTGAGAGCAGGGAATGGACAAGGACTACTATCTTGGACTAGCAACAGTATTGTGTGAGCAAAGGATCATGGTCATATCTTTGGTCTTTATATAGGTGGATTGGTGGGCGTGCCAAACATTTGAACTTTTTTTTTTATTTGACGATGCCTATGCTTGCTGTTGTGACTAATTTTTGTATTTTACACTTGCATGTGGAACACAAACTGACACAGTTCTGAAACCGCGTGAGATACATTGTAATCTGTTTGGCGTGACAACCGATGCTTGTTTGTTACCAGAAGGCCTATGAAACAGCCTTTTCCGACCGACTTGGTCGTCTGGACTTGTTTACGACCAACTCGGTCGGGCAGAATGGTTTCCAACCGACTCGGTCAGAGTATTACCTGCTATGCATTCTAATACGTTGGGCGGAGAGGTCGCGGTCAAGTGGGTCGGAATGTTTCTGAGGATAAGTCAGTTTGACGGTCTTCCCGACCGATATCGTAATGAGTCCCTATGTTGGAGTTAGCTTGCCTTATATATTTTATGGCCTCCATTTTACAAACATTTCAAAATATTTTTGAAATGTTCTTTGCTTTTGGATTTCTTATTATTAAAATATTTCTTTTTTAAGGGGACGGCTAACCGATGCTTGATATACAACGTGCGAATGGCAATAGGAACATACAGTCATATTTTGAGAGGTTCCATCCCTTTTGTCCTCTTCACTTGCCTAATCAGATTTGTTTGTCTCCAAGCTAAAGAAAGGTGTCCACATTTTACCCACAGTCACCAAGACATTTTGGCTTTGTTAATGCTTGTTTTTACAGGAACGTCTAATCTCTGAATATGTTTTTATTTGTTGTTGCTTTATCTGAATATGTTATTTGTTGTGTAACTGTTTTAAGTGGTTTGCTTCCTAACTTTAATGCTGTTTTTGAGTTGTTGCACATGTGCCACATGCTCTTTGACCCGGGGAGGGCTTTGTGGCATGTGCTAAGCTGCAAGGATGAGCCAGGTAAGCGCCTCAGAAACCAGGTTACCCAGCAGGGCTAAAAGTGACTCAGTCACCCCTCTCCCATAGTTTAACATTTCTATGAATCTGGCCCAGTCTCCAGATCAACTGAATGGGAAAATATTTAGTGCCAGGAGTTTGTCTTGTGCTTTAAAATCAGCGTGAACGGCACTGGGCGTCAGGCCAGAGGACGCTGCTGCTTTCGGCCTGCTCGAGTAGACATTCTACTCAAGCGGCAGCTTCCTGATCTGCCAAAACCATTCGTGATGAAAAAATCTCGCCGGGAGGGGGTCTAGAGCAGGATTTTTTCTCATGAGCGCTCACCAACTTACCGATGGCAAGACGCTCAAGAGCAAAAACTCCGCTCCGTGTCACTTCGCAGAGTTTTTGGAACTCCACACTCCGCGCGGAGTGGGCAAAACTCTGGGAAATCCACCGGTGGAGCGGAATTCCTCACCCACTCCTAGTTATTTGCCTTTGAATTTCTTATTATTAAAATATTTATTTTTCAAGGGGAAGGCTGACCTAAGCATGATTCACAATGTATAAATGGCAATAGGAACAGACAGGCATATTTTGAGATGTTCCCTCCCTTTTTCCCTTATTTATCTGTCTCTTCAGATTCGTTTTTGTCCAAGCTAAAGAAAGGTGTCCACATTTTACCCACAGTAGCCAAGAAATGTTGGCTCTTTTAATGCTTGTTTTTACAGAAATGTCTAATCTCTAAATATGTTTTTATTCAATGTTGCTTCATTTGAAATATTTAACTTGTTGTGTATCCTGTTTTAAGTGGTTTACTTCCTAACTTAAATGTTGTTTTTATGTTCTTGGACATGTACCACGTGCTCATTGCCACAAGGAGGGCCTTGTGGCATGTGCTAAGCTACAAGGATGAGCCAGGTAATCCCCACACAAACCAGTTTACCCAGCAGGAGCAAATGTGACTTTGTAGGAGCTTTGCTGGGTCACCTCTCTCCCATAGTTTATCAATTCTAAGCATCAGTCCTAATTCCAAGATGAACTGAATGTGTTGGACATGAAACAGAGACATAAACGTATCCACCCCATCGAACATCTGCATTTGTACTGATTGTCGCCCTGGTGAAATGCCCCTGATGCACTGCGCCTTGTGACCCTCAGCCACTGCACCGCTAACGCACCTCAGTCCAGGTCGCTTGCTAATCAGGGTTATGTGTGACGTTTGCACATGGATACCTTGATATGTATCGGCCTAGGAGCCTGGGTGCCTGTGATGTGTTTTGGATCTTCTTAAAACTGTTGTCTGTACTTAAGGTGCTCTGTGTGCATGTGTAGAAACTCTATATGTGCATTGTATGTGCTTCTTTCTTTGCAATGCATTGCTCATACACAATGTCCTGTAGATTTTGTCCATAGCAGAATATTTTCCCTGCCTGAACTGACCCCTCTGTGTGCCTCTCCCAACACTCAGTGCCTTGAGCCATCAGAGACCTGCTGCAGTCCCTGCCAGAGGCAGGAAGCTTCACTAATTCATCTGTGCACCAGGGAGGCATGCCTCTGCAGTCCAATCATCAGCGAAAAGTTTCAAAAAGTTTTTCTTGAGAATGTCCTTCTGTGTGGATCTTGTCATTATTAAGGTCCCACAAGGGGGCTCCCCATGGACCCCACAGCCAATATACAGCTCACACCAGAGCTGGTCCTGATGCTGAGAGGGGAGAGTCTTGCAGCTGGCTGCTGTAGCGCCTAGACTCTGACATCTGACTCACCAAGCACTCACTGGACTTCAGGTAAGTCCTAGGTGTCACAGGTTGACCTGAGACAAGGGGGCTCCACTGAACATGTGTCCAAGAAGTCTCACCTCAGACACCCTGCATCCTATCTGCTGTCAAGTACTGCTGGGGAGGGGGGGACTCGGGAGGGGGGGGGGGCTGAGCCCACCGTGAGGACCCTTCTGTGCACAAGAGGTTTACTCGTGACTGACAGGTTGTAAAATATCACGACAGGGTCACTAGTAATAATGTGTCAGGGGGAGGGGACCGTACCAGAGGCTGAAGCACCTCAGCTGAGCATCCTCAGCCAGAAGCCCCTTACCCCACATCACACAACACCCCCAGAGTCACCAACCGACCCTTGATCCAGACATCAGACGCAACATTCATCCATCCATTCAATGCCGGTGTCACAAAGTGCTGCGTCCTTTCAAAGGGGGGTTGGAATTTGTCTCCTGTTTAACACGTCGATTTTATTTAAAGCACGAACATTAGTGAGTATGTGAGATACACAAGCAGTTTATTGCTTCAGACTCTGGTATTACATTCAATGACTGCATTTCTCACACCTGTGACTTGAAACATTATGTCACAGTCTAATGTCAGAATATACGTATTGTTTCACTGATGGTGCGCGAGGACTTGCATCAAAACACACCTGATTATTTAATCTCAGAGTCAATCATAGACCCGATAATGAGTGACGATTTTACCTCTCCGGATCGAGGGGAAACACCTGTGCAGAAAATGGAAAAGTCAAAACATTTAAAGGAACGTTTCTACAGGTCTTTTTTGGATTCATTATTTTCAAGGAAACTGCTTCTGAAAGACACTTGCATTTCACATTTTCTGGTAAAGACTGTGGGGCAGATTTACAAGCCCCTTGCGCCACTTTTGCGTCACTTTTAACATGGGAAAAGTGACGCAAAAGTGGCGCAAGGGGCTTGTAAATCTGCCCCTGTATTGTCAATTGTGTCCACCAAAGACATATGTGTCTGTGTGGTTTCAGTCTGCTGTTGTCCAAATATTATCTGCGGTGGGCACAATTTCTCACAAATTCATCTCCACACTGTACAGTCGACAGATGAATGACTAGACAGCCCGGAGTTTGGGTCTGATGTTCGTGTTTTCATACTGTAGAGCACAAAGTACAATGGGGCAGATTTACAAGCCCCCTGCGCCAATAGCGCATCACTTTTCGTGACGCATCGGCGGCGCATTTCACTGCCCCATATTTACAAGGATAGAAAAAGCCACCCTGAGTGACTTTTCCCGTCCTTGTAAATAAGGCCCCTTTACGCGCACTTTGCATGAAAGGGGCGTTCCATGGGTGTTGTTGTGGGTGTTCCCACGCAACACCCATGGATCCAGACACATTTCCAGATTTACGAGGAATCGTAAACCTGGAAATGCGTCAAAATGCTACGCCACCCTAGAGGAGGCGTAGCGAGGCGCAGCGAGGAGAAATGTTTTAATTTCTCCTCGTTTTTTTCCTCTTTCAATGCGTGCTGCATTCTACACCACGCATTGAAAGAGGAAAATGCCTTTAGTGATTGTTTTTGTGCAGGAAGGTGCCCCTTCCTGCACAGAAACAATCTCCCCATGACGCAGGCATCCTTGCACCATGGTGCAAGGGTGCCTGCGCCGGCACATGGCAGCTGTTTGTGCACCAGCGCAGGGGAGAGCACAGGAATTCAACATATTATTGTAAATATGTTGCATTCCTGTGCTTTGGAAGTGCTGCAGCGTGGCGCAGCCAAAGGGCTTGCGTTGCTGCAGTGCGGCACTTTCTTGTAAATCTGCACCGGACCAGAAGCAGATGTGTGGGTTGTTCTCACACATCCTTCGCACCGGAAGCAGATGTGTGGGTTGTTCTCACACATCCTTCACACCGGAAGGAGATGTTTGGGTTGTTCTCACACATCCTTCGCACCGGAAGCAGATGTGTGGGTTGTTCTCACACATCCTTCACACCGGAAGGAGATGTTTGGGCTGTTCTCACACATCCTTCGCAACGGAAGCAGATGTGTGGGTTGTTCTCACACATCCTTCGCACCGGAAGCAGATGTGTGGGTTGTTCTCACACACCCTTCGCACCGGAAGCAGATGTGTGGGTTGTTCTCACACATCCTTCACACCGGAAGGAGATGTTTGGGCTGTTCTCACACATCCTTCACAACGGAAGCAGATGTGTGGGTTGTTCTCACACTTCCTTCGCACTGGAAGGAGATGTTTGGGCTGTTCTCACACATTCTTCGCAACGGAAGCAGATGTGTGGGTTGTTCTCACACATCCTTCGCACCGGAAGCAGATGTGTGGGTTGTTCTCACACATCCTTCGCACCGGAAGCAGATGTGTGGGCTGTTCTCACACATCCTTCACACCGGAAGCAGATGTTTGGGTGGGTCCAAGTTCCGGATGTGGTACTGCCGATTCATTCAAGAAATCTGATGGCTCTTATGCCTTGCTTGTCCCAGAACTTCTACTCGCTGCCTGGAGGAGTAAAACGCTAATAATATGGCCGGGTCTGGTGGCTCAGTGGACTAATGCATCAATCAATCAATCAATCAATCAATCATGTCACTTATAAAGTGCACTACATACCCGCGAGGGTCTCAAGGCGCTGGGGGAAGAGGGGGGTGGTGCTGCTACTGATCGAAGAGCCAGGTCTTGAGGAGTCTTCTGAAGGCCAGTAGGTCTTGGGTCTGTCGGAGGTTGGTGGGGAGGGTGTTCCAGGTCTTGGCGGCGAGGTGGGAGAAGGATCTGCCGCCGGCGGTCGTTTTCCGGATGCGGGGGACTGTGGCGAGGGCGAGGCTGGTCGAGCGGAGCTGGCGGGTGGGGGTGTAGAAGCTGAGTCGTCTGTTGAGGTAGGCTGGTCCGGAGTTGTGGAGTGCTTTGTGTGCGTGGGTGAGGAGCTTGAAGGTTATCCTCTTGTTGACAGGGAGCCAGTGCAGGTCTCTCAGGTGGGGTGTGATGTGGCTGCGTCGGGGGATGTCGAGGATAAGACGTGCAGAGGCGTTCTGGATGCGTTGCAGCCGTCTCAGGAGCTTAGCCGTCGTTCCTGCGTAGAGGGCGTTTCCGTAGTCCAGCCTGCTGGTGACGAGGGCCTGGGTGACTGTTTTTCTTGTTTCGGTGGGGATCCACTTGAAGATCCTGCGGAGCATTCGGAGGATGTTGAAGCAGGATGAGGAAACGGCGTTGACCTGCTTAGTCATGGAGAGGGTGGGGTCGAGGATGACCCCTAGGTTGCGTACGTGGTCGGTGGGTGGCGGGGCTGTTCCCAGTGATGTTGGCCACCAGGAGTCGTCCCAGGCTGAAGGGTTGGAACCAAGGATGAGGACCTCCGTCTTGTCCGAGTTCAGCTTCAGGCGGCTGGTCCTCATCCATTCGGCGACGGCCTTCATTCCTTCGTGGAGGTGGGCTTTGGCGGTGTGAGGGTCTTTGGTGAGGGAGAGGATCAGCTGGGTGTCGTCGGCGTAGGAGATGATGTTGAGGTTGTGCTGTCGGGCGACGTGGGCGAGGGGTGCCATGTAGATGTTGAACAGCGTTGGGCTGAGGGAGGAGCCTTGGGGTACGCCGCAGATGATCTTGGTGGCCTTGGATCGGAAGGGGGCGAGGCGGACTCTTTGTGCATCCACTGCAGGGGCCTCGTTTTGACCTCATGGTCACAGGTTCAAATCCCGGCGGGTCCCCTCAGCCTTACATCCATCTGAGGTCGATAAAATGAGTACTATTGAGTTGGGTAACAATAAACATCTGTTATTCCGCGCCAAGATACCCTGTTTGGGGTGAACGTGCGCTTTACAAATACACATGTTAAACACCTTCATGTGAGTAAATAGTTCACAGTAGAGTTTCATCCACAGACTTCTGCCAGGCTGCACTGAAGTGCAGCTGTGGCCTCTGTTGAGTCTCTGTGGCCTCCTGCTGAGGGGAAGAATTTGAACTTTTCATGAGCTGGGGTTCTCTTCTCTGCATTACAGAGAGCCACTCACATGCAGTGTTAGGTAATGATGTTCACTAAATAATAAAAGGGCTGTGTAACTTCACAAGGCCTGGAAAGGGAGAGGGGAAAGTCCCAGCACATGTCGACAGTCTGTGTCCCACATGATAAAGTTACAGGCAAGTATCATTATATGTGCTCGGATACCATCTCCTACATCAAGAGGCATATACTGGCAGACCCAGGGAAGGAATCATGAATTGTTCGCCTGTATTTTGACTAACAGCAGCACACAGGTGTTGCTTTTGTAAGCTGAGTGGTGGTTTGGTGCTAGTTGAGTCTGTACACAGTTTGGTCTGAGAATAACTCCCCATTCTGCATCAAGAC
Organism: Calotriton arnoldi; assembly: GCA_963921515.1. NCBI lineage: Eukaryota > Metazoa > Chordata > Amphibia > Caudata > Salamandridae > Calotriton > Calotriton arnoldi. Next base: position 1,088,430 of record CAWUFW010000323.1, on the reverse strand, counting down.
TGTGTCCTACCACAAGCAAGATGCTGAGAGTAGAAGTACAGACAGCGGGCAAGATTCAAAGCGGGTTCAAGGACCTGGGGGAAGGTCGCTCACGGGGGTCGGAGAGGGTAACAGCGAAGGGCTTTCAGGGCACCATCCGGGGTGAAGACGCAGGCAGGGAATCAGGGTCCATCGGTCTCAGCCCACCAGTGGTTGAAAAGGCTGTAGGAGAGAGGCATCTACAGGTGCTTCAGGGTCCATAGGTCTCAGCCCACCAGTGGTTGAAAAGGCAGGAGGAGAGAGGGCATCTGCAGGTGCTTCAGGGTCCATAGGTCTCAGCCCACCAGTACTAAAGAAGGCTGTAGGAGAGAGGGCGCCTACAGGTGCTTCAGGGCCCATTGGTCTCAGCCCACCAGTACTAAAGAAGGCTGTAGGAGAGAGGGCGTCTGCAGGTGCTTCGGGTCCATAGGTCTCAGCCCACCAGTGGTTGAAGAGGCTGTAGGAGAGAGGGCATCTACAGGTGCTTCAGGGTCCATAGGTCTCAGCCCTCCAGTGGTTGAAGAGGCTGTAGGAGAGAGGGCGTCTACAGGTGCTTCAGGGTCCATAGGTCTCAGCCCTCCAGTGGTTGAAGAGGCTGTAGGAGAGAGGGAGTCTACAGGTGCTTCAGGGTCCATAGGTCTCAGCCCACCAGTGGTCGAAAAGGCTGTAGGAGAGAGGGCGCCTACAGATGCTTCAGGGTCCATAGGTCTCAGCCCACCAGTACTAAAGAAGGCTGTAGGAGAGAGGGCGTCTACAGGTGCTTCAGGGCCCATTGGTCTCAGCCCACCAGTACTAAAGAAGGCTGTAGGAGAGAGGGCATCTGCAGGTGCTTCGGGTCCATAGGTCTCAGCCCACCAGTGGTTGAAGAGGCTGTAGGAGAAAGGACGTCTCCTGGTGCTTCAGGGTCCATTGGCCTCAGCCCACCAGTACTAAAGAAGGCTGTAGGAGAGAGGGCGTCTACAGGTGCTTCAGGGTCCATAGGTCTCAGCCCACCAGTACTAAAGAAGGCTGTAGGAGAGAGGGCGTCTACAGGTGCTTCAGGGCCCATTGGTCTCAGCCCACCAGTACTAAAGAAGGCTGTAGGAGAGAGGGCGTCTGCAGGTGCTTCGGTTCCCTAGGTCTCAGCCCACCAGTGGTTGAAGAGGCTGTAGGAGAAAGGACGTCTCCTGGTGCTTCAGGGTCCATTGGCCTCAGCCCACCAGTGGTTGAAAAGGCTGTAGGAGAGACGGCGTCTACAGGTGCTTCAGGGTCCATAGGCTTCAGCCCACCAGTGGCTGAAAAGGCTGTAGTAAAGAGGGCGTCTGCAGGTGCTTCGGGGTCCATAGGTATCAGCCCACCAGTGGCTGTAGGAGAGAGGGCGTCAGCAGGTGCTTCAGGGTCCATAGGTCTCAGCCCACCAGTGGTTGAAAAGGCTGTAGGAGAGACGCCGTCTACAGGTGCTTCAGGGTCCATAGGCCTCAGCCCACCAGTGGCTGAAAAGGCTGTAGTAAAGAGGGCGTCTGCAGGTGCTTCGGGGTCCATAGGTATCAGCCCACCAGTGGCTGTAGGAGAGAGGGCGTCTGCAGGTGCTTCAGGGGCCATAGGTCTCAACCCACCAGTACTAAAGAAGGCTGTAGGAGAGAGGGCGTCTGCAGGTGCTTCAGGGTCCATAGGTCTCAGCCCACCAGTACTAAAGAAGGCTGTAGGAGAGAGGGCATCTACAGGTGCTTCAGGGTCCATAGGTCTCAACCCACCAGTACTAAAGAATGCTGTAGGAGAGAGGGCGTCTGCAGGTGCTTCGGGTCCATAGGTCTCAGCCCACCAGTGGTTGAAGAGGCTGTAGGAGAAAGGACGTCTCCTGGTGCTTCAGGGTCCATTGGCCTCAGCCCACCAGTACTAAAGAAGGCTGTAGGAGAGAGGGCATCTGCAGGTGCTTCAGGGTCCATTGGTCTCAGCCCACCAGTGGTTGAAGAGGCTGTAGGAGAGAGTGCGTCTGCAGGTGCTTCAGGGTCCATTGGTCTCAGCCCACCAGTGGTTGAAAAGGCTGTAGGAGAGAGGGTGTCTACAGGTGCTTCAGGGTCCATAGGTCTCAGCCCACCAGTACTAAAGAAGGCTGTAGGAGAGAGGGCATCTACAGGTGCTTCAGGGTCCATAGGTCTCAGCCCACCAGTGGTTGAAAAGGCTGTAGGAGAGAGGGCGTCTACAGGTGCTTCAGGGTCCATAGGTCTCAGCCCACCAGTACTAAAGAAGGCTGTCGGAGAGAGGGCGTCTACAGGTGTTTCAGGGTCCATAGGTCTCAGCCCACCAGTACTAAAGAAGGCTGTCAGAGAGAGGGCGTCTACAGGTGCTTCAGGGTCCATCGGTCTCAGCCCACCAGTACTAAAGAAGGCTGTAGGAGAGAGGGCGTCTACAGGTGCTTCAGGGTCCATAGGTCTCAGCCCACCAGTACTAAAGAAGGCTGTCGGAGAGAGGGCGTCTACAGGTGCTTCAGGGTCCATCGGTCTCAGCCCACCAGTACTAAAGAAGGCTGTAGGAGAGAGGGCGTCTGCAGGTGCTTCAGGGTCCATAGGCCTCAGCCCATCAGTGGTTGAAGAGGCTGTAGGAGAGACGGCGTCTACAGGTGCTTCAGGGTCCATCGGTCTCAGCCCACCAGTACTAAAGAAGGCTGTAGGAGAGAGGGCGTCAGCAGGTGCTTCAGGGTCCATAGGTCTCAGCCCACCAGTGGTTGAAAAGGCTGTAGGAGAGAGGGTGTCTACAGGTGCTTCAGGGTCCATAGGTCTCAGCCCACCAGTGGTTGAAAAGGCTGTAGGAGAGACGGCGTCTACAGGTGCTTCAGGGTCCATAGGCCTCAGCCCACCAGTGGCTGAAAAGGCTGTAGTAAAGAGGGCGTCTGCAGGTGCTTCAGGGTCCATAGGTATCAGCCCACCAGTGGCTGTAGGAGAGAGAGCGTCTGCAGGTGCTTCAGGGGCCATAGGTCTCAGCCCACCAGTGGTTGAAAAGGCTGTCGGAGAGAGGGCATCTACAGGTGCTTCAGGGGCCATAGGTCTCAGCCCACCAGTGGTTGAAAAGGCTGTTGGAGAGAGGGCGTCTGCAGGTGCTTCAGGGTCCATCCTGGTCGTGGTTCAATCGTGGGAGGAGCACTACAGCCCTTTGGAGGACTAGCTCCAGTGAGAGGAATGGATACACGGTGCCAGACCTTAGCATATATCAGCAGTGTTCGCTTTGACAAAGGCTTGATTGGACCATGGCATGGGCTGGTCTTCCCTCTGTACAGAAGCATGTACACCTGATAACCCGGCTGAAATGAGTGGCACGCCTTCGCCGGGCACTCAGGTAAGGCACTCACACCTGAGAATGGAATCTGTAAAGATATTGTATAAGCTTGCTGTAATACTTCTACACTACATTATTATTCAGTTGTGGGTTGAGCTTTGCTGGTGAGACAGGAGTGCTAGAATGGTGCCTCGTGGGTCGGCCCATAATGATTTCATAAGGGATCAGTTTTGATTTTGGGGAAGGGATCGCTATCAAGGATTATCGAGGTAGGGATAGTACTTTTGGCCACTTCACATGAATTTCTGGGCAGATCTTAGCTATTTTGTCCTTCAAATTTCCATTACTTCTTTCTACCTTACCTGCTGATTTGGGGTGATAGACACAGTGAAGGTGCTGATTTATTCTTAGAACATTGCCGGCTGCCTGTGCTACTGAGGACACAAAGGGGCATATGTTCAAAGAAGAGAGGGAGCACAGCATTTGCCTTCTTGGCTTAACGCGCGCCCCACCAGTTCTGAAACGCAGGGCTGCACCACATTTACAACAATACGGTGTGGCCCTTCGCTGGCGCTAAATTCAGCTACCTAGTACCAACACAGGTACCATTCCATCACAGTGCAAGGGGGCCTGTGTTGTGGGGAATGATTATTTATGTGCAAGAAGGTGTCCCTTCCTGCACATAAACAATCTTAAATGGCGATTTGTAACTTCTATGTGCGCTGCTTTGTATAGCAAACATATAAGTTGCAAATCGCCATTTTTAAAATGATTCTTTAAGTGCAGGAAGGTACACCTTTCTGCACATAAACAATCATGCGCAATGCAGCACACATAGAAACAGCAAAAACAAGGAAAAAATAAAGCATGTTAAGACCAGGTTTTCCCTGGTTTTAATTTTAGTGCTGCCCCATATTTATGTCACCACTGTAACTATGGGGCAACGTCAAAATCAGTGGGTGTTGTGGCGGAACGCCCACCGCATCACCCATTGCCCAAGGGTGCCTTATTTTCAAGGTAGCATTAAGTCATGTTAAGTGGCTTAACACTACCTTGTAAATAAGGTGAAGCCCGTATCGCCACAGTGACATTCTGGTGCCGATAGGGGATTGTAAATATGCCACAAAGTCTGTCCTCTGATCACTGCTGATGCAGCTCAGCAATGGAGAAAAGTGTTAGTGCCATTTTTAGCTTCACGAAGGAGCTAGGTTCCAAGAGAATCAATGAAATAAAAAAGGTGTATGCCACAAAATCTGTCACTGTAGCATCTTACAGAGCAGGAGTCTGGGGGATGGCGGCAATTGATTAGCTTCAAAGATTAGAGGACAGGATTTTCAAGAGACTGTTAGCCCTCCCAAGTAACAGTGCCAATCATATCTGCCACGCTGAGCTTGAGGCCCCGTACGTGTCAGATGTGGTGAGACTTGCACCGATTATGTTGTGGCACTCGGTCTGGAAGGGAGACACGGTCAGTGTTACTCAAATATTATTAAGGACTGCCTGGCCCTCGTCAATGTACATAAGTACGCCTGGTTGCAATACATGAAAACAGTGCTGGGTAGCCTCGGGTTGGGGGATCTAGTTGCTGACCCTCCCAGTTGTAGAACCATGTCTAAAGAAAGAATCAAACAAACATTTCTGGAGAAGCCGGTAAGCAACAGAGCAGAAGCCAGTCGCACTAAAAATTCAGTAAAGTTATACCTCACTTTCCCCCTTCCGACCCAGGTGGATGAGTCCTATTGGATATTCGTGACAAAAACCCAACAGCTTTTTATACTAAGTAGATTTAGCATTAATTATATCCTCTTAATGATGGGTTTTCCCAAGAATATTTATACATTAAACGATCTCCCTGCGATAAAAGGTCTGCTCAGTCTGATCTCCTCGTATTATTCTTTTGTGGGTTTTATATCTCACACAGGAAAAGGTTCATGCTCCCGCTTCTGCGAAAACTCAATTTTAAACAATGCCGTCCTGCGATTTATTTCATAAAACAATTATCCACTCCTTTTATCTGTTACCGCGCGGCATCGTTCTTATGGTCCTCCTGGCCTAGTAGGAGAGCTTTGACAGAATGGGACACGGGAGGTTAAAAGGGAGATGACGACCTTTAAGTCTGAGGGCATATTGTTCTGTATATTTTTTGGTGGTCGCCTTTTACCCTTTGTCTTAGCTTTGCGTATGGTATATACAATTTCTCTTCATATTTTATGAGGCTGGTTACATGATATGCATATCTATTTAGTTTTTTAAATATTTGCTTACAATATAGACTTGACAGATTGAACTAGTGAAGCACACACGGAATGATCACCACCAAGACTGAAGATAGACTGCACTTTATATTATTGTGATGACTAAAGTCCAAAGGCAAAATGCGCTCTATATACCATGGGTGGCCATGGGCGAAGGTAAAATGCGTTTTATAGAATGTATGATGTTACAACGCATACATTTACAACGCATGCCTTTACAATGCAGTTTTTACATCGCAACATCCATTACAACGCATGATTTTACATCGCATGCCATCACAACGCATTTTTAGAAACTATCTTTACAACGCATTCCATTACATCGTATTATACCTTCACAACGCATACCATTACATTCAATTTAAGGTAAGTGTTGGATAGTGTAGGGGTAAAAATTACTATTCCCACTCCAATGAGTGCAACTTTAGGGTAAGTGTTGGATAGTGTAGGGGTAAAAATTACTATTCCCACTCCAGTGAGTGCAACAGTAGGGTAAGTGTTGGATAGTGTAAGGGTAAAAACTATGCTTTGTAATGGTATGCGTTGTAAAGGTATGCGTTGTAGTGACATGCGTTGTAGTGACATGCGATGTAATGGCTGCGTTGTAATGGCATGCGATGTAAAGGATGTTGCGTTGTAATGACTGCGTTGTAAAGGTAGTGCGATGTAATGACTGCGTTGTAAAGGTTGTTTCCCTATTTCATATTCCATGGGGTGACCATGGGCGAAGGCACAATGCGCTTTATATTCCATGGGGTGACTATGAGCGAAGGCAAAATGCACTTTATATTCCTTGGGGTGACTATGAGCGAAGGCAAAATGCACTTTATATTCCATGGGGTGACCATGGGCGAAGGTACAATGCACTTTAACTTCCATCGGGTGACAATGGACGAAGGTACAATCCACTTTATATCCCATGGGGTGACCATGGGCGAAGGCACAATGCCCGTTATATTCCATTGGGTGACCATGAGCGAAGGTACAATTCACTTTAACTTCCATTGGGTGACCATGAGCGAAGGCACAATGCGATTTATATTCCATGGGGTGACCATGAACGAAGGCACAAAGCGCTTTATATTCCATGGGGTGACCATGAACGAAGGCACAAAGCGCTTTATATTCCATGGGCGAAGGTACAGAGCAATTTATCCTCTTGTGGTGATTGCTTTGCTTTTTATCTTTGGATTTTATTAACCATTTTTTAATGTGGCCGCTTGTGACATTTTATTATATATGTATTTTTATACTTATGTACTTTATATGCTGTGAAAACTTTGCAAAATAAAGATTTATTGATTGGTTGATTGTCAAAAATATTGTTTTTTGCATAAATACACAGTGTAAATGGTAACACCTAAATATTTTAATACATGTTTATAATATAATATATATTACATAAATTTAAGTAGCGTGTAACATTAAAAAAATATATACATGCACACATAAAATCATATGTGCATATGTCTATATATTCAATCACAAAAATATAGGAGACCGAGGGGCATATGGACAAGCCCCTATCGCCATCACAACGTCACTTCAAGTGAAGCCATGTCCACTCTCCTCCCATATTTTTCATTGGCTTGTGTCATTGTCTTTCGGAAATGCTGCCTTCGGATTCTTTAATAGGCTTGTTAGTTCCTCCTCAGTACAGACTTGTCTTCATTTGTAACCTCCCATGGCTACTGGCCCCTTCATTTCGGTTGTCACACGGGACCTGTTATTTAGTCTGTAAGCACTATTTACTTTATTGAGTATCACTTACTGCAGGCTGCACATGGCTGCTTCAGCTGAAACCCCTTGTGTTTTTTTAAGCAGCACGGCCGCCCCTGTAACACGGGTGCCTGCTTTCAATCACTTTAACCTGGCATTATCTTCTGTCTATTTCAGCCCACCACCAAGTAAAATGGATTTAGAAATGATTAGCGAATTAAGTCATGTGAATTCCAGGTAGCACATAATCCTGTGCTAATGGGCTGGAGCTGACAACAGCACATATGTGTTATATGCCATCTGTATTAAAGCCACCTGGCGGTTTGTTTTCAAAAGCCTGTTTTATAAACAACACCACCACCAACTCCACCAATACCACCACCACCAATACCACCACCATCAATACCACCACCTCCACCAATATCACCACCACCAATATGACCACCACCACCAATACCACCACCACCACCAATACCACCACCACAAATACCACCACCACCACCAATACCACCACCACCAATACCACCATCACCAATACCATCACCAACAATACCACCACCACCAATACAATCACAAACACCAATACCACCACCACCACCACCAATACCACCACCACCAACCCCAATACCACCACCAATACCAATACCACCACCACCATCAATACCACCACCACCAATACAATCACCAACACCAATATCACCACCACCACCACCAATACCACCACCACCATTACCAATACCACCACCACCAATACCACCACCAACAATACCACCACCAACAATACCACCACCAATACCACCACCAATACCATCACCACCAATACCACCACCACTGCTACCACCACCACCAAAACCACCACCACCAATACCACCACAAATACCACCACCAATTCCACCACCACCAATACCACCACCAATACCACCGCCACCACCAATACCACCACCAATACCACCACCACCATCACTACCACCACCAATACCACCGCCACCACCAATACCACCACCACCAATACCACCACCACCAATACCACCACCACCATCACTACCACCACCAATACCACCACCACCAATACCACCACCAATACCACCACCACTACCACCAATACCACTACCACCAATACCAACACCACCAATACCACCACCACCAATACCACCACCACCACCAATACAACCATTGGTGGTGGTGGTATTGGTGGTGGTGGTGGTATTGCTGGTGGTGGTGGTATTGCTGGTGGTATTGGTGGTGGTATTGTTGGTTGTGGTATTGGTGGTGGTATTGGTGGTGGTGGTTGTGGTGGTGGTGGTATTGGTGGTGGTGGTATTGGTGGTGGTGGTATTGGTGGTATTGGTATTTTTGGTGGTATTGGTATTGGTGGTATTGGTGGTGGTGGTATTGGTAGCAGTATTGGTGGTGGTGGTGGTATTGGTGGTGGTATTGGTGGTGGTGGTATTGGTGGAATTGGCGGTGGTGGTATTTGAGGTGGTGTTGTTAAAAAAACGGGCTTTTTTAAAAAGAAAATGTCAGGTGGCTTTAGTACAGATGACATGTAACACAGATGTGCAGTTGTCAGCTTTAGCCCATTAGCACAGGATTATGTGCTACCTGTAATTCATATGACTTAATTTGCTAATCATTTCTAAATCCATTTTACTTGGTGGGGGTTGAAACAGACACGAGATAATGCTGGGTTAAAGTAATTGAAAGCAGGCGCATGTGTTACGGGGGCAGCCTTGCTGCTTAAAAAAACACAAGCGGTTTCAGCTGAAGCAGCCATGTCCAGCCTGCAGTAAGAGAAACTCAATAAAGAAAATAGTGCTTACAGAGTAAATAACAGGTCCCGTGTAACAACCGAAGTAAAGGGGCAAGTAGCCATGGGAGGATACAAATGATGACAAGGACATACTAAGGAGGTACTAACAAGCCTATTAACGAATCAGAAGGCAGCATTTCCGAAAGACAATGACACAAGCCAATGAAAAATATGAGAGGAGAGTGGGCGCAGCTTCTCTTCCACCCTCTACTACAGCAGTCTCGCAGAGTGAGCAGCGCATGGTATGCGTTGTAGTGACATGCGTTGTAGTGACATGCGTTGTAAATTTAGTTTCTAAAATGTGTTGTGATGGCATGCATTGTAAAATCATGCATTGTAATGGATGTTGAGATGTAAAAACTGCGTTGTAAAGGCATGCGTTGTAAATGTTTGCATTGTAACGTCATACATTCTGGTGGTGGCAGTATTGGCGGTAGTGGTATTGTATTGTGGTAGTGGTATTGGTGGTGGTGGTACTGGTATTGGTGGTGGTGGTATTGGTGGTGGCTGTATTGGTGGTGGTGGTATTGGTATTGGTGGTGGGGGTACTGGTATTGGTAGTATTGGTGGCGGTGGTATTGGTGGTTGGTTTGGTGGTGGTGGTATTGGTGGTGGTGGTATTAGTGGTGGTAGTGGTGGCGGTATTGGTGGAGGTGGTATTGGTGGTGCTGGTGGTATTGGTGGTGGTGATATTGGTGGTGGGGGTGGTATTGGTGGTGGTATTGGTGGTGGTATTGGTGGTGGTATTGGTGATGGTGTTGGTGGTGGTGTTGTTGGTATTGGTGGTGGTGGAGGTGGTGGTATTGATGGTGGTATTGGTGGTGGTGGTGGTATTGGTGGTGGTGGTATTGCTGGTGGTATTGGTGGTGGTATTGTGGGCGGTGGTATTGGTGGTGGCGGTATTGGTGGTGGTATTGGTGGTATTGGTAGTGGTGGTGGTATTGGTGGTGGTGGTATTGGTGGTCGTGGTGGTATTGGTATTGGTGGTGGTAGTGGTGGTGGTGGTATTGGTGGTGGTAGTATTGGTGGTGGTATTGGTGGTGGAATTTGTGGTGGTGGTGGGTTTGGTAGTGGTATTGGCGGTGGTGGTGGTATTGGTGGTGGTGGTGGTATAGGTGGTGGTGGTATTGGTGGAATTGGTGGTGGTGGTATTGGTGGTGGTGGTGGTGTTAATAAAACAGGCTTTTTTTAAAATAAAACGGCAGGTGGCTTTATACAGATGACATGTAACACAGATGTGCTGTTGTCAGCTTTAGCCCATTAGCACAGGATTATATGCTACCTGGAATTCACATGATTTAATTTGCTAATCATTTCTAAATCCATTTTACTTGGTGGGGGTTGAAACAGACAGAAGATAATGCCGGGTTAAAGTGATTGAAAGCAGGCGCCCGTGTTATGGGGGCGGCCGTGCTGCTTAAAAAAACACAATTGGTTTCAGCTGAAGCAGGCATGTCCGGCCTGCAGTAAGAGAAACTCAATAAAGTAAATAGTGCTTACAGAGTAAATAACGGGTCCCGTGTAACAACTGAAGTAAAAGGGCCAGTCGCCATGGGAGGGTACAAATGAAGACAAGGCCATACTAAGGAGGGACTAACAAGCCTAATAACGAATCTGAAGGCAGCATTTACGAAAGACAATGACACAAGCCAATGAAAAATATGGGAGGAGAGTGGGCGCGGCTTCTCTCCCATACTCTACTACAGCAGTCTCGCAGAGCTAGTAGCGCATGCGCACTTCCACCAGGCTCGACCTAAATAGGTATGCTGTTCCTAAAGGGGACCAAGGACAAAGGGGAATAGGTCAGAGAAAAGGAGCCACTACAAGGGGAGTAGTTCCTTTTTGGAAATGGGGCCCTCACACACCCTTGCGGGTTTATGCTTCATCATCGGGCTTGCTCCTCGTTGGGCCTGCGTTGCAATGCCTGACGGGCACCCTCAAGGGTTCTCTTTATCAGAGAAACCTTTTTCCAAACCTGTGATGTGAAGTGCAAGTTAAGGGCCCTCTGTGCAGATTGAGGAAACATAGGTGTCATGTACTGATTAGTGACTTAAAAAAGGCTAGGCAAGTCTAAAATCAAATTAGAATCCATGAGTTTGCCTGACTTATTAAAAACGTGATGTCACCAGTGAGGACAATGATCCCTAGTGACTTATAAGGTCAACATGTTTCATGCCGCCAATTAGTCAAGATGTGATCTAGGGCAATTCTTCAGGACCGTAAAATTTATAACTCATCTACACAGTGTTTGGGACCAAGAATTCAACAAGTGGTGTCCAAACACTAAATACCCTATAAGTGTATCTGCCGAATGTAAAATCACTGACCCAATAAGGGTGATGCCATCACCTCCTCGACAGAAACACTCAGAGAAACGCTATCATTTTTCACCAACGATCTACCCCTGCTCATGTGCCTCTGTTTCATAAAAGCATGCCGAGCGCCAGACCGTCCCCAACCTAAATCTAAATAGGAGCGACCTTTCCCATCGGGTTAATTCTAACCTAAGGTTCAGGGGGGTATCACCCATTGCAAACAGAATAACAATAGCGGAAGGTGCTCTTATTAACTGCCTCCTGGAACCTCTGAGAAATCATATGATCTGTAAATTTCTCCTTCACCACTTTTTTAATCAGATCAGGTGTGCTGAATAATTCTGACAAACCAATATCATCCAAAGAATTAAGTACATTTTTCAGCCATGGTGTAGAAAGTCCCCTGTATATTTTCAGACAATCAACAATAACAGTTCTGTTAAAGCTGGCCTCCCTCTTACTCCACACACTGTCCCAGAGCAGCAAGGGGGCCAGTTTAATATTTTCTAATATATACTCTAAGTTCAGTTCAGAATGTAAGAATACATTTGAACTTGAGGGCGGCAGGTTCAGCAACCTTCTATGAATTCTGTTTTCTACAACTTGAATTGGGGCAGCGTTATGAAATCCCCCAACTCTGTAGGTGGCAGTAGGAACACATTGCATTTTGTACAGTTTAAGGAAAGGGGAGATTGTAGACCTACCCTCCTACTTAGCTAAATTAAAAAGTGAACCCGCTGCCCTCCCAAGTTTCCAACATACACAGTTTGCTTTACCTGCCAGGAATTGCTAACATCAAGCAAGTGGCCTAAATAACAAAAGATTTGGACTGCACTTCGCCGCTTTGTACCAGTATTTAATACTGTCAGGGCTTTCTTGCCTGGGCCACATGCCATTATGTGTGATTTATCATAATTAGTTTTCATGTTGAGTGTACTCATAAAAAAATACAAATGACTCAACCAAACTACGGAGGGCACGACATGTTCAGGCCGTCAACCCCGCATCATTGGTGTATAACAAAGCAGGGACTGCTAACTTGGCAATTTTCAGTATGTCTTCAGTGAAATCTATTAAGGAATCACCCAGATCATTGATATAAAGGGTAAAAAGCAGGGGTGCCAACACACACCCCTGATGCACGCCGCTGGCTAAAGGGAAGGAATCAGAGTGTTCGCCTGCCTGTTTGTACTGAACTCTAGCACTCACGTTTTCATGGAGGCCATTCCAAAAATAACCAATGCAACATCCACCCCCAATTTGATTAATTTTAGCCATAATTTAGTTCTATTCACACAATCAAAGGCGGTGGAGTGGTCCAAAAAGGCCAGGTGCAGTGGGTAGCACCTGGCAACAGTACATTTTTTTATGGTCAGATGTAAGTTCAGGCACTGGTTCCCCATACCGAGCCCAGGACGAAAAACATACTGATGCACACATAAGATTTTATTCACTTTAGCCCATGACTGCAGGCAATTAAAAATGGCCCTCCCCACTATTTTTTACAGTACTGTGTATTGGGGCAGGGTGGGGGCGCTTTCTAGCGCCACTGAGACTGCTTGAAGGGCACATTTGGTGCCCTCCTTGCATACTTCAGTTGAAACCAGTTCAGGGATCCGTTGGCTCTTGCTCTGGCACAAAACTGGACAAAGGACATGGGAGTATCCTCCCCACTCTCCAGCCCCTCCTCGGGATGGACACCTGAATCATAGCAACCATTTTCTAAGAGTACTTAAGGGTAAGGGTGGGTCGGGAACTCCGCTCAGACAGCAGAGTTTGAGGAGTTTTGCCAACTTCGCACTCCGCTGGAAGTGCGAAGTTGACAAAAAACTCCGACTCCACCATGTGGTGGAGTTCCCCCCTGCTACCCACCCCTAAAGCCCTGCCTGAGTCCTCCTTACCTGGAACTCGGCGAGGCCTTGTCCGTGCCCTGGCTGCCTCCTCAGCACAGGAGGATTCTTCTTCGCCTCCAGTCCTGACTCTTGGGCTGTGAATGTGAAACCCCTTCCTGCAGGACTCGCAAGGACTGCGCATGCATGCGCATGCGTCTCCACTCTCCATGCACACGCATGCACAGTCCACCGAGTCCTGCAGGAAGGCGTTTCCATTTTACAGCCGCCAAGACTGGAAGAAGAATCCTGCACCGATGAGGCAGCCCGGAGTCAGGAAGGACTCAGAGTCAAGGAAACGCTGCCGGCAGAGGTAAATTGACGTCTAGCCTAGGGCAGAGTGTAGCAAGCTGAATTCCACTAAGTTTTTGGGCAACTCTGCGGAATTCCACGTAGTGCCACTCCGGCAACTCTGCCCACCCTTACTTAAGGGCTTACCTGTGGGTGGGTCCCCAGATTCTTTGCAGGACAAGATTCAGATCACATACCACTTCAACTTCGACAGTCTGGACACTCTGGACTTTTGTGGACTACGCTTTGGGAACCGAGACTGCTGCCCCTTGTCTCGTTGTCCTGCTGGTCTTTTGCAACGTCCGTGCCTGTGCTCCATACAGGTTCTTCACCAGGCCTGTGGACATCCAAGACACCTGAAGGAATCTCCCTTGGAGTGAAGGAGTGACCGGTCTGCTGATCCTGGGTTCCTATGGACTCCGAAAGGCTCAGCAACACAGGTGGTGGTTCTGTAACTCCCTCGAGGCCTGAACTGTCTTCATACCAAGTTTGAGGCCAGTATCCCTCGTCAGAACCGCTGGAACAGCACCGTTGTGCACCGCATCGTCTTGCGGTTGCCAAGGCTTGTTGGCTCTCTCCTCCAGAGATCTTCAGGCTCCAAGAAGCTCCAACCTCAAGTAACTCCTGCAGCCAAGATCTTCACCCTCACCACTTCCTCTGCACCGTGGGCCTTCTTCATTGGTGAGCTGCTTGAGGTCCTCTTGTGACTACTGTGCCTTCGGCCTGTAGGTCCTCTTGAGGGTCTTCTGTGGGTCCTCTTGAGGGTCTTCTGTGACTCCAGTGAGCTCTTCTGCTTGCTCAGGGCCTGCTCTGACTTACCTGGTCTTGGTGAGTCATTTGGACCTTGCTGGTCCCGACACTGCCCCTTTTTATCAACTACTTTGGTTGGCGCTGCCCAGGCTTGTTAGTGCCCTTGCTGGACACTGACCCCTTTGCTCTCGACATTTGACGTGGGACAGCTTGGGAACGGCTCCTGGTCTTCTACACCATCGCATGGTCCGCACAGCTGCAACTTCAAGGGCACCATCATCCACCCCTGCATCTCTGAAATCGGTGGGCATTCGTCTTCAGTGCCTCCTGGTCACTCCTGAGTGACATAGACTCTGTCCCCTCTGCTTGCAGGTGCCTCTCAACCTCAATCCACCTTTGAGTTCCACCGGTCTCCTTCATCTCCTTCTCCAGCGGCATCTTTCCTGAAGTCCTCCATTGTGGTCTACTGCGTTTTCTGACGTCACTTGACACCTATGCACCCGGCTTCCTTGGTGTAGGTATCCTGGTACCTGGGATATCCACGGGTCGGGTGACTCTCCAACCTTCCATCTTCCAAGGGATTTCTTCAGGGTCCACTGGGAAGGGTGCTTCTTCTTTAAAATTGCAAACGCGACTTACCTATTGACTAACATTGAGCACGGTGTCGTGTTACCACTCTGCACACGACCTCCGTGGGGTTCCTAGATACTCACGTAGGGTGGTTCCTTGGGTCCCCAGCTCTTCTACATCTTCTGGGTCCATTATTTGACTTGAGTTATGGTTCGCATTCCACTATTTTAGCATATGGTTTGTTCTCCCCCTGGATACCACTGTGTATTTGTGCTACTTAAGGGTTCCATTTCCTTGTGTATTGTGTGTATTGTGTTTGTATCTCCGGGTATTTTGTCATAATTACACTGTGTGATTGTTTTTACTTAACCTATACCATAAGATAAAGTACTGGTACAACAAGCTGCTTTACACTCCTTCTGGACTAAGCCTGAAGGCTGCTTTCCACAGCTGCCACTTAGTGAGCTTTCTAAGGTTGTCTAAGACCACTAAAATCACCATAAGGGTTGTCTGGATTAGTGCAAGGTGATACACTTACATGAGTGAGCACCATATACTAAGCCAGCCTCTCACATTGGTGCAGCGGTTGGTATTCAAGCCTACATTGTTTACAAGCTAATCTAGGTGTTGATTAATTGAAAAATCATCACAAGCATCAGGCACATATAATATTTAGATAGACTAAAGGCGTCGAAGGCCGAAGGCGCGCCAAAGGCAAGCCCGTCTGCACCCATCCACGACCAGCGCCAGGGACCCTGGGTCTCCGGCCACCCTCCGCTATGACAGAGCTGACCTCCTCGCAATCAACCACAGAAGGAACAACAACTGCCAGCTGT
Organism: Calotriton arnoldi; assembly: GCA_963921515.1. NCBI lineage: Eukaryota > Metazoa > Chordata > Amphibia > Caudata > Salamandridae > Calotriton > Calotriton arnoldi. The sequence goes on along the minus strand of CAWUFW010000323.1, from coordinate 1,072,725 downwards.
CCAAGCCGAACACCAACCACGGCCAGTTCTCCTGCCGCCACTGTGGCCGAACCTTTACCACCCTCCACACCGCCACGGCCGCTGACCCCATGCCGGATGCCAACACCACCGAAGCCCTGAAGTGCATCCTCCTCAACGTGCGCTCCCTGCACAGACATGCCATAGAAATCTGGGACCTCCTCGACACCAGGCCTGGACGTAGTTCACAGAGTTTGGTATTCAGAACTCCGCGAAGTTACAAAAAAATCTCTGCGAAGTTCCGCGAGTGGCGGAGTGCAGTGCGAACTGCAGTTTGTGCTGGTATTCCTGCCGCTCGGGTAGCTCGCGCTCGCGAACTTACCGTTCGCGATCGCAAACTTATCGTTCGCGATCGCAAGCGGGGAAAAAACTCCTCTGCACATCGCGAAGCGGAGTTTTCTGCACTCCGCGAGCTCCGCGGAGTGCGGAGTGCAGAAAACTCCACAAACTCCGCAAACGGAGCGAAGTTCACTGCCCAGGCCTACTTGACACCCTCTCGCCAGACTTCACCTTCCTCACAGAAACCTGGACCGATGCCTCCTTCGCCCCCGACATCGCTACCGCCATCCCCGACGGCTACAAGATCCAGATGAAGGACCACCCCAACCACCCAATAGGAGGACTCGCCTTCGCACACTAGAGCTCCCTCCGACTCTCCACCTCCACCACGAGCGACTCATCCGCCACCACCGAACACTTTCACTTCCAGATCCAGACTGGCCCTAGAACCACTCTTCGTGTCACCCTCGCCTACAGACCACCAGACCCCATGCTTCGTTCGCCATTACTATTGCTGACCTCATTGCCCCCCACGCCATCGCCTCCATGGACTACATACTCATCGGAGACCTGAACTTCCACCTGAACAACTTCAGTGACCCCAACTCCACCGCCCTCCTGGACAACCTCGCCAACATCGGACTGATGCAGCTCATCACCATCCCTACCCACAAGGCAAGGCACACCCTCGACCCCATCTTCGCAAGCCGGAACAACATTCACTTCAGCCACACCACGCAGCCTCTCTGGATGGACCACCACTGCGTACACTTCTCTTTCAACACTGCCACCACTCTCAAACACTCTCCTCACCCTCTGCAAAGTAACTGGAGCAAGGTCACAGAGGAGCACCTCAACTGCACCCTCAGCCGTGACCCCCGCCTCGACCGACACCAACTCTGCAGCCAAGGAACTACACCACTGGATCACTAACTGTGCAGACAAGCTCACACCCCTCCGGACCACCAGCAGTCAACGCCCCCTGAAGGCCACCTGGTTCACCACCGACCTCCAGGAAGCCAGACGCTCCTGCAGACGTCTTGAAAAATTAAGGAGAAACAGCAAAACCACGGAAGACATGACCACCTATACGAAGGCCATGACAGACTACCACCAACGCATAAGATCCAAAAAGAAGACCTTCATCTGGAACAAAATCCTCACCAACTCCAGCAACTCAAAGGAACTCTTCAGCATCATCCACCAATTCACCAAGCCCCACAGCGAAGCCTCAGACATCACCCCTCCCAAGACCTCTGCAACAAGCTCAACTCCTACTTCTACTGGAAAATCAAAGCCCTCTACGACAATTTCATCGAGCAGACCCCAGAAACCACCCTCCCCTCCAGCAATGACAGCAGGCCCACCATCACCACCTGGACCCCGGTCACCACCGAAGATACCACCACAACTATGAAGAGCACCCACTCAGGAGCCCCCACGATCCCTGCCCTCTGCACATCTTCCACAGAGCCACCACCGCCATAGTGCCTCAGATACAATGCACCATCAACGCCACCTTCGAATCTGGCACTTTCCCTGATGACTGGAAACGTGCAGAAGTCAAGCCCCTCCTCAAGAAACCATCTGCACTACTGACCCATCTCTCTATTTCCCTTCGCAGCCAAAGTCATGGAGAAAATCATCAACGCCCAGCTGACAAACTTCATCGAAGATAACTCCATCCTCGACCCCTCCCAATCCAGATTCTGCTGCAACCACCGCACCGAAACCACCCTCTTCGCCACCACAGATGACATCCACATGCTCCTCGACCAAGGCCACAATGCAGCCCTCATCCTACTCGACCTCTCTGCCGCTTTCGACACCGTCTCCCACCACACCCTCGCAGCCAGACTCCATGACGCCAGAATATAGGGAACCACCCTCGACTGGCTCCGCTCCTTCCTCGCCGTCAGAACCCAAAGGATCAGACTCCCGCCTTTCCTCTCCGAACCCACAGAGATCAACTGCGGAGTAACACAAGGGTCATCGCTCAGTCCCACGCTCTTAACTACCTACATGGCCTCCTCGCCACCATCGTCCGACAGCATGGACTAAGCGTTCTATCCTATGCCAACGACACCCAGCTCATACTCTCCCTCACGCAGGACCCCGAAACCAACAGACTCCGCTTCCAAGAAGGAATGAAAGACGTTGCAGCCTGGATGAGCAGCAGCTGTCTGAAACTCAACTTGGAGAAAACAGAAGACCTAGTCCTCGGACCCTCCCCCACTGTGTGGGACAACTCATGGTGGCCCCAGCCCCTTGGACCATGCCCGGAACCTCAGCATCATACTCGACTCCTCCCTCACCATAACCCGACAGATCAACGCTGTCACCTCCACCTGCTTTAACACCCTCCGCAAGACCTTCAAGTGGATCCTTCTGAAGCCAGAAAGACGGTCACCCACGCACTCATAACAAGCAGACTGGACTACGGAAACGCCCTCTATGCCGGAATCAACAAATCCCTGCTACGCGAACTCCAGACCATCCAGAACACTGCGGCCAGAATTGTCCTTGACATCCCATGGCAAGAGCACATCACCCAACACCTGCAAGTCCTCCACTGGCTCCCCGTCGAGAAGAGAGTAACCTTCAAGCTACTCACCCACGCCTACAAATCCCTCCACAACATCGGACCCAAATACCTCAACAAAAGAGTCTCCTTCTACGTACCCAAAGGAACCTCAGCTCTGCCCGCCTCGCCCTGGCAGAAACTCCACGCATCTGCAGAACCAGAACAGGTAGAAGAGCCTTCTCCTACATCGCCGCCAGATCCAGGAACGAGCTCCCAGTCAACATCAGACACTCCCCTACTCTGCACACCTTCAGGAGGACCCTTAAGACCTGGATCTTTGGCTGAACCGGAGCTGCCCCCCTCCCAGTGCCTTGAGACCCTCACGGGTGAGTAGCACGCTTTAAACCCAATGATTGATTCATTGATTGGTTCTAATGAACTTATAGATTGGTTGATAAGCGTCTAGCACAACCCTTCCTCTAATCTTAGAAAGTTTAGTTTCCACTAGGTTAGGTAGGTGCAACACCACACTACACCTAGACATGTCTTTAGTAAAGGACCCCAATGGGGCCCAGTTTTTTTATACAGTTGTCTTACGTTCCAGGAACTAAGGGCCCTGTGTACTTCTAGGAAGTTAAAGACAGGTAGTAATCAAACCACTAAGCATCTCTTAGAGCTTCTTATCCTAGATGATTTCCAGAACCCTGACAGGTCAGGGGATCAGGACAAAGTGGGTGGGGATGCTCAAGAAGAAGGTACAGGAGGGGTAACCCCCAGTGCCCCTAACTCTGAGCATGACCAAGAAGAGTCTGAGGACTCCACCTTGGTGAACTCTGATCCAGAGAATAGTGCAGATGGCACAGAGGGTGTCCCTAGAAGTAGGTCCCCCTTTATTCCTCCTGGGAAGGTGCAAAGCAGACAGAGGAGATCTAGGTCTCCCTCTGCTGAGTCCAAAGCCTCAGGACATTCCATAGGCAGCTCAATGTCTAGCCAGAGAGAGCACTCCTTGGAGAGGGAATATCAACTGATCAAACTTGAGAGAGTTAGACTCAAGCTCAGGCAAGATCAGTTGGCCCTTGACAAGGAGGCCCTGGAAGTCCATAAAGCAAGGAAAAATCCGGGATTAGATTCCCATGGTAGCAGCCCAAGTGTACCTAGAATCAGGGAACCATTGTTTGACACTAGGAACCTGAGCGGGATAGTCCCTCCTTGCCAGGAGGGGGATGACATTAAGAAATGATTGTCTGCCTTAGAGAGGTCCTGTAATGTTCAGAAGGTCCCTCAAGGTCATTGGACAGCTATCCTGTGACTCTCCTTTGCTAACAAAGGTAGAGATAAGCTTCTCACTGTTAGAGAAGAGGATGCTGACAATTATTCAATTCTGAAGAGTGCTTAAATTGATGGGTTTGACTTAACCACTGAGCAATACAGGATTAAGTTCAGAGACACCCAGAAGGCACACACCCAGGACTGCGTAGATTTCATTGATAGTGCTATTAAGGAACTGGAAGGCTGGCTTCATGGAAGCAAGGTACAGGACTATGAAGGGTTGTACAATTTGATAATGAGGGAGCACATTCTTAATAACTGTTAGAACCAACTTTTACACCAGTACCTGGTGGACTCTTATTTGACCTGTCCCCTAGAATTGGGAAAGAATGTAGACAAATGGGTCCACACCAGGGTTAAGCAGAAGAACCATGGTGGAGGAGGTGACCAGAAGAAGCAAGATTTTTCTAAAACCAGGAGAAGGGTGGGGAAAAGGGCAAAGACAAGGTCCCCAAAAACCTGCATCTGGGGGTGAGTCCCAAAACTCCAAGAAAGGCAAAAGAAACCTTTGTGGTATTTACGTAAAGTATAGACCCATTGGACAAGAGATGCTGATTGTCCAAAGTCCAAGGAACCTACTACCTCTGCCCCTAAGGTAACTGTGCCCCCTAGCACCAGTACAAGTGGTAGCACAGCAACTAAGGGATTAGTTGGGTTAACCTTGGGTTCTGAGGTGGGTTCTGGCCTAGTCAGAACTCCAGCTCAGGTTGTTCTAGTCTGCGATTGCGGCATTGATCCTGCCACCTTATTGGTAAGTCTGAGTAACTTGAGCAAGTAGAGGCAACAGCTTTTGATCAATGGAAAGGAAGCAATAGCTTTCAGGGACACAGGGGCCAGTGTCACCATGGTGACAGAGAAACTTGTGTCCCCTGAACAAATCATACTTGGACAGATGTACCAAGTAACCAACGCTAGCAATGTCAGGACTGATCATTCCTTGGCAGTTGTGAATCTCAGCTGGGGAGGGGTAACTGGACCTAAGACAGTTGTGGTATCTCCAGTCCTACCTGTAGATTGTCTGATGGGCAATGATTAAAAACTGCAGTCTGGTCTGAAGAAGAGTTCAGGACTCATGCGGAAATGATGCACATTTCTGCCAGTGTCCTTGCTGTAACCAGGGCTCAGGCCAAACAGCTCAGCATTGAGGAGCACTGGATCCTGGAAAAATGGACCATGTTGTTCCTAAGAGAAGGGGCAGGGGGTAAGAATTATCCTCCTCCCAAACTCCCAGTGAGGATCAGTCTTCTGAGAGAGAATATCTCAGTCCCTGTGAAGGAACTGTCCCAGAGGAACTTGGACCTGACCAAACAGAGTTCTTGGGGGCAGGGATGCCCTTCCAGAGCAGACTTGAGTTTGGAGCAGCAGTCCTGCCCTTCTCCTAAACCCCTCAGACAGCAAGCTATTGCTGAGGAAGCAGGGACTGTCAGTGGGTCCTATAGGATCTATTGGGAAGGTGGGCTTCTGTATTCTAAAGGTAGAGACACAAAGCTTGGTGCCACCAGGAGGTTGGTAATGCCTCAGACGTTCAGGGATTTCTTCTCTTCCTGGCACATGACATTCCCCTTGCAGGACACTTTGGGCAAATAAGACTTGGGACAGGATTGTCCCTCATTTTCACTAGCCCCATATGTCATAAGACACCAAGGAGTTTTGTCGCTCCTGTATCACTTGCCAAGCCAGTGGTTAAGTCAGGTGGCACTAAAAGACCCCCTTAATTCCAATTCCAGTGGTTGGGGTTCCCTTTGAGAGGGTAGGGATTGACATTGTTGGTCCCTTGAACCCTCCAACTGCATCTGGACACAGGTATATCCTCGTGGTGGTAGACCATGCCACTGGGTATCCAGAAGCAATTCCCTTTAGGACCACTACTGCTCCTGTAGTGGCCAGGGCTTTCCTGGGAATATTTTCCAGAGTGGGCTTCCCCAAGAAGATCTTGGCAGACAGAGGTACCAACTTCATGTCTAGTTACATAACTGCTAAGTGGATAGAGTGTGGAGTAAACTATATGTTTACCACACCCTACCATCCACAGGGCAATGGGCTTGTTGAAAGGTTGAACAAGATCCTTAAGGGTATGATCATGGGACTCCCAGAAAAGCTCAGGGAAAATTGAGAAGTATTACTACCCTGGCTTCTCTTTGTCTACAGAGAGGTTCCTCAGAAGGGGTTGACTACAGCCCATTTGCACTTCTGTTTGGACATCCAGTTAGGGGTCCATTGTGTCTAGTTTAGGAGGGATGTGAGCAAAGTCTCAAACCTCCTGAACAGGACATTGTGGACTATGTCCTTGACCTGCGTTCACTTATGGCTGAGTACATGAAGAAGGCAAGTAAATACCTTGAGGCCAGACAAGAGCGTCAGAAAGCCTGGCATGACCAAAAGGCTGTCCAGAGTGTTTACCAGCCTGGCCAGAAAGTGTGGGTGTTGGAGCCTGTGGCCCCAGCAGCTCTCCAAGACAAATGGAGTGGCCCCCACACCATCCTTGAAAAAAGAGGTGAGATCACCTACTTTGTGGGCCTAGGCACTCCAAGAAGTCCCAACCTTTCGTGGACAGGGCTGATATGAGCTTGCTCATAGCGACTGATAAGGGACAGGAGGAAGAGAGTGACCCTCTCCCTAATCTCGTTCCGCAAAACCCTTTTGATGGGTCAGTTGATAGAGTAGCCTTGGCAGGCAGCCTCACTGAGCAGCAGCAAGCAGATTGCAGGAAGGTCCTCAATCAGTACAAGCACATGTTCTCTCTGACACCCAGTCAAACCACCTGGTGTACTCGTGAAGGCGACACAGGTGACAGTCTGCCAGTAAAGAACAAAATTTACAGGCATCCTGGCCGTGTCAGAGACTGCATCGGGTCAGAGGTCCAAAAGATGCTGGAACTGAGGGTCATTGAGCCTTCAGATAGTCATTGTGCCAATACCTCACACCAAGGGTGGAAAAAGAGAGATGAGATTTTCTGTGCACTACAGAGGCCTCAATGCAGTCACTAGGACTGATGCCCATCCTATTCTAAGGGCATATGAGCTCATAGATACTTTGGCCTCAGCCAAGTTTCTGAGTACATTTGACCTGACTGCTGGCTACTGATAGAAATCAGACTCGCTGAGGATGCCAAGCCACAAACAGCACTTTCAATCCCAAGTGAGCATCATCAATGTATTTGAATGCTCTTTGGTCTGAAATTTCAGAGGTTGGTGAACAAAATTCTGGAAGCCTATAGTGCAGCATATCTAGATGATATTGCTGTCTTTAGCTATACCTGGAGGATCACCTGGTCTACCTCAAGGATGTTCTGGCGGCCCTGCAAAAGGCAGGCCTGACTATCAAGGCCACCGAGTGCCAGAAAGGGCAAATGAAAGTTATATACTTGGGTCACCTGGTAGGGAAGGCCAAGTTCATCCATGGACTGAGTTGCTCCCAATACTCAGACTCAGGTCAGAGCTTTCTTGTGCCTGACTGGGTACTACTGAAAGTTTGTTAAGCGATATGGGTCAGTAGTGACTCCCTTAATGATCTCACCTGCAAAGGAATGGCAAAGAAATTTCAGTGGACAGTTAGCTGTCAAAAGGCATTTAATGGCCTGAAGCAGGCCATGTGCACTGCTCCCATTCTGTAAAGTCCTGACTATTCAAAAACCTTCATTGTCCAGACAGATGCATCTGAGATAGGGGTAGGAGCTGTTTTGTCACAACTAAATGCAGAGGGCCAGGACCAATCAGTAGCTTTCATAAGCAGAAGGTTGACCCCCAGCGAGAAACGTTGGTCAGCTATAAAGAGGGAGGCCTTTGCTGCGGTCTGGGCCTTGAAGAAGTTGAGCCCATACCTGTTTGGTACTCACTGCATTGTTCAGACAGACCATAAGCTCCTCCTGTGGCTTATGAAAGGCGAACAAATGAAGGGTGAAAATTGCAAACTTTTGAGGTGTTCCATTTCCCTACAGGGGATGGACTATTCAGTGGAACATAGGCCTTGGATTAACCATGTCAACGCAGATGGACTCTCCAGATATTTCCACTTAGAAAATGAAGACTCGATTGGGCATGATTAGTCTCATCTCCTTACGTTTGGGGGAGTTGTTTAGGAAAGTAGGATCTGCGGTCATGGTCATCCCCACTAGTCTGACTGGGATCCTGCTAATCAGGACCCCTGTGTCTGAGCTTCTTCCCTAAATTGGACATGGTGAGTACTTAGGTATACTCCATATTGGTTACTGGGGTACCCTGTAAGCCCCTAGTATATGGTGATAAGGTACCCAGGACATAGGTACCCCAGGTGTCTCCCATGGGCTGAAGCATATATTATGCCACCCATGAGAAACAACTCAAATTGTGACTCCAGGCCTGCCATTTCAGCCCGTGTAAGCTGGTGCTAGCACCACTTACGACAGATATAGTTCTCCCTATATTTGATGTCACTACACATGAAACCTATAAGTAAATCTAAGGCAGGCCTTTCCATCCTGAAGGTAGGGTGCTGGTTCCTAAGTGTGATGGTGCCCCTGCATGAGCAGGTACCCCTACAACCTTCGTAGTGCATTCTCTCAGGTTGTAAGTGCATCAGCCATTATGACATATAAAGTGGCCATGCGTCATTACGCAATGACCATCTCTAAATTGGCTGTAACGAACCCTGTCATGTTTGCTATCAAACATGTTGGAATCATACTCCCACACCATAAATGGTGTGGGAGGTTTGATTCCATGCACTGTAAAGCTCCTCCGGGAGGCCCTCAGTGCTCTCTGTACCAGTCTTCCAGAACCGGACAAGAAGCAAGGGCTGCTGCCGACCAGAGACACGTTTCTGCCATTCTGCTGCTGAGCCAAGCTCGAGCAGGGGAAGGTAAACAATAGACATCCTGTCACAGGGAGGCGTGACAACCTCCCAGGCAGGGTTTAGTGTATTGGGGCAGGGTGGGGACGCTCCCCAGCACCACTGAGGCTGCTTGAAGGGCACATTTGGTGGCCTCCTTGCACACTCCAGTTGAAAACAGTTCAGGGTTCCGTTGGCTCCTGCTCTGGTGCGAAACTGGACAAAGGACATGGGAGTATCCTCCCCACTGTCCAGCCCCTCCTCTGGGAGGGACGCCCAAATCATCCCAATCCTTTTCTAAGGGCACTTAAGGGCTTACCTGTGAGTGGGTCCCTAGATTCATCGTGGGACAAGATTCAGATCACATACCACTTCAACTTTGACCGTCTGGACACTCTGGACTTCTCTGGACTTCGCTTTGGGAACCGAGACTGTACCAGGGAAGATTTCTGCTGCTCCTGGTCTTGTCATCCTGCTTGTCTTTTGCAACATCTGTGCCCGTGCTCCATACAGGTTCTTCACCAGGCCTTTGAAGATCCAAGACACCTGAAGGAATCTCCATTGGAGTGAAGGAGTCACTCTCCTGCATCTGCAGGCACCGCAATACAGCGGACTGGTCTGCTGATCCTGGGCTCCAATGGACTCTGAAAGGCTCATCAACACAGGTGGTGATTCTGCAACTCAGTCTAGCCTGCACTGTCTTCATGCCAAATTTGAGGCCAGTATCTCTCATCAGAACCGCTGGAACAGCACCCCTGTGCACCTGTTATGTTATGATATGTTATGCTAATTGCCACTTATATAGCGCAAGATCACCAATGGTCTCTGAGCGCTTGTGAGGGAACATAAACCAAAGCCAGGCTGACCCATCCCAATGTCTGGTCGATCAGGGCTTAGCTTGTCCAAAAGCCTGTGTGAACAAGAAGGTCTTTAGTTTCTTCCTAAAGGGAAGTAAAGTAGCTTCCCTACGCAGACTCTCCGGCAGCTTGTTCCAAAGCTGGGGAATCACAACTGAAAAAGCTCGGCCCCCCATGGTGACTTTGTCAAACTGTGGGCAGGACAACAGGCTTGCCTCAGACAAGTGGAGGCATCGTCCTGGCACATAGCTCTTAAAGCGGTCCTTGATGTAGTCAGGTGCTGTTCCATGCAGGGCTTTGTGTGCAATACAAAGACCCTTAAACCTAGCCCTCTGCTTGATTGGGAGCCAATGTAGTTGTTGCAGCAATGGTGTGGCATGTGATCTTCTAGGGAGTTTGAAAATCAGTCTTGCTGCATCGTTCATGACCACTTGAAGCTTCCCTGATAGTTTATCAGGTAGCCCAATATATAGTGCATTGCCGTTATCCAGTTGAGAAACAATTAGTGCCGACACTACGGAGCGCATGATGGAGAATGACAGGAGGGGTATAAGTTTCCAGAGTTGCCTCATAAGGCCCACACAATTCCCTACCACAGCGGTCACCTGGTTATTCAGCATTAGCTTGGTGTCCAACTTAATACCTAAGCTCTTCACAACTGGCACCGGTATTGGAGTGGTACCTAGCACTTGTGGCCCAAAAGAATTGGACCAGGGATTATCCCCTGTGGTAATAGCCAGTACCTCCGTCTTATCAGGATTTACTTTAAGTGAGTTGGTAGTCATCCAATTCATAGTAAACCTGAGAATGTTCTGTACGTCAGACTGTGCCTGTGTGGATTGTATATCCGCAAGATTAGTTGTGTATTGTCAGCGTAGTTGAACACTTGACTTTCCAATTGTGATAGTGCTTCCACGAGTGGTTGAAGATAGATGTTAAAAAGCAGGGGGGACAGTGCAGAGCCCTGCGAAACCCCACACAGCAAAGCGCCATTCCTAGACACATATTCCCCCAGCTGGACCTTTTGTGACTGATCCTTCAGGAAGGAGGCAATCCACTGATACACGGTGCTCGTGATTCCCAGCCCCTGTATACAGGTCAGCAGCTGAGCATGGTTCACCGTATAGAATGCGGCTCATCAACTTGCCATTGCCAAGGCTTGTTGACTCTCTCCTCCAGAGATTTTTGGGCTCCAAGAAGGTCTAACCTCAGGCAACTCCTGCAGCCAAGATCTTTGCCCTCACCACTTCTTCTGCACCGTGGGCCTTCTTCATTGGTGAGCTGCTCGAGGTCCTCTTGCGACTCGGGTGGCTTAAGCCCATGGATCCTCTTGAGGGTCTTTTTGGCTCCAGGTGGCTCCCCTGCTTGCTCGGGCCTGCTCTTACTTACCTGCTCGTGATGTCACTTGGACCTTGCTGGTCCCAACACTGCCCCTTTTTAGTCGACTACATTGGTTGGTGCTGCCCAGGCTTGTTAGTGGCCCTGCCGTACACTGACCCCTGGGCTCTAGACATTCGACGTGGGACAGCTCTGGAATGGCTCCTTTCTTCTACAGCATTGTCTGGTCCGCACAGCTGCAACTTCAAAGTCACCGTCAACCTCCCCTGCATCTCCGACATCGGTGGGCATTCGTCTTCAGTGCCTCCTGGTCACTCGTGAGTGGCATTGACTCTGTTCCCTCTGCTTGCAGGTACCTCTCATCCTGAATCCACCTTTGGGTTCCATCAGACTCCTTCGTCTTCTTCTCCAGTGGCCTCTTTCCTGAACATTGATTGTAGTCTACGACGGTTTCCGGCGTCACTTGACACCTATGCACCCAGCTTCCCTGGTGTAGGTATCCTAGTTCCTTGGGTATCTACGGGTGGGGTGACTCTCCAACCTTCCATCTTCCACGGGGTTTCTTCAGGGTCCACTGGGAAGGGTCCTTCTTCTTTAAAATTGCAACTGCAACTTACCTATTGACTAACATTGAGCACGCGGTCGTGTTTTCACTCTGCACACGACCTCTGTGGAGCTACTAGATACTCACCTGGTATCTAGGGTCCCTGGCTCTTCTACGTCTTCTGGGTCCATTCTTGACTTGAGTCGTGGTTCACTTTCCATTAATTTAGTATATGGTTTGGTGTCCCTCTGGAGATCACTGTGTATTTGTGCTACTTACTGATTCTATTTCCTAAGTATTGTGTGTATTGTGTTTCTATCTCCGAGTAGGAGATAATACAACGTGTTAGTTAGTGTTTGTAATAAATACATATTTTTATAACTACACTGATTTATTCTTTTTCACTTAACCTATACCATAAGATTAAGTACTGGTAAAACAAGCTGCTTTACACTCTTTCTGGACTAAGCCTGAAGGCTGCTCTCCACTGTTACCACTTAGAAAGCTTTCTAAGGTTGCCTAAGACTACTAAAATCACCATAAATGTTGTCTGAATTAGTGCAAGTTGCTACACTTGCATAACTGAGCACCGTATTCTAGGCCAACCTCTCACAGTTTGCCCCCACATTTTGCCTGATGTCTGATGTGATTTTGAATTGTATGTGCACTGATTCCCAGTGCCAGATCTCCTTCCTAAAAACTGTACCATGATTGGCACCACTACAGATACCCCTATAAGTCACTAGTAAGTGGTAGACCTAGTATCTAAGGCATGGGTACTGAAGAGGGTCCTCTGGTGTTGCTGCACTGGCTGTGTCACCCCAGGGACCCCTCACCAAGGCTGCACTCTGTCATTGCAGGCTGCATGTCTTGGTGCAGAGTAAAACCAAGGAGTCAACATAGCACACAACCCTGTGTTTCATGGCATACATACACTGCATAGGATAGAGGTAAGACACTACTACTGCAGGCCTTTATCCCTAAGGCAGGGTGCATTTAATCCTATGTGTGGGCACATGAGCAGATATGCCCCTACAATGTCCAGTCCATTCCGGGATGTTGTAACTGAACAGGGAAGCCATAAAAAGTACATTGACTGTTTGCTTGTCATCACGAGTTTCATAGCTCCATGATGGCTTCATTGATTTATACGGTCTTTGGTACCACACATCTTGTCTTAATAAATCCTCGCTGATGCCAGGGGTGGATTTATTAATAAAATCACACAGGAGACCCCTTTAGAGGGTCCCCTGAATACCTACCAAGCACTGGTTTTGTTCCTGGCTTGTTTTTGACAGCCTGCCACTATCAGACATGTTTTTGACCTCATAGGGTGAGAGCCAACACTCAAAGCACAGAGACAAAACCTGCTCTGGGTGGAGGTGCTTCACACCTCCTCCAGGAAAGGATGGCCTTCCTGAGCGGGAAGCTTCAAAGGCAACACTGCCTTTGAAATCCAAACCAGTAACCTCCAGATATTGGGGGAGGCCAAACACCCTTTCCTGCTGCACGTTGGGTGGGAGAAAAGGTGGGAAAATTAGTTAGATCAGAAGGAGGGTCCCCCCCCCCTTAGCCTGTACTGCGTTTAGAGTGGGGCAGACAAGGTGAATCCCTCTCCTGAAATTCTACCATCTTGAGATGGTGGGAACACCTCCTGTTAGTGAAAGGGTAGTGCCTCTTCCCACAGGAAGTGGTCACTAGAGGGTGTAGATACACCAAAGTTAACTAGCCCATTGGCTTCTTCACTTGCAACATCCCTATAATTCAGTATTTCAGTTGCACCCCAAGCCCTGAACATCAGATTTGACGGACAAGAGAAGGCCAAGACAAAGAAGGCCTGCTGCCCGAGAACTGAACCATGCTGCAGAAGAGAAAATGTGCAACACCATGCCTGCTGCTCCAAGGACTCGACAATCGTTGCTGCTCTGTCGTCCTGAAACTTGAAAGGACTCCAAGAACCCCGGAGCACCTCGAGCCTTCAAAAAATCACCAAGAAGCACTCTTGAGGTGAAGGTATCACTCCCCTGCACACCGCAGGTACCGGTCCAGTGAAGTCCAGTTTGTCGTCGTGCTGCTCCTTGACGACGAAGCGAGAAAAGGTACACCAGCTCCAGAGGGTCAGATCTCACTCCCCACCAAGGCAGCAGGACCTACTGGAGCCACAGCGTACTAATACCCGGGGTACCGGACCCCCAATTGCAAATACAGAGAAGAAGAGTCCAGTCTGGAATCCTGAAGCACTAGAAGCAAGCACCCATCGAGGGACGTCGGAACACCTGAAAACCACTTCCTGAGTGGCCCAACTGTCCATAGATCATCTCTCCAATTTGCCTGCTCCTGACCGTGAGGACTCAAGAAGCATGACGCCTGGCTGACCTTTTCACTCTGCACCTGACCCCACCATCCCCAGCACAGACCAACCAGCCCTGCTCCTGTGGTTCCCACGCCCTTGCAAAAATGTAAAAATGTAAATCCGTATTTGTAAAGCTCGAACTACTCACCCTTACGGGTCTCAAGGCGCTGGGGGGCCGTCGTGGAAATAAAGTGAGCTATTGCCCAGAATCACAAGGTGCTGAGCTGCCGCCGGAGCCGGGGATTGAACCGTGAGCCCTGTGCTCCGAAGTCAGCTGCCCTGGCCGCTGCACCACACCTCCTCCCTCCAATGAGACCCACCAGACTTGCCTTTAAATACCTCTGTGCAGTGTTTTTTTCAAGATGCTCCCTTTGTCTTTGCGCACAAGCTTTCAAGACCTCAGCACCTCTGCTCCTGGCTGATCCGGAACACTCCTGAACTTCTCTTGCTGGAACTTTGGACCATGTCCCGACATTGACCTGAACGAGAAGGTGAACTTCCTGAAAGCTTAGCCTGAATTTCTATTCATCTTTCTGCTTTTTCGCCATTGCTTCCTATGGTGTGTAATTGCACATAGAAGTTGTAAATTTAGCAAACTCTGCAAAATTGCATCTCCGAACGTTTTTAACCTAGAGCTGTGTTTACAGTCTTAAAAATTAAATAAGCAATAATGTTATTTTTAAATGTTGTTCTCAGTTTTATTCTTGAGTGAGTGTCTCATTTATTGCCTCTCTGAGTACAACAAATGCTTAACACTACCCTCTAATAAGCCTAACTGCTCGCTCACACTACCACATAAGGAGAGTTAGTATTATATACTTTTAGCTTTATCTACCTTTTGGGGATCTCTCTCACTCTCTACATAGTGTACTTCATTTTATTACACTCTGCAGATAGGCTGTTTCCTATAAGTATGGAACGCTTTGGACATTGGAGGGGTAACATGTACTATTCCCACTCCAGTCTGTGTAACAGTAGGAAAGCGTTGCATTCCGGAGGGGTAAAATAAACTATTCCCACTCCAGTGGGGAAAACATTGGACATTGGAGGGGTAACATTTTCTATCCACCATTCAGTCTGTGCTTCAGTAGGGAAAGCGTTGGACACCGAAGAGGTACAATTTACTATTACCTCTCCAGTCTATGCAACAGTAGAAAAAGTATTTCAATTAAAAAACCAAACATATTTTAATAACTAAGGGGGTCATTACGATGGCGGGCGGAAGCACAACCGCCGTGCTGGCGGATGCAAAAACCACCAGTTACCGCCGGCACGCAGCAGTCCACACGCCCGCCCAATTACGATGCGAAAAGTAGGCCAAACACCGCCGGCAAGCCAGCAACACCGTCCGCCATCAAAGTGCGTCCGTACACGTAGCGGCGCAGCACAATTGACACACACCGTCCGACGAAATCACGTCCCGCCCGGCGTATAAATTACGATGCCGCAAACAAACGGCTCCCACGGCTAAGAGACACCGTACGACAAACCGAAGCGGTAACACGGACGCCGAGCACGGACAACGAAGAAGCGGCTCCCCGAGCATGAATCCAGCACTGCAGGCCCTCCCCATGCTCTTGCTGATGCACCACCAAGGACGCAACGTACCGCGGAGACGCAGGTAGGCACACACACAACAAGTGCATGCAAACAGCGCACACAGTGCAAGGGCGGAAAAAGCGGACAACCCCCACCCCCGCGTGTACACTACACATCCACCATTGCATCCACATATGACACACAGGCCAAATCGTAACATCGCGTAACACATGTGTACACACCACCTGGGACTAGGAACCAACGACCCCGTCACGGCCCCAAAGCGGCGATGACGCCGCCACACATGCGCACAACGCAGAGGCCAACCGCAGCGCCATGCATGCGTCGCACACAGACACAGGGACACAACCAAGCAGCACACACATCAGCCCCACCCCGAACGCACATGACACGTGACAGGCCTGCCACAGACATGTCCCCAACGCCCAATTCACGGACAACACCCAACGCCACACAACCGACGCACACATGTCAGTGAAGTCACGCAACAGCAGGACACACCCCAGTGTAACAAACATGGAGTAGCACACAGCGGCGGCAACACCAACTAGGAGAAGCAGGGCACCTTCGGGAAGAGGAACGCCAGTACCACACTGAAACACCCATACCACCCTGCACATATGAACAAGACATATAAAACGGAACACCAAAGAGCCCGGGGACCGACAACAGGTGGCCCAAGAATAACATTCACACACAAGGCCCAACGCAGAGCGGAAAGGCAGCCTGCCGCCCACACAAGGGAGAGCAGACAGCACTGAATGACCTTCCATTCCAACTCCGAAACCACAGCCCTACGAAAGAAGCCGGTGAATACAGCCATTGTCCAAGAAAAGACCAACACAGGCATGCCGAGGAGACCGACCACAGGGCAGATAGCGCATATCACAGAAGCACACAACGGACGGGGAAGAAAAAGAAAACACTCCCCCATGTCGGCCACATGCAAGTTAATTGGAAGGAGTCACACATCACTGACCTTGAACTGTCTGAGAAGCATGTGGGATGAGGGCCCGTGTCCTCCGCACAAGCCAACAGAACACAAGTCCTGTCTCCCTACGACTACACAGAGCTCACAGCAACCTCGGAGCGTGCACATTGCAGACTGCACACACAGCCGGAGCACGCCACCACAACGCACCGCTGCGAAATGGCAACCGCAACACACCTACCCAACTACGCCGGACAGCTCAAGCTGTACAAAACCAACCTGATACATATATCGGGATGCGATCTCCTGTCCCTGCTGAACGTAAGTTACCGACTGACTTACCGCATCACATTGTTCAGCTGCGTCATGCCCGTCTTCTACTGTCGGAGGTGTCCCTACCAGCATCCCGTGGAGATATGCCTCTCCAACCCGGCATGTCTAAAGGCGGACCTGCTACCACTACTCCTCCCTCTGGACGCACACGACAGGGCCTGCTCTGCCTATGGGGGCATGGCGTATGTGGCCAACATCGCACCCGCACTGAAATGGGACCACTGTGCCTCCACACCACGGGTCATCGAGAACAGCTACATCGAATGTCACCCAGCATGCCCCATCATGGTCCTCCAAGGGACAACTTACGAACAACACCTTGACAGCCACCATCCGCTACATTGGCTGGCAAACATGTACACCACCAATGACATGGAAGCCCTGCTGGACGGCATCGCATACCTGACAACCTGTAAATTCGTCGGACCACAACGCAGGTTCCCCGATTGACCTATGATGTCCAACCCCGCACCCATGCTTAGCTTCCGCACGGACTGGCCAGTCACCACCACAACAGCCATACCAAACGACCGGCAACTGTTACCACACCATCAACGACATCGCCATGACATCGGATATGACCGGGACATGCACACTGTTCCCCATCACATCCAGGAACACCGCATGCATCGTGGGAGGCAGTGGCATGGGGTCTGTGTATCGCACCCACATGGACGGAACTGCACGAACAACCAGGACACGACATGGATCCAGCGCCCATGGACACACACACCGCTCAGTGGACATGAATAGGTCGCCTGGAGTCTGTGGGTGCTGCACCCCTCCCACCCCCGCCCCGGGAATCCCATACCAGGACCTTTGCATGGACGACAAGTGCATACAACAACAACATGACCCCAGTGACTGTGACATGTCCAGTAACCACCACATTGCAACAACAAGTGGCACGCCGCTGCATGCACGCAAGCACATGCCCTGATGTCATCTCACATGCACGCGTGCATGAGGAACAACCGCAGCAAACCTGTCACATGGAACTGAGATGGACTGTGCCCATGATGCCAAGCGGTCTGGTAGGCTACATGTATACCGTCTGTGTCAAAGTCCGCAGCTATACGTAAATGTACATTAGCACAGCCTTGGCCAAGCAGATGTAACTCTGAAGCCCACATCCCACATGCAACAGCCAATCACATGTAACCCCACACCCTATCCCATTTGCAATCATGCTCAGTATATCCTCAACATGTATTCCGCTGCCAGTAGTGTCCACTATACTGCATCACAGAGGACAGAAGACTCAATATAATGTTTGAAACCAAAACTGTCTCCGCTGACTCATTTCACAAGTACGAATGAGAGAGGATGAGAGTATGTGAAGTACACGGCAGTCGTGACATGACCATGTAGTCCACTGGTATTGGATGTCAACGCAAATGAGTAGCACAACTGTGGAAGACACACATGTGTCGTGTGAAGTCGTATGGACGCAGTGCTCAGGTGGGTGGGTGTGACGGGTAGATGCGCACATGCCAAGTTGGAGCACGCCGTGTTGGGAGGGGTCATGAACAGTACACCACCGCTTCCCTGGGCATTGTGAGAGGACACCTGTCGGGGGAGTGAACACGTGTGTGCACAGCAGCCGGGCACACGTACAAAGCGGTACCAGGCGCACCTCAGCCCACCCTCTGTGGACAAGCTGGATCCTGTTGTGCGCCCGCCATGCCCCTTGACAAGGCACACACAGCCCCAGTCGACCAGGTGTAACCCCAACATAGTCAATCCGCACAGGCGATACAGGGCACGGGATGGCAGTGGAGCATGGTGTGTGAGAGGTCTCCTCGCGCTCCTCCTGGTCATATCACGCAGGCAATAGAACCTCAACGTCTAGCATGGCACAAGTCAAATGGAAGTGTAGGGGGACGCACCACAGCACGAGCAGCACTGACGTCACGGGAGGTGGCTCGCACCATCCCATCCATTGCCCATTATACCAACCACGCCACATGCCATTGCGACTAAGTGCAAGCGCGTGCGCCACCACCCCGAGCCCTCCCCAGAGAGGCCAAAGAGTGAATGTGTGGGCCATCAGTCACAGACGGACGCGGCCTGGCCGCAAGGGCAGCCACAGCCACTGGGTGTCGCAGGTGGCGGATCCGGAAGGCGAAGACTGTGATGCATAGTCCATGCAGGCCGGGTCTCCATTTGGGGCACCACGCAGGTGGACGGCGTCCCGCAACACATTATACCCTGAGACAGCCCACTCGTGCAACTGGACCCACACATACACTCCTTGCCCTCTCTGGTGCGAGCTTGGGGCTGCCTGTGCAAGCGCTAGCCTCGCAGGTGCACATGCATATTGGGGGAGCGAGGGGAGGACATGAGGGCTGGGGCGAAGATGACTGTATCACTGTCAGTGAGTACAAGGGATGACCCAGATGTGGAAAGGAAGAGACGTGTCCCGTGTGTACTGCAACTAGTCGCCAATCCAACTACCCCCCATGTCCGGAATGTAAGCCCGCACCTAGGCCCGCCCATCCGCCACATCGAATATACCACCAGCACGACAACCTTCCCATTCGAAACACTGACTGGGGGTGGCGACCAGTGAACAATCATGTGTAGCCTACCCACGCGTACATGTGGGCCCTCCATGATCCATGTCACCTGCGGCAAAGTCATGACATGCGCAATGAGGGAAGTGAGGAGAACTGTCCGCCCCACGCACAGAAGGTGCATCAGCTCCACAGACCCAGCAGCGAGTCCAGCAGGGGTCACATGTGCAGGGGCAGCTGTGCCTGGTGTGAAGGCACATGCATATAGACAGCACATCGACCAATGTGTAGTCTGCCCACATCTACAGTCCATCATCATGCGGACATAGGAATTGAACACAGGGCAACACATCTTAGTGGGTGCACCCACCGTGACCAACAATGCGCAATCATCGACGTACCCGCCCTGTGCATGGCCCCCCACCCAACGGAGGCACATCCAGTGCCACCATCCCACACACACAAGCCTTCCACGGAACATGCTGTGTCCAATGGTCAGTACAGAGTCAGCGCCCATCTGGTGGATCCTGAACAGGAGACACATGCACACACATGCCAGCTCCCACTATGTACGTCTGCCACCTGGCACGTGCAATGTAACCTCTCACCTGTGATGTGTGACTGCAAGCACACAGCCGTCTTGGCATGGGGCTGTCAATGTGGCACCTGTCAATGTTTCGGGAGGTGTGATCCGTACAGTGCTGTACATAGGGTGCAGTGCTGACACCTACTACTGTCTCATATCCCCTCGTGCCACAGGTCCCACTTGTTTTGGCCGCTCAGCCTGTGCCCACATCGTCGTCGTCGTGTGCCATACTCATCCAGCCTCGGAAGCAGTTCCATGCTCAGCAGACATTCATGTTGCCGTGGCGTTGCCGCTTGACGAATATGCAGTCAGTCCCCATCAGCACGCCCCGCAAGTCATTGGGGCCTAGATCCCCATGTGCATGCACATGGCAGTGGTTTGTATCACTAGCCATTGCCATTGTTGGGAGAACTGTGTAAGTGTATTGTGGCCGTGCCGTCCCAGCTTGACAGCTGGGCTGTGGCTCATGTGCTTGCTCAGTCATGTCAGTGATGTGTATGCGAAATTGCTATGTGTTGTGTTGCTTTGACATGTGTCCACTGCCATTTTCCCTAGGCGGAGACCGAACATTGACCGCCCATACCAATTGCTGGCGGACATGGACGATACAGAGGTCATTAGGAAGTTTTGGCTGGACAGGCCAACCCTGCATCGACTGTGTGCCATGTTGGAACCCCATCTCCGTCCCCGCAGGGTGTATCCGACAGCTGTCACCCCCACGGCTAAGGTGATGGCCGCCATGCATTTCTTCGCCACTGGGTCATTCCAGCACACAGTGGGCAGTGGAGGAGGGATGTCCCAGCCCATGTTCAGCAAGGTGCTGAGGGATGTACTGGCAGCCATGATGCTGTACCGAAACAGGTACATCCGCTTCCCCAGGGCTCGTGAATTGGCGGCAGTGAAGGGTGCATTCTATGCCCTTGGCAGAATCCCACACGTCGTTGGAGCCATTGACTGCACACATGTTGGCCTTGTTCCACCACAGGCCACTGAGCACCTATACCGCAACAGGAAGCACACGCACTCCCTGAATGTGCAAGTGGTGTGCCTTGCGGACATGGTGATCACCCACGTGTGTGCAAAGTTCCCAGGCTCGGCCCATGACGCACACATAATGAGCAACAGCATCTTGACACGACTGATGTCCAATCTGCAACAGGATCGTGGCTGTATTGTCGGTGAGTATGTGGAGTGGTGTAGCGTGCTGGTTGTGCGATGCTGTCCCCTGTCCAGTTGGAATAGCAACGGTTCTCTGTGTCCCTCACACCCAGGTGACTCTGCGTACCCGAATGGGGCATGGCTGCTCAGTCCATTGAGGAATCCTCGCACCCCAGCAGACGATCGCTACAATGAGGCACATGGGAGGACCAGACGTGTGGTCGAGCGTACCTTTGACCTCCTCAAGTCCAGGTTCAGGTGCCTGGACCGCACCGGGGGTGCGCTGGCGTACTCCCCACAGAAGGTGTGCCAGATAGTGGTGGCGTGCTGCATGCTGCACAATCTGGCCATTCGGAAGCAGATCCCCCTCATCGTGGATGACGGAGATCAACCAGGGCCCCAGCCCGCAGACCAGGACAGCTCGAGTGAGGAGGACAGCGGAGAGGAGGAAGCTGGTAATGTGCGGCAGCAGCTCATCGCCCGCTAATTCACTTGACGGTGAGTGTCCATGTACGACGGCTGATGTGGCTGTATCTGTGCAGGTGTGTGTGTGCTGTGTCAGGGTGGCCGTTTGTTCACTGCGTGCTGTGTGTCAACGCTCCATGGCCAGGGTAGTATGCCACTGTTGGT
This sequence comes from Calotriton arnoldi, assembly GCA_963921515.1. Taxonomy (NCBI): domain Eukaryota; kingdom Metazoa; phylum Chordata; class Amphibia; order Caudata; family Salamandridae; genus Calotriton; species Calotriton arnoldi. The sequence goes on along the minus strand of CAWUFW010000323.1, from coordinate 1,050,963 downwards.
GGCTGTGGCATTGTGCCCTATTGCTCTGTGCGATGTGTGTACATTGCTTGTAGTTGTTGACATGTACTGTGTGATGGGTGTGTGACACACTCATTGAATGTGCTCCTGTTCTGTCTCCCACCCCTAGGTCCCTACAGGCCCTCCGGTTCCATTGCCATGCCACGCATCAGGTGCCTTTCCGCCCAAGGTGGCCGTTGTATTCCGTACAAATAAAACACAGGGCACAAACAGCATTTTGTGTAAGAGGTGCATTTATTTCAAACTGTGACATGTGATTGTGTGTAAGGTGATGACAAAAGTGGTGCGTGCAGTGACAATGAGCTGTCGGTCATGGCTGCGTGATGCTCAGGGTGTACCCACTGGTTCTATGTCCATGGTCCAACAGACACATGCCATCCAGATGGCTGTGTGGAGTGGGATCGTAGTCCAAGTCAATGCAGTGGGTGGTCAAGGAAGGCTGGCTGGCTGCCTCACTTGCGTCTGGAGCGTGCGAAGTCCTCCCGTGAGATCTGTTTCCACTTCGGACGGCCCCTTCCACGTTTGCGAGGGGGTGCCTGCTTGCGACCTGCTGGTGGTTGAGGTGTGCTCACTGGCTGTGGACGCAGGGGAACTGGACACAGCTGCACGACCCTGCGCCCCGGCAGGTGGTGGCGGTGGTGGAGCTGCTGTCCCTGGCTGTGACCTCACCACCAGCTGGCCCATGAGGTCCACGAGTTGGCCCATACGGGCGTCCATGGACCTCAGCACCCCCAGCACCTCCCGCGTGTCTGAAGCAGACCTGGCCCATTGTCCTTGGGCCCCTTCATAGGCCCCAAGGACTCTGGCCATTTGAGGCAGGGCATGGCTCCCAGGGGAGACTTGCGTTTCCCTGACCCTGCTCCTCCTACCGGTACTGCTGCCAACGGCCTGCCCACTAGCCACATTGCTCACCACGGTCCTCGCTGTGGCTCCCAGGGTGGATCCAGTCGGCCGGGCCACCACCTGCGCTGGGGCTGGTGCCAGCGAAGACGTGGTGCTGGTGGCGGCGGTGGTGGTCGGTGCGGCGATGGTGGCGGTTGCGGCAGTGGTAGTGGCCGCAATGACCGTGGGTGTGGCCGCAATGACCGTGGGTGTGGCCGCAATGTCCGTGGGTGTGGCCGCAACGACAGTGGCAGCAGGGGGCTGGGAATGTTCAGCAGCCCTGGATGATGGGTTGGTGGGTAGGAGGGGTCCTGGGGAGCGGCTGGGCCCTGCCACACCAGATGGGCCTGCTTGGTGGTCCGTGTCCGAAGAGGAGGACAGATCCTCCACATCCGTGTGTCCTCGTTGGGGGCTTGTAGGCTGGCTGTGCTGGCTGCTGTCTCCATCCCCAGCATCCAGCAGTTCGTCACCTGTGGAGAGAATGAGATTTGTTATTGTGTTGCACCTGGCGAAGTATGTATTTGTCGTCTGACATTAACAGTTCGTGCAATCTCGTACATGGGTTTCCCGGAGGCGTGTGTGTGGCTGTACCATTTGTAGTTGTGTGTGCTTGGCAATGGGACTGTGTGCTGTGCACATGTGGCATGGGACGGATTGGCCATGCCGATGGGTGTGTTGCTGTGCCCCTACTTATTGTGACTCTGGTGTATGCGGGCTCCTGGCCCATCCTGGGTCTGGTTTGTACTTTGCTTTTGGTGTTCAAATGGGACGCTTAGGAACGCATATGGCAACATGGGGGCCATGCCCCAGATTCGCATTTGGGATGGAATATGCTTTTGGGGTTCAAATGGAACGCTTAGGAACGCATATGGCAACATGGGGGCCATGCCCCAGATTCGCATTTGGGAGGGAATATGCTTTTGGGGTACATGCTGTGAGCCATGGGTGCCGAACGTGACATGTGTTGTGGCAGCATGACAGTGCATGGTCTGAGGTGTGTGCATGCCTGACATGGCCTGCATATTTGCTGTCTGTTGTGATTACTGGACATGGCATTGGACGCATCGTTATGAGTGAGTGATGGTTGTGTGCCAGCCAACGTATTGCAGTTGTCCCATCTCCTTGGTGTGCGTGCTGCCCTGTGCCATGTGCATCACTGCAGTGCTCGGGGGGGTGTGGCCCATGTTGTGTGTTGTTGCTCACAGTGTGGCGTGCGCTTCATTGACTTCTGGCACATGGTTGGTCATGGGCATGTATCTTAGCGTGACTGCTGTATGTGTGGCAGCTGTGCGGATGACATGCCTTTCATGAGACTGGGGCTGACGGATGGGATGGATGGTATGTTGTATGTGCATGGTGTGTCTGTGTGTTTGATGGGTTCAGTGGTGTTCGTGTGCATTTATGTTGTTCCGCTCTGTTGCGTCTAGTGTTGTTTGTCTTACATAGGCGTAGTTGTGGGGTGTGTGGTTGACAGGCAGTAGGGGCTACATGGACAGGACTTCAATGGTGTTTCGGTTGTGTGTGATGGGTTGCACAGTAGCTGCCGTGTGGTACTATATTCAGTGTGGCTTGTGCATGCAGACGTGACTCCTTGGGTGTTGCTGTGTCTGTGATGGGTCATGTGAGGTGTGAGTCTGTGGTTCATGTCCGTGTGCACATTGTTCACTTGTTCGTGACGGTGGGCGGTGCTGCGTGTTCGTCTGCTACGTGACATGTCCCATGTGTTGGTCGTGTTACGGTCCTCATGCCTCCAGTAATCCAGCCCTGTCCAGTTTCCCACCTGCAGGTTGTTCGTGCGTGCACTGTACTGGATGCCACATGGTTCTAAGCGGGGGTGCTCCATGTTGCAGGTCTGTGGGGGTGGGGGGTGTTGTGGGTCGTGGTGGTGGCTGGACACCCACTGACACCGATTGTTGTGGACCGTGATGTCTACCTTTCGGCTGTCGGTGTGCACTGCGGTGGCTGACACGTGGCTGTGGGGTGTGGGGGATGCTCCTCCTTGCTGTGCTGTGGGACTAGGGGCCTGGTGTGTGTTGTACTTGGGCTGTCCACCCTCCCACCCACTGCATTTTGTGTTCCTGCCACTTACCTGTTACTTGTCGGTTAGTGCAGCTATGGCGGACACATGGGTGTGGTGGGTGCTCGTTGTGGCGCTTCTGGCATACTCGGGGACCTGTTGGTGGTTACGTGGCTGGCTGAGTGTACACATGTCCCCACGTATCTTACAGTTGTTCGGTTTGGGCTGTGTGTGGTGGTGTCTGTTGCATGTGTGTGTGATGTGTTGTGTATTGTGTGCTGGACATGGGGGTGTTTGTCCCTGGGAGCTGTGGCATGGTGGTAGTGCATGTGAGTACATAGCGGTGTGCTGGTATACATTAGTTTGTACTTACCAGCCTCCACTCCCCTGCTAATCCGGCGAGGATCTCCGGATGTATGATGACTCGCACCTTCTCCTCCCACGCTTTGAAGGTCTTAAAGAGCGCGGGATTCCCTCCGCCAGTGACGGCTGCCAGCTCTCTGTTCTTGCTCTCCTTCTTCTTGACCAGGCTCTTGACGTCATTCCACCGTTTGTTGATTTCAACTCTGTTCCTGGGCAGGGTCCCGACTGCATTGACCTGGTCTACGATCCGGTTCCACATTCTCTTTCTGGTGGCTAGTGGTGTGTGCTGGACCAGGTTCCCATAGATTTGTGGGTGCACCTTGATGATCTCGTCGACCATGACCGTCAGCTCAATGGGCGTGAACTTGGGCATTCTTTGTGGTGCCATGGTGTTTGTGGTGCTGGTGCGGTGTGTGTTGTGTAATGTGCAGGGGTTTGTGGTGCCGGTGTTTGGTGGTGGTGGTGGTGGTGGTGGTGGTTGTGATGTGTGCGTTTCTGTGGTGTGCTGCTGTCCTTGCTATGTTACTGTGTCCTCTCCTCTCCTCTCTAGTTTGCAATGTTGCAAGGGGTTGTGGTCTGTGGGAGTGCTGCTTTTGTACTTACCTATGTGGGTGTGTCCTCATGGTCTGTTGTTTTCAGGTGTGTTGTGTCTGGGGTTCTGGCCTTTGTAGTTTTTGTTTGTCCAGGGGGTGTTTTCGGGATGTGTACTGTGCTTGTGTATTTGTGCGTGCCTTGCTGTGTGGACTTGTTGGCCATGTTGTGTGCGATTGGTTTTGTCAGCGGATGGTTTCTGTGCAGGGACGTGGGCGCCATGGCTTCTGCCGTGTAGATTCTCATCGGCGTTGTTTGCGCTGGCGGGCGGTATATTTGTAGTTTTCCCGCGCTCATGGCGGTGCGATCGTAATCTCACGTGCGGTGTGTCGGCCGTGAGGGCGGGCGGTTTTGTGTTGTCGTGCGTGTTTCCGTCCGTGGCGGGCGGTTTGACTACGACTCGGACGATGGCGGGCGGTATCTTGTGTGATTTTTCCGCCGATGGCGGTTTTCGGTTTGTGTAATCGTAATGGCGTGGTCGGTGTTCAGACGGTGTGTGCGGGCGGATTTTTGCCGCTTCTATGCCTGGCGGATTTTTTTACGCCGTGTATCGTAATGGGCCCCTAAATTAATTAATTAAAAATATAAAACTATTAATATAAACATTTTATAAATAATATAAAAACAGTAAAAAACGAATAATTATTAAAAAAAATCATACTTAATTTAAAATTGTACACGTTTATGATTAATTGATCATTAAATTTGAATTCCACATTATAATCCCACAAACATAGTATTACACAATTAAAATATATTTAAAATAAAAAACAACACAATTAATATATTAAGTAATATATAAAATAATTATTAACACATAATTAAATATTTTCAATTATTAATAATTGAATAACTTCCCACCCTATTCAACAACAAAAAGTGCACCGAAAATTAAATTATTAGCTAATTATATTTATTAATTGTTTTAATGTTTATTTAAAAGATAATAATTACCTGAAATTGATTATTACTTAATTACCTTCCCACCCTATACCCAATCAAAATAAACAACTCATACCTTGAAAATAGCATTGAAAAATAATAATTACACAATCTACCTAATTATTTATCAATTTACAATGATTTAATAAATAATTAATTATTACTTCATTAACTTCCCAACCTCTACCTCTACAAACAAAACAACTTGCACCTAAAAGAATCACTTAATAAATAATGACACAATTAATTATCCATTAACTAAGTAATAATAAATAACTAGTTAACAATTGATTAATTATTACTTAATTAACTTCCCACCCTATACCTCTACAAATAAAACGACCTGCACCTAAAATATTACTTAAAAAAAAAAATAATTGCACTATTTAAATAATTAATTATCAATTAAATAATGAATATTAATTAACAATTAATTATTAATACATTTTACTTAATAAACTTCCCAACCCTGTACCTCGCAAACTCACAATTCTCTATAACACTATAGATTATTATTAACAATTAAATTATAAATGATAAATACCGTAAAACTAATAATTATATATTGAAATATTAACAACAATTATAACAACAATGTTAACATATACAATTAAAATACAAACCAAAACACATTAAAATAATTAAACAACAATATTTTTTACATAAATATTATTGCAAACGATAATAAAAATACAGATATTCTTGTAAACGATATTACTTACCTAAAATTCGATATTAATGTCCACAATATTTCTACATGGCAATATTCATGTGGTTCAATATTAAAAATGCGATATTTTTGTATTTCGAAATTAATGATTCAATATTATGTCCAAATACCAGCTAACAACCAGGTCGGCATCATATTATGCTCCCGAGCCAGACCGACCTCCATTACAGTAGGCCTCCTATTCACATCACAGTGGCAGATCCTGCTGAAGTGACAAGACCTGCTTGGCATGTCTGCTGGGGTATTTTACAGGACATTTGGGTCACACTTTAAAGAAGGGAAGCACAATGCCAAAATAATACTTGCGTATCCACTGCCGGGTTGCTGAAAGCTCAGCTTTGTCCATCCAGACATCTGTCTCTGAGTTGGTCGGGGGATCAAGGACTGTCTAAAACTGGAATTTAGTGTTAGACGTCGGAGGACATTAGAATTATCATAATTTACTCCCTACACATAACCCCAGATATCAGTGCACAAATTAACTGTGGCCGAAGACTTCGACCATCTTGAAAATGCCCAAAGTGGGTGGCCACAAGGGTCATAAGGCGGACCTGTTAAAATTACAGCGACAGAACAGGCTAGAAGAGGCCTTTTCCTTGAATTGCCCAGCTGACCAGTGGCAACTGGAACTGGACTCTGCTGTAGCCTCTGCCTGCCACCCTGTGAGTCTCTAAGCGCCTTCCCTAAGAAGGGTGGCTTTAGAAGTGTACTTCTGTGATGAATTGGGACTTAAAGGACTAGTTTCAGAAGGTAAACCTGGTTAGTGTATCGGACCTGACCTCCACCACTGTCAGCGTCCAAATGCACCTAGGTCCCGAGCTACTGTGACTATTGACTGTCATTATCATTTTTTCCTTAAAGACACTATTCTTACTTAAAAAAAGATTAAAAATCATCTCTGGTTTCCCTAAATGCTTTTTGTCTATATGGTGTCATTTGGTTTATTAAATGTTACTCTATTTTTTCTAATTCCGTTCAGAATTTTTATAGTTTTGCATTTCAACTTTATTACTGCTTTAGTTCAGCATAAATACTTTATCCATTGCTTTGAAGATAAAACCTGTCGGCTATGTGCCATAGCTGCCAGGGGGTTGTGATCAGGTCAATATGGTAACTTTAGTGGTTTACCCTGACCAGAATTTAAATTATTACCCGCAGCTAATAATCCAATTTCTTACAAATCCCAATAAATCCGAGCTCAGCTGGAGAGGCTCCTTCACCTTTTCTGGCAGTGCCCCAAGCTCACTTGATAATGGGATGATGTACTGAATGATTTTCATATTATTTTTTGGGTCCAAATAATAAACTTTCAAGTCTACATTTGACTAGACCTGTCTAACACACAATCCTATTCACTATATTCACTATATTCAATTGACCAAGCAGATGGCAATTGCCCTCTGTGTGGCACTGATGATGGGGGTGGGACTGTGGGGCAGTGACATGGCCCTGGAACATATAATGTTTTATTATAGTAGCTCTTAAGTATGGAATAAATCTCCATGAGCATTGGAAAAAGGGATTATTCCTTTGAAAAAAAGTGGACTGGGGTGTCCATGTCTTTTCTTGCAGATGAATTCAGGGAACTTAAGTACCTGAGAATATTACACCTAACTTCTGGCAGATCTACAAGAAAGTGCTGCAGCGCGACACAGCAAGCCCTTTGGCTGCGCCAGGCTGCGGCACTTTCAGAGCACAGGAATGCGACATATTTACAATGATGTGTCGCATTCCTGTGCTCTCCCCTGCGCTGGCGCACAAACAGCTGCCATGCGCCGGCGCAGGCACCCTTGCACCATGGTGCAAGGATGCCTGCGCCATGGGGAGATTGTGTTTGTGCAGGAAGGGGCACCTTCCTGCTCAAAAACAATCACTACAGGCATTTTCCTCTTTCAATGCGTGCTGTAGAATGCAGCACGCATTGAAAGAGGAAAAAAACGAGAAGAAATGAAAACATTTCTCCTCGTTGCGCCTCACTATGCCACCCCTAGGGTGGCGTAGCATACTAACGCATTTCCAAGTTTACGAATCCTCGTAAATCTGGAAATGTGTCTCGTTCCATGGGTTTTGCATGGGAACACCCACAGCAACACTCATGGAACGCCCCTTTCACGCAAAATGCTGCATGTAAAGGGGCCATTGAATGACCTAATGAAAGGAGAACCACACAAGGTATATATAAAATATATGTATTTATTACTAAACACTCTCTACTAACCTCTTTATGAGATTAGAGAACAAGGCACACAATATTACAGTACTAGAACGACAGTAAATAGCACAATACACAGTGGGCTCCAGGGGAGACCAAACCATATATTAAGAAAGTGGTATAACAACCACGACTTGACTAGACACAGTGCCTAGAGCACGTAGAATCACTGGGACCCCAAGGAACCACCCAAGGTAGTGACACAGGGGACCCACGGAGGACGAGTGCAGTGTGGGAACACAGACGCGAGCTCCGTACAACTCTATGGGAAAGTCGCGGTTGGAAATTTAGAGTTTAAGGACACTTCGGAGAGGACTTCAAGCAAACCCAGTTAAACTTAGAAGGTTCTAAGGCCAGCACCCTTGTGAGTACCGAGGTACCCGTGTTACCTAGCCCAGGGAAGCTGGGTGCATAGGGGTCAAGTGGTGTCGGAAACCCTCGTCGTTTTCAATGGCGTGATGCGAAGAAGTGCTGCTGTCGTGGAGAAGAAAAGTGTCCGGTGTGACCCAAGCCTGGATCAGAGATGAGAAGAACCTGAAAGCAGAGGGGACAAAGTCTGGGTCACTTCACGTGACCAGGAGCGGAGCAATCGAATGCCCACCGATGTTGGGTGCTTCAGGTGCGAAGAGGTGAAGCTTGACTCTGCATCCACGGGGACCAGGAGACATCGACAACAATCAGGATCTGCAGGCGAGCTGTCCCACAAAGGATGTCGAGTGCTGGGGGGTCAGTTTACGGATTGGAGACCAACCAGCCTTGGCAACTGCAACCCACGCGGTCAGAGTAATGATGCTTCCGTGAGGCCCAGCAAGGTCCTGGGGACTCTCCAAGCAATGGAGAGTCAGGGCACATCTGGAGTAATCAGGGAAGCCCACTGAAAGTTAAAGTTGCCTTCTCAGGGACCCACAGTTCAACGGACCAGGGATCGCGAAGGGACCTCGAGAGGAATCACACAATACCAGCCCACGGAACACTCGTGGAGTGCAGGCCAGTAATCTTTGGTGGAAACACTGCTCGGGGCTTGGACTACAAGTAGCCCAAAGCACAGCCTCAGGGATGGTCTAAAAGCATATGCTGCTGCAAATGTGCACGGTGTCCAGGGGTTCGGGTTGCACGGTCCCTACGAGGGCTGCGGGTCTCAGGTTTGCTGAGAGCACTAGTTGGCCTCGGGGAAGCTTGGGCACCCACCTCCTGTGTTGCAAAATCTTCGGAGTCCGTCGGGAGCTGCGCAGATGCAAACCGGTCAGATACATTGAGGTGCCTGCCTTGCAGGGGAGTAACTCCTTTACTCCAAGGGAGATTCTTCAGTCATCCAGCAAAGCGTAGATCGTCGAAGGTTACTTGGTTTCTGTAGCAGAGTTTAGTCAAGGAAATATCTAAAGTTCTGTAGTCAGGGTTCCTACTTTATACCCAAGGTAGGGGTGGGACAAACTCTGGGGACCCACCTATGGGAGGGTCGGGACAGAGGGATGGCTACACCCATGTCCTTTGTCAAGTTTCGTGCCAGAACAGGGGCTGATAGCCCCTGCAACCGGTTTGAGCTGGACTATGCACGAGGACACCAAATGTGCCCCCAGTGCAGACATCAAAGCACTCTGAGAGTGCACCCACCCAGCCCCAATACACTAAAGCCTGTCTGGGAGGTGATCACACCTCCCTGTGACAGGAAACCTATTGTCCAGCCTCCCCTGCTGGGGTTTCGTCCAGCAGCAGGAGGGCAGACTCGTGTCTGTAGCTGGCAGTATCCATTTTGTGATGCCAGGGTTCTGTGAAGCTGGTACCGGGTGTACCGGTGTTGTTATATTTCTCCCTCTAGGAGGGTGGAATCATACCTCCCACACCAGTTACTGGTGTGGAGGTATGATTCCAAGGTGTTTGACACCAAACACGACATAATTCCTTGCATCCATTTTAAAGTTAGCATTTACCGCTAGGTTATAATGCACTTAAGAGTATATGGTTGGCTGCATCACAGACAACCCCGGAATAGTGGTTCCGAAGGCTGCAGAGGGGCTCTGCTCATGCATGGGCACCCTCTCACATAAAACCCAGCACCCTGCCTTAAGGATTGATAAGGCCTGCCATAGGGGGACTGATAGGCTTATATGTGCAGTGATTAGAGTAGATATAGTGAACCTATATCTAAGTAAGGGGTGCATGCACCACCTTACACAGGCTGCAGTAGCAGACCCGTTGTGTCATTTTGAATGGCCTCTCAGGGGTGGCATAATACATGCTGCAGCCCCTGGGAGGCCTCTGGGGTACCTATGCCCTGGGTACATAGTATACCATATACTAGGGACTTATAAGGGTACCCCAGAATCCAATCTGGAGTGTACCTAAAGTGCATGAACAACCAATTTAGGGAGAAATCAGATAGACTGGGATCCTGATTAGCAGGATCCCAGTCAGACTAGTCAAAAATCAGCAAAACACCAGAAAAAAAGTGGGGGCAACCATGCAGTCAGATTCCACCTTCCTACATAATGCCCCCCAAACGAAAGGAGATAAGGCTAACCTTGCCCAGTTGAGACTTTATTAACTAAGTGGCCATATAAGGAAGATCCTGCACTAGCATGGATACCCCTTGTCTTATGGTTCACTAAGGAGTCCCTACCCCTAAGGTACTGGTTTTTCTCCAAAAGTTGGGGTCACTACCTGTAGTGTGTTTTGGCAAAGAAAAAGGCTGGTGGGGTGGCTGAGTAGAGAAGTGAGGCCCTAATAAAGCTGGCCTCAGCTTCCTCAGATCACTGGTCACCATGGAGGCCTTTCTTTCCATGACTGAGTTGTATCTGGCCCTAAGGGTCAACCTCTGGCTGCCTACAGCTGGGGGTTGGGTCCCTTTGGTTGCAACACTGGAGGGACATGGTAGGTTTGGAACCACTTGGTCCCAAGTTTGCCTTTGCCCAACAGAATCCATCTGGGGGAGGTCCCTATCCAATGGTAAGAGGGATCCCTCAGTGGGTTGAGGAATTTTCACCTGGCTAGGGCTACTAGACTGGGTGCCCCTAATCTGTGGATGAGGGGGTTCCTCTGGACAGTGGGCCGTAAGGGGACCACTGACCTCCCTGACCTCTGCAGCCCTAGGCTGATTGAGGTAGGGTAGAGAGGGGCAGGATACCTGCTCCAGACTGGGTACCACCTTGGAAGGGTCCCGTGCCATCAGGGGTGTTGCCAGGCTAGGTCTGAGCACCTCTGGGGCAGTTCCTTCACTAGGGGTAGGATCAGTTCCCTGAGGAAGCTGACCCTTACCTATAGTCTGGGGGGGGAGAAGACTTTTCTTCAACCCTTCTGCTCTCTTGTGGAGTAGAGTGGGCCTTTCTTTCAGGTTCCACTTCTCCAAAAGTTCCCTGGGATGGGGCTGGGGCCCTAACAGCCCCACCAACCTTCTCAGAGAGGCCCAACATTTTTAAATGGGCCTGGTATTCAACTTCAGCCCAGGCTGAAACCTCCAGATCATTGCCCAACAGGCAATCTACAGGCAAGTTTGGGTACACTGCCACTCTCTTTGGGCCAGTGACCCCTCCCCAGCTGAGATTGACTATGGCCATGGGATGATCTGTGCTGATACCATCAATGTTGGTCACCTGGTACTTGAACTCAGGTAAAAGCAGTTGAGGGGGGACTCGTTTCCCTGTCACCATGGTTACACTAGTCCCTGTGTCCCTGAGTGCCAAAGCTTTCTGACCATTGATCAATGGCTCCTGTCTGTACTTGCCCAAGGAATTAGGACTTACAGTAAAAGTGGCAAATCCCATGCCACCATCACAGACTAACGAGGCCTGGGAGGAGGACCTTGATAAGCTGGGGTCCACCTCAGTTCCCCACACCAACCCACCTAACTTTTTGGGGGCATTACTACCACCTGGGGGATTACTACTCGTAGTACCAGGAGGAGTGGTAGTATTGCTGGGAGGAATATTTTCCTTATTGCTGGCCTTAGGGCAACTGGGATCATTTTTCCAGTGGCCAGGCTTCTTACATATATGGCAATAAGGTTTCTTTTCAGGGGAGGAAGTAGTTTGGGACCCACCCCCAGAAGAGGACGTTTGGGGCCCTGTAGGGGATTTATCTTTTGATTTATCACCACCTTTCTCTTGGTTCTTGGAAGAATCTTTCTTCTGGTCACCACCCTGATTCTTTGGCTTTACCCTGGTTCTGACCCATTTGTCTGCCTTCTTTCCCAATTCTTGGGGAGAGGTCAGATCATAGTCCACCAAGAACTGGTGTAAAATCTGGTTTTGACAATTATTAAGGATCTGCTCCCTTATAATCAAATTGTACAATCCTAAAAAGTCATGCACCTTGCTGCCATGTATCCAACCTTCCAGAGCCTTAGTAGCACAATCTACAAAGTCAACCCAGTCCTGAGTCTGTGCCTTTTGGGTATCTCTGAACTTTAACCTGTATTGTTCAGTGGTTAGGCCAAACCCATCAATCAGAGCACTCTTCAGGACTTTGTAATTATCAGCATCCTCTTCTCTAACAGTGAGGAGCTTGTCTCTACCTTTGTCTGCAAAGGAGAGCCACAAGATTGCTTCCCACTGCTCCTGAGGGACCCGCTGTACCTTACAGGCCCTCTCCAGTGCAGTTATCCATTTGTGGATGTCATCCCCACTCTGGTAGGGAGGGACAATCTTGTTCAGGTTCCTATGGTCATGAGTATGATCTCTACCTCTAGGGACACTGTGGCTGCCACCATGGGGCTCTAGCCCCAACTTCTGAGAAGCTCTCTGAAGCTCCAGGGATTCCCTATCTAAGGCCAATTGCTCTCTCTTGATCCTGAGCTTAGCTCTCTCAAACTCAAGCAGTTGGCACTTCTTCTCATAAGAGGACTCCCTTTTATGAGAAGCAGAAGACCTATGAGAAACAGAGCTCCCTACAGATGTACCAGAATGATTAGATTCCAGAGAAGGAGATCTGGATCTTCTTGGTAAACTGTTAACCCTTCCAGGTGGGGTAAAGAGAGGCCCACTGGGGCCTCCTTCCTCACCTTCTGGAAGGATTGGCTGTTCCAGGTTAGAATCATTTTGATCCTCCTGGCCAGCGTCAGAGTCCAGGTCATTGAGGTTTTCACTCCCTGGCCTTTCCTCTTCTGCTGTCCCACCCCCTTTGCCTGCCTCATCAGACCCTGGGGTCTTTCTGAGGTCATCTAAAAGCAAAGTCACTATGAGCTTTTGTGTGTTTGGGTTTTTCCCTGTCTTCAGTTTCCTTGATGCACACATGTTTCTCAATTCTTGGAATGTGAGGTGGTCAGACTTAGCTGGCAAGGAGTCACTGACTTCAGGCCTTGAAGACATTCTAGTGTGGTGTGGTGTATGCACCTACCTACTCTAGTGGGAACTGAGACTCTCTTGAGTTGGAGAAAGGGTGTGCTAGACCCTTGACTTACCCAACTCTAAGTTCAGTAGAACCTACCTTATTCTAGACTTGATTTATATGTACCTAAGTACCTTTAGTGGTTTTCAGTTAGTCACTCACTGAGATTATCTGGTAAAACAATACCAAGCTTGAATCCCAACCGCTGCACACCAATGTGGGAGTTGGCCTGGTATATGCTGTCCACTAATTAAAGTGGGCACCTTGCACCAGTCCAAACGACCCTTATTGATGATTAGGTTAAAGACAACCTTTATAGAAAGCTATCCTAGTGGTAGCTGTAGAGAGCAGCCTTCAGGCTAAGTCTGAAGGAATGTAAAGCAGCTTGTTGTACCAGTATATAACCTCTTGAATGACCAAATGAAAGGAGAACCACACAAGGTATATATAAAATATATGTATTTATTACTAAACACTCTCTAATAACCTCTTTATGAGATTAAAGAACAAGGCACACAATATTACAGTACTAGAACAACAGTAAATAGCACAATACACAGTGGGCTCCAGGGGGAGACCAAACCATATATTAAGAAAGTGGTATAACAACCACGACTTGACTAGACACAGTGCCTAGAGCACGTAGAATCGCTGGGACCCCAAGGAACCACCCAAGGTAGTGACACAGGGGACCCACGGAGGACGGGTGCAGTGTGGGAACACAGACGCAAGCTCCGTACAACTCTATGGGAAAGTCGCTGTTGGAAATTTAGAGTTTAAGGACACTTCGGAGAGGACTTCAAGCAAACCCAGTTAAACTTAGAAGGTTCTAAGGCCAGCACCCTTATGAGTACCGAGGTACCCGTGTTACTTGCCCAGGGAAGCCGGGTGCATAGGGGTCAAGTGGTATCGGAAACCCTCGTCGTTTTCAATGGCGTGATGCGAAGAAGTGCTGCTGCCGCGGAGAAGAAAAGTGTCCGGTGTGACCCAAGCCTGGATCGGAGATGAAAAGAACCTGAAAGCATAGGGGACAAAGTCTGGGTCACTTCACGTGACCAGGAGCGGAGCAATCGAATGCCCACCCATGTCGGGTGCTTCAGGTGCGAAGAGGTGAAGCTTGACTCTGCAGCCACGGGGACCAGGAGATGTTGACAACAATCAGGATCCACAGGCAAGCTGTCCCACAAAGGATGTCGAGTGCTGGGGGGTCATTTTTCGGATTGGAGACCAACAGTCCTTGACAACTGCAACCCACGCTGTCAGAGTAATGATGCTTCCGTGAGGACCAGCAAGGTCCTGGGGACTCCCCAAGTGATGGAGAGTCAGGGCACATCTGGAGCAACCAGGGAAGCCCACTGAAAGTTAAAGTTGCCTTCTCAGGGACCCACAGGTCAATGGACCAGGGATTGCGAAGGGACCTCGAGAGGAATCACACAATACCAGCCCACGGAACACTCATGGAGTGTAGGCCAGTAATCTTCAGTGGAAACACTGCTCGGGGCTTGGACTACAAATAGCCCAAAGCACAGCCTCAGGGATCTCCTAAAAGCATAAGCTGCTGCAAATGTGCACGGTGTCCAGGGGTTCGGGTTGCACGGTCCCCACGAGGACTGCGGGTCTCAGGTTTGCTGAGAGCACTAGTCGGTCTTGGGGAAGCTTGAGCACCCACCTCCTGTGTTGCAAAATCTTCGGAGTCCATCGGGAGCTGCATAGATGCAAACTGGTGCGATGCGTTGAGGTGCCTGCCTTGCAGGGGAGTAACTCCTTTACTCCAAGGGAGATTCTTCAGTCGTCCAGCAAAGCGTAGATCATCGAAGGTTACTTGGTTTCTGTAGCAGAGTTTAGTCCAGATACTATCTAAAGTCCTGTAGTCAGGGTTCCTACTTTATACCCAAGGAAGGGGTGGGACAAACTCTGGGGACCCACCTATGGGAGGGTCAGGACAGAGGGGTGGCTACACCCATGTCCTTTGTCCAGTTTCGCGCCAGAGCAGGGGCTGATAGCCCCTGCAACCGGTTTGAACTGGACTATGCACGAGGACACCAAATGTGCCCCCAGTGTAGACATCAAAGCACTCTGAGAGTGCACCCACCCAGCCCCAATACACTAAAGCCTGTCTGGGACGTGGTTACACCTCCCTGTGACAGGAAACCTATTGTCCAGCCTCCCCTGCCGGGGTTTCGTCCAGCAGCAGGAGGGCATACTCGTGTCTGTGGCTGGCAGCATCCATTTTGTGATGCTAGGGTTCTGTGAAGCTGGTACCGGGTGTACCGGTGTTGGCATATTTCTCCCTCTAGGAGGGTGGAATCATACCTCCCACACCAGTTACTGGTGTGGAGGTATGATTCCAAGGTCTTTGACACCAAACACGACATAATTCCTTGCAGCCGTTTTAAAGTTAGCATTTACCGCGAGGTTATAATGCACTTAAGAGTATATGGTTGGCTGCATCACAGACAACCCCGGTTTAGTGGTTCCGAAGGCTGCAGAGGGGCTCTGCTCATGCATGGGCACCCTCTCACATAAAACCCAGCACCCTGCCTTCAGTATTGATAAGGCCTGCCATAGGGGTGACTGATAGGCTTATATGTGCAGTGATTAGAATAGATATAGTGAACCTATATCTAAGTAAGGGGTGCATGCACCACCTTACACAGGCTGCAGTAGCAGACCCATTGTGTCATTTTGAATGGCCTCTCAGGGGTGGCATAATACATGCTGCAGCCCCTGGGAGGCCTCTGGGGTACCTATGTGCTGGGTACATAGTATACCATACAAGGGACTTATAAGGGTACCCCAGAATCCAATCTGGAGTGTACCTAAAGTGCATGAACAACCAATTTAGGGAGAAAGCAGATAGACTGGGGTCCTGATAAGCAGGATCCCAGTCAGACTAGTAAAAAATCAGCAAAACACCAGAAAAAAAGTGGGGGCAACCATACAGTCAGATTCCACCTTCCTACAATGCCCCCCAGGAAAGATACCATTTGCATTAGGTGATTGGTATGCACCTGGAGGACATTCAGCACTGTTGTCTGCCCCACAGAGATCTGTCTCAGGATATCAATGGCCTCCACACTCAGGGCAGCACGTGAGACAGAGGCAGGGGGTGAGGTGCCTGGCACAAAGGAGATGCCTCCCTTTTTAGGGGTTGGCGTTGGACAGTGGGCTGCGGAGCAGCTGGGAGGGTGGAGATGGTAGGGGTGGTGGTGGACTCTGATGGAGTGGATGCAGTTCCTGGGTCATCCACCACCACATGGGAGTCCTCACTGGAGCTGGAACTTGTTGTCGAGCTGACAGCTGTAACTTCACTCGTGCCCTCAGTGAGGCTCCCCTCGCCCTCCATGTCACCGGTTCCCTCTGGCTAGCTGCTTCCCCAACATCTGTGGTGCTGTCGGCTTCGCTGGCTGGTTCTGATGCTGTGGACAAGAAGTAAAATGTAACACATGAGTCGTCCATATGTACTTGACACATGGGTTTCATCCAAACTCTTCCAAGATTACCCAACTACATCAATCGGAATCGTGGGGGAAATATTTGATACTGTTCCGTAAATACCACATGTTATCACGCGAGTAAACCTATGTACCCTCACACATGAAGATGTCAGTGACATTGTGTGCAGCAAATTCAAATTCAGCATCCACAATGTCTTCAACATCACTATGTACTAGCTGATGTATTGTCTTTCGCAACTGATGGCCTTGTGTCATAAGAAACTGAGCTCATCTAATGCAAGGGAGTTTAGACCTCATAACGGGAATGTGAGTCACACAATTGATTTGAGACATGGTGTCTATTCTGCAATGCCTCTTCATCAACTTGTGAACCATTAGGTCTAGTGGTACAGGTCACATATCTTGATTGTTATACATCAACCTCAATGCATAAGCCATTTCACACAGATCATATTGATTTTGTTCGTCTGTCCAGTAACTGAAGTAGTTGTTTGTCAGGTCACACATCTAACTCTTATCGTGGAGACACTAAAGTAGTAGGCATAGCTAGGGTGAAAGGTATGTGGCCCACACTCTTGTACTGCTGTCTCCTCCGCTGGCTGGTTCTGATGCTTTGAACAAGAAGTAAAATGAATCAAATGAGTCCTCCATATGTATTTGACATATAGCTTTCATCACAACTCTTCTAAGATCACCCAACTACATCAATCGGACTTGTTGGTCAAATATTTGATACTGTTCTGTAAATACCACATGTTAGTACGCAAGTAAACCTAGGCACCCTCACACATGATGATGTCAGCGAAATTGTGTGCAGCAAATTCAAATTCTGAATCCACAATGTCTTCAACATCACTATGTATTCGCTGATGTATTGTCTTTCGCACCTGATGGCCTTGTGTCATAAGATACTGATCTCATCTAATGCAAGGGAGTTTAGACCTCATAATGGGAATGTGAGTCACACATAGTGTCCATTCTGCGATCCCTCTTCATCAACTTGGGAACCATTAGTTCTAGTGTTACAGGTCACAAATCCTTTTTGCCATACATCAAGCTGGTGTAGTCATTGAATAGGCCATATCACACAGATCATATTTATTTTGCTTATCTGTCCAGTAGCTGAAGTAGTTGTTTGTCAGGTAACACATCTAACTCTTATCGTGGAAACACTAAAGTAGTAGGCATAGCTATAGCTAGGGTGAAAGGTATGTGGCCCACACTCTTGTGTCATTTATGCACAGTGTTAGAAAGATGAATCAGATTATTATTCACATTGGATAAATTTCACCAGTTTGCCATGTAAACACAGGTCAGCACACTGCCAAGTCCAATTACTGCATCTTCCCCATGCTTCATGTAGATCACTATGCCACTGGGCCATCTGGATGAATCGTCTGTACAAACTATTAGTCCTTAACATCTTACTTGTAAATGCGAATTCAACACTTCGTACCATTTTATCAAGACTGCAGAAATCCACATTTGTAAAGGCCAAGTCTGAATGTCGCTCACTTATTTCTTGCATCGTGCACGCAATGTACAGCTTAAATGCTATTGCTTTTCATCTCATTTTTGGAAAGCACTTCCGAATGATGCTCATGTGACATCTCTGAATCTAACAGTAAGGCAACCAAAGCATGGTTTAAAAAGCATCATGTATGACCAGTCAAGAGCATTTACACACATGATAACCATTGTGAATGTGTATCTTACATCATCCCTTTCAATCAAAACCCTGTTTCTACTAAAGACTTACTTTGTTATTAACTGAATGGCATGTGTTGTCACTATTACAGAGTCAGAAACATGGACTCACTTTTTGGAATAGAGAGGATGGAATCTTACACCCAATCAAGTGAAAGGCCAGTGTGACAGGTCACATGAGTTACCAAACCTTTAATTTGCGAATCAGAGACAGTCAAAATCACTTTATTCGGTTAATTAAAACCATGAAAGCATACTACAAAAATTCATTTCCAAGCGGCAATAAGACATAAACAGAAAACAAAATTTAAAAAAGCATACATCTTGCACCTAATAAACGAACAGATCAGCATACAATTCATTATAAATATATTAAAAAAGAGACGTTTAAAATATTTCCGATCATGAAGTCCCTCTCTTTTTCCTTATTCTAACCGCCGCAGTTAAAAAACTGGATGTGTTAAGAATTTCCCAAACATTGGACAGCATCTGTAAATATATAAGGGCTAGCCTCGCCTGTAAAAAACCTTTGCCCCTTAAAATAGGTATATTTGTATAATTTCAATGGGGTGTGGTAAGCCTGATGTAAGTACTTGTAATGTATAATACGCAAGTTCCCGTTGGGAGTGAGCATGGTAGTAAGTGCACAACAAGACTGCCAGTCCGCCTCGCTGAGGGGTGTATCCAGCAGAATGTTCCATTTTTCATGTGCTTTTGATGTGTTGTTGCCAATCTCAGATTGTATAGTTCTGTAGAGTTTTGCTACCATATGGTTGTTGTCAGCACTGGTAATAAGTAGTTGTAACGAGTCAAGTGTAGGGGGTTCAGTTGGGTAAGAAGGGTATAATTTTCTTTATGGCTTCCCGGAGTCTAAGATAAGTGAATTTAAATAACATTGTTTGGTTATTGGCATAGGAGAGATCCTCTGGGGTGACGAACATCCCATCAATATAGAGATCCCCGAATAGGGTGATGCCCACTTGCTCTAGTAGCTCCATACTGCCTCTGTCTTGAGTGACTGATAATGAGGGGTGCTGGGCCAGTTTCATGTTCGGTGCATAGAGTGGAAGTTTTTTCATCATCTGACCAATACGCAACCACGCGTCAGTGGTGGTGCGGATCGTATTAATCTCCTGCCTGGTCAGGTGGTGTCGTCGATGTGTCAAAATACTCGTTAAACGAATGGGTTTGGCGTCTCCATCTTCCACTGCAAGATGTGGTAGATATCGAACTGGGTGATACCAATAGTAGGCATATTGTGCTTGGGCGCATAAATAGTATAAAAACAGGTCCGGGACCGCGAACCCCCCAGAGGCATACGGTAAGGTCAGTGTTTGCAATCGGATTCATGCTTGTTTGCCCATCCATATTAAGTGTGTGAGAAGCGCACGTATTCTGCGAAATATTGGGGCTGGAGGAGTTATTGGTATGTTTGTGAATAGATATAGTAATTTGGGTAGAATCACCATTTTTATGAAAGATATTCGATCTGCTAGTGAGAGGGGGAGTGTGATCCACCTACTCATTTGTGTTTCAATTTTATTGACGGCTGTACCATAATTCATTCTTAGTACTATTTCCTGATCACGATGAATCCAGATGCCCAGATATTTAATGGGGTCCGTCTGCCACACCAGCGGGAACTCCAACGACCGTGGTTTAGTGACTTCCATCAGTGGTAGTATGGCGGATTTGCTCCAATTTATCTGTAAACCAGATTGCATGCCAAATTTGATATATTCTCTAAGGACCGGTTCCAAATTCGTGCCTGGGTCACGGACATAGAGCACCATATCATCCGCATACATTGAGATGCCAATGGGACGGAGGTGGAACCTCAACGCAGTGTGTGCATACCTTTGGCGTATTTTGCAAGCCAACGGTTCTATTGCAATGGAAAACAGCAGAGGTGATAGTGGGCAGCCCTGTCTCGTGCCTCTTTGGATGTTTATGATGCCTGATACGTGGCCATTTACTTTTATCCGTGCAGTTGGTTTGGTATATAGCAACTTAATCCAATTCAAAAGCATAGGCGGTAGACCAATCCGTTGTAGAATTGTGAATAAATATACCCACTCAATAGAGTCGAAAGCTTTGGCCGCATCTAAGAGGACGGCCGCCGCTTCCAACTCCGGATTTAATTGATGCAGGAGTGCAAATATAGTGCGCAGATTATGGGATGTCGATCGATTCGGTATATAACCAGATTGATCCGGTAGGACTATAATTGGCATAAAAGGTTGCAATCGTGTAGCAATAATCTTGGCCAGTATCTTAACGTCGGTATTTATTAAGGAAAGTGGTCTATAGGATTCTGCACGGTCGGGTTGTATGTCCGGCTTTAACAGTGCCACAATCAGTGGTTCCCGTAGTGTTGGGGGGAGAGTCTGATTGTTATATGCTTCATCGTACATTTCAACAATATGGGGAGTGAGTAGTTCTGCGTAGGCTTTATAGAATTCCCCCGTAAAGCCGTCAGGCCCAGGGGTTTTGCCATTAGGTAATGACTGTATGGCGGTCTGCACCTCTTCCAGTGAGATGGGTTGTGCCAGGAATTCCCGCTGGCCATCTGAGAGCCAAACAAGTGCAATGTCTTCTAGATAGTCTAGAATTTCTTGTGTGTTTGCTGTGTCACGTGCAGCATAAAGCATGCCGTATGCATCCATGAAGGTGCCCAGTATGCCCTGATTGTCGTAGTGTGTTGTGCCTTCGCGATCTGTCATTTTCAATACGGTATGTTGTTTGTGTTCTATGCGTATATGTTGCGCCAGATGTCGACCAGGCCTGCCCCCTTCTCCCATTTTGCGGGCTATTTGTCTACGAGTGATATATTTCATTTCATCTTCTGCGAGTTTGTTATATTGTGTGACTTCATCCCTAATTGCACCTAATAGAGTCGCATTGTGGGTGGTATCATATTCATCTTCCAATTTTTTTACTCGGGCTTCACTATTATTCAATTGTGTGCGGATGTCTTTTAAAATTCCAGCAGTTGTGCTAATACATACACCCCGCAGGGTCACTTTAAAGGCCTCCCATAACGTGCCAACACTGTCTACTGAATGTTTGTTTAAATGAAAAAAAAATTCTATGGCACTATGATTGGTCTCTTTATAGATAGGGTCTAGAAGAGAAGTGGCATTGAAGCGCCATATAAACGGAGGAGGGGTATAAGTCAGGACCTTAAGAGTCAGAACGACCAGTTTATGGTCCGACAGTGTTTTCGGGAGGTGCTGAATGTCTTGCACCCATGCACAGATTGGTTCCGTGAGTAGCCAATAATCAAGGCGAGCCCAGCTTCCATGTATGGTGGAGGAGTGGGTGCTTTCTAGCATCTGTGGGTTGCACATACTCCAAATGTCGTGCATATGAAACTCCAACATCCCATTGAGAATGGCGGAGGCCGCCCGATGATGTTGTTCAGTGGTTGCATGAGATCTATCACACGTGTCATCAAGTGTAACATTGAAGTCCCCTCCCCAAATTAATTCCAACTGTGGGAGAGACCGAAGAGTGTTCCATAAGTTAGTGAAAAAGGTAGGATCATCGATATTGGGGCCATATGTATTAACGATTCCCACCCTGGAGCCACGCAGGATGCCTACAATTATGACATATCGGCCATTGTCGTCAGTTAACGTTTGTTCCTGTATAAAGTTCGTCCCCTTGCGTATCAGTGTTATAACACCTCTGGCGTATTTGGAATATGAAGAAGCGGCCTTTGCCTCAGCCCATCTTGTCCCCAGTGTTTCTGCTTTCTTTTTGAGAAGGTGTGTTTCTTGCAACAGGGTAATATTTATTTGATGCCTATCTAAATATGCAAGTACCTGTCTGATCTTACGGGGGTTGTTGAGACCCCGCACATTCCATGTGACTAATTTCAGTGCTGTAGTATCAGTCGTCCTGTGCATCAGAAGAGCATTTACGATCTTGGCCGCGCAGCGTAATAGTACCTTGTCTACTCTCAGGATCTACCTCCATTTTGGTTGTGGAATTAAGTGCAATGAGTATCAACAAAAGTGTGTTGTGTATTGAGATCTTAGCAGTTGTCTGGAAAAACAGATCATATAACTCAACTCCCCCCACCCACTTTAGCATCCCAACCATACCAAAGACATCCCCAAAACTTAAATGCAAATAAAAACAGAATTGCAGTGGGGTTTACCCGTTAGGGGGCAACTAGATGCTCGGTGTTCCATCCGCATGCAGATGGGGCCAGAGCGACAGATATGCTTAGGATTGCAGCAATGAGGGTGATGCTTAGAGAGAATTATTAGCTACTAGTATCGCATTTGACACCCCGGTGGTCATACAGAGGACCAACAAGCACAGGTGAGTTACAAATATAGCAACATAGTGAGGGGTCACAGTTTGTACAGTACTTGCAATAGGTCTTTAGTCCAAACAGGGAAGGGCATACAGTTATAGGCTATTGGCATGAACATAATACCTTACCCTATTCCCTGGTACAATCAAGGCACCAACTTCAGGTGTATAGTACAGTGACTTAGCGTTCCAGTATAACAATTGTATTGTTGTGTTAATCCGAGTCCGTCTGTGTGGCAGATAGTTTTTCACGTGCTTTCTGTTGTTTGACGTGTTTGAGGAACTCCTGTGCTGTTTGAGGCGTTGATAGGATACGAGTTTTGCCCTCGTGGGTGACGCAAAGTCTGGCAGGGTAGAGCATGGCATACGGTATGTTCATGTCTCGCAGTTTTTTCTTTACCGAGCTGAACTCCTTGCGTGCTAGTTGGACAGTCAATGTGAAGTGCGGATAGAAGGCTATCTCACAGCCCTTGTATTCCAGTGGGTGTTTCTCTCGGGCTAGGCGCAGTGCTGTGTCCCGGTCACGATAGTTCAGGATCCAGGCGACTATGGCCGTGGTGAAGCGCCCGGTGGTGGCTTTGGTGCAAGAGATCTGTGTGCCCTTTCTACAATGAGCATTGGGGAGAATTGTTCTGTTCCAAACATGTCCTTTAGCATTTGTTCAACGTAGTCTTCAAGCTTGCCGGTATTTGTACTTTCTGGTACGCCTGCTATGCGTAGGTTATTGCGGCGCGATCTCGATTCAAGATCCTCGTTCTTTGCCTTTATAATCTTCAGGAGTTTTGCCATGTCATCACATTTAGTAGTAGTGTCGTGTGATTCGTCTTCGACCGCCGATATCCGCTGTTCAGCTTCTTCCAATCGTTCACCCTGTTTGTCAAGTCTAGCGGATATGTGGTCCATTCGAATGGTGAGTGCATCTATCTTACCATCAATGGCCTGGAGACTGTGCTTAATGGCGTTGAGGGCTGCCTCCATCTTAGCGTCCGGTGCTGGGTCGGTTTCTGGATCCGTATCGACCGTGGCACCTGGGAGTCTCGATGTCCGTCGGGGCTCGAACGGTAGTTTGGCTTGTTGCTTGTCAGGTTTTCCCATTCTCCAGCCTGTAGCGCAAGCCTGCCAATACCAGGTCTTCAGAACAGGAAGGTTGATGGTGCTTATGTGTATCTGACCCAAAAGGAGTGCGCTCGTCTCAACGCAGCGCAGTGCAGCTGCTCTGCAAATAGAAGGCCAGTGGAGAATGTCCGGAAATAGCAGAAGGAATGGAAGTCAGCAATACGTGGGGCAGCGAGGCAAAGCGCAGCAAGTGTGTATTACCTGGAGAGGGGACGTCGGTGCGTTCTCAGGCGATATTATAGCGCAGTCATAGTGTACACCTCTGTCGCGTTTTTCATAGGCAGTGCTGGCAATCAAGATGAGGTCAGTGTGTGGTAATTAATTTCCCAATGGTCGGGGGATTTGTCACACATTGAACATCATGAAGAGGAACAGGACTGGCTGATTTTCAGCGCGATTCTTATGTGTGTCCAGCACTTGTTTCCACAGGGACCGTGGTTGATCCCTTAATAAGCCGATTCAGCACCCGCAGCACTTCAGCGTCGCCACCCGATGGGCCTCGCCGAACTCCTCGTTACCAAACCCGCAGCACCAAGCGAGCCGCGATCTCTTTCATGCGCTCGTCTCAGCCGTGCACCTGTTGGGAGGCACCAGCCTCATCACACAGATCGGGCGATCCGGTCATTAGCAAATCCTCTGTACAGGAGAGGCAAGTCGGGCAATGCCGCAGCGTGTTTTGCTCCTCAGCAACGATGATTCACAGCCCCTTTCATTCGCGCCTATTATTCAGCGTTTCCTCTACATGCCGCCATCTTAGCCGCCGAGGGTACGTGCCGGTCACTTCAATTTAAACACACCACGCTGCATTCATATGTCACTCAGACGCACAGTAGAAGTGGTGCTTATCAATGCCTCGATCAGGGATTGTCAGTACATACGTGCTAGGCGGTGTGCGCTGCCAGTGTGTTGTTTCTTCGGTCCGATCCAGTGACCGCCACCATTTTCTCGTCTTCGCGCGCAGTACAATATCCACATAGATTTTCCTAAGCGTGGAGAACAGATTACTTGGGCATACTGGCATCAATCTGCTCCGCTTCTATTCCGATATCCGAATTTGCCGCTTGGGTGCTGCAGTGTGCGATATTTACGCCAATATTGTGCAAATCGCTGCTCCGGCCGTCAGAGCAGCGCTAGTGCATGGCCATTTTGCAGCGGACTCTCTAGCGCCCCCCGATGATGTGGGTTAGTTACTACGTTTAAATAGGGTTCAATGGCACATGTAGTTTTTAATAGTTGATAGGCTCGCACCGTAGGTTTCATCATCTTCCTGGCCTCTCTTTCCGTATGTGTCATGTATAGGCCCACAACAGATCTTCCTTCCGCAGCTTATCTGGGGAGTTAAATAACTCGGGTCGTCCTAATTGCATTGCTAGCCTTTTCACATCACTCAGCCAGGGGATACTATTTGCTCTATCAAGTGCTAAGCAATCGCGCATAATTTTACGGTTCATTTCTAATTCTGGGCTTATCCAGGTCGCTATCCATTTGAGTAGGAGTGCCATTCCAATTAAGTCTGACACAAATTCTTGGTGAATAATATAGGAAGATGTTGATTGTGGTACCGAGAGCAGGTTTCTTAAAAATGTATTTTCCACTGCTTGGATGTCCTTGACATCTCTATATCCCCATATATCAGAGCCATAGCTAGAAATATTAATGCATTTGGCTCTATATATTTTTACCATGGCTCGTATTGGCTTCACCCCTAACCTGCACGCAAAGTTAAGAACCGCTATAGTAGATCTAGCCATAACATTCCTTTTGGCTTTCATTTGCGGTTCCCACATGCCCCGCTCATCAAATAGGATGCCTAGGTAAGAAAATGTTGCCTTCACAATGGTGCATTTTGATTCTTCTAGGTTTAACACCCATAATAATTGTGTGAGATTTAGAAAAGTTTACGTTTAAGTCCAATGATCTCATAAAATTGGCAAAGGTACTTAAAAGACACTGTAGGCCAACCGCTGTTCTGGCTAATAAGGCAGCGTCATCGGCATATAGGAGGGCTGGAATCAGTTGTTCCCCCACTCGCGGAATGTCCTTGCTAGCGCCCCCTAAGACTGAATCCAGGTTGTTAATGTATAAGGTGAACAATAGTGGGGCTAGAATGCATCCCTGTCTGACTCCTTTTATGATGCGTATTCCCTGAGTGTGGTTGCCCCTTTGGTCAATCATCACTGTAGCTGTTAAATCCCTATGCAGGTCAGGCAGAAAGTTTACAATGTTGTTATCCATGCCTAATTTTAATAATAATGCCCATAACTTGGATCTGTTTACCCGGTCAAAGGCCAAGGACAGATCCATAAACGCCAAATATAGCGTCCCTTCTTGGCAATGGTATACTTCCCTACTAACAGATGCAGGTTGAGGCACTGATCCGTGGTGCCCCTCCCTTTCCTGAACCTGTATTGTAGGTCCAAAAGATATTGTGCTCATTGAGCCAAATAGCGAGTTTACTGAGGACCACTCTTCCTAGCACTTTGACAGCTGAATCTATCAGAGAAATTGGCCTATAGCATCGAGGGTCTCCTCTCTCCCCTTTTTAAAAAACTGGGATGATGGTTGACTGGGACCATGATGTAGGCAGGCCAAATTTACAGGCCATGTTAACCCCTTCGATGCTCATGACGGAATGGTTCCGTCATGAGCATCGGTGCCCCTGTGCTCATGACGGAACCATTCCGTCATGAGGCCAGGGGCACGAAATCCCTCTGCTGCAGACAGCAGAGGGATTTCCCTTTCTCCCCACAGCCTCGGGAGCTGGGGAAGAGCTTCCCCAGCTCCCGAGGCCCCCCTCCCTTTCAGTGAAATGAAGATCAGCGTGCACGTCGCGCTGACTTCATTTCACTGAAAACGAACTAAAATGAGCCTTTAGGCTCATTTCAGTTTCACTTTCTACGTGCTCAGGGGGCTATCTCAGCCCCCTGAGCACGTAGAAAGACGGGAGAGGTATCATTGGAAAGGGGAGGGATACTCCCACTAAGGCACCAGGGAGGGGGGAGCGGCCCCTTGGGCAAGGGCTTTTGCTCCCCCCCAAAAAATTGCCAATGTTCAGACTTTCTGCCCCCCCGGGGGGGCAGAAAGCCCACTAAACACCAGGGATTTTTTTGGACACATTTTTTTTAGGGTGGGGGCTGCCCGAAATGGGCACGCTAATGCCCCCACCCCCCCACCACCATTACAGCCTTTCTGCCCCCCCTGGGAGGCAGATGGGGGCAGTAGCCCCCAATCTGCCGCCCGGGGGGGGCAGAAAGCCCACTAAATGCCAGGGATTTTTTTTTGTGTAATTTTTTTTTTAGGGTGGGGGCTGCCCAAAACGGGCACGCTAATGCCCCCACCCCCGTCACCATTACAGCCTTTCTGCCCCCCCCTGGGGGGCAGATGGGGGCTGTAGCCCCCAATCTGCCCCCCCGGTGGGGCAGAAAGCCCACTAAACGCCAGGGATTTTTTTGGGCGTGTTGTTTTTTGGGTGGGGGCTGCCCAAAACGGGCACGCCACCCCCCCCCCACCACCATTACAGCCTTTCTGCCCCCCCTGGGAAGCATATGGGGGCAGTAGCCCCCAATCTGCCCCCCCGGTGGTGCAGAAAGCCCACTAAACACCAGGGATTTGTTTTTTGTGTAATTTATTTTTAGGGTGGGGGCTGCCCAAAACGGGCACGCCAATGCTCCCACCCCCGTCACAATTACAGCCTTTCTGCCCCGCCCTGGGGGGCAGATTGGGGCTGTAGCCTCCAATCTGCCCCCCCCGGTGGGGCAGAAAGCCCAATAAACGCCAGGGATTTTTTTTTTGTGCAATTTTTTTTAGGGTGGGGGCTGCCCAAAATGGGCACGCCAATGCCCCCACCCCTCGTCACCATTACAGCCTTTCTGCCCCCCGAGTGGGGCAGAAAACCCACTTGACGCCAGGGATTTTTTTTGGTGCAATTTTGTTTAGGGTTGGGGCTACCCAAAACGGGCACGCCAATGCCCCCACCCCGCCACCATTACAGCATTTCTGCTCCCCCTGGTCTCCCGATAAAAATGGTACGTCACACGCGTGGGTGGGGCAAGTACCCGCTACAGGCAAGGGCCCAAAACCTAGTGAGGCGACATCAAAATTACCTATGATAAACCAACCTGGTTTCAAGGGGGTCCCATGAGTTTTTGGCCCCGGGTTCGGCGGCCAGCTAGGGAAACCTACCAAACCCACACATTTCTGAAAAGTAGATACCCGGGGGATTCCAGGGAGGTATGGCTTGCATGGATCCCCCAGCGTTTTCTTACCCAGAATCCCCCAGAAACCTGAAATTTTGCTGAAAAAAATCACTTTTTTTACCGATTTTTGTGTGGGAAAGTTGTGGCATCACCGGGCTGAAACAAATTTCCTACCACCCAGTGTTCCCCCAGGTCTCCCGATAAAAACGGTGCATCACTCGGGTGGGAGGCCCAAGTACCCGCGACAGGCAAGGGCCCAAAACGTATTGAGGCGACATCAAAATTGCCTATCCGAAGATGACCTGGTTTGGCAAGGGGGGTCCCATGACTTTTTGGCCCGGGGCTTGGCGGCCACCTAGGGAAACCTACCAAACCCACACATTTCTGAAAACTAGACACCCGGGGGATTCCAGGGAGGTATGGCTTGGGTGGATCCACCAACGTTTTCTTACCCAGAATCCCCCAGAAACCTGAAATTTTACAGAAAAAAATCACTCTTTTCACACATTTTTGTGTGGGAAAGTTGTGGCATCACTGGGCTGACACAAATTTCCTACCACCCAGCGTTCCCCCAGGTCTCCCAATAAAAACGGTGCATCACTCGGGTGGGAGGCCCAAGTACCCGCGACAGGCAAGAGCCCAAAACGTATTGAGGTGACATCAAAATTGCCTATCACAAAACGACCTGGTTTTGAAGGGGGGGTCCCATGACTTTTTGGCCCGGGGCTCGGCGGCCACCTAGGGAAACCTACCAAACCCACACATTTCTGAAAACTAGACACCCGGGGGATTCCAGGGAGGTATGGCTTGCGTGGATGCCCCAACGGTTTCTTACCCAGAATCCCCCAGAAACCTGACATTTTGCTGAAAAAGTCACTTTTTTCACACATTTTTGTGTAGGAAAGTTGTGGCATCACCGGGCTGACACAAATTTCCTACCACCCAGCTTTGCCCCAGGTCTCCCGATACAAATGGTGCCTCACTCGGGTGGGAGGCCCAAGAACCCGCAACAGACAAGGGCCCAAAATGTATTGAGGTGACATCAAAATAGCCTATCACAAAACGACCTGGTTTTGCAAGGGGGGTCCCATGACGTTTTGGCCCGGTGCTCGGCGGCCACCTAGGGAAACCTACCAAACCCACACATTTCTGAAAAGTAGACACCCGGGGAATTCCAGGGAGGTATGGCTTGCGTGGATCCACCAACGTTTTCTTACCCAGAATCCCCCAGAAACCTGAAATTTTACAGAAAAAATCACTTTTTCATACATTTTTGTGTGGGAAAGTTGTGGCATCACTGGGCTGACACAAATTTCCTACCACCCAGCGTTGCCCCAGGTCTCCCGATAAAATGGTGCCTCACTCGGGTGGGAGGCCCAAGTACGCGCGACAGGCAAGGGCCCAAAACGTATTGAGGCAACATCAAAATTGCCTATCAGAAAGCGACCTGGTTTTGCAAGGGGGTCCCATGACTCTTTGGCCCGGGGCTCGCGGCCACCTAGGAAACCTACCAAAACCAAACATTTCTGAAAAGAAGACACCCAGGGATTCCAGGGAGGTATGGCTTGCGTGGATCCACCAACGTTTTCTTACCCAGAATCCCCCAGAAACCTGAAATTTTGCTGAAAAAGTCACTTTTTTTACACATTTTTGTGTGGGAAAGTTGTGGCATCACCGGGCTGACACAAATTTCCTACCACCCAGCGTTGCCCCAGGTCTCCCGATACAAATGGTGCCTCACTCGGGTGGGAGGCCCAAGTACCCGCAACAGGCATGGGCCCAAAACGTATTGAGGCGACATCAAAATTGCCTATCAGAAGATCGACCTGGTTTTGCAAGGGGGCCCATGACTTTTGGCCCGGTGCTCGGCGGCCACCTAGGAAACCTAGCAAACCCACACATTTCTGAAAAGTAGACACCCGGGAATTCCAGGAGGTATGGCTTGCGTGGATCCACCAACGTTTTCTTTCCCAGAATCCCCAGAAACCTGAAATTTTACAGAAAAAATCACTTTTTTCATACATTTTTGTGTGGGAAAGTTGTGGCATCACCGGGCTGACACAAATTTCCTACCACCCAGCATTGCCCCAGGTCTCCCGATAAAAATGGTACCTCACTCGGGTGGGAGGCCCAAGTACGCGCGACAGGCAAGGGCCCAAAACGTATTGAGGCAACATCAAAATTGCCTATCGACCTGGTTTTGCAAGGGGGGTCCCATGACTCTTTGGCCCGGGGCTCGGCGGCCACCTAGGGAAACCTACCAAACCCACACATTTCTGAAAGTAGAAACCCGGGGTATTCCAGGGAGGTATGGCTTGCGTGGATCCACCAACGTTTTCTTACCCAGAATCCCCTGCAAACCTGAAATTTTGCTGAAAAAAATCACTTTTTTCACACATTTTTGTGTGGGAAAGTTGTGACATCACCAGGCTGACACAAATTTACTACCACCCAGCGTTCCCCCAGGTCTCCCGATAAAAATGGTGCCTCACTCGGGTGGGAGGCCCAAGTACGCGCGACAGGCAAGGGCCCAAAATGTATTGAGGCGACATCAACAATACCTATCACAAAACGACCTGGTTTTGCAAGGGGTCCCATGACTTTTGGCTCGGGGCTCGGCGGCCACCTAGGAAACCTAGCAAACCCACACATTTCTGAAAAGTAGACACCCGGGGATTCCAGGGAGGTATGGCTTGCGTGGATCCACCAACGTTTTCTTACCCAGAATCCCCTGCAAACCTGAAAGTTTGCTGAAAAAATCACTTTTTTCACACATTTTTGTGTGGGAAAGTTGTGGCATCACCGGGATGACACAAATTTCCTACCACCCAGCGTTCCCCCAGGTCTCCTGATACAAATGGTGCCTCACTCGGGTGGGAGGCCCAAGTACCCGCAACAGGCATGGGCCCAAAACGTATTGAGGCAACATTGAAATTGCCTATCACAAAATGTTTTGGGCCCTTGCCTGTCGCGGGTACTTGGGCCTCCCACCCGAGTGAGGCACCATTTTTATCGGGAGACCTGGGGGAACGCTGGGTGGTAGGAAATTTGTGTCATCCCGGTGATGCCACAACTTTCCCACACAAAAATGTGTGAAAAAGTGATTTTTTCAGCAAAATTTCAGGTTTGCAGGGATTCTGGGTAAGAAAACGTTGGTGGATCCATGCAAGCCATACCTCCCTGAATCCCGGTGTCTACTTTTCAGAAATGTGTGGGTTTGCTAGCTTTCCCTAGGTGGCCACCGAGCCCCGGGCCAAAAAGTCATGGGACCCCCTTTGCAAAACCAGGTCGTTTTCTGATAGGCATTTTTGATGTCGCCTCAATACGTTTTGGGCCCTTGCCTGTCGCGCGTACTTGGGCCTCCCACCCGAGTGAGGCACCATTTTTATCGGAAGACCTGGGGGACGCTGGTGGTAGTAAATTTGTGTCAGCCTGGTGATGCCACAACTTTCCCACACAAAAATGTGTGAAAAAAGTGATTTTTTCAGCAAAATTTCAGGTTTGCAGGGGATTCTGGGTAAGAAAACGTTCGTGGATCCACGCAAGCCATACCTCCCTGGAATCCCGGTGTCTACTTTTCAGAAATGTGTGGGTTTGCTAGGTTTCCTAGGTGGCCGCCGAGCTCCGAGCCAAAAGTCATGGGACCCCTTTGCAAAACCAGGTCGTTTTCTGATAGGCATTTTTGATGTCGCCTCAATACGTTTTGGGCCCTTGCCTGTCGCGCGTACTTGGGCCTCCCACCCGAGTGAGGCACCATTTTTATCGGGAGACGTGGGGGAACGCTGGGTGGTAGGAAATTTGTGTCATCCCGGTGATGCCACAACTTTCCCACACAAAAATGTGTGAAAAAAGTGATTTTTTCAGCAAAATTTCAGGTTTGCAGGGGGTTCTGGGTAAGAAAACGTTGGGGGATCCACGCAAGCCATACCTCCCTGGAATCCCCCGGGTGTCTACTTTTCAGAAATGTGTGGGTTTGGTAGGTTTCCCTAGGTGGCCGCCGAGCCCCGGGCCAAAAAGTCATGGGACCCCCTTGCAAAACCAGGTCGTTTTCTGATAGGCAATTTTGATGTCGCCTCAATAAGTTTTGGGCCCTTGCCTGTCGCGCGTACTTGGGCCTCCCACCCGAGTGAGGCACCATTTTTATCGGGAGACCTGGGGAACGCTGGGTGTAGGAAATTTGTGTCATCCCGGTGATGCCACAACTTTCCCACACAAAAATGTGTGAAAAAAGTGATTTTTTCAGCAAACTTTCAGGTTTGCAAGGGATTCTGGGTAAGAAAACGTTGGTGGATCCACGCAAGCCATACCTCCCTGGAATCCCCCGGGTGTCTACTTTTCAGAAATGTGTGGGTTTGCTAGGTTTCCCTAGGTGGCCACCGAGCCCCGGGCCAAAAAGTCATGGGACCCCCTTTCCAAAACCAGGTTGTTTTCTGATAGGCATTTTTGATGTCGCCTCAATACGTTTTGGGCCCTTGCCTGTCGCGCGTACTTGGGCCTCCCACCCGAGTGAGGCACCATTTTTATCGGAAGACCTGGGGGAACGCTGGGTGGTAGTAAATTTGTGTCAGCCTGGTGATGCCACAACTTTCCCACACAAAAATGTGTGAAAAAAGTGATTTTTTCAGCAAAATTTCAGGTTTGCAGGGGATTCTGGGTAAGAAAACGTTCGTGGATCCACGCAAGCCATACCTCCCTGGAATCCCCCGGGTGTCTACTTTTCAGAAATGTGTGGGTTTGCTAGGTTTCCCTAGGTGGCCGCCGAGCCCCGGGCCAAAAAGTCATGGGACCCCCCTTGCAAAACCAGGTCGTTTTGTGATAGGCATTTTTGATGTCGCCTCAATACGTTTTGGGCCCTTGCCTGTCGCGCGTACTTGGGCCTCCCACCCGAGTGAGGCACCATTTTTATCGGGAGACCTGGGGGAACGCTGGGTGATAGGAAATTTGTGTCAGCCTGGTGATGCCACAACTTTCCCACACAAAAATGTGTGAAAAAAGTGATTTTTTTCAGCAAAATTTCAGGTTTGCAGGGGATTTTGGGTAAGAAAACGTTGGTGGATCCATGCAAGCCATACCTCCCTGGAATCCCCCGGGTGTCTACTTTTCAGAAATGTGTGGGTTTGCTAGGTTTCCCTAGGTGGCCGCCGAGCCCCGGGCCAAAAGTCATGGGACCCCCTTGCAAAACCAGGTCGTATTCTGATAGGCAATTTTGATGTCGCCTCAATACGTTTTGGGCCCTTGCCTGTCGCGCGTACTTGGGCCTCCCACCCGAGTGAGGCACCATTTTTATCGGGAGACCTGGGGGAACGCTGGGTGGTAGGAAATTTGTGTCAGCCCGGTGATGCCACAACTTTCCCACACAAAAATGTGTGAAAAAAGTGATTTGTTCAGCCAAATTTCAGGTTTGCAGGGGGTTCTGGGTAAGAAAATGTTGGTGGATCCACGCAAGCCATACCTCCCTGGAATCCCCCGGGTGTCTACTTTTCAGAAATGAGTGGGTTTGCTAGGTTTCCCTAGGTGGCCGCCGAGCCCCGGGCCAAAAAGTCATGGGACCCCCCTTGCAAAACCAGGTCGTCTTCTGATAGGCAATTTTGATGTCGCCTCAATACGTTTTGGGCCCTTGCCTGTCGCGCGTACTTGGGCCTCCCACCCGAGTGAGGCACCATTTTTATCGGGAGACCTGGGGGAACGCTAGGTGGTAGGAAATTTGTGGATCCATGCAGATTCCAGAACTTTCAACCACAGAAAAGTGAGGAAAATGTGGTTTTTTTGACAATATTTTAGGTTTGCAAGGGATTCTGGGTAACAGAACCAGGTGAGAGCCAGTCAAGTCACCCCATCCTGGATTCCCCTGGGTGTCTAGTTTTCAAAAATGTATAGGTTTGCTAGGTTTCCCTAGGTGCCGGCAGAGCTAGGGTTCAAAAACTACAGCTAGGCACTTTGCAAAAAAGGGTCATTTTTCACTGTGAAAATGTGGTGTGTCCACGTTGCGTTTTGGGCCGTTTCCTGTCGCAGGCACTAGGCCTACCCACACAAGTGAGGTACCATTTTTATCGGGAGACTTAGGGTAACACAAAATTATAGAGCAACTGTTATTATCTATTGACTTTTGATGCATTTCTGCCTTCCAAATGAAAGACAATGTGTAAAAAAGAAGTCATTTTGAAAAATGTCCTATAATTCTCATGCTAGTATGGGTACTCCCAATTTCAGAAATGTGCAAATATCTACTATTTCTAAACTCTATATTTTGTTCCCATTTCATAAATACATAGGTGTCTTTCAAACCGATTTTTCCATGTATAAATTTTCCCAGAATAATTGCTATATACCCGGTACATAATAAAAAACCATTGCAAGACGCTGCTCAGTTATTGGCTCTAGGTTCGTCGGGTTCTTTGTGAACCTACAAGTCCTATATATCCCCACAACCAGAAAGGTCCAGCAGATGTCACGGTATATTGCTTTCAAATAGCTGTCATAATTAGAAGAAGTTACAGGTGAAAATGTTGACACAAATGGCTGATTTTTTCAACTAATTTTCAATTTTCCTATATTTAACTGTTTGTTTCTATAAAGAAAACTTGAAGGATCTACACAAATGACCCCTTGCTGAATTCATAATTTTGTCTACTTTTCAGAAATATATGGCTTTCCAGGATCCGTTATTGCTTTCATACCCATTTCTACCATTAACTGGAAGGAGGTTGAAAGCACAAAAAATAGCAAAAATAGACTATGTCCCAGAAAAATGCCAAAACTGTGTAAAAAATGTTGGTTTTCTGACAAAAGTCTGCTTGTTCCTGAAAGCTGGGAAGATGGTGATTTCAGCACCACAACCCCTTTTTTGATGCCATTTGCAGGGAAAAAACCAGACGCTTTCATCTGTAGCCCTTTTTCGCACTTTTCCCCCAAAAACCAAAATTTAGCTGTATTTTAGCTAATTTCTGGGTCCCCTCCAGGGGAATCCACAAACCCTGGGTACCTTTAGGATCCCCATGATGTTGGGAAAAAAGGACGCAAATTTGGTGTGGATACGTTATGTGGTCAAAAAGTTACAGGGCCCTAAGCGCGAACTACCCCAAATAGCCAAAAAAAGGCTTAGCACAGGAGGGGAAAAGGCCTAGCAGCGAAGGGGTTAAAAACATGAGCTAGTAATTTTGACCACAATGTCACATTAGATTTAAAAAGGTCTGCCAGAACGCCATCCGGCCCTGGGGCCTTGTTACTAGTCATTTGTGTGATGGCCACGGCTACTTCTTTATCAGTGAAGGCCAGTGTATAAGCCTCGACCACAAATGATGTACTTGCGTGTCCCTCTTCTTCCTGGTCGCCATATATATGTTTAAAGTGGCTAAACCACTGTTCCTCAGAATGTTACATTCCAATAGGCTACCCTTGGTTTCAGAAAAAAATGGTTTGTTTATTATATCCCAAAACTTGGCACTGTCTTTAATAATGTCTATAGACAATAGATCGTTCCAGGCATCATGTTTAATTTCCGATTAAAGTATATGTATGGCTAACTTATATGATTTCCTAAGGGCAGCTATTAAAATTTTGTCTTGTGGTTTTTGTTTTAATGCGACAAGCAACTTGTGGAGGGAAACTGTACAGTTGTGATCAAACCACCTCTCCCCACTGTTTAGAAGTTCCTTATGTGAGTATGCGAGAGCGCTGGCCACCTGATTACAGATCTTAACATAAGCTGTTAGGATTCCAGCATCACTTGTCGTGTCATCTAAGCAGAGATCAATCTCAGTCCTGACAGTCACCACCAATTCATCTAAAAACTCATCCGGAACTACCTTGCACCACTTGAGTCTACGATCTTGGTCTTTTGCTTTTAAGTTAGGGACAGAAACACTACTGTTTGTTTTGGGGATAACCTTGATGCCCCCTGCTAATATGATGTGTATGGGGTTGTGATCACTAAAATGTGACCACTTAGCCGTATATGCCACAACCATGGGTAACAGGGCAGTATTAATGAATATATAATCAATTGTAGAATTCGTTCCCCTTCCCTTGAAGGATGGAATATCATCCTTGTCACACAGGGCACTTGGATATGATAAGCCAAATTCTGCTAAAGTATCCTTTAAGAACCAGCCTTGTTGTGTGTGTTCGAAATGTGTCTCTGAGTGGTTACCAGGGCCAAGGCTATCAGTGATATGGCAGTTCCTTGGACATAAGGGAATAATAAAATCTCCTAAAATAATAACCGAATAAGGTCTAACTTGCTTTTCTTTGTATGAGTCCAGAAAGCAATTAAGACTGTACAAATGCTCATTTTCAGAAATTCTATCAAATTAATTATAAAAATTATTAATAAGTACCTTAGGTGCATTAATGGGCGTGATCTGAACCACTAGACAATTTACTGACCCAGAGTCCAGTTTACAATGGTTACCTATAACATTTAAAGAAATTAAGGTTATTAAGCCGCCCTTTGGCCTGCCAGCTACGGAGGGCCTTGCGGGCTCGAAATAAGTTGTGTAACCATCCAACCAAAGAGTATTTTCAATTTCCCATGACTCTTGAAGCCCGACCACATCATATTCCCTTAATAGACCATTCCACCAAACATCGTCAATTTTGTTTTTTAACCCAGCTATATTCCAACTTAGGGGCCTATTAGGATGGCGGGCGGACTTTAGTCTGCCCACCACCCTAGCGGTAACGGGACCGGATGCCAGACATGCGGCGGTCCCGCCACCCTAATTATGATGTGACCGCCACCGCGGCGGTCGCATCTGGTGATTTAACATTGCGGCGGGTGCTGCTGGCTACAGCACCCGCCGCAATGGTGAAATGCCATGTTGTGCATTTCCATGCACAACGTGGCAAGCACCGCGCAGTGCCTGCCACCTTGTGCATGGACATGCAGGGGGGTACCATAGGTACCCCCCAAGTGCACCCCCCATCCCCCCACCCCCTCGGGGTCCCGCATTGGGCCCCCAAAGCAAATCCCCGCCAGCCTTTCCATGGCGGCATCACCGCCATGGAAAGGCCTTCAAAACCTCACATCCTAATATGGCTAGTGGTGCCTGCTAGGCACTGCCACCATATTTGTGCCCCTGCTCTGCCCGGCCGACAATCGTAATGATTGCCGACCAGCGGAAAAGCGGCGGACGCACTTTGCATCCGCCGCGATACCCACCGCCATCGTAATATGGCGGTGGGTAATTCACGTTACGAAGGTGTAACTGTCGCCACCGCCGGCCCGGCGGTGGCGATCGTAACGCCATCGTAATGACCACGTAAGTACCTTGGAATGTTCAGTCATGCTAGCCTCCTCCCTCGATGTGGGACTAATAATATGATCTCGAGAATTGCCTCTATCCTGACCATAAGTAGGGGAGCTTTTAGTTAGTCAGTCATTACTGTCCAGCTGGCTCAGTGGGGCGTAACTATTTGCTAATTCAAGCCTGTTTTCTGCAACCCTTTCTCCTGTTGTATCGGCAGAAATTGGGTGGCCTATGGGATGGTTAAAAGTGCTCAGCAAGAGGGGAAGGTCATCGCTGATCTTAGGTCTGGCCCCTGGCCCATGACTACCTGCCCCTGGGTGTTGTCTCAACGGGACTATCAAATCTTTGGTCAGCTCATCCCGGACTGGAGGATAGAAAAAACCCAATGGAAATGCTTTAATCCCACCAGGGCCATGGTTATAATTCTCACAAAATAGCCAGCCGGCTACGTCTGTCTGGTCAAAGTTAATACCTATGCAATCTCCCTCTTTAGATTTGGGGCAACATCCGACCCATCCCACCCCCCCCGGCCATTATAATGTGTGACGATTCTCTAAACCCCCATCGGAGAGTTTTTTACACCAAACTTGTACTTTGCGGATGAGCTCATCTGTTACTTCCGAAGTGTTGTATTTAAGATGGGGCACCCCTGTAAATACCACTACCAAAGGGGTAGCCTCAGGTGGTAGATGAAGCCTTTCTAGGTTAGCGGACCGTCGTGTAGGTGATTAACTAAGTGCCGTCGTGTATGGAGTTTCCACCGGCCCCCGTTGGATACCACTGCTTCTTCCCTGTCGGGTGTCATGACTATTCCTTAGGGTAACCTTGTCGGGTTTGAAAGGCCCTGGATGTGGGATGTTGTGATGCTCCTCCCCATAGATATCACCTTTAGTGTATGATGGCTATTGCAGGCGCTGCTAGGCACATTAGACACATTAGGCACATTAGAGACAATATGCGTGACATTGTTATCCCTCACCCTAACCCTAGTACTAGAGTCCATCAATTTGCCCAAGTTAAACTCTATTCTCGACAACTTCTCCATCAAACCTTCTAGCCCAGACTTAACACAATTGATTAAATCCACCCTGAGCATCCCAATAAGTGTGTCAATACGTGACTGGATAGAGTCCGCCATTGTTGTGTTCAGGTGAGAGAGCAGCCGCTCCTCCTTAATCAAGAGTCTTTCGGCCCCTTCCTGAGTTGGTAGTTCATTTGTGATAAGACCCGGCTTCAATCCCCTTTTCCTCCTTTTTTTGTTAGTAACTGTGTTCAGGATATATTCCTTTCATGGCTCCTCCCTTCTTCAATCTGGGGGTCCTGTTGTAAGCTCAACAAGCTTCGCTTGGCCCGGGTAGAGTCACTCTCCTCCTCTACTAGGTCAATGGCAGTATCTGCTCCTAGTGTTACACAGCGTGGAGCTACTGAAGGGGACGTGATAATAGATGTCTCCTCAAACCCCAAGCCCAACTGCTCCTCTACGTTATGAATCTCCTTTGTTAAGGCCCCAACAGCTGTTGTTAGGTAGGATATAATAGAGGCACAGTTACGTGGTACCTTTGCCTTAGCCTTTACCATATCAGTGCTACATGGAACTTTGCGCTTACCCATGATGACTTCTTTGCGAAAGAGGGGTGGCCCAGCCCAGCCTCTGTCGGCCGCTAACGGGTGCAGACGGGCCCGCCCTTGGCACGGGCTTTGCCCAGGCACGCGTCCCACGCTGAGGGAGCCCTGGCCGGTATTTAAGTGCCTCCTGGTGCGTGTCTCAGAGGTTGGCGGCATCCTCGCCGCTTGGCAGGCTGGGGGTTGTGGTATCTGCTCCCTCACGGCCTCCGCAGTCGCAGAAACAGCAAAACAAACAAAGACAGGCTCCTGCGCTGCGGGAGCCCTGGCCGGTATTTAAGCGCCTCATGGCACGTGTCTCAGACGTTGGCAGCGTCCTCGCCGCTTGGCAGGCTGGGGGTTGTGGTATCCACTCCCTCGCGGCCCCCGCGGTCGCAGAAACAGCAAAACAAACAAAGACGGGCTCCTGCGCTGCGGGAGACCTGGCCGGTATTTAAGCTCCTCCTGGCACGTGTCTCAGACGTTGGCGGTGTCCTTGCTGCTTGGCAGGCTGGGGGTTGTGGTATCCTCTCCCTCATGGCCCCCGCTATTGCAGGAAGAGCAAAACAAACAAAGACGGAGTGCGGGAGCCCTGGCCGGTATTTAAACGCCTCCTGGCGCGTGTCTCAGACGCCGGCTGCGTCCTCGCCGCTTGGCAGGCTGGGGGTTGTGGTATCCGCTCCCTCGCGGCCCCCGCGGTTGCAGAAACTGCAAAACAAACAAAGACAAATTAGATACATTGGAGTACACTGGGCACCAGTGCTGGGACCTAACATTGGCACACTGACCAATCACTACTCACCAAGCCCTCAACATAGACATTACCTGCTACCTGGATGTATAACATGGGATTTCACAGTTAAGTGATCCAACATCAACATAGTTTACAGAGTTGGTGGGGCCACACAGAGAACAGTCCAGACATTTGTCAATGTGCTGACACATGTTGAGCACTTACAATAGTTCTGAAGGTTATATACATGCATATGTTGTTCTCATGCATTCAGATTACAATAGCATGGCACTACTCTCAATACCATTTTATCCTCACATGTTCCAGATGAAAGGGGCATAACCATGCATCTACTTATCCTTGTGCATACGCATCTTTTAACACCGAACAGTGGTTTTGTGTGTCTTACAACCTAAAAAAGGGCCAGCAGGCTAAGATACTTGCACATGCATGGGTCAATATGTTGTACAACAAGGCACATACTCACCCCCTCCTTGCTCCTGTCTGGCTCTCAACTGCCCATCCAGGTCAGGTAAGACAACCGCAAGGATGCGTAGCATTAGGGGGGGTCAGGGTGCGGCGCACGCCCTCTTGGCTGGAGGTGACAGGCCCAGCTGGACTCTTGCAATCTTTTTGTTCCAGCCTCTCAAGTCCTGCCACCGTGTCCTTCACGGCACTGTGACAACAGGTGACCCCCACGGAGCGCATCTTCTGGGCGATGGTCCTCTACAGGTTGACCTTCTGAAGGGAGTTGACCTCTAAGGATGACATGGTGACAGGCCCTTAATTCACATGCAACATGTATATATACATATACTGGTACACATAAGTCATGAGCAGCTTGCCCACACTGTCTAAAGGTTAACAAAGTGGCATTCTGTGCACTTCACCAGTGTTCAAAGATGACTCTCTCCCATGAGAACAGTGATACGATGTTTACACCAGTACATACACTTCTACAGCAGTGTACTTGCACAAAACAGTTATATACACACACTGAAACTTTAAAAATCCTGTTTAAATGGTTGTTTATAGGATTCCTAATGCCAGAAGTGCATGGTTATTTCACATGTAAACTGGCAATGCTGTCGTATCATCACTTACCTGCTCCTCTGGTTTGCCATAGAGCTGCCTGTACAGGGGCAGGACCGTCTCCAACAGTACCTTTTGTTCCTCAGACTGAGGCCCTGCACTCTGTACAGCGTGCCATTGTAGCTCCCAGAGGATGTCGACAGCAGCAGAGAGTTGGGGAGGTCCGGGAATCATGCAGTTAGTGCAGGCAAGTCAACTCTCTAGGGAACTGACAGACTTATATCTAAACAACATCGGCGGTCTTCGGTCTATGCAGCTAAAGCGATAGGTCCGCGTCGGTCGCATTTTCCGAAACCATCCATTGCATTTCATTGCTTACTGACGACACGCCTACTGCGGAGTTCAAAAAATATCATCGGACCACGAGTGACCTTGAAACATTACCAATGGGAGTTTACTGCGTCGGTTCACACATGATGTGGACAAAATCCAAGATCCGCGACTGTCACCATAACAACTAACAGCCTATGGCTGTGTCCGATTCGGTTATGATGCGCCTACGGCGACCTTTGAAAAATCGGTCGGCAGGGCAAACACTTATGTAAATGTTGCGAGTTTGTGATATTCCATGGCTGGAAAGGAACAACTAACTGAAATGCTCACACTCCCATAATGACCTAACCTTGAGGGGCACATGACACACTTATTTGGATGCTAATCCCAACAGTAAAGGAAACTAATCCATTTTGCCTCTTAGGGTTGATAACAGTCAAATGAGTGTTTGGTACATTCCAAGTTCAGTCTTCACCTAGTCACTGCATTACAGGACAGTGTGACCCAGTGTGCAATCTGTGAGATGTGAGACTGGAAAGGTGGTGTGTGTTCCAAGTCCTGAATACTGCATTTCCAGAGGAATGACAACACCATGACATTAAGCAGCCACATACGCTTAGGTTTGATATGTGAGTTTCTATGGTATCTTTGTGTGCTACACTTAAGCGTACAACTGCATTTTCTGGAACTTCTACATTGTAAATGGTTTGTGTATGTAATTGTTTGTTTTATGCAGACATGACAACATGACTGTGTACACGCTGTGACATTAGTGTGCATAATTTACAATGTGATACGCTATGTGTATGTGGTGTCCCACATGTCATGGATTACGTGATCCTCTAGTGTGTTCCGATGGACTGTATAATTGTTTGCACAAACATAAATCTAGGCTTCATGGATTGTGAGTTTTGGAATATGTCCTGCTTGCTTTGCATTAACAACCACAGACACTAGTGAAGATTACCCTACTGCACTCTAATTGCTGTGTCAGCAATCCTTTCAAACCTGTTTAGCAATGACCTGTAGCGATACAAAAGGGGATGATGGACGGAACGTTTGAGCCAATCAAACACTCACCCCCAGTCAACTGATCTGGGTTTAATCCATCATCATTCTTTAGCTCACTCCACCACCCCAGTTCAGACATGGCCATATGCAAATCAGTCTGACCCTGTGCCTCATGGGAACAGTCCAGCCCGAACTGCCAAGCCATGTCTTCCCTGGACCGGAAACAAGCATCCTAGGACCGGTTTCTGGCATTTCAGCCGTCATCAGCCAGGCTTGCTTGAATCCAGTGGCAAAGTGAGCAAGGGACCCACGTCTGGGCATACCCCCGCCAACTTAGGGCGACCAAAGCGATACAAAAGGCTGATGACGGCTGATAGCCAGAAACCGGTCCTAGGATGCTTGATTCCGGTCCAGGGAAGCAGGTTGAAAGAACAGTTGGTTTCTAGATAAAACCATGCTAATCCAATGGTTGGGACAGGTAGGAGTTATGAAATCTAAGCTCATAGCATTCTTGGAGAGAAATGTGGGGTCTGCCTCCTACTTCTCTGACTGAGATGCATGTAAGGCATATATTAGGGGCAAAACAATCACTTTTAAAGCACAGGTGTTTAAACTAAGGGGGGGAATGCAAGTCTTGCAATTAGACTTGGAGCAAGCTACACAAGCTCACTTGGTAAGTTGTTATTCTCAGAGCTCAGGCTCTAGGTTATTAAAAGCTAGACAGGCCTTGAAAGACCACCATGTGTCCCAGACAATAGTCAACCAAAGCTTCAGCTTCCAAAAATGCTATGAGGAGAGTGAATATGCAGGACGAGTCCTGGCTTGTTCAGTTAAAAAAGGTGTAATAACGCAATCACCAAATTGATTTACAATGAAGCCAGGGGGGACATGGTCAATCAGCCGGTTGAGATAGAGAAAGTTTTTTTAACACAGTATACTAATCTATACACGTCCTCATCCATTATCACATCTGATGCAGTCAAGGAATACTTAGAGAGTATCAATATATCTACTCTTAGTTAACCCTGGGCGTAGTGCTATGCTACGCTCACGGAGCATTCATAGTTTGTGCTACAAAACACTACGCAAATTGCACAGTACAAAAACTGTGTTAATAAGCGTAGCATAGCAGTATAACCATCAACACCTAATAAGGCTTTGATAAAGCAATTTTACATGCTAAAAAGCATATAACCAGTTCACAAAAATGAACTTTGAGAATGAAAATATCAGGCAATGAAAGAGGTGATGATTTTGGGGTCCCCCCTAACCTAGGGGGAGGACCAAGCAGATGCCTTGAACACAAAGAGCATATCATGCTGAATGATTCAGTGGTGGTCCCTTCCTCCTAGGACCACCCCAAGCACAGTTATGGGCAAAAATACAATCCCAACCAAAGGCCCTGCAAAGCATTATGGGACGAGATTAGCAGTGGGCAGTGAATATTATAGTGTCCAATATCAAAATAATTCTACAAAGAGCTGCAGTTCAACTAGTCGTTACTAGATGTCCCTCACGAGTCAAATGCAAAAGCATTGAAATTATTAATACATCAAGATGCAGTTCCACTAGTCGTTACTAGATGTCCCTCACGAGTCAAATGCAAAAGCATTGAAACCCTTTCATGAAGGGGCCCCAGATATTAGCAAAGTTTGTTTTTTGGGGGGGAAAATGGGGAAAAAGTGCTGTGGAAGAAAGCATCTGATTTTTTTCCCCGCAAATGGTTTCGACAAAGGGTTTGTGGTGCTGACATCACCATCTTCCCAGCTTTCAGGGACAGGCATACCTATGCAAGAAAACCAAAATCCTTTACACAGTTTGGGCATTTTACTGGGACATAGCCTATTTTTGCTACTTTTTGTGCTTTCAACCTCCTTCCAGTTAGTGGTAGAAATGGGTGTAAAAGCAATAATGGATCCTGGACATCTGTACATTTCTGACAAGTAGACACAATTCTGAATTGAGCGAGGGTCATTTGTGTAAATCCTTCAAGGTTTTGTTATAGCAACTAACAGTTGAAAATAAGAAAACTCAAAAATGAGTTGAAAAAAACATCCATTTGTGCCAACATTTTCACCTGTAACCTCTTCTAAGTATGGCAGATTTTTTAAAACAATATACAGATACATCCAATGGACCTTATGGTTGTGCAGATATATAGGACTTGTGGGTTCACCAAGAACCTGAGGAACCCAGAGCCAATAACTGAGCTGCATCTTGCAATGTTTTTCATTGTGTACCGGGTATATAGCAATTCATTTGGTAAAATATAAAGAGTGAAAAATAGGTATCAAGGACACCTATGGATTCTGAAATGGGAACAAAATATAGAGTTTAGAAGCAGTAGCTATTTGCACATCTCCAAAATTGAGGGCACCCATACTAGCATGTGAATTACAGGATATTTTTCAAAGTGATTTCCTTTTTACACATTGTCTTACATGTGGAAGGCAGAAATGCAAAGAAAGACAATTGGTATTAACACTTGTTCTACTATTCTTTGTTTCTCTGAATCTCTAGATAAAAATGGTACCTCACTTGTGTGGGTAGGCCTATTGCCCGCAACAGGAAGCAGCCCAAAACGCAATGTGGACACACCACATTTTTACAGTGAAAACGGACCCATTTTTTGCAAAGTGCCTAGCTGTAGATTCTGAACCCTAGCTCTGCCGGCACCTAAGGAAAACTAGCAAACCTATACATTTGTTAAAACTAGAAACCCAGGGGAATCCAGAATGGGGTGACTTGTGTGTCTCTAACCAGGTTCTATTACTCAGAATCCCTTGCAAACATTGTAAAAAAACACAAATTTTCCCCATATTTCTGTGAT
Source organism: Calotriton arnoldi (assembly GCA_963921515.1). Classification (NCBI taxonomy): domain Eukaryota; kingdom Metazoa; phylum Chordata; class Amphibia; order Caudata; family Salamandridae; genus Calotriton; species Calotriton arnoldi. The sequence continues at coordinate 1,006,297 of CAWUFW010000323.1, read as the reverse complement.
GGAAAGTTCTGGAATCTTCATCGGTCCACAAACTTCTACCCATCCCGCATTCTCCAAAGTCTCCCGATGAAAATTGTACCTCACTCGTGTGGGTGGGTCAAGTACCCGCAACAGGCAAGGGCCCAAAACGTGTTGTGGAGACATCAAAATTACCTATCACAAAACGACCTGATTTTGCAAGAGGGGCACCTGGGTTTTTGGCCCAGGGCTCGGCGGACATGTAGGGAAACCTACCAAACCCACACATTTCTGAAAACTAGACTCCCTGGGGAGTCCAGGGAGGTATGGCTTGAGTCGCACCTTGGCAATGAACTGATCACCCAGACCAAAATGCTCCATTACCTTAAAAAGATAGGTCCATTCAATGCGATTGAACGCTTTTTTTGTGTCGAGCAAAAGTGCCAGCACATCGGTCCGAAGACCTTTGGCTGCCCATAGCGTGTGGGCTAAGATGCGCAGGTGGTTTCTGGAGGAGCAACCGGGTACGAATCCTACTTGCATATTGTGCACCAGGAAGGGAAGAACTTTTCCGAGGCGGGAGGCCAGAACACTGGCCAAGATTTTGATATTGCAGTTCTACAGGGAAATGGGAAGGTAGCAGCCGCACAGCAGGGGATCTTTCCCAGGTTTTGGTAGGACTACTATCACTGCCTTGTTGGAGAGGGGACCTAAGGAGGACATGCACTCCGCCTCTTGGAATGCATCCTTCTGCGTGTCAGCTATCCTCTCTCCTGCCCAGCGATAAAACTCCACTGGAAAGCAGTCTTCCCCCAGGGTCTTGTGATAGGGTAGGTTAGTTATCGCTTGGCCAATCTCCTCCAGGATTATTTCTCCTTCTAGGAGCTCCCTGCCCTTGTCCGACAAGCGAGGGAGAGCCGCCTCGGTAAGGAAGGCAGTCAATTTGTCACCTTCAGCTGACGCTTCCGGGGTACAGAGAAACTTATAGAATAGGGCAAATTCATTCACGATGTCCTGGGGCCGTGTAAGGGTTGTCCCTGCAGCTGACTGTATGCTGGTATGGCCATGGCAGATTCCCTCTGGCAAAGCTGCGCTGCTAGCAACCTCCCCGCTTTTTCCCCCTGCTCATAATGCCTCCCTTTCATCCTCTGCAGGGTGTATTCCACCTTGGAGGTGTAGAGGCTATTTAGCATCATGTGGGCCTGTTCCAGTGATCTACGGTGTTGTACGGTGGGCTGTGTAGCATATAGGCGGGTATAAGACTTGATGTCCCGTTCTAGGTCTTTCTGCCGATGAGCTGCTTGTCTGTTGGCCTGTGCTGCGTCCCTCATGATTTGGCCCCTAATGGTGGCTTTGGCTGCAGCCCAAAGGGTTCTACCCGAGTCCACAGACCCTCGGTTGGTGGTAAGGTACTCTTTGAGATGTGCCTGCAGTTGAGACTTGCCCTGAGGGGTCCGATGGTGCTGGATATTCATGCACCAGGACTTACGGCCCAGTCTGGCCAGCCCCGTCTCCAGCGATAGGAGAACCAGAGAATGATTGGACAGCGCTGCCTTCAGTGTGCGGGATTCTCGGACAAGCTGTACCGATCATTGGGAAATGAGGAAGTAGTCCAGGTGGGAGAGCGTGCAGTGAGTCGGGGAGGTAAAAGTGAACTCCGTATCAGCTGGGTGGCAGAGGGGCCAGTGGTCCACCAGGCCCGTATCCACCAATATGTCATCCATCAGAGCCCTGTCCGTGGCATTGCCCCTGTCAAGGAGCCCGTTCTGTCCAGAACTGGGTCCCTCACCAGGTTCCAGTGCCCACCAATAAGTTATTGCGAGGCGCCTTTCTCCACCAGCAGGCAGTTCAGTTGGAGGAGGAACTACGCTTCGGTCAGAGCGTAGACTGACCCTACACAGATATGATTGTCCCCCAGTCGTAGATTGGCAAATGCACAAAAACCTTCCTCAGAGACATTTTCCTCTTTTTAAGTTGACAGGAGAGATAAAATAAATATATATATCCTCTTGTCGCACCTCGGGAAAGCATACAATTATGATGCACTACCAGGTTTACTTGCCTTGGTACATCTGGAATGTGGCAAAATACATGGGGCATATTTACATGAAATTGATGCAGCACAGTGCCTCAAGCAATCTTGCTGCTCTGAGCTGCATCATTTTCAAAACGCAGAGATGTGCCTTATTAACAAGAATATGGCCCATCCCTGTGCTCACCCCTGCGCCGGTGATAAGAAAGCTGAATAGAGCCAAAACGCAGGCACCCTTGCACCATAGTGCATGGGTGCCTGCAGTGCAGGAATGATAGTGTTTGTGCAGGAAGGGACACCTTCCTGCACAAACAATCATTAATGGCATTTTGCTCCTTCTGTGTGCTGCAGAATGCACCACATTAATGCCTCCTTTTGAAAGGTGCCTCAGATTTACAGATTCTTGTAAATCTGTAGCAGTGTCAAAAAGCCATGGCTGTTGCTAGGAACGCCCAGGAGGAACACCCATTGCATGCCCCTTTGCCGCAGAAAATTGCATTGCAGAGGGCCATATTTACAAGGCTGTTTTAAGTCATGCAAAGCGACTTAGCACAGCCTTGTAAATATGGGCTAGCATAGAGCACCACCGAAGCATCATAAACAGTCACACTGTTGTGGTGCTAGGGGCTTTTAACTATCCCCTTGTTGGTGGATGAAATAGAACACCTACTCTCCCACTATGTAATGCCTTCCCTGCTCAGAATAACACAAGGCAGAGACTTGCACTTCCTTGCGTTATTCCAGATTTACCAAGCCATGCAGGGCCACACAAGGTGACCTTGAGTGGCTTGGTAAATCTGTCGTAAGGATTGCATTGACCTTGCACTGTGCTAAATCAAGGGCAACACAATCCATTGATGTATCTGGGCCATGGGAAGCAAAACACCTGCAAATTGATGGAGTGGGAATGTTTCTGATTCCTATATACTTGCTCACGGTTGCTTAGTGACACTACTGCTACTTAAATTCAATCTATGGCACAAAGAACATCTGGAATGTGCCCTAAACCATAGAACCTGGCCTTGATATTGTTCAGCCTTGCATTATCTGTTGGAAGTTGTATGTTGTCATTCAGGAGCCTCAGCATGACCTCCAACACTTGGCTGGGGATGGCAGAATAAGTAGGTTGTGGCATCCCATCAGGAAGTGCTTTGTAGATTATTTCTTGAAGTTGACGTCTTCTCCCTTGTAGTAGTCAATGGACATATTTGAATTTTTTTTAACAAAAGGTTAATAATTAGACTATCGATGGTCCATAGTCCACAGTTTATTTAAACTCTGAGACCTCAGTATCAGTCCATTTGTCCAGGTGCAAATTGAAATCACCTAAAAGTGTGAGTACCTTACTGCTAAGTGAGTAATTGCTTTATCTAAACACTTCAAAAAGGAGCCAAAAGTACTGGTGGCCTATAGCACAGCCAGAGTCCTAATCTATAGGCCGACGTGACCCACCGGCTCCTTTTTTTAAGTCGTTAAGTAAAGCAATTACTAACTTAGCATGGAGGTGCTCACATTTTATGCTTTTAGGTGATTTTATCTTGCACCTGGACAAATTCAACAAAGAGAAAACAGAAATTCGCTACTTTGGGCAGATTCCACCAGATTTTTGGCAAACGTTTTGGACAGATGATGCTTCCTCCCCAGGGCCCCAGAAAGATTCTCTCAAAAATCTGAGTATCACATTTGATAACCGGCTGTCCTTTAGGCCTCAATTAAATGTGTTGGTAGGCACTTGTTTTGGGATTATGAGGTCCCTAAAGACATTTTGGCTGCATTTATCCTTCTTAGCAAAGAAGACGATAGTCCAGGTGCTGATAACTTCCAAATGCACTATATTTGGGTTTAGCAGTGTACCTGATGGACAACCTCTAAGTGATCCAGAATGCAGCCGCCCGTCTCCTGCTAAACGTTTCTATGAGATCACGGATTACCCCACATTTGCGTGCACTCCATTGGCTGCCCATGAGGGATAGAGCCAAATTTAAGGCTCTGGCAATAGTACATGATGCTCTATATCAATCTGGTCCCTCCTACCTTGGAGCCAGATTTGGCTTTCATAAGCCCACTAGACAGCAGGGTTCTCTAGGATTCAGCGCTTAAAAGTGGGAGGAAGGTCTCTACCGTATCTGGGTGCAACAGCCTAGAATCAGATCCCTCTGGAGCTGCGGATGATGAGTGAGGTGGCATTGTATAAGAAGAAACTCAAAACTTGGCTCTTTGTGCAAATCTAAGCCTTTTCATTCCCGATCTCACTGCTCTCGCTGAGACACTCCTTCCAGTAGCTGTACGTGTTATAAACTGCTATCATATCATGGGTATTGTACAACTCAAAATTAAAAATTTACCCAGGCTTACATTGAGGTATTTAACCAAGCAATATGTATGAGAAATAAAAAAATTGAGATATGCAAAAATTAACAGTGTAGTTCAAACAACAGTGTTTAATCATGGAAAATCTAAAATTGATATAATATATTTTTTTAATTCCAGTATTTTTACAGTCTCTAATTTGTTTTGCAAAAAAATGTGAATAGTGTTAAATGTATTGAAACATTGAATATAATTATTATCAAAACTTATAATTAATGACACACATTTAATGTGCAGCAAAAACTTGCACAGCTGATGGTTGCACTATATATTTCAATTAGGAAATGCTCTCGTTGATTGTGCAAGAAGCAATGTCAAGGATGACAGAGCAGGAGAAGACCCCTCAGCCACATTGTCAGGCATTAGCAAGCCATCCAATGTAGAGTTATGTTGTCCTACATATCATGGCGAGTGAATGACATGACTGTCATGGAAGACAGACTATTAAGCGGAGTTTTTTTAATCTCAGATCAAAATCATTTGTTAAAAAGGTCCATGATGATCAAATTATGTTAAGCTGATTTACATGACTATTGACTTAAAGTGCCCTTCATTTTGGCACACGTCTTTAGCAGCCATAATCTCACTTGCCTCCTATCCTCCACATGTAGCACATGTCCTCACCAGTTGCAGATCTTTTGCTTCTGCAGAAAGCCACCATGACTGAGAGCACTGAGGAAGAGCAAGAGATTCTTGCTGAGGGGGCCATGAACTTAGCAAAAGGACAGTGTAAAACATGTTTTTCTCTCAGAGCGATATATTACTACCTAATTATACTATAATCACTTTAACATAGCAGATTAAGTGGAGAATTATTAATATAAGAGTATACAAAATGTTGCCTCAGGCAAATGCATATGTTTATGTCTTCCACAAATGTTTTATGTTTTATCCAAAGCATCCTGTTTTTTGCAATGGCTCTTTTTCAAATGTTTTGGGTTTTTTAGGAAAAAATAGTTTACACATTAACGATGAGATGATGATCTATGATGATTTAAACCAAAACAAAAAACATTACTAATGCAATAACCAGTTTCCAAAAGCACCAAGATGCGCATAAAGAAAAAAATATTAAAATAATGTTTGATTCCGACATATAATAAAAATAAAACTTTATGTACACTTGAATGTGTAGGTAGAAGGACACACATAAGTCAATAGATATTAGAGCTAAGATTTGCTTGAAAGATAGATGATATTGTAACCAGAGAGAGTGGACCTCATGCACTTTTCTCAAGGTGTAAAAGTAAAGGGTTTAATGACATGTGAAGCAACTACATTCTCCGATGTTAAAAAATATAACTTTCACATTGTGAAAAATAAAATCAATAGTGTTTTTGTTGAAACTCTTGCCATTGTTCTCTCTATTTTCAAAAGGCCAGACCCCATTGAGGAAAGAAAAACCACAATACAATGCCCAGACAAATGTGCTAGCAAGGAGTCCACAGGTGCAGCATCATTCGCTGTAGGAGTGGGAGGACAAGGTCCTTCCCCAAAAATGAAGCTGGTGCAGTGCTCAATTGCCATCATCATTGTCTCGATTCTGGCAGGCATTCCCTGATCTGGATAGGGAGCTGAAGGCCATCATGGAGTAACAAAGGGGTAAGATAAATATTTTAAAACATTTATAAAATGTTGATCTTCAATTTACTTTACATTTAGGAACTTCTACAATTACAATAGAGTTCCTTGTAAGCAAAGTTTAATTATTGTCAAGAAAAATCTTATCATAGGCACATTTTTATATTTGACATTGTGCAAAATCTACTAGTAGCAATAGTGAAATGACCTCAGTCATGGTTATGACTGTCCTATTTTCTTTTACATCTCAATTGTTGTGGAAATCATAATTATTGCTTTACAATTCTTGTAACACATTTAAAAAAATCTATGTTCAAATGTAATATTCTTTTTTATGAACTGTGGTATCTTCCCCCAAAGAAAAATCTCAATTTCTGATGTAGATTACACTCCACCTGAAGGAATACTACCATTGATAGCCATGTTTACGGCACAACATTTGAACAGTACCCTGTTAGGTATGGGACAGATCAGACAGCTTAAATAAATAGAATGTTTGAAAAAAGTATGCTGTAAACAATCATTTAAAAAAACAATAAAGTAGGAAAATCATTATTAATTTTTTCAAAAGTTTTTTTTTACCATTTCAAAAAGACAAACATGTTAAAAAATCCAAACATGAAGACCAGAGATTTTTTTTTGTTTATATTTACAAAAACATGCAGAAATGTGCAAAGCACCAATAAAAGTCAACAGATGAGGTAGACGAGGTGCAATTACCTATTTCATAATTTCCATGATGTAGCCCTGGCCAAGTATACTACACTGGATTTCCCACTGTAAACGTCTGGAATTGGAAAATTAAGGAATTATTTCCCAATCTAGAAAGTTAATATTAACTTTTGTTTAGCATAAATTTACAAAGCTTGCCAGCTATAGCAGGACAAACCTGCTTAAAGTATCTTACCTTCTGTTCCACGACAGCAGGTAATATTTAGCCATGACTGGCAAATTAATTAATTAGAAAGAATTGACTGTCATTTGTTTGCTTAATATATATTTAACTAAACTTGGACTTCCAAGCTTCAGCTGGAAAAATCTACTTTCTGGTCGAATCAGGGCTCGATTGCGGTCATCCACAAATTAAGCTTGGATGAAGCCTAGGTCTTGGGCAATTTTGTGCTTTGGATTTTCCGCCACTCATATTTAATTGTAAGGTGGAAAAAATATGTCCAGTTTTAGGGATTGGATTTCTTACTTTATAGTCTTGTTTTGAAGCTTAACAAATGTTAACATTTGTTAAATATTTTCTATTTTATGATAATAATTACATTTCATTGTTCAATATTTGTTTGGAACTGCCTAAATTATTTATCTATGAATCGTAATTAAGGCATTCTGACTAGTGGCATACCTACTAGTGGATTGTTAAATAGTAAACATGCTAAATTTACACATTGATCATTAATAGATGACTTAATATTTGTATTCAGTATTGGTTGTTCTAATTCAAGGAGGTACCAGATTGCTTCAAGTGACACAATAGTGGTAGTTTTACACAATAGCCTTATCCGTTGCATGCCTTGGCTATATTAATCCAAAATAAGTATGGTCCCTAACAGAAAGTTAAATGTGTGTTTAAAGAAGGCAATAAGAGCTATTGAAATTGTGTTTCTCAGCCACTGGACTCCAAGTTAACATGTGTAAATATATTTAGAATATTAAAATGATCACAATATTTGGCAATAGAAAGAGAATTATTATGATTATGCCAGACTGATACTGAGTTTGCATCTTCATTTTGAACTTGTTCATTTGCATGGAGACCACTTGTAATTATGGTGGAAAATATCTATCCCATTTTGAGAGAAACTTACTATCGACCTAAATCTTCAATTTTACATGGTGACTGATCAAGATTTTAGTGGATAGATACTCCGTCACAATTGTCACGGATGTCTTGTAAAAAAATTACAAGTGGATTACATCCTAAGGCAATTATAAATAGCCTTACGAGTTATCTTTTACATTTTAAAAAATATATATTTTTATTAGAGATTTTACAGAGGGCACATGAATAAATACATTACACAAGGAGATTCAATGTTAAAAGATGGATAAAAGAGAAAACAATTGATTGAGCACTATTGGAAAAAATACAATAAGACATATCTGTGCTACGTCAGTGTCCCCCCATCCTCACTCTGCCATTGATAAATCGGAGCCCAAATAGTTTTACCCAATTTTTTAGCCCTCCTGCCTTATCGTTCATAGATCCCTTTTTAAAGGCTAACAATGGATAGGAGATGGGCGAGCCATTGAGAATATGAGGGGGCCACAGTGTCCAGCCATGCTGTAGAAATACATATTCTGGCCACCGCCATGGCCAGAAATATAAAATACGGCTGGGCTCCATCTGCCCCCGAACTGCTAACTCCCAGCACCAGGTGTTAACACTATTTTCACCTTCAGGGAAAGAAGTTTCTCTATGTCTCTCTTCAAGATTTCAAGTTCTGGACAAGTAGAAAACATATGGACCACTTCTGCCCCAGGGGTTTGACAGCAGGGACCAACTGATACCCACCTGCTATTTTAGCAGGTGTATAACATAGATCTAAGATTGTCTTGTAATGCTGTGCCTGCAGCCCTGACGAACTTAGGGGTCGATTCCGATCTCGGGCGGAGGCGCACCTAACACTATTCGTCCGGAAAAAAACGGAGCCGAAAGCGTGTTTCCCGACCGATTCGAACATTCGTACGAACGAGCAAGTACGATGCGCATAACTGCCCAGATCCCGACCCAGCCGTACTTACCCAATCCAGCTCCTGTTCCCCGCCCGAGCCGGATCCGTAAACGCAGAATCGAGTCGCACGGAAGCCAAAATACAGCACCTTCCGGCCGGACCAGTACGATGCGCCTTCCGTACGCGCCGAACCCGTCGCTACGTCCGGCACATCAGAGCATCCGGGAGAGCCACACATAAGCTCCGATTCGCGCCACAAAACGATCCACGGCTACAAGACGAACACGCCAGCCACGAGTACGAGTCGAAGCAACGAGAAAGCCGAACCAACCATGAATCCCATCGCGCAGGTCCTACCAATACTCTACATCTATTACCGGAACAGGTACGGACGCGTACGGCGCAGAAGGTAAGTTAAACACCCACTACACAAACAAACGACACGTACCCGACATATGACACACACACATAGGGATGCAGAAATGACTTACACTAGCAACAGCAGAACCATAGGGGCGGGATGGCTATCACCAATGCCATATACACCCATAGGGGTCTGGATGCCAACCACTAACACCACCCCTACTCATGGGGGGCTGGATGCCTGTCACTACTACCATCCCCACTCATGGGGTGCTGGATGCCTACCACTACCACCACCCCTCCTCAGGGGGTGCTAGATGCCTGTCACTACTACCATCCCCACTCATAGGGGGATGGATGCCTACCACCAACACCACCCCTACGCAGGGGGGCTGGATGCCTACCACTACCACCACCCCTACTCAGGGGGGGCTGGATGCCTACCACTACCACCACCCCTACTCTGGGGGGGCTGGATGCCTACCACTACCACCACCCCTACTCATGGGGGGCTGGATGCCTACCACTACCACCACCCCTACTCAGGGGGGCTGGATGCCTACCACTACCACCACCCCTACTCAGGGGGGGCTGGATGCCTACCACTACCACCACCCCCACTCATGGGGGGCTGGATGCCTACCACTACCACCACCCCTACTCAGGGGGGGCTGGATGCCTACCACTACCACCACCCCTACTCAGGGGGGGCTGGATGCCTACCACTACCACCCCCCCACTCATGGGGGGCTGGATGCCTACCACTACCACCACCCCTACTCAGGGGGGGCTGGATGCCTACCACTACCCCTACTCAGGGGGTGCTAGATGCCTGTCACTACTACCATCCCCACTCATAGGGGGATGGATGCCTACCACCAACACCACCCCTACTCAGGGGGCTGGATGCCTACCACTACCACCACCCCTACTCAGGGGGCTGGATGCCTACCACTACCACCACCCCTACTCAGGGGGGCTGGATGCCTACCACTACCACCCACCCCCACTCATGGGGGCTGGATGCCTACCACTACCACCACCCCTACTCAGGGGGGGCTGGATGCCTACCACTACCACCACCCCTACTCAGGGGGGATGGATGCCTACCACTACCACCACCCCTACTCAGGGGGTGCTAGATGCCTGTCACTACTACCATCCCCACTCATGGGGGGCTGGATGCCTACCACTACCACCACCCCTACTCAGGGGGGGCTGGATGCCTACCACTACCACCACCCCTACTCAGGGGGGGCTGGATGCCTACCACTACCACCCCCCCACTCATGGGGGGCTGGATGCCTACCACTACCACCACCCCTACTCAGGGGGGGCTGGATGCCTACCACCACCACCACCCCTACTCATAGGACGGGTAATGCATGACACAACCAGCATACTCCAACATAAGGAATGTCAGAAAAACACATCCCCCCAACACCATGACAAGCGTGTGTAGACTGTGTCAAATGCCTACAACACTGAACATGACATTGAACATACAATGTGACCCCCTATCACATGTGTCACACATAAATGTGTGTGGCCTCCACAATGCAAGCAGACCATGACCACTGTGGCAAAGGGGTCTAACCCCCCATCATCACAGTGACCAAAAGGTAAGTGTGGGGTCCATAGCTGAAGCACATTTTGAACATTGTGGCAATGGGGTCTAAACCCCCATCATCACAGTGACCAAAAGGTAAGTGTGGGGTCCATAGCTGAAGCACATTTTGAACATTGTGGCAATGGGGTCTAACCCCCCATCATCACAGTGACCAAAAGGTAAGTGTGGGGTCCATAGCTGAAGCACATTTTGAATATTGTGGCAATGGGGTGTAACCCCCCATCATCACAGTGACCAAAAGGTAAGTGTGGGGTCCATAGCTGAAGCACATTTTGAACATTGTGACAATGTGGTCTAACCCCTTGACCAAAAGGTAAGTGTGGGGTCCATAGCTGGGGCACATTTTGAACATTGTGGCAATGGGGTCTAAACCCCCATCATCACAGTGACCAAAATGTAAGTGTTGTCATGGAAAAAGGTGCAAATGCCAAACAGCATGGATGATTCCTGGTCACAGAACAACAAACACATCAGTGGCATAGTAGTGCTTGTGTCCCATAGCAACATAGATTGGGTGAGGCAAACAGTGCAGTGCAAATAAGACATACCTGTGGCCATGTGCAGACAAACATCACCCATGGGGGCTGACATTGTCAACATTCATCGATAACACAATGACAGAAGTGACCATCATAATGCAGAGCCACATATCTGCACCAATGGGCACACAAATGTAGATATCCTGTGGAGACTGTAGATGTGAGGTGAACAAATACCATACCATGGCAGCAATGGGACATACAAACCATGATCACTGTGCTGACTGATGACCTAGGAGTCCCAGGGACAGCAGGGGAAACCCACCAAACAACATACAGCCAATGGCACACTAAAGATATGCCAATGCAGTGGTGCAGATGCACAAACACAAACAGGCAGCCCCACACTGCATATCAAACACAACAGGTGATGGGGGTGTGCCAGTGTCCCCAGGCAACCACACAACACATGAGGATGCCTGAATCCCAATTACACAGATGTGCATACAGTGCCACACAAAAGTAACTCATGGATCGGATTCCCTATGTGGGCAATCAGGCATTGTTAGATGAGAGGGAGCCCAAATTACACATGTCACACAAGCTTGTAGGAACAGCAACTAACCCAGCAAGACACAGACCCACCACAGCACTACCCCCAGGGACCCCACATTGTGGTGACACTGGCCTGCATGATAATCCCACTGTGATGACAAAGCTAGATGTCGTTCACACTGTGAACCACAGTCATGTGTCCTGAGCAACAAACTACCATCACACCTACACAAGCACAAATCGATCAGCACGGCCTGTCAGCCAAGGCCAATATGGAGGCAGGGGTCTAGCCGTGCAACAACTCTCATTTGCACACACTCAACACCACACACCTTGATCTCCACCAATGTGCAGCAGTGAAGCTCACATGGACCCATGACAATCACAGGGGTGGTGGTGGGAACTAAGGTGCAGAAACCCATCACACATGGCCAGTCAAAAAGACTCGTGAATGTCTGACACACTGCACAGTACGCCGTACATGGGCATGACAAAGCGATACCAAAGGGGATGATGGACGGAGCGTTAGAGCAAATCAAACACTCACCCCCAGTCAACTGATCTGGGTTTAATCCATCATCATTCTTTAGCTCACTCCACCACCCCAGTTCAGACATGGCCATATGCAAATCAGTCTGACCCTGTGCCTCATGGGAACAGTCCAGCCCGAACTGCCAAGCCATGTCTTCCCTGGACCGGAAACAAGCATCCTGGGACCGGTTTCGGGTTCAAAACCCTCATCAGCCAGGCTATCTTGAATCCAGTGGCAAAGTGAGCAAGGGACCCACGTCTGGGCATACCCTGCCAACTTAGGGCGAACAAAGCGATACCAAAGGGGATGATGGGCATGACGTCAAATCCACACCAACCAATGGGATCCCAGCCACAGTCACACACCAATGAAGAAGCCAAGGTCACCCACAAAGAACACACATAGACAACTTCCAACATTGCAGCTCTGACCCTGAGGAGTGGCAGCAGTCACACACACAACGTGTCACAATCACTGAAAGCTAACACAAACTGTAAATTACATGACTGGTGTAACCAACAAGTACCAAGGGGAATCCTGACTGTGTCTCATCTGCGTTTGCCCACAAACTCAGCCCTGACAGCAAACACACCTATGGGTGACACCCTGATGACCAGTAATGTGCCATGCACCCACATCCCAGAGAACCCAGGGAGAAGACTTTGGGGGAACATAGGTCAACTCAGCAAGCATCACAAACAGGAACATCACTAGGGATCCCAGCCTGCCTAGCAAAATGGAAGTGAACACACACAGACATGCTCACACAACACACACCTTGGGCTCAGGCAATGTAACGGAATTACACACTGTCATGAGGGGACTCCACTCCTGTGTAAGGAAAGCTGTGCCATACGTTGTCTCTGTAGGGCTCTATCATGTCAGCAGAACACTTGGTCACTCAGTCCACAATTAGCACAAAATGAAGGCTCTCGTCATATCAGCCTGGTCATGGGAGTGTCACCGAAATCATCTGCACAGATCCAACACACATGTATAGCAAGTTGCACTGATAACACAGATGAGTCCTTCCCCATTGATGCCCAAACTTGCATGTCCAGTGGAGATGGTCACACGGTCAGGGAAATAGACAAATTGAACAATGGCAAGCACAACAGATGTGCAGGGTGTAAGCCACAGATGTGATATTGCAAATAAAAGTAGGAAATCCCATTGCCAAATATTGAAAACATGACACCCTCATATTGCTGCAAAGGATGACATGGATACACACCAGTATAGGACACATTCCCCCTGGACCACATGGGGTCCTGCACAGTAACACTTCATTTTCCTGATATCAAAAATCACCATCACTGCAGCAAGGGCATGGTTAGCATCATCAACATCATGTACATCAGAAGCAAAACCACTAGAGAACAGAAAGTTACTTTATTCAGCATATGTGTGTTTAAAAGTGAAAGTCCAGAAAAACACAAAGGCCAATGGCCAGTCCATTATCAAAGTCCAAACAGGGTGACAGTGGCAGATGTCACCCTTTGCATGCCTGCACTGCTACACACCAGGGACATTCCCCTCGGAGGGGCATACGGGGGGCAGGCCAGGCACCGCAGGGACAGGATCAGGGCTCACCAGAAGGAGGCAGGGAAGGGGTGGTGGGTGCTGGAGAGTCACTGACAACTGCAGTGGAGGTGTCTGACATGGTGTGTGCCGGCACAACTGGGGGCATGAGTCAGATGGTGTGGGTGCCAGCACGACTGCAGTGGGCTGGGCAGATGGAGTGGACAGGTTCCCCACTGCAGTGCCCAAGTCAGACGGGGTGGTAGTGGACTCCACTGCAGTGCCTATCTCCAGGGGAGTAGAATGGGGTTCAGGTAAGGTGGGCAGGACAGAGGGGGAGGACACAGTCTCCACACCAGTGGCACAAACATGCGCAGCGGGGGGGGTGGTGCTGGAAGAGCAAGTGGTAGGGGGAGAAGGCCGGATCATTTTGGGGATGGTGTATCTGTGGGTGGGGGAACCTGGGGCAGGGGGTGGTGGGGGAACCTGTAGAGTGGGGGCCTGAGGGATGGAGGAAGGAGACTTGGTGGTTGAGCTGCAGGGCGGCGGCAGGGTCTTGCTCTTCCGGGTCCGGGGGGACTTGCGGATGGGGGCCTCAGTCTGTCTGTGCCTGGGGTAGTGTGTCCGGGGGTGAGGGGCACTCCCCTCTGTGTGGGTGGACTTTCTCTTCCCCCTGTATGCTGGATCAGCTGGATTGGAGGGGAAGAGGCTGAGGTCACAGAGGAAGAGCTGCTTTGTAGGTGGGGTTGCAGGTGAGGCAAGGGAAGGGGCCTTGGAGGGAGAGATATCGGAGGACTGCGGAGTGACTGTGGATGCCTGTGTGTGTGTCTGTTCCCCATCCCCTGTGGGTGTGGTATCAGTCCCCTGAGGATGCTTGCGTGCACGTTATGTTTTTGTTTTTGGTGTTCCTGTGCTGCTCGTGTCTGTGTGTTTGGGTGATTGTGCAGGTGTGCATGTGCTTGGGACAGGTAGGGTGCCAGGAAGTGTGGATGGGGCAGAGGTAAGAGGGGTGAGGGACTGTTGGAGGAGGGACACTGCTGCCGTCAGGGAGGAGTCCATGGACCTATTGCTCCTCTGTAGGGCAGACATGCCCGATGAGATGCCCTCCATAAACGACACCAGCTGTGTCAACAGAGTGGTGTGGGCATGGAGGACACTCAGCATTGCTGTCTGCCCTACATGGAGCTGGCGAAGTAGGTACACAGACTCCTCACTCAGGGCAGCAGAGGACACAGGGGTAGGGGGTGCGGTGCCTGGCACGAAGGTGACACGCTCCCGAACACAGGAGCCTCCACGGACCTCTGGAATGGGAGCCGATGGGAGGGCGGTGGTGGTGGTGGTGGTGTTGGCAGGGACAGCAATACTAGCTGGGGTGTGGTGGCTGCTGACACCCGCCTCCACAAGGGAGTCATCCTCCGAGCTGCTGTGGTCCTCAGCTGAGGTGGATGGTGCTGAGGACTCCTCAGTGTGGCTCCCCTCACCCTCCGTGCCACTGGGTCCCTCCGACCACTCATTGGCTGCTGACCCAGTTTGGCTCTGCGGCTCCTCCTGGTCCATGGAGCTGTTCCCTCCTGTGGCCGTGGATGTATCTGCAAACAATTAGGGAAACAGACAAACATCAGTCACCTGCACTGACCGCACACACCACAGTAAGTACAGCACATTACAGAGCAAGCCCTGGCATCCTTAGTTGAACATTGCCAAAAGTGCTCAAACAGAGTAGGAGAAGCCAATTGTCAGTCTGATGGTCAACCATGGCTCTCACATCCCTCCTGGCCTTGCACCCATCTGTCTGGTGCCTGTCGGATGACAATACCCCAGTGTGGACACATGCACCACCTACACAGTAGTTGGACAGTGCAGAGAACACGGTGAAGTATGTGAACATGCACACATCACATCTCTTGCCACTGAGTCAGTACAGGTGTCCGGATAAATGGATGGCCAGAGTCTATTTTGAAATGCATGTGATGCATACCAGCACCAGACACCATGATGCACCCATGTAATGATAGTCAATGCCACAATGGGGTGCATGTAGCACATGTCACTCACCTGCAGGATCACTCTTAGGGAGTTTAATGCCATGGCACAGGCATGCCTGCAAAGTCATACATCACTGTCTCCAGTCACATGGGCAGGGCAGCCAGCCAACAACAGTCTGCACTGTGTCACAATCCTGTGTCACATGGGGAATGCAAGTTCTGTAGCTGACAAGTGCACATGTCCATCCCCCACAAACCACATCATCTGAACTCTTATTTGTCCACGTCATACCAATTGGACATATGGGAGACATGAAACACAACCCTCTGACCCTGAGCACCTCACAATCTGCTGTGAATGGGAAACAGCTGCCTGAACTTCACAGTCGCATACCCCAGTCTGCACAGTCAAGTGATCAAACACCTATATGTCACTCAAGTATCGTCTCCTATGGTCACATCTCAGGTGGCATGCTGAGCCCTAACCGATAAACCCCCCAGTAGTCCTGACAACGGAGCCACAGCACAATGACACAGAGGCAGACACCTGAGGGAATATTTCACTGAGCACAACGTGTCAGCTGATACACGGCAGTGGGAGTACAGAGTGTATTGTATGGCCTGGAGTAGGCATGACTGACCTGCTCCACGTGAAAGAGGGATGAGCCCTGGACAGTAGGCAGGTGGCTAAGTATGTGTGACACACTTGATATACATACTCCTGAGGCCCAAACATTGTTCCCACCCGCAGCATGGGTGTGTGCCAAATACCCCAGGCACATGTGGTGAGTCAGATCAGCAATTGGACCACATATCAAAGTTACACGCAGATTACATGTCAGAACTCAGACATTGTGTAAGCAATGGACCCACCCATGAAGCCCACCACAAAGTTACGGGAACAAATGCTGTCCCCCACCTTGAGCTAAGCAAAATGTAAGGACACAGTACCCAAGTGACACAATTTCCTGACTGTAAGGGCCACACCTGGGTATCAGATGAGGAGTGGGCATGTCACAATTGAGGGACATGGGTCCTGGACCACAAGACTGATGTACTGTGGAAGTTTAACCAGGCCAGAGGAGGGCACATAGCATGTCAGACAAAGTTCACAGTGCAGTCATGGACTCACCCCTCCTTGCTGCTGTCTGGCCTTCAGCTGCCCATCCAGGTCAGGGAAGACCACCGCCAGGATCCTGAGCATGTGGGGGGTCTGGTGTCCGCCCCTCCTGCGAGGAGGCGACAGCTTCAGCTGGACCCTTGCGATCCTCCGGGTCCAGCCCCGAAGGTCCTGCCACCTCTTCTGGCAGTTGCGGATCCGGCGCTTGTAGACCCCCACAGATCTTACTGCCCGGGCGATGGTCAGCCAGATTTCCTGCTTCTGGTGGGCATCAACCTGTGAGGATGACAAAGTGAAAAGGCCATTACTACACATGCAACATATCCGTGCATCACACATTTGGATATACATGTCTCAATCACAGGGGCACATGATGTACACAGGCAGTGGAACGATGGCTATGAACAGTTTGCCAGCAGTTACTACATGGTATCATTGCCTGGGAAGTAAAACCTTGTTGGAATGCACTGTTACTGCACTATACCTGTTCAGTGCATGTAACTACACACTATGGGGGTGACAACTACTCAGTGAGCATGCTAGCCAGTGGCGTGCACACTGTAAGTCTTGCTAGTCAGACAACATGCACATTTAGTAAGGCAGTGGACAGCACACTCACCTGCTCCCCTGGTTTCCCATACAGCTTGCTGTACTGTGGAAGGAGGCTGTCCAGGAGGGCCTGGTTCTCCTCAGTGCTGAAGGCTGGGGCTCTCTCCACAGTACGTGCCATTGCAGGAGCCAGAGGATGCATATACAGCAGCAGTGGTGGTGGCAGATGTCGTCCTGGAGCATGTAGTGCAGGCAAGTGAGCTCTCAGGGGAACAGCCAGCATTATATGTGTGCTGCAGAGGCAGATACTGTCCCATGTGTCCAAAGTGATAGGTCCAAGTCGTTTGCATCTTCTGAATCTGGCCAATCCATGGAATTGCACCACTTACACACGCCCACAGCATCCTTCAAAAGTTCAACTTCATGACACCCATGAATTTGCAACATTGTTGTGGGTGGCCAACTGAATTCACAGCATCAGACTCGTTAAAGGTTCAAAAACGCATCTGTTGCCATGCCAGGCCATAGCCAATGCATGCGCACCGATCGTTCCATTGCTGTACAACGCGTATTTCGAAAAACAACGCGTACCCGTTCACATCATATGCAATGGCCAATGCGTGCACACCGATCGGTCCATAGCTGTACAACGCATACCCGGTCACATCATATGCAATGGCCAATGCGTGCGCACCGATCGGTCCATTGCTGTACAACGCGTACCCGGTCACATCATATGCAATGGCCAATGCGTGCACACCGATCGGTCCATTGCTGTACAACGCGTACCCGGTCACATCATATGCAATGGCCAATGCGTGGGCACCGATCGGTCCATTGCTGTACAACGCGTATTTCTGTCCACATCATATGCAATGGCCAATGTGTGCACACAGATCGGTCCATTGCTGTACAACGCGTACCCGGTCACATCATATGCAATGGCCAATGCGTGCACACCGATCGGTCCATTGCTGTACAACGTGTACCCGGTCACATCATATGCAATGGCCAATGCGTGCGCACCGATCGGTCCATTGCTGTACAACGCGTACCCGGTCACATCATATGCAATGGCCAATGCGTGCACACCGATCGGTCCATTGCTGTACAACGCGTACCCGGTCACATCATATGCAATGGCCAATGCGTGCGCACCGATCGGTCCATTGCTGTACAACGCGTATTTCTGTCCACATCATATGCAATGGCCAATGCGTGCACACCGATCGGTCCATTGCTGTACAACGCGTACCCGGTCACATCATATGCAATGGCCAATGCGTGCGCACCGATCGGTCCATTGCTGTACAACGCGTCCCTGTACAAGTCACTGGCATTTGTCACCATGGTTGTCACTGGTGAACGAATGCCAGCCACAATTACTTGCCAGGGACTCAGGGGCACACCTACAACACCACAGCCTGTCCACACTGTATCCTAAGGCATGTAAGGCTACATTACCTGTGTGTGTATGGGGGTCAACATGTGTTTTTTTTGGTGGCACTTGTGGGCAGCCACTCCCAGGCTGTGCACGTGTTCAGGGGGACAGAATCCTTTGTGTGTTGTGCACATGACCACTGTGATGTGCAACTGTTCAGTTCAGGGCATGTGGCATGGTCACATTTCCAGGTTGTGTATGTGTATGTCATGTCACATACACCCTGAGTCCCATGTGGGAAGGTATGTACGTCACAGGGTGACCCATTGCCACAATAGTGATGGCCCTCCACAGTCTGTGTGCATGTTGTGTTTCAGATGTCTCTGATTCAATGTGCACAATGGGAGACAGTCTCCACATCCACGTTGTTTGTGCATCTACTTTGATGTTGTGCGTTTGTGTGTCACAGACGTCCAGGTCTGTCCTGCAGAGGCGACAGGGGCCACTACCTGTGGGAGTCATGGTTGTTTTGCTGACGTGTACATGATACGCCATGTCATGCCAATGTCCATGTGGCAATACAGGGACCCTGGGAATCTACCTGTCAATGAGCTGTGATGCCTGAGGCACATCTGTCCTCACTTGTCACTGTGGTGTGTGTTTGGAACGTGACAGCAGTACATGGGTACTGTGACACAGCCTAATGATTTCCCATAGCACGACCTGGAACTTGTTGTCGACACATGTTGAACTGTGATGTTTGATGTTGGCCATGTAGGTGCCATATATGTCCATACAGAATGGCACACACATCAAGTACTTGTGTCTTGTAATGATGTATCATGTTATTTTGAGTATGGTCAATGCCACATATGTGGGGTGACTGACAATCTTTCTTTGTTCACCTATGCACTGCAGGGCACCAGCTGTCCATAGACCATTCCCTGACCTTGCAACGATGGTTGAACATGACTGCATCCGACGGTACCGCTTCAACAGGCCGCTGATTGAGGAATTGACAGTGCGTTTGGCCCCACATTTGCAACCTGGCCGGACATACCCTACAGCGCTGACCCCCAAGGTGAAGGTGATGGCAGCCCTACACTTCTTTGCCACCGGTACCTTTCAACACACTGTGGCGTCTGCTGGTGGGATGTCACAGACCATTTTCAGCCGTGTGCTACGCGATATTTTGGAGGCAATGTTGAGATACCTGAACCAGTACATCTATTTCCCTAAACGTCAACAACTCACTGACGTCAAGAGTGACTTCTATGCCCTGGGGAGGATGCCACATGTCATTGGCTCCATTGATGGGACACATGTGGCTTTGGTACCACCACAGGCACATGAGCAGGCATACAGGAACCGTAAACATTACCATTCTATCAATGCTCTGGTGGTATGTCTTGCAGATATGACCATCTCAAATGTGTGTGCACGTTTCCCCGGTTCTGCACACGATGCCTACGTGATGAGGAGTAGTCGCATCCCGAGGATGATGTCACAGATGCCGAACCAGCGTGCCTGGCTTGTCGGTGTGTACTGACTTTTTACCATTGTGTGTGTTCTGCAATGTTGTATTCCACCCTCTTTACCCAACTCAGCTAATGTGCAATTGTCTGTATGTAGGTGACTCCGGATACCCCAACATGCCGTGGTTGCTGACACCCCTCAGGAACCCTGTGACACCAGCACAGATGCGCTACAATGAGGCACATGGTCGGACCAGGAGAGTGATCGAGCGGATATTTGGTCTCCTGAAGAGCCGCTTTCGCTGCCTGGACAAGACAGGAGGGGCCCTCCCAAATGCCCCTGCAAAGGTGTGCAAGATTTTCATCGTCTGCTGCATGATACACAACCTGGCAGTGCGGAAGGAGTTGCCTCTCATCCTGGATGACGATGACCAACATCCGCCACCTGTGGAGGATCCTGGCCTGGGCCACGATGCCAGTGATGATGATGATGATGATGGTGATGTCCGCACACAGCTCATCACCAACTTCTTCAGCTGAATGTGAGTATCCAGAGGTGTCATGTCAATGATTTGAGTTAGCATGATATGTGTTGGTGGTGCTCTGTTGCTGTTTGAGTGTGGCCATGTGCTACTTGACTGGATACGTGCAGCAATGTGTCCTTACAGGTAGTCTGTACTCCCCAACAGTGTTGACATGCTAACTTGGTTTTGTGTAGGTATCTTGTGACATGTATTGGGCATGAGTATTGCAGTTCTGTCCTGTTCTTCAGTGCTTTTGACTGTGTGTCATGTCTGTCCTTCACAGGGTGCTTTCAGAGTTGTTTGGTCCACTCGGATCCCCCGACACCATGGTTCAACTTCCAGGGTGGAAGCAGTCGTTTCCCTACAGGTGATGTGCCCCACACCCCTGGACTTTATTTCTTCACACAATTGTTGACTGTGTGGCCACTGCCACGTGGGATTACCTTGCATCTGTAGTGGAAACAACATGTTGCAAATGTGTAATAAACCTGTGCTTCACTTTGGGATGTGCGTTGTCTGTGGTCACACATCTGACTGACATTTGCTTACTGCACCTGTGGGCTAGTTAACACAGACTGTGCATAGGTGTGGTGTCTGTGCATTCCACTGTATTTCCTGGCAACATCAGTGTAGGCGATGAGTCAGATGGCCCTGGTGTGTATGTGTTGTGTTGCCCTAGTGGTGTGTCTCCCTCATATGTGTCACGTCTCCATGACTCACATGACGGTGTTGAACTTGCTGTAGCAGTTAGCATGCACAGTGTCATTTAGCAGATCACCATCTCCATGACAAAAACCACGTTGGAATCACAACAGAGGCAAGTATGGTGTATTAGTGAGTTTATTTACATACATGTGTGAGGATAGTGCACAGGATGGTGGTTGCTGTACTTTGGGATTGGAATCCGAAGTTCCCAGATGAGTTGGAAGTGTTGGTAGCAGAAATGTCCTGAGTAGAGTCCACAGTCATCTGATTCATTAGTCCAACTTAAACTCCCCATGTCATGTGGGAGAGTTGTGTTGCATTTGACAGGGTGAACAGTTTGCAGACAAAGGAGAATTTCCAGAACAGGTGTTGGGTTCCTGGGGGATGTACATGGCCATCGGCCTCTCAGTTGTCCTTCCTCGGACGGCCCCTCTTCTTTCTGGGGGGACACTCACGTGCAGGCCGCTGCGGTGCAGAGGACTCTCCACCAGAGTCATCCTCCCTCCCTGTGGCAGTTGCAGTTGTTGCGGCACCAGATGTTGTGGGCACACAGGGAGGTGTGGCCATGTTGGTGCTAATCTGGCGGAGGCATGTCAATATGTCCCTCTGCACCGCTGTCAGTTCTTCCAATGTGTCCCACTTGGACTCCATGCCAGACATGTGTGTCTCCACACAGGACATGTGTGTCTCCACACGGGACATGTGTGAGTCCAAGAGGGCATGATGGGCAGCCTGCTGCTGTTGAATGTCCTTGAGGATCCCCACTACCTGGCTGACCTCTCCGGTGCTATTCTGGTACGCATCAGCAATGCGTGCCAGTTGTGGGTCATCATACAGTCCAGACCCCTCTACAAACAGCGACCTCTGCCTACCACCCCTCCCACCACCCCTGGCCACACGTGCGGGACCTGCGGTGGCACGCACAGGTGACCCTAGGCCCCCTTGGGGGTTGGTACTGGGGTTGTTGTCCGTTGCTTCACGGTGGGCCGGGGTCCCTGTGCTGTTGTCATTGGTGGTCCTTGGTCTGTCCGTGTCGGCGGGGGTGGTCTGTGTGTTGGCAGTTGTTGGAGGAGTGGGTGCAGGTGGTGCATATGGTGGTCCTGCTGGTGCTGCATGATGACTCACACCGGAGGGGCCATGTAGGTCTTCGCCATCAGAGGAGGGCAGAGGCTGTTCCATACCAGAGAGCTCAGGGTCCCCCGGAGCCTGGGACAGGGACTCCTCATCGTCTGCTGCTGTGTCCCCATCATCACCTGTTTTTGGAAGAGACACACATTGTATGTTATGTTTCTACAGGCATCAATGGTTCAAACACCTGACAGTTGTGACTGTACCTCTGGATGCGGGCCTGTACATTGCATTGTCCTAAGTTGTCATAGTCAGAGGTTGGTATTGGTGTAGCACATTGTCCTGCCAACATGAAGCATTTCAATGTGGATGTTGAGGTGTGTGCATGGCTAGCATTGGTGGTATTTGGTTGACATCCGGACCTCCTTCTCCCTCCAGCCCAGTCATCCCACCATGAAGCATGCCACCCTTGCAGTGGGTGCATGTTGACTCTCAGGATGTCAGTCAGTGGTGTCCTGCTGTTGGTTGGTGCCCAGTTCCCAGCAGGGCCTTGTGCTCCCCACAACAGAGCACCATTGTCAGACATCTTTGAAGTGGCTTTTCACTCCCTGTGAGGTGTGCATGCTTCAGTGTGAGCTTGCTGGGCCATGCGGGTGGGGGATGTTGAGCTGTGACTACCACTCCCATCATGCTATTGCCTACACCCCCTTCCCAGCATGCCCATACTTCCTTCCTTTTGAGTGGACTTCACTGTGTGTGAGTGTGACAGCAATGGCAAGATGGCTGACAGTGGTGTCCTGCTGTTGGTTGGTGCCCAGTTCCCAGCAGGGCCTTGTGCTCCCCACAACAGAGCACCATTGTCAGACATCTTTGAAGTGGCTTTTCACTCCCTGTGAGGTGTGCATGCTTCAGTGTGAGCTTGCTGGGCCATGCGGGTGGGGGATGTTGAGCTGTGACTACCACTCCCATTATGCTATTGCCTACACCCCCCTTCCCTGCATGCCCATACTTCCTTCCTTTTGAGTGGACTTCACTGTGTGTGAGTGTGACAGCAATGGCAAGATGGCTGACAGTGGTGTCCTGTTGTTTGTTGGTGCCCAGTTCCCAGCAGGGCCTTGTGCTCCTCACAACAGAGCACCATTGTCAGACATCTTTGAAGTGGCTTTTCACTCCCTGTGAGGTGTGCATGCTTCAGTGTGAGCTTGCTGGGCCATGTGGGTGGAGGATGTTGAGCTGTGACTACCACTCCCATCATGCTATTGCCTACACCCCCCTTCCCAGCATGCCCATGCTTCCTTCCTTTTGAGTGGACTTCACTGTGTGTGAGTGTGACAGCAATGGCAAGATTGCTGACAGTGGTGTCCTGTTGTTTGTTGGTGCCCAGTTCCCAGCAGGGCCTTGTGCTCCCCACAACAGAGCATCATTGTCAGACATCTTTGAAGTGGCTTTTCACTCCCTGTGAGGTGGGCATGCTTCAGTGTGAGCTTGCTGGGCCATGTGGGTGGGGGATGTTGAGCTGTGACTACCACTCCCATCATGCTATTGCCTACACCCCCCTTCCCAGCATGCCCATACTTCCTTCCTTTTGACTCTGCTTCCCTGTGGGGTAGTGTGCCTGTGCTGACAGGATGGCTGACAGTGTTGTCCTGGCGTTGGTTTGGCTACAAGTCCCAGAAGTGTCCCTGTGCTTCACACAGCATAACCCAGGGTGGTGTTTCTTTGTGGGATATTTAATTAGAGTGTGAGGCAATGCATTCTCCCAGGTGAGTTGTGTGGAGTTTGTGTTAAGGGTGTGTGTGGGAACAGCTGCTGTTAACTATGGTCAGTGCTGTCAGTCCTCCTTCCCACCCAGCCAGATATCCCACCATGGAACGTGCTTCCATTGCAGGGAGTGCAAGTTTGCTTTCAGGATGTCAGACAGTGGTGTCCTGCTGTTGGTTGGTGCACAGTTCCCAGCAGGGCCTTGTGCTCCCCACAGCAGTAGCCAGTGTCAGCCATCTTGTCAGTTCTTTTCCACTCCCTGTGATGTGAGCATGGTTCAGAGTGTTGTTGATGGGCCAATTGTGAGGGTGAGCAATATCTGTGACTACAACTCCCATCATGCTACTGGCTACACTGACTTCACCAGCATACACAGAATTCCTGCCTTTCAGTGAGCTTCCCTGTGAGGTGGTGTTCTAGTGGTGGCAAAATGTCTGACAGTGTTTGTTGGTTAGATTTGTGCCGCTGGCTTGCTCTATTTGTTGTTGGGTTTGTACATGTCATGACACAGTTACATATCACTATGGGATGGCAGGTATTGTGTTTGTCTAACTAACATACACATCTTGGGATGATTCTGTTTTGGTTACTGTGGCTTTGCTAACAGTGCATGGTTTCACTGTCCCCTTGACAGTGATGTGTGTGTATTGTCACACGATATTGGGTATATTGGTTGTGTACTCACCAGGCTCTGGGATGTTTGTTAGTCCATGTACGCTCTCTGGTGGTAGGATGGCCCGCACCTTCTCCTCCCAGGGCCTGAGGTATACTGGTTTGGCAGGAGGGCCACTGCCGGTGCGATGGCTCAAGGTGTAATCCTTCTTGAGTAGGGCCTTGACCCTCCTGCGCACATCATACCACCTGTTCTGGATGTCTTCCTTTGTGCGCAAACATGGTGATTGTGCGTTCACCCTGTCGACGATCCTCTCCCACATCTTGGTTTTCTGCGACATGGAGGTCTGTTGGACCAATGTACCAAACAACTGTGGCTCTACTCTTAGGATTTCATCTACCAGCACTTCCAATTCACTGTCTAGGAACTTTGGATTCTTCTTTGGGAGCATGGTGATGGGTGGTGGTGGGGATTGATGTGTGTGAGAGTGTGCGAGTGAGGGTGGGTGAGTGTCAGTTTTTCTGGGTGTATGTGAGGGTGCTATTAGGGAAGTGCTAATGGTGTGTGGCTTGTGTGATGGATGAGTTGTGAGTGTGTCTGTGGTTGCTGTCTGATGGTGTTCTGTGCTGGCAGGTCAGTTGAATTTGCAAGGGATCATGGTAGGGATTTGTGGCCTTTATATGGGTGGAGTTGTGGGTGTGTCTTTGTTCCATTCCCCCCCCCAGTACTTATTGACTTTGTCATTGCTTGTTTGGCCCTTTTTTTTGTATTTTTCCCTTTGTAGTTTCTGGGCATGTAGGAGACGTTCTTCTGACAGAGTCGGACGCTGCAGTTGGCTCGTGCGAGCTTCTCCGAGTCTTTCAAGCTGTGTTTCTGCTGTGTTTTATGTGCGGCGTACGCGTCGGTCGCGGAGTATTGGGTTGCTTCGGCTCGGTTTTGTATGCGTGTCGGTCGTACGGCTTGAGCTCCGTGCGACTCGGTCTTGTTTCCCACGCATTGCATCGTACTGCGCGGGTCGGAGTTCGCGGGTACGTTTCTGTCGGGTTCATTCCTGGAGTGTGTCGGTCGGTTCGATTCGCGTGGTTTTCCGGCCGGATGGCTGGTTTCCGTGCGCTTCGGTCGCTCGGCTTGTGTTCCGTCCGAGTCGGTCGTGATTCACATGCATTGCATCGTACTAGGCGGTTCGGGCAGCGCCGGTACGTGTCGGGCGGACTAAATTCCCGTACCGAGTAGGTCGGTACGTTTTCCGGCCTGAATCGGAATCGGCCCCATAGTATTCAATGGCCCATTTTCAGGGATTCGAGAAACCCCAATTCCTTTATACCAAGCCTGTGATCCCATTTATCTACCTGCCTCTCAAGATCATCTGATCGCAGGTTACTCAAATCAAGATTTTAGTGGAAAGATACTCCATGACAATTGTCACGGATAGCTTGGAAAACATTTTACATCCTAAGGCAATTATAAATAGCTTTATGATTTATCTTTTACCTTTGTAGGGATGTAAGAAATTGGGTTATTGGATGATTGGGGTGGGAACTTGGCCAAGCAACAGCCACAATCCCTTGCAGGGTGAGCCACAAAAAGTCACTAAATTAACCTGTCCTTAGCCCTTGGTAGCTTGGCACAAAAAGCACTCCGGCTTAATTTAGAGGCAATATGTGCAGTGTTTATGCAGCATACAAACAGTAATAAAGTGAAAACACAGCACAAGAAAATTCCCAAACCAATTCAGAAAAAATAGAGTAACTTTTAATAATTTATTTGACACTACAAACAAGAAAAATCCAATCAGTAGAACCGGAGTCATGAATCTTTAAAGATTTTTGTGAATATAGCACTAAAAGTCACAAAATGCTAACTATGGATATCTGGTCATGCTGGACCTGGTCAAAGTCGCAAGTTTAGGCTGACAATGATGGAACAAAGGTCGCTATAGTCTCCAGCTTAGGCCAGCTGAAGTTTTACCTTCTCAAATCTGTGCCAAGAGTCCCGTTTATAGTGGAGGGGGCCGTGAGGGGGAGAGAAAGCATTGCAGAAGGCTGCCGGAGTAGTGTGAAGAGCAGGACAGGCGTTGTGCTGGAGCTTTGCCTTAGCGGTGCCTGTGAGTATTAAATGCTGTAGTGCAAAGGGTTGGGCTGACGGAGCTTCACGCTGAATTGCGGTACAAGTACCATGGTATTGGTGTGAATCAGGCAAGTTTCCAGTCGCAAAGGGCCCAAAAGCTTAAATGCAGCTCTCTGAGCCACACCAAGCGTCCACCCCTTGAGGGACATCACTTGGAGGTCAGAAACTCACTTCAAATGGGTCCAGGTGCTGGTACAAGATGATGGGGAGCCTTTAATGCCCCTGATGCTCATATTAGGAGATCAGCAGATTAGCCCTTGGAGGTATTCTGGTAGCCTTGGGTTCAAGATGAATTTGCAGGTCCAGTTCTTCTTCCTCAGGCAAGACGGCAGCAGGGTAGAAAGGCAGCAATTTACCAAGGCAGTAGTAGGCCAGCAGGCGAGCAGTGTGGCAGTCCTTTCAGCACCACAACAGTCCTTCTTCCTGTCAGAGTATCCACAGGTCCACAAATGTACTGTAGAGTTAGTGTCTGAGGTCCTTTTTATACACTTGTGCCCTGGTCCTGAAAGGTGGGAGTTGCATCTAGACAGTAACTTTAAAGAGCCTGAAATTCCCTGACCCCCCTGCCCTGGTTTCAAGCTGGCTGCAGTTACAATATGAGGCTGTTAATTTCTTTGGGTGAAGGCAGAGCACAAGCTATTCAGTTGCAAGTGGAGCTGTTCTCCATTCCAACCCCTCATCCTGTCAACAGATGGCCCATTGAGGCACACCTCATCCCACTATTGTGTGACTGACTGGGAGGAAATCACAAAGGTTAGCTGTCAGTTACACACAGTCATGTGACCCAGGCCAGGCTGCAAGCCCTAAAAATGTCAACTTTCTAAAAGTAGTATTTTCAAAATTGTATTTAAAAACCCAACATTACTACTAAATAGGATTTTTCATTACAGTTCCAAAGAAACCAAATATGACATAGCTACCTGCTCCCAATTGGAAATTACACCTTACCTTATTAAATGTAATAAGGGATCCCCAATGATATCCTATGGTAAGGGTAGGTTTCACAGTAGTAAAAACATTAATTTACACATTTTTCACTACCAGGACATGTAAAGCTTAAAAGGTCATGTCCAACCTTTTAATTACACAACACCCTGCTCTATGGGATTCCTAGAGTCTACCTTATGGTGAATTATATGTACACCTAGAAGACCACAACCTCCTTGACCCCTCCCAATCTGGACTTTGAGCTAACCATAGCACTGAGACAGCCCTGATTGCAGCCACAGATTACATCACAGCCCTCCTAGACAGTGGGGAAACAGCAGCCCTCATCCTCCTGGACCTGTCCACTGCGTTCAACACCGTCTCCCACTACATCCTGATCAACAGACTCCACCACATCGGGATTCAGGGAAACAGCCTCAAATGGATCTCCTTCTATCTCACCGGCAGAACCCAAAGGATCTGCCTCCTACCGTTCACCTCAGCGCCCAAGAAGATCATCTGCAGAATCCCCCAAGAACCGTCCCTCAGCCTGACCCTGGCCACCACCGTCAGATCACACAGACTCAACATCATCTCCTATGCCGACGAGACACTCTCATCCTCTCACTGTCCAAGATCCCTTCACTACTAAAGCCAACTTCCACAGGTTCATGATGAACGTCACAGACTGGATCAAGGACAACTGTCTCAAACACAACACCTAAAAAATGGAAGACTTCACCTTTGGGAACAACACCTCACCATGGACCAGTACATGGTGGCCTGCGGAGCTCGGCACACCCCCCACTCCAGCCGACCATGTCTGCAACCTTGGAATCAACCTGAATAGCAAGCTATCTATGGAGAAGCAAGCCAACGCAGTCTCATTCACCTTCTTCCAAACTCTTCAGATGATCCACAAGATCTTCAGGTGGCTCCCAGCAGACACCAGAAGGACTACCATGCAGGCCCTCATCACCAGCAGAATGGACTATGGAAACACACTCTACATTGAAATCACTGCTCGCCTCCTGAAGAAACTCCAAACAATACAGGACTTAGTGGCAAGACTCATGTTCGACCTCCCCAGAAGGACCCACATCTCAAGAAACTACACTGGCTTCCGATTCAGAAGAGATGGCAGTTCAAGATGCTGACCCATGCCTACAAGTCCCTACCCAACGAAGGATCAGCACACATCAACAAGTGCCTGACCCTCCACCAACTGACCAGACACTAGTGATCACTTCCCTCTCCCTCGGAGATACCCCACGATCCATCGAGCCAACTGCAAAAGACACTCCTTCTTGCACCTGGCAGCCAAGGCTTGGAACAACCTACCCCTGCACCTCAGGACCGCACCGTCACTCCAGCAATTCAGAAGAGAGCTAAACACCTGGATGTTTGAAGATGAAACCTCCAGGCAGCAGCAAACAGCTCCAATGCCTTGAGACCCTCACGGGTGAATTGCTGCACTCTGAAAATGCTTGATTGATTGATTGTCTTAATGCCAATTTGACATGGCAGTTAGAAACTGCATTCAGGCTGCAGTGCAAGAGGTGGGACATGTTTTAGGGTGCTAGTTAAGTGGGTGGCACTATAATGATGCCCATATATAGACATGTACAAGAATGAAATACTTAAACAACTGTCAAATACTGACCACTACTGTAAAATGCCTACTAACCCCACCAGAGAACTCCAAAAACGTATTCTTCGAGTGACCAATGAAGGTATAGAAAAGGGGTTTTCTGAGTAAACTTGAACATCAGTTCCTTAACACTAAGTCACCTCGCACCCCTGTTATCTATACCTTACCTAAAATACATAAAAATGAAGAAAACCCATCTGGCCGCCCGATAGTCTCTGGCTGTGGATCTATTTTAGAGCCACTCGGCCAAGTTGTGGATTTCTTCATTAAAGATTTTGTTCCCAAAACAGACTGTTATATCCGTGACATTATGTCAATGATGAATCTTGTTGAAAACCACCCATTCGACCCCGAATCTGACACCCTATGTACTCTGAATGTGGAATCGCTCTATACGAACATCCCCCAGATTGACTCTCTACTAGTGATTGAGCAAGTCCTTAACACACGTCCACGCCCCCATGCAGTACCCACACTTTTCATACTGCAACTACTGGAAATATGTCTAACTAGGAATCTTTTCCTCTTCGAAGACCAATACTACCAACAGGTAAAAGGGACCTCAATGGGGGCTGTTTTTGCTCCCAACCTGGCCATACTCTACATGGACAACCTGGAGACTAAGCGCATTCTGTCGCCAATTAACCCTTTCCACACTGGGATGTCAGACTGGAAGAGATACATTGACAATATTTTTATGATCTGGCAAGACTCAGAGGAAACCATGAAACAGTTCCTCCATTGGTTGAATAATAATTGCAAGGGGCTCAACTTTACTATGTCACACAGTAAAACTACGATTCCATTTCTTGACCTCAACATACAACACCTAGATGGAGTACTAATCACAAGCCTCTTCATAAAACCCATGGAGCGCAATACACTTTTGAGATATGACAGCAACCATCCCGTGCCCTAAGAGACTCACTTCCCTACTCTCAATTCCTATGAATCAGGAGGAACTGCACACTGAAAGAAGACTACTTTCGTGAAGCTAAGTTCCTGAGTAACAAACTGACAGCAAGAGGGTACCCACGCAGACTAGTTCGCAATTCCCTTAAAAGAGCATAGTACTGCCCAAGGGACTGCCTCTTAGAACCTAAAGAGAAGTCATCACAAAATCGCTTAGTATGTGTCACTACTTTTTCACCTGTCTCACATACCGTACGCAAAAGCATCCTCAAACACTGGGTAGTCCTTAATGCAGGCAAACTCAATTTGGAATGCCCACTATTTGCATTTCATAAGAGCAAAAACATTAAGGACCATTTGGTCAGAGCAGCCTTACCTATAACCAAACCCACCGGTACACTAATGATCACTGGGGCCTGGAACTACCCACAGGTCATTTCAAATGTGGTAACTGTGTTGCATAAGTTTACTATTGAATGTAAGGAATTTATCTTTGGCAAAATCAAAATGGAGTTAAAACATTTCTCTAACTGCAACACCTGCAACGTCATCTATGCCATACTGTGCCCCTGCGACAAAATCTATATTGGTCAGACAACACAAAAAGCATGGATAAGGATTTGCCAACACCGCAGCAGACTACGCTGCAAAACACCAAATGCCCCCCTTGTGGAACATTTCCAGGCGTCAGGTCACAACGAGGACGACATACGCTGGACCATCATCAGTGTCATCAAGCCACCTCCGAGGGGCGCAGACCTGTCGCAGCTCCTCAACTAGGAGGAACTCAAGTGGATTTTACGAACTGGAAGCATACATAATGGACTTAACCGCCTCGAGGATTGGACCACATTAATATAAATCAGCAAGGTCCTTTGACATTTATGTGACCCTGGTCCCTCCTTCAATTTTGTGATCTTGGTACTTTCTGTATAAATTAACAATTGTCGTGCAAGCCCTCTACACTTGCTTTTCTATCCTTTTTTCAATCGCTCCCTGCGAACTGTGACTCTACTTAATTGTATGTTTGTAGTGTGTCACACTGTATTTTCTATCACTCCACCCTCCCCTTATCCTCCACTTTCCAATATCTTCTTTTGCACCCTTTTATACTTTTAGGCATACTCTCCCCACCACGTGGGACTCCTTATCAATTATTACATATTATCTTCCCACTTCCATACATCCAGCAGTCCTTTCGGTCCACTTTCACCTCCCTTGCTGACTGCTTCCAATCTAACTTTACTATTCCAATATGGCCAACGTTTAGATGAAACCTTGCACACTTCACCTCCGGTCACATGACCTCGTTATCCAATCAGCCTCCAGCTAGTAGTCATGAGGTCACATGACCTTGGTATCCAATCAGCCTCCAGCTAGTATAAATAGCCCTGCACTTTGGCTCTCATTCATCCCCACAATTGATGCAGGCAGGAAGCACGTCCATTCAGCAGTGTCCTGATTATTAGGTAAGCTCTGGTCCAAGTCCCACTATCAGCCTTCATCTGAGACCCACGCACTGGTCCTAACATAGACCTTCTCTTCCCTCCCAACAGGCCGATTCAGACCTAACCCTTCTAATTGATATAGTGACTGCGCACGCGGCGCCATCTTCACCAACCTCTTGCAGCTCTGACCGCACCAGGTCCGGACACTTAATCTGCCCCAGCCCGGGTCGCTCCCGCCCCTGTGGCGTATCCATGCTGCTCTCTTCTGGACATTATGTATTTCATCGTCACTTGCTGATTGTTTGTCTTCTTCACGGAGAGGTGAAGGGTCACGGTTCTACATTAAATGATTACTGCCCGGTCACTGCGCGCTCGTAACCATCAGGTAACTTTAATGATGGTCTCCGCTTTCACGCGCTGTTCACCAACATCCATCTTAGTTTTCTAACAGTTCACTACCCTTGGTTGCTCCATTGGGTCACGCTGCGCGTATGTCACACTTGCATTGGTTGTCTCCTAGGCGACTGTGCGCCCTGGTTTTCCTTTCATTAATATACACTTAATTGTATGGTTGCTTTTTACTCCTTAAAGCGCCGCTCCCCCTGCACTTCTATTTTTTATAGTTCACGTTTGTTCCACGTACAACGCAATTTTTATTTGCCGTTGCACACTAGTAAAAGATTGTACATCTTTTCTTCAATTTCCGCCCAACCTAATCCTGTGTCCCTCTCCTTTCTCCTATCTTCTCTCCCAAACTCTTGTCTTTGGAAATTACAAGCAAATGTACCCAAGCATGCTAATGTAAATGTCCTGATGATGATCCTAATATGTTTTGTAAGGATCGAAACACCGTCGACTTAATGCACACCATATACACTTCTCAATTAAATATCGCTCATGTGTAATGGTGTCCCACTATATTTTGTTTGTAACATCAGTATGTGCTACAACTTACTCTGCCTGAGCCTTTTCTGTTACACGATGTTCGTCCTATTTTGCTGATTTGGATGCAGGCTTGTGTCCCACTTCAAATGTCTTTTGTTCATTTTTTAGAAACTAATTGAATATTAAAGTATCTGTCCGGC
Source organism: Calotriton arnoldi (assembly GCA_963921515.1). Taxonomy (NCBI): domain Eukaryota; kingdom Metazoa; phylum Chordata; class Amphibia; order Caudata; family Salamandridae; genus Calotriton; species Calotriton arnoldi. Next base: position 973,261 of record CAWUFW010000323.1, on the reverse strand, counting down.
TGGACAGCTTCAGATATAGTACTGATTGAGTCTATATTCATTGTTTGTTTAATCTTCTGTTTAGGTACCACTGTGTTTGAAACTAGTAAACTACCCAAGGTCCCTGACCAATAGTAATTGGGCCCCCTTGTTTTTCAAAGCACATACTCTGGTAACATTTAATTTACAGGCCTGGTGTATATGGTCTACAACTCTACACGGGACCTAAAAGTAAAATAAATATGCCTGTTGCACTGGGTTCTGCCCCAGCAGTACGCCTTGATTTTTTGCTTCTATGATTACCTGTTTTTTGGTGTTTTATGGTGGGTGAGTCTCCCAACCCGTGTCTCACCCATGGTAATCACATGGTAAATGGACTGCACATGTTTATTGCTAGTGTCTGCCTGACAACGCAACAAGGGTAAGGGGCACTTGGCTGGTTGCATGTGAACACTTGCTTTCACACTTGCGGGCAGCACATGGGAGATTACTGTAGTGTGCGGCCTGGCAACAGCGCTCAGGTAGCCTGCTGCAATGAGGACTCTGCAGGATTAGGCATTCACCTGGGATAGGCTTCATGAGGGTAGTATACAGTATTAGAGAAAGTCAGAGCATTTTACTGTTTTAACTATAGTAACATTCCATTATATACATTGGGGAACTGCCTTAGATTGTAGTTTCCCTTCTCCTTGGCCTAGAGAGACAATTGACGTCTTGAATTATAGCGTAACCTGTACGAGCAAAACCAAATTTTGAACCTCTGAAAAGACAACTATACATATTTGGTCATTCAGAGTTTCCATATCTTACTGGCTCAGCTCAGGCTCAGAGCCAAGACCTTGTGTCACCCGTCTGTGTCCAGTAATTACATTTTCTCCAGCAGCAGGAACATCGGCCGCCCCAACACAAAAAGAGCAATTAACAATACATCTACCAATGTATATTTGTAAATTACTGCGCAGTATTTAGTAGTGTGTGTGTAATAAATGTACTTTTTTCTAAAGAATAGGTACTGACTGGACAATCATTTATTGAGTGTTAATATTGTGTGTCGGTGATTGGTGATTACTAGTCCACACCAACTCCCTTGAATAGACCTTAGACTGCTCCACCTGGCTCCCCTATGAGAGTCAAGTGCTACGATGGGGTGTTTGGTTCCCATTGAGGACAATTGAGGAACTTATTATTTATATTGGCCAGACAACTAAGAAACCAATTTCCAACAATGCCAAACAGGTGCAACCCACTCCTACCATGTTTAAAGGAGACAGCACAAGCACTTTAGCACTGGTTAGCAGAAGTATGTGCACAGAGTCCTAAGGCCAACAAAAATGAATTCTGCAAAAAGTGCAGGGTAAAAGGCAAAATATTTGGGGGTGAACTGCAGAGAGGGACAGGTCCAACATGGGATAATTCAATTGAAATTACACAAATATATTTTCAAATTAAACATGTGTCTTTATTCTCTTATGAATTTGATAATGGGAGGTGAATATATTTGAAATGTGCCAAACTGCAACGGGAAATCGAAATCAAAAGTTGAACAATAAAAATGGCTTTTTGAGTGTACTTGCTCCCGCCTGCAACCATACTCCTAAACCCTCACCTGCTCCTAACTCCTCCCACTCCCGTAAACCCACCCTTGCTACTACCTCCTTCTATACTTCTAAATCCTCCCTGGATCCTAATCCTCCATACTCCTAAACTCTCCCCTGTTTCTAAATGACCCCATACCGCTAAACCCTCACCTATTCCTACTTCCTCCCATTCCTCTAACCCCCATGCTCGTAAGTACTCCTCCACCCCTAAACCTGTCCATCCACAAATACATCTTAAATATCACATCCACACATGCCCACACATACACTCAAATCACCTCAACCCCCTCATAGCCACACATGTCCAAGAGCCCTATACCACCCATCACAACTAATTCAACACTTGTTTAGGAGGCATGAAACATGGTGTGAGCCACATTTTATGCAGAAATCTGCACTGTGATAGATCACTGCTTTATTATAAAAACTTGGATTATGGGTTTTATACATATTATATTATACCCAGAGAATGAAGATTTGTGTTGGTACCCTTTTAATAATTACAAATTATTTTAAAACCCAATAACAAGTTGTTAGGCAAGATGTTTATGGCTGGTTGTATTCTTATATTAGTATAATGATGCATTAACTATTTGAGACTCAAAAATAATAGTGAGGTCTGTAGACTCACTGTGAAAATATTTACCTTTTATTGTGCTGAAAACGTTAAAAAAAATTAAGGGGCTCATTACGATGGCGGGCGGAAGCACCACCGCCGTGCTGGCGGATGCAAAAACCACCAGTTACCGCCGGCACGCAGCAGTCCACACGCCCGCCCAATTACGATGCGAAAAGTAGGCCAAACACCGCCGGCAAGCCAGCAACACCGTCCGCCATCAAAGTGCGCCCGTACATGTAGCGGCGCAGCCCAACTGACACACACCGTCCGACGAAACACGTCCCGCCCGGCGCATAAATTACGATGCCGCAAACAAACGGCTCCCACGGCCAAGAGATACCGTACGACAAACCGAAGCGGTAACACGGACGCCGAGCACGGACAACGAAGAAGCGGCTCCCCGAGCATGAATCCAGCACTGCAGGCACTCCCCATGCTCCTGCTGATGCACCACCAAGGACGCAACGTACCGCGGAGACGCAGGTAGGCACACACACAACAAGTGCACGCAAACAGCGCACACAGTGCAAGGGCGGAAAAAGCGGACAACCCCCCACCAGCGCGTGTACACTACACATCCACCATCGCATCCACATATGACACACAGGCCAAATCGTAACATCGCAGAACACATGTGTACACACCACCTGGGACTAGGAACCAACCACCCCGTCATGGCCCCAAAGCGCTGATGACGCCGCCACACATGCGCACAACGCAGAGGCCAACCGCAGCGCCATGTATGCGTCGCACACAGACACAGGGACACAACCAAGCAGCACACACATCAGCCCCACCCCAAACGCACATGACACGTGACAGGCCGGCCACAGACATGTCCCCAACGCCCAATTCACGGACAACACCCAACGCCACACAACCGACGCACACATATCAGTGAAGACACGCAACAGCAGGACACACCCCAGTGTAACAAACATGGCGTAGCACACAGCGGCGGCAACACTAACTAGGAGAAGCTGGGCCCCTTCGGGAAGAGGAACGCCAGTACCACACAGAAACACCCATACGACCCTGCACATATGAACAAGACATATAAAACGGAACACCAAAGAGCCCGGGGACCGACAACAGGTGGCCCAAGAATAACATTCACACACAAGGCCCAACGCAGAGCGGAAAGGCAGCCTGCCGCCCACACAAGGGAGAGCAGACAGCACTGAATGACCTTCCATTCCAACTCCGAAACCACAGCCCTACGACAGAAGCCGGTGAATACAGCCATTGTCCAAGAATAGACCAACACAGGCATGCCGAGGAGACCGACCACAGGGCAGATAGCGCATATCACAGAAGCACACAACGGACGGGGAAGAAAGAAGAAAACACTCCCCCATGTCGGCCACATGCAAGTTAATTGGAAGGAGTCACACAGCACTGACCTTGAACTGTCTGAGAAGCATGTGGGAAGAGGGCCCGTGTCCTCCAAACAAGCCAACAGAACACAAGTCCTGTCTCCCTATGACTACACAGAGCTCACAGCAACCCCGGAGCGTGCACATTGCAGACTGCACACACAGCCAGAGCACGCCACCTCAACGAACCGCTGCGAAATGGCAACCGCAACACACCTACCCAACTACGCCGAACAGCTCAAGCTGTACAAAACCAACCTGTGCCATACATTGGGATGCGATCTCCTGTCCCTGCTGAACGTAAGTTACCGACTGACTTACCGCATCACATTGTTCAGCTGCGTCATGCCCGTCTTCTACTGTCGGAGGTGTCCCTACCAGCATCCCGTCGAGATATGCCTCTCCAACCCGGCATGTCTGAAGGCGGACCTGCTACCACTACTCCTCCCTCTGGACGCACACGACAGGGCCTGCTCTGCCTATGGGGGCATGGCGTATGTGGCCAACATCGCATCCGCACTGAAATGGGACCACTGTGCCTCCACACGACGGATCATCGATAACAGCTACATCGAATGTCACCCAGCATGCCCCATCATGGTCCTCCAAGGGACAACCTACGAACAACACCTTGACAGCCACCATCCGCTTCATTGGCTGGCAAACATGTACACCACCAATGACATGGAAGCCCTGCTGGACGGCATCGCATACCTGACAACCTGTAAATACGTCGGACCACAACGCAGGTTCCCCGAGTGACCTATGATGTCCAGCCCCGCACCCATGCTTAGCTTCCGCACGGACTGGCCAGTCACCACCACAACAGCCATACCAAACGACCGGCAACTGTAACCACACCATCAACGACATCGCCATGACATCGGATATGACCGGGACATGCACACTGTTCCCCATCACATCCAGGAACACCGCATGCATCGTGGGAGGCAGTGGCATGGGCTCTGTGTATCGCACCCACATGGACGGAACTGCACGAACAACCAGGACACGACATGGATCCAGCGCCCATGGACACACACACCGCTCAGTGGACATGAATAGGTCGCCTGGAGTCTGTGGGTGCTGCACCCCTCCCACCCCCGCCCCGGGAATCCCATACCAGGACCTTTGCATGGACGACAAGTGCATACAACAACAACACGACCCCAGTGACTGTGACATGTCCAGTAACCACCACAGTGCAACAACAAGTGGCACGCCGCTGCATGCACGCAAGCACATGCCCTGATGTCATCTCACATGCACGCGTGCATGAGGAACAACCGCAGCAAACCTGTCACATGGAACTGAGATGGACTGTGCCCATGATGCCAAGCGGTCTGGTAGGCTACATGTATACCGTCTGTGTCAAAGTCCGCAGCTCCGCAGCTATACGTAAATGTACATCAGCACAGCCTTGGCCAAGCAGATGTCACTCTGAAGCCCACATCCCACATGCAACAGCCAATCACATGTAACCCCACACCCTATCCCATTTGCAATCATGCTCAGTATATCCTCAACATGTATTCCGCTGCCAGTAGTGTCCACTATACTGCATCACAGAGGACAGAAGACTCAATATAATGTTTGAAACCAAAACTGTCTCCGCTGACTCATTTCACAAGTACGAATGAGAGAGGATGAGAGTATGTGAAGTACATGGCAGTCGTGACATGACCATGTAGTCCACTGGTATTGGATGTCAACGCAAATGAGTAGCACTACTGTGGAAGACACACATGTGTCGTGTGAAGTCGTATGGACGCAGTGCTCAGGTGGGTGGGTGCGACGGGTAGATGCGCACATGCCAAGTTGGAGCACGCCGTGTCGGGAGGGGTCATGAACAGTACACCACCGCTTCCCTGGGCATTGTGAGAGGACACCTGTCGGGGGGAGTGAACACGTGTGTGCACAGCAGCCGGGCACACGTACAAAGCGGTACCAGGCGCACCTCAGCCCACCCTCTGTGGACAAGCTGGATCCTGTTGTGCGCCCGCCATGCCCCTTGACAAGGCACACACAGCCCCAGTCGACCAGGTGTAACCCCAACATAGTCAATCCGCACAGGCGATACAGGGCACGGGATGGCAGTGGAGCATGGTGTGTGAGAGGTCTCCTCGCGCTCCTCCTGGTCATATCACGCAGGCAATAGAACCTCAACGTCTAGCATGGCACAAGTCAAATGGAAGTGTAGGGGGACGCACCACAGCACGAGCAGCACTGACGTCACGGGAGGTGGCTCGCACCATCCCATCCATTGCCCATCATACCAACCACGCCACATGCCATTGCGACTAAGTGCAAGCGCGTGCGCCACCACCCCGAGCCCTCCCCAGAGAGGCCAAAGAGTGAATGTGTGGGCCATCAGTCACAGACGGACGTGGCCTGGCCGCAAAGGCAGCCACAGCCACTGGGTGTCGCAGGTGGCGGAACCGGAAGGCGAAGACTGTGATGCATAGTCCATGCAGGCCGGGTCTCCATTTGGGGCACCACGCAGGTGGACGGCGTCCCGCAACACATCATACCCTGAGACAGCCCACTCGTGCGACTGGACCCACACATACACTCCTTGCCCTCTCTGGTGCGAGCTTGGGGCTGCCTGTGCAAGCGCTAGCCTCGCAGGTGAGCATGCATATTGGGGGAGCGAGGGAGGGCATGTAGGGCTGGGGCGAAGATGACTGTATCACTGTCAGTTAGTACAAGGGATGACCCAGATGTGGAAAGGAAGAGACGTGTCCCGTGTGTACTGCAACTAGTCGCCAATACAACTACCCCCCCATGTCCGGAATGTAAGCCCGCACCTAGGCCCGCCCATCCGCCACATCGAACATACCACCAGCACGACAACCTTCCCATTCGAAACACTGACTGGGGGTGGTGACCAGTGTACAATCATGTGTAGCCTACCCACGCGTACATGTGGGCCCTCCATGATCCATGTCACCTGCGGCAAAGTCATGACATGCGCAATGAGGGAAGTGAGGAGAGCTGCCCGCCCCACGCGCAGAAGGTGCATCAGCTCCACAGACCCAGCAGCGAGTCCAGCAGGGGTCACATGTGCAGGGGCAGCTGTGCCTGGTGTGAAGGCACATGCATATAGACAGCACATCGACCAATGTGTAGTCTGCCCACATCTACAGTCCATCATCATGCGGACATAGGAATTGAACACAGGGCAACACATCTTAGTGGGTGCACCCACCGTGACCAACAATGCGCAATCATCGACGTACCCGCCCTGTGCATGGCCCCCCACCCAACGGAGGCACATCCAGTGCCACCATCCCACACACACAAGCCTTCCACGGAACATGCTGTGTCCAATGGTCAGTACAGAGTCAGCGCCCATCTGGTGGATCCTGAACAGGAGACACATGCACACACATGCCAGCTCCCACTATGTACGACTGCCACCTGGCACGTGCAATGTAACCTCTCACCTGTGACGTGTGACTGCAAGCACACAGCCGTCTTGGCATGGGGCTGTCAATGTGGACACCTGTCAATGTTTCGGGAGGTGTGATCCGTACAGTGCTGTACATAGGGTGCAGTGCTGACACCTACTACTGTCTCATATCCCCTCGTGCCACAGGTCCCACTTGTTTTGGCCGCTCAGCCTGTGCCCACATCGTCGTCGTCGTGTGCCATACTCATCCAGCCGCGGAAGCAGTTCCATGCTCAGCAGACATTCATGTTGCCGTGGCGTTGCCGCTTGACGGATATGCAGTCAGTCCCCATCAGCACGCCCCGCAAGTCATTGGGGCCTAGATCCCCATGTGCATGCACATGGCAGTGGTTTGTATCACTAGCCATTGCCATTGTTGGGAGACCTGTGTAAGTGTATTGTGGCCGTGCCGCCCAGCTTGACAGCTGGGCTGTGGCTCATGTGCTTGCTCAGTCATGTCAGTGATGTGTATGCGAAATTGCTATGTGTCGTGTTGCTTTGACATGTGTCCTCTGCCATTGTCCCTAGGCGGAGACCGAACATTGACCGCCCATACCAATTGCTGGCGGACATGGACGATACAGAGGTTATTAGGAAGTTTCGGCTGGACAGGCCAACCCTGCATCGACTGTGTGCCATGTTAGAACCCCATCTCCGTCCCCGCAGGGTGTATCCGACTGCTGTCACCCCCACGGCTAAGGTGATGGCCGCCATGCATTTCTTCGCCACTGGGTCATTCCAGCACACAGTGGGCATTGGAGGAGGGATGTCCCAGCCCATGTTCAGCAAGGTGCTGAGGGATGTACTGGCAGCCATGATGCTGTACCGAAACAGGTACATCCGCTTCCCCAGGGCTCGTGAATTGGCGGCAGTGAAGGGTGCATTCTATGCCCTTGGCAGAATCCCACACGTCGTTGGAGCCATTGACTGCACACATGTCGGCCTTGTTCCACCACAGGCCACTGAGCACCTGTACCGCAACAGGAAGCACACGCACTCCCTGAATGTGCAAGTGGTGTGCCTTGCGGACATGGTGATCACCCACGTGTGTGCAAAGTTCCCAGGCTCGGCCCATGACGCACACATAATGCGCAACAGCATCTTGCCACGACTGATGTCCAATATGCAACAGGATCGTGCCTGTATTGTCGGTGAGTATGTGGAGTGGTGTAGCGTGCTGGTTGTGCGATGCTGTCCCCTGTCCAGTTGGAATTGCAACGGTTCTCTGTGTCCCTCACACCCAGGTGACTCTGCGTATCCGAATGGGGCATGGCTGCTCAGTCCATTGAGGAATCCTCGCACCCCAGCAGACGATCGCTACAATGAGGCACATGGGAGGACCAGACGTGTGTTCGAGCGTACCTTTGGCCTCCTCAAGTCCAGGTTCAGGTGCCTGGACCGCACCGGGGGTGCGTTGGCGTACTCCCCACAGAAGGTGTGCCAGATAGTGGTGGCGTGCTGCATGCTGCACAATCTGGCCATTCGGAAGCAGATCCCCCTCATCGTGGATGACGGAGATCAACCAGGGCCCCAGCCCGCAGACCAGGACAGCTCGAGTGAGGAGGACAGCGGAGAGGAGGAAGCTGGTAATGTGCGGCAGCAGCTCATCGCCCGCTACTTCACTTGACGGTGAGTGTCCATGTACGACGGCTGATGTGGCTGTATCTGTGCAGGTGTGTGTGTGCTGTGTCAGGGTGGCCGTTTGTTCACTGCGTGCTGTGTGTCAACGCTCCATGGCCAGGGTAGTATGCCACTGTTGGTGGCTGTGGCATTGTGCCCTATTGCTCTGTGCGATGTGTGTACATTGCTTGTAGTTGTTGACATGTACTGTGTGATGGGTGTGTGACACACTCATTGAATGTGCTCCTGTTCTGTCTCCCACCCCTAGGTCCCTACAGGCCCTCCGGTTCCATTGCCATGCCACGCATCAGGTGCCTTTCCGCCCAAGGTGGCCGTTGTATTCCGTACAATTAAAACACAGGGCACAAACAGCAGTTAGTGAAAAAGGTGCATTTATTACTAACTGTGACATGTGATTGTGTGTAAGGTGATGACAAAAGTGGTGCGTGCAGTGACAATGAGCTGTCGGTCATGGCTGCGTGATGATCAGGGTGTACCCACTGGTTCTATGGCCATAGTCCAACACACACATGCCATCCAGATGGCTGTGTGGAGTGGGATCGTAGTCCAAGTCAATGCAGTGGCTGGTCAAGGAAGGCTGGCGGAAGGCTGGCTGGCTGCCTCACTTGCGGCTGGAGCGTGCGAAGTCCTCCCGGGAGATCTGTTTCCTCTTCGGACGGCCCCTTCCACGTTTGCGAGGGGGGTGCCTGCTTGCGACATGCTGGTGGTTGAGGTGTGATCACTGGCTGTGGACGCAGGGGAACTGGACACTGCTGCTCCACCCTGCGCCCCGGCAGGTGGTGGCGGAGGGGGAGCTGCTGTCCCTGGCTGTGACCTCACCGCCACCACCAGCTGTCCCATGAGGTCCACGATTTGGCCCATACGGGCGTCCATGGACCTCAGCACCCCCAGCACCTCACGCGTGTCTGAAGCAGACCGGACCCATTGTCCTTGGGCCTCTTCATAGGCCCCAAGGACTCTGGCCATGTGAGGCAGGGCATGGCTCCCAGGGGAGGCTGGCGTTTCCCTGACCCTGCTCCTCCTACCAGTCCTGCTGCCACCGGCCTGCCCACTAGCCACATTGCTCACCACGGTCCTCGCTGTGGCTCCCAGGGTGGATCCAGTCGTCCGGGCCACCACCTGCGCTGGGGCTGGTGCCAGCGAAGACGTGGCGGTGGTGGCGGCGGTGGTGGTCGGTGCGGCGATGGTGGCGGTTGCGGCAGTGGTAGTGGCCACAATGACCGTGGGTGTGGCCGCAACGACAGTGGCAGCAGGGGGCTGGGAATGTTCAGCAGCCCTGGATGATGGGTTGGTGGGTAGGAGGGGTCCTGGGGAGCGGCTGGGCCCTGCCACACCAGATGGGCCTGCTTGGTTGTCCGTGTCCGAAGAGGAGGACAGATCCTCCAGATCCGTGTGTCCTCGTTGGGGGCTTGTAGGCTGGCTGTGCTGGCTGCTGGCTCCATCCCCAGCATCCAGCAGTTCGTCACCTGTGGAGAGAATGAGATTTGTTATTGTGTTGCACCTGGCGAAGTATGTATTTGTCGTCTGACATTGACAGTTCGTGCAATCTCGTACATGGGTTTCCCGGAGGCGTGTGTGTGGCTGTAGCATCTGTAGTTGTGTGTGCTTGGCAATGGGACTGTGTGCTGTGCACATGTGGCATGGGACGGATTGGCCATGCCGATGGGTGTGTTGCTGTGCCCCTACTTATTGTGACTCTGGTGTATGCGGGCTCCTGGCCCATCCTGGGTCTGGTTTGTACTTTGCTTTTGGGGTTCAAATGGAACGCTTAGGAACGCATATGGCAACATGGGGGCCATGCCCCAGATTCGCATTTGGGAGGGGATATGCTTTTGGGGTTCAAATGGAACGCTTAGGAACGCATATGGCAACATGGGGGCCATGCCCCAGATTCGCATTTGGGAGGGAATATGCTTTTGGGGTACATGCTGTAAGCCATGGGTGCCGAACGTGACATGTGTTGTGGCAGCATGACAGTGCATGGTTTGAGGTGTGTGCATGCTTGACATGGCCTGCATATTTGCTGTCTGTTGTGATTACTGGACATGGCATTGGACGCATCGTTATGAGTGAGTGATGGTTGTGTGCCAGCCAACGTATTGCAGTTGTCCCATCTCCTTGGTGTGCGTGCTGCCCTGTGCCATGTGCATCACTGCAGTGCTCGGGGGGTGGCCCATGTTGTGTGTTGTTGCTCACAGTGTGTCGTGCACTTCATTGACTTCTGGCACATGGTTGGTCATGGGCATGTATCTTAGCGTGACTGCTGTATGTGTGGCAGCTGTGCGGATGACATGCCTTTCATGAGACTGGGGCTGACGGATGGGATGGATGGTATGTTGTTTGTGCATGGTGTGTCTGTGTGTTTGATGGGTTCAGTGGTGTTCGTGTGCATTTATGTTGTTCCGCTCTGTTGCGTCTAGTGTTGTTTGTCTTACATAGGCGTAGTTGTGGGGTGTGTGGTTGACAGGCAGTTGGGGCTACATGGACAGGACTTCAATGGTGTTTCGGTTGTGTGTGATGAGTTGCACAGTGGCTGCCGTGTGGTACTATATTCAGTGTGGCTTGTGCATGCAGACGTGGCTCCTTGGGTGTTGCTATGTCTGTGATGGGTCATGTGGGGTGTGAGTCTGTTGTTCATGTCCGTGTGCACATTGTTCACTTGTTCGTGACGGTGGGCGGTGCTGCGTGTTTGTCTGCTACGTGACATGTCCCATGTGTTGGTCGTGTTATGGTCCTCATGCCTCCAGTAATCCAGCCCTGTCCAGTTTCCCACCTGCAAGTTGTTCGTGCGTGCACTGTACTGGATGCCACATGGCTCTAAGCAGGGGGTGCTCCATGTTGCAGGTCTGTGGGGGTGGGAGGGTGTTGTGGGTCGTGGGGGTGGCTGGATACCCACTGACACTGATTGCTGTGGGCCGTGATGTCTGCCTTTCGGCTGTCATTGTGCACTGCGGTGGCTGACACGTGGCTGTGGGGTGTGGGGGATGCTCCTCCTTGCTGTGCTGTGGGACTGGGGCCTGGTGTGTGTTGTACTTGGGCTGTCCACCCTCCCACCCACTGCACTTTGTGTTCCTGCCACTTACCTGTTACTTGTCGGTTAGTGCAGCTGTGGCGGACACATGGGTGTGGTGGGTGCTCGTTGTGGCGCTTCTGGCATATTTGGGGACCTGTTGGTGGTTACGTGGCTGGCTTAGTGTACACATGTCCCCACGCATCTTACAGTTGTTCGGTTTGGGCTGTGTGTGGTAGTGTCTGTTGCATGTGTGTGTGATGTGTTGTGTATTGTGTGCTGGACATGGGGGTGTTTGTCCCTGGGAGCTGTGGCATGGTGGTAGTGCATGTGAGTACATAGCGGTGTGCTGGTATACATTAGTTTGTACTTACCAGCCTCCACTCCCCTGCTAATCCGGCGAGGATCTCCGGATGTATTACGACTCGCACCTTCTCCTCCCACGCTTTGAAGGTCTTAAAGAGCGCGGGATTCCCTCCGCCAGTGACGGCAGCCAGCTCTCTGTTTTTGCCCTCCTTCTTCTTGACCAGGCTCTTTACGTCATTCCAACGTTTGTTGATCTCGACTCTGTTCCTGGGCAGGGTCCCGACTGCATTGACCTGGTCTACGATCCGGTTCCACATTCTGTTTCTGGTGGCTAGTGGTGTGTGCTGGACCATGTTCCCATAGATTTGTGGGTACACCTTGATGATCTCGTCGACCATGACCGTCAGCTCCATGGGCGTGAACTTGGGCATTCTTTGTGGTGCCATGATGTTTGTGGTGCTGGTGCGGTGTGTGTTGTGTAATGTGCAGGGGGTTTGTGGTGCCGGTGTTTGGTGGTGGTGGTGGTGGTGTTTGGTGGTGGTGGTGGTGGTGGTGGTGGTTGTGATGTGTGCATTTCTGTGGTGTGCTGCTGTCCTTGCTGTGTCACTGTGTCCTCTCCTCTCCTCTCTGGTTTGCAATGTAGCAAGGGGTTGTGGTCTGTGGGAGTGCTGCTTTTGTACTCACCTATGTGGGTGTGTCCTCATGGTCTGTTGTTTTCAGGTGTGTTGTGTCTGGGGTTCTGGCCTTTGTATTTTTTGTTTGTCCGGGGGGTGTTTTCGGGATGTGTACTGTGCTTGTGTATTTGTGCGTGCCTTGCTGTGTGGACTTGTTGGCCATGTTGTGTGCTATTGGTTTTGTGTGCGGATGGTTTCTGTGCAGGTACGTGGGCGCCATGGCTTCTGCCGTGTCGATTCTCATCGGCGTTGTTTGCGCTGGCGGGCGGTATATTTGTGGATTTTCCGTGCTCATGTCGGTGCGATCGTAATTTCTCGTGCGGTGTGTCGGCCGTGAGGGCGGGCGGTTTTGTGTTGTCGTGCGTGTTTCCGTCCGTGGCGGGCGGTTTGTCTCCGACTCGGACGTTGGCGGGCGGTATTTTGTGTGCTTTTTCCGCCGATGGCGGTATTCGGTTTGTGTAATCGTAATGGCGCGGTCGGTGTTCAGGCGGTGTGTGCGGGCGGATTTTTGCCGCTTCCATGCCTGGCGGATTTATTTACGCCGGGTATCGTAATGGGCCCCTAAGTGTTGTTTAATTCTAAACTATGAGCCCAGGTCACTCTGTCTAGTTCCCAATGTATGAAAAAGTTATTAATAAATAATTAAAATAAGTTAGTTGACATGATGATATGATGTATTTGATTTACATGTATTGTGTACATGGGGTATATCATATTAACATGCCAAGTAAAGGAATATGTCGATTTAAATGGAATATTGTGGCATCCACTGGGATGTCCAGATACATCTGGCATGCTTAATAATATTCTATTCTCACCCCTGTGATTATAATATGCATTGTTACCGGTCAAACAAACATGTTCTCAGTGAAGATTTGCAACTTTGAAACTTGAAAATTACGCCCCAATGTTAGACTTTTATACTCCAAGGCAGGACGAATGGTTCATAAACTGAAGTAACATGTCCTCAGAGTACCCAACACCCAATGCATATTTATAATATGGAAGACCCTGCCTGTTATCTGCAAAAAATAGAGTAACACATAAACAAAACAATGTTCATTTAATTGGTAAAACAAAAACATTTGTTTTTAAAAACCCTGAATATGTTTAATTTTTTTATATTATAACGTTTATAAACATTTATCATACAAATATATATGTATAGGTGCACAGACATAATATCGAGGTTTTTTTTTCGACGTACAGAAATATCGAGTTGTAAATATCGGAGGGACAGAATATCGACATCAAGAATATCGGTGACCAGAATATCGACCTGAAGGTAAGAAATATCGTTTTTGTTAATATCGAAGTTGGTAATATTGTTTGCAAAAATATTGTTGTTAATAATATCGATGTTTATATTAGTGTTATGTATTTTAGTATGTATTTTATATGTATGTGCTCCACATTTTTTGTTATGTTTTGTATTTTTTTTAAATATATGTATTACATTTTTTGAAGTTAGTAATTATTTTTAAAGTAAATTTTGCGTTTTAGTACCGTAGCGGGTTGTGGGTTTATAGGGGAATAGGGTGGTAAGCAATTTAATTATAATAAAGTAATTATTAACTTTTATTTTTTGGTATTGATAATTTATTGTTAATTAATTGTAAATTGGTAATTAATTTTTATTAATTGATTAATTGATAATTATATTAATTGTGCTAATTTAGTTTAGTAGCGGGTTGTGGGTTTATAGGGGAATAGGGTGGGAAGTAATTTATTATAATTAAGTAATTATTAATTTTTATTTATTGGTAATGCTAATTAATTTATTGTTAATTAATTATTAATTGGTAATTCATTTTTATTAATTGATTAATTGATAATTATATTAATTGTGTTATTTTTTTTTCAGAGCGGGTTGTGGGTTTATAGGGGAATAGGGTGGGAAGTAAATTAATTATAATAAATTAATTAATTTTTCTTTTTGGGTATTAATAAGTAATTTATTGTTTATTAATTATTAATTGGTAATTAATTGTTAGTAATTGATTAATTGGTCAATATATTAATTGTGTTCATTTATTTTAGGAGCGGTTTGTGGCTTTATAGGGGAATAGGGTGGGAAGTAATTTAATGTTATTAAAGTAATTATTAATTTTAATTTATTGGTATTCATAATTAATTTATTGTTAATTAATTATTAATTCGTTATTTAATTAAAAAAATATTTAATTGATAAGCATGTCAATTTTAACCCTCTGCTATCCAACACTTTCCCTACAGTTATACTCTCTGGAGTGGGAATAGTAATTTTTACCCCTATGCTATCCAACACTTTCCCTACTCTTGCACTCTCTGGAGTGGGAATAGTAATTTTTACCCCTACGCTATCCAACACTTTCCCTACTTTTGCACTCTCTGGAGTGGGAATAGTAATTTTTACCACTTCGCCATCCAACACTTTCCCTACTGTTGCACTCTCTGGAGTTGGAATAGTAATTTTAACCCCTACACTATCCAACACTTTCCCTACTGTTGCACTCTCTGGAGTGGGAATAGTAATTTTACCCCTACGCTATCCAACACTTTCCCTACTGTTGCACTCACTGGAGTGGGAATAGTAATTTTTACCCCTACGCTAATCAACACTTTCCCTACTGTTGCACTCTTTGGCGTGGGAAAAGTAATTTTTACCACTTTGCTTTCCAACACTTTACCTACTGTTGCACTCTCTGGAGTGGGAATAGTAATTTTTACCCCTACGCTATCCAACACTTTCCCTACTTTTGCACTCTCTGGAGTGGGAATAGTAATTTTTACCACTTCGCCATCCAACACTTTCCCTACTGTTGCACTCTCTGGAGTTGGAATAGTAATTTTAACCCCTGCACTATCCAACACTTTCCCTACTGTTGCACTCTCTGGAGTGGGAATAGTAATTTTTACCCCTACGCTATCCAACACTTTCCCTACTGTTGCACTCACTGGAGTGGGAATAGTAATTTTTACCCCTACGCTATCCAACACTTTCCCTACTGTTGCACTCTTTGGAGTGGGAAAAGTAATTTTTACCACTTTGCTATCCAACACTTTCCCTACTGTTGCACTCACTGGAGTGGGAATAGTAATTTTTACCCCTACGCTATCCAAGACTTTCCCTACTGTTGAACTCTCTGGAGTTGGAATAGTAATTTTATTCCCTCCGATATCCAATATTTTCTCTACTGTTTTAGTTAATGTAGTGTATAATTTATTTTAAAAAAGATTACAAATATTGTAATTTTTTAATTTGTTATACATATTCTTTATATTTTTATTTATATTATTGTTGTATGTGTATATATGTATTTATAATTTATAAAATGTTTATAAAATGTAATGGTTATTAAAGTAATTATTTATGAATATTATTAAGTAAGTATATATATTATATTTTATATGTATATGTTTAATTTATTTTTACATTATATGTATTAGTTATCATTTTTAAACATTTTAAAATATTTTTAACTATATTTCTTTTAATTATATGTATTATTTACTTTATTTTACATTATTTTTTTAACATTAAAAAAACGATATTTTTAACAACGATATTTTCTTTTCTCGATATTTTTGTACTTACCATGATGTAGATAGGATGTCGATATTCTTGACTTCGATATTTTTGTCACGATATTTTTGTACCTCCATATTGTGGTAGTCAATATTTTGTCAGTGATTCATATGTATAAACATAGAGGGGCCGATTCCGATTCGGGCCGGAAATCTCTCCGACCGAGCCGGACCCGGAGAGATTTCCGACCGAATCGGACCCGTGCAGTCCGACTGAACGAGTACGATGCGCACGTATGCCATCGGACTCGAGTCGGTCGGACTCCCATTGAGTCAATGGGAGTCTGTCGTACAACGCGTACGCGGGCTCCCATTGACTCAATGGGTGCGATGCGGACAAGTGCTCCCCCTACATCGTGTACGCGGCGAAGCGATTTGCGCCGTACACGCACAGGTAGGGGGGACCCATGGGTCCCCCCTGTGTGTGACTCGGGTGGCTACGCATACAGGGGGGTCCAACACGGACCCCCAAAGTACGGCTCCGACAGCTCTTTCGAGCCGGAGTGCGCGGCTCGGTCGGACTGCTCGCGGCGCGCATCGTACTTACCCGGCCGGGGAACGTCTCCATTGCGCGGTGCGAGTCGTGTCCGTGCGAGTCGGTCGGTGCGGTTCGACCCGGGATCGAGTCGGTCGGAGCGGTCGGGACGCCCGGACGAATCGGTCGGCAAATACGCATCGTACTCGCTCGCCCGGACGCGCGTACGGATCGGTCAGGAAATAGGGCTCCGAATCGGATCCGGATAAGCCGAATCCGATTCGGAGCCCTACCGGCCGAGATCGGAATCGGCCCCAGAATGTTTAGGATACAATACAGTCTGAAGATCAAGGATCATTTTTATTACATAATACCATGAAATTTGTAGTATCTTCTTGATAAGAAAAAAGTAAATTTAAAAATAATTAATATTTCACACGTGTTCTTATTGACCAGTTAAAAGTGTATCTACAACACTGGACCCTAGGGTGACATTTGTAAATACTTACCCATAGGTGTTATACATGAGGTAATAGGGTCCTGGGAAGTGACCAAGAGTGCACATTTTGATAAGACATATCAAGGTGGGACTTTTTTCTGAGGATTTCTTTAAAAAAATATAACATCTAAGCTCCATAGCATGAGTGTATAAAATTGAAGTGGTGTATCCAATCAGGGCACTATTGCAGTCAGCCTGAGATGGTACCTATGTCCCCCTTATACACATTGATAGAGTTAAGCTGTGATATTGTTTTTTTTATTGTATTTATGTGATGTAACAATTTACCGTCAAAGCTGTTTATTTAGTATATTTTGCAATTGTAATTCAATATATATTTTTTCATTGTTTCTACAGATTACATATAATTTTGTACATATTATGAATGCCATAAAATTAGGCATCACATTTATATTCATCGATATTATTATGAAACCGATGGCAGACATGAAGAACTACTACCAGGGCCCGCATTACAGAAGTACCCCATGGGCACAATGGGTCTTTGTGCCAGCTTTGTGCGCCCCTGGGGCACTTTGGTATTACAGGAGAAGCTGCAGATGCTTGTATGCCCCCTTCTGTAATACAGATAACACTGGTGCATATATTGTGTGTAGGAGGCTGGCTTAGCATAGGGTGCACACTTATTCAAGTGGTGCACCTTGCACTATTACAGGCAACTCTTATGGTGATTTTAGTGGTCTTTGATAACCATTGAAAGCTCTCAAAGTGGTAGCTGAGGAGAGCAGTCTTGAAGCTTATCTTGAAGGAATGTTAAGCAGCTTGTTTTACCAGTTTATTCTGTAGTGTAGATTAGATGAAAAGAAACCACACAGTGTTTAGCAAAAATATGTCTATTTATTACAACACAATACCACTATCACTTGGTATATCTCCTACCCAGAGATATCAACACAATACACAAGAATACTTCAAATGCAATTAGGTAAGTAGCACACAATACAGTGGCCTCCATGGGGAGACCAAACCATATATTAAGAAAGCGGAATGCGAACTGCTAAAGGGGTAGGGACTTGGACCAGGAGACTCAGAGGAGCTGAGACACAAGGAACCACCCAAGGTAAGTACCTAGGAACCCCATGGATGCTGTTTACAGAGTGGAAACACAGCCTCATGTCCAATAGAAGTCAACGTGAAGTCGCGATTGCAGTTTTGAAGTAACAGGACCCTTCCCATAGGACCACAAACAAACCCTTTGGAAGACAGAAGGTTGAAGAGTCATCCACCCGTGGATGTCCCAGGAACCAGGTTACCTATACCAGGAAAGCTGGGTGCATAGGGACGAAGTGATGTCGGAACCTGCCGTAGACAGCAATGGATGACTTTGAAGAAGATACCTCTGGAGAAGACTGTAAAGGAGTCCAGTGGAATCCAAGAGTGGGTTCTGGTAGTGAAGATCATGCAAGCAGAGGGGACAGAGTCTATGCAACTCGGAGGTGACCAGGATGCAAGGAGACGCAATGCCCACCGATGTCAGGAGGTTCTGAAGAGTCGAAGGTGACCTTATTTTTGCAGCTATGAGGACTAGAAAATGCTGAGGAAGACCAGGAGCCATGGACTAGGTGTCTCATGTCAGATGTCTGTGACTAGGTGGTTGGTGTCCGTCTGGAGCACAAACAGCCTTGGTAGCTGCAACTGGCGTGGAAGATGAAAACGGAGCAACATTTGGACCAGCAAGGTCCAAGGGACTCACCCATAGGAGGAGAGTCAGAGCAGGCCCCGAGAAAGCAGGAGAGTCCACTGAAGCCTCAGGAGGACTCACAGGCCAAAGGCACAGAAGTCTCATGAGGACCTTGAGAAGCTCACAAAAGATGAAGGCCCACGGTGTAGAGGATGCAGTGAGGATGCTGATATTTGAGGAAAACGATGCTGGAGGCTGAAGCTTCTTGTAGCCCAAAGATCTCTGGAGTGCAAAGCCAACAAGCCTTGGCAACGGCAAGTCAACTAAGTGCACAGGGTTTTGGCCCCAGCAGTTCTGATGAGGGATACTGACCTCAAAATTGCAGTGAGCGCAGGTCAGGCCTCAAGGGAGTTGCAGAACCACCACCTGTTTTGTTGGGCCTCTGGAAGTCCATAGGACGTCATGAGTAGCAGATCGATCAGCTTTGTTGCGGTGCCTGCAGATGTAGGGGAGTGACTCCTTCACTCCAAGGGAGATTTCTTCAGGTATCCTTGATGACCACAGGTCTGTTGAAGAACCTGGATGAAGCACAGACAATGAAGACGACTTGAAGAACAGCGAGACCAGGAGCAGCTGGAGTCTCCCGGTTGCAGTCTCAGTTCCAGTCGAAGTCCAGTGAAGTCCAAGTGTCCAAACGATTGAAGAGCGATGTAGTTTCAGGGTTGTGCCTTGTCTCACAATGAATCTCAGGACCCCCCCACAGGTAAGCCTTTCAATACCCTAAGGAAAGGGTTGGATCGACTCAGGGGTCCCTCCAAGAGAAGGGGCTGGACAGAGGGGAGGATACTCCCATGTCCTTTGTCCAGTTTCGTACCAGGGCGGGATTCTAGGGGCTCCCAGAACTGGCTCAAACTGGAGTATGCACAGAGGGCAAAGCAGTCTGGTGGAGCTCGCAAGAGCCCCCACCCCAGCCCAGTAACCGAAGTCCTGTCTGGGAGGTGGCCACACCTCCCTGTGACAAGAAACCTATTATTCTACCATCCCCTGCTCAAGCTCAGTTCAGCAGCAGGAGGGCAGAATCATGTCAGTGGTCGGCAGCAGCATTAGCTTGCTTGCAGACTGTGAAAGGCTGTTCCTGGGAGTACAGGGGGGTACCCAAGGGAGCCCCCCAGAACATGGGATCATACTTACAACACTGGGACCCATGTTGGGGTATGATTTCAACTTGTTTGATACCAAACATGACCGGGTTCAGTGCAGTTAGACATCTCATAATGACTGATGTTCTCTATATGTATTAAAATGGCTGACCGCAATTACGAAGCATGGAGAATTGACTCCGGGGTTTGTAGGGGTGTCGTGATCATGCAGGGGCACCCTCACACTTGCAACCAAGTACCCTCCCTCAGGACTGAAGAGCCTGCCATAGGGGTGACTTATAGGTTTTGAGTGCAGTGACCTCAGATATAAGGAAACTTATATCTGTCATGAGAGGTGCAAGCACCAACTCACTAAGACTGCAATGGCAGCCCTATAGTCACAGTTTAAGTGGACTCTAATGGGTGGCACAATACATGCTGCAGCTCATGGAAGATCCCTGGTATACCTATGCCCTGGGTACCTCAGTACCATATACAAGGGACTTATAAGGCTACACCAGTAGCCAATTGTGGAGGTACCAAAGTACTTACCATGTCAATTTAGTGGAGAAAGCACAGTTGCTGGGGTCTTGATTAGCAGGATCCCAGCAGACTAGGTCAAAGACACACTGACACCAAGCAAAGAGTGGAGGTAACCATAAAAAGAGATCTTACTTTCCTACATTGTGCCAGCGCTATCTCAAGAGGGTGTTCTTTATCTCTTTCCCTCTGCACCCATGCCACATTATAGATGTGGCTGCAGAGGTAAAGAAGCTATCATGAGGACACTGACAGTGTGCCCCCTGATGGCAGTCATCTGGAGGTGATCCAGGGGGGCCCTATGGACCCCCGACATCCCCTTGCAGGCGGAGGCAGTCACTCACTACACCTGCCTGCAAGGGGATCTCTCCCCCTCTTTAAAGTGAAGACCTGTGCCACCTGCAGAGTGAAAAAACTGAGCAGCTTTGAAATAGCTGCTCTGCATTTTACTTGAATGTGCTGCCCCCAGGGCAGCATGAGATCAAGGGTGCCCTGGGGGCAGCGCATTCAACCTAACAGGGTGCACTTTCCCTGTTTGCACCTCCCGCACCTGTATGAATGTGCACCATGGCTCACATAGGGCAAGTGTGTCCTATACTTAATAGGGTCTCTGGAAAGTAATGATTAGACTATTTACCATAAAAAAATGCCTATTTTGAGACATTTTTGCAATTACTCCCAAACACCCCCAAAAATTGACTTTTGATTTTCCTGTGGATTGAGTAATTCTTCCTCAGGCATTGCCAGGTCTTGGAGGAACAGGCACATGTTTCTTGAGTTGGTGATGTGTTGAAAGAGGAAGAAAAAGTGATGTTTTATGGTGTTTCGTCCATCAAAACACTAGATTCTAAATCTGGGGAGTGGATCTCCATGACAGCGGACACTTAAACAGATTTTTGGCAGGGCTAACGCATCCACCAAACTCTTAATCAGGCTCATATGTCTCTGCAAAAAAGGTATATGACTGTATCAGATTTTTGTATTATATTCAGCCAATTTTAAGAAAAAACGAAAACAAGAATATCTAGAAAATGTTTATTTGATGAATACTTAAACATGAATAAATGATGTTAATAAAAATGATTAGGATGTAAAAAAGTTTAAATGCTGAAATGAATTACCTTTTGAAAGAAGGAATAACTTTTGAAAAGAAAGAAGAAGACAACCATTTATATTTAGAATGAAAGGGCGTGATAAATCCCAATCTTTATCAGAAATGGGCAGTAGATGTTGTGTTTACTATTCTTTCACCCCAGCAAATATTGCACAAGGTACTTTCTTTTTCACATCTATACTTAAATGGTTTCCATAATTCTATTCACACAACACTAGCATATGTTTAGATATATGTCAAATATCCATCAGCGTTAGACTTTTTTTTACCACAAATTGATCTTTTTGTTAGTATTAGAAATCCTTTGCTCCTCCTATTTGAGCTCTGCCTCAACTTAAAAAAATCAATTAGACACTTATTTAGAAGTGGTGGCAATGGATATTTTGCCAAAGGAATGTCATATGTGCCGCCCATAGTGTCATCTATCAAACCACTATATTAGGAGTGTTCTTAATGGCCAACACCCTACCATTGAAGACTCCTCAGGCTCTGCTAATGGCTCTTCTAAGGATCAGAATCATCTCTGCCATAAAGGAGCAAACATTCCCCATTCAATCTACAGAATCTGCTTCATCCCCATTAATTGCAGAGTTACATTCATGAATAAACTTGACGGATATCTTGGTAGACTTTCTGTAAAACAGGGTTATGGGTTCCTAAAATGCTTGGAAGCCTCTTCATCATGTGAAGGAGACTCTCTGTATGAATTATGATAAAATGCCCCCAATGTGGGATACATTCCCAGTGCCCACAGTTGGAAGCAAATATTCCATCATCCCAGAGCCCTGTTACAACTGGCTCTATTTGCACCTCCTCAAAGTGAACATTCTCATGGCAGAGATACCCCACCTCTACTCCATAGAAGAATTGAGATAGAATTCCAACAGAGGGAGTTTAGGGTAATGGGGAGCTTACATGCTTGCAGGGAAAGAGTTTATAGAGTAGAAAGCAACTTTTGCCTTGTATCGTACTTTGCAGTTTGTCCAAATAATAATGTAGAAGACCAGAGAGCTGAGTTGCGGTTGATGAAGGCTATTTTAATAGTGATATTTGCCTCTAACTGAAAGCCAGTGGAATTGTTTTAGGATATGAGTGATGTGCTCTGATTCATCTTCATTGGAGAGTAGGTATGCTGATGCTTGCAGGATGATCCTTGAAAACATGCGGATTATGGATTTCAGAAGGACCACCAGGAGTTTGCCTCAGTTGAGAAAGGAACGCCCTTGTGCTTGGACTGCTGGTGGAGAGTCTGCAGGAGAGATGAAAGGTTAGAGTTTTCTTTACAGATGAAATTAAAACTTCCCTTTCAATGAATTCCAGTTTTTACCAGTTTATTGGCATGTTGCTTCAGAAGAAGTTTTGGATTCGAGATGAAGATGAGAGATGTTGCAAATGTCACAAGTGATGGTGAAATGCAAGGTGTGAAGAATGCTCTGAGCAATTTCCGACCTGGGGAGGGAGATTGTTTTAGTACAAAATCTGTAGTTCCCTCTTGTTTGGATTCCATTTTAAATAGATAGCAGATACCCTATTGATTAGCTTGTCAAGGAGGTTTTTATGAGTTAATAAGTTCAATCGCACTGGATTGGTGTAAAGAAATGTTTTTATCTTTGATCATTGAAATGATAAGTTCCCTGTAGAAGTCGAACAGCTCAGGTGAGAGGAGTGAGCTTGTGGTGCATCACAATTTAACGTGTAAATGGGGTTTTAAAGGAGTTCACTTTTATAACCTGTGGCATTGAGGTGAGTGAAATGTGGGGTAGAGGGTTCAACAAACTGATGTACAGATTCAATACAGTACTCAAGTACAGAGTTGGAATGTCAAGACTAGAGATATAGAGGCAGAAAAGGAGATCAATGACACATGCAGATCCTTTGACAGGATATCTCATCAATTCTCTTTCATTCACTCTGATTTTTCCTCTGACTTCTGCTTTGCTGGACATAAATGATCTAAAGCACCCATGGTGGTACAACTTGCATTCTAAGTGATGATCATTGTGTGCTATAGAAAAGGTGCTGAATAGAGTTTGACTGTCTGTCTTTTCTACAAACACAGGTTTCCATTATCAATATAAAACACCAAATGGTAATTATGATATAACTTTTTATCTAATTCAATACTAATTGACGACGTCTTGTATGATATTTGATTTGAATACTTTGGGCCTTATTCGTCAATATATTACCTATAAATCCCTTCGTGAATAGCAAACAATCCTAAACTTGCATGAAAATCAGACTCTGAATCATTTCAATTTAAAATTGGCATTCCCTCTGTTGATGTATGCGTTGAATATTCTGTGATCGCTATATACATCCACTGTTGATTTCAGTTGCAGGTACATGTGTCAGAGACAGATGATGCAGAATCACACCACTGGCAATGGATTCATCCTTATAGGGTTTTCCGTCTCCTCATATGTTCAAGTCTCTCTTTTTCTGCTTTTCTACTTATCTACATCACAGCACTCTCTGGAAACCTCATTGTGATCGTAGTCATCAGAACCACAAAGAAGCTCCACACTCCTATGTATTTCTTCCTGTCCATCCTCTCCTTCCTTGACATTATCTCTGTCTCGACGACTGTACCGAGAATGCTGAAGGATCTATGGAATCAGCAGAAGCAAATTGCTTTCTATGAGTGCATTACCCAAGTGTTTGTCATCCTTTGGCTGGCAGTTTCAAATGCTTTTCTCCTCACTGTCATGTGCTATGATCGTTATACAGCCATCTGCCGCCCATTAAATTACACAACCATCATGAGCAGGCACTTATGTCTCAATATGATATCTCTTTCCTTAATGGGTGCCGCTGTGCTCTCCTTTGTACATACCTTTCTTGTTTCCCAATTACCCTTTTGTGGACAAAACAGGATTGACAATTTCCTGTGTGAATTTCCAGCCCTGCTGAAGCTGGCCTGTGGGGACATCTTGACCAGTGAGATTGTATTCTTCATTCTGACTGGGGGTGCAGGATTGGTGACCTTCTTGACCATACTCATCTCTTACATACACATGATAAGGGTGATCCTGAACATCCCTTCCACAGAGGGAAAGAGGAAGGCCTTCTCCACCTGCTCAGCTCACCTCATGGTGGTTTTCCTGTTCTTCGGGTCCGGTGCTGCAACCCACTTGACTCCTCCAAGAAGCCAAGAGCAGCCAGATAAGCTGGCATCAATGTTTTATACAGTTTTTGCCCCTATGTTGAATCCAATTATTTATAGTCTAAGGAATAAAGAAGTGAAACAGGTTCTTAGGAAAGCAATCCACAAGAAGAGCAGCTACTCATAGGCTGTGCAGGGGTCTTAAGAAAACTTGCGCTACTTTTTAAATTGTGTCAGATTAATGTTATTAAAAATTCGTAAGTGTTTACATTTTTATTTTTCATGAATAAATTCTATGTTTGTGTTTGCTGAGACAGCATGGCATTCTTTTGTAACTTACATTATAGTCAGAATCACTGCACCAGAAGGATATTTCTAAAGTTCAACACGTTTCTCCTGTATTTCCATAGCACCCTGAATTACCTGATTATCTCACATGTATTTCACAGAATGTGGATCAGAAATTGTAGATTAAATGACTACAATTCTGGTTATTGAGATCAATCAATCAATATGGATTTTAAAAGCTCTGCTTATCACCCGTGCGGGTATCCAGGTGTTTGGGGTAGGGGGTGGATGATGGGATGAAGTAGTCAAGGAACCAGGTCTTCAGGTCCTTATTGAACTCCTGCAGGGTGGGGGAATTGCAGAGGTGGAGGAGAGGCCATTCCAAGATCTGGCTACCAGGTGTGAGAAGGCACAGCCACAGCTCCTTCTTGCGTGGATATGGGATGTGTGGGCTAGGAAGAGGGATGAGAAGCGAAGTGTGTGGGTGAGTTGGTGGAAGTTCACCCTGTGGTTGAGGTAGGCTGGACCCTTATTGTGAAGGGCTTTGTAGACATGTGTGAGCAGTATGAACTGGCATTATTTGCCGATTGAGAACCCGTGTAGTGCTTTGAGGTTGGGGGAGGTGGGGGTCCACCTTTCAAGGTTTAGAATAAGCCTGTCTATTGCATTCTGGATTGTCTGGAGTCTCTTTAGTAGTGAGTGGTGATTCCCACATACAGGGAGTTGCCATAATCCAGGCGGCTGGTGACGAGGTCCGCCGTTTGAAGATTTTTCTGAGCAAGTGCAGGGTGAGAAAGCACAGATAAGACAGTGTTTATCTGCTTCCACATCGAGAGGTTGCTGTTGAGTAATATTTCAAGGCTTCTTGTCTGCTCTGTGTGTGTGGGCATGGGGCCGAGCTTCATTGGCCACCAGGAGTCATCCCACAGGGAATTGCTGCTCCTGAAGATGAGAACCTCTGTTTTGTCTGTGTTGAGATTGAGGCATCTGCTTTGCATCCAGCTTGCGATGCTGGTCCTGTATATGTGGTAGTTAGATTTGGTGTTAGTCATGTCTGAGGAGAATGAGAGGATGAGCTGAGTGTCATTCGTGTATGAAATTATGTTCATGCTGTGGGATCTGACCAGGGTGGCCAAAGGTGGCTTGTACATTTTGAAAAGGGTTGGGCTTAGAGAGGATCTTTAAGGGATACCGCAGATTATGTTTTTTGGTCCTGAGGTGAAGGGTGGGAGGTGAACACTTTGAGTTTATGCAGAAAGGAAGGACAAGACCCATTTGAGGGCTTTCCCTTGGATCCCTAATTGGTGTAGACTGTGTGGGAGGGTGTGGTGGGACACAGTGTTTACCGCTGCAGAGAGATCGAGGAGGATCAGGGCGGCAGTCTCTCCTTTGTCTAGGAGAGTCATGATCTCATCTGTGGCCGCAATCAGGGTGGTCTCAGTGCTTTGCTTTTAGCAAAATCCTGATTGGGAGGGGTACAGTAGGTTGTTTTTCTCCAGGTGAGTGATTAGTTAGAGATGTATTGCTTTCTTTAGCACCTTGGCTAGGAAAGACAGTAGGGAGATGAAGCAGTAGTTTTTGAGGTCTTTGTGGTCTACAGTAGGTTTTTTGAACAGTGTTTTGACATCTGCATGTTTCCATCGTTCACGGAAGGAGGCAGATGTGATGGGTGCATTGATTATTGTGGTAAGTTCCTAGCTAATGGTTCTTTTCCCTAGGTTGAACATGTGGTGAGGGCAGGCATCCTTGGGGGCTCCCATGTGGATGGAACCCATGATGGTGGCAGTTGTGTTCACAGAGAGAGGCTCTTATGTGCTAAGTACACCTTTTTGAGGGTTGGTGTTGCTGAAGAGTCGTTGAGTTTGGCTACCGGGGGTTAGGGGATGAAATTCTCATAGATGGTGGTGATTTTGATGTAGAAGATGTCAGCAGGAGTATCGCAGAGCTTCTGAGAGGAGGTGATGCTGTTTTCAGTTGCAGTGGGGTTGGAAAATTCTTTGGTGATGCAGAATAGTTCCTTGCTGTGGTTTGAGCTGGTGTCCAGGCAGAAGGTCAAGGTGGTTTTTTGGTGGTTTTGAGTTGGTGGTGGTATCTATTTAGGGCTAGTTTGAAGTTGTCATTTGCTTGGTGCACCAGATCTTCTCAAGTTACTTGCAGGTGCACTTGAGGGATTTGAGCTCTGATGTGAACCTGCTGTGATGTTGAAGAATCTACTGTTTTTGGTTGTTTTGAGGGGTGCAACTTTATCAGTGAATTTGTTGATCCATCCGTTGAAGATTCCAACTGCCGCCTTGAGGCCATTGGTGGCATCGGGAAGGAAGGCTTTTTGGGAGTTGGTCCAGAGGTCTTCTGCTGCTTAGCTCATGTAGCGGGGGCTGGGGAGGTGGCGGGCGTGGATGGGGTGGTTGTGATGTGGTAGTGGACAAATGGGTGGTTGGACCAGATAATTTTGGTAATGTGGCAGCACCAGATTCTATCGCTGGCTGAGAATATGGGGTCAAGATTGTGTCCAGCGATGTGCATGGGATCTGTGACCAGTTGGGAGAGGCCCAGAATTTATTAGTACCTCAAGACCTGTCAGTCTCCCAAGCTGATAAAATGATGATAGCCTGAATCATTTGGGTTTGCCTATAAGCTGACTCCCCAATCAACTCTGCATTTTGAATTTTCATCCTTTTCTCTACCGTACCTTGGAAACAAATCAATATTCTTCCATATCACAGATAGATCAATAGCTGAATTCAACAACTCCACCCCAGAGCGCATCTCTGAATCAGTCACACCAAGCCCAAGCATTAGATTTATAGGAGAAAGAACCTTAAACTACAAGTATCTTGATTATAGTACGGAACACTGAAATTAGGCAGCAATAAAACACCAAATTATTCCTCAAGGTTGACTAAATATCATTCATAAAAAGGTAAATTATGCAGCATATTGCAAAACAGTCTGTCGCAGTATTATTTCACATTTTTGTCCTTTGAAGATACATTAGTACTGTGCAGGCAAACATTTGACCTCTTTCAGATAGCGCTTATGCCTAAGGTGACAAATGCTACGTTGCAATGCACCTGTTACTGCACAGAACTATGGGCCCGATTATGATGTCGGGCGGATCACATCTGACCAACTGTCAGTTGGAGTCCTCTCGACATCTGCCCCTACGGTCCGCACACTGCATTACGTTGCAGCAGGCGGAGGCATCAGGTGGAGGGACTGTCCTCTGCTGAGCATCGGAAAGATTCACAATCCCATAACGACGGTAGAGCCAGCCTCGGCTCTGCCATTGGGATTATGATGTCACTTTCCGACAGCCTTTCCATGTCGGCCTTTCCGACATGGAATCAGGCCCTTTGTGTTGTGCTTTATTAAAGTTTGGTATTTTTGAGCTGGCAATAGGTTTTTGTTGAAATCTGAAAATTAGGCAGTAGATGGATTATGTGGCATGTGTCGTGAATGCATAATTATGCATAAAATGCATCAACTGCATAATCTCAGAATTTCAGTAGACTTAATCATAACTGTATCACCCTTCTTTTAGCTGTAAACTCCCTATTTGCTCCTAGTTATAATTTTTGTATTCTTGTCAACTGCTTCTAGGATCTTTGCAGCTGAAATATAAAGATTATGTCCACCTGAAGACGGATATCCCACCCTCCGATTATGCCTCATATTTATGGCAATCTAGACACTGGGGCCTCAATTTATGGAGCCCTTGTATTGCCATTGCATCACGCAAAATGGTGCAAGGGGACGCAAGGGCTTCAGTGAGATATAATAAGCCATGCAAAGCCACCTTGCAAGGCTCTGCATGACATAGTAAACCTGGAGTAACTCAAGGCAGTGCAATTTTCTGCCTTGCATTTCTTTGCCCCGGGAAGGCATTTCATGTGTGGTGCATAGATGTTTCATCGCATCCACCCATGGATTTTGGCTCATTCCTAGAGTTACTAAGACTAGTAAACCTGGGAATGCCTCAAAATGCTATGCCTTCCTAGGTGAGGCGCATTCCTAGATTTACTGAGACTAGTAAACCTAAGAATGTATCAAAATGCTAAGTCTTCCCAAATGAGGAGTAATAAGGAGAAATATGTTTATTTCTCCTTGTTTTTCCTCTTTCTAAGCGCACTGCATTTTTCAGCACACAAAGAAAGAGGGAAAAGCCTCAGAGAATTGTTTTAGTGCATGAAGGTTTCCCTCCCTGCACAAAAACAATCCTGGCTGTAACAGAGGCGCCCTTGCATGGGTACCTGCGTTGGCGCTAAGCTGCACTAAGTGCACCAGCGCAAAGAGAGAGGTGGAGTGCCCATATCTTAATAGATAAGGCACACCCCTGTCCTCTCACTGTCACGCAATGCTGCGCAGCAAGTTGTCCTGCTGTGTTGCGTTACACAACCTGGTAGTTAATCTGCCCCTCGGTGTGTGTTGCCACTTGATACAAACATTCTACGGCACAGACTAAGATGCTCTAAGTGACAGTCTGATAGTTGCACCATAGAGCTTTATATAAAATGTAAATCCGTATTTGTAAAGCGCGAACTACTCACCCTTACAGGTCTCAAGGCACTGGGGGCCATCGTGGAAATTAAGTGAGCTATTGCCCAGAGTCACATGGTGCTGAGCTGCCGCCGGAGCCGGGGATCGAACCGTGAGCCCTGTGCTCCGAAGTCAGCTGCCCTGGCCGCTGCACCACACCTCTCCTTTATCATATGAGAAACAGCATTGCAAGATCTCACTTACACACCAAGCAGAAACTAGAACCTCCATCATACCATCAATCTATCAGAAAATACTGCTTGACATTGTGCTGTATTTGACTAACTCATACTTGCACCATATCTCCTTCTCACCAGTCTTGTGCCGTCACTGACAATCTAACTATCCTCTTTGGTAGTACTCTCCCATCATCACACTCCTGTTCACGTCTCTCTGCCATGTTGCTGTTCAAGCAAACCACAAGGTTTAAGGCCAAGCGATTTATAAATACCATCTGAACACCAAGATGGCAATGCAAGATCATATTACAATTGTAACTCATTATGTCTTTTTTATATTACATGATTTATTAATTGATGTTTCTATTCTTTGGACAGATGTGAGCATCTGCTTAGAATTCATTGTTTTCTGAAACCTCAGGTATCTGTCAATATTTTTAGAATGTGTGTGTGTTTTTTTTTTAACACTGTGCCAATATTTAAAATGTATTTTATGCAACAATGTGTATTGATATCATTGACATTTGAAACAAGAAGCTCATTGTAAAGAAATGAAAAATCATGCATTCTAAGATGTGTTCTTTGTTGTAGTACATTGGCACTCTAGAGTAGATTTAACAAGGTATAAATAAATAAATACATTAAAGTGCAATGTGGGATATTATATCTTTTTGCTAACAGAGTTCTGTGATTGCAATGTTTATTTTAACACAATAGATGGATGTGATGGGGTCCCTGTGGCTAGTATTGGCTCCCGAGGGGTCTGTCTGCTCACCTCCCCTTACAGTTACGGTTGGCCTCAGGGGATGAGGTCCCTAGGGCTTTTTGAGCCTCTGGGTGTGGTGCACCGTACCTCCTCACCATAAGCTGAACATTCCCTCCCTAGTAATAAAAAAAATCTGATACATGAATAGTAAATGAGTAATAAATGAGGAGCTGGAGATGCTCATTTTATTATTAACTGCGCCTAGAAAGGAGAGTCCCAAAATATTATTGGGGATTTCCACACAGCATACTTTAATGCTGGTTGTGACCCTAGATGAGGAAGGGGCATCACCAAACACTTTATAAGAAAATCCAAGGTCAAAGGGACATTAAAGTTAGGTGACAATGTCAGTCATAATGCAACGTTTTAAACCCTTCCATGTGCTGCTTATGACCTCACATATTTCATCACTTATGACATGTTCAGTGACATCATTGATTATATGTCCGATGAAATCTCAAATGACATCATCAATATCATCACTGATGACATTACTGATATGACATCATCCAATGAGTGACACAGTTTGGCATACACTCATCATACTGAAAGGTAGTCAGCAAAGTTCATCTAGACTTATTTATCTATAGCCTTTTTCTGGCTATTGGGTGTAAGCTTTTGCAACATGGGTTTTGGGTGTCTGAAGGGAGTGAGCTCTCCGTGAATGTTTTGTGCAAAGACTTGCCGACTTGTGTCTTGTTGTTTTCACACAAGAGGTCAGCTATCTGCAAAAGCTTTGCTACAAAGCAAAGATTTACTTAGTAGGTGCTTTGTTTCCTAAGGGGATTTGAATGTCTAGAGAGAATGGGCACTGCATGATAAGCTGTGCATAGAAGTGAAGACTGTAGAACCAGGTACTTGCCCGCCCATGTGTGTTTACTTGTTTACAAGAGATTGGCTGCAAAGTATTTGGTACATTGTGAAGGCTGTCTATAGTAGGGGCTTCACTGGCAAAGTGGCCTTTGGGTCTAGAGGAAGTCGGCTCACGGTGGAGGGGTTGTGCATTTGGCAAAGACACTTATCAGTAGGAATTTCCCACACATGTCTGATTCATTGCCCATGAGCGGTCGGTTATTAGCAAAGGTTTTAGTTAAAGGGAAGGGCTATGCAGATTTGAGGCTTGGCCACTGTTAGACCTGTTAGCCTTAGGGTGGTCTTCGCCCAAACTTTTTGCCTGTTTCCCTCCATTTTAGCTGAAGTTTGCTTTTGTTAGCCTTAGGACTCTGTGCACTTTACAACTGCTGATCAGTACTAAAGTACTGGGGCTCATTCCCCTAAACATTGTAAATTTTGTTTATACCAAATTGGCATATTTCATTTAATTATACATCTCTTATACAGTTGTATAGCATATACCAAGAGTCTGTGAGCTAAATGCTACTAGTGGGACTGTGGCACTTATTGTGCCACCCACTTAATTAACCCCTTCCATTGCAGCCTGAATACAATTTTAAACTGCCAATTCAAATTGGCAACATAACTCCCTTGCCAATGGTTGAACTCCCCTTTTATTGCATATACATTAGCCATAACTTAGGCCCTAGGTAGTCCATAGGACAGGATGCATTGTAATCAAAAGTTTAAACATGTACTTTTAAGTTTTGCATGTCGTGGTAGTGAAAAACGCCTAAATTAGTTTTTCATTGCTGTGTGGCCTACCTGTCCCATAGGATAACATTGGGTTGCCTTATTATATTTACTAAGTGCTAACGTTTGATTGGGGACAGATAAGCACCTTATGTTTGGTATCAATGAAATTGTAATTAAAAATCCTCTTTAATGGTAAAGTCAGATTTTAAATTACAATTTTAAAAATAACACTTTTAGAAAGTTTGATTTTTGGCCCCTAGCCATTTGGAGCCTGCAACTGTCCTAGGTCACATGGCTGGGTGTAGTTGCCAGTTAGACTTTTTTATTTTCTCCTAGACAGTAAAACAATAGAGGTATTAGGTGTACCTGAATGGGCCATCAGCTGCCAGGATGGGGGTTGGGGGGCAGAGCTGAGCACAGCCCCACTTGAGTCTCCATTATTTGTCAAAAGTGTGCGCATATCAACTGTACCATCACAACAGTCTTTCGCAAGACATGTAAGTGGAATTCTACAGCAGTTGCCGTCTCACATTTTTATACAACCCACTATGACTGTACAGTTTAAAATAGTACACTGTTTCGTCACCTTATTGTACCCAACCAACTCTGATTTTAAGAGTGTCACAGGAGGAAGAGCCCTCTTCAACTTTGAAGTAGGTCCTTGTCAGAAGACTACCAAAGTTTGTAAGTCTACTTCCCATAATTGACACACCCTTTGCGCATAGTGATGTGCTCACCATTTGCACACGGTGATGTTCAGACCTGTGAGTATTTCCAAAATGTAGAAGCATTGGCGCACAGTCATGTGCACACCATTGTTTTGCATTTTCATCGTCAGATGACTACCAAAGTTTCTATGTCAACCTACCATAATTAATACTGCCTTTGCACAAGGTAATGTGCACACCATTTTCACATGGTGATGAGCACACCTTTGAACATTTTCACAAATAAGAGGCACACCATTTGCACACTGTGATGTACATACCTTTGAAAATTTTCACAAATAAGAGGCATTAGCGCGGGTGATGTGCACACCCAAATTGTTTTGTACACTTTCCAGATAAGTAACTACAGCAGATTTGGTATGTTTTCTTATCTCTGCCAATCACTACTGCTCAACATTAATATAGCAGTGTATCTTTCATAGTATCCTTCACCATTAGTTATTTCTAAAGTATATATATATTGCCAGTAGGTAGTTATAGTTAGAACCTAGTTTCCATAGGAAAAGCTTTTTTTGTTTTGCCAATAACTTTGGCGCCGTTTGACGAATCTTCACGAAATTTTCAAAACTAATTGTTCATTCAGGGTAGGCGTCTTCCCTCCCCCTCCGCTCCGAGGAGCAGCACGTGTTTGGAGGTATACGTAAAATTGTAACAAAACTTGAGGGGGCCCTTGCAAGGTATGTGGAGGGGCCCCCTCTCGACTCAATCAGGAGCTCTCCGGCCAGAGCACTGTGCTGAGGGGGCCCCTGGAGCCTGGGGGCCCCCGCACCGTGGGGGCTGTGGGGGCCTGTGTTACTGAGTTATAGGGTGGCTCTAAAAAGAGCCCTTGTTTTCATTGTGAGTTTGTTGGAGCTACATGTAAGTGTGGATGCACAGTTTGAGGTTGTTGAGAAACACTCTGTTTCCTTGATCTGTGAAATGAACTCCATCACTTCTGTAGATGCCATCCATATCAAAATGTAGATTATTGTTGTAGATGGACCCCATTCTATGATCTCTGACGTATGCAGACACAGCTTTATTTACATTCTTCCTAGCTTTCTCAATTTGAGGACAGAATTGATTTGACCATCTCCACTTCTGTCTTTGGCATATATTGGAGTATAAGAAGACAGTTTGAGGCAAAAGCAACATCAATTGTGCAAAGGTATCCTTCATGAGCATTTCCAGACCTACCCCAGTCAATGTGCCTAGGTCATTACCACCACAGTGCACAATCATGAGGTCAGGGGGTTGGAGATGCAAAGAGGTTTTAACCAAAGGCAAAATTGGTGCCACTTTAATCCTCTCTGTGCACACCATTTAATGTCCACATTTTGTAAACCTAGGTCTTTGTCAATACGTCTGTGTTCAGCATACCTTTTGCACCAGAAAACATAGCTGTGTCCTAGGATTCATACTAGCATTTTGATGGTATGGCTGGAAGGAATCAAAAGATGTCTGTAGCTCATGTAGTCCGTTGGTAGAATGAGAGATATGTTGAAAGGTGGAGAAGAAGCTTTTTTTTTGAGAAAACGATAACTGATTGGGTGATGAAGAACATTGTGTAGTGAAAACTAGGGTGCATGTTACTTTCGTGAAAAAGTATGTTTCTGATTGGTTTATAAAAAATGTTTGAAACGTACACTACATAGGATACGATCAGACATGCGGAGCGCAACCACACCTGCTACTTGCATTTGAATGGTACTGTTCTTAACTCAAAAAAATGGTGAACTTGTGACCTGCACCTGCTGTTGAATGTACCAAAAACTGTTAGGATGAAGTATGGTGAACTTATGACCTGCACGTGGCATTGAATGTTCCAGAAACTGTTGGGATGAGATTTGGTGAACTTCTGACCTGCAGCCTTCCGTTGAATGTTGCAGAAACTGTTGGTATGAAAATTGGCGAAAAGGTGATTGGGGGAGGAGTAGAAATAACTGTGGTAGGAAAATATGAAATGCAAAATTAATTACAACTGGTAAGCTATTAAAGTTAATTTTTCAAAATGAGTAGTATGTCTAGAAAAAGTGTGTTCTTTAAAATTTGCGGTAGTATTATTAGAAATAGGCTTCTGAATTGTTGTAAGGGTTCGGGGCTGTATGGCGATGCGGCAGTGTGGGGGAGTGTCCAATCCACAAAATAGGAGAACCAGTTTGAGGCGTTTTAGAAGAGAGTTAGAGAGGGTTAATAGGAGTAACCAATAGGAATATGTTTTGCAATTTGAAATAATGAAGGAACATGTACATGTATCTGTGCGGAAAGAGAGGGGAATTTTGCCATTACTGGTTGTATTCTTGACGAGAGTGTAGAATTATACATTTATTGTCTGAGAAAGAAAATATTGCATGCGCTTGTGAAATTCGAAATCTGCATACCAACTACAGAGGTGAGTTAGAAATTAATACGGTGTGTTATATATTGTGTAGTAGTGGTTAAGTCTTTGAGACGATATTTTTAAGTTTGAAAATATTTTTTGGGGGTAAATAACATAGTATTACTGAAGTGTGCTGTTTCACATTTGTTACAAAATGTGCATAGAGTGTGAGTAGTTGCTTAACAATTACCCCATATATATTTAGGAGTTTTAGAGTAAGAAAAAGTGTAGTTTGTCATGTTTAAAGGAGTCTATGGTTTTGAAAGTGAGGTACAGGGTTAAATTGGGTTCCAAAATGGATTCGGGCAACATAAAGAAAATGTTGCACATTTGCACGTTGTTACTTGTGGAAAAATAGTGGGGGGGGGGTAGAAGAGGCATGTTTTATTAACTTGAGGGAAATAAAAAAAAAAGAAATGTTGCGTGCAGACGTTGTGCTCGGACTTTTGACACTGGTGAGCTATATTTGTACATAAGTGTAGGCAACTGTCACAGTCCCTGGCCGTGCAGAATGTGCAGACATTAGAAGGCCGGCAGATCGAGAGACTAAGAATGACACATCTCTTTCTATATGTATTTTTACACGTGTTATGCATCAGTAGATTCCATAACTATATAGCAGTGGTATATATCTATTTGTATGTTTCTTTTAAGTATGTGCTACTACGAAAAGATACAGCTCCATGTACTCATTGTTTCAGTGATATGGTGAGACTGTCAATTGTGATATGAAAAGGGTTTCTGCTTTGCATTTGGATAGAGTCAACACTGTTAGTAGTTGCTGAGTAGTGAAGAATGAAAAGACAGATGAGGTGAAATACATGGTGGTAAAGGGATTAGTGATTATGGTGCTTCGTATGAGTGTTTGGGAAGGTATTGTTGAAGTGAGCCGTATATATTTAAGTGTTTTCGTGAAATGAGGAATGCAGTCTCTTATGTTGAAAGGTCTGCATGGTGTTCCGAGTAAGGTACAGGGTTGAATTAATATCGAAAATCGGCACGGTCAATGTAAGAGAAATAGGGATGTTTGTAGATTGTGCCTTGTCGGAAAGTACAGGTGGGGGGGAGCGTTTCTTTACAAGAGATATGTTTTATGAATGTGTGAGAGATAAAAAAGAAATGGAAATGTTCCGAGCATATTTTGTGTACGAATTTGTTCACACTGGTGAAGTAAATGTGTATATAAATGGAGGGGAATTGTCAGGGTCTCTCCCTGTGCTGAATCTGCGTATATTAGAGGGCCGGCAGATCAAGAGTTTGCGAATGACACGTCCTCCCTTCACCCCCCCTCCTTCCTCCCGCAACCTAACGGTTTGTCTCCCGTCGTTTGTAAAAGGAACGTAAGAGAGGCCCATGTACCCTGAAAAATAGCACTTAGACCTTCACTGGCTTGTTGGTGGCATGTGTACAGCGCAGAGAAAGTTGCAATCGGTTTCAGTGGTACACAAGTGCACTGTGTGATGTTGCAAGGGTTACATGGTCTTGTGTCTAAGGTACAGTGATGAATTGGGGTCCAAAATCGGCCGGGGTAATGTACAAGAAATGGCCTTCTGCAGATTGAAGCTTGTGGGAAAATACTGGGGGGGGGGCTTTAACACGGACATGCTTTATTAACTTCAGTGAGATGAAAAAAATGAAATGTTGTTTGCAAACTTCGTGCATTGGTTTGTGCACACTTGTGAAGCACACGTGAATATAAGTTAAGGTATTGTCAAGCTTCATGCTCGTGCTGAAACTGCGTACATCACAGGTGTGGCAGATCGAGAGACTGGGAATGACACGTCCCTTGAGCCCCCCCCATGGTTTTTCTCCCATTGTTTGTAAAAGGAAGGTAAAAGAGGCCCATTGCGTTGATCGTCACTGGGCTGCTGGGGGCATCTGACGGGCAGAGAGAAAGTCATAATCGATTTCTGTGCTATATAAAAAAGCAGCACATGGGAATATTAAGAAGGAAGTGGCGGAGAGAGGCGTTAGCCTTCTTGGCTTAACGCCTCTCTGCGCCACTTGGGAAACGCGAGGCTGCACCATATTAACAAGGATATGGTGCAGCCTTGCGTTTCCCACTGCGATCGAGCTAAGTTTCACAACTTAGGGGGTCATTATGATAGCGGGCGGATCGCCACCGCCCGTATGGCGGTGGCGATCCGCCCGCTATCTCACACCGCCCGCCTAACATTTTCCCCCCGCCATATTATGATGGCTGGGGGGTCCGCGGCGGACGGAAAGACCGTCCGCCGCTTTTCCGCCGGTCGACTCGTCGACCGGACGGAAAACATACATAATATGGTGGTGGTGTTTCTGCAAGACACCACCATCCATATTATGATGGGCGGCGGTGCAGTGCTTTCCATGGCGCAGACTCCGCCATGGAAAGCCAGGCGGATTACACTTTCGGGGGCCTGTTGGGGGAGTGGGGGGTGCACATGGGGGGTACCTATGGTACCCCCCTGCATTGGCATGGACAAAGTGGCAGGCACCGCGCGGTGCCTGTCACCTTGTGCATGTGAATGCCCAACGTGCATTCCCAGCATTGTGGCGGGCGGTGCTGTGAGCACCGCCCGCCACAATGCTGGGAATAGGGGATGCCACCGCCACCGTGGCGGTGGCATCCTAATACCCACGGCGGGACCGCTGCTCCTATGGCGGACGGTCCCATTCACCATTACGGTGGCGGGCGGACTTTGTCCGCCCGCCATCGTAATGTCCCCCTTAGCGCGGAAGGTGGCACCCTTGCACCAGAGTGCAAGGGTGTCTGCTAGCAGGGAGGTTTTTTATGTACAGGAAGGTGTCCCTTATTTTAAAGTACATGGCGGAATGTGTAGTATATGTGCCACAACAAAAAAGAAACTGTATGATAAAATTATAATCAGTATAGTAGTGAATCAATATCTGATAAAGGGAGATGTCATCAGAAAAAATGAATAGAGAAAGGACTATCTTGAGTTACGTTTCTCTCTCAGCTAAAAAAAAGTGTTATCATAAAATAGAACATGTCAGAGGTTTGTCTGCAGACTACATAACTTTTAATATAGATAGTAAAGTCCCCAACGGCCAAGTCGCCTGTTTCATGGACTAGCTGTGTAACAAGCAGGGAAATGGAGCGGAAACATCAAGAGAGCGTAACCAAGTCTGGAAAGGGGAATTCATAAACAAACTCAATGTCTGAAAATCCAAAAAGGAAGGAAAAGCGAAAAGAGAAAAAGAAAAAAAAAACTGTGTTCATGAAGTGTAGAAATAAGAGCTCATCAAATCGGGTTACCATGCGCACTTATGGAGATTCATTGAAGCTCAAGAACTCAGAAGCACCGTGATATGCAATCAGTTCCAAAAGGTCATCTGTACCTCTCCAAGCAAAGAGGGTCGCCATCCAATTTAGCAAGTCGAAAGAACAGACATGGTCATCGTAATCTTCTGCAAGCAGGACCATGTCAGGGCAACTTGCATGATATTCGATGATACTCTGCTGCAAGAGGCTCTCCGTATGAGTGCATGTACTCCATCTTCCCCTTATTGCATTATTAAATGTATCCATCAAGCGTGTGTCTCCGGAACAGTCCTGGTCATGAGCCAGCAATGAACGCAGCAACAGTTCATAATCCAGGGGATCGCATGAAGTAGTAGAGAGGCAGACATGCAGGTCGCATTCAAAGGGGCATCGGAGACAGTAGAAGACAGGTTGTACGCAGGTGAAGTACACATAGCGGAAATTCAGTCTATATCTGATGCCAAATATCGCCAATGGCAAGCATTCAAAAAGTTGTAGCATTCGTTCACGGTATAGCTGCATTTATCGTGGATGGGGTTGAAGCAGAGGACGGGCAGCCATTTCGCAGTAGGAGCTAAAGAACGACTACTGCGGAAACAAGGAAGGAGCAACAAGGGACCCGCCAAATGCGCTTGCAAAGTTAGAATGAATGAAATCGGGTGTTACTATAAAAAAAGTCTGAAAAGAGATAGCAAGGAGGGAGTCGCATAGTTTAGAAAAATGTGGTAGGCCTTGAGTTTCAGAGTGATTAAATATTTAGTGAATAAATTGTGCAAAATGTAGTGGGAGATTTCCATAGAAGACTGAGTCAATGTCAGTTGCTAGTTTAGCCAACTGCTATTTGAAGGGCTCACGAGGTTATGTGAGAGCCGTTTGTTGTTCAAACAGTAGCATTTTCTGTTAGTGTTCGCTATTAATGTATGGTTTCAAAGTAGGAATGGAAGGCCAGGCCAAACTATCTTCAAGCGCATGCGGGGGAGGACAAAAGACAGTGGTGGAACATGTTACACGTTGTGAAAGAGTTGCTCTGTACGGAACACCTGCTTGTAGGTCACAGCACTTGCGGTTATTTGGAATAAGATAATTGCTTTTGAAAAGCACACTGAGCGTGGGATTAACAGCAGCTACTGGAGTTTAAATTAGGGGCGGAAAGTTAGAATTTCCGTTTAATTTAACTTGTGTACAAACTAAAGAATATTGAACGGAACAAAGTGTGGTTCTCTGTTACGAAAACATACTTACCTTCATTATGACAGCAAAATGCATAACCAAGGAATCCAATTCATGAATAAAAGTAGTTTCAAGGTAATTAAATGTATAAACGGGGTAATGTTTCATGCAATCATGGAGGCTGTGCTATACGAGATCAATCAATCAGACATTACCAACAGAATTATGCAATCCCCCTGTTTGTATTTTTGCACTTAATTAATGAGTGAGGCAGTACGAAAGCACTCATCGATTCCCTCAGGTACTACCCATGCACTCCCACAATGACCCAGAAATTACTCTCGAAGTCATCTTTTTACTCAGGCAGTTTCAATGCAGTGTTGTAAACAGGTAGGTATTTTCTTTTTACTGATATAGTTACTTAGGCAGTAACGATGCAGTCATAGAATCAAGTACGCACTACTACCACACAAATTAAATCAATCATGGATTACTTATGCAGTTATGCAATGAGCGAGGGAGTACTTTTGCACTGAAGCATTCACTGAGGCACTATGGGGCATATTAACAAGCCCCTATCGCCACCACAACGTCATTTTCAGTGACGTTGAGCTGGCGATAGGGGCTTCGCCTTATTAACAAGGCAGCGTTAAGCCACTTAACGTGGCTTAACGCTGCCTTGTTAATAAGGCCCCCTTTCACGCTGTGTTTAGCCTGAAAGGGGCATACAGTGGGTGTTGTGGTGGGCGTTCCACCACAACACCCATTGATTTTGACGCTGCTCCCTATTAACAAGGGCAGCGTTAATAAGAGGCAGGGCCAAAATTAAGTCCAGGAAAACCCTGCTCCTCGTTTTTGCTTTTTCCATGTGTGCTGCCTTGTGCAGCACACATGGAAAAAGCAAAATGCCATGGTTTGTTTATGTACAGGAAGGTGTCCGTTCCTGTACATAAACAAACCTTTTTTCAAAATGCCATTTTGTAACTTACATGTGTGCTGCATGAAGCAGCACACACGTAAGTTACAAACTGGCATTTTAGGTTTGTTTATGAGCAGGAAGGGACACCTTACTGTACATAAACAAACCTCCCTGCTCGCAGACACCCTTGCACTCTGGTGCAAGGGTGCCAGCGTTGGCGCTAAGTTGTGAAACTTAGCGCCAACGCAGGGGAAACGCAAGGCTGCACCATATCCTAGTTAATATGGTGCAGCCTCGCATTTCCGAAGTGGCGGAGAGAGACGTTAAGCCAAGAATGCTAACGCCTCTTTCCGCCATTTCCTTGATAATATGCCCCTATGTATGCAGAGATGAATTTTTTGAAGTACTATCTATGAACTTATCCATTCAGTGATTTACAATGGAAGCATTTCTCCAATTATTATAGCAATACACTGTGACTCATAGAAACTGTGAGGCTGTATGTTATGACGGCCACTAACCTGTATTCCACATTGTTCAGTCCTGGCGCCGATAGGCCCCCAACCCCTCCGCCGAGAAACAGAATGGCAGTAGTAGAATATACACGGCCATACTATATCATGTCAGGGGAGAAGGAGAATAGGGACGAGAAGAGAGAAAAAGAGAAATGACGAAATGACGAAATGTCATTAAAGCGTCTTACTGCGTCAATGTTTCTCTTCTCAGGCACTCGGGAATGTAGGGTTTCTCAAGGCATTCACTGAGGTACTATATATGCAGAGATGAATTTTTTAAAGTACTATCTATGAACTTATCCATTCAGTGATTTGCAATGGAAGCATTTCTCCAATTATTTTGGCAATACACTGTGAGTCATAGAAACTGTGAGGCAGTATGTTATGACGGCCACTAACCTGTATTCCAGATTGTTGAGTCCTGGCGCCGACAGGCTCCTAACCCCTTTGAGGAGCAATAGAATGAAAGTAGTAGAATATACACGTTCAGACTATATCTCCGCAGGGGGGAAGGGAATGGGGACAAGAAGAGAGAAAAAGAGAAATGAGGAAATTATATCAAACGTCTTATTGCGTCAACGTTTCTGTTCTTGGGGATTTGGGAATGTAGGGTTTCGCAAGTGAACTGTGTCTTCTGAATTCTGTCTCGTTGTGAACAGGAGTTGGTGACGTTGGATATAAATGCAAATAAACAAATAATGTAACAACTGAATATCAAACACACATTGAACTTTTTAGCATCTTTTGTACAAATACCTAAAGTTTCGATATCTTGATAAGTCTCGATATCCAGATATAATAAAACTTTTTTCTAAATATTATTCTTTAAAGAAATTCTTTTAGTTGCTTGTTTCCTAGAGCACAAGAAGCAATTACAATGGTTAATTCCACTATTCGGATAAATAGTCACGTATTATACATATCTACTATTCCTTAATCCAACAACTTACAAGTCCGTAATCTGTTTTGTTGTCGTAAAAGAAGAATCCGACGCTGGAGAAGGGAAGCTGTATCGCAGACTGGAGACAGGTAAATGAGTCACAAAAACAAAAGTAAGTGATTCTGAAAGGGCTGGGTGTGGTTTATATAGTCTTTGGTTACTAAGTAGTCTATAGAAGCAACGTGCTGCCCCACGCATCTAGATATCACGTTTTTCGGTTAACATGTGCTCACGTTTTGACTGTTTGACACATGTTGGGAAAGGTTGAAAACTGTTAACCGCTAAAGCTTCTCATTTGCATCCTCACACATGTTAACTGTTTGACATGTGCACACGTTGGTAGAGGTTGAAAACTGTTAACCGCCAAAGTGTCTCATTTGCATCCTCGTGACTGAAAACGCGTCACACTTGCTATGATTCTGAATACAAGACATATGAATAAACTATGGTTCAGAATACAAGAAATAGAAATAAATATAGGAAACATTTAGCACCACCATGCTTCAATATTTTGATCAGTGCGAACTAAGTTTTAATCATGGCTGAATTAAGAGTCTTGACACAGTACTGTTACAGTAATTTTGTTCAGTACAGAAGTATGCATGTATTTATGTAATTCACTGAAAAAAACATAGGTTTCAGGGACGTTATAGGTAGAAATTAGCATTTAAAAAACCTTAGAAATTCACTGAAAAAACCATAGGTTTCAGGGACGTTATAGTTAGTTGTAAATTTCACTCATACAAAACCAGAGAAATTCGGCTGTTGTAGTTAGTTGAGCTAACTATAACTCGCCCTCCGCAATGCACTGCTGATGACGTCACATATTACATCATTCATGACATGGTCAGTGACATCACTGATGACATCACTGATGACATCTCAAATGACATCACTTATGACATCACTGATGACATCATTCACATGATCCTCTG
This sequence comes from Calotriton arnoldi, assembly GCA_963921515.1. Taxonomy (NCBI): domain Eukaryota; kingdom Metazoa; phylum Chordata; class Amphibia; order Caudata; family Salamandridae; genus Calotriton; species Calotriton arnoldi. The sequence goes on along the minus strand of CAWUFW010000323.1, from coordinate 930,335 downwards.
ATGCACCTCCTGACACCCTAATATAACCTTTGATACACCCACTCTAAAATATAGACTACCATTTTTGAAACCATAGACACACCAATACCAGTTACTACATACCCACTCACTGATTCCTAGGTCTACACACACACATCCACTCATTCACCCATACAGTCACTCATGCATGCAGTCACTCACCAATACAGCACTATCATTTGCACTCATAAACTTATACAGACACTCACACACCGCCACTCATCCATAGAGTCAGTCAGTCAGTCATGCAAATAATCAATCACACTCCCATTTACTCACCTATACAGTTATACACACACCACCTCACTTATTCATACAGATACTAACACATACTTACTCTCTTATATAATCACTTATACAAGCACACACTCATCCATACAGCCACTCTCACAATCACTCATTCTCACATATAGTCATTTATATACTCCAACACTCACATATACTGCCTTTCACATATTTAGTTACTCACACATGTACCACTGAGACATCCATTCACTCACCAACACACCCATACACACACTCACCCACCCATACAGCCCTTCCCAGATGCACTCTTGAACCCATACATCCAGTGAATCACCCACTCACATATCTATGAACAGAGTCACACACCTCCCACCCACCCACACAGACACTCAGGCACCCATACAGATACCCAGACAACCAATCAATAACCCATATAGACACTCATGTAGCTACTCACCAACCCATGCAGCCGCTTACACACCAACTGACAGACTGATACAGACATTCACACAGTTTAGTCACTAACCCATGCATTCAGTAAGACACATTTAATCACTCACTTGTACAGTCAGTCATGCACCTACTAAATCATCCATTCAGACACTTATACACCCACTCATTCTTCAATACACCTTGGCATATATATATATATATATATATATATATATATATATATATAAAACATATTTAAACTTTACAGAAACACAGAGTCACTGGATGATGAAATCAGTGATGTCATTTGAGATATCATAAGTAATGTCACTGACCATGTCATGAATGATGTAATATGTGACGTCATCAGCAGTGCATTGCGGCGGCGCGAGTTATAGTTAGCTCAACTAACTACAACAGCCAAATTTCTCTGGTTTTGTATGAGTGAAATTTCCAACTAACTATAACGTCCCTGAAACCTATGGTTTTTTCAGTGAATATATATATATATATATATATATATATATATATGTATATATATATATATATTCACTGAAAAAACCATAGGTTTTAGGGACAGTTATAGTTACTTGGACATTGCACTCGTACAAAACCCGTGAAATTCCCCCGTTATAGTTAGTTCAGCTAACTATAACTCGCGCCCCGCAATGCACTGCTGATGACGTCACATATTACATCACTCATGACATGGTCAGTGACATCACTGATGACATCACTGATGACATCTCAAATGACATCACTGATGACATCATCCAGTGACTGTGTGTTTCTGTAAAGTTTAAATATTTTTAAAATATATAGGAAAAGACGTATTGAAGAATGAGTGGGTGTGTAAGTGTCTGTATGGATGATTTAGTAGGTGCGTGACTGACTCTATAAGTGAGTGATTTAACGTATCTTACTGAATGCATGGGTTAGTGACTAAACTGGGTGAATGTCTGTATCCGTCTGTCTGTTGCTGTGTAAGTGGCTGCATGTGTTTGTGAATAGCTAAATGAGTGTCTATATGAGTTATTGAATGCTTGTCTGAGTATCTGTATGGGTGCCTGAGTGTTTGTGTGGGAGGGGTGTGTGCAACTCTGTGCATAGATGTGTGAGTGGGTGATTCACTGGGTGGATGGTTTCAAGAGTGCATCTGTGATAGACTGTATGGGTGGGTAAGTGTGTGTAAGAGTGTGTTAGTGAGTGAATGTATGTCCCAGTGGTACATGTGTGAGTAACTACATATGTGAAAGGCAGTATATATGTGTGTTGGAGTATATAAATAGCTATAAGCAAGAGTGAGTGATTGTGATAGTGGCTGTATGGATGATTGTGTGCTTGTATCAGTGATTGTATAAGAGCGTAACAATGTGCTACTATTTGTATGAGTAAGTGAGCTGGTGTGTGTATAACTGTATAGGTGAGTAAATGGCAGTGTGTTTAATTATTTGCATGACTGACTAGGTGTGTGAGTATCTCTATGGATGAGTGGCGTTGTTTGAGTGTCTATATAGGAGTAAGAGTGCATATGATAGTCCTGTACTGAGTGACCGTAAGTATGAGTGACTGTACGGGTGAGTGAGTGGATGTGTGTGTGTAGACCTAAGAATCAGTGAGTGGGTATGTAGTTATTGGTGTTGGAGTGTCTATGGTTTTGCGAATGGCAGTCTGTAATTTAGAGTGGGTGTATCAAAGGTTATATTAGGGTGTGAGGAGGTGCATCAGATTATCACGTGGATGATGTCATCAGTGATGTCATTTGAGATGTCATCAGTGATGTCATCAGTGATGTCACTGACCATGTCATGAGTGATGTAATATGTGACGTCATCAGCAGTGCATTGCGGAGCGCGAGTTATAGTTAGCTGAACTAACTATAACGGGGGAATTTCACGGGTTTTGTACGAGTGCAATGTCCAAGTAACTATAACTGTCCCTAAAACCTATGGTTTTTTCAGTGAATTTCAAAGGTTTTTTAAATGCTAATTTGTAACTATAACGTGTCTGAAACCTATGGTTTTTTCAGTGAATTTCAAAGGTTTTTTAAATGCTAATTTGTAACTATAACGTGTCTGAAACCTATGGTTTTTTCAGTGAATTTCAAAGGTTTTTTAAATGCTAATTTGTAAATATAACGTGTCTGAAACCTATGGTTTTTTCAGTGAATTTCAAAGGTTTTTAAATGCTAATTTCTAACTATAACGTGCCTGAAACCTACGGTTTTTTCAGTGAATTTCAAAGGTTTTGTAAATGACAATTTTTAAATGTATTAATTGTTATATTAATTTTTTTCATACTGATTAACTTCATTTTTAGAAACAATTTTTTTTTACATATTTTTTTTTTTAAATTACATTGTAATTACATTATACATTACATTACAAAAAATACTTTCTCAGAATGAATTACTTTAGTTTAAATACTTTGCAGATAGGCAATAGACTTTTAAGTACAGTAGTTACAGTTGTTGCAATGGGCAACACATTTTCAAACACAATGCAACATTCAGCTCAATGTGAATTTCTAGTTAAATGCAATTAGTTACTTTATGGATTACTTTTGTAACCACAGGACTGGATCCTAGATTCAGTCCTGGTACATCTCCTGTAAACAGTTGAGTAAAAGCGTTTTGGTTACAGTCGTGATTTTTAAGGAATATTATTGTATTTTAAATGTTGACACTTAGAAACTTTTTCTCATAGAATCACCAATGTTATCCTATGGAAGGAAATTCACTTAGCAGGTAAAAACTGTTATCGTTACTTTTTCTTACTCAGTGTTGGATCCTGGATCCAGCACTGGTGAATCTCCTGTAAACAGTTGAAAGAATGCGTTTAAGTCATACAGGCGATTTTTAAGGAATATTTGTAGTTTGTGAAAATCAACACTTTGAAACTTTTTGCTGAAAACCAGTCAATCTTAGCCTATGAAGGAAATTCAAGTTACCGGTAAGTACGGTTAAAATTACTTTTGAGGATCAGTACTGGGCTGAAAGATGCAGCACTGAGGTCTCTCCTGATAACAGGTGAGTAAATCGGAATTCGTATTTCGGCTGATTTTAGAGGAATATTTTAAAGTTCCAAAACTCCACACTTAGAAGAATTTCCAAGTGAAACCAGTCAATGTTAGCCTATGGAAGGAAATTCAAGTTACCGGTAAGTACGGTTAAAATTACTTTTCAGGACCAGTACTGGGCTGAAAGATGCAGCACTGAGGTCTCTCCTGATAACAGGTGAGTAAATTGGAATTCGTATTTCGGCTGATTTTAGAGGAATATTTTAAAGTTCCAAAACTCCACACTTAGAAGAATTTCCAAGTGAAACCAGTCAATGTTAGCCTATGGAAGGAAATTCAAGTTACTGGTAAGTATGGTTAGAATTACTTTTCAGGACCAGTCCTGGGGTGAAAGATACAGCACTGAGGTCTCTCCTGATAACAGGTGAGTAAATCGGAATTCGTATTTCGGCTGATTTTAGAGGAATATTTGCACAATTGTGAAGGGAGGGGGCGGGGCCTGAGGTGACATCTGTGCAAACGCGCCCCGTTGCGCGTTTTAAGTTGGGGGATTAAGTCCCCTTGAATCCTGAGGGTCCCTAGGGGCCAACTAGCCCACCAGGAACCTCCAATATGCGCCAGGGGGCTGCGTTGCAGAGACGTGTAGAGAGGCCACACCCCTTTTTACACCTCTCTGCAACACAGCTCTGTGGCGCTTTCTGGATGTACCTGTTGGGCTAGTTGGCCCCCAGGGACCCTCAGGATTGAAGGGGATTTAATTCCCCATCTTAAAACGCGCCACGGGGCCTGTTTGCACACATGTCACCTGAAGCCCCGCCCCTCCCTTCACCACTGTGCAAACGCGCCCGTGGCGCGTTTTAAGTTGGGGGATTAAGTCCCCTTGAATCCTGAGGGTCCCCGGAGTCCAACTAGCCCACCATATACCTCCAAAAAGCGCCACAGAGCTGCGTTGCAGAGAGGTGTAAAAGGGGTGTGGCCTCTCTACACGTCTCTGCAACGCAGCCCCCTGGCGCATATTGGAGGTTCCTGGTGGGCTAGTTGGCCCCCAGGGACCCCCAGTATTCAAGGGGAATTCGTTCCCCTCTGCAAACGCGCCAGGGCGCGTTTGCAGAGTGGTGAAGGAAGGGCGGGGCCTGCGGGCCCGATCTTTTTTTTTTTTTTTTGTCCCCTGAAGGGGGGCTGTGTGGCCCCCTTCCTTTTTCTCTTTTTGGGCCCTGGGGACCCCATCCCCCAGGGCCTTACCCCTTTTTTAAATTACAAAAAAAAAAAAAACGGGAAGGGGGCCGCGTGGCCCCCTTCCCTGGGCCTGTATTGGCCCCGGGGACCCCATCCCCCGGGGCATGGCCTCTATATTTATTATTTTGAGGGGGCAGCGTGGCCCCCTCCTCTGGCCATTTTAAGGCCCCGGGGACCCCATCCCCGGGGCCGGCCTTTCCATTTTTTTTTTACATTTTTTTACATTTTTTGGAGAGGGGGCCGCGTGGCTCCCTCCCGGCCACTACTTGCCCCGGGGACCCTATCCCCCGGGGCTGGCCCTCTCCGTTGGGGACTGTGGGGGTCCCCAATCCCCCACAGTCCCGCCGGCTCCCCACGTCCCTTGGGAGCCGGCATTGCTGTTCCACATGGGGAGCAGCTGACATGCTGCTCCCCATGTGGAAAAGCAATGTGCTTTGGATATTGGAAGAGAGAGCAGGTTTCCTGCTCTCTCTTCCAATATCCAAAGCAGTTTGCTATGGCAGGACGGGAGCCGCGAGGCTCCCGTCCTGCCATAGCAAACTACAGTGTCCCGGGGTAGGCACCCCGGGACACTGCAGGAGCCGGCCCTGGGGGGTGGTGGTCCCCAGGGCCATCAAGGGCTCCAGGAGGGGGCCGCGCGGCCCCCTCCCATTCTTTACACAGCCCCGGGGAGGTGGTGGTCCCCGGGCTCTGGGGTCCGTAACGGACCCCCATATTAAAATGTTTAGTGCCCCGGGGAGGTGGCGGTCCCCGGGGCGTGTGGGGGCTGGAGCCCCCCACACTGGTTTTATTATTAATTAAAAAAAGACCCGGGGAGGTGGTGGTCCCCGGGGCTGCGGGAGGGCTCAGAGCCCTCCCGCACCATTTTTTAAAAAGCCCCGGGGGTGGCGGTCCCCGGGGCTTGGGGGCCCTTTGAGGCCCCCACACATTAAATTATCCCCCCCACCATGCCCCAGGGACTTGGGCCACCCGGGGCCAATTAACATCGAAGCGCGGAGACCGCGCTTCGATTTTTTCCGGCAGGATTCGCGCACCCTGAGCGCATCCTGCCGATTTAAAAAAAAAAAAATGCTTTTTTTCCCAGGGGGTCCTTGTGGGACCGCAAAACACACAAGGTGATGGACGGAATGTTGCACATTGGCAAAACATTCACCCCCAGTCACAGATCTGGGTTTAATCCATCGTTATTTTGCTCACCACGCCACCCCAGTTCAGACATGGCCATATGCAAATCAGTCTTGACCCTGTGCCTCATGGGAACAGTCCAGCCCGAACTGCCAAGCCATGTCTTCCCTGGACCAGGTGGGACCCCCTGAGCAGGCCTAGGGGGTTAGGGTGTTTCTACCCTGCCCCCTTTGTGCGTTTTGCGCACTTGTTTCTTTTTTTTTTCTCGGCGGGATACGCGCACCCTAAGCGCATCCCGCCGATTTAAAAAAAAAAATCTTTTTCTGCCCAGGGGTCCTTGTGGGACCCCCTGAGCAGACCTAGGGGTCAGGGTGTTTCTACCCTGCCCCCTTTTGCGCTTGCGCACTTGTTTCTGTCCCTCGGTTCTACCGAGGGACAAAATGGCTGCCAACACTTCTTGATTTGGAGTGTTGACAGCCAATTAGCATGCAGCTCGTGATCGGGAGGGTACGCGGATCCGACGCGCCCATAGATATATATGTGATTTTAATTGTGAATTTCTCAGGAACTACTGAACGGATTTACACCATTTTAGCAAAAGGCACCAGTCTGAACCAAGGGCTACCTCTTTGCCAAATTTGGGGTAATTCCGTTCAGCAGTTCGGGCTGTAGCTGCGACTAAAGGTTCCTATGGAAAAATGAATGGGAAAACGCGTTTTGGGACCCCCCTTTTTCTCGGCCCCGCTGACGTATCACCCGAGACTTTCAGGGTAGGAGCGGACCGGAGCGCCCCAACAAGTTGGAAGCTTTCGCGAAGATTCGTCAACCGGCGTCAACGTTATTGCAAATAGAATGTCGCGGATTTCCTATGGATAATAGGTTGTAACTATAACTATCTACTGGCGACCGCCAGTAGATAATATATATTATCTACTGGCGGTCGCCAGTAGATAGTTATAGCTACAACCTATTATCCATAGGAAATCCGCGACATTCTATTTGAAATAACTCTCTAGCCGGTTGACGTATCTTCGCGAAATTTTCAAACTTCGTGGGGCGCTCCGGTCCGCTCCTACCCTGAAAGTCTCGGGGTGATACGTCAAGCGTTGGCCGAGAAAAAGGGGGTCCCAAAACGCGTTTTCCCCATGCATTTTCCCATAGGAAACTTTAGACACGGCTACAGCCCGAACTGCTGAACGGAATTACACCAAATTTGGCAAAGAGGTAGTTCTTGGTTCAGAAAGAACCCTTTTGTTAAATGGTGTAAATCCGTTCAGTAGTTGCTGAGAAAATGAAAAGTAAAAAGTTAGTGATATCTAGGGACGAGTAGGGTCCGCGTACCCTCCCGATCACGAGCTGCATGTTAATTGGCTGTCAGCTGGCTGTCAACATTCCGATTCAGGAAATGTTGGCAGCCATTTTGTCCCTCGGTAGAACCGAGGGACAGAAACAAGTGCGCAAAGCGCACAAAGGGGGCAGGGTAGAAACACCCTGACCTCTAGGCTTGCTCAGGGGGTCCCACAAGGACCCCCTGGGCAAAAAAATAAAAAAAATTTTAAAAATCGGCAGGATGCGCTCAGGGTGCGCGAATCCTGCCGAAAAAAATCGAAGCGCGGTCTCCGCGCCGATGTCATTGGCCCCCGGGTGGCCCAAGTCCCGGGGGCATGGTGGGGGATAATTTAATGTGTGGGGGCCTCAAGGGCCCCTAAGCCCCGGGGACCGCCACCCCCGGGGCTTTTAAAAATGGTGCGGGAGGGCTCTGAGCCCTCCGCAGCCCCGGGGACCACCACCTCCCGGGGCTTTTTACATACATTATTAAACCTGTGTGGGGGGCTCCAGCCCCCACACGCCCCGGGGACCACCACCTCCCGGGCACTAAACATTTAATATGGGGGTCCGTTACGGACTCCCAGAGCCCCGGGGACCACCACCTCCCCAGGGCTGTGTACTGAATGGGAGGGGGCCGCGCGGCCCCCTCCTGGAGCCCTTGATGGCCCTGGGGACCACCACCCCCAGGGCCGGCTCCTGCAGTGTCCCGGGGTGCCTACCCTCGGGACACTGTAGTTTGCTATGGCAGGACGGAGCCTCGCGGCTCCCATCCTGCCATAGCAAACTGCTTTGGATATTGGAAGAGAGAGCAGGAAACCTGCTCTCTCTTCCAATATCCAAAGCGATTGCTTTCCACATGGGGAGCAGCATGTCAGCTGCTCCCCATGTGGAACAGCAATGCCGGCTCCCAAGGGACGTGAGGAGCCGGCGGGACTGTGGGGGATTGGGGACCCCCACAGTCCCCAACGGAGAGGGCCAGCCCCGGGGATGGGGTCCCCGGGGCAAGTGGCCCGGGAGGAGGCCACGCGGCTCCCTCCCCAAAAAAGAGGAAAATTAAAAAAAAAAAAAATGGAAAGGCCGGCCCCGGGAGATGGGGTCCCGGGACCTTAAAATGCCCAGAGGAGGGGGCCACGCTGCCCCCTCAAAAAATAAATATAGAGGCCATGCCCCGGGGATGGGGTCCCCGGGCCAATACAGGCACAGGGAAGGGGAGCCACGCGGCCCCTTCCCGTTTTTTTTAAAGGTAATTTAAAAAGGTGTAAGGCCCTGGGGGATGGGGTCCCCAGGGCCCAAAAAAGAAAAAGGAAGGGGGCCACACAGCCCCCTTCAGGGAGAAAAAAAAAAAAACGATCGGGCCCGCAGGCCCCGCCCCTTCCTTCACCACTCTGCAAATGCGCCCCTGGCGCGTTTGCAGAGGGGAACGACTCCCTTGAATACTGGGGGTCCCTGGGGCCAACTAGCCCACCAGGTACCTCCAGTATGCGCCAGGGGCTGCCTTGCAGAGAGGTGTACAGAGGCCACGCCCCTTTTACACCTCTCTGCAACGCAGCTCTGTGGCGCTTTTGGAGGTATATGGTGGGCTAGTTGGACTCGGGGACCCTCAGGATTCAAGGGGACTTAATCCCCCAACTTAAAACGCGCCACGGGGCGCGTTTGCATAGTGGTGAAGGAGGGGGCGGGGCTTCAGGTGACATGTGTGCAAACAGGCCCTGTGGCGCGTTTTAAGATGGGGAATTAAATCCCCTTCAATCCTGAGGGTCCCTGGGGGCCAACTAGCCCAACAGGTACATCCAGAATGCGCCACAGAGCTGCGTTGCAGAGAGGTGTAAAAGGGGTGTGGCCTCTCTACACGTGTCTGCAACGCAGCCTCCTGGCGCATATTGGAGGTTCCTGGTGGTCTAGTTGGCCCCTAGGGACCCTCAGGATTCAAGGGGACTTAATCCCCAACTTAAAACACGCCACGAGGCGCGTTTGCAAAGATGTCACCTCAGGCCCCGCCCTCCCTTCACCATTGTGCAAATATTCCTCTAAAATCAGCCGAAATAGGAATTCCGATTTACTCACCTGTTATCAGGAGAGACCTCAGTGCTGCATCTTTCAGCCCAGTACTGATCCTGAAAAGTAATTTTAACCGTACTTACCGGTAACTTGAATTTCCTCCATAGGCTAACATTGACTGGTTTCACTTGGAAATTCTTCTAAGTGTGGAGTTTTGGAACTTTAAAATATTCCTCTAAAATCAGCCGAAATACGAATTCCGATTTACTCACCTGTTATCAGGAGAGACCTCAGTGCTGCATCTTTCAGCCCAGTACTGATCCTGAAAAGTAATTTTAACCGTACTTACCGGTAACTTGAATTTCCTTCGTAGGCTAACATTGACTGGTTTCACTTGGAAAATCTTCTAAGTGTGGAGTTTTGGAACTTTAAAATATTCCTCTAAAATCAGCCGAAATACGAATTCCGATTTACTCACCTGTTATCAGGAGAGACCTCAGTGCTGCATCTTTAAGCCCAGTACTGATCCTGAAAAGTAATTTTAACCGTACTTACCGGTAACTTGAATTTCCTTCATAGGCTAACATTGACTGGTTTCACTTGGAAATTCTTCTAAGTGTGGAGTGTTGGAACTTTAAAATATTCCTCTAAAATCAGCCGAAATACGAATTCTGATTTACTCACCTGTTATCAGGAGAGACCTCAGTGCTGCATCTTTCTTCCCAGTACTGGTCCTGAAAAGTAATTTTAACCGTACTTACCAGTAACTTGAATTTCCTTCCATAGGCTAACATTGACTGGTTTCACTTGGAAATTCTTCTAAGTGTGGAGTTTTGGAACTTTAAAATATTCCTCTAAAATCAGCCGAAATACGAATTCCGATTTACTCACCTGTTATCAGGAGAGACCTCAGTGCTGCATGTTTCAGCCCAGTACTGATCCTCAAAAGAAATTTTAACCGTACTTACCGGTAACTTGAATTTCCTTCATAGGCTAACATTGACTGGTTTTCAGCAAAAAAGTTTCAAAGTGTTGATTTTCACAAACTACAAATATTCCTTAAAAATCGCCTGTATGACTTAAACGCATTCTTTCAACTGTTTACAGGAGATGCACCAGTGCTGGATCCAGGATCCAACACTGAGTAAGAAAAAGTAACGATAACAGTTTTTACCTGCTAAGTGAATTTCCTTCCATAGGATAACATTGGTGATTCTATGAGAAAAAGTTTCTAAGTGTCAACTTTTAAAATACAATAATATTCCTTAAAAATCACGACTGTAACCAAAACGCTTTTACTCAACTGTTTACAGGAGATGTACCAGGACTGAATCTAGGATCCAGTCCTGTGGTTAGAAAAGTAATCCATAAAGTAACTAATTGCATTTAACTAGAAATTCACATTGAGCTGAATGTTGCATTGTGTTTGAAAATGTGTTGCCCATTGCAACAACTGTAACTACTGTACTTAAAAGTCTATTGCCTATCTGCAAAGTATTTAAACTAAAGTAATTCATTAAGAGAAAGTATTTTTTGTAATGTAATGTATAATGTAATTACAATGTAATTTAAAAAATAAAATATGTAAAAAAAAATTGTTTCTAAAAATGTACTAAATCAGTATGAAAAAATTAATATAACAATTAATACATTTAAAAATTGTCATTTACAAAACCTTTGAAATTCACTAAAAAAAACGTAGGTTTCAGGCACGTTATAGTTAGAAATTAGCATTTAAAAACCTTTGAAATTCAAATGAAAAAACCATAGGTTTCAGACACGTTATAGTTACAAATTAGCATTTAAAAACCTTTGAAATTCACTGAAAAAACCATAGGTTTCAGACACGTTATAGTTACAAATTAGCATTTAAAAACCTTAGAAATTCACTGAAAAAACCATAGGTTTTAGGGACAGTTATAGTTACTTGGACATTGCACTCGTACAAAACCCGTGAAATTCCCCGTTATAGTTAGTTCAGCTAACTATAACTCGCGCCCGCAATGCACTGCTGATGACGTCACATATTACATCACTCATGACATGGTCAGTGACATCACTGATGACATCACTGATGACATCTCAAATGACATCACTGATGACATCATCCACGTGATAATCTGATGCACCTCCTCACACCCTAATATAATCTTTGATACACCCACTCTAAATTACAGACTGCCATTCGCAAAACCATAGACACTCCAACACCAATAACCACATACCCACTCACTGATTCTTAGGTCTACACACACACATCCACTCACTCACCCGTACAGTCACTCATACTTACGGTCACTCAGTACAGGACTATCATATGCACTCTTACTCCTATATAGACACTCAAACAACGCCACTCATCCATAGAGGTACTCACACACCTAGTCAGTCATGCAAATAATTAAACACACTGCCATTTACTCACCTATACAGTTATACACACACCAGCTCACTTACTCATACAAAAAGTAGCACATTGTTACGCTCTTATACAATCACTGATACAAGCACACACTCATCCATACAGCCACTATCACAATCACTCACTCTCGCTTATAGCTATTTATATACTCCAACACACATATATACTGCCTTTCACATATGTAGTTACTCACACATGTACCACTGGGACATACATTCACTCACTAACACACTCTTACACACACTTACCCACCCATACAGTCTATCACAGATGCACTCTTGAAACCATCCACCCAGTGAATCACCCACTCACACATCTATGCACAGAGTCGCACACACCCCTCCCACACAAACACTCAGGCACCCATACAGATACTCACACAAGCATTCAATAACTCAAATAGACACTCATGTAGCTATTCACAAACACATGCAGCCACTTACACAGCAACAGACAGACGGATACAGACATTCACCCAGTTTAGTCACTAACCCATGCATTCAGTACGATACGTTAAATCACTCACTTATACAGTCAGTCACGCACCTACTAAATCATCCATACAGACACTTACACACCCACTCATTCTTCAATACGTCTTTTCCTATATATATTAAAAATATTTAAACTTTAGAGAAACACACAGTCACTGGATGATGTCATCAGTGATGTCATTTGAGATGTCATCAGTGATGTCATCAGTGATGTCACTGACCATGTCATGAGTGATGTAATATGTGACGTCATCAGCAGTGCATTGCGGGCGCGAGTTATAGTTAGCTGAACTAACTATAACGGGGAATTTCACGGGTTTTGTACGAGTGCAATGTCCAAGTAACTATAACTGTCCCTAAAACCTATGGTTTTTTCAGTGAATATATATATATATTCACTGAAAAAACCATAGGTTTTAGGAAAGTTATAGTTAGTTGGACATTTCACTCGTACAAAACCATAGAAATTCCCCGTTATAGTTAGTTCAGCTAACTATAACTCGCGCCCGCAATGCACTGCTGATGACGTCACATATTACATCACTCATGACATGGTCAGTGACATCACTGATGACATCACTGATGACATCTCAAATGACATCACTGATCTGGGACCTCCTCGACAGCACCACCCCGGACGTAGCGTTCTTCACCGAAACCTGGACCAACACCACCTCGGGACCGGACATCGCCATCGCCATCCCCCAAGGATACAAGATCTCCAGGAAGGACCGCCCCACCCGCCCAGGAGGAGGAATCGCCATCGTCCACAAATCCAGCCTCCGCCTGAGCACACTCCCTGACGAGCCCACAGAACTGATGGAACACCTTCACGTCAAGATACTGGCCAGCCCCACCGCCACCCTCTGAGGAACCCTCATCTACCGACCCCCTGGACCCCGCGGACCCTTCGCCAACTCCATCACGGACATTATCTCCCCGCAGGCCATCGCATCCACCAACTACACCCTGCTGGGAGACCTCAACTTCCACCTCAACAACCAACTGGACCCCAACACCACATCCCTCCTGGACAACCTCCACAACATTGGACTCCGCCAGATCGTGACCGAGCCCAGGCACTCAGCAGGACACACCCTCGACCCCCTCTTCACTACAGGAAACTCCATCACCTTCAGCCACACCACCGAACTCCCATGGACCGACCATCGTTGCGTCCACTTCACCTTCAGAACACCCACCATCCACAGACACCAGCACCTGCTTCCACGAAGAAACTGGACCAAAATCACCGACGACCAGCTCACCTCCTCACTCAACAACTCCACCCCAACCATCGCGGAAAACGACGACCCCAACACCGCAGCCCGAACCCTGCATAGATGGATCTCGGACAGCACCAACACCATAGCCCCCCTCAAGAAAAACAACAATACACGCGCCAAGAAAGCCAGATGGTTTACCACCGAACTTCGAGAGTCCAGGCGCACATGCCGCCGCCTCGAAAAGGCCTGGAGGAACACCAAATCCACAGAAGCCCACAACAACTTCAGAGCCGCCACCAACACCCACCATCAACTCATCAGAGAAACGAGGAAAAAAGCGATTGAAGACAGAATCTCCCCCCACGCCCACAACCTCAAGGAACTCTTCAGCATCATCAAGGAGTTCGCCCAACCCACCTGCGAGTCTACCGACATCCCTCCCTCACAAGACCTCTGCGACAAACTCAGCACCTTTTTCCACCACAAAATCAAGAGCATCTACGACAACTTCGACGAAGACAACCAACACACTGAACCCTCACCAACCACCCCCGACACCCGGAAACCAGCTATTGATGACTGGACAGCCCTCACCACCGAAGACACACTGAAGACAATGAAGTCAATCCACTCAGGGGCCACCACGGACCCCTGCCCCCACCACATTTTCAACAGAGCCGCCGACACCATCGCACCCATGCTCCGCCACACCATCAACCGCTCCCTGGTGACCGCCTCGTTCCCCGACGACTGGAAACACGCCGAGGTCAACCCCCTCCTAAAGAAACCCTCGGCGGACCCCACCAACCTCAAAAACTACAGACCCATCTCCCTGCTCCCGTTCCCAGTGAAAGTCATTGAGAAAGCCATCAACAGCCAACTCGCCACATTAATTGACGAACACAACATCCTCGACTCCTCCCAATCCGGCTTCAGAAAAAACCACAGTACGGAAACCGCCCTCCTCGCCGCAACAGACGACATCCGCACCCTACTGGACAAAGGAGAAACAGTAGCCCTCATCCTCCTCGACCTATCAGCGGCATTCGACACAGTCTCCCACCGCACCCTAATACGCAGACTCTACGACGCAGGAATCCAGGACAAGGCCCTCGACTGGATCTGCTCCTTCCTCTCCGGCAGGACGCAGTGGGTCAGACTCCCCCCTTTCCTCTCGAACCCCACACCTACCAACTGCGGAGTCCCCCAGGGCTCCTCACTCAGCCCGATGCTCTTCAACGTCTACATGGCTCCACTTGCCCCCATCATCAGAACCTACGGACTCAACATCGTGTCATACGCAGACGACACCCAGCTCATCCTCTCCCTATCCAACGAGCCCAACACCGCCTGACGCAACTTTCGAGAAGGCATGGAAGCCGTCGCCAAAAGGATGAAAAACAGCTGCCTACAACTAAACACCAACAAAACAGAAGTACTCATCATGGGCCCAAACCCCGACGCCTGGAGCGACACCTGGTGGCCCCCCGCCCTCGGAAACCCGCCAACCCCCACAGACCACGCACGCAACCTGGGAATCATCCTGGACTCCGAGCTCAAAATGGACCGCCAGATCAACTCTGTCTCGTCTTCCTGCTTCCACACCCTCTGCCTCCTTCGTAAGACCTTCAAATGGATCCCCCTCGAACACCGAAAGACAGTCACTCACGCCTTGGTCACCAGCAGACTCGACTACGGCAACGCACTCTACGCCGGAATAAACAAAAACCTCATCCGCAAGCTACAGAACACCCAGAACGCCGCCGCAAGACTGGTCCTCAACCTGCCAAAACACTGCCACATCTCCCAGCACCTGCGCACACTCCACTGGCTCCCCGTCGAGGCGAGAATCACCTTTAAGATGCTCACCCATGCACACAAGGCCCTCCACGGCACCGGACCAGCATACCTGAACAGCCGACTCAAATTCCACGCACCCCAAAGGACCCTACGATCAGCCCAGCTCTCCTACGCTGTGGTCCCCCGCACCAGAAAGACCAGATCGGGGGGCCGCTCCTTCTCCTTCCTCGCGGCCAAAGCATGGAACGCCCTTCCGCTCCACCTCAGACAGACAACATCGCTCCCCATCTTCGCAAGAAACCTCAAAACCTGGCTCTTCGGCAGACCCCCGCCTTGATGGAATGGAACCTGCACCCCCCCCACCCCTAGCGCCTTGAGACCCTTACGGGTGAGTAGTCACGCTTTAACAAACTCCTGATTGATTGATTGACTGATGACATCATCCAGTGACTGTGTGTTTCTGTAAAGTTTAAATATGTTTAATATATATAGGGAAAGGCGTATTGAAGAATGAGTGGGTGTATAAGTATCTGAATGGATGATTTAGTACGTGCGTGACTGACTCTACAAGTGAGTGATTAAACGTATCTTACTGAATGCATGGGTTAGTGACTAAACTGTGTGAATGTCTGTATCCGTCTGTTTGTTGGTGTGTAAGTGGATGCATGGATTTGCGAATAGCTACATGAGTGTCTATATGGGTTATTGATTGGTTCTCTGAGTATCTGTATGGCTGCCTGAGTGGTTGTGTGGGTGGGGTGTGTGTGACTCTGTACATAGATGTGTGAATGGGTGATTCACTGGGTGCATGATTTCAAGAGTGCATCTGTGATGGACTGCTTGGGTGGGTGAGTGTGTGTATGGGTGTGTTAGTGAGTGAATGTATATCTCAGTGGTACATGTGCGAGTAACTACATATGTAAAAGGCAGTATATATGTGTGTTAGAGTATTTAAATGGCTATAAGTGAGAGTGTGTGATCGTGAGAGTGGCTGTATGGATGCGTGTGTGCTTGTATCAGTTATTGTATAAGAGCGTAAGAATGTGCTAGTATTTGTATGAGTAAGTGAGCTGGTGTGTGTATAACTGTATAGGTGAGTAAATGGGTGTGTGATTAATTTTTTGCATGACTGACTAGGTGTGTGAGTACCTCTATGGATGAGTGGCGGTGTGTGAGTGTTTATATAGGTGTATGAGTGCATATGATAGTCCTGTACTGAGTGACTGTAAGTATGAGTGACTGTACGGGTGAGTGAGTGGATGTGTGTGTGGACCTAAGAATCAGTGAGTGGGTATGTAGTTTTTGGTGTTGGAGTGTCTATGGTTTTGAGAATGGCAGTCTGTAATTTAGAGTGGGTGTATCAAAAGTTATATTAGGGTGTGAGAAGATGCATGAAATTATCACATGGATGATGTCATCAGTGATGTCATTTGAGATGTCATCAGTGATGTCATCAGTGATGTCACTGACCATGTCATGAGTGATGTAATTTGTGACGTCATCAGCAGTGCATTGCGGGGCGCGAGTTATAGTTAGCTGAACTAACTATAACGGGGAATTTCTATGGTTTTGTACGAGTGAAATGTCCAACTAACTATAACTGTCCCTAAAACCTATGGTTTTTTCAGTGAATTTCAAAGGTTTTTTAAATGCTAATTTCTAACTATAACGTGTCTGAAACCTATGGTTTTTTCAGTGAATTTCAAAGGCTTTTAAATGCTAATTTCTAACTATAAACATGCCTGAAACCTATGATTTTTTAAGTGAATTTCAAAGGTTTTTTAAATGCTAGTTTCTAACTATGCCTACAGAGGTAGGACATGTGAAGAAAGAAGAAAAACGCACAGAAAGAAGCAAAAGATGTGCAGAAAGAACCAACAGAGGAGCAGAAAGAGACCTTGTTGCAAAATCATCCTGTGCCCACAACTTTTTCAGACGGGTACTGGTGGTAACTGACTCTGACTAACCAGAGCCAGTGCTATGCTAAAAGACACTTAGAATACAGTGAAAACACCTACATACACTAGGGAACACTATGCGTTGGGGTACCCCTGTGATTAGCATGACCTCCTCTGCAAGTCCCTAGTACATAATAGGGCAGGGGGATTAAAACTACCTCTTAAAACGCGCTACAGGGCGCGTTTGCACAGTGGTGAAGGGAGGGGGCCTGAGGTGACATGTGTGCAAACGCGCCCCGTGGCGCGTTTTAAGCTGCGGGATTAAGTCCCCTTGAATCCTGAGGGTCCCTGGGGCCCAACTAGCCCCCAGGTACCTACAGTTAGGACCACAGAGCTGAGTTGCAGAGAGGCGTTCCGAGGCCACGCACCTGTTTTCACCTCTCTGCAACGCAACTCTATTGTGCTTACTGAAGGTACCTGGTGGGCTAGTTGGCCCCCAGGGTCCCTCAGGATTCAAAGGGAATTAATTCCCCAACTTAAAACGCACCACAGGGCGTGTTTGCGCACATGTCACCTGAGGCCCCGCCCCTCCCTTCACCACTGTGCAAACGCGCCCCGTTGCGCGTTTTAAGTTGGGGGATTAGGTCACCTTGAATCCTGAGGGTCCCTGGGGCCCAACTAGCCCACCAGGTACTTCCAGTAAGCACCACAGGCCTGCGTTGCAACGCCTGTAACAAATTGTGCAGTTGTGTTTAGGTAGTGAAGAGGGTCGTGCTGGGGGTAGTGTTTTAGGGTTTAGGGTAGTGCAGTGGTGTTTGTGTAGTGTAGGGGGTCATGCTGGGGGTAGATTTAGGGTTTAGGGTAGTGCAGTGGTGTTTGGGTAGTGTAGGGAGTCGTGCTGGGGGGAGTGTTTTAGGGTTTAGGGTAGAGCAATGGTGTTTGGTTAGTGTAGGGGGTCATGCTGGGGGTAGTGTTTTAGGGTTTAGGGTAGTGCAGTGGTGTTTGGGTAGTGTAGGGGGTCGTGCTGGGGGTAGTGATTTAGGGTAGTGCAGTGGTGTTTGGGTAGTGTAGGGGGTACTGCTGGGGGTCGTGTTTTAGGGTTTAGGGTAGTGCAATGGTGTTTGGGTAGTGTAGGGGGTACTGCTGGGGGTAGTGTTTTAGGGTTTAGGGTAGTGCAGTGGTGTTTGGGTAGTGTAGGAGGTACTGCTGGGGTAGTGTTTTAGGGTTTAGGGTAGTGCAGTGGTGTTTGGGTAGTGTAGGGGTTCGTGCTGGGGGTAGTTTTTTAGGGTTTAGGGTAGTGCAGTGGTGTTTGTGTAGTGTAGGGGGTAGTGTTTTAGGGTAGTGCAGTGGTGTTTGTGTAGTGTAGGAGGTCGTGTTTTAGGGTTTAGGGTAGTGCAGTGGTCTTTGGGTAGTGTAGGGAGTCGTGCGGGGGGGTAGTGTTTTAGGGTTTAGGGTTGTGCAGTGGTCTTTGGGTAGTGTAGGGGTCGTGCGGGGGGTAGTGTTTTAGGGATTAGGGTAGTGCATTGGTGTTTGGGTAGTGTAGGGGGTCATGCGGGGATAGTGTTTTAGGGTTTAGGGCAGTGCAGTGGTGTTTGGGTAGTGTAGGGGGTCGTGCTGGGGGGAGTGTTTTAGGGTTTAGGGCAGTGCAGTGGTGTTCGGGTAGTATAGGGGGTCGTGCTGGGGGGAGTGTTTTAGGGTTTAGGGCAGTGCAGTGGTGTTCGGGTAGTGTAGGGGGTCGTGCTGGGGGAGTGTTTGAGGGTTTAGGGCAGTGCAGTCGTGTTCGGGTAGTGTAGGGGGTCGTGCTGGGGGAGTATTTTAGGGTTTAGGGAAGTGCAGTGGTGTTTGGGTAGTGTAGGGGGTCGTGCTGGGGGTAGTGTTCTAGGGTTTAGGGCAGTGCAGTGTTGTTCGGGCAGTGTAGGGGGTCGTGCTGGGGGTGGTGTTTTAGGGTTTAGGGCAGTGCAGTGCTGTTCGGGCAGTGTAGGGGGTCGTGCTGGGGGTGGTGTTTCAGGGTTTAGGGCAGTGCAGAGGTGTTCGGGCAGTGTAGGGGTCATGCAGGGGGTGGTGTTTCAGGGTTTAGGGCAGTGCAGTGGTGTTCGGGCAGTGTAGGGGGTCGTGCAGGGGTGGTGTTTCAGGGTTTAGGGCAGTGGTGTTTGGGCAGTGTAGGGGGTCGTGCTGGGGGTGGTGTTTCAGGGTTTGGGGCAGTGCAGTGGTGTTCGAGCAGTAAAGGGGTCGTGCTGGGGGTGGTGTTTTAGGGTTTAGGGCAGTGCAGTGGTGTTCGGGCAGTGTGGGGGGCGGTGCAGGGGGTGGTGTTTCAGGGTTTAGGGCAGTGCAGTGGTGTTCAGGCAGTGTAGGGGGTGGTGCAGGGGGTGGTGTTTCAGGCTTTAGGGCAGTGCAGTGGTGTTCGGGCAGTGTAGGGGGTTGTGCTGGGGCTGGTGTTTCAGGTTTAGGGCAGTGCAGTGGTGTTCGGGCAGTGTAGTGGGTCGTGCTGGGGGTGGTGTTTCAGGGTTTAGGGTAGTGCAGTGGTGTTCAGGCAGTGTAGGGGGTCGTGCTGGGGCTAGTGTTTCAGGGTTTAGGGCAGAGCAATGGTGTTCAGGCAGTGTAGGGGGTTGTGCTGGAGGTGGTGTTTCAGGGTTTAGGGCAGTGCAGTGGTGTTCGGGCAGTGTAGGGGGTCTTGCTGGGGGTGGTGTTTCAGGGTTTAGGGAGCAGTGGTGTTCAGGCAGTGTAGGGGGTCTTGCTGGGGGTGATGTTTCAGGGTTTAGGGCAGTGCAGTGGTTTTCGGGAAGTGTAGGGGGTCGTGCTGGGGGTGGTGTTTCAGGGTTTAGGGCAGTGCAGTGGTGTTCCGGCAGTGTAGGGGGTTGTGCAGGGGGTGGTGTTTCAGGGTTAAGGGCAGTGCAGTGATGTTTGGGTAGTGTAGGTGTCGTGCTGGGGGAGTGTTTTAGGGTTTAGGGCAGTGCAGTGGTGTTCGGGTAGTGTAGGGGGTCGTGCTGGGGGAGTGTTTTAGGGTTTAGGGCAGTGCAGTGGTGTTCGGGTAGTGTAGGGGTCGTGCTGGGGGAGTGTTTGAGGGTTTAGGGCAGTGCAGTCGTGTTCGGGTAGTATAGGGGGTCGTGCTGGGGTAGTATTTTAGGGTTTAGGGTAGTGCAGTGGTGTTCGGGTAGTGTAGGGGGTCGTGCTGTGGGTAGTGTTCTAGGGTTTAGGGCAGTGCAGTGGTGTTCGGGCAGTGTAGGGGGTCGTGCTGGGGGTGGTGTTTTAGGGTTTAGGGCAGTGCAGGGCTGTTCGGGCAGTGTAGGGGGTCGTGCTGGGGGTGGTGTTTCAGGGTTTAGGGCAGTGCAGTGGTGTTCGGGCAGTGTAGGGGTCATGCAGGGGGTGGTGTTTCAGGGTTTAGGGCAGTGCAGTGGTGTTCGGGCAGTGTAGGGGGTCGTGCAGGGGTGGTGTTTCAGGGTTTAGGGCAGTGGTGTTTGGGCAGTGTAGGGGGTCGTGCTGGGGGTGGTGTTTCAGGGTTTGGGGCAGTGCAGTGGTGTTCGGGCAGTGTAGGGGTCATGCAGGGGGTGGTGTTTCAGGGTTTAGGGCAGTGCAGTGGTGTTCGGGCAGTGTAGGGGGTCGTGCAGGGGTGGTGTTTCAGGGTTTAGGGCAGTGCAGTGGTGTTCAGGCAGTGTAGGGGGTCGTGCTGGGGCTGGTGTTTCAGGTTTAGGGCTGTGCAGTGGTGTTCGGGCAGTGTAGTGGGTCGTGCTGGGGGTGGTGTTTCAGGGTTTATGGTAGTGCAGTGGTGTTTAGGCAGTGTAGGGGTCGTGCTGGGGCTAGTGTTTCAGGGTTTAGGGCAGAGCAATGGTGTTCAGGCAGTGTAGGGGGTTGTGCTGGAGGTGGTTTTTCAGGGTTTAGGGCAGTGCAGTGGTGTTTGGGCAGTGTAGGGGGTCTTGCTGGGGGTGGTGTTTCAGGGTTTAGGGCAGTGGTGTTCAGGCAGTGTAGGGGGTCTTGCTGGGGGTGATGTTTGAGGGTTTAGGGCAGTGCAGTGGTGTTCGGGCAGTGTAGGGGGGTCGTGCTGGGGGTGGTGTTTCAGGGTTTAGGGCAGTGCAGTGGTGTTCCGGCAGTGTAGGGGGTCGTGCAGGGGGTGGTGTTTCAGGGTTTAGGGCAGTGCAGTGGTGTTCGGGCAGTGTAGGGGGTCGTGCTGGGGGTGGTGTTTCAGGGTTTAGGGCAGTGCAGTGGTGTTCGGGCAGTGTAGGGTGTCGTGCTGAGGGGTGGTGTTTCAGGGTTTAGGGCAGTGCAGTGGTGTTCGGGCACTGTAGGGGGTCGTGCAGGGGGTGGTGTTTCAGGGTTTAGGGCAGTGCAGTGGTGTTTGGGCAGTGTAGGGGGTCGTGCAGGGGGTGGTGTTTCAGGGTTTAGGGCAGTGCAGTGGTGTTCGGCCAGTGTAGGTGACCTTCTTGGGGGTGGTGTTTCAGGGTTTAGTGCAGTGGTGTTCGGGCAGTGTAGGGGGTCTTGCTGGGGGTGGTGTTTCAGGGTTTAGGGCAGTGCAGTGGTGTTCGGGCAGTGTAGGGGGTCTTGCTGGGGCTGGTGTTTCAGGGTTTAGGGCACTGCAGTGGTGTTCGGGCAGTGTAGGGGGTCATGCTAGGGCTGGTGTTTGAGGGTTTAGGGCAGTGCAGTGGTGTTCGGGCAGTGTAGGGGGTCGTGCTGGGGCTGGTGTTTCAGGGCTTAGGGCAGTGCAGTGGTTTTCGGGCAGTGTACGGGGTTGTGCTGTGGCTGGTGTTTCAGGGTTTAGGGCAGTGCAGTGGTGTTCGGGCAGTGTAGGGGGTCATGCTGGGGGTGGTGTTTCAGGGTTTAGGGCAGTGGTGTTCGGGCAGTGTAGGGGGTGTTGCTGGGGGTAGTGTTTCAGGGTTTAGGGCAGTGCAGTGGTGTTCGTGCAGTGTAGGGGGTCGTGCTGGGGGTGGTGTTTTAGGGTTTAGGGCAGTGCAGTAGTGTTTGGGCAGTGTAGGGGGTCGTGCAGGGGGTGGTGTTTCAGGGTTTAGGGCAGTGCAGTGGTGTTCGGGCAGTGTAGGGGGTCGTGCTGGGGGTGGTGTTTCAGGGTTTAGGGCAGTGCAGTGGTGTTCGGGCAGTGTAGGGGGTCATGCAGGGGGCTGTGTTTCAGGGTTTAGGGCAGTGCAGTGGTGTTCGGGCAGTGTAGGGGGTCATGCTGGGGCTGGTGTTTCAGGGTTTAGGGCAGTGCAGTGGTGTTCGGGCAGTGTAGGGGGTCTTGCTGGGGGTGGTGTTTCAGGGTTTAGGAGGCAGTGGTGTTCGGGCAGTGTAGGGGGTCTTGCTGGGGGTGATGTTTCAGGGTTTAGGGCAGTGCAGTGGTGTTCGGGCAGTGTAGGGGGTCTTGCTGGGGGTAGTGTTTCAGGGTTTAGGGCAGTGCAGTGGTGTTCGTGTTGTGTAGGGGGTCATGCTGGGGATGGTGTTTCAGGGTTTAGGGCAGTGCAGTAGTGTTCGGGCAGTGTAGGGGGTCGTGCAGGGGGTGGTGTTTCAGGGTTTAGGGCAGTGCAGTGGTGTTCGGGCAGTGTAGGGGTTGTGCACTGGGTGGTGTTTCAGGGTTTAGGGCAGTGCAGTGGTGTTCGGGCAGTGTAGGGGGACGTGCTGGGGCTGGTGTTTCAGGGTTCAGGGCAGTGCAGTGGTGTTCGGGCAGCGTAGGGGGTCGTGCTGAGGCTGGTGTTTCACGGTTTAGGGCAGTGCATTGGTGTTCGGGCAGTGTAGGGGGTCTTGCTGGGGCTGGTGTTTCAGGGTTTAGGGCAGTGCAGTGGTGTTCGGGCAGTGTAGGGGGTCTTGCTGGGGGTGGTGTTTCAGGGTTTAGGGTAGTGCAGTGGTGTTCGGGCAGTGTAGGGGGTCGTGCTGGGGCTGGTGTTTCAAGGTTTAGGGCAGTGCAGTGGTGTTCGGGCAGTGTAGGGGGTCGTGCTGGGGCTGGTGTTTCAGGGTTTAGGGCAGAGCAGTGGTGTTCGGGCAGTGTAGGGGGTCGTGCTGGGGTGGTGTTTCAGGGTTTAGGGCAGTGGTGTTCGGGCAGTGTAGGGGGTCTTGCTGGGGGTGATGTTTCAGGGTTTAGGGCAGTGCAGTGGTGTTCGGGCAGTGTAGGGGGTCTTGCTGGGGGTAGTGTTTCAGGGTTAGGGCAGTGCAGTGGTGTTCGGGCAGTGTAGGGGTCGTGCTGGGGGTGGTGTTTCAGGGTTTAGGGCAGTGCAGTGGTGTTCGGGCAGTGTAGGGGGTCGTGAAGGGGGTGGTGTTTCAGGGTTTAGGGCAGTGCAGTGGTGTTCGGGTAGTGTAGGGGGTCGTGCTAGGGGTGGTGTTTCAGGGTTTAGGACAGTGCAGTGGTGTTCGGGCAGTGTAGGGGGTCGTGCAGGGGCTGGTGTTTCAGGGTTTAGGGCAGTGCAGTGGTGTTCGGGCAGTGTAGGGGGTCGTGCTGGGGGTAGTGTTTTAGGGTTCAGGGTAGTGCAGTGGTGTTTGTGTAGTGTAGGGGGTCATGTTTTAGGGTAGTGCAGTGGTGTTTGGGTAGTGTAGGGGGTCGTGCTGGGGGTTGTGTTTTAGGATTTAGGTTAGTGCAGTGGTGTTTGGGTAGTGTAGGGGGTCGTGCTGGGAGTAGTGTTTTAGGGTTTAGGGTAGTGCAGTGGTGTTTGTGTAGTGTAGGGGGTCATGCTGGGGGTAGTGTTTTAGGGTTTAGGGTAGTGCAGTGGTGCTTGTGTAGTGTAGGGGGTCATGCTGGGGGTAGTGTTTTAGGGTTTAGGGTAGTGCAGTGGTGTTTGTGTAGTGTAGGGGGTCATGTTTTAGGGTAGTGCAGTGGTGTTTGGTTAGTGTCGGGGGTCGTGCTGGGGGTAGTGTTTTAGGATTTAGGTTAGTGCAGTGGTGTTTGGGTAGTGTAGGGTGTTCGGCTGGGGGTAGTGTTTTAGGGTTTAGGGTAGTGCAGTGGTGTTTGTGTAGTGTAGGGGGTCATGCTGGGGGTAGTGTTTTAGGGTTTAGGATAGTGCAGTGGTGATTGTGTAGTGTAGGGGGTCGTGCTGGGGGTAGTGTTTTAGGGTTTAGGGTAGTGCAGTGGTGTTTTTGTAGTGTAGGGGGTCGTGCTGGGGGTAGTGTTTTAGGATTTAGGTTAGTGCAGTGGTGTTTGGGTAGTGTAGGGGGTCGTGCTGGGGGTAGTGTTTTAGGGTTTAGGGTAGTGCAGTGGTGTTTGTGTAGTGTAGGGGGTCGTGCTGGGGGTAGTGTTTTAGGGTTTAGGGTAGTGCAGTGGTGTTTGTGTAGTGTAGGGGGTCATGTTTTAAGATGCAATGCTCCAATACCTGACCAGTCTGCACTACATAAAACTGCAAAAAACTAAAAATAAAAAGTGTTTTGCACACTTTTGTCATTGGGCTATATGTGGGCTACATCTGGGTAATATTTGTGCTACATTTGGGCTCTTTTTTCTCTGGTGGCCATCTTGGAAGACTTCTTTGTTACGAAGTTTCCTAATTTCCACTGCAGTCTCCTCAGTAGGAAATGCTTTCAGTTTTTTTACTTTGATTCCATCAAGAAGGCATTCAGATGTGTCTCACATTTGCCATAAATTCAGAATGTTAGCACTCTAGTTGCTCATTAGATCACTGTAGTAAAGCTACTGCTCACCAGGGAGTTAATTGGAAGTCTGCTGCTGGTATTGAAAGTGATTGTTTCAGTCTGCATGTCAGAATGTTCTAATGAAATAGAAGAGGATTTGAGATCTCACTTAAAACATGCCCTAATTTTTCTTTCTGCAGCACTAACCATAATTTCTATTTCAAAAAGAACCCCCTCATTTTGTTCCTTTTTAAATTAAATGTTTTAAGTTTTACCGGTTTATTCCAATCAAGATGGCTTCAGGTGTGCCATACTTTTGTCATAAGTAAGGCTGTTAGCGCTCTGGTTGTTCTTTAGAACACTCTGGGAAGCTGCAGTAGAACACAAAGGCATCAACTGGCAGGCTGCTCCTGTTGAAATATAACAGGAAGATATTTGAGATCACATTTGAAACATGTCCTAATTTTTCTTTCTACAGCACTAACCATAATTTCTATGACAAAATGAACCCCATCATTTTGTTCCTTTTTAACCCCTTCCGTGCTCATGACGAGCTCAGCTCGTCATGCTGCGCATGACGAGCTGAGCTCGTCACGACCCCACCCGCGATCGGAATGTCCAGCATACGAGCAAAATTCCGATCGCGGTCAAGGGGTTAAATTAAATGTTTTAAGTGTTACCAGTTTATTCCAATCAAGATGGCTTCAGGTGTGCCATACTTTTGTCATAAGTAAGGCTGTTAGCACTCTAGTTGTTCTTTAGAACACTCTGGGAAGCTGCAGTAGAACACAAAGGAATCAACTGACAGTCTCTGCCCTTGTTGGATGTACATGTTTTACTGAGAATGTCAGACTTCATTCTCACATGACTGAGAAAGATAATGTGAATTTACAGAAAATATGCTCTCATTTTAGCTTCTGGGGCACCTTCCAAAACTGTATGGGACAAGCATGTGAAAATAGTTTTCTCTCAAACATGATTCATGATATACCAGCAGAAGGTTTTTCACAGGGTAAAATCACCTTAGAACACACCACAATTCCTGAAATTAGTATGGTACCATCAACAAATGAATTCTAATGTAACTAAAGTCTGTTATCACCCTTTATAGTTCTCCTTTTGGTAACCCTCAAAATCTTTGATTCACTACAATGCATTTCAATGGGGTACTATCATGTATATTGGTCCCAAGATGGCTGCCAGCAATTCCAGGATGAAGTGCTGACAGCCAATCAGATCTCACAATGACA
The DNA here is from genome assembly GCA_963921515.1 of Calotriton arnoldi. NCBI lineage: Eukaryota > Metazoa > Chordata > Amphibia > Caudata > Salamandridae > Calotriton > Calotriton arnoldi. The sequence continues at coordinate 904,310 of CAWUFW010000323.1, read as the reverse complement.
TGTGTGGTTAGGCTCCGCCCAGATATATATGTGAATTTACTTTTGATTTTCTCAGGAACTACTGAACGGATTTACACCATTTAAGCAAAAGGCACGACACTGAACCAAGGGCTACCTCTTTGCCAAATTTGGTGTAATTCCATTCAGCAGTTCGGGCTGTAGCTGCGACTAAAGGTTCCTATGGAAAAATGAATGGGGAAAACACGTTTTGGGACCCCCCTTTTTTCTCGGCCCCTGCTTGACGAATCACCCCGAGACTTTCAGGATAGGAGTGGACCCCCGTTCAGTTCCGAGGCCACCGAAGTCATCTGCGGCGTACCACAAGGATCATCACTCAGCCCCACCCTCTTCAACGTCTACATGAGCCCCCTCGCAGCCATCGCACGCCAACACAACCTCAACATCATCTCCTACGCCGACGACACCCAGCTGATCCTCTCCCTCACCAACGACCCCACAACCGCCAGAACCAACCTACATGAAGGGATGAAGGACGTAGCCGAGTGGATGAGGAACAGCCGCCTGAAACTGAACTCAGATAAGACGGAAGTCCTCATCCTAGGATCATCACCCTCCGCCTGGGACGACTCCTGGTGGCCCCCTGCCCTGGGCAACGCACCCAAACCAACGGACCACGCACGCAACCTGGGCTTCATCCTGGACTCCTCCCTCTCAATGACCCGACAAGTCAACGCCGTCTCCTCGTCTTGCTTCAACATCCTACGCATGCTGCGCAAGATCTTCCGGTGGATCCCCACCGAAACCAGGAAGACGGTCACCCAGGCCCTCGTCACCAGCCGACTGGACTACGGCAACTCCCTCTACGCCGGAACCACAGCCAAACTTAAAAAAGACTCCAACGCATCCAGAATGCCTCAGCTCGACTCATCCTGGACATCCCCCGACACAGCCACATCGCCGGACACCTGAGAGACCTGCACTGGCTCCCCGTCAGCAAGAGAATCACGTTCCGACTCCTCACCCACGCACACAAAGCTCTCCACAACCAAGGCCCCAGATACCTCAACGACCGTCTGACCTTCTACACTCCCACCCGCCAGCTACGATCGACCAACCACGCCTCGCCGCCGTCCCCCGCATCCGAAGAGCCACAACGGGAGGAAGATCCTTCTCCTACCTGGCTGCCAAGACGTGGAACTCCCTACCCATCCACCTCCACCTTACCCAAGACCACCTCTCCTTCAGGAAGCAACTCAAGACCTGGCTGTTCGAACAGTAGCGGACCCCCCCCCCTAGCGCCTTGAGACCCTCCGGGTGAGTAGCGCGCTATACAAATGCTTGATTGATTGATTGATTGATTGATTGATTGACCAGAGCGCCCCAAGAAGTTGGAAACTTTCGCGAAGATTCGTCAACCGGCGCCAACGTTATTTCAAATAGAATGTTGCGGATTTCCTATGGAAAATAGGTCCTAACTATAACTATCTACTGGCGACCGCCAGTAGATAATATATATATATATAATACAACTTGTTTAATCTTCATCAAATTGTTGGTCGAACATGTAGTCTGTGTTACCACCACCATCATTTTTAGACACTCCAGTAGAACCACCTACTCCATAGAGGCAGTGGTTTGATGCCTTTGACACTAATTTAGGAACAATTGGTGCAACAAGATTCAAACCTAAGAGGAAGACATTTTCACTGCTTCATTCCTTAGGGTTTGAAGTTAGATCTACGTGTAAACATATACCAGAACTGTCAGTCCAGGAAAATGAAGATAATTTTCAAGATGCAGTAAAAAAAAATTAAATACATTTGATGATCCTCCTAGCTTGGTGGTTTCAAGACATACATTTTTCAAGAGGTCACAAAAAGCCACTGAGGATGTAGACACATTTATTTCTGTGAGTTTGAAAATTTCAGTGATCAGCTTATTAGGGATCAGTTCATATGCCAATGCACTGACAAAACCAAAGACCAGAAGTTTCTGTCCTTAGGTAACCCTTCACTTATTGAATGTATTAGGATAGCCAAAAGTATAGAGACCACTTTTAAGTCTGTGTTTAGGAATGTGGAGATAAACATAAAGAAGATTAGTCTCTACCAAAGAGAGTGTCACAATTGAATGGCACTCTTCCTTTAATCAGTCAAATACATGCTTCAGGTGTGGTAATCCATGCCACAAGAAAGGGGGAAGGCCATGTCCTGCCAAAAATGTATTTTGCAGATAGTGCACAAAATTAGGCACTTTGCTAAGCTGTGCCAAAGTTCAGAGCATACTAAAGTTACAGTTATGTCTGTGTCTGATGCATGGGAGGATGTTATTGAAGATCTTGTATTTGAAATACAGGATATGGTTCTAGCTGTGGGTCAAAGTGAAGTAAAAATGTAGTGATCGATCTGATTTTGTTGACCCTTATGTTGACATTACGGTGGCGAGACAAACTGTTTCCTCTGCTTATTAACTCAGTGTTGTTCCAAGCTATCTGGAGAGACAAAACGCTTTTACCTCCAGATCGCTCACCAGTATCCTATGAAGGACGGAAAATTGATTTGTTGGGATACTTTTAGGATATAATGAGTTTTAAAGGGGGATGCATATAGGGCAAAATTTACGTAATAGTCAAGGGCCCAAATATCCTTGTGTGGTTTCACCAAGGTTTATTTGGGATGGTATTGAAGCCTGGAACCAGAGAACAAGTTGTAGTCATAAAAGACTCTGATATAGATTTGAGAATTTGCTAAACCTTTGTCCGAGAGTTTTCTAAGGCAAACTAGGAAAGATCAAAGGATTCAAGCACAGAATTAAAATTAAGGATAGATGATGCAATAACTACAAAACCTAAGCTTAGAGAGGTACCCTCTAGTGTATGAGATGATCTAGAGAAAGAATTAGAAATGTTAGCAAAGAAATGGATTATTGAATAGGTAGATTCTTTGCTGTGGCTATCTGCAATGGTAGTTGCATGACAGAGGAATGGGGAGTTGAGGGTCTGTGTTGCCCTTCATGCTCTTAACAAAGAGATTTTAGTTGACTGGCATCCACTTCCAAAAATCAATGAGATGTTGTCTTCAGTTGCTGGAGCTAAGTTTTTTTTACCATGGTAGATTTACCTTCAGCATACCACCACATAGAGTTAGAGCCAGAATCCCATTATTAGACAGCATTTGTCTCACCATGGGGTACTTACCAATGCTGTTGAATGCCATTTGGTTTGGCATTGACAGCTTCAGTGTTCCAGGTAGTGATGGTGACACTTCTCAAAGATATAAAAAAAATTGCCATATTCCAGAATAATGTGTAGATATTTGCTCATGATTGCCACACACATGATGATACACTCAAGAAAGTGCTTTTAGTGTTCCACCAACAGGGAGTCATGTTAAAAAGAGAGAAGTGTGAGTACTTGAAAGATAGTTTTGAGTACCTAGGCCATGTGATCTCGAGCTCTGGATTTAGCCTTAGAACTAGTCTGATCAATCTCATAAAGCAAGCACCACCACCCATAGACAAAAGTGGTGTTTAAGGCTTTTTCTAGGGTTGTGTAAGTTTTACTCTTGGTTTATCAAGGATTTTGCATCCTAGGTCAGACTGATTTCAAATCCCCTCAGAAAAGAGGTGGAGTTTTGTTGGAGTGATGAGTGTGTGACAGCTTTTGAATGGGTCAAGTTTCAATTGATGAATGTTAAAACACTCCGACCATATGATCCGGCACTCAAGTGAATACTGACAAGGGGGTGGAGCTTGCCTGGCTCCAAGATGGCCACAGCTTAAAGGAGCTCTGTGAGCCCGGCGTATTATCCTACAAAATCCTACTTTCCAGTCTCACCCTAGGGGTTGGTTATGCCCTGGGTGCACTCTAGATATTATAAAGCACTGAGGGAGCTGCTTTTCCCGATGATTTGGAGCCTGGCGGGTCCCAAAGACGAGTCCCACTAGCGGCCCTGCATGAGGCCTAGTTGCCACTGAGGGAGGTGGAGCTGATTGGCACTGCGTGGTACATTGCCCTGCGGAAAACTATGACAGTAACGAGACTCGCAGCTGACTCTCTGTAGGTCACGACATCGGCGTTTGGTGAAGTGCCTGCATACTTAGAAGAAAAACCTACAATCCTGTTCGTCTTCTGGCGGCCCGACTGAAATGGTGATCGCGGGCACGCAGTGAGTTAATCAATTGAGCAGATCGCCACAGCGCTCTAGAGTTTGTCACGCTCAAGCATTTGCAGAGAGGGAGACGTGCAGAGACTCACCTTCTTACTGTCCCGTTCCCTGGACGGCCCCCCCTAGACACTAGAGTCCTGGGGAGTCCAGTGTATAGTATCCTGATCCGGCTGAATGCGCTAATGGTGGGGACTCGTAGCGCCGGTACTGAGTCCTCGGGCACTGTACTCTGACATAAGGGGAGACAGGCAGAGCGCTGGGAGCTGCGGAGAGCTGCGGTCCCGGAGAGCGTGGTGTGCCCTGCACATCTCAATAATCCTTCTTTACCGGATTAAACTGGCGCCTGTGGCGGCATTGTGAAGATTGCCTCTCTTCGCTTGGGAATTGGACATTAAGCTAACATTTCCATTGGGCCCCTTTCTCCCTGCGTAGGTGTTGCGCGGGGAGTGTGTGGGCTGAAGCGCTGCCTGGGGAGTGTCCGCTCTGCCGAGTCCAGGCTGATTGCTCCCACATAGAGACCAGACTGGATTATGGTTATTATAGAAGCGGATATTGTGGGGTCTGACAGCAGTGCTAGAAGCCTCCAGATATACAAATAAGACGTCTCGCTTTGCCCTTACCTCTTCCCTGCTGCTGTGCTAGACAGCCGAGGAGCTTGGACCAATATCAATATGGGGAAAACAGACAAATCGCAGTCAAGATTGCCCTTCGAGCCTCGCAAGACGCCAAGGCAGACAGATATGGATAAAAATGCCTCAGAATCATGCTCGGAGGCGGGTGAACCTACAGTGCATCCGGACCTAAAACAAATACTGGCAGTGATGCAGCATAGCCTGACCAAAATTTCTGGCAAGATCGATGCCTTATCGTTTCGAATGGATAGAATGTCCGAGCGCCTGGACAAACACACAGAAAAGCTAGATATTGTGGAGAAGAGGGTCTCGGAAAAATAGGACGTTGTGGCCTCAGGAGCTCAAGGTCAGGCAAAGATGGACAAGGCGCTACGGTCCCTACAAGCCAAAGCAGATGATTTGGAGGCGCGCTCTCGGTGCAACAACATTAGGGTGACTGGCATTGCGTAATCCACCAAAATTCCAAATTTGGAACTTTTCATAGAGCAACTACTGGTCACCCTCTATGGCAGAGACACTTTTTCCACAGTGTTTATTGTTGAATGGCCCATAGATCACTGGCCCCCAGAACAGTTCCCGGGGCCCCCCCAAGACCCATCATAGCCAAACTACTTAACTACAGAGATCGCGACGCTGCCATGCGCAAAGTGTATACTGACAGTCAAACCTAGCAATGTAGGCCTTGGGGCTGTTCTGACCCAAAGAGCGGATAAAGTGAAAAACACTATTGGTTTCACCTCGAGGGTGCTTTGGGGGCCTAAACGTCACTATTCACTTTTTGAAAAAAAACTATTGGTCTGCTGGTAGGCTATTGAGAAATTTTGCACCTCCTTGTGGGGAACCCAGTTTGTGCTTTAGACAGATCACAAGCCATTAGTTTTCCTTCTTAGTGGAAACAATGTTAAGATCAACACACATAGAATTGCCAGATTTTCATCCTGATTGTTGCAATTCCAGTTTGATGTTGAGCATATCCCAAGAGGGAAGAATGGAAGGGCAGAATATCTTTCTTGCTTTCCCATCAAAACAAACACAGTTGACAGAGAATTCCATGACATAGAGGATGAAAGTTGTTTGGTAGCCTCAGTTGAACTTGGTAAAGTGGGGCCCTTTTCTGAATTAGAATTGAAATCGGGCACACATGATAATGTAGTGTTGAGTGAAGTCCCTAAGTATATCATAGATGGTTGGCCTAAGGATAAATGCTACATCTGTCTGGTCTTCATGGACCTGTCTAGCACCTTTGACAGTGTGGTGAGGTCCAACTGGGGGTGGACCTAGGGATAGTCCAATTTCTGCAAGCATTTTACTTTTATTTATCAGCGTCTGTTAGATACGGCCTTGCTGGCAAATGCACTGATAGCTTTTCGCTGGGGAACGGCATTCATCAGGGGTGTGTACTGGCTTCTTTCTGTTATATAGTAACAGACAGAAAGGCACCCTTTCCACCTGTCCCACTGATGTCCCTATGGTGGGCATGAAAAAGGTTCCTGCGTTACTCTATGCAGATGAGGTGGTTCTAGTAAACGCCCTTTATCAGCATTTTGTAAGCTTTATGGGTTGTCTGGGCCTAACCACCAACTCTTGAAAACATTTACCATGCACAGTGGGCCCATATCCACTAAATTATAAAGTGTTTACCTTCAAGGCCATCAGGTTGCCTCTAACCAGGAATTTTCCTACCTGATTGCGGGCTTGAATGCCAAGGGTAACTGGAGTCCATTTAAGTTCAAAGCCTCACAAAGGTTTGCCAGCGTTGCTGGCTTTATGTACAGCTGAGCCTCCCGCATCAACAGGAAGCTCCCTGCGGGAGGCTTATAGGAGTAAGTGTCTCCCTATTCTCACCTACGTGACTACATTGGGTCAGGAAAACGTTCCCAACCAGGAATAGTCAATATAGAGAGGTATCCAAATCAATTAAACCCTCTGCCAGAGAGAATGTTAACCTGCAATCCACCCCCAATATGGTACTGTGTCTGTCTTCAAAGGATACCACATGGGACACAGTTTTGCTAACCAGAATTAGGCTTGGCATTATGAGGTGGCATTTATGTTTTCCGCTAGACCAATTTGACTCCACCAATATGTTTATCTGCCACCGGGCATGCTTCCCTTTTTTTCTGCAAATAGTATAGGGCTGATTGGGAAAAGTTTTTAGTCCCTTGTTAGACTTGGGAGATTTTCTCTTAGAGATCGAGGGTGTGCACTCTCAAAATGCAATAAACTGTTATGATCGGTGGGCTTAGTGTAAAGTGTGCTCTCCAATATCCCATTTCTAGCCAGGATGTTGATGCCCAGAAAGGAGACCATTGTGTTATCAGATGACATTGTTAATTTCAAATAGGGATCTACGGTGTTAATCCAAGCACCGAATTCCAGTGACAATTCCTCCAAAAGTTGGAGAGACAGACCGCGAAGACAAAGAAGAGGCGGCCAGAACCAGGGATATCCACCACAGATATTCCCATGGCCAGGCTCTTTTAACCAACACCAATTCCAAGGCCCACCACATTTCTTTGGAATGCCATACTTCCAGCCCAACCAGAACCAACAATATTTGTTAGGCAGGGGCGGAAGGAGAGGAAGACGGGTATTGACCAAAGATGAAAAAGAAGTACTCAATAGAGGCCTGGGTTTTGTTCCCACTACCCATATTGACAAGTTCAAGACCCGCTGCGAACTAAGTGAGTTCTTCCGTAAGATCCGGGTAAAAACCTTCTTTGCAGGACAACCACAGCAAGAAGAAGTCACTGGATACACCGTCTTAAGACAAAAATCGACATTCTGCCCTCCGCCATCCCTAATGCCACCTGAAGTTTTGGCGTTTGAGGAGGCAGTGAATAAAGAGGTTGAACTACTCCAGCCTAAATGGAATTCTTATAACAATTTGAGCAAGAAGGAAAGAGAGGCACTTGAATCCCTGGCCAAACGAAAAAACCTGGTTATCAAACCGGCTGATAAAGGGGGAGCAATCGTGGTACAAGAGATGAACCCATACAGAACGGCATGCATGTCCCTCCTTTCGGATGAGAGGAATTATAGAAAAATACAAAGGGACTCAACAACGCGATTGCAGAAAACTATCACAGACATTACCACAAAAGCATTGGAAAGAGAATGGATTACTAAAAACGAAAGGGACTTTCTCAACAGCGAAGAACCAAGAATACCATTGTTCTACACCTGCGGTACTCATAGTACGGCCCGCGGCTGCCAGTGACCCGGCATGCCTTCCTTGGCGACCAGCAGACCTTGCAGGTAATGTACCCATGGCCCCCCAGAGAGAGAGAGAGAGTGGAGTGGGAGTGAGAGTGGAGTGAGAGTGGAGTGGGAGTGGGAACTGACTGACTGACTGAGTGACTGACTGAAACTGACTGACTGAGACTGACTGACTGACTGACTGACACTGACACTGACTGACTGACACTGACTAAGACTGACTAACTGACTGACACTGACTGACACTGACTGATTGACACTGACTGACTTGCAACTGACTGACTGACACTGACTGAGACTGACTGGCTGACACTGACTGACTGACTGACACTGACTGACTGACTGAGAGACTGACTGAGAGACTGACTGACTGACTGAGAGACTGACTGAGAGACTGACTGACTGACTGAGACTTACTGAGACCGACTGAGACCGACTGACTGACACTGACTGAGACTGACTGAGACTGACTGACTGACACTGACTGACTGAGACTGACTGAGACTGACTGAGACTGACTGAGACTGACTGACTGAGACTGACTGAGACTGACTGACACTGACTGACTGACTGAGACTGACTGACTGAGAGACTGACTGAGAGACTGACTGACTGAGAGACTGACTGACTGACTGACTGACTGAGAGACTGACTGACTGACTGTCTAAGAGATTGACTGACTGACTGACCGAGTGAGAGAGACTGACTGACTGACTGACTGAGAGAGAGAGACTGTGATGGAATTGGGGTCAAAGTGTGTATGAAGCTATGCAATGCCTCCTAAGATTGCTATTGTCTGCTAATAAAAATGTATTATCAAAATGTGCACTTTGTAGTTACATCAGCTTTTGAAATACAGCATTGTCACATTGTCTAATGTTTTAAAACAGGTTTGATTTTATTCTGCTCTAGCCCCGCCCCCCCCACTGACCCCGCCCTCCACTGACCCTCACCCCTACCAGTGCGGCCCTCCGTCACAAACCGCACTGTAATTTTGGCCCCCGACAGAAAGTTTATGAGTACCCATGTTCTACACCATTCCCAAAATACATAAGGATAGGGTTCCCCCTCCCGGAAGACCAATCGGCTCTGGGATCGGGTCAGTCCTGGAACCCCCCACTCGAAGTATACCGACTTCTTTCTGCGACCCATGGTAACCAAGATCAAGTCATACGTGAGGGACACAAAACATCTGTTAAACATTCTAACTGAAGTTGATTATGATCCCCAGAATGAAACAATGATCTGTCTGGATGTTGAAGCTCTATATACGAGCATCCCGCAAGAGGAAAGCCTAGGTGTGATAGAATCTATCCTACACAGAGAGGAGTGGCCTTGGGAAGCACCAATTGCATTTATCATTGATCTCATGCGTATTGCCCTAATGGAGAATTTCTTCAGGTTTGAAGACCAACTATATCTGCAAGTACACGGTACCTCAATGGGCAGTACATTTGCTCCTAGCATTGCCTGTTTGTACATGAGCCACCTGGAGGATAAATACATCTGGTCCAACAATCCCTTCACCAGTAGGATCCGAAAATGGCTAAGGTACATTGACGACATCATTGTCATCTGGCATGGAAATCAGAACAGTACGACAGAATTTGGTGCTTGGATTAACACCATAGATCCCTATTTGAAATTCACAATGTCATCTGATAACACAATGGTCTCCTTTCTGGACATCAACATCCTGGATAGAAATGGGAGATTGGAGAGAACACTTTACACTAAGCCCACCGTTCGTAACAGTTTATTGCATTTTGAGAGTGCACACCCTCGATCTCTAAGAGAAAATCTCCCTGTGGGACAATATCTGAGGATAAGGAGGAACTGTTCCGACTTGGAAAGTTATAACAAAGAAGCCAAAAACTCATGGAAAAGCTGAAGGAGAGGGGCCACCCTAAAAAAGTGATCGGACAAGCCCGTAAAAGATCACGGAACACACCACGTGAGGCTCTGTTGGAGACAAATACCAAAGCTGAAACCAAAACACTGATATGTGTGACCACACACAATTCATCTTCAAATAACATCAAAAAGATCATCAATAGAAACTGGCGAATATTGACATCGAACAAATTAAGTTTTGAGAAACCCATGTTCTCATTCAGGCGTAATAAGAGTATAAGAAACACTCTTGTCCATACAGATTGTTGGGATTCCAAAGTGGACACGCAACTTACACTGTGGAACCAACCTCAGGTAAAGGGACATTTCCCATGTGGGACCTGTGTAGCGTGCCCCTTCACTAAACATACCATTAGCATTGACTTGGGCCTGAGATATGACTGGGAGAAAAGAGATCACACAATTTGTAATACTTCCAATGCAGTTTATATGATTACGTGCCCGTGTGAATTGAAATATATCGGGATGACGACCTGAAAAGTAAAACTACGCATTAGGGAACAAAGAAGCACGATCAGACGAGCAGTTACAGCAACAAAACTGACAGCCCACTATGTATAAAAAGGACACACGGATAACGAATTCAAATGGACCATAATTGAGAAAGCCAAAGATGGACCCAACATCTCTAAGAGGTTGTTGGAAAAGGAACAACGGTGGGTCTATAAACTAAAAACGGACCACCTGGGTTTGAATGACTCCATTCCATGGAGCATACTGAGCAGAAAATAGGATGACATTACACTCCTTTCAGGGTACCATGGTACCCCGGTGCAAACACTGAACATTTGGGCATGCAGACACGTAGACTGAAAAGGCGGTTTCATAATAATATAGAGATAGAAAGAATAAATATGGTCTACTAGTTCCAGTATGAAATAATTAAGAAGGCAACAGCCCTGTCAACACCTAAGTATAGAAGGCTCCAACTGGGCCATACAAATCCGTTATATTAATGAGATTCCTGCTGAGGGTTACAGAGATAACGTATGATGCACTGATGTGCTAACTAACACACCCAATTTTATTAACATGGGCAATATACACTGAGTACTACATATCCCATAATCCATTTGGGGGTTGTAGACTAGCACATCATTAAAATCTCCTGAAAAGACCGATTTTTAGATGTAAGCACAGAACGAGAACAAAAACAATTTTAAACATTGGTAGATCAGCCCGTTCTGACAGTACAGTACCGGTACCAGTGACCACATACCCGTTTGCTATCACCATCAAAACGACGACTCCTGTGATTCAATGGGATCTTGTATTCTGCGAATGAAGGGCACGCACAGGAAGTGACGCTTTATGCGTACGTACGTGCGGTAACCACGCCCAGTAGAACATGCTAACAAGGAAACGCCACTTTACTTAAACCGAAGCGCCAGGCATGCAAACCGCAAATGCCGGGAGACGCGGGAGCTGAATAGGCTGACAGAGGGGCAGGACCTTTGGAGCAGTAAGTCATACGACAGTTGGAATCCCCAGAACTAAGGTGAAATAACGATTCACTAATGGGGGCATGTAGTCATAACGCCAAAAACCTGTTTACTTCCCAACAGCGTTTGACTACAAGGCTACCCCTTCCCGGTTTCCGTGGGAAATGTGTATTCCACCAAGTTGGGTAAGGGTACGCCCCAGTATCTTTAACTAAGATGAGGAGGGGCAGTTTACAAATGGAATGAAATACGGTCTATACATACAGATTTATATCCACTGGCACGATCATACAGTGGAGTTGGATCATTTTGAGTGCATGTATAATAATTTTTGACGTAAGGATAAGGTTTTCACAGTGCGCGAGTGAAAGTTGAATGCGAGCACAAGACGCATACAGCATAATGGCAGTTTGAGGTTAAATAGACCCAAGAACAGCTCATTTACAAAGTCACAGATCACAGTGTGAAGACAATGCGGTCACAGATCACAGTGTGATGAGAACGCAAGCACACCAGGCACAATGGGAGTGCAGATGTTGATAATTGTGATAGAATGAATTGCAAAAATTTTTGTTTTTTGTTTCCTTTCACAATCTTTCTTACAGATGGAATTTTTTGCGTTTATTCCAGATGGAGAGATAAGTATAACCTCCATATTATTTTCAGGAGGGAACAGCTTTCTGTTCCGTCAAGAATACATATATAGGAAAATTCCTTAACCAACACCACGGAGGGAACTCTGTTTTGCCATGAAGAAAGCCCAGGACCGACCAGGCCATTGACAAGGGCTGAAACATGTTGGCATGTCTTTAGGGTCATAGGACCATAATCTCCGAAAAGACCCTAGTTTTATCTATATTTTAATATCCACTACGTCCCCGCGAATAAAGGGATACCTGGGGAACGCTGTAGGATTTTTATCTTTAGACTCCCTGGCCTATATCCCCTAAGCGCTCCCTGAAATACGGTCGAGCCCACCCTGGCCTTTAGGAGTCAGGGTGAACCCGATGATGAAGCATGACACCAATAGGGTGTGTGAGGGTTAAATAACAAAAAGGAGTTGCTTCCTTTCCCGCATCAAGCAGAGTACGCCATGTAGGATTCGCTTTGAGCTTCATGGTTCTGGATAGTTTACGGTTGTTACAGTTAAACTGGGAGGGTGTATCCACTTTCTTATAATACCTCTCTCACCCCTTAGTGCCAGTGGAGCACGCTCTGCCGCCACTTGTGGTTAGCAGCAACCTGGCAAGTGCACCCACTTGCCAGGCCTTAATCTTCCCTTTTCTTACTTATGAGTCACCCCCTAAGGTAGGCCCAAGGTACCCCTGTGGGAAGGGTGCTGTGTATGTTAAAGTTAGGACATACAATGGTGTGTGTGACATTCCCTGGTAGTGAATTACAGTGTATTTTGTTTTTCACTATTACATTATCTATCCTATATGATAAAATGGAGTTTATTTATAACATCTTATAAATATAACTTCCTATTGGGACAAGATAGAAAGATGGAGTTTAGTATGTCTGAACTCAGAATATAAAAATGCATCTTTTAGTAAAGATGATTTTTATATTGTGTGTTTGAAAATACCACTTTTGAAAGTGGGTATTTTCTTGCTTTGCCATCCTGTGTGCCTCAGCTGGTTTGTGGATTGACAGTCTGACTTTGGAGCGACAGGGGCTTGGGATGTGCATTCTCTCAGACAGCCACTGGGGGGCGCTAATGTGTGTCCTGCCTTTCCTGAATGAGTCAGGGCTGGGCTGAATTGACCTGGGCTGCATTCAGAGTAGTGGGATGAATTTTGATTAGCCCCTGAATAGGCCTGGTCTGCAGTTAGAGTGGTAGAAGGAGATGTCCCTTGCACATGATTAGGCTCATTCTGCCTGGGACAATGCTGTCTCCACTTCCTGCCGGGAAGCTGGACCAGAGAGGACAGAACTGGTTTGGGCTGAGCACAGACACTCTCTGCCCAAAAGAACAAAGAGAATCTGAGTATAAATATTGGGGCCCAGACCCAAAACTTTAGATTACTGCTGAACTGAGGATCATGCCCGGAAGAAGATCTGGAAAAGTTGTCAGGAGGAACTGTCACTTTGCTGCGTGCTCTGCTGTGTTGGCCTGCTGCTTGCTGCTTCTGTCTTGGGCAGGGAAAGGACTGGATCGTACTTTCATCATCCTGCTGTTAGAGTTTTCTCCAAGGGCTTGAAGTAGAGCTTGCCTCCTGTTGGAAGCCTCAGGGAGATAAAAGACTTCAGAGAACTTGCTGGAATCAAGGAACCTGCCAAGAAGAAGAGCTGGAAACTGCCAGGAGGAGTACTGCCCCTTATCTGTGTTGTTGCTTTGTTGGGTTGGCCAGTAGTTGCTGCTTCTGACTTGGGCAGTGAAAGGACTTGGCTGAACTTTCTTTACTTGTGCTGAGTATCTCCAAGGGCTTGAAGTAGAGCTTGCCTCCAGTTCTGAAGTCTCAGGGTTCGCAAAGACTTCACCGACTTCGGGGTACCGCCTCTGAAACTTGGTTTCAGTTGCCACAAAGAGGGGCAAAGCCACCTACTCTGTCACCAACTCCATTGCTGGCTTCTTGTCCTGAAGGCACCGTAGAGGGTACCGCCGCGTCTCGCACTGCAACCCTGGTCTCACCGATGATGACGACCGCCGCTGCGGCCACCAAGCCCCTGCTTGCACCATGACCTGTGGGCACTGCTCTCCGCACCACCTCGCTTCACTTTGCCACCTTGGTCTCACTGACGCCATCGCTGCCTGCTGACTTCGACACCTGTGACCACACCGTAGCTTGGGGCACCACTTGTAACTCTCACGACGCACCGCCCCGTCCCACACCGCAGTCCTGACCGACTGACACAAGCTCCCCGCAACTGTCTCTGTCGCCTGCACCGTGATCTGTCAGCACCGCAACGAGCACCTCCTTTACTCCACACTGCAGCCGTGGTCTCACCAATGCCGCTAGATGACCATCAATGAGCCGCTGCCTGCACTGCGCCTTGAGGACACCGCACGCCGTACCACTACGCTTCACATCGCAACAGCAAGAGTTGCCAAGACCGGCCCGCACTAATGTGATCGGTCGCAATAAAAAGATACTGTTTATGAGTCTGCTGACACCACAACCGAAACGGTCAGACGAAACTGTTAGATTTGGTTGTTTTCAGCACTGCGGTAGCGCCGGACGGAGCTACCGACTTCAAGGAACTGCATTTTTAAGGTTTTTCTTGAAAAGTGCATATTTTTAAGTACTGTATGGTGGATTTTTATCATTTTGGTCTTGTTTTGAATATATAAAGTATTGGATATTTTTCTAAACTGGTGTGGTGTCCTTTTGTAGTGTTTACACTGTATTACTGTTGGTTATGTGCAAATGCTTTCAATCAATCAATCAATCAGGGGAATTGTAAGCGCGCTACTCACCCGTGAGGGTCTCAAGGCGCTGGGGGTGGTGGGGTAAGGAGCTCCGTTCAGTCAAAAAGCCAGGTCTTGAGCGTCTTCCTGAAGATGTTCAGGGAGGGGGCGCGTCTGATGTCGATCGGGAGCTCGTTCCAGGTCTTGGCTGCGATGTAAGAGAAAGTTCTTCCACCTGTTCTGGCTCTGCGGATGCGCGGGGTTTCGGCAAGGGTGAGGTCGGCAGATCGGATGTTTCTCTTGGGTATGTGGAATGAGATTCTTTTGTTGAGGTATTGGGGTCTGGTGATGTGGAGGCATTTGTAGGCGTGGGTGAGTATCTTGAAAGTGACTCTCTTCTCAACGGGAAGCCAGTGGAGGTTCCGTAGGTGTTGGGTAGTGTGTTCATGCCGAGGACGAGTCTGGCTGCAGTGTTCCGTATGGTCTGGAGCTTGCGGAGCAGAGACTTGTTGATCCCGGCGTAGAGGGCGTTTCCGTAGTCCAGTCTGCTGGTTATGAGTGCGTGGGTGACGGCCTTCCTTGATTTGGGGGGGATCCATTTGAAGGTCTTTCGGAGGATTCGGAGGGTGTTGAACAGCTGGAGGCTACGGCGTTGACCTGTCGGGTCATGTAGAGGGAGGAGTCGAGTATGATGCCGAGGGTTTGGGTGTGGTTCGTGGGGGTGGGGCGGCTGCCGAGGGTGGTAGGCCACCAGGTGTTGTCCCATGCTGAGGGGAGGGTCCGAGGACAAGGACTTCTGTCTTCTCCGAGTTGAGCTTGAGGCAGTTTCTGCTCATCCAGGATGCGACGTCCTTCATTCCTTCCTGGAAATTGAGTCTGGTGGTGATTGGGTCCTTGGTGAGGGAGAGGATGAGCAGGGTGTCGTCGGCATAGGATACTATGCTGAGTCCGTTATGGCGGCGAGGGGGGCCATGTAGATGTTAAAGCGCGTGGGGCTGAGCGATGTTCCATGGGGCACTCTGCAGTTGATTTCCGTGGGTTTGGAGAGGTAAGATGGCAGTCTGATTCTTTGGGTTCTGCCGGTGAGGAACGAGCAGATCCAGTCGAGGGCGGTTCCTTGTATGCCGGCATCGTGGAGTCTGCCAGTGAGTGTGCGGTGGGAGAGACGGTGTCGAACGCAGCAGAGAGGTCGAGTAGTATCAGGGCCGAGGTGTGTCCTTGGTCGAGAAGGGTGCAGATGTCATCTGTGGTGGCGAGTAGAGCTGTTTCGGTGCTGTGGTTGCTGTGGAATCCGGAATGGGAGGGGTCGAGGATGGAGTTTTCTACGATGAATTTGGTTAGTTGTGCATTGACGGTCTTCAGAGTGACTTTGACCGTGAAAGGGAGGAGGGAGATGGGTCGGTAGTTCTTGAGGTCGGTGGGGTCTGCTGAGGGCTTCTTGAGCAGGGGTCCGACTTCTGCGCGTTTCCAGTCATCGGGAAAGATGCTGGTCTTGAAGGTGGTGTTGGTGGTACGTCGCATTTCGGGAGCGATGGCGGTGGCGGCTCTGTGGAAAATGTGCGGGGCAGGGATCCAAGGGAGCTCCTGAGTGGATGCCTTTCATGGTCAAAGTGGTGTCTTCAGTGGTGACTGGGGTCTAGGAGGAGATGGTGGGCTCGATGGTGTTGCTGGAGGAGGAAGTGGTTTCAGAGTTGGGTGTCTGGTCGTTGAAGTTGTTGTAGAGTCCTTTGATTTTTAGATGGAAGTAGGATCCGAGCTTGTTGCAGAGGTCCTGGGAAGGGGTGATGTCCATGCTTTCGCTGAGGGGCTTGGTGAATTCCTGGATGATGCTGAAGAGTTGCTTGGAGTTGCAGGCGTTGGCGAGGATCTTGTTTTGAATGAAGGTCCTTTAGGTGGATCTGATGCGTAGGTGGTATTCCGTCATGGCGTTTTTGTAGGTGGTGCAATCTTCTGACGTTTTGCTGTTTCTCCAGTTCTTCTCGAGGCGTCTGCAGGTGCGTCTGGATTCTTGGAGGTGGGCGGTGAACCAGGTGGCTTTCCTGGGGTGCTGTCTGTTAGGGTTGCGTAGGGGTGCAAGCTTGTCTGCGCAGTTGGAGATCCATGTGTGGAGTCCTTTGGCTGTGAGGTTGGCATTGGTCGAGGTGGTGGGGGCGTTGCGGTTGAGGGTGGAGTTGAGTTGTTCCTCAGTGGCTTTGCTCCAGTTCCTTCGTGGGAGGTGCAGTGCAGGTTTGGGCGGCATGGGTTTGTCGACGTGGAAGTGTACGCAGTGGTGGTCTGTCCATGGGGGTTGCGTGGTGTGGCTGAAGTGGATGTTGTTACCTCCTGCGAAGATGGGGTCAAGGGTGTGTCCTGCCTTGTGGGTGGGCGTGGTGACGTGCTGTCTGTCAGGGTTGTGTAGGGGTGCAAGCTTGTCTGCGCAGTTGGAGATCCATGTGTGGAGTCCTTTGGCTATGAGGTTGGCATTGGTCGAGGTGGTGGGGGCGTTGCGGTTGAGGGTGGAGTTGAGTTGTTCCTCAGTGGCTTTGCTCCAGTTCCTTCGTGGGAGGTGCGGTGCAGGTTTGGGCGGCATGGGTTTGTCGACGTGGAAGTGTACGCAGTGGTGGTCTGTCCATGGGGGTTGCGTGGTGTGGCTGAAGTGGATGTTGTTACCTCCTGCGAAGATGGGGTCAAGGGTGTGTCCTGCCTTGTGGGTGGGCGTGGTGACGAGCTGCTTCAGTACGATGTTGGCGAGGTTGTCCATGAGGGTGGTGGAGTTGGGGTCGCTGGTGTTGTCGAGGTGGCAGTTCAGGTCTCCGACGAGTATGTAGTCCATGGAGGCGATGGCGTGGGGTGCGATGAGGTCGGCGACGGTGGTGGCGAACGAAGCACGGGGTCCGAGGGGTCTGTAGGCGAGGGTGCTGCGGAGTGTGGTTCTAGGGCTGGTCTGGATCTGGAAATAAAGGTGTTCGGTGGTGGGGAAGGAGTCTTTCATGGTGGAGGTGGAGAGTCGGAGGGAGCTCTTGTGTACGATGGCGAGTCTTCCTCCTGGGCGGTTGGGGCAGTCCTTCCTCTGGATTTTGTATCCGTCAGGGATGGCGGTGACGATGTCGGGCTGGAGGAGGCATTGGTCCAGGTTTCTGTAAAGAAGGTGACATCTGGTGACAGGGTGTCGAGGAGGTCCCAGATTTCTACAGCATGTCTGTGCAGGGAGCGCATGTTGAGGAGGATGCACCTCAGGGCTTCGGAGGTGTTGGCGTTTGGTGAGGGGGCCGTGGGGGTGCGGTCAGAGGTGAAGGATTGGTGGCAGTGACAGCAGGAGAACTGGCTGTGGGTGGTGTTTGGCGTCAACCGCTGGCAGTTGTTGTTCCTTCCGGGGATGAGTGCGAGGAGGGCAGCGGATTTGTAGCAGTGGGAGGTCGCAGATCCAGGGTTCCTGGCAGCGGTCGGGTCACGGACGGGCGCAGACGGGCTTGCATTTGGCGCGCCTTCGGCACGCCTTCGGCTCACCAGCGGCGCGTCCGCTGCGCGGCTGCACAGCGGCTGCCATTAAGTAGGGGAGGGGGAGGGAAGCGTAGCTGGGAGGCAGGAGCGGGAACCGGTGGGGGGAGGGGCCGCGGGGGCAGCAGCGGCGGGAAAAGGGCACGGAGAGCAACGGGCACAGAAGGCAGAAAAACTGCAAAATTAAACACAGGCACAGGTACAATAACAAGACAGGCACAATAACAAGAAAGTGAAGAGGCTAGAAGGAAGACAGAAAAATGGGCACAGAAAGACAGAAAAATGGCGCAAACACAGAGACAGACAACAGCGGCCAGCAGAAGAGCAAGGCTCTCCCACTGGAAAACCAGGGATGAGGCGCAGGCAGGAGCCTGCGGGTGGAGGAGGGCCTCGAACACCTACCTGCACAGGGGCAGTGGCAGCAGCACAACCGCGGAGCTGCTGGGGGAGAGAGCAGGTCTCTGACCCAGAGGTCAGCGATCTAGTTTTACACACTGCCTGTATTGTACCCCCCCCTTATCCTGACTAGGAAGAAGGGCCCCTACTTGGACAAAGGTGCAAACCATTGCCAACTAGAGACCCCCATTTCTAACATTCCTCTTATTAAAGCATGTGGTATTAGAAGATGTGCAGAGGCCTTGTTGTGCCTGAAATCATACATTTTTCCTACACTTTGCAGGAATGTCTGATTATTTCTAAAATGTGCCCTCGCAAAGAGAAAGCAAATGATTTTTTAACTGCTGGGACCTGTCTGCTAATGTTACTTTTTATATGTTTTTAACTAGAATGTTTTTACTATGTACTTATTTTTTTGTGATTGCTTGAGTCTTGAACTGGTCTTTATGCTGTTTTTATATTTGTATTGTGCTTTTATGGTTGTGTTTTACTACTGAAATAAAGGCTATTTAATTTTGACTTGACATGCTAGTTAAAGATTGTGTTGTGTGTTCTACCAGTGATAAGGCATTGAAAATAACCACTCCTCCAATATTTCCTATTGAACTTCCTGCTGGACCATGGTAAAAAGTTGCAAATAAATTGGAGGGGCCTTTTAATTCACTTCTCTGTCATTCTAGGTTTGCTGTGGTGCTCATAGATTATTACACAAAAATGCCAAGCCAAATTCAAAAGCTATGATAAAATTTCTAAAGGATGTGTGCATGATGGAGTGTAGTTTTCCAGAGTGTGTAGTTTCAGTTTGCAATTTGTCTTCTCTGATGTTGAGGAGTTTCTTGATGCAAGCAGTATTAAACATCTCAGAAGCTCAGTGTATCACCCTCAAACAAATGGACTTGTTGAGTGCTTCAACAGATTGTTGGGAGAGTGTGTACATTGGGCATTGCAGAACAGGTGTGTTGTCAATACTGCTATCCAAGCCATGTTGTGGTTTTATAGGACTGCACCCAAGTCCTCTACCCGGTTTTTCCTTTTCAGTTTCTCAGAGGTAGGAAACCTGCTATTGATTTTGGGCCTGCCTGGATGTCAAGATGGCTGAAACAGAAAGTGAATGGGAAAAGCATGGATGTTCCTGTGAGGAAAAATGTGACTAAGCCAGTAAAGGTTGAGAGGGTATGTGGCAATGCTGTTTGAGTGCAAGGAGGCTGATGGAGCAAGGTCTCAGACATGAGACTTGCTCGGAAGCAATCCTCTCGTTTTAACTTACTAGCGAATTACTAACGACGTGTCTTGTAATTAATAATATGTATTTTTCACTATACGTGGGAAAAGAATGAAGCTTGCCTATGTGTTTACTAACGGTAACGGCATGAACGTAGGACTAGAACGCATTTAACACGGGACCTTTACTGCGCATGCGTCTACTGCATCTACGTAGAATGACGTGCTTACGCTTGGAGGGAAATTCTGGCGCTTGCGCAAAGAGCTATAGAATGGCCGCTTGAAAGCTCACATGCATGGCACCTGTTTTGCTGAAATTAGAAAATGAGTTTACACTAACGCGAATGCAGAAAGAGAAATAACAAATGGTATGGGATAGAGTAGAGGTTGGTGGTATACAGTGAAATCATTTATTTTTGTGAATAACATTTCTCCTTTTGACTTTATTATTAGTGTGTATTTGGGCCTGTTAAAGTTGTCTGAGTTGAGCAGACCCACGTGGCGCGACGCATGCGCCCTGGCTATGAAATACGACAGGGTGACTAAGGACTTGACACGCGTCCAAGGTCGGCGGAGATGTGCCCTGGGAACATTAGGGTGAAGAGTTCATATGAAGGAACTTATTTGAGAAAACTGTTACATTTGTATTAATAAAGTTTTAAAGATGTATGGGAAAGGAAGGGCGGAATAAAAGTTTGAGGGGAGGAGTTTGGGAACAATGCTTTAAAGAAATAAATGAAGTATAAGCATGGTGTGATGATCAACCCCCCCTCGCCTGTCCAATCAGAAGTTAGCATTCTGTAAAAATGAAACATTAATGGGTGGTACATGGTAATAGAAAGGTATAATTGAGGTAGTTTTAGTTAGTCACGGGAGCTGACACGAGAGCTGACACGGGAGCTGACACGGGAGCTGATTCGAGAGAGAGCATTGACACGGAAGTTGCTTGACGGGAGTACTGAAGCAGAGCTCGGGATGCTGTCAGTGCTGGGGTGGTGCTGATGCTGTGAGACGCTGAAGAAGAAACTGAATGCAGAACCATCTACTTAATTTGGGTGGGTTACAAAGAAGATCGCGGAAGAAGCACGAGGAGGAAGAGTGTCAGAGAGGGGTGCGACATGGTCGTCGGTATCTAGAGAGGTGAAGTATCCTGTCCTGATTCCTGTCCTGAAGGCTTTGTCTCCTGATCTGTCACTGGGAGACCCTTACCAGCCCTTTGGCCAGGGGGTTGGTCTTCACACCATACTTTGGTAATTATGAAATTCATCGTTTGATAAATGCTCTTCTGTCTCTATCCTCTTCTTTCTGAGCATAGTTATTGTGTGGATCTGAATTGATAAATGTTATCTGAAATATTTTTGAATTGACACTCCCGTGAATGAGGGTGTTTGTACTGAAACGCTTTGAGATGGTTCAAAACCCCTAATTTAGATAAAGATTTAAAAACTCATTGAGTCTGTCATTATTTTATACTTATTAAGAAATGTATAATAAGTTATGTCAATTATCGCCATCAACTAGTTCCACCTAACTGGTCCATTGACCAGAGGAAAGAACTGTTTGATCAGCGAAAGGTTTAGTTAAAGAGACAATAACTAGATCTTGAGGTATGAGAACAATATAAAACTAAACAAAGGTTTCCAGTGGCCTACTTAGCACAGAACGGAAGAGAGTTGTATGGGCCCAAGTGAGTATGTGGTATTAGAGTGTCTGTTGCTTAGTACGCCGTTGGATCAGTTTTCTGGTAGCAGAGCTATGGTTGTTAGTGACTAGTTTGGTGATAAGAATAGATTATTGATTATTGATTTTTGGTAAATGTTTTAACAAAAAGAGTTTGTGTTCTTGTTTTATGTTGTCTGGAAAATTCCCGGGGAATGAATAGCGGGTGGCGATAGAAACCACACTGCAGTGAGGTTACTCGTCTGTTGGAATAACACTGAGAAGCTAGGTAGGGCTGGCAGTGTTAAAGTAGGGACTATTCTCTGTGTAAAAGGGAGAGTGATTGATAGTGAAGAGTTCGCTGGTGAAAACTGTAGGCGTTATATCACCTAGAACGGGTAACCCTGAAGGAGTAGCAGGTTCTTCCAAGCTAGATTGATAGCAAAAGGAGTTCGCTGGTGAAATTTTGGTCTCGATTTACCTAAATACGGGTGAGACCGGAGGAGTAGCAGGTTCTCTGGAGCTTGAATGAAGGATAAGCGGAAGGGTTTTACTCGCAGTATATGAAGACTAAGCAGAAGGTTTTACTCGCAATAGAAATAAATAAACTATCCTTTGATTTAGTGGAACAGGCAGAGTAGCGAATGTTTTTATGTCGTAAATAACAAAGAATTTAAGGAAAATATCAAGAAATAATTTTTTTGCATTACCTTGTAAAGGGAGGGTCAGTTTCCAGAGTGGTACTGACGTCACAGTGAGCCGCGCTGGGATTGGTAGATACAGCGGGCGTGTGACAAGAGGAACTTGGTAAAGGAGGGGTCAGTAGAGAGGAGCAAAACTGACGTCAGGAAAAGGCCGCGCTGACATTGGTCAGAGTACGAGTGTGAGTCTGATTTGATTGGACACTATGGGGCCGATTCCGATTCAGGCCGGAAATCTCCCCGACCGAGCCGGACCCGGAGAGATTTCCGACCGAATCGGACCCTAGCAGTCCGACCGAACGAGTACGATGCGCACGTATGCTATCGGACTCGATTCGGTCGGACTCCCATTGAAGTCAATGGGAGCCAGTCGTACGACGCGTACACAAGCTCCCATTGACTCAATGGGCACGACGCGAACAAGGGCGCCCCCTACAGCGTGTTTGCGTCGATGCGGGTAGCACCGTACATGCACGTGTAGGGGGGACCCATGGGTCCCCCGTGTGTGCGACTCGCACGCCTACGCTTCCAGGGAGGTCCGACACGGATCCCCCAAAGTGCGGCTCCGACAGCTCCTTGGAGCCAGACTGCGCGAGTCGGTCGGAGCGGTCGAGGTGCGCATCGTACTTACCCGGCCGGGGAACATCTCCATTGCGAGGTGTGCGTCGTTCCTGTGCGAGTCGGTCGGAGCGGTCGGGTCCTGCGAACGAGTCGGTCGGAGATTTCGCGAGCGCACGCATCGTACTCGCTCGCCCCGACGCACGTACGACTCGGTCGGGAAATAGGGCTCCGAATCGGATCCGGTTAAGCCGAATCCGATTCGGTTCCCTACCGGCCGAGATCGGAATCGGCCCCTTAGTTAGAAGCCGCGCTAGGATTGGAGGAGAAAAGGATTGTATGCGGGATTTTGATTTGACTGTTAGTGCAAGACGTACAGGTAGAAGATTTCAAGGGTTTGCGGAATACAATTTCCTACACCGTTCTCAGAAAATGTATGGAGAAAAAAGGAAGATGTCAATTTTTAAAAGAATAAAGAATTTCTTTGTTAAGGATAAGCCTGTGTTGACTAGAGAGGGCATTCCTATTCCACCACCGAAGACACCAGCATCTTTTATGATGATGTAGAGAGGATGTCATACTTGCATGTGGTTGGAAAACTGGGTAGAGTGCACGAAGGATGATGGTGTGTTGGCGTTTCCTAAGGATGGTACGTTTAATGGGAGGATTATTCAGAATTTGAGATTAAAAATGAATGATTTAGAACCAAGACCTAGGTTAACTCAATATGAGGCTTTGGAAGAATGGGAGACTGAGTCATATGAAAGAGAGAAATGCAGAGGTGGAAGATATAAAGGATTCTTTCTGAGACATTTGCATGAGACACGAGAAGGGCAGATGAAACAGTGGAGGAGAGCTATGGTATCAGAAGTTTTATATCCAGTGTTGATGACTGAGGAACAATTTGGGGGGAAGTGTAAAGAGAAAACGAAACATATGAATTCAGCAGGGTATGGTGAATCAGATGATGAGTTGTTAGAGGATATTTTGATTAAGAATCCACCGCCATATCATGAAACGGCTAGTAAGGTTACCCCAAGTGCACCAGTAATGGGAATGCCATTAACCCCACAGATTTTACATGACACCTCATATAACAGAGTGATGCAGGATAATGAAAGAGATGTCTTGAACAAAACTAGAGAAAAATTGGTTCAAAAGATAGGTCAATTAAATTTGAATACTGAAGCTTTAACAGTACCAGTGACCATTGGTCCAGTAATCCCATTGTACGGAGATAATAAGATTTGCCAAAAACCTCAACCTGTGACAATTCTATTAAATAGTCCTAGAAAAGAAATAATAATTACAGATGATCAAGTTAGCGAAAGTGAATCAGTTATTTCATTAATGGATCTCCCCAATGTGGAATCCACAGTTGAAACTCCGAAAAGAAATACACCCATGATTTTAAGAGAAAAGAGGTCCCTAGTGCCCAGAAGAACTGAAAGTGCAACTGTAGTTACCCCAGAAGAAATAGAAAGATGGGCACAGGAAATTGATAATCGAAACCCACCACCAAAAATGTTAGATATCAGCAAATTGAAAGTGGAATTAGAAGAAATGATAACTGGAAGCGTGGGCATGGAAAGATTGAATGTTTATAATGATGAGGAATTGTTATATTTATGTAAGAGTATAACTAGAAGAGCAAGAGTGTTTCACGAGAGATTGACTGAAGTCGCTTCAGAGATTGGAATAGACATAAGGAAATCAAAGTTGTTACAGAAACCATATCGAGTAGATTTCACCGATAAGGATTTGGAAAGTGTAAATGCTTCTGGAAAGAGATTGCAGATAAAGGAATTAATGGGTATTTTACGTAAATGGGGAGACATTGATAAATGGAGGATTAGATGGATAAGAAAGAAAGAGGAAGTACAGGAGAGAGAAGCAGCTGTTGCCTTTCCAGTGAGAGAGGCAGGCAAGGTGGAAAAGTTGTGTCCTATGAGAGAGGTTCCTGGAGGTGGATATGTTCATGTTCCTTGGAGTAGACAAGATATTTTATCATTTACAAATGATTTTCCAAAACTGAGAGAAAAACCAGTTGAGTGGTACAAACAGGTAGAGAGGTTTGTGAAGGTTTCAAAAGTTTTATTGAAAGACTTGGATGGTTTATTTGACATAGTGGTACCTGCTGATTTATGGACAGAATGTAAGATCACAATTGATTGGCCTAATGAAGAGTATCCTAGAGATGCAAAAACAGGAGCACCCTCAGAGGAGGTGATGAAAAAGTATCATCAAGTAGTTACTTATTTGAAAGGGAAAATCCCTCCTAAAGAAACAGATTGGGTAAAAATAGATAGAACAACACAGGAACCAAATGAATCTGTACATGCGTATTCTGATCGGTTATTGCAGGTGTTCAAGCAGTATAGTGGTTTTGAGAATATTGGTGACAAAGATATGGTACATTTTGTAAATCGATTTGTATATGGTCTGAAACCAGAGATTAGTCAAATGATACAGCAACATATGTTGTGCTGGCAAAGCAAGACAGTGGATGAGATTTTGAAGTACGCAAAGTATTGTGGCGATGATATTGAGGCCAGGCGTAGGAAATTAAAAGAGAAAATGATGTGGGCACAAGTAAAATTTGCCGAACAACAAGAAGAGAAAACAAACGACCAAAGCAATAGTCAAGTAAAAGAACCGAGTCAGAATAATCAAGGAGCGAATGGTAATAAGTTTAGGGGACGAATGGACAGAGAAGAAGCGAAAAAGAAGTTTCCTTGTCATGCGTGCAGAAAGCTTGGACATTGGAAGAACGAGTGTAAGAGTACTCAGAGTAATAAGAATAATAATGGGCCAAATCAAAATTTAATCCCACAGATGCAGAATGAAGTACTTTTGAATCAGCAGCAGCAGGTAGTTACACCACAATATCAGGTGCCACCAGCTCCTATGCCAAATTTTGTGAACCATCAAAGTTTCAGTGCGAACACCGGATTTCAAGGAGAAAGTGGTAAGAATAATAGAACAATTGCACAATATTTTTTGCAGAATGATGAAGAATATTCAGATACTGCACAATGACGGTGCCTGAGGGGGGAGGAAGAGGAGTGCGTGCTTGGCACATCATTACCGGTAGATCAGTCAGGTCCATTTGTTGATGGGAGAGTAGAACGTAAAGACATTACTTTCCTATTGGATACTGATGCTACCAGGTCTACTGTGAGAACAGCAGACATCCCAAACCTACCCCTCTCTGGAGAAAGTATCCAAGTTGTAGGTGTATCTAACCAACAGATTAGAATCCCTATCACCAAGCCAATGGAGGTGCACATTGGAAACTTCAAAGAAATGCATCGATTTGTAGTTTGCGATTCCAGTTCCGTAAACCTGTTGGGAAGAGATCTTTTGTGCAAGATGAATTGCACGATCTATTGTACACCGGATGGTGTTGCTTTCCAAACCCCGATGAGTATGTTGTTTATAAGATGATGCTGGCCAAACAGGGAACAGAGGTAGATGAAATGTTTTCATTAATAACCGAGAATGAATTGCCAGAAGAATTAAGAATGACAGTCAATCCAGAAGTGTGGGATTTTACAGGAAAAGATATTGGGCTAATGAAGAATATAGACCCAGTTAAAGTGACAGTGAAAGAAGGTGCAGTGTATCCAAATACCCGACAGTATAAAATGAGTCCAGAAGTAAAAGCAGGAATTATTCCAGAAATTGAACGAATGGTTAAACAAGGCATTCTAAAAGAAGTGATGGGCAGTCCTTGTAATTCGCCAATAATGGGACTGAAAAAGCCTAGCGGAAAATACAGGATAGTGCAAGACCTGCGAAAAATAAATAAGATTGTAATTCCCTGTTGTCCAATTGTGCCAAATCCAGCAGTGATCCATTATCAGATACCATGGAATGCAGGATGGTTCACAATAATTGATTTATGTCAAGCTTTCTTTTCTATTCCTCTACACCCAGACAGCCAGTATCTTTTTACGTTTAAATTTGAAGATCGTATTTACGCATGGTGTCGTGTTCCTCAAGGGTACACAGAAAGTCCTTCAATCTTTAATCAGATTTTGAAAAAGTGGCTAGAATCATTGATTATGACTGGAAATTCTGTTCTGGTTCAATACATTGATGACCTATTAGTGGCATCAAAAACGCGAGAAGATTGTTTAACAGATACAATTGCGTTACTGAACCATTTGGCTGAAGGAGGACACAAGGTGTCTCCAGAAAAATTACAGTTTTGTCGACAAGAAGTAAGATATTTAGGGCATAAAATAGAGAGAGGAGTTAGAAAAGTGACACCGGAAAGAATAAAAATAATCAAAGAAATGCAATTGCCATAGACTCAGAGAGAAATGAGAATGTTTCTGGGAGTGGTTGGATATTGCAGACAATGGATAAACGGATTTTCTATGTTAGCAAAACCACTGATGCAGATGATTCGGAAATGAGCCAAAGATCCGATTGATTGGAATGATGACTGCCTAGAGGCATTTGTGAGATTGCGAAATTGTCTGTGTGAGGCTTCTGCCTTGGGTATGCCAGACTATACAAAAGACTTTGCTTTATTTTGTTGCGAAAGAGAAAATTGTGCACTTTCAGTCTTAACACAGAGACATGGATTGAGTCGGCGTCCAGTGGCATATTTTTCAGCCACATTGGACCCGGTGGCTTCAGCATTGCCTGGCTGCTTAAAAGCAGTAGCTGCTACTTGTATGAGTCTGGAGCAAAGTGAGTCGATAGTGATGGGACATCCGGTAACGGTATTCGTTCCACACTCAGTTGAGATTCTTTTGACAAGGACAAGAACACAGCACCTCACCCCTAGCCGTTTGACAAATTATGAAAGAGTGATTTTGGGAGCTGAAAACGTGACTGTGATAAGGTGTACGGTTTGAACCCAGCCACCCTATTGCCAGACCCTTGTGATGAGGATGTAAAAGATGAAAGTGATCATAATTGTTTGGATGTGACTGAGTTATGCACGAAGCCCCGCCCAGATATAAGGGAGACACCTTTGAAAGAAGCAGATCATGAGTTATTTGTAGACGGCTCCTGCCTTAGGACACAAGAAGGAGGTCTAAGTGCTGCATATGCTGTTTGCAAAATTTTGGGGGTAATTGAAGCATCCTGTTTACCTGGGGTCAAGTCTGCACAAGTAGCTGAATTAGTTGCCTTGACAATGGCATGTAAAAAGGGGAAAAATTGGAGAGTAACCATATTTACGGATAGTCAATATGGTTTTGGAATTGTGCATGACTTTGGCCAGCTTTGGATGCAAAGGGGATTTCTGACTTCCTCAGGGTCTCCTATCAGAAACAGCAAAAATGTAAAAGATTTGTTGGAAGCATTACAATTGCCAAAAGAAATAGCAGTTGTAAAATGCGCTGCACATCAGTCAGGAAATGACTATGTGACTGCTGGCAATAATTATGCTGACCAAGTGGCGAAATACTGCGCTAAAAATGCAGTAGCCATAAACAGAAAAATTGAAATGGGGGAAATCAGATGCCAACTTATGTACTTCTCAGTACCAGAAACATGGGATGAGATTAGACAATTGCAGGAAGAAGTTGAGTAAAAGGAAAAAGAAATCTGGATAAAGGCAGCCTGTACCAAGAGACCACATGATGAAGTATGGGTGTATCTAGATGGAAGACCAGTCATGCCAGATTGTTTGCTTTAAAAAATGGCGAGGGTGTACCATGGAGCAACACACATAGGGAGAGATTCAATGATCAGGCTATTCAGACAGAGTTGGTACAATCCAAAGTTCAGGGTAGTCGCAGAGAGCCTTTGCCAAAGATGCTTAACCTGTCAACAACAGAACCCAGGTAGAAAGACAGTGGTAAGCTGGGGAAAAATCGGGAAGGCAGAAGGACCCTTCACCAGATTGCAGTTAGATTTCATTGAGTTACCCCCCTGCAACGGATTGAAATACGTACTTGTCATAGTGTGCCTTTTCTCAAGATGGGTGGAAGCCTACCCTACTAGAAGAGATGACAGTCTTACAGTTGAAAAATTGTTGTTGAGGGAGTTGGTGCCACTATTTGGTTTTCCGGTCACTTTGGAATCAGATAGAGGCCCTCATTTTAATAATGAAATAATTCGATTGATGTGTGCTGCGTTTAACATTTAACAAAAACTACACTGTGCTTATCGTCCTGAGGCTTCTGGAGTTGTTGAGCAAATGAATGGCACAATGAAGTCAAGATTGGGAAAGGTGTGTGCATCCACAAAGCTGAAATGGCCAGATGCATTACCTCTTGTATTAATGGGTCTCAGAAGCATTCCAGACAGAAAAACAGGAATGAGCCCACATGAGGTTCTCATGGGAAGAGCCAGGAGACAGGCATTTATTCCTGGAAATAAACTAATGAGTATAACTGATGATCTGGTATTGGACTATTGCAAAGGATTGGCTGAAATGATGCATTCTATCTCTCACCAGGTTGGAGGCATGTTGGGGGCATCGAACCCGTTCTGCCCATCTGTGGTAGATGGAATCCCTGCAGGGCGGATACCATGTTGACTCGTACTTCGGTATTGGTTTGACAGCATATACACCAGCATGAGTAGTTACTGCCCGGGGATTGCCATTATACGGGATACACGGGCTCATGATTGCCTCAACAGGTGGTGGGAGCTGGTAGCGGACTCTGGGCACCCCATTACTGTTAAGTGCCCCTTGTATGTTTCTGCCGCCAGAGCCCCCACCCCGTGTGTCTCACACTGAGTATATTGGCTCGCACTATGATTACATCCAGCCTCCTGTCTCCCCTCTCTATCATCTAGGACACACATTGGTGTCCATTTTGACCGCTCGGACTCCGTTGCAGGCAACCCTAGTCAGCATCTTGGGTGAGCTGTGTTCTAGCACATCTGTTTTTATTAAATTAATTTCAGACCTTGATTGTCCTTCTATTTTAATGTCATGATCATGTGTTTACTATGTATAGCTGGGATTTCCAACATACGATTGTCGTAAATGTTTTTCGTATTTTTTCCCCTTTTTTAACACACCACAAGCACGGTGTAGAGCATGGGTGTGTATGCACTAAATACACCCACACCTTGTCTGAGTACATCTAATGTGATGCTGAGTAAATAATTTTAAATATGTATTTTTGTCCCCACATTTAGGGCACCTACTTGATTACATGGTATGTAGGTTTTCACTTATCATGTCGTGTAGATAGTTATTTTGGTCCTGATGAAATGCCTTGATCCTTCTGCCGCAAAGAGCATGAAACATGTTGACCAGTAGAGAGTAGAGCATATATAGCTAGAAATCCTTCAGCTAGTTCATTGCCACTCTCCCTGTTTTTACTCAGGCAGTTTACCTCCCAGAATAAAACAATACTAGGACTAACTGACCTGTTTTAATCCACGCACTGCACATCTACACACACACTAGGCCCCTCACCCCCACTGCACCCAACGGCAGGAACAAAAGATCCCCGCCAAAGAGCCCCGTACTGGGTGCCCGTCAGGTATTGCACCGCCGACCGGACGAGGGGCAGGCTCATATGATGAAGCATGACACCTAGCTTGCTAGGTGTGTGAGAAGCCCTAGTTCCGACAAGGAATTCCCCCTTGTTTTCTACTTCAGGTGAGACGACCAATCCTGGGTGTCATCTTCACCTACACTCCCACATTCTTTTACTCAGACCCTGAGGAACTTCATACCCTCTTTGCTTACTGTCTCTGTGGGGCATGTATGCTGGACCTCGTTAAACTTGCCCCCTTGTCCCTTTTGTTTGGTATACAATTAGCACGGGCCACCCCCGTGGGACTTTTTTCTAGGTTACCAGGGATAATTTCTATATCCCGATTGGCCCATATTTCTACACTCTTTTAATAATCATGGACAATCACCATGGTCTCAGCTTCGGTGACGAAGCAGTATCAGACATTCTAGACAGGACACCATCTTTATTGGGAGCTGATGGCACCACCGCCTCCGGCTCAGTATTGGACGACTGGAATTCCCTAACCACCCTGAAAAAGGAGTGGCTTAAAATCACACTTCATGGCGCCCTTATGACAGAATACTTACGAGCGAATATTGCTCCTTCGGGCCTGATTGTGAGCAACTTCCCAAGACTCTTTTTGGATGATGCCACCTTCAAAAAAGAGTGGTCCCTAGTTGCATGGAAATGCACTAGGGACTGGCTTGTGCTAATTATTAACACAGCCAGAAGGCTTGCAGATGCACTTCTAGTGAGGATTCAAATCGCAGAAGGGGCACTAAAAACAACTGTGCAGATTACAGCGTATAAAACTCGACTGGCAGAAATCAATACCGAGATCTCTGATAATAAGGAGTATTTGATGAAACAGAAGATATCCAAGCTGCAGAAAGATTTGCAGAAATTTGAAAAAGAGAAAGTCTACCCATACCTCAAAGCTGACTATACGTCTGTCAAAACAAGTTATTCATCGGACGATAACTCAGATAGGAGAAGCTCGACTGACAGTGACTCCAGTACAGGGAGTTGGGGTAGCAACAATTCTAGGAGGACAAATCGCCCTAATCAGTACTATGGTGCACCACCATATCAGGGCCCAGCAGTTTTCAAGGCCCTCCCCTCCATTCTGGCAATACCCACCATACCAACATGGGCCACCTCAATTCTTCCAGCATAACAACCCCCTTTTTAGACAGAGGTTGGGGCAGAGGAAGAGGCGCAACAAAAGAGGATCGCAAAAACAGGTCCATTGGGAAGACCAATCAACTTACAACATAGAGACAAGGAGCAGAACACAGGGCAAGAAAGTGGAGAAGTGTGGCTCAATGGTTAGAGCGGCAGACCCTGATGCAGAGATCTGGCCCGGGACCAGGGTTCAATTCCCGCCTCGGCAGGTCTTGGGCTCAATTTCCTCGGACCTGATAATTCTCGCCTCGGTGCCTATTCTAATCATGGGTCCCACTCTGCAACTCTGGGCAATAGCTTGCTTAATCTCCACAACGGCCCCAACAGCGCTGGGATGCCTGGCTTCACCCTGGGGGTGCCCAGGAGTGGACATTTCACAGGGAAAAGCCAGGAAGGGTTCCACAGCGGTATGCGAACAGCGCCTGGACACCCCTTTGGGGGTATGGGTGCGCTTTACAAGTACAAATTTCATTTCATTTCATTTCATTTCAATTTCATTTCATTTCATTCATTCAAGAAACACTAGTGATAAACCTCTCCCACCGTCTACTAACTGACTAGGAACAGACAGTGTTGGAGAAAGGCTTGGGTTTTGTTCCCACCCCCCGGGTTGATTCATTCAGAGACCTATGCGAGGTCCAGAACTTGTTCAGGAAGGTACGGCTCAAAGCCTTTTTCAAGACCGTCCATCTAATGAATCGGAGGATTCAGGACTGAGAAACCCCTCGACTTTTTCACCTAACAATAGCATGGTCCCTGTGGAAGTTGTAGCATTTGAGAAAGCAGTTCTCAAGGAACTAGCCCTGCCTCATAACAACATTCCTTTCCATAACCTATCAAACTCTGAATTGAATGCAGCAAACAGTCTCGCTGAGGACACAACCATCACAATCAAGCAGGCAGATAAGGGTGGGGCCACTGTAATCCAAAGTACTGTCAACTACGATGCAGAATGTAGTCGCCAACTTCTTAACGACAGATACTATACACCGATAACAATGGACCCCACCACCCGCCTAATCACCACGATTTCTACATTGGTCTTCGAGGCTGAAACCAATGGTTGGATCAGCCAGAAGGAGGCAGCCTTCTTGATAATGAAGGAACCGAGGGTTCCATACTTTTACACCTTACCCAAAATCCATAAGGGTATTACCCCGGTTCCAGGCCGCCCAATAGTTTCCGGTATTGACTTAATATTGGAACCCCTCTCTAGATTTTGCGACTACTTTCTCCAACCCATTGTGAGACAGACCTTTTCGTATGTCCGGGACACCACCGACATACTCAGGATTATTGAGGAGACAGATAATGTTAATGAAATAGACCTACTTGTCACTCTTGACGTGGAGGCTCTTTACACGAACATACCCCAGAGAGCCACACTATCTGTCATAGAAACTGCACTCAACGAACTGGAGTGGACCTCACCCACACCCATATCGTTTATCATGGAATGCGCAACCCTGGCTCTGACTGAAAATTTCTTTGAATACAAGAAACAGTTATACCATCAAAGCCAGGGGACTTCAATGGGCAGTACCTTTGCCCCCAGTCTAGCCTGTTTGTATATGGCAGCTTTTGAAAGAGACATCATCCACAATATTAACAACCCATACCTCCATAACTTGAAACTGTGGAGACGTTTTATAGACGATATCCTCATTTTTTGGAGAGGCGATCGCTCTACATGTGAGGAGTTTGTCACTTGGGTCAATAATCAAAATGAATTTTTAACATTTACCCACACCATCTCGGAGACCGACATTCCTTTCCTAGACCTGAAAATCCTACTGACGGGCGGGTCACTCAGCACCACACTTTATAGAAAACCCTCTGACCGCAACAGCCTATTACTATATAATAGTCATCATCCCAGAGCGCTGAGAGACAACCTCCCCTTCGGGCAGTTCCTACGCATCAGGCGTAACTGTACTAAGACCTCTGATTTTAAAACAGAAGCCAGCACTCTGGCTGCCAATCTCAAAGCAAGAGGTTACCCAGAACGCAGAATCAGGGACTCTATGAAACGAGCTAGGAACAACCCCAGGGAGGCCCTCCTTGAGGTACACCCTAAACCCACGGCAGACACCCTAACGTGTGTCACATCATTTACCCCTGACTCAGCTCGCATTAAGAAAATCATCTTAAAACATTGGGCCATCTTAGGTACAGGTGACCTATGCATCCCTAGGCCCCGGTTTGCATATAAACGGACACGGAATCTTAAGGATATCCTGATACACACTAGACCTAAACAAATTAAACAAAGCACACAACAGACCCTATGGGGACTTCCTCCAGTAACAGGGCATTACCCGTGTGGTTCTTGCGCAGTGTGTAAGCAGACTAAAGTGACTAAGGAGATCTGTTTCTCTGCGAGTTTCAAGTGGACCCTCACCCGCCATACCAATTGCAATACAACACAATGCATTTATATGGTAACCTGTCCCTGCGGCCTGAGATACATAGGCATGACAATGCGTACAGTCAAGACCCGGATAACTGAACATAAAAGTAATATTAGATGTCAGAGGGTCACAACCAGACTATACACGCACTTTAAAGATACCAAACATCATCCTGATTCTCTCCAGTGGGTGATCCTGGAAGCCCACAATCAGATTTTACAATCAACGCTTTTCAGGATTGAACAGAGATGGGTCCATAGACTTTCTACACACCGTGTAGTGCTCAATGACGACATTCCCTGGGGTTTACTGATTTAATCATATCCCTACCCCCAGTTCGTTACTAATGAGTACAATATCCGATAACATCTGCTCTGGGGCACTATCCAATGCCTATCAGTGGTATGCCTCTTGATACTAGGACCACTGAACATGATCGATCTCCTTATATCTATGGGTATGTAGTCCCTACAGACAAATCATTTGTGAACCATCCACCTACACTTTTGTCTGTCTCACATCGTATGACTAACCTGGATACAACCCTGATGTTACCAACTCCAACTGACACCAATTCACCTATGGTAAGCTTTCTCCACGCTACCTTCAGTATATCATCATGCACCAATGCTTACACGATCTTTATTTTTGATTCCCAACCGTATTGGTGATTATTATCATTAATACTCCTACGATACTTCGACACTAGATCTTTTTAGACCCATATACGAGGTGTTAGACACCTTTCAGGGATCTATTTCAGATACTTTTCCAAGATGGCCACCATATTTATCAGCATCTCATTAGAATGTCCACCTTGGCCCGTAATCCCGTGAGTTCTACTCTGAACCGCGAGATGACTCACGGGCTGTGCTTTGACCAAGTAGTTTTGCCAACATTTAATAC
This sequence comes from Calotriton arnoldi, assembly GCA_963921515.1. Classification (NCBI taxonomy): domain Eukaryota; kingdom Metazoa; phylum Chordata; class Amphibia; order Caudata; family Salamandridae; genus Calotriton; species Calotriton arnoldi. Next base: position 869,665 of record CAWUFW010000323.1, on the reverse strand, counting down.
ATTGACATACCCCATTGCCTCTGACTGCCAACTTCGTAGACGGCCATTATTGGCACCTTGATGAGACTGATTGTTCTCCCCCTCTGTTTGTGTATAACGCTAGTATACACCTCTTAGTTATCTTTCTAAGATGGCAGCTTTATTTACGAGCATTTTATTACACTGTTTAGCATGGCCCAATATCTCGCGAGATCTCCCCTGAACCGCGGTAAGATTCGCGGGCTCTGATTCAACCAGGAGTATTTCTATCCACCGGACCAGTCTCACTTCACCATCCCGGTTCTGGCGGCAGGGTAGGTCAGGGTACGAGCGCTCAACGAGTGTGGGTAAGTGAACCCCCCCTTTTTCTAGCCCGGATCGCCCCGACGCCCAAACTAACATGTGGGTAGATGACTTGATCGGGGATGCTCTGAGTTCACATCTCCCACTCTCCCATTCCCTCTTGGGGGCATCGAACCCGTTCTGCCCATCTGTGGTAGATGGAATCCCTGCAGGGCGGATACCATGTTGACTCGTACTTCGGTATTGGTTTGACAGCATATACACCAGCATGAGTAGTTACTGCCCGGGGATTGCCATTATACGGGATACACGGGCTCATGATTGCCTCAACAGGTGGTGGGAGCTGGCAGCGGACTCTGGGCACCCCATTACTGTTAAGTGCCCCTTGTATGTTTCTGCCGCCAGAGCCCCCCACCCCGTGTGTCTCACACTGAGTATATTGGCTCACACTATGATTACATCCAGCCTCCTGTCTCCCTCTCTATCATCTAGGACACACATTGGTGTCCATATTGACCGTCGGACTCCGTTGCAGGCAACCCTAGTCAGCATCTTGGGTGAGCTGTGTTCTAGCACATCTGTTTTTATTAAATTAATTTCAGACCTTGATTGTCCTTCTATTTTAATGTCATGATCATGTGTTTACTATGTATAGCTGGGATTTCCAACATACGATTGTCGCAAATGTTTTTCGTATTTTTTCCCCTTTTTTAACACACCACAAGCACGGTGTAGAGCATGGGTGTGTATGCACTAAATACACCCACACCTTGTCTGAGTACATCTAATGTGATGCTGAGTAAATAATTTTAAATATGTATTTTTTGTCCCCACATTTAGGGCACCTACTTGATTACATGGTATGTAGGTTTTTCACTTATCATGTCGTGTAGATAGTTATTTTTGGTCCTGATGAAATGCCTTGATCCTTCTGACGCAAAGAGCATGAAACATGTTGACCAGTAGAGAGTAGAGCATATATAGCTAGAAATCCTTCAGCTAGTTCATTGCCACTCTCCCTGTTTTTACTCAGGCAGTTTACCTCCCAGAATAAAACAATACTAGGACTAACTGACCTGTTTTAATCCACGCACTGCACATCTACACACACACTAGGCCCCTCACCCCCACTGCACCCGCCGGCAGGAACAAAAGATCCCCGCCAAAGAGCCCCGTACTGGGTGCCCGTCAGGTATTGCACCGCCGACCGGACGAGGGGCAGGCTCATATGATGAAGCATGACACCTAGCTTGCTAGGTATGTGAGAGCCCTAGTTCCGACAAGGGAATTCCCCCCTTGTTTTCTACTTCAGGTGAGACGACCAATCCTGGGTGTCATCTTCACCTACACTCCCACATTCTTTTACTCAGACCCTGAGGAACTTCATACCCTCTTTGCTTGCAGTTGAAAGACAGCCAGACCAAGCGCATGATTTGAATCCTGGAGATTGGGTGCTGGTAAAGAAACACGCAAGAAAGTCGTGCCTAGCACCAAGGTGGGATGGACCACGGCAAGTCATACTAGTCACTATCACACAGTGAAGTGTGCAGGTCTGCCCAATTGGATTCATGCCAGCCATACCAGAAGAGTTCCTAGCCCATCAGACCAACAAGAGCCACCACTGACTGAGCAGGCTGAAGCGTCAGGAATTGTAAACTGTGAAGTTGGAAGATCTAGAGTGATAGATTCTGAGAGACAACAAACAGCCCGAGCTAAGTCAGGAAGAATGAATCCCAGTAATTGAAATAATTGATGATGCCATCGAAACCAGAAGGAGAGCAGAACTGAAAAGACAGGAAAGTAGTCAGGAAGAGACAGGGGAAGAAGATCACACTCAGGTAAAAACAGAAAGAGACATAAACAAACCTGAGGAGGGAAAAAGAGAAGAACACGTTCAGGCGGAAGAAGAAAAGTTTGAATTAAGACCTGAACAGGATCAGATAGAGTTAGAAGAACAAACTCAGGCAGAAGAAGAAAGATTTGAAGTAAGACCTGAGCAGGATCAGATAGAATTAGAAGAACAAGCTCAGGAAGAAGTAGAACAAAATACAGTAGAATCTGAGCAGGAAGAAGCAAAAGAAGGGACAAGTACAGAAAACAGAGAAAGAGAACAGATTGTGCCCAGAATAAATGAAATAAAAAGAACTTTACAAGGAGATAAGGAAGGTGAAAACGCAGTACAAATTAAAAGTGTCAGAAAGGGAGACAATTGGCCAACTGGAGTAAAGAAACTAAAATATCACCTGAGAAAATCTGAAAAGAAACCAGAGCAAGTGAATGAAATCACAAGTCAAACAAGACCTAAGCAAACTTTAGCAAAAATAACTCGAAGAAGTCCAAGATTGAGAAATTTAAACAGAAAATACAAGGCACCAGAGTGGACGTACGTCATTCTTGAGGAATTTGAGTCCCTGGATCTGTCTGATGAGACAGAAGAAGTCCATATTGCACAAATTGATGAAAGCCAATTGAAACCTCCTTAAAAATAGAAAGAAGGACAAAAGGCTGAAAAGGGGAGAAGATAAGAGAAAATAAATTTTCTCAGGAATAAAATGGCCGACAATGAAGTTAGCGGAAAACCAAAAAGTGGAGTTAAAAGAAAGTGTCTTGGATTTTGTTTCTGTAGTATTTTATTAGCAGTATTAGGATGGCTATTCCTAACAGTAGGGGTACCGTTGATAATGAAAACAAGTAATGAGAATAATACAGAAGCTAATGTTAAGGTAGATAAATTAAGAGAAACTAAATTAGAAATAGGAGTGGAAGATGAAGCAAACTATCACAATAAGTCAGACTATAATACGTCCTCTAATGTGTTTATTCAATTATTATTTCAGTATGTTAGCACTATGCAAATTAACAACTGCTATGTATGTATGAAATTGCCCTCATCAGTATCGGAAGGGATTACATATCACCATATACCTTTAACCTATGGTGTGTCATGTAGTATTTTATCAAGTTTATTTTACACTACAGGGAGATTACAGTATTTTTATTCTAATATAGATGTAGTATTTTCTGAACTACCCATTAGAAAGAATATGAATCCAGTAGCTAGTAGTAAAAACGCACAGTTTATGGGTGAATTTTTTCCTAACAATGAGTTCAATAGATTTAGTCTAGGCACACAAAGATAATCTAACATGTACATTGAGAAAAGAAGAAAAAGATTTCTTGAATTTAGTAGAAGAAAGGAGACAGGATTTAATGAGGAAGGGAACTACACAGAAAGCTCATGTACCTCCATGGGTTGGGAAGGAGGGAATCTATGCAAGTGGCAAGGCTCATGCTGCGATGTCCCTGGATTTTGTGAAAAAGGGAAAATTCTGCCTCCATAGATTAAATACAGATTATAACAATAATTACATTGGTTCCAGTGAATGTGAACATAACTTCCTAATATTAGGAGGATGGGGACTAAAAGGGGGAACTGATCCTGTGTTTCCAGGAGTATTATGTTTGTGGGAGCAATGCCTATTACAGGTTACCTGCAAGATGGTACGGAAGCTGTTATTTTGGAATAATTTTTCCAAAAATCTATCATGTAGATAAAATCAGTGGAACCAATGGGAATTTTAATGGACTAACACGTAAAAGAAGGGCTAGTTTTTCTGAAATTGTAGTAGATATTTTTAGTGCACTGATACCCTCAGTTGGAGTCATCCAAAATTCACAGAAAATTTGTAAGTTATTAACCATAGTTGATCGTCTTTCTACAGATACTGCAGGAGGATTTTTAATGATTAACACAGAAATGGTTGCAATTAGATCAATGGTTTTACAGAACCGTCTTGCTCTTGATATATTGTTAGCAAAAGAAGGTGGAGTCTGTGGCATGTTGAAAATTCAACATTGCTGCACTTATATTCCGGATGAGAGCGGAAAAATTAAAGGATATATTGAAAATATTACGGGAATGCATAAAGAATTGACCCAACTGGAGGTTGACAGTGTATGGGGAAGACTAACAAAAAGTATAACATCAATGGGGAAATGGTTTGTTGGGTTTGGGAAAAGTTTTCTAGGGCAAATAATAATACCATTAGTGATGATAATAACAATAGTGATGTTAATAATGATTACATATAGATGTTGTAGGAAAGGTACAAAAGGAAAGGTACACTTGAACAGAAGAGGAAAAGGACAGACACGTAAGAGAAAGTACGAGGAAATACAGATGGAAGAAATGAAAGGCAGGTTATATAAGAAGATGAGAGATTTAGAAGGAAATGAGATAGTTGATGAAAGTTTGGGAGGACAAATGGAGAAAACTGAGAAGTATTAAAGTTGGTATCTGGGATGGATGGGAAATTTTGTGATGGCTTAATATGCCATCAGAGAGGGATTGATGGAGCAAGGTCTCGGACATGAGACTTGCTCGGAAGCAATCCTCTCGTTTTAACTTACTAGCGAATTACTAAGGACGTCTCTCCTAATTAATAATATGCATTTTTCACTATACGTGGGAAAAGAATGAAGCTTGCCTATGTGTTACTAACGGTAACGGCATGAAGGTAGGACTAGAACACATTTAACACGGGACCTTGACTGCGCATGCGTCTACTGCATCTACGTAGTATGACGTGCTTACGCTTGGAGGGAAATTCTGGCACTTGCGCAAAGAGCTATAAAATGGCCGCTTGAAAGCTCACATGCATGGCACCTGCTTTGCTGAAATTAGAAAATGAGTTTACACTAACGCGAATGCAGAAAGAGAAATAACAAATGGTATGGGATAGAGTAGAGGTTGGTGGTGTACAGTGAAATCATTTATTTTTGAGAATAACATTTCTCCTTTTGACTTTATTATTAGTGTGTATTTGGGCCTGTTAAAGTTGTCTGAGTCGAGCAGACCCACGTGGCGCGACGCATGCGCCCTGGCTATGAAATACGACAGGATGACTAAGGACTTGACACGCGTCCAAGGTCGGCGGAGATGTGCCCTGGGAACATGAGGGTGAAGAGTTCATATGAAAGAACTTATTTGAGAAAACTGTTACATTTGTATTAATAAAGTTTTAAAGATGTATGGGAAAGGAAGGGCGGAATAAAAGTTTGAGGGGAGGAGTTTGGGAACAATGCTTTAAAGAAATAAATGAAGTATAAGCATGGTGTGATGATCATCCCCCCTCGCCTATCCAATCAGAAGTTAGTGTTCTGTAAAAATGAAACATTAATGGGTGGTACATGGTAATAGAAAGGTATAATTGAGGTAGTTTTAGTTAGTCACGGGAGCTGACACGAGAGCTAGGTACAGTCCCGGGCACACGTAACGAGGATATAATATCAGGAGAAATGTCTCATACTGCAGAAATGTAGAGGGTCTACACCAGAATGATAGTCATAGGTGTTTAATATAGTAACAGAGCATAAGCAACCAGCCAAAACAAAAGCAACCAGCCGACACGTGTTTCGTCACAAAGGGTAGTAACCCGTGACTCTTCAGGGCTGAAAGGCGGTGCCAACAAGGTGGATTCAAGTGACCGTTCAAGAATCCAAAACGGCAATGAAGAGCAGTGCGAACCACGGTAGGTGGGCTACTGCCAAATGTAAGGAAAGGAAGACGGATATCGCCGGGCGGCGGATAAGCCAATGAGGACTATTGACCTTCAGAAAAGTCGATGCAGTCTGTGGCGACGAGATGATGGTTCCGGAAGATGGCCATCTTCCGGAACCATTTTCCTTCCTGAACAACACTTCTCCCAGTTTCCTGTACTCCGGCGCATCCGCCGTTGTCGTCCTGGACTACTGACCTGGCACGCCTAATTCTATATTCCCCCCTGTGCTACTTAGCACTTGGTTAATCTCGTCGCCACAGACTGCATCGACTTTTCTGAAGGTCAATAGTCCTCATTGGCTTGAACGGTCACTTGAATCCACCTTGTTGGCACCGCCTTTCAGCCCTGAAGAGTCACGGGTTACTACCCTTTGTGACGAAACACGTGTCGGCTGGTTGCTTTTGTTTTGGCTGGTTGCTTATGCTCTGTTACTATATTAAACACCTATGACTATCATTCTGGTGTAGACCCTCTACATTTCTGCAGTATGAGACATTTCTCCTGATATTATATCCTCGTTACGTGTGCCCGGGACTGTACCTACTTCATTTGTGTGGATTTCTATCCATACCATCACGGGGGTTTTAGGGCATATCCCCTGACCTGGTTTGCACCGTTCACACTTCTAGTATAACATAAACTCAGCGCGAATTAGCTTGAGCGCCATTATTCCTGTCAATACTAAAAACCCCACACTGATACATACTGACACGAGAGCTGACACGGGAGCTGATTCGAGAGAGAGCATTGACACGGGAGTTGCTTGACGGGAGTACTGAAGCAGAGCTCGGGATGCTGTCAGTGCTGGAGTGGTGCTGATGCTGTGAGACGCTGAAGAAGAAACTGAATGCAGAACCATCTACTTAATTTGGGTGGGTTACAAAGAAGATCGCGGAAGAACCACGAGGAGGAAGAGAGTGTCAGAGAGGGGTGCGACGTGGTCGTCGGTATCTAGAGAGGTGAAGTATCCTGTCCTGATTCCTGTCCTGAAGGCTTTGTCTCCTGATCTGTCACTGGGAGACCCTTACCAGCCCTTTGGCCAGGGGGTTGGTCTTCACACCATACTTTGGTAATTATGAAATTCATCGTTTGATAAATGCTCTTCTGTCTCTATCCTCTTCTTTCTGAGCATAGTTATTGTGTGGATCTGAATTGATAAATGTTATCTGAAATATTTTTGAATTGACACTCTTGTGAATGAGGGTGTTTGTACTGAAACGCTTTGAGATGGTTCAAAACCCCTAATTTAGATAAAGATTTAAAAACTCATTGAGTCTGTCATTATTTTATTCTTATTAAGAAATGTATAATAAGTTATGTCAATTATCGCCATCAACTAGTTCCACCTAACTGGTCCATTGACCAGAGGAAAGAACTGTTTGATCAGCGAAAGGTTTAGTTAAAGAGACAATAACTAGATCTTGAGGTATGAGAACAATATAAAACTAAACAAAGGTTTCCAGTGGCCTACTTAGCACCGAACAGAAGCGAGTTGTATGGGCCCAAGTGAGTATGTGGTATTAGAGTATCTGTTGCTAGTACGCCGCTGGATCAAGGCCATTGTTGGAATTGTACTAAAATTGTAAAGGTGTTTCCCCAACAGTGTAGTACATATCCAAATGCCCGGATAAGATACAGAAGTTAAACAATTGCAAGCACAGAAAAACAGTGCACGATTTTTCCCAAAGTGTTCATAATTAATCCTTACCTGTGCAGAGAGGTGTACTTCAACATAGAATTCCAGTCAGGTACAGATGATTTTACTTATTTTTATAAAATGCTCTACAGCAACACATTTTGTAATGGTTGCTGTCTCTATTCCACTTTGACAACTTTTATTGATGTTACATTTAGACTGTGTTTCTGTTAATTAGGAGGAGTCCTTATGATTGGATTTCTTTTACTTATGTTTATTTATATATCTTTTTGCAGTGTTTCTTATACTTAGCTGTTTGTATAGTTTTGTTTGAAGAGAAGAACTAATGTAGTGTCCTGGAAACCACACCAGCTCGGGACACTACTTGTGGGCTCAGAAATCTGTTTGTAGAATATTGGTGTGGAATCAGAATTCTGTCAAGAATGGGTGAAACCATCACTCCACCGGTGATCCTGAGGGAAGTGCTGCTGTTGTGCCCAGCTGCCCGGGGTGGTTCCTATTGACATTCAAACTCAAGTTATTAACTAACTTGTCTCTGACCGTGTTAATTACCACCATAGCAATATACAATAATAAACAAAAATAATTAGTATGCGCTATTAAAATTAATATTTTTGTAATTACTCATGCAGACAAATACATCTTGCATTCTTACAGTGCAAGCACATCTCTTACATAGGGAGTTGATCACAGTTTATTAGTTTCTCTAAATTACTACTTGTGAAGTGATAACAATCTGTGCACCTTTGCTTCCTTCCATTCCATTGGCATCTAAGTTTAGCTCGAGATGGGTCCCAGCCAGGAAGATACTTAAACTAAAGGAGGGCTGATGGCCTTTTAACTCAACCATTTGTTTGTGCCCAGCTTGATGTTTAAATTAAAAAGGCCTCCCTCGCTGTGTGGATGTTGCTGCTCTAAATGTAATGCAGACAATGGCAGGGTGCTGCTGAATTATGTCCCAGTGTAGGATAATGACACCACAACAAATTCAGCATGCTTCCCTGGGATAATAGCCCCAGGAACGTGGATCCAGCAGCTCCCCCTACTTTCAAGAATTGCAGTAGGTGATGTACAGCAGCTGACACTTGCAAAAATAGATCAAAGGTTTTGGTCAGGAACAGAAGGAGTCTCTCTGGGCCAAAAAGGAGACCCCAGTAGGTCTGAGTAGATCCTAATATGAGGAGATGCCATATGTTTTTAGTGAGGTATATGGTGGAGCTGCGCATCGTCTCAGTATGGAATAGGAACAATGTATGATTGCTGCAGGGGAAATGTGGCGCTCATGTATGTTACAAAACTAGAACAGCAGTACGGCTGTACATCAGAGCTAATGTGTACTGGGTGAGCTACACTAAAATATAAATATTGGTATATCAGGGCTGCTGCAGACCTAGCATGCTGTGGCATAATGGTGACATGGGTCGGCCTCGATCCTTCTCTTCTGTGATGATCCTTAACATGTGTATCTGAAGGAAAATCTCAGAGAATGCTCTTTTTTTATTTAAAACTCACTTCAGAAGGAAAACAAACAGGCATTTGAATTCTCTTGTAAGTCCGCTCACTATCTTCTAAAGGGTGACAATCAAAGCAGTCATTCTCTAGGGAATCAAAATACTTCCCATTCCTCTGTACCTCAAACCAAGGACTGCATCACGGAGGGACTCTAGAAACCTCAGCAGAGATGTGCACTTCCCATTCCCCTGTACCTCAGACCAAGGACTGCACCACGGAGGGACTCTAGAAACCTCAGCAGAGATGTGCACTTCCCCTCAGGGGTGATGGACGTGGGAACCAAATGCACTGAATTAATGTGTACAGGTCTTGGTAATACCAGCACTGACATGTAAACATTGACAGTGGAATACCTTCTGGGCTCCACCAGCAGGCCATCCGAGGAATGTGTTTGACAGCTAGCCACTGGCAGACGGAGTGGGACAGTAGAGCCTTGCACCTTATCTTACCTTACACCGCTGTCCCGGGGTCACTCCCCCTGACCGCCTTCAATGAAGATCTGGGCATGAGCAGAAAGATTAAGCAGCATCGCTGTGGATTGTGCAACAGGCCACGATAAGAATGGGGCATGTTAGAATAGCATAAAATGTAGGGCCATATGTACAAGGACTGGCGAAAACTATCGCTAACGTTAGTTAGCGGCAGTTTTCTTACCGCCATGTACCACTGAAAACTATCGCCATGTTAGCGACGCATTTACAAGCCGTCGCTACATGGTGATAGCTTCAGGGATCGGCGGCGAAAACTGCCGCTAACATTAGCGTGATGGCGATAGGAATTCCGGCGTTAGCGGGCGAAAACCAACGAAAGGCCCATTAGTGGAAAAAAAACGCACGTTAGTCAGCCCAACGTGAATTTTTTTTGCCTCTATTGGAAAAACCTCCACTGGAAAATAGGCAAAAAAAACAATAAAATGCAGAATGGAGCAGTCAGGGCCAAGTGCAGCACACATCAACAATCCCCTTGATGGAGCAGGGTAAAAGAAATTTTTTTAACCTCCTAATAATTTACGTAAAATAATTAACAAACAAGTTCGTTTAAGTAAATAACCAACAATGTATGTTACATGTGAAGGGTTAAAGGTAACACGCTATTTTGTGTGCAAATTAATTTACTTATAATTGTTGACGTGGCTAACATAATCTAATATTTGCGTACTAATAGAATAATAAAATGCATGATTTGTGCTTTAAGAATAAAACGTGTAGTGGCAAAATAAAGCGATGGTAAGTAAGGGACGGCTTTATATGTTGCTTTTTGCTAGGTAATATCTAATTGGGGTACATAGAACGACGGGAGGGAAACGAAAGGGTTTATATTCTTTATTTTAACCATATTTTGTTTATCTTTATAAATAGTGCGCTTAGGCCTGTTGAGCAGCGATATAAAATGGCCGCCATGAGCTAGAATACGCGTGCGCGAAAGAAAATGTAGACAAGGAGAAAGGCTGTGAACAAGAGTGACCACGTGATCGTTCAAAGAGCCTAGGATGAAAGTATGGTCAAGGCTATTGTGACCTTACTGAGTAAATGTGTGCCAAGACGGATCAGCAGGAAGCGTGAGAAGTCAAAAGAATAAATGGGACAAAGGAACTGTTGAACCTAAAATGTATCGGAAAGAGATACAAGTTGGACTGATCTAAACGGATGAGCAATGTCACGAACTGTGGGAAACGATGCAAGCATGGACATTCCACAAAGAACTGGTTAGAACAAGGAAGCTTGATAAAAAATGTATATGGACTCGAATGGACCAATTAGAGAGAATCTCGCCATAAAGATGCAACATTTTTATTTAGTAAGCTAGAATTAGGGTATAAGAAGACCTACTCTTGAGGGGAGGGAGTTAGCTGCTTTTTGATGTTTTTGGCTGCTGTTAGCTGCGTATGGAGTTGCTGCTGCTGATGCTGACGAGCTGAGGCTGCTGCTGCTATTTTATATTTTTGATTGAGCATAAGATGTTGTTTCTGAAGAACCTTTTTATTCTTAATAGATTTTTCAATTAGAACCATTAGACTTTATGCTTTAATTCATGAAAGGGAAAGGAACTAGAAGGCCTGTTTTCCAGAAACAGATAGATAGATCCTTTGGGAGTTCTTGCTGTGACGAACTTTATTTTTCCATCTAATAGGTATGCATTGCAATTTCAATTTATTCTTATAATGATGATAAATGTAATAATCTGAATAATAACCTAAAACTTATTCTTGTTTCTAAAACTTTATATAAACTTTATTATTCTTTAAACAAATGACTCAGTGGTTCTTTAGCTCAATGATTAATGTAAAATGTTAAAAGGTTCATTGTGATTGAGCTGGTCTTAATCACCATCAACTGATTCCTACTAGTTGGTCCATCGACCAATGAGCGGAATACCTTAAAAGCAATGAGAAATATTATGTTGTGTTAAAAAGAGGTATCCCGTCTCCTTCCAGCGAATCGTTTTACTGTTTTTCTACTAGGTTAAGGACGGAGGTAATCCAGGGAATAAATGAGTGAGTGAATGTATATGCGGTGTTATGGGCCCCACCGTCATATGGATATAGTTTGTGTGTTTGAGGGATAGTTGCACCTGGATGACCGAAGCATATAGGAGAAGAATTTTTATTGTTAGCGCTGGATCAGATTTCTTGGTTGCAAAGTTATGGTTACTATAGATTAGTTTGGTGATTATTGATTATTGATTATTTCATAACTAACACTTTATGTTGCGTCGCGTTATGTTATATGTAAGTCGAAGTTTTCACGCTTCCGGGAAGTAGGAAGTGGAACACGTGTGGCAAGAGAAGTCACATGGAATAGTGCGTTGTCTGAGTTCATATTGGTAATAACACAGGTTGTGTTATGATAGGGACATTTTCGTATAAAAGGTGTGTGAGTGAAATAGCGACCGGTTTTCTTGTGAAATTCTGGCCTTAATTCTCAGGAGCAGTATAGTCTCCACATGTGTTTTATCCCCAGAGAAACGGGTTTACCGCTTGCTTGAAAGAAGGGTAAGGTAGAGGGAAGTGCTACTTTATCGGCGAAACAGAAAATTCTGTGGTAGGGTAGAGGTAAGCACTGCCTACTGGAAAATCCAGAATTCTTGAGTAAATGGACAAAGCTATTTCTTTGGTTTAGCGAATCAGACAATGGAAATGTGTTTTAAATGTTGTAACTAATGAAAAACTGTTGAAAAGAAATTGCCGATAAATTTTGTAAAGGAGGGGTCAGGAGCAGAACTGACGTAGAAGAGACGCGCTGGGATTGGACAGTGCGCTAGTCATACAGAAACAGGAGCAGAACTGACGTAGACAAAAGCCGCGCTGGGATTGGACAGTGTGCTGTAGACAGAAACCGCTCTGATTGGAGTGTTGGTGTGAGTCGCGCTAGGATTGGACGGATAGAATAGTGACGTGGAAGTTTATGATTGGAGTGTTGGTGTGAGTCGCGCTAGGATTGGTTGGAATAACGCATAGAGAACAGTGTTGAATTGCGGATCTTTTGAGGAGAGAAAGCGATTGTAAATCATGTCTTATTATGAGTATGGTAGAGAAAAAACGTTGTGGATGTCGAAAGTTAAGAACTTCTTTAAGAAAGACAAAAAGGTAGTGACTAGAGAGGGACAAGTAATTCCTCCGCCGAAATCACCAGCTTCGCATATGATGCTGAAGTACGGATATCATACTTGCATATGGTTAGAAAATTGGACAAAATATATGAGAACGATGGAGTATTGGCTTTTCCTGAGAATGGTTCATTTAGTGTAGCTGTACTTCGGAATTTGAGAGAGAAGATGGCAATGTTAGAACCTAAACCTAGACCGACACAGTTTGAAGCTTTAAGTGAATGGGAAGATGAGATGTATGAAAGAGAGAGATTCAGAGGATTAAAGAAACATGAATTTGTGCCTGGAAGGTTATGGGGAGTAAATCATGAGGACAGAATAAAGCGTTGGAGATGTGCTAATATGACAGGAGGTTTGTTTCCAGATTTTACAGTTGAGGAAGAAGCAAAGAGAAAGTGTACAGAGAAAAAGAAACATGTGATTATGGAAAAGTATGGGTATGGTGGTAGTGAGACGGAAGATGAATTGCTGGAAGATATTTTAAACAGAAACCCACCTCCATACCAACAGACTTCTGCGGTGGTGACACCTAATGCACCGCCAATGGAAACTGGGAGGAATAAAATTCCCGAACGAAGATATGAGATAAATAGGTCACAAGATCAATTGAAAACTTCACAAAATGAGGAGATAGAAAATGACAATACAACCGAATTAGCAAAAACCACAAGAGAATTGACTGAAAAGATAAGAGAATTAACAAAGAATATGGAAGCTGTAACTGTACCAGTAACGATAGGTCCAGTAATGCCAGTTTTTGAAAATCAGAAAATTGATGAACGTTCTTTAGTGATTCCCATGAATTCACATTTGCAAAGAAGGAGAGAAGGGATGGAACTGGACAATGAAGGTGCACACCATTTGGTTAGTACCTATAGACCAAGCCCACCTACAAATTTGACGATAAATGAGAATGAGTTCAGGAGAATACCTATGGTAACGGAGTCTGCATCAGAGACACCAGAAAGGAGTAGCAATTGGATAGAATTAAATAGTACGCATGTAGGTCCAACTCCCGATGAGTTAAATGAATGGATGAAAACGCTAAAAACAAAAGAGACAGAAGTAAAACCATTAGATGTAATTAGGTTAAAAATAGATATGGAAGAATTGATTTTAGGAACGATTGGTACAGAAAAATTTAAAAATTATCAGGATGACGAGATTATGTTTTTGTGCAAGAGTATTACATGGAGAGCTAGAAATTTACATGACAAATTAGAAGAGATAGCGAGTGAACTAGGAGTAGAATTTGTAAAAGTGAGAACGTTGCAGAAACCATATAGAGTAGATTTTTGTGAGAAAGATATAGAGAATCTGAACACATCAGGACGATTGACCCAAATAAAAGAATTGATTGTTTTGCTGAGGAAATGGGGTGATGTGGATAGATGGAGAAGTAGATGGACGAAAAAGAATGAGAAAGTAACAGATAAAGCATCTTTGGCTTTTGCAGTAACAGATAAGGAACCAATTGTAAGGGAGTACCCGATGAGAGAAACTCCAGGAGGTAGTTATGTGCATGTTCCATGGTCTAGACAGGATATACTGTCATTTACAAATGATTTCCCAAAGTTGAGAGAGAAGCCAGTAGAATGGTACAGACAAGTGGAGAGATTTGTTAAAGTTTCAAAGGTGTTGTGGATAGACTTGGATGGATTGTTTGATATAGTAGTACCAGCTGATTTGTGGACAGAATGTAAGATTATTATTGATTGGCCAACTGTAGAATATCCAAGGGATGTTAAAACAGGAGCGCCAGGACCAGAAGTGATGAGGAACTACGATCAAGTAATTACCTTTTTGAAGAATAAGATTCCACCTAAAGAAACGGATTGGGTAAAGATAGACAGAACCACGCAGGAAAGTAAAGAATCAGTGCATGCTTACTATGAGAGGCTATTGTTAGTTTTCAAACAGTATAGTGGCTATGAGACACTAAATGAGAAGGATATGAGTCATTTTGTATATAGATTTGTGTATGGGTTGAAACCGGAGATAGGTGAAATGATTAAGCAGCATATGATTTGTTGGCAGAATAGTACAGTCGATGAGGTTTTGAGATATGCTAAGTATTGTAGTGATGATATTGAGAGTAGACAGCGTAAATTGAAAGAGAAAGCCATGTGGGCACAGGTGAAGGTTGCAGAGAAGCAAGAAGCTCAATTGAGTAATACAGTTAATGAAGCAGGACAGGCTTGATTTAGACCAAATATAGGCAAAGGAAAAGGACAAATGAGCATAGATGAGGCAAAGAAAAAGTGGCCATGCCACAACTGCGGAAAGCTAGGGCATTGGAGAAACGAGTGTAAATTTCCTCCAAAACTTAATGCAGAAAATCAATCATTAAATCCACAGGTGCAGAGTGAGGTAGTTACTCCACAGAGTCAGGTGCCACAACCACCACTTCCCAAGAGTGTTAACCAACAGAAATTCAGTGCAGAAACAGGATTCTACGGAGGAGAGCAGGTAACACAGTTGCCACGTGCAGCTGCCATTTCTCAATATTGGTTACAACAGGATGATGATGAGACGGATGAAAGCCTCTGACGGTGCCTAGGAAAGGGGGAAGAGTGCGTGCTTGGCGCAACTCTAGAGGTAGATCAAGCAGGTCCATTTGTGGATGGAGAAGTGAATGGTGCAAATGTAACATTCCTTGTGGACACTGGAGCTACCCGTTCTACTGTTAGGTCAGTGGAAATTCCAAACCTTCCTCTCTCAGGTGAACATATCCAAGTAGTTGGAGTATCGAATCAGCAGATTAAGACGCCTCTTACTAAATTAGTGGAGGTAAAGATTGGTCCATTTAGCGAAATGCACCGATTTGTGGTGTGTGATTGCAGTCCTGTGAACCTATTAGGACGCGATCTATTGTGCAAAATGAATTGCACTATCTATTGTACTCCAGATGGAATTGCATTTCAGACCCCAGATGAAGATGTACTGTACAAAATGACAATGGTAAATTTAGAACCAGAGGTAAATGATTTGTTTCCTGTATTTGATGCAGAGAAATCCCAATTGAACTGAAAGAGACAGTGAAAGAGGAAGTGTGGGACTTTACAGGAGAAGATATAGGGTTAATGAAAGGAGTGGACCCTGTTAGAATCTCCGTAAAAGAAGGAACGAGTTACCCAAATACGCCCCAGTATAAATTGACACCAGAAATAATTGAAGGAATAACGCCAGTAATAAATAAAATGGTTGAACAAGGGATTCTAAAAGAAACCATGAGCAGTCCATGTAATTCGCCAATAATGGGACTGAAAAAGCCAAACGGAACATATAGAATTGTACAGGATTTGAGGAAGGTAAACAAAATTGTTGTGCCTTGTTGCCCAATAGTACCGAATCCTGCTGTGATTCTATACCAGATTCCACGTGAAGCAGAATGGTACACAGTAATTGATTTATGCCATGCATTTTTCTCTATTCCATTGCATCCAGATAGCCAGCCATTATTTGCGTTTAGGTTCGGAGAGCGTATTTTGGCATGGTGCCGAATTCCTCAAGGGTACACAGAAAGCCCCTCGATCTTTAATCAGATTTTAAAGAAATCCTTGGAAGATTTAAAAATGCCAGAAAAGTCAGTGATGGTTCAGTATATTGATGACCTACTGGTGGCATCAAAAACGAAGGAAGCATGTGTCAATGATACAATTGCTTTGCTGAATCATTTAGCCAAAAGAGGACATATGGTGTCCCCATCAAAATTGCAGTTTTGTCAACAAGAAGTCCAATATTTAGGGCATAAAATTGAGAAAGGAGTGCGAAAGGTAACGACTGAGAGAATAAAGATGATTCAAGGAATGAGAGCTCCAATGACGCAAAGAGAGGTAAGAATGTTTCTGGGAATGGTTGGATATTGTCGACAATGGATAAGTGGTTTTTCTCTGATTGCCAAACCGTTGCAAAAACTAACTAAGAAGGATGTTAAAGATCCTTTTGAAATGAATGATGAGGAAATGAAAGCATTCAGAGAGCTAAAGAAGAAATTGTGTGAGGCTCCAGCATTGGGAATGCCTGACTATGAGAAAGATTTTGAGTTGTATTGCAGTGAAAGAGATGGATGTGCCTTTTCAGTCTTGGTACAGAGACATGGAACTATGAAAAGACCCATTGCATATGTTTCAGCTGTTTTAGACCCTGTAGCGAAAGCGTTGCCTGGATGTTTGAAAGCAGTTGCTGCTACTTGTGTGAGTCTGGAACAGAGTGAAGGCATAGTGATGGGATATCCACTGAGAGTATATGTCCCACATTCTGTGGAAATTCTCTTGACAAGAACGAAAACCCAATACATGACACATAGTCGGCTGACTAGGTATGAAAAAGTAATTTTGAGTGCAGATAATGTGACCATTGACAGATGTATGAATGTGAATCCTTCGACATCATTGCCAGATGAAGAGAGTGTGATTGAAATGGATGAAGTAGATCACGATTGTCTGAATGTGCTTGAATATTGTACAAAACCGAGACCAGATATAAGAGATGAGCCCTTGAAAGAATCAGATTATATTCTGTTTGTGGATGGCTCATGCTTGAGAACAGATGATGGAGTTCTAAGTGCAGCATATGCAGTTTGCACAGTAGCAACTGTAATGGAAGCATCTTGTCTGAAAGGGATACGGTCTGCCCAAGTCGCAGAACTAATAGCTCTAATTCAAGCCTGCAAGTTGGGAAGAAATGTACGGGTTACAATTGTGACGGATAGCCAATACGGTTTTGGGGTTGTGCACGATTTTGGTCAGATTTGGTCACAAAGAGGTTTCTTGACGTCTGCAGGAACGCCAATTAGAAATGGAGATTTTGTGAAAAAGTTGCTTGAGGCGATACAGCTGCCTAAACAGATTGCTGTCGTGAAGTGCAATGCACATAAAAATGGGGAAGACTACATAACTGTCGGCAATAAGTATGCTGATGAGATTGCACAGTATTGTGCAAAGAATGTGGTCGCTTTGAACCGGAACCGAGAAAGAGAGCATATTTCATGTCCTTTGCTTTTTACTAACCCTGTTGAGACATGGGATGAAGTGAGACAGTTACAGGAAGCAGCAGATGATGAGGAAAAAGATACATGGATAAAAGCAGGATGTAGAAAACATGAAGAAAATGATGTTTGGGTTTACAGAGATGAAAGACCAGTTATGCCTGATAGCATGATTTCTGACATGGCACGGATGTACCATGGACAAGCCCATATTGGGAGAGATTCAATGATCAGACTTTTTAGACAAACATGGTATAATCCAAAATTCAGAGCCATAGCTGAGAGTCTTTGTCAAAGATGTCTTATTTGTCAACAGTTAAATCCAGGAAGAAAGACAGTAGTGAGTCTAGGACCAATAGGACGAGAAGGAGGTCAGTTCACTAGAATGCAAATGGATTTCATAGAAATGCCCCCGAGCAACAGATTAAGGTATGTCCTTGTAGTCGTCTGTTTGTTTTCCCATTGGGTGGAAGCATACCCGACCAGAAGGAATGATGGAATCACGGTAGCAAAACTCATGCTGCGAGAATTCATTCCAAGGTATGGTTTTCCAGTCACGATTGAAACAGATAGAGGAACACATTTCCAAAACGAATTAGTTCAACTGATTTGTGAAGCACTTAGCATTAAACAGAAACTGCATTGTGCATACAGACCAGAGGCTTCTGGGATAGTAGAGCAAGTGAATGGAACAATTAAGAACAGGCTAGGAAAAATGTGTCAAGCCACAGGACTCAAATGGCCAGATGCCTTGCCATTAGTTCAATTCAATTCAAAAGAACTTTATTCGGTTACAGACAATGTAAACCATAAAAGCACATTTCATATCAAACACATAGAATAATATAAGAACAATTTTAAAAACACTGGGACAATTTATACAGGAGACCACTAAAAAGAAATATTATATTACAATTGATTTGCGTGATTTAAAAACATTTCTTAAAAAAAGCATTGACTGAGGCAATAATAAATTCATTATCTAAAAATTGTAAGGCCAAGAATGCGGGGCGGCACTGCCTCAATCCCAGCTTCATCAAAACTGGTTTAATCCATCTTTTCCTAGCAGCAGAGTAAAAAGTACAGAAAAACAAAATATGAATCGTCGATTGCACAGAAATGTCGTCACACGGACACTTACAGAGAATTTTAGACCAATCATTTTGTTCGGGGAAACTCAAAGACCTATGTAAGATATTTAATCTAAACCGGGTTAGCAAAAATCGATCGTAATCACCAGTTACTAGCAGGAGATATGGTTGCGCAGTTGTAGTGGCCAGAGTTTGATAATGCGTTTGGACTGTCGTTTTTTTCATTTCAGCCATATTTCTGATGTCACTCAAAAACTGCAAACATACACTCTTTAGATCCTTTCTTGACACATTTGACAGGGTATGGGGATTGTTATAATATTCTTGATGGCCTAATTGAGATAAAAACTTTAACGTATTCAAGCCATCTTATGCAGCTGGCCCCTTCCAACCCCATAGCGTCCTTCATTATGTGTCTGTTAAAAGCTGATTCCTCCGTACTCCAAACTCTGTGCCACAAAAGCACAGGCTGCATTTTAATCACATCCTCCAAGTAAGGCATGCCCAATTCAGTGTGACATATCAAATTTGACGTGCTATCAGGTACTGCCAAGAGATACCTAAAAAACAAATTTTCTGCCAGCTGGAGTGATTTAACATTAGCAAAGCCCCAAATTCCAGCTCCGTAAGTGGCGATACTAACACATTTAGCTTTATAGATTTGCAACAGGTCACCCGGTGGGCGTTTCCCCAACTTCCTACTAAAATTGGACAGTGCTATCAATGATTTTTTAAACAGAAGCCTTCTTGCCTGGACTGCCCGAGTCCAGGATCCTGTATAATCAAATAAAATTCCTAGATACGAGAAGGTACTAGTATTCTCTAAAACCTTAGAATTAATAAAAATGGGCTTACACTTTTTTTTACCCCCGTTCCCGCAATTCATAACAAACGTTTTAGAACAATTAATTGTAAGGCCCAGATTATTCATAAAGGTAGTTAAAGAGTCAACTACTCTCTGTAGGCCGAGCGGGGTGCGAGCCATAAGGACCGCATCATCTGCATATAGGAGTGCAGGGATAGAACGCCTATTGCCATTGGTGTATCCCTGCACTCTTTAACCAAAACAGATTCCAGATCGTTGATATATAACGTAAATAAAAAAGAGGCTAAAACACAACCTTGCCTTACTCCCTTTCCTACTTTAAAATTTTTAGTACAGTCCCCGCCCAACCCAAAGCGCACCTTCGCCTTTGCCCCAGAATAAAGTTGTCTTAAAAAGAAATTAGTAAAACATCCACCCCCAGCCCCTCTAAAATTGACCATAATTTAGCATGTGCAACGCAGTCAAATGCTGCCGTAAGGTCTACAAAAGTTAAAAACAGCCTTTCCTTCTTCGCTCTAATATATTTATCTAGTAAAATATACAAATTAAGTCCCTGATCAATAGTACCCAAGCCCTTGCGAAAACCATATTGCAAATCACTTAAAATTGCCTGGTCATCCGCCCAAGCCTGCAATCTTTCTAGTACCACTCTCCCTACGATCTTCACCGTGGAGTTCAACAAAGAGATAGGGCGATAACACGCTGGGTTCGCCCTATCTCCTTTTTAAAAATAGGTACAATTATAGATTCATACCATGTATTTAAAAATCCAGCCGCACAACATGCATTTAAAACCTGTGTTAGGAGTGGACCCCACAATTCAAGGTTGAGTTTAAATAGATCGACAGGTATGCCGTCCGGCCCCGGAGCTTTACCTCCTGAACTAACCTTTATGGCTGCATTTACTTCGGTTAAAGTAAAATTCATTTCCAACTGATGAAAGATGGGAGAATGCTCAGGCTCAAGATCATACTGCATTGGCCCCTGTTCTTCTACCTGAGAGTTTGTATACAGCTTTGAATAATGGAGTATCCATTCTGACTCAGGTATAGCTATTTCTATGGTTGATTTATCATTCCCTGCCAGGAAGGGTGCGTTAACCGCTCTCCAAAAGGCTATAGGATCTCGATTAGTCGAGGCCTCATGTAACGCACACCATGCTTCATTTCTCAGCGTTTTCTTTCTGTCTTTTAACACTTGCTGATAGTATTTTCTAGCCTCCCTGATATAAATCTGATCTTTCGGTTTTCCCTTTAAGGCGTGTTTAAGCTTAGTATGTGCCTTAGTGCACTGGGAATAAAACCACCCATTACTTTTCGTCTTATTCTTATTAGCTTTAACCCACAACATTGCTTTAATTTGATTAGAAATAGCTAAAAAATTGTAAAGAATTACATGGTCAGTTGACACAGGATCAAGACAAGAATAAAACATATCCATATTTTGCGATACTAATTTTGTAGTAAAATCCACTGAATCCAGTTTCCCCCAACTTAATGCATAACCGTTTTGTCTACAAAGAGTTATGTTTTTCAAAGACGCACCTGGGCAACCTTTCGTAATAAGATCGGTCTTATGTGTCTCCACTACAATGCTTAAAGGAAAATGGTCACTTAAAGCAATGTCGTGGGTAATAAAATCCCTAATACGTGAGAAATGCCTGGTCGTAATCATAATAAAGTCAATGGTGGAAAAAATTCCACGACCATTGAACGTTGGACAAAAGGGAACCACAGGTGTACAAAGACAGTTAGCAAAACCCATGTCATGGGAGAACATGATTTCATTAAGTAACTCACCATGTGTTGTATGGGGAAAATGAGGGAAGCTAAAATCATCTGTATCCATTAGACCACAAACCCCCTTTTCGCCCATTTGACAAGTCCGCAAGTTAAAATCACCGCCCCAAACAATGATATTTTCTGCCCTTGAATGTGAGTATAAATTATTAAGATCATTGTTTATATTCCGTAATAACTGCTCAAACAGGTTCAAAGGGGCATTGTTATAAAAATTTACTAAAACCATACAAAATCCCTGATCCACATGTAGATTTATGATCTGATAATATCGATTATCCGCCAGAAATTCCACTTTCCTCATATTTAAATAATTTGAGACATAGGTGCAAAGACCCCCTTTGGCTCTGCCATGTGACGATCTTATTGCAGGCGTATTGAAAGTTCTGAACCCATTAAGGTGGGTTGGTTCCTCCACCCATGTTTCTTGCAGGCTGATTATCTCGAAGTTACTCACAAAATCAACCCAAGCATTATTAGTAATTTTTGATTTTAGACCCGCCACATTCCAGAACAAGAACTGACAACTGGTTTTCTTTTGATTCCCAGTACTTCCCTTGTCTGTCCTAGCTATAGTCAAATCAGGTTGTAATGCGTGGGTTTGTATAATGACTACCGGATTATTTGGGACTACATTTCTTACATCTATAGCCTTTTCCCCTAATTCTTCCTCATGGGTATAATCTAAACCTTCTGTATTTCTTTGTGGTAACAAGCCCACGTTGTTTAAATCGGCTGTACCACTAGAGTTTATATCCTGAGTAAGATCTTCTATTTCCAGTCAATCAACTCCATCAAGATTGTTGAATAATTCAAAACGATTGTATGTTCTAAGGTTGGACGGCCTCATATACAATAAGTTGTTAGATTCCGAATTCACACTAAGATTGTCATTATGTATTGGTCGATAGAAATATCCCAAAGGGACTACATTAACACCTTGGCCTAAGATTCTATTACAGCCTGTTCTATGTAAAATCAAATTTACTAGCTGAGGGCATTTAAATGTCAATACAACACAGTCACCTAAAAGGGACTTACGACCTCTTCCCACCCAGGCCACTCTCCTTACCATCTTAAAATCATCAAATAATTCCCATGTGAGACCCGTCCTTGTGCTTAGCCAATGTAATGATTTGTTCCTTAAGATCTCAAATGATTCCTGTGACCCGACTTCTATTTTCGGGACATTTGCCAGCACCACTATATACGGGGTGGTTGCAGGCGGAAGGTCCAAATAAGTAATATGTTGTCCTTTCTTATTCACTGGCTCTATCGAGTAACTATTGCCAATAGGCAAGGCGGGGCGCGGAGCGGAGGACGGATGGGTAATTGCAGCAATGGAACCAGCAGATCGAGGAGGCCCTGTATTCCCCATTACGTTTTGTGGGAGTGTTTCACATAGACCATGTGTACTATCTTTTGCTAACACGTGCCTAGTTTGCCTAGTACTCGAGTTATTAGTGTCACTTTCCTGCCTGTTCCCATGTTGTAATTTATATTCCACTACTGGGCACTCTAATTTGTCCAAGCATTTAGCTAGAGTCACCTCCATTTCACCTATTCTGGATGTCAAAGCTACTTAAAGTCTCTCTAATATAAACATCCAGTGCTTCCATCTTAGCTTTCAGTTTTCCGAGCTCATTTTGTGTACGCGTATTAGTGCTAGCTATTGCTTTCTCCCAATCTTCAATACTATGGGTCTCTTGAGTGTTATTCTTTGTTTGAGCCTTCTTACGTGCTTTACGTGGATTTTTACCTGGTTTCGTGCACGGACTAGGGCTTAAGATCTCAAGGTTCGGAGAACAGCTATCTGGATTCCTGGCACGCTTAGTTGGCGGTTGAGTGTCAGGCTCAGAATCATTGCCCGATATATGATCAGAGATGTTTACCGCACAACCATTGGTGCCATTAATACTTATGTCAACAGACCCCGAGATGGTAGGGGTTGTTCCAGAGGTTGTTCCAGCTATGGTTGCTATATCTGTACCTGGATTTAATGCCTCTTCGACCGTTATGATCTGGCGTTCGATAGCACCCACGGCTCCTGTTAAATAGTTTAATAATGATTGACGGGGATGTTCCCCGAGTCTCTGCGACTTTTTAATCTGGGCACTCGCCATTTTCCTCTTCCCCATATTAAAAAGATAAATACAAATAAAGTTGCAAAGTAACAATTAAACAAACATACAAATAAGTAAGAACCACCAGTGTTTTCAACACAACGGGTCACCAATCACCAACTGCAACAAATTACAGTTTTCTATTGTTCAAGTTGCTCACAATTTTGATGGGAAAAAAAGAGAGCATACAGATTCAAGTTCAAGTTCGTTACAATGTTGCTTGTCCGATCAACTCTTTGCCCACAATATCAGAGAGGGATTCACAAGGCCATCAAACACAATAGCACAGTACCTTGAAAAGAGTAAATGAGTAGTAAATGAGTAGATGAAAGAGCTGTGGCCCAGCCCAGCCTCTGCCAGTCTATGACGGGCTAAGACGGGCCCGTCTTGGCCCGGTCTTCGCCCGGGCGCGTCTTGCCGCGGGACCGCGACGAGCCTTTTATCAAGTTGCAGCCCCTCCAGGGGCTGTTAGTAAAGTGCCGGTGCCTTTTTTTTTTATTTTTATTCTTTTTTTGGGACCAAAGTTAGGGATTAGCAGCAAAGTTAAAGGGTTGGAAAGCTGAACGCGGTCTCCCGCTTACCGGGACCGCGACGAGCCTTTTATCAAGTTGTAGCCCCTCCAGGGGCTGTTAGTAAAGTGCCGGTGCCTGGGACCAAAGTTAGGGATTAGCAGCAAAGTTAAAGGGTTGGAAAGCTGAACGCGGTCTCCCGCTTACCGGGACCGCGACGAGCCTTTTATCAAGTTGCAGCCCCTCCAGGGGCTGTTAGTAAAGTGCCGGTGCCTGGGACCAAAGTTAGGGATTAGCAGCAAAGTTAAAGGGTTGGAAAGCTGAACGCGGTCTCCCGCTTACCGGGACCGCGACGAGCCTTTTATCAAGTTGCAGCCCCTCCAGGGGCTGTTAGTAAAGTGCTGGTGCCTGGGACCAAAGTTAGGGATTAGCAGCAAAGTTAAAGGGTTGGAAAGCTGAACGCGGTCTCCCGCTTACCGGGACCGCGATGAGCCTTTTATCAAGTTGCAGCCCCTCCAGGGGCTGTTAGTAAAGTGCCGGTGCCTGGGACCAAAGTTAGGGATTAGCAGCAAAGTTAAAGGGTTGGAAAGCTGAACGCGGTCTCCCCAGAGAGAGGAACACATTTCACATCGAATTAGTTCAACTGATTTGTGAAGCACTTAGCATTAAACAGAAACTGCATTGTGCATACAGACCAGAGGCTTCTGGGATAGTAGAGCAAGTGAATGGAACAATTAAGAACAGGCTAGGAAAAATGTGTCAAGCCACAGGACTCAAATGGCCAGATGCCTTGCCATTAGTTTTAATGACAATCAGAAGTATTCTGGAAAGGAAAACTGGACTCAGTCCCCATGAGATAATGATGGGACGAGCAATGAGACAAGCACATGTACCTGTCAACAAACTACTGACTATAACTGATGATCTGGTGCTGGATTATTGCAAAGGATTGGCTGATGTGGTGTGTTCTGTGTTTCATCAGGTTAGACCGGATGCGACCACTCTTGAAAGAAAACCAGCTCACGATTTGAATCCAGGAGATTGGGTCCGCATAAAAGTCCATAGAAGAAGAAACTGTTTGGTTCCTCGCTGGGACGAACCGCGACCGGTGATACTGGTGACAACCACTGCAGTCAAATGGCAGGAGTGAAAAACTGGATACATGCCAGTCACACCATCAGAGTTCCAGAACCTGAAGATCGACATGTGAGTCGACATCTGGAAGTGTTGGATAACAGTTCAGCATCGGAAGCGGAAGAAGAAACTAACAGGGTGCCAGAATCTGAAGATCGACCTGTAAGTCGACATCTGGAAGACCCAACTACAAGTGCAACGACAGAAGGAGTGGAAGAAATAGCTGAAGTTCCAGAATTTGAAGATCGACATGTGAGTCGACATCTGGAAATATCAGACACCAGTTCAGAATCTGATACAGATCATTCGGATTGTGAGGAAAATCTGAAAAGAAATTGGAAATTTGAAAGCATAAGAGAAGAAACTGAGCACGAAGACAATAACAGTGAGCAACCAAGTACAAGTTGTGGTAAAAATCCTTCGGAGATAATATTAATAGATGAAGAAGGGAGAGTTTCAAACAAAAAGTTAGAAAAATCAGAAGATCCCCGAGGAGCAATAGGGACAGGTAGCCAAACAAAAGAACAGGGAAATTTAGAAGCAGATAGAGAAATTGACACAAATACGGAAGAACCTAGAGGAGGGACAGAAGTAGGTGAACGAAGGAAAATAAGAAAAGAACCACAAATAGAGGAAGAAAGTGAAATTATAAAATTCAAAATAAGAGACAATAAAGAAAGAACTGAAACAGAGTCTGAAGAAAGTATAGAAGAAAGAAACCAAAAACTAGAGTCAAGGAAAAGAACTTGGAAAACAGAAAGAGAGGAAAAAGAAAGTGAGGCAAAAAGGCCAAGAAAAGGAGACAATTGGCCCAACGAAGTAAGAAAACTAAGATACAGGATCATAAGGCTAGATGGAAAAAGTGCTGAACAAGTGAATGAAATAACAAGTCAAAAAGAGCAAGACAAACAAGGTGGAAAACACTTGCAGAAAACGAAAAGAGTAAAGAAAGTAAATCTGAAGTATAGATCGCCTGAATGGTTGTACCTTGCTTTGACTGATATCAAGGAAGAAGGGAACACTCACGAGAACCCAGAACAAAGAAACCTAATGGGTGAAGGTGAAGTGCTACAAACTTGAAGAAATTAAACGAATTTCTACCGGAATTGACAAAATACTGGATGTGACAGAGAAAGAATTCTGAAAAGAATTAAAAGAAAGTACCAAACGAAGACAAAAATTGGAGTGCAGGGTGGCTAAGAAGTCATTTCTGAGGTGTGGTGACACCATTTTCTTGTAAATAAATAAATAGGTTATAAAACAAAATGGAGGATACTAGAGATAGAAAATGTAGATGTGAGTTTTTAAGCAGATGGTGTAAGATGTGCTTATTTTGTACAGGATTATTAATGACAGTGTGGGTGGTTTTAGCAATAACTATTCCAATTAGTTTAGCTGTAGAAGAAATGTCTAATCACACAGAGAAAGAAAAGGGAGCTAACATTCAAGAAACAGCTGTATTAAAAAGTAGTGCAGAATTACATAAAGACAAATCAATAACAGATTTTTCAAAGAATGTTTTTACAAAATTATTATATGAGTATGTAGAAACAATGGATGTAAGAGATTGTTATGTTTGTATGCAATTGCTCATGCGTCTGTAGCAGAAGGTGTGACCTATCATCACCTTCCTTTGACGTATGGAATAACATGTAGTGTTTTAGCAAGTTTATTTTACAAGACAGGAAGATTAGAATATTATTACACTGATATAGATAAGATTTTTGCAAACATTTCTATAGTTCCTGAACTAAACAAAGTGAAAGAGGGAAAAAACGTTTGGTGACTTTTTTCATAGAAAATAAGATTTTAACATTAGATGATAAAGTTAAAAACAACCTTACCTGTGAGTTAAAGAAGGAAGAAAAGGTATTTTTAGAGATGGTTGAGGAAAGAAGAACGAAATTTCAAAGAAAAGTGATAGAAGAGACAAAAACACCTCTTTGGGCGTTTGAGGAAGACAATCATGACAAGAAAAAGACAAATGCAGCTATGACTCTGGATTGGCCCCAACAGGGAAGGTTGTGCATTAGAAGAAATAGAACAAGATATGACAATTATTTCGTAGGTTCCAGTGATTGCCATGACAATTATCAAATTTTAGGCGGATGGGGATTCAAAGGGGGAAAAGATCCAATATTTCCAGGGATCTATTATGTTTTGCGGTAATAGGGCTTATTACAGGTTGCCGGACCATTGGTACGGATCATGTTATTTAGGCCTGGTCTTTCCAAAGATTTTTCATATGGAGAGAACAGAAAAGGAACACACGAAATGATAAATACCTTTACACGTAGAAAAAGGGAAAGTTTTTCAGAAATAGTAGGTGATATTTTTGGTGCATTGATACCAGCAGTGGGAATATCTTTGAATGCATTTAAAATTCGGAAATTATCCACAGTGGTAGATCGTTTATCTACAGATACTGCTGGAGGGTTCTTGATGGTAAATACCGAAATGGTTGCCATGAGAGCTATGGTAATGCAAAATCGACTTGCCCTTGACATTCTTTTGGCAAAAGAGGGTGGAGTCTGTGGAATGCTGAAAGTCCAACATTGTTGCACTTACATTCCAGATAAAAGTGAAAATATACAAAAGTATATAAAGAATATTACAAGTTTGCACAAAGAACTTGTTCCACTGGAGGTTGAAAGTGTGTTTGGAAAACTTGGTAAAGGGTTTTCTTCAGTAATAAATTGGTTTACTAGAATGAGTGGATTAATAATAGGGAAAGTCATAATAATAGCAACCATGATAGTCATAATAATTTTAGTGCTGAAGCTTGTAATAACATGTATAAAGAAAAGAAGAAGACAGAATAAAATAGAAAAAGAAAACAAGATAAACAAGGAGAGAGAGAGAGAAATGGGTGAAATAGAGCTAGAAGAGATAAAAGAGAATATGTACAAGAAGACAAAGAGACAAGTTGAAAGGAATACAGATGTGTAAACTAACAAAAACAAACGGATCAAGAAATATGCTGTCTGATAGAATTGTGTAACTTGGGTTTTTTGTGGTGATATTAAAAATCACCAAAGGGGGGAGTTGATGGAGCAGGGTAAAAGAAAATGTTTTAACCTCCTAATAATTTACGTAAAATAATTAACAAACAAGTTCGTTTAAGTAAATAACCAACAATGTATGTTACATGTGAAGGGTTAAAGGTAACACGCTATTTTGTGTGCAAATTAATTTACTTATAATTGTTGACGTGGCTAACATAATCTAATATTTGCGTACTAATAGAATAATAAAATGCATGATTTGTGCTTTAAGAATAAAACGTGTAGTGGCAAAATAAAGCGATGGTAAGTAAGGGACGGCTTTATATGTTGCTTTTTGCTAGGTAATATCTAATTGGGGTACATAGAACGACGGGAGGGAAACGAAAGGGTTTATATTCTTTATTTTAACCATATTTTGTTTATCTTTATAAATAGTGCGCTTAGGCCTGTTGAGCAGCGATATAAAATGGCCGCCATGAGCTAGAATACGCGTGCGCGAAAGGAAATGTAGACAAGGAGAAAGGCCGTGAACAAGAGTGACCACGTGATCGTTCAAAGAGCCTAGGATGAAAGTATGGTCAAGGCTATTGTGACCTTACTGAGTAAATGTGTGCCAAGACGGATCAGCAGGAAGCGTGAGAAGTCAAAAGAATAAATGGGACAAAGGAACTGTTGAACCTAAAATGTATCGGAAAGAGATACAAGTTGGACTGATCTAAACGGATGAGCAATGTCACGAACTGTGGGAAACGATGCAAGCATGGACATTCCACAAAGAACTGGTTAGAACAAGGAAGCTTGATAAAAAATGTATATGGACTCGAATGGACCAATTAGAGAGAATCTCGCCATAAAGATGCAACATTTTTATTTAGTAAGCTAGAATTAGGGTATAAGAAGACCTACTCTTGAGGGGAGGGAGTTAGCTGCTTTTTGCTGTTTTTGGCTGCTGTTAGCTGCGTATGGAGTTGCTGCTGCTGATGCTGACGAGCTGAGGCTGCTGCTGCTATTTTATATTTTTGATTGAGCATAAGATGCTGTTTCTGAAGAACCTTTTTATTCTTAATAGATTTTTCAATTAGAACCATTAGACTTTATGCTTTAATTAATGAAAGGGAAAGGAACGAGAAGGCCTGATTTCCAGAAACAGATAGATAGATCCTTTGGGAGTTCTTGCTGTGACGAACTTTATTTTTCCATCTAATAGGTATGCATTGCAATTTCAATTTATTCTTATAATGATGATAAATGTAATAATCTGAATAATAACCTAAAACTTATTCTTGTTTCTAAAACTTTATATAAACTTTATTATTCTTTAAACAAATGACTCAGTGGTTCTTTAGCTCAATGATTAATGTAAAATGTTAAAAGGTTCATTGTGATTGAGCTGGTCTTAATCACCATCAACTGATTCCTACTAGTTGGTCCAACGACCAATGAGCGGAATACCTTAAAAGCAATGAGAAATATTATGTTGTGTTAAAAAGAGGTATCCCGTCTCCTTCCAGCGAATCGTTTTAATGTTTTTCTCCTAGGTTAAGGACGGAGGTAATCCAGGAAATAAATGAGTGAGTGAATGTATATGCGGTGTTATGGGCCCCACCGTCATATGGATATAGTTTGTGTGTTTGAGGGATAGTTGCACCTGGATGACCGAAGCATATAGGAGAAGAACTTTTATTGTTAGCGCTGGATCACCCTCAAGCCACCCAACATCCAGGATGACCAGGATGAGAGCCTGGATCCCTCGCAGGACCTGCGCCTGGAGCCTGGATGCCTCCCCGGACCTGCGCCTGGAGTCTGGATGCCTTGTTGGACCTGCGCCTGGATGCCTGGATGCCTCGCTGGACCTGCGCCTGGAGCCTGGATGCCTCACTGGACCTGTATCTGGAGCCTGGAGGCCTCGCTGGACCTGCGTCTGGAGCCTGGAGTGGGATGCGGAGGAGCTGTGGAGTCGATGAGCCATGGCGGTAGACATTGAGGTGCGGCAATCGCCCGTACCTGGTGGTGAAGTCTGGCAGGTCGCATGGAGACACGTTGCTGACCTGTGTGAGAAGACCGCCTTGAGTCCATTGGAGCTGTGAATGGTAGAGGCGCTCCTGCTGACCAACGTAGGGAGGTCTGCATCGCATACTATGATCCACCACTACACCGGGGTGCACGGAGGCGATTACCATTGGTAGGCGGCGCCTCTCTGCATCACAGGCTGGATGATGTTGCGCTGGCCAGATGCTGTGGTGGGGGAGGCCCCTGAGCTGTGCCGAACTTGTGTGGTGGGAGCGCTGCAACTTCACGCCTAAGAAGGCCCTGCTGCATCAACTGCATTGGGAGGTTCACCAGAAGACTTGTCGTCGACTGCTGTACCCAGGCTTGTGAAATCCCACCTGGCTGAGGCTCCTGCTGGCTGACTCACAGATTTGGAGAGAGTGCAGCGGATTGCACTGCAGTGTCAATGTCCAGGTAAGGAGAAGGTGGGACGCGTAGCGGAGGAGGCCCGGGGGTCGAGTCGCCCAGGCCTAGCACCTGTAGATGACACACCCCCGTGGCGGCTCATCCGCTGTGGCGGAAGAGCGTCGCCCCACTGCTTTCAAGCGGTGCAAGAAGAGGAAAATCATCAGATGATGATAACTTCCTGATGTAGTCGTGCTATGTTTCCTTTGGGGGCAGGAGGGTGGGTAGGGCTGCTCCACTCGCGGAGCAGGGCAGGGGCTGAGTGGCATGCCCACTCAAGTGCGCACTGATTGTTTGGTCGGCCCTCTCAGGCTGCCCAAAGCAGTCATGCGCACTGTCCTGTTCGCAATGCAGGCTGCATCACAGCCTGCATGGAGAACATGCCTACCCCTCCAGCCCCTGGCTGAACGCCTTGTCCCGGTGCCAATGACCAATCCCAAAGCAAACCCTGAACCCTAAAATTCATCTTTGAGCCACCAAAACACACCCTAAAAATCATATTTGACCGAAATGCACACCCCAATTTTCATAATTGACCCCAAAACACACCACAAATTTCCAATTTTACCCCATAATACACCCCAAATTTAATCTCCGACACCCGAAACCCATACCCGCCCTAAAACGTAAAAATATCCCATTACTGACCTCACAATGCGTTGTAATTGAATACAATGTAAAGGCACCTGCGTTGTTGGGGTTGCGTTGTAAAGACATTACGATGTAATGCCTGCATTATAATGGACGTCTCCCGTGCCAATGGCAAGCCATAGGCAAGCCCATCTGCGTCCGTCTGCCCCTGGAACACGCTCAGCATCAAGCACCCTTCCTCTCGGACACTCCACCGCTACAATGCCAGCACCCTCCTCGCCATCAACCCTGGACGCCACAGCGTCTGCCAGGACCAACCTCTGTTCCGGACCGGACATCGCCATCACTGACGGCTACTAAATCACCCGCAAGGACCACCCCGACTGTCCAGGAGGAGGCATTGCCATCACCTACAGAAGCACACTCCGACTGACCACGCACTCTAATGAAATGAAATGAAATTTGTACTTGTAAAGCGCACTGTTACCCTAGGGTGTCCTGGCGCTGTACGCATACCGCTGTGGAACCCTTCCTGTCTTTTCCCTGTGAAATGTCCACTCCTGGGCACCCCCAAGGTGAAGCCAGGCATCCCAGCGCTGGTGGGGCCGTTGTGGAGATTAAGCAAGCTATTGCCCAGAGTTGCAGAGTGGGACCCATGATTAGAATAGGCACCGAGGCGAGAATTATCAGGTCCGAGGAAATTGAGCCCAAGACCCGCGAGGCGGGAATTGAACCCTGGTCCCGGGCCAGATCTCTGCATCAGGGTCTGCCACTCTAACCGTTGAGCCACACTTCTCCACAATGACCCAACGGTGACAATGGAACACCTCAACTTCCAGATCCGGACCACCCCAAGCCCATCCTCTGCAGCACCCTCATCTGCAGGATCCCCGGGCCATGGACCCCCATTCTCCGATACCATTGTAGACCTCATTGCACCCCAGGCTCTCCCATCCACCGACGACATCCTACTCAGTGAACTCAAGTTCCACCTGGACAATCCCAGTGACCAGAACACCACCCCCTCCTCGGGAGGTTCCCCAACATCAGACTCAAGCAGCTAGTCACCGCAGCAAGCCACATAGCAGGACACACAGTCGAGCACGTCTCCTCTGCCAGTGGGAACTTCAACTACAACCACACCACCAGACTCTCCTGGACCGACCATCATTGTATACATCACGTCTTCACCAAGCCCACCATACACCACCACCATCATCGCCCCCCCTCGCAGCTGGATCAAGGCCACCGAAGAACGTCTCGTCAACTCCCTCAGCACCACCACTCTGCCAACGCTTACAGATGATGACACCGCAGCGCGCAACTGCCACCGATGGATCTCCAACTGCGCCGACACCCTGGCACCCCTCAAGAACGGCACTTCGTCAGTACCTTACGCCTGCCTGATGGCAGGCGTAAGGGTGACGCAGTGCCACAGGGATAGGCTGGCCCCATGCATTGCTGGAGTTGCGTCATGGTTGTGACACGACTGCAGCAATGTGTTGACTTTAGCGCAGACAGATACGTCAGGATTCCAGACGTATCTGTCATTACTTGCGTCATGGAGCGCTGTCCAGTGAATACTGCGCATCCATGGTGGGTAGTGAAGAGTGTTGCAACGCTGTCCTGTCACAGCGCTGCACACTTTTCATGACTGAGGCCCATGAATGTGCACTATCTTATTGATGGTGCGCATTCCTGCCCTGTAGTTTTGTTGCAGGGCAGTGCAGCAACATTGCTTGCAGCGCTGTCCAGCACCAAAACCTGCTGAAAAGAGGCCCCAAATGTTATCTCCATTTTTAAGACCAGCTATTTTCTGGTCTTAAAAAACTGCCTCTAACTGCAGTTAGCGACAGTTTTTTTAGTCCTCCAAAGTTCAGGAATCCCCTTGTAAATATCGCGAAGTGGGGTTTGCGGCTGTTTTTGCACGGGAACGCCTCCCTTGCATGTCATTATCGCTAACAGAAGTGGTGATCTTTAGAATGGACGTTTTCGCAGGAAAACTGCTGCTAACAGAGGTTAGCGGCAGCTTGTACATAAGGCGATAAAAATCTTGCCGCAAAACTGTTGGAAAAGTGCCGCTAAGGCGGCGTTAACTCCTTGTACATATGCCCCGTAGTCTCTTCAAGGATCTTAAGCAATTATTGTTGCTCTCTTCTTTACCCAGGGCATTAACTGAGGGTTATTCCCCATGCAAACATGTTCCACTCTTCCACTCTTCCACTCTTCAACTCTTATTTTACATATCATTTTTTTCAGGTGCCATACTTCAATGAGATCAACTGGCCCACGGCTACAACTCTCACAATGCACAGGAGTGTTAAAAGAATACAACATGGTGTCTTTGGTGACATGGATTCATCTGGTATCCCGTCTAAGTCAAAAGTGGGGATACAGAATGATGCAAACTGCAATCAATCGCAGTAACATCTGATGGTTTGTGGGTAAGAAGGCTTTTAGTTGGTATTACCCTACTCAGTTGTACTTACTGGTGCATCCTTTAAAAGGAAGGAAGTCAAAGCCATGCATGGCACACTCTTTTCTTGCACAGTCTGACTTTGGGTCTACCTGTTGCACTTTATGTTTTCTTCCTGTGTGCTCAGCACAAAGTGAGTACAGCCATGCTTTTTCTCACAGCCAGGAGACAAAAGCACTGCATGACCTTTGTTAACCTTTCACACTTTGATTAAGATTTACATATTATATATTCAACGCAACAGAGCATCAAAATTAGATGTGCGGTGTTGTGCAAAGGGGAAAGCACAGTACAAAGCTGTATATGCTAAAATTGGCCATTTGCTGCCCCCATCCCCTATGCTGACACACAAACAGTCTCCCTTGCATGACACATAAACTCACTTAATAGCACAGTGGTGAGTGTGGGAAATATAACTTTACAGTACAATTTCATATGCATAGACAACAGCAGATAAATTGGATGTGTGCAGACAACTGCAGCGCACAAGAAGCTTGAGTGAAGAAATGAACACATTTCCCCTTGCTTGTGCCTGCTTCAAAAAGGCAGTTATTGACACAACTACTGATCTCGATAGAAGACGAATGTTTG
The DNA here is from genome assembly GCA_963921515.1 of Calotriton arnoldi. NCBI lineage: Eukaryota > Metazoa > Chordata > Amphibia > Caudata > Salamandridae > Calotriton > Calotriton arnoldi. Next base: position 835,458 of record CAWUFW010000323.1, on the reverse strand, counting down.
TGTCAAAACTTATGTGTATGTGTTCACTTGTTAGGATGGAAAAGTCCCCTTCATGGTGATAGATGGGCGCACCCCAACCCAGAATGCCCCAGTTGAATTGATATATTGATCATCAGTACCAGTCATGGGTGAACACGGATCATGCATGTGCCCAATGACCTATGCCTGTCTCAGGGATTGAGGTCAATTTTGACAGGGAGGGTTGCATAAAGTGTTACCCTTGCAGTGATGAAGGAAAAGAGTTAAGTAGCATGAGTGCGATAGTGGCAGCATACCATGCTTTGTAATTATGATAGTAGAGTGAACAAGGCTTTTTTCCTGTACGCTGTGTGCTAAACTCTCCCTTGGCCTACATCATCTTAGTATGTAGCACTTTGCGGCTCATGTGTATCTGTGAGTGCATTCTATGATGTATGTGTGCCTTTGTGTTCCAGGTCTGTGTGCTCCATGTTGAAAATCTAGGGCCTTGGAGAGGCATGTGTAGGAGCTATCACGGACAGATTTTAATGAGAGCTGGGTTCATGAGAGTTGGGTGGGACACACTGGAAGAAGGGAGAGCTAGGCTCTCCTCTGCACTTCAAAGGGGTTCTATGATTCTGAAAAGGCCACTGGTCGGTGATCTCCAGACACATTGTCTGGAAGAGAATGGGGCTGATCAGAGAAATACTGCAGAGACAGGGAATCATAAAGAGTAGGCCTGGGGCCTTTGTAACCTTTTGTTAAGCATATATTAGTGAGGCTGACATTCACATGTGATTCTCGAGGTACTCCCATGGCTTGTATCGTGGGGCTATCAAATTAGGAGTGGCTCCTGATGTGACAGACTGCTTCCTAGGTGAAGGACAGGACAGAGAAGTGGGCACCTCAAAGGAGGCAACACACGCAACCTGAACTTAAAGACTGAGAAAATAAATCACATCTGTGTCTGGAAACGGATTATAGAAGAGGAGCTTGAAGCTTCCAAATTGTCAAACATCGGAAAGTTAATTGCAGCTGTACATCCAGATGGAGAAGCTGAACACGACTTTTGCCTGTTATAACCAGGAGTGGACCAAGGGGTTAGAGCTGACATCATTGCTGTGGTATTCCCCCAAACATTTTGCTTTCACTCTTCCTGTTTTTTTAATTTGTTTTTGTTGGCTTTAAGACTCTGCACACTTTACCACTGCAAACCTGAGCTAAAGTGCTTGTGCTCTTACCCTACCACATGGTAAAATGGGTTAGCAGCTACTGGGTACATTTAATTTACTTGTATGTCCCTAGTAAATGGTACTACATGTATATAGGGCCTGTAAATTAAATGCTAATGGAAGGCCTGCAGCACTTGCTGTGCCACCCAGTAAAGCTGCCCTTCTGAAACATGTATCAGGCCTCCCACTACAGCATGTAGTGCAATTTTAAACTGCCATTTCGACAGGGTAAAAAACAATCTAAAAAAAAAATCTAAATACGTATTTGTAAAGCGCGAACTACTCACCCTTACAGGTCTCAAGGCGCTGGGGGCCGTCGTGGAAATTAAGTGAGCTATTGCCCAGAGTCACAAGGTGCTGAGCTGAGCTGCCGCCGGAGATCGAACTGTGAGCCCTGTGCTCCGAAATCAGCTGCCCTGGCCGCTGCACCACACCTTTTATAACCTTTTGCCAGACCGAAACCTTTCATTTTAATACTTATAACCCTAAAGGTAGGCACTAAAGGCTCATAGGGCAGGGTATATTGTTTTTAATAAAGTAGGACATGTGTGTGCTTAAGTTTTGCATTTCCTGGTAGTGAAAGACTCCTAAAGTCATTTTTCACTATTGACTAACTTAGGATTACCTTTTTACATTTAATAAGTGATTTTTTTTATTGGGAGCAGATAGAAATATTGGGGCATATTAGCAAGAAATGGCGATAACTATCGCTAACCTAGGTTAGCGATAGTTTTTCTATCGCCGTCGATCCCTGCAAGTAATCGCCCTGTTAGCGACGTATTAGCAACATTTTGCTGACAGGCGATAGCTGCAGGGATCAGCGGCACAAACCGTCGCAAACAGTAACGCGAAGGCGTTAATGGAACCGGTGATAGCGGGTGGAATCCAGCGATAAGCCCTTAGCGATAGAAAAAGGCACGCTAACCCGCAATTTCTGACTTAGCCTATCTGGCCACCTCCAACATAAAAGATGCACCAAAAAAAAGGATTAATGCAGATTTGAGCAGCCAGGGCATAGTGCAGCACACACCAACAACCCCCTCAAGCCACCCAACATCTTGGGTCCCCACACAGGACCTGCGTCTGGTTCCTGGATTCCCTGCTGGACCTGCATCTGGTTCCTGGATCCCTCGCTGGAGCTGCGTCTGGTTCCTGGATCCCTCGCTGGAACTGCGTCTGGTTCCTGGATCCCTCGCTGGACCTGCGTCTGGTTCCTGGATCCCTTGCTGGAGCTGCGTCTGGTTCCTGGATCCCCTGCTGGAGCTGCATCTGGTTCCTGGATCCCTCGCTGGAGCTGCATCTGGTTCCTTGATCCCTCGCTGGACCTGCGTCTGGTTCCTGGATCCCCTGCTGGACCTGCATCTGGTTCCTAGATCCCCAGCTGGACCTGCATCTCGTTCCTGGATCCCTCGCTGGAGCTGCGTCTGGTTCCTGGATCCCTCGCTGGACCTGCGTCTGTGGCCTGGAGTGGGATGTGGAGTAGATGTGGAGTCGATGAGCCGTGGCGAGAGACATTGATGTGCGACGCTCACCCGTACCTGGTGGTGAAGTCTGGCAGGTCGCATGGAGACACGTTGCTGACCTGTGTGAGAAGCCCGCCTTGCGCACCTTGTTGCAGTCAATGGTAGAGGTAATCCTGCGCACCAACGCAGTGATGTCCGCTTTGCATTCTCTGATCCACCACTACACCGGGGTGCACGGAGGGGATTACCAATGGTGGGTGCCGTCTCCCTGCATCACAGGACAGATGATGTTGGGCTGGCCGGACGGCCTGGAGGGTGAGGCCCCTGTGTGACACCGAACTTGTGTGGACTGAGCGCTGCAACTACACGCCTAAGGAAGCCCTGCTGCATCAACTGCATCGGGCGGTCCACCAGCCGACTACGCGGTGACTGCTGTACCCAGCCCAGTGAAAGCACACCTGTCTCAGGCTCCTGCTGGTGATTCACAGATGTGGAGAGTGCAGTGGATTGCGCCATGGGGTCAATGTCAAGGTAAGGAGAAGGTGGGACGTGTAGGGCCGGGGGGGAGTCGCTCATACCTATCACACGTAGATGACGCACCCCCAGTGGGGGGTCTACCGCAATGTTGGAAGAGCGTTGCCCCACCACCTCAAGCAGTGCAGAAGAGGAACAATCATCACATGATGATAACTCAATCAATCAATCACTCAGGGGAATTGTAAGCAAGCCACACACCTGTGGGGGTCGCAAGGCACTGAGGGGTGGGGGTCCGCAGATCTGTAAGCCGAAGAGCCAGGTCTTGAGGGTCTTCATGAAGGTGTTCAGGGAGGGGGCACCTCTGATGTCTGCCAGTAGCTCGTTCCAGGTATTGGATGCAATGTGGGAGAAGGATCTCCCGCCTGCTCTGGCTCTGTGGAAGCGCTGCGTTTCGGACAGTGCAAGGTTGGAAGATCGGATGTCTCATTTGTGTACGTGGAAGTTGATTCTGTTGTTGAGGTATTTGGTTACGTTGTTGTGTAGGCATTCAGAGGCGTGAGTGATGATTTTGAAGGTGACTCTTATCACCACGGGGAGACACTGGAGTCTACGTAGATGTCGGCTGATGTGTTAGTGCCGGGGGATGCCAAGGACGAGTCTGGCGGCGTTGTACTGTAATGTCGGTAGTTTGCGGAGTATGGACTTGTAATTGGCGGTGTAGAGTGCGTTTCCAATGTCCAGTCTGCTGGTGATGAGTGCATGGGTGACTGTCTTCCTTGACTCTGGGGGTATCCATATGAAGGTCTTGCGTAGGAATGCGGAGGGTGTTGAAGCAGCTGGAGGTGATGGCGTAGACCTGTCTGTTCATGGTGAGGGATGGGTCGAGTATGATGTCGAGGTTTCTGGCGTGGTCTGAGGGGGTAGGTGGTCTTCCGAGAGCGAAGGCCAACAGGTGTTGTCCCATGCTGAGGGTGTGGTTCCAAGGACAAGTACTCCTGTCTTCCCGGCGTTGAGCTCCAGGTAGCTGTTGGTCATCCAGACTGCAACGTCCTGCATTCCGTACTGGAAGTTGAGTCTGGCGGTGGTGGTCTTTTTGGTGAGGGGGAGGATGAGCTGTGTGTCATCAGCGTAGGATACGATGTTAAGGCCGTATTGTTGGACTTTGGCGTCGAGGGTGCCATGTAGATGTTGAAGACGGTTGGGCTCAGAGATGAACCCTCTGGGACTCCGCAGGTGATTTACGTGGGAATGGAGAGGAAGGTTGGCAGTCTTATCCCTTGGCTTCTTCCGGGGAGGAATGATCGGATCCAGTCGAGGCCTGTTCCCTGTATGCTGGCGTTGTGTAGTCTTGCAACCAGTGTGTGGTGGGAGACGGTGTTGAAGGCCGCTGAAAGGACAAGTATGATGAGGGCTGCGGAGTGGCCTTGGCCCAGGAGTGTGCGGATGTCGTCTGTGGCGGCCAGGAGGACGGCCTCGTTGCTGTGGTTGGTTTGCAATTAACATTGGGACGGATCGAGGATGGCATTGTCATCAATGAATCGTGTCACTTCCCTGTTGACTGTTTACTCTGCAACTTTGCAACTTTGGCTGCGAAGGGGAGGAGCGAGATGGGCCGGTAGTTCTTGAGGTCGGTGAGGTCAGCTGTGGTCTTCTTGAGAAGGGGCCAGACTTCTGCACGCTTTCAGTCATCTGGGTAGGTGCCTGTCATGAAGGTGGTGTTGATGGTGCATTGCAGTTTGTGTGTGATGGTGGCCGCGGCTCTGTGGTAGATGTGGGATGGCATGGGTTGGTGGGGGCCCACGAGTGCATGCCTTTCATGGTGAGGCTGTGTCTTCAGCTGTGACTGGCGTCCAGGTGGAGATGGTGGGCTGGTGGGCTGGCTGGTGTGTCCTGGGCCCGGGGTGTCTGTAGACGAGGGTTCCTCGGAGTGTGGAGTTGTGGCTGGTCTGGATCTGGAAATGCAGGTATCTGGTGGAGGGGAAGGTTCCGCTGGGGGTAGTGAGGCAGTGAATGCTCTTGTGTGTAATGGCGAGGCACCCTCCCGGGTGGTTGGTGCAGTCCTTCCTCTGGATCTTGTATCCGCCCGGGATGGGGGTCTTGATGTCGGGGGCGGAGGAGGCATTGGTCCAGGTCTCCTTGAAGAAGGTGATGTCGGGCGAGAGAGAGTCGAGTAGGTTCCATATTTCCATGGCGTGTATGTGCAAAGCGATACCAAAAGGGACGATGGACGGAGCGTTTGAGCTAATCAAACACTCATCCCCAGTCAACTGATCTGGGTTTAATCCATCATCATTCTTTAGCTCACTCCACCACCCCAGTTCAGACATGGCCATATGCAAATCAGTCTGACCCTGTGCCTCATGGGAACAGTCCAGCCTGAACTGCCAAGCCATGTCTTCCCTGGACCGGAAACAAGCATCCTGGGACAGGTTTCTGGCATTTCAGCTGTCATCAGCCAGGCTAGCTTGAATCCAGTGGCAAAGTGAGCAAGGGACCCACGTCTGGGCATACCCTGCCAACTTAGGGCGAACAAAGCGATACCAAAAGGGACGATGGACGGAGCGTTTGAGCTAATCAAACACTCACCCCCAGTCAACTGATCTGGGTTTAATCCATCATCATTCTTTAGCTCACTCCACCACCCCAGTTCAGACATGGCCATATGCAAATCAGTCTGACCCTGTGCCTCATGGGAACAGTCCAGCCCGAACTGCCAAGCCATGTCTTCCCTGGACCGGAAACAAGCATCCTGGGACCGGTTTCTGGCATTTCAGCCGTCATCAGCCAGGCTAGCTTGAATCCAGTGGCAAAGTGAGCAAGGGACCCACGTCTGGGCATACCCTGCCAACTTAGGGCGAACAAAGCGATACCAAAAGGGACGATGGACGGAGCGTTTGAGCTAATCAAACACTCACCCCCAGTCAACTGATCTGGGTTTAATCCATCATCATTCTTTAGCTCACTCCACCAACCCAGTTCAGACATGGCCATATGCAAATCAGTCTGACCCTGTGCCTCATGGGAACAGTCCAGCCCGAACTGCTCCGGCGGCAGTGGAGGCAGGAGAACTGGCCGTGTGTCGTGTTTGCCAGGGCCTGTTGTCAGTCTCTGACTTTCCCGGGTTTGAGTGCATGGAGGGTGGCAGTGTCATAGCAGTGGGTGGCCCGTGATCCAGGCTTACTGGCGCTGGTTGCGGTTGGGTTGCAGACGTGCACAGATGAGCTTGTCTTAGGTGCGTCTTCTGTGCGCCTGCAGCGCCTGTCCACTGCGCAATTGCGCCGTGTCCGCCATTAAGTAGGGGAGGGCGGAGGAACAATCAGCTGGGAGCCGGGAATGTGCGAGGACAGGGGCGCGGGCCGCAGGGGCAGCAGCGGTGGGAAGCGTGTAGTGCGGGCTCAGAGAAACCAATGAAACAGTTAAAAAAGGGACAAACAAGGGATAAAAAATGGATGCAATCATGCTATGTATCCTCAGGGGTTGGGCGGGTGGGTAGGACTGCTCCAAACACAGAGCAGGGAATGTGCGGAATGGCATGCACACTCATGTGCGCAATGACTGTTTGGTCGGCCCACTCAGGCCGCCCAATTCAGACATGCACACTTCTCTGTTTGCAATGCAGTCTGCATTGCAGCCTGCATGGAGAACAAGCCCACCCCTCCAGCACCTGGCTGCATGACTTGTCCTGTTGCCAAATTACAATACCACCGCCGCATCGCAGCGTTGTGAATGACTCATGCGAGGGAGCCTGGCTGCCTACTTCCTTTTCCTCGAAGCAGACGCAGGAGAGCAGGAGCTACGTAGACAAAGGACACAGCTTAGAGGTGAGGCTTCCCTCAATGAATTCTTAACTACACATGCTCACACACACATCCCCGCGGCCACGCACCATCCCGTGTTCATAACGGGGTTTACCACATCACAGCTGTCCAGACACCCCCTCCGCATTTCTCAATGGTGGCCGCTGTGCACCCATGCATAGCGGGTGTACCACTTGTGTGCCAAAGACAAGTACGTAGTTGCAATGCATGCCATGACATCGCATTCCATTCTAATACATACTAATACTAGGCACATTGCAACAGTAGAGAAGGTGTTGCATAGCTGAGACATTTCGATCACTGTTCCCACTACAGTGAGTGCGACCCAAGAATAACCTTTGCACTACAGACCCAAACGTGAACCCTGGAATTCATTTCTGAACACCCAGAAGACACCCAAACGATCACATTTGAGACAAATGCACCCCCCAAATTTCTCTTTATTTTGGGACTGAACACACCCAGGATTTAGAAATTTGACCCCACAAAATACAACAAAAAATTTCAAAGATTTACCCCATAAGACACCCCATTTTTCATATTTTACCCCATAAGAAACCCCATTTTTCATATTTTACTCCAAAAAACACCACATTTTTCATATTTTACCCCTTAAGACACCCCATTTTTCATATTTTACCCCAAAAAACACCCCATTTTTCATATTTTACATCCAATACCCATGCACACCTGAAAATGTTGAAATTACCCCATTACTGACCTCACAATGCGCTGTATTCAAATGCGATGTTAAGGCACCTGCGCTGTCAGAGTTGCGTTGTTAACGATGTACTGCCTGCGTTGTAATGGTCGTCTCCCGTGCCAAAGGCAACCCATCGGCTATGCCGTTTGCGTCCGTCTGCCCCTGGACTGCGCTCAGCACCAAGGAGCATTCCTCTTGGACACTCCACCAATACAACGCCAGCAGCCTCCTCGCCATCAACCCTGGACACCACCTCGCCTGGCAGTACCAACCTCTGCTCCGGACCGGACATCGCCATCACCATCACTGACGGCTGCAGTATCACCCGCAAGGAGCACCCCAACCGTCAGGGAGGAGGCATTGCCATCACCTACAGATGCAAAAGAAACAATTGATGGACGGAATACTGGACAATGCAAAAATTCACCCCCAGTCACAAAGATCTGGGTTAAATCCATCATTCTTTTGCTCACCACACCACCCCAGTTTGGACCCAGCCATATGCAAATCTGTCTTGACCCTGTTCCTTGTGGGAACAGTCCAGCCCGAACTGCCAAGCGAGGTCCTCCCTGGACCAGAAACAAGCATCCTGAGACCGGTTTCAGGGCATCACCCATCAGCCAGGCTAGCTTGAATCCAGTGGTGTAGTGAGCACGGGACCCACGTCTGGACATACCCTTCCCACTTAGGGCGACATATGCAAAAGAAACAATTGATGGACGGAATGCTGGACAATGCAAACATTCACCCCCAGTCACAAGGATCTGGGTTAAATCCATCATTCTTTTGCTCACCATACCACCCCAGTTTGGACCCACCCATATGCAAATCTGTCTTGACCCTGTTCCTTGTGGGAACAGTCCAGCCCGAACTGCCAAGCGAGGTCCTCCCTGGACCAGAAACAAGCATCCTGAGACCGGTTTCAGGGCATCACCCATCAGCCAGGCTAGCTTGAATCCAGTGGTGTAGTGAGCACGGGACCCATGTCTGGACATACCCTTCCCACTTAGGCGACATATGCAAAAGAAACAATTGATGGACGGAATGCTGGACAATGCAAACATTCACCCCCAGTCACAAGGATCTGGGTTAAATCCATCATTCTTTTGCTCACCACACCACCCCAGTTTGGACCCAGCCATATGCAAATCAGTCTTGACCCTGTTCCTTGTGGGAACAGTCCAGCCCGAACTGCCAAGCCAGGTCCTCCCTGGACCGGAAAGAAGCATCCTGGGACCGGTTTCAGGGCATCACCCTTCATCAGCCAGGCTAGCTTGAATCCAGTGGTGTAGTGAGCATGGGACCCATGTCTGGGCATACCCTTCCCACTTAGGGCGACAAATGCAAAAGAAACAATTGATGGACGGAATGCTGGACAATGCAAACATTCACCCCCAGTCACAAAGATCAAAGATCAAAACAATAACAACAAACAATACAAAGTTAAAAACACACCTCACCCTTCCCCCAGTCGTAGCACAATCTTTAAAACATTCTACCCACGAGCCCCCACGTTAACACCCTATTAAGCATCAAGACACACACATACAATCATATTTGGTACTTCTGAGACCCCTCCTACAAGGTTCAACATGAGAGTTGATCTAGTTATCCAGGTTCAAAGTTCTGAAGTATTTTTAACCCAAGCTTATTTTTAGTGTTGCTAGTGCACAAGCAACATCTAAAATCGAGGGGGCAGATTTACAAGCCCCCTGCGCCACCAGTACGTCACTTTTCGTGACGTACTGGTGGCGCAGGGGGCTCCTCGATATTTACAAGGAGAGGAAAAGCCACCATGCGTGACTTTTCCTCTCCTTGTAAATACCGTCCCTTCACACGCAGCACTTTGCGTTGGAGGGGCGTTCCATGGGTGTTGCTGTGGGTGTTCCCACGCAACACCCATGGAACAAGACACATCTCCAGATTTACGAGAAATCGTAAATCTGGAGATGCGTCTGAATGCTACGCCACCCTAGAGGTGGCGTAGCGAGGCGCACCGAGGAGAAATTTTTTCATTTCTCCTCGTTTTTTCCTCTTTCAATGCGTGCTGCATTCTACAGCACGCATTGAAAGTGAAAAGCCTGTACTGATTGTTTTTGTGCAGAAAGGTGCCCTTCCTGCACAAAAACAATCTCCCCATGGCGCAGGCATCCTTGCACCATGGTGCAAGGGTGCCTGCGCCGGCGCTGGCAGCTGTTTGTGCGCCAGCGCAGGGAGAGCACAGGAATGCGACATATTCTTGTAAATATGTCGCATTCCTGTGCTCTGAAAGTGCCGCAGCGTGGCGCAGCCAAAGGGCTTGCAGCGCCACGCTGCGGCACTTTCTTGTAGATCTGCCCCTCCATGTTTATAAGTAGTGCAAGCACCTTGTTATGATGATAGATATCATATTTTAAGAAAAACTGTTTTAAAATCTAACAACAAATTCAATAAAAGTGCAGTCTAATAAGAGATAGACATTAAAATATGAATACCGCAATCCACAGGTACAATTATTCAAAATCAAAAGTGCATTAAATTTCTCATACTTTAAAAATCAAATATCCGAAGCTACCCGAACTTTTATTAACAACATCCGTAATTGGGGATTTGGGAATGTGGATGAATAAGGGTACATCCTTTCAGTATTTAGCTAGCTGAAGGTTTCCTTGATACATAGCCTAAGTACGCCATCCTAGATTCTTTCCTACGAGCCTCATTCAACTCCGCCCTTCGATAGGTGGAAAGCCACCATGACATTAAATTTCCCCACCTTAAGTGTTGCAGTGATTTTCACTAGTCTATTTCTGACCTGTGCCGCCCATCTTAGTTCACTTGTTGCAATTTCAATGGCACAGAAGGCAAAAATCTTTTGGACGTCCGAGGACCAAAGTTATTCCCGAAATGCACTGTTGCTTTATAGGCTAGAAAATTCCAAGCCTGCAAGTCCCCTTCCAGTCTTATCCTGGGCACATTCACTGTTAGGTAACCCTGGCAGATGTTTTAGGCATTTACCGTTACACTTCTCCCAGCTTGTCTCTGTGCTTAGGGTCAACAATGCAGCCGCATAATATTATTGTGCAGGCACCATTTTGTTATAAGCAGATAATACCGGATCAAAGACAGTCCTCCAAACGTGTTTTTAAATTTGACTAATCCTCCTATAGTGGGTGCAGCAGGGCCTCCACAATTTCTTTATTTAAGGCCCAGTTTAGTTTTTGTAAACAAATATGTTGTAGATTACCACCTCCACCATCTTAATGCCCAATAACCACTTATGCTTTTGTGTTTTTCCAAATGTAATTATTTTTGTTTTCTCCAAATTAACCTTTAGTTCATTGGCCATGAAGCACCTATTACATCTTTCCAATTTTCTCTGGAGACCTACCTGAGTCAAATCTAAGATGATCAGGTCATCTGCATAGAGGAGGCACAATATATGCCTACCCCTCATTTTCAGCGAAAAGGATTTAGTCTTAGCGAGGAGTCTGGAAAGATCAGCAATGAATAATGAAAACAGCATAGGGCCAAAACACAACCCTGCATCTGCCCATTACCCAATGGGATTCTTTTAGACAGTGACCCACATAAGTCTAATTCCACTTAAGCCTAATTCTGACAGTGCAGTTCCTGGAGTATTGCAAGTCAGCTGGTAGGGACTGCCAGATGTCAGAGCTTATCCCACAGAATACTACGATCCACAAGATCAAACGCTAAACTTTCTAAAAGTGGCATTGTCAGAATAGTAATGACAAATGCAACTTTACCTTTGAAGAGGATTTATTATTACCATTCCATAGGTACCAAGCATGATATGTCTACCTGCTCCCAATTAGGAATCCCCATTGTTATCCTATGGGAGGGGTGGGTCTCACAGTAGGGAAAAACTAATTTTGGAGTTTTTCACTACTAGGACATGTAGAACTTAAAAGTACACCTCCAACCTTTTAATTACACAGCACCATGCATATGCGCTACTTAGGGCCTACCTTAGGGGTGACATATATGTAATACAAGAGGAGTTTAAGGTTTGGCAGGTGTGTTTAAATGCCAATTTGGCATGGCAGGATAAAACTGTTAACATTCTATAAAACTCTCAATAAATAAATCAATTAAAATAAGCTTTTGACTCCTTGAGACATCTTTTGATCCCTTTGCCACCAAATCCTATCTCTGCCACATGCTGAACGTATTTAATGGGGCCCACCTTTGAAGTAATTGCAATGTTTTTTGCCTTCATAAAAGGATTCTTGTATATTTGAGTTTTCATAACACACATAGCTTAATGCTGGCCCTGATGAAATGGTGAATATTCTTTGCATATTGTGAACATCCTGGCAATCTTTGACAAATCAGTAATTCTTAGCAATACAAAACAACCCACTACCTGTGTTAGAGCCATTCATTTCCCTTTCAACACCAGAGCTATAAATAGCCAACTACGGGAGGCAGTGGTACGGCTAATTCATCAATAAAGGTGACATATATAAGCAAAATAGTTGCCCATGTTTGGTTCATACATCAAAAGTAATAGAAATTACATTGGGGTGGGCTGACATATGGCGCGAATATCACCCCACTGAACTTAATTTTACCTATCTTTGCGCGGTACATGGCTCACAATCGCGGCTGGACTATTTCTTCGCCCCGCGGATACATCTACACAGATTCTCTCATGTAAATCATATGCCCCGTAGGCTCTCCGACCACTCTCCGCTTAGATTACAGTTCCACACCCTATCCCGTAAACCCCCCTTCCGGTGGCGGATGTCACCATGGCACCTCCGGGACCCGGCATACCAGGATATGCTTCACACCGCAGTCACTACATACTTGGAGGATAATGGCCCCACGGCTCCCTCTCGGACTCTGCTATGGGAAGCCCTAAAACCGACGGTTCGCGGGATTGAGATTAGTTACTGCACGAATGAGAAGCGGGCGCGACGGGAACAGTTGGAGGCTCTAGAGACACAGCAAGCGTCACTGGCATCACAACTTAATATCGATCCTAATCCAATTATTCGCCGAAACCTGCTGCAAGCGCAGCAGGATCTTCGGCGGCACCTCATGGGCGAAGCAAAGGAGATTTGGGAGGCGTCACAGCACCGAATTTATCAATGGGGCGATAGGTCCAGTAAGATGCTCCATAGACTCTGTAGGGCGGATGCATCTCCAGCGGTTGTCCCTGCCATTCGCGGTACCGACGGGTCCCTCCACACAACACCACAGGGAGTCGCTGCGGCATTCGCTGGGCACTTTACTACCCTCTATACTAGGCACGAACAAATCTCACCGGAGTTGATCGCTGAATTATTGGTGGATATCCCTCCCCGTCGTCTTCCCGATCATCTCCGGGAGCAGCTAGACGCTCCCATTACCACGGAGGAACTCATGGGGGCCCTCAATGCGCTCCATCCCGGTCACGCTCCCGGACCTAACGGGTTCCCAATGGAATTCCTAAGGCCGAACATGCACACGTTGGGGCCCATCTATTGGCGACCATCCAGGAGGCTGTGGAGTCTGCCATTCTGCCTAGGGACTGGCGACATGCAGAAATTGTGCTTTTTCACAAGCCAGGCCGACCCCCGGAGGATCCCTCCTCATAACACCCCATCTCCCTTATAAATTTCTAACCAAAGCTATTGGGGAAGGTGTTAGCTGATCGCCTGCGAAGCTGCATCGGTGAATTGATTCACCCGGACCAGTCGGGCTTCATGCCACACAGGGCTACTCGACATAATATTCGACGGGTACACAATGCGATGGTGGCAGCCCCGACGCTGGGTCGACCGGCCGCTTTGCTTCTTGCCGACATAGATAAGCCGTTCGACTCCCTGAGCTGGGTGTATTTATTCCAGCTCCTCGAGGCGATAAATTTGGGGCCTCGCTTCCTGGCTTATGTCCGTCTGTTGTACACGGAGCTGACGGCGTCGGTCCGAGTTGCGGGACACCATTCACAGCCCTTCTCCATCCAGCGGGGCACTAGACAGGGTTGCCCCCTGTCCCCGTTATTGTTTGCTCTTGCAATAGAGACCCTGGCGGCGTGGGTTCGGAGTGATCCGGTCCTTCGTGGGTTCGACTGGTCCCAGTCGCGCTCGGAACGTATAGCTTTATATGCGGATGATGTCCTCTTTTTCATGACCGATCCCTGGTTCTCGGGTCCCCGTATACTGCAGATCCTCAGGGTCTTTGGGGGTACCTCGGGCCTCCATGCTAACCCCGCCAAATCTATCCTATTCCCGGTGTGCGGGCATCAGGGACGCGACACCTGGGCATCGCAGCTTTCCCGGGCAAAGGGGGGCTTCAAATATCTTGGTATATATATTTCCCCATGTCCGAAAGTCTCCTGGGCACGCAATATCTCTCCTTTATTGGCTAGCCTTCACAACGAAACCACTGTGTGGTCCTCTCTCCCTCTCTCCCTGTACGGGCGTTCAGCCATTTTTAAAATGGTATCGCTGCCCCGTATTCTATATCGCCTCCAGAATTATCCATATCCCATCCCGCGCAAATGGTTTGCACAAGTGGCAGCCATACAAAATAAATTCATGTGGAACGGCGGGGCGATCAGAGTGGTGCTCCGCACATGTGCACAATCCACATATTGCGGCGGGATCGCCGCAGCAGATGTGTATGCCTATTATGTAGCGTCCCATGTGATGGTAATAAACGAATGGTGGTATTGCTCCCCCACAGATCCAGCATATTCGGCGGAACACGCGGCTATGGATCAGATCCTGCTCCTCCACTTATTGTACAGCACGGTTCGCCTTGATCACCTACCGCCGGCCGGCAGAGTGGCGATACAACTCTGGCGGGCTAAGACCCGACAGATGGGCTGGCGGGGGACACTTACTCAAATGACTCCCTTGTGGCAGGGCACATATCTTCGTTCTGTACCGACCTTAACGGGGTTCAGAGGGTGGGACCGTGTCAGGATCTCGACCCTTGGCGATGTAATGCGTGGCACCACAATGAAATCCTTTCAACAACTACAGACCGATTTTGATTTACATAAATCACAATTCTATAAGTTCCTTCAGCTCCGACACGCACTTCTACCCCAGATCCACGCATTGGAATCCCTCCCTGAGTTTCAACCCTTAGAGGGACGACTGCTTACAGGAGACCTAGGACCTCACAAGATCAAACAGGTCTATCAGACATTGACGACCCATACACCCACCACACTGGACAAGACAAGGCTTGCATGGCAAGCAGATATACCTGAAATCACCGATGATGACTGGGCCGAAGCCATCGCCAGCCCTAGGGGTGCGGCGGTGTCCATGTGCTCTCGGCTTATCCAATTTAAGTACCTACACCGCGCATATTACACTAGGGTCCGTCTATGGCGGATGGGCGTTATTCAGTCCCCCATGTGCCCGAGGTGCGATAGGGAGGAGGGGTCATTTTTACACACAGTGTGGAGCTGCTCAGCGTTGCAGCCGTTTTGGCGTTGAATTCGCTCGTGTCTCCATGAGGTGCTATCATGGGATCTCCCGCTCGGCCCTCGTCTTTTCTTGTTGCATTCCACAGAAGATATAGGGGGAAATAGGTATAAGCAGCACCTCTTGTTTTTAGCACTCGCGGTGGCCAAGAGGGATATAGCACAAATGTGGAAGGCAACATCGCCCCTGACCTTGGGCAAATGGAAAACTGAACTAGACAAATGTATGGGGGCTGAGATTGCTGTTTTTGAGGCCTGAGGATGCCCCGCTAAACACCGCAAAATATGGACTAGATGAGCGGACTATCGTGGTATCGACCTTCCCCCCTTGCCCGAACAGGACCCCTGAAACTGTTTCATTTTGTATTTATATACTGGTATATCCCCACGGAGAGTTTAAGAATATGTGCATGTATATGTTTAATGTGGCACACTACGACGATTGCACCACTTGTACCAATGTGGAGACTGGAACCTGTCTGTACGTTTTTGTTTATGTCACCTACGTGTTTGGTAGGTGTTGTTATATATCAGAAATATGGTTATTGATACAAACTAAAAGTACATCTCTTTGGTCATGGTGGGGCTGCGACCCCTACATATTGCAAAATAACCTAATAAAATTTGTTATTAAAAAAAAAAAAAGTAATAGAAATGAGTCCCCAAATTCAATATTCACAACCCTTAATTTCTGCCAGCTCCCCTTGTATGAACCTTACTGGGGTATCAGAGACTCTAAAACTCAGAATACACTTGAAAAGTCCCTGCATGCACAGAAGATTGTTTGTTGCCAAGCTATTGAAGCTGTTTAGCAACAGTATTTGCAGTAGAGCACACATCCCCCTATTAGCTCTGTCACTCTTGAGGTGGTCTTACCCCAAACCTTTTGCCTTACTCCTCCTGTCTTTGTTGAATTTGTTTTTGTTGGACTTAGGACTCTGCACACTTTAGCACTGCTAACCGGTGCTAAAGTGCTTGTGGTCTCACCCTTAGACATGCTGAAATTGACTTACAACCAATTGGCACATTTAATTTACTTGTAAGTCCCTAGTACTGTGGTACTACATGTAGCGAGGGACTGTAAATTAAATACTAGTGGGCTTGCAGCACTTATTGCGTCATCCACTTAAGTAGCCCTTTAAACATGTCTCAGGCCTACCTTTGCTGCCTGTATGTGGAGTTAACATTGTCATTTCAACATTGCAATTTAAACCTTTTTGCCAGGGTTAAACCTTCCTTTTTAATGAATATAATTCACTCCTAGGGTGGGCCCTAAAAATCGCATAGGGTAGGGTGCAGTGTATTTAAAAAGTTAGGCATGCATTTTTAAGGTTTACATGTCCTGGTAGTGAAACCCCCACAAATTAATTGTTCACTTCTGTGAACCTACCTCTACTATAGGATAACATGGGATTACCTTATTACATTTAAGTGATAACTTTCAATTGGGTGTAGGTAGGAAAGTTGAGTTTGGTCTCTAAAGGATTGTACTTTAACACCCTCCTTAATGGTAAAGTTGCATTTTAAGTCACTATTCTGAAAATGCCATTTTTAGAAAGTTGGCATTTTCTTGCCTTAACCATTTGGTGTCTGCAGCCTGTATCGTAGGTTATGTTACTAGGTGTAGGTGTAGGTCTTTGTGCATTACTCCCAGATGTTGAGAAAAAGGGATAATAGGTGTTGGCAGGATGAGTCACTCTGTCAGGATAAAGGGGAGGACTTGTCCCATACCACACTCACATATGACAAATACTCTGCCTCAGCACACTCACAAAGGGCTTCACACCAGTCTATTGTACCCACAGATAAGCTTGGGTAGCAGAAAGGAGGCAGGAAATTCCAGATATATCTATAGGGGGAGGACTCTAGAAGTGTCTCCTACTTCAAAGCTGGCACCAAGTATTAATATTGGACCCTCAGACGTAACTCTTCAGATGGCAACCCTGAAGCTCATCAGAACTGCTTTTGCATGACACAGCCTCAACGCAGGACCTCGCATTGCAGTCCCGCAGCTCTTTGGAGCCACTGCTGCATGACCCAAACCCTGACACAGGACCGTGCAAAGCTCAGAAATCAGGATTTAAGGTACTTTGTTCAGCTGGCCTAACTTGTTCCCTGTACCTGGCCCGCACTCCATCACAGTTTACCTGAACTTGTGACTGGTCCTGTGAGACCAGTTAACCACAGTTAGTGCTTTGTCCTATTGGCCACTATTTTGACCTAACCTTTTTAAACTGCATATGTACCAGTTCTACTAATTGGATTTGTGTTATTTGGTGTAAAATAATTTTCTAAATTCTACTCTTTCATGATCTTGTGCAGCCAAGAATCCTGAGTCTGGTATGAGTGTCTGTGACACAGTGGCCCTCATTACCCATACCCAGCTGGGAAGATTACTATTATCGCACCTTTTAAAATCTGATACCATGGGGATTGGAATTTAAAAGGTGCAATAATTACTGCCTATTACAAGCTGTGCCCTTTAAAATGAGGCATAATATGCAGAATCAGTATAAAACTACTGACTTCTGCACGTTTTGCCTTGTTTATGGACCTTTTCTCCTGATATGTTTGACCTTTTAGTGGAAAAATCAGAGGATGTGATAATTTTTGCACAACTCGTAATTCTGATCCCTGTGCGAACATGTGTTAGCTCAGAAGTCTCAATTTAACACTACACTTGTGTTCAGGGCCTAAGAGTTATCAATGTGCCTTCTACCATGGTTTTGATAAATGTGTTCAAAAGTGAAACAAAAATTAGCATAATTCACATTTTGTTGAGCTTTGAACTTGAAGTACGACTTCTGATATGAAAAGGAAAGTGTAGTTGTCAAAAAGGGGCATTTGGTGTGATAAAACATACAAAAGAGAGCTTCCATAACTAAGAGATAAGAAATGTACCTTAATGTAAGAAAGTGAAAGACAATAGGAAGGAAATCAAAAACTGCTTGTTACCTTGGAACGCTAAGGGTTGCCACCTGCACAGAGAAACAGCTGCTCTGTATTTCTCTTGAATGTGCTGCCCTGGGGGCCGTGCATTCCGCATGATAGGGTGCACTTTTCCTGTTTGCACCAGGCGCACCTGGTTGAAGATGCGCCGTGAGCAAACAGGAAAAGTGCACCCTACCTATAATAGGGCCCTGCTATGCAGAGTTCCCAAAGCACCTGTGTAAATAAAACAAAACAATAAGGTATAGTCTTAAGAACATTTTTTAAAAGTACCTCAACACTATAGGAAACTTCTAGCTGCAATCAATCTTATAATTGTGTATATTCAACGTAAATGTACAGCCCGATTCTTCTCTAGAATTCAAACCATTGGGAGTTTGAGTATCAAAATCAATGATGTATTTTGATTCTAATTGGTGCAAATTGTTTGTCCTATTGCCACCTCAGATATTGTTCTCAATTCTGCCACTTACAAAAAATTCTAGCAGTTCATTATTCTGAACATGTAAATCGTTAAAATACCTGGCAGCCGTGTATTGCTTATCGTTGTGTTGGATGGCCCTCATATGCTCGACAATATGTTTCTTAGACCTATGGATCATGCTACCTATATAAAGTTTATTACAAGGGCATTTAATGCAATCAACACAATAATCAGAGTTACAAGTCAGGTATTTTCTGATCTCAATCTATATTCTTATTTGGGACTTTAAAATTTGCAACATTCTTGCTGTTTTTGACTCTTTACTGTGTAGGCATCTGAAAAATCCATTTATGGTACCTATAGTACTGATGTTTTTCCTATCTTGGATTACATTATGACATGTGGTATCTTTCAATGATTTACTTTTCTTGAGAGTGATTTTAGGATAGTCCTCTGCATATTTTGCCAGTATGGTTGTCAAATCATCATGCCACCTGCTCTGACAATGATAGCATATCAGGGGTGTTACATAACTTGCGTTATGTTCTGTGGCTTAATGTAGCTTTAGTCCCAATCTCCGGGATGTGCAGTATGCAAAGGGGACCAACTTGACTCATCAGAAGGGGGCGGAGAAGCAAAGATCATTCTTTGGGAACATGAATTGGTCAAAATGTAACTGTATGAGGTTTAGAAGTATGAAACAAGGAATAGGATATCTGATGTAAAAAGTTAAATGCTGTGCCTGTAAAATAGTTTTTTTACAGAGTACCACCAATCATTGTTTTTTATCTTCTTTCTTAAGCACCAAAGGGCAAGAGGGCACTTGGGCCTTTTGCCACTAGCGCCGTCTGACCATAGTGACTACCACCATCACCGCTAACACAATCAGTTTCGCGGCCATGGCAGGATATTTCTGCTGCCCCCCACTACTAAAATGATGCCCTTGTATATACTTACTGGGCTTTTTCATGTTGGATGTTGTTTTTTTATCCCTGCATTTGCCGAGTTGGCAATGCAGCGCGCGCAAGGTAAATAGTTTTATTTATTTATTTACTCAGTTTACTCCGTTCCATTGTATGTCTGAGTGCACCACCCCTCCCCTCCCCCGCCCCGCAGCACTCCCTCTGCGAGCCGCCACTGCCAAGGAGATGTATCCCCTCAAAGCCTTTTTTATGATTTTTTTGTTTTTGTAGGAGGGCATGTAGTGGGTGAAGAGGGTGGGAGGGGAGAAAACGTTTGGGAATTGTTTTGCTTGGGGAGTGGGGTGGGCCTGTTGTGGGTGGAGAGGGTGGGTTTGAAAAATATAAAAATAAATGTGCATTACTCTTTTTTCTTTGTCATCATTAGCTGTCTTTCCATTGCTAGTTGGGATAATATAGCATTGTTGAGTGTTGACGCTAGAGTGCGACACAGATCTGACCTCCAAAATTGTCACACATTATACATTGACATTTCCCCATAGACTTTCCCTACCTGAAGTCCCTTCCAATGTATATATTCTTCAGTAGATTACTTATCTCTTCCTGCAGTCCAGTAATTAATTGTACCCCGCCACCAGAGTGGCACTGTCCATGAACAAAAAAGTGGTTAATTTAATTCAGTTTCACTTGAGGTTTTGAAGCAGCCAGCCACCAATCAATTATAATGTATAGTATAGTAGTTAGAGTATTTACTGTCCTTGTCCTGCCCTCTGTAACTATTTGATCACTAAGGGGTCTACCAACATACACAACAATGTAATATTATCTCTCCTTCCAAAGGACAACTTCAGTGCTAAGTTCTTAACTAGTTCTTCAAGTTCTTACCTGAATTGATAAAGTGATGGTACCTCTCTAAATCCTCCCAAACCTTATTGCAGAGTTTCCCAAAAGGCATTGCTATTATTGGTGGTGGTATTAGTGTTGATGAGTCAACAGTGAAGATATCACAAAGCAAGGTCCCACTCCCACCTATTCCAAATGAGGTGAACTCCAAACAGTCTGAATTTTCTGAAACATTATCCATCAATGGCAACTAGACTGAAAGAAAAGACAGAGCTAGTGGGTTATCAAAGACTGAGACAAGACCACCATGACAAAAAAAACCTCTTATTACAAAACCTAGCAGTAGTAACCTCTAAGCTATCCTGGGTCTAATTTATAAAAAAAAAAGAAAAATCTAAACTTGCAAAATCCCTGAGTCAGGACTCAAGAGAAGAATGTTTGGTTGCTTCATGTTGCATTAATTTTGTAAGTAAAACAGGGAGGGCCTAATTCACCAAGGTAAAGTTACACTTTTGGGGCCAGATGTACAACCATTTTGCATTTGCAAACGGGAAATTGGCCCGTTTGCGACTGCAAAATTGGTCAGCCTCATGTACAAACCCTATTTTGTGAGTCGGTAACCTATTACCGACTCACAAAATAAGGTTTGCGACTTGCTATTAGGAAGGGGCGTGCCAAGGGCGTCCTTTCCAATTAGCGAGTCTCACTTAAATGTATGATTGTTTTGCGACTGCAAATGCTGGTGTTCTTGTTGCTGGTGTTGTTGCTCGTGTTGGCAGCTATGACACAACAGCACTGTCCTCTCTTGAGGTTTAGGCTGTATGCCAGAACTTCTGCCCGGGACTCTAATTTCCATCCATTCTTTTTCCATTTCTCTCGCTTGCTCAACAATCTTAGTCGTGTACTGTGAAACATCCCCTTCTGAAAAAGGATTGAAAGTGGCCAGTATTTTTGTGTACCATGGATCAAGAATTGTGGCACACATGTGCTCTTTGGAGAACACAATCTCTCTTTGCACCCTTGTATTAACAGACAAGCAAAGGATTAAGCTCTCAACAACTCATACGCTTCTTCGTTCACACCGGTGAACCTTTACAACACCTTTTTTGACTGGGCCTGTAGCAGATACAACAATGGGATCTGGGATCTTGGCTCATCAAACTGTTCCCCTTGCTGACTTCATATATGAAAACCACAAAAGAAAGTAGCATTTGAGTCGGGCATTTAACTAGCCCCCATTTGTCCATCTCCATGATCATGCTTTTCCCACTTGCATCACCTTCTCTTTCAAGAACATAGTCAGTGATTTGTCTGTACTGCTCAAACGGACATTGCAACATGTAGCAGGTCGAGTTCCACTGTGTTAGCACCTCCTGTATGAGGGCTTTAACCAGTACTCTATGTTAATGTTAATGTTAATGTTAGTGTGATTTCTAAAGCGCGCTAATACACTGGGGTGTCTTGGCGCTGAACTGGAACGTAAACCTTGAGAAGGTTGGAAGGGGTGGAGATTAGTTTAGAAATAACCAAGTTTTCAATTCTTTTCTGAAGGAGAGGAGAGAGTTAGCCTCTCTCATGTGTGCAGGGAGGGTATTCCATAACTTGGCCGCACAGTAGCCGATACTACGGCCTCCCCAACTCGCAGTCCGGATCCTTGGTACCAACATTAATCTGGCATTGGTAGATCTTAACTGTCTGCCTGGGTGGTACCATAAGAAAAGGTTTTTCAAAGGTACCGGTCCGATCTTATTCACTGCTTTATAGGCAAGCGGCACCGCATTGGCATGGTTACTCCCAGGTCTATGTTCCACTGTAAAGTCCATCTCCTGTAGGGAAATGGACCACCTTAGCACACTGAAGCACACTTAGCACACTGAATGATCCTCAACTGCTTCTGGGTTTTAAAAGAATGACTGAAATGAGTCCAGATTCTTCTGCAGGTGACCAATATATTGATGACTATGTCTTATTTTTTCAGAAAGTCCTGCATAATCAGGTTGATGCAATGCACCAAACAGAGGGCCCTGAAACATTCACCATATGCCATGACCCAGACTAAGTTACTGGCATTGTCTGTGGCAACAAATCCAATTCTGAGACCTCTGGGTCACAGCCATTCAAACACCTTACTGTTAAAGTCTTCTAAGATGTTTGTAGCTGTATGGTATTTCTGTATGGCGAACATAGCTACTGTTGCATGCCACCGAATGCCCTTAAAACTTTCTTCAGCACAGAGACCTGCTGGTAGCTGTTGCCTAACCCCACAAAAGAGATCCAGTGAGCAGCCATATGTGAGAAGTTGGCCTGGTATATGCTGTCCACTAATTATAGTGGGCACCTTGCACCAGTCCAAACAACCCCTTATTGGAGATAGGTTAAAGACAACCTTTATTGAAAGCTATCCTAGTGGTAGCTATGGAGAGCAGCCTTCAGGCTAAGTCTTGAAGGAATGTAAAGCAGCTTGTTTTACCAGTCTATAATCTCTTGAGTGACCAAATGAAAGAGGACCACACCAGGTATATATATAAAATATATGTATTTAGACTTAAACACACCCCTCTAGTCTCTTTATGAGGCTAGAGTTCGAAGTACATAAGTTACAAGTCAGTTATCAACAGTAATAGCACAAATACACGTTTGAGCCCTAGGGGCGTACCAAACCATATACCAAATAAGTAGTATAAGAACCATGACTGAGCTAGACACAAGGCCTAGAGCCTGTAGAAATGCTTGGACCACAAGGAACCACCCAAGGTAGTGACACAGGGGACCCACGGGGGACGCGTGCAGTGTGAGAACACAGCCGCGAGCCGCCGTTGACTTCTATGGGGAATGTCGCGGTTGGAGTTTTAAAGAAAAAGGACACTTAGAGGAGGACTTGGAGCAAACCCCTTTAGAACTAGGTGGTTCTAGAGTCTATACCCACGGGAGCACCGGAGTACTCGAGTTACCTCCCCCAGGGGAGCCGGGTGCATAGGTGTCTTTCGGGGTCGGGTTTCGTCGTCGTTTTCAATGGCGATCTGCTGCAAAGTGCTGCTGGCGACCAAGTCGAAAGTGTTCGGGTGGATCCAAAGGTGGATCGAAGATGTGAGGAACCTGAAAGCAGAGGGGACAGAGTCTGGGTCACTAGCCAGTGACCAGGAAGGCGATGAGCAGATGCCCACAGATGTCGGGTGCTTCAGGTAGGTTGACAGTTGTCTTGACTCTTCAGCCACGAGGTCCAGGAGGCGTCGACGACAACCAGGAGCTAGATTCGAGCTGTCCCACGACGTCTGTCGATTGCTGCGGTATGGGCGACCGGATTGGACCCAACAAGCCTTGGCAACGGCAAGTCTTATAGAAACAAAGAAAGGACGATGTTGCAGACCAGCAAGGTCTGGGGGACTCACCCAGCGAAGGTAAGTCAGGGCACCTCTGGAGCAACCAGAAAAGCCCAAGCAGAAGAAGAGTTGCCTTCGGGAGGGCCCACTAGCCAATGGACTAGCGACCGCAAAGGAGCCTTGAGTGGACGCACTTGGAGCTGGCTCACAGGACACTCGTGGAGTGGAGGCCAAGGATCTTCGGTGCAGTTGGTGCTGGAGGCGGGGGCTACTTGGAGCCCAAAGCACAACTTCGTGGGAGACCAGGAAGAGGATGCACTTGCAAAAGTACTCAGTGTCCAGGGGTCACGGTCCCACGTTACCCACAACAGCTACGGGCCTCAGCTTTGCTGGAAACTCAGGGCAGCCTTGGAGAAGTCTGGAAATCCACCTCTGGTGATGCAAAGACTTCGGCGTCCGGCGGGACCTTCAGCGATGCAGACCGGACAATTGCTTCTTAGGTGCCTGCCAAGCAGGGGAGTCACTCCTTGACCCCAAGGGAGATTCTTCAGTCCTCTAATCTTGAAGTAGAGCGTCGAAGGTCCAGGATTCAGCATCTGAGTTTCATCCAGGGTAATCTAAAGTCCTAAGGACTGGGGTCCCATACTTATACTAAGTTAGGGGATTGGACATACTCTGGGGACCCACCTATGGAAGGGTTAGGGAAGAGGGGTGGTTACACCCATTCCCTTTGTCCAGTTTCGCACCAGAGCAGGGGCAGGTAGCCCCTGCAACCGGTTTGAACTGGCATATGCACAGGGACACCAAATGTGCCCCCAGTGCAGGACTTCAAAGCACCAAAGGGTGCTCCTGCCCAGCCCCAATACACACTATCCTGTCTGGGGAGGTGGTTACACCTCCCTGTGACAGGAAACCTATTGTCCAGGCCTCCCCTGCCGGAGTTTCAGTCAGCAGCAGGAGGCCGGACCCGTGTCTGTGGCAGCGGCATCCATTTTGTGATGCCAGGGCTCTGGAAAGAAGTTACCGGGTAGCCCGGTTTGTACATGTCTCTCCCTCTAGAAGGGTGGAATGCTACCCCCGCCGCCAGAATTGGTGGGGGGTAGTATTCCAAGATGTTTGACACCAAACACGACATGTTTCTGTGCAGCCATCCCAAAGTTAGCATTTACCGCGAGGATATAATGCACTTAAGAGTATATGGTCAGGCTGCACCACAAACAGCATCAGAGGATTGACTCCGAACACTGCAGAGGGCCCCTGCTCATGCAGGGACACCCTCTCACATAAAAACCAAGCACTCTGCCTTCAGGATTGTAAAGGCCTGCCATAGGAGTGACTTATAGGTTTATATGTGTGTGCAATGGTAGTGATATAGGTAGCCTATACCACTGGAAGGGGTGCATGCACCACCCTACCCAGGCTGCAGTAGCAGTCCTGTGGTGTCATTTTGGCTGGCCTTCCAGGGGTGGCATAATACATGCTTCAGCCCCTGGCAGGCCTCTGAGGTACCTATGCCCTGGGTACATAGTATACAATATACTAGGGACTTATAAGGGCACTCCAGATTCCAATCAAAGATGTACCTAAGGTACATGGAAACCATTTTAGAGAGGAAGCAGCTAGGCTGGGGTTCTGATTAGCAGGGCCCCAGCCAGACTAAAGTCGAAAAACAGTGAAGCATCAGAAAAGAGTGGGGGTACCCATGTGAAGCAGATCCTACTCTCCTACACAACCCCCCCAAATGCAGGGACATTAAACTAACCTTGACCAGTTGAGTCTTCATGTTCTAAGTGGAAGTACCTAGAGAGTCCATCTGCATTAGCATGGTTACTCCCAGGTCTATGTTCCACTGTAAAGTCCATCCCCTGTAGGGAAATGGACCACCAAAGCAGTTTGGGGTTTTCACCCTTCATTTGTTTTAGCCATAGGAGGGGCTTGTGGTCTGTTTGAACAAGGAAGTGAGTACCAAACAGGTATGGCCTCAACTTCTTCAGAGCCCAAACCACAGCAAAGGCCTCCCTCTCTATGGCTGACCAACGTTTCTCTCTAGGGGTCAGCCTTCTGCTAATAAAAGCTACTGGCTGATCCTGACCTTCATCATTCAATTGTGACAGTACAGCCCCTACCCCCAATTCAGATGCATCTGTTTGGACAATGAACTTCTTGGAGTAATCAGGACTCTGGAGAATGGGAGCAGTGCACATGGCCTGCTTCAGGTCATCAAATGCCTTTTGACAGCTAGCTGTCCACTGAACCTTTTTGGGCATCTTCTTGGAAGTTAAGTCATTCAGGGGTGTCACTATTGATCCATACCCCTTGACAAATCTCCTATAGTACCCAGTCAGGCCTAAGAAGGCTCTCACCTGAGTCTGGGTGGTTGGAGCAACCCAGTCCATGATGGTCTGGATTTTGCTCTGCAGTGGTTGAACCTGGCCTCCACCCACAAGGTGGCCCAGGTACACAAACTGACTCTGCCCTATCTGGCACTTAGTGGCCTTGATAGTGAGGCCTGCCTTTTGCAGGGCCTCCAAAACATTTCTGAGGTGGACCAGGTGATCCTCCCAGGTGGAGCTAAAGACAGCAATATCATCTAGATATGCTGCACTGTAGGCCTCCAGACCTGTAAGGATTGTATTCACCAACCTCTGAAAAGTGGCAGGTGCATTCTTCAGACCAAAGGGCATTACCACAAATTGATAATGCCCACTAGGGGTTGAGAATGCTGTCTTTGGCTTTGCATCATCAGCTAGTCTGATCTGCCAGTAGCAAGCAGTCAGGTCAAATGTGCTTAGAAACTTGGCTGAGGCCAAAGTGTCTATTAGCTCATCTGCCCTAGGTATTGGATGGGCATCAGTCCTAGTGACTGCATTGAGACCCCTGTAGTCCACACAAAACCTCATCTCTCTTTTCCCACCACTGGTGTGAGGTTTTGGCACAAGGACCACTGGACTAGCCCAAGGGCTATCTGAGGGTTCAATAACTCCCAAATCCAACATTTTCTGGACTTCTGTCCTGATACAGTCCCTGACATGGTCAGGTTGCATATAAATCTTATTTTTAATAGACAGACTGTCCCCAGTGTCCACTTCATGAGTGCACCAGGTGGTCTGACTTGGAGTCAGAGAGAACATATGTCTGTACTGATTGAGCACTTGTCTGCAATCAGTCTGCTGCTGAGCAGTGAGGCTGCCTGCCAAGGCTACACCATCCACTGACCCATCATCAGGGTTCTGTAAGAGCAGGTCAGGGAGTGGGTCACTCTCTTCCTCCTGTCCCTCATCAGTAGCCATGAGCAAGTCCATGTCTGCCCTGTCCACATATGGTTTCAATCTGTTGACATGGAGAACCCTGTGGGGACTCCTGGGTGTTCCTAGGTCTACCAAATAGGTAACCTCACCCTTCTGTTCAACAATGGTATGGGGTCCACTCCACTTATCTTCGAGAGCTGCTGGGGCCACTGGCTCCAGCACCCACACCTTCTGTCCTGGCTGGTAAACAGTCAGTACAGCCTTTTGGTCATGCCAGGCTTTTTGCAGTTCCTGGCTGGCCTCAAGGTTTTTAGTTGCCTTTTTCATGTATTCAGCCATCCTGGAGCGGAGACCAAGTACATAGTCCACTATGTCTTGCTTTGGGGGCTTGAGAGGTAACTCCCATCCTTCCTTCACCAAGCACAATGGACCCCTGACAGGGTGACCAAACAAAAAGTCAAAAGGGCTGTAGCCAACCCCCTTTTGAGGCACCTCCCTGTATGCAAACAAAAAGCAGGGGAAGAGTATGTCCCATCTTCACCTAAGCTTTTCTGGGAGCCCTTTAATAATGCCCTTTAATGTTTTGTTGAATCTCTCAACTAAACCATTGCATTGTGGGTGCTAGGGTGTGGTGAACTTGTAAGTCACTCCACACTCCTTCCACATTGCCTTCAAGTATCCAGACATAAAGTTTGCACCCCTGTCTGATACAACCTCCTTAGGGAAGCCCACTCTTGAGAAAATTCCCAGGAGGGCTCTTGCCACCACAGGTGCTGTAGTGGTCCTAAGGGGAATAGCCTCTGGGTACCTAGTGGCATGGTCCACCACCACTAGGATAAACCTGTGCCCAGATGCTGTTTGGGGATCCATGGGACCAACAATATCAATCCCCACTCTTTCAAAGGGAACCCCCACCACAGGTAGTGGTATCAGGGGGCCTTTGTGGTGCCACCTGCCTTCCCACTGGCTTGGCAGGTTACACAGGAGCGACAAAACTCCTTGGTGTCTTCAGACATGTGGGGCCAGTGAAAGTGAGGGACAATTCTGTCCCAAGTCTTGTTCTGGCCCAGGTGACCTGCTAGAGGAATGTCATGGGCTAGGGTCAATAGGAAGCCCCTGAACTTCAGAGGTATAACCAACCTCCTGGTGGCACCAGGCTTGGGGTCTCTACACTCTGAGTACAAGAGTCCATCATCCCAATACACTTTATGGGGACCACTAGCATTCCCAGCAGCCTCAGCAGCAGCTTGCTGTCTGAGGGGTTCAAGAGAGGGGCAGCTCTGCTGCTCCTGGCTCAGATCTGCCCTGGAAGGGCCCCTGTCCCCAAGAACTCAACCTGGTCAGGTTCAAGCTCCTCTGGGACAGTTCCTTCCTCAGGACTGAGATCATCCCCCTCAAGAGACTGATCTTCCTTCTGAGCCAAGGGGGAAGGCACTGCCTTAACCCTGCTACTCCTCCTCTTGGATGGCACTTTGTCCATTGTTCCAGGATCCAAGGCCTGTTCAGTGTTAGACATTTTGCTCTGTGACCTGGTCACAGCAAACACATCTTCAGGGATCCCCAGCATTTCTGCATGGGTCCTGAGCTCCACTTCTGCCCAAGCTGAAGTTTCAAGATCATTGCCAAGCAAGCATTCCACTGGTAGGTTTGCACTCACCACAACCTTCTTAAGGCCAGTTACCCCTCCCCAGGAGAAGTTAACAACTGCCAGAGTATGGTCTGTTCTGACATTGCTAGCATTGGTCACTTGGTACATCTCACCAAGTATAATCTGCCCAGGATCCACAAGGTCTTGTGTCACCATGGTGACACTCGCCCCTGTGTCCCTAAATGCCAAAGCCTCTTTTCCATTGATTAATGGCTGTTGCCTGTACTTGCCCAGGTTACTGGGACTCACAGAGGAGATCACATCCATGCCTCCATCACAGACTAGGACAGCCTGAGTGAGTTCTCTGACTAGGCCAGAGCTCATCTCATTACCCAGGGTCAACCCTACTAAACCCTTGGCCTGTGTACTCCCACCACCAATTGTAACTGCACTAGGGGGAACAGGTGCCTTAGGGGCATTGGTGGGGGCTGGAATAGAGTCTTTGGACTTGGTGCAATCACTGGTCCAGTGTGTCTTTTGCTTACAGACTTTGCTCCATGGTTTCTTTTGGCCTTTTCCCTTGTTAGACTGTGAATCCCCACCTGAAGAAGATTTTTGGGGGCCTTGTGAAGACTTCTGGTCTTTACCCTTCTCCCCACCCTTATCAGAGTTTTTAGAATCTTGCTTCTTAGGGTCACCACCTTGGTTCTGTACCTTCTGCCTCACCCTGGTTCTGACCCATTTGTCTGCCTTCTTTCCCAATTCTTGGGGAGAGGTCAGATCAGAGTCCACCAGGTATTGATGCAACAGCTGATTTTGACAGTTATTAAGAATCTGCTCCCTCATGATAAGATTGTACAATCCTGTGAAGTCACATACCTTACTGCCCATCAACCAACCTTCCAGAGCCTTAGCAGAACAATCAACAAAGTCCACCCAGTCTTGATTCTGTGCTTTTTGGGTATCTCTGAACTTTAACCTGTATTGTTCAGTTGTTAGGCCAAACCCATCAATCAGAGCACTCTTCAAGACTTTGTAATTGTCAGCATCCTCTTCTCTAACAGTGAGGAGCTTATCTCTACCTTTGTCTGCAAAGGAGAGCCACACGATTGCTGCCCACTGCTCCTGGGGGACCCTCTGTACTTTACAGGCCCTCTCCAGTGCAGTTATCCATTTGTGGATGTCATCCCCACTCTGGTAGGGAGGGACAACCTTGCTCAGGTTTCTATGGTCATAAGACCTTTCCCTATCTCTGGGGAAATTGCTGCCACCATGGGACTCTAGTCCCATCTTTTTTCTCTCTCTATAGAGATCTAGGGGGGTCCTTGTCTATAGCCAACTGCTGTTTTCTGAGCTCAAGCTGGGCTTGTTCATACTGAAGCAGTCTCTTTCTCCTCTCATGAGAGGATTCCCTCCTATGAGAGGAGACAGAGGTCCCTACTGAGGTGTCAGAGTGGTTAGACTCCTGAGAAGGAGATCTAGACCTTCTGGGCACACTCACAACTCTTCCTGGGGGACAAAGGGGAGGTCATTCTGGGCCTCCTCCTCATCCTCAGGATTAGCTGCACTTTCCAGGTCAGGATCATTGTCATCCCCCTGGCCAGTTTCAGAGGTCAGGTCCTGGGCATTTTCATCCCTGGCCCCTCCCTCATCTTCTGCCCCACCCTCTCTGCCTACCCTTTCAGACCTTAGGGGTCTTCTAAGATCATCTAGCAGAAGCATCTCCAAGAGACGTTGGGTGTTGGCACTTTTGCCTGTCTTCAACTTCCTAACTTTGCACAACTCTCTTAATTCCAAGAATGAGAGGTTGTCATATCTGGATGGCAGGAGCTCACTGGTTCCTGGCAGTGAAGACATTACTAGTGTGGTGTGGTGTATGCACTACCTACTCTAGTGTGGCCTACTAAACTCTCTTGAGTTGTAGAAAGGGTGTGCTATCCCTTAACACACAACTCTAAGTTCAGTAGAACTTACTGTATCCTAAGCTTGAATTATATGTACCTAAGGTACCCTTAGTGGTTTTCAGTTGATCAATTCAATTGAGATTATCTGGTAAAACAATAGCAAGCTGGAATCCCACCCGCTGCACAACAATGTGAGAAGTTGGCCTGGTATATGCTGTCCACTAATTATAGTGGGCACCTTGCACTGTTGTATTCTCCTTAGGGTGTCCATAACGGGCTTTCAAAATATCATGTCCTTATATAGGCACAATTCGCCCTGCCCTTATATAGGCATAGAATCCCAGGCCTTATTTAGGCATTAAACCGTGCACTCCAAATACAGGCATGGTCTCTGACATCCGTCCACCCTAACGTCACAACGAGTTCATGAAGAACAGACCCTTAGGCTGCGGGAGTTTCCCTAGCCCAGGACTATTGATTTCTTCAAGGCCTCATATATTATGCATGAACTATTATTCCTTAGGGGTTCATCCATGACGTCTTTCGCTACCCAATTCACGTCAATGCTAACATTCCTAAGGTACTCTCAGGTATAAATATACCTTCCCTAGCCCTTGTAAACTAGAGGAGACCTCGACTTCAGAGGAGCCCGTATCCCGGCCTGATGCACTGAGAAGACGCTGCCATTCCCTGCACGCAGAGAGCCCATCTTCCAGTGATCTGACTTCCCTTGCGGGGTGTTGGAGTTCGAGTCTGGCAAAGAGATTCCAACCTCTCTCATTCTTCAGGTATGGAGCTGATAAGAACCTAGAGGGACTCTTGGCATACTAGGTATATTGGGTTTAAACATACTCTTAGTATACCATAGTAAGGAATACTTCACCTACTTCATACCTCGTCCTACACCTAGGTTAGGTTAGGTACATTGGGGTAGAACTAGCTTAGCACCGCATCGTATGAGTACTCGCATTTTTAGTCTGTGTTATTTATGTAACAGCATATGTACTAAAAGATAATGCTATCGCAGTATTATTTATTTCTACTGCTCACCCTGTACATTATGTATCTCGCATACTGTCTTGTGATCGTAACAGCACATTATATTTACACCAGAAACAAGACTGTTCAATAAATCTTTTATTGAAAACACCTGTCTATTATTTCTGTGTAACTCTGAAGAAAACTAAGCATGCACGACTGAGCTGAGTGAAATAGTTATCTAGTGTTTCCATGACTCTGGGACACGTTCTGATTCTAAAAGGGAAACATATTGGTCATGTCTTTGCGGCTGCCAGAAACTACTCCCTTCTTGTTGTCAAGGAGTTTCTAGTGGCCTCTGAGCTAGCTGGCACAAGTAATTAAGTTTAATATACTCAATAGGGACATACCGACCTTAGTCCTATGTCAAACCTATAGGATATATTATTCCAATGCGCAGAGCCTATTAGGGAAATAGGAGCTACACTACATGGCGCCCAACGGTTTGGTTAGGCAGTAATTCAACGTTAGATACTGAGTAACTCAGCCGTGCTATTTTCTCTCAGAGACCCCTACCCATATACTCCAAAAGACGTCTGGAGTGGGCAGGGTTAGGTATCCACCAAGGCTACATAGGGAAGCACCCTATATATTAGCTGTTTGGTTTGCTCACCGTTGAAGGATACAGTGTTCCAAAATATTGTGCACCTTATCTTTGTTTCCTTGAAACTTGTTCTACATTTTTCAAACAACAAAATGCCTGACGGAGACAATAACACCAAAAACGGTGGAGCTGCGGCTGATCAAGCCCAAGCAGCAGTTTTTAACCTTACAGGTTTAAATGACACCGAGGAGGGTGTAATACACATCCCTCAAAACTTAAGAAGAGCCATAACTCTAAAACTTATAAAACATGGCCTATCGCCAAGAGGAGGTAGAGCAGTTTTTGTGATAGAGGCACATGAATCATTTCAGACAGAGGTATTCTATTCATGGGTACTACTTCCGGAATGCAATCCAACATCACAAACATTTCACTTCTACAAAGAAGATGATCTACCAGAGGAATACATTCCATTCGAGGATATTGAAATTCCATTAACATACCAGGAGCATCAGCTCTGGTTTAAAGGCGCCCTAAAACATCACAAAAACATTACCAGGCTCTGTCCACTAGGTAGACCAGGAGCAACATGGCCGATTTTAGCCGGCTACACACCTCATCCTGAACTGGATATAATGACAGATGAGGAATTACATACTCAAATAAAAGAGTTAATACAAATTTACAGACAATTGGTCCAATATGTCATGCGGACTTTTACAGTCCGACCACCATTGACATATTCAAATCCAACTCCCCAACAGGGGAATACACTAAAAATTACACCACAGACTCTCAATTCAGTCATGGGTAAAATGCCCACAAAACGTGAGCAAATTCCGTTTTGGATAGCTTAAAAAATTACTCAAATCGAAGCAGTATTTCCAAATACTAGCCCGCATGAGAAACACAGAATCCAAAGTTTACCGATGGGGATCAAACCACAACTGGAAGACTGCCCCACTTGGGGCTCAGTCTTTGCTGCCATCTATACTAAAACACATGGTATTCCATCAATTGCGGTAATACCTGATGTCCTAAAACAAATTCAACACGAATATGGGGCAGAGCCTGCTCTAAATTTAGGTATGAAATTACTGAAAAATTTCGACCAGGTCTCAACAATAATATTATCTAATATTAAAGGAGAGGCAGCAGCAGTTGCGATCCGCCAAAAATTGAGGGAATTCGATGTTACAGAACATCAAACTGAGCTACCCAGAATAATAGAACAATCTTATGCAGAATTAGGCAGAGATAGTTTGGGTGGAAGACCACTGAAGCTGAAACTATCTGAAAGTCCTGAGAAGGACTCCATAAAACAAACTCCTACATCTTCTAAAAAGAAGTGGGAGTCTACTAAACAAAAATCAAACGAGAAACGTTCTCAATCCCGAGGTAGGTCTCCTCAAAAGGAGCCCTCTGAAAGGAGGTATAACCTCAGGAATAGGGATAATTTGAGAAAACCTAATAGGTATCAAGATACTGATACACGTTCCTCTCGTCCCTTTCAGATCTCACCACAGACTTCGGAAAGAAGAGGACGGACGGAACACAGAGAAGAACGCGTGACATCAAAAGACGACAAACACGCTCCAAAAAATAAAACAAAACCTCAATTCTCCAAAAAGAAGGTAGCATATCTGAAGATCAGACATGCCGAGAATACTGAGATCACAACTCAAGAACGGAGAATGGGCTCAGACCATGCTGGACAGTGCAGCAGAAGTCACAATAGTTCGCCAGACCGTGAAGGAACTTCTGGAGATAGTGGACTTGAATGAGTACATCACAGTTGAGACTGTAGACACCAGGGTTAGTACTCCACAAAAGTTATTTGAAATAACACTCCGGATGGAGGGAGACAAACCTAGACAAGTGAAAGCACTTTTTTGGGAAAGACTATCAAAGGGCTATGACATACTTCTAGCAGAAAGGGACTGGCCACCACAATTTGTCAGGGAGTGCCCACATGGCGAGGACATTATTATGCCTGCCTTCTCCAACCATAAACCAATGCATCTAAGATATACATATGCCAGGAAATGGGCAGTGGCCCAGACCCCAGCATTGTATAAAAATCATGTAGGATGGGATGAAGATTCACCTTACCATAAAATACATCTGAAACATGCACCTCCTCAATGAACAATCCTTTGTTTCCTGTCTCCAAACCAGACAAAACATATCGTCTAGTTTTGGATTACAGACACCTAAACACTTGTTCTAAAACTTTTGCAGCGCAAAATGCACATAGCACAGCATTAATGAATAACATTGTGCGCAAAAATATAAAACCACATTAGACATCTCAAATGGTTTCTTTTGTCAAAACA
This sequence comes from Calotriton arnoldi, assembly GCA_963921515.1. Classification (NCBI taxonomy): domain Eukaryota; kingdom Metazoa; phylum Chordata; class Amphibia; order Caudata; family Salamandridae; genus Calotriton; species Calotriton arnoldi. Next base: position 801,264 of record CAWUFW010000323.1, on the reverse strand, counting down.
TAGCACCTGAAAGCAGGTACTTAACAGCATTCTCCATAATGGGGACCCAGCGTCACTTTTGTCGACTCCCACAAGGGTTCAAGAATAGCCCAGGTTTATTCTCAGCGAGGGTAATGGAGTTACTACAAATTTATGACAATGAGGCATTGTCCTATGTCGATGACATATATCTGACAGACAATGACCTGGAAAAACATTGAACAGGGTGAGCACCATTATACTGGGATTCGCCTCTGAGGGTTACAAATTCAACTTTAAAAAGTCCAGAATTGCCCATCTCAATGTCCTATTTCTAGGATATGAGCTTTCAAGTGAAGGCAAGAGCTTGGCAGCTAACTTTTTAGAAAAGTGTGCGCTGCTCCAACCTTCAAAAACGCTAAAAACTTACAATCCATCCTGGGTTTCCTAAATTTTGGAAGAACATACATACTAAATTACGCAGAAAGGGTTAAACCTCTCTACGCATTAATCAAACCTGATTTTTCAATCCAAAACTGGACACAGGAACACACAGAAATTTTATGCTTCACTCCAGGCTAACATGTTAGCAACAAATCACTTACAAACACGCGTAAGTGAACGAAATTTGGTGATCCGAATAATTTCGGGTCAATGCGGATTCACCTACTTAACTTTCAATGAGGGTGAAAAAATACCAATAGCGTATAAATCACACTTGTACACACAAGCGGAAATGCGCTTCAGTTCTACTGAAAAATTCTAACAGCAGTTCAAACCGCTGTAGCAAAAGAAAGAGCCTTAGCCCAAGGGAAACACATTATTATCGTAACCCCAGTACCTGCTTTAGAAGCGGTCACAAAAGTATTCCAAATGCTAAGGCATTGCATCCAAGATGGATACAATGGGTTAATTCTCTTGCTGCAACAGATGTTGAATATGTTTTTGATCCAGATTTGAAAACACAAGCCTTCCTGCAGTATGAACATGAATGTCCCCTGCCTACTGAAATTCTGCCTCTCGATCAGTACGAATTCATAATTTACACTGACGGATCCGCACAACCCGCAATAGGGGGTAAGCAAGCTTACAGTGCAGCGTGTGCTATCGCTAAAGGTCGCATGCGAAATGGCATCTTCCGACCTATGGTCACAAAAACGCAGTCTCTAGGAGATTGTACAGCTCAGCGAGCTGAACTACAAGCATTCAAACTGGCACTTGAAAGTACAGATCGAGAATTCCCCACACTAATCGTGTGCGATTCCTTTTACTGTGTTCAGTCGTATAATGAATATTTACAAACCTGGCTTGAAAATGGTTTCAAAGATGCGAAAGGTGGCACAATAAAGCATAAATTGCTTTGGGAACAAGTAGTTCAGTTGAAAAACGAACTACCAAAGGCTCACGTGATACACACACTGAGTCATCAACGTGATGGCGTTCACGTTGCAGGGAATTCATTGGCTGACGAAGCCGCAAAGGGGGCTGTGCAGACGGCTTCCGTAGCTGCGATCACTCGTTCAAAAACAATAATAGACGGTGAGATAATGTTGGCTGTCAATGCTTCAAGCAAAGGCAGCAGTGCAGCGTTACCAAAAAAGTTTCCACTCAAGTACTCTTATGTAATTGATGCGAACAACGTTCCTTTTGCTCGAATCCCTAAAGTGGGGGATAGGATAATACCAAACAAGGAACGCAGATTAGGACTAATCCTAGCAGCACACGAAGGGATAGCTTCTGCCCATGCAGGTGTTTCTGCAACAATATCTTTACTCAAGCAAAGATATTGGTGGCCTGGCATTCGGAAACAAACTAAGAACTATGTTTTAGAATGTGATATTTGCCAACAGATGAAAGTCTCCACTGTGAAACGTCCTGCGCAGACACCCCTGTTAATTTCAGATAAACCATTAGCTTGTGTTTACCTTGACCACTGCGGTCCCTTACATAGGGACGGTAATTATAAATATATCATGGTAGCAGTGGATTCATGCTCTAGGTTCCTATGGTTATGGCCTCAGCGCTCAGCTGACGCTCAAACTGTTATAAAAGATTTGCGAGTCTTTATCGGCATATACGCAATAGGCACACTACATTCTGACCAGGGTCCTGCGTTTAGCTCTAGGGCTTACAAAGAGGCCATGGCCAGTCTGGGCGTTGCATTGCGGTACTCCTCTCCATTCCATCCTGAGGGAAATTCGGCTGTGGAAAGGAAAACCGGGACATAAAGCAATCTATAACAGCTAGAGTATTAGGTTCGGGTGACGGGTGGGTCAAACACCTTAGTGGAGTTCAACGTGCACTTAACAACCTGCCAAGAAGTTCTCTAGGGGGGGTCACTCCATATGAGGTCCTATTTGGGACAAGAATGTGGGTACCAGACTTAGAAAACGTAGGCACAGTGGTGGATAATAAACCCTTTGATATCAAAGATCGTTTGGCTGTTTTACAGGACTTAAACAAATTAAGAACCTAACAAAGCAACGTATTCTTACAGTCAACCACCACTGGGGATCAACCGGCTGTCCCAGCAAGGCCTGTCTGGATTCCAAAAGTTGGGGATCTAGTCAGGGAAAAAATTGCGGACAAGAAGGAATTTGGACTTTCTTACAGACAACCAGTACCTGTCCTAGCAGTTCAAGGAACAAGAACAGTACTACTGCCGCCCCTTGCTGGAAGAAAGGAGAAAAGATTTGTGTCCATCGACCTCATCAAACCACAGTATGTGGCCAATACTAAATAGTAGGCCTCGTGGACTCCGACCTAGTAGCAAACACACTCCTCTCGCTACTATCCAAGAGGTTCATACTGAAAGACTGATAACAATCGAGAATTCAGCTGAAACAGATGAAGGACTATGCAACAACGCTATGGAACTCATCCCTCTTGAACACCAAGTAACAGTTCATTCAAATACACCTGTCTACACCAATGTAACAAGTGATGAACTGGTTCCAGTGATTTCTACAAATCCTGATGCAATTCCAACAATTGACAGAACTGCTTCTGGCTATTTCATTAACTTTGATACGTTCTCAGAAGATCCGAGTGAACCTGAAACGACGCCAGTGTCATTGAAATTCAAGCAGAAAATACAAGACTTTCTTCACTTTCTGAAAAAGACTTATTTGGTTTCTCCATGGATTGAACTCTGGATTACATCTGGACTTTTTGTTTTCCTGCTCTGGCTAGCTTTGGTAACAACTGTAAGCGTGCTTATAAGTGGCAGATACATCCATGTGAACACTGAAGGAAAAGACGTAAACGTACTTTTGAAACCTCATAAATCCTCCCATCGTGAAGCAAGAGACTTGTCATCAGTGAACATCACAGCTGTTCCTATACACGATGGTATAGTGTGGGACAAAACAGATTTTGATATATTCGGTCTAACGGAAGAATTGAACATTCCACATTTGTTTAAAATTTCATTAAATGATCTAATCACGTCCAGTACCTATTCTGATGATTGGGACTTTGAGACTGTGACTGACATTATGTTTGACCTAGAAAAATCTGCTGCATTTTCTAAACATGAATATTTAGAGGGTTCATCAGACTATGAACAAATGTATTGTTTTAATCACTATGGTCATCATTTTTTGCATAAATCTGCATATCCAAGAAATGTGTTTATGTTTAACCAATAGGAACATTGTCCTACACCACCTAAAAGTAGTTCAAAAACATTTGCCAGTAAATTTCCATATTTTTCAGGTTACAATACATCTGATCCAGAAATGTTTTACTATAAAAATGTAAACAAAACAGGACTGAAAATTATGTTAACAAGTACAAAACAGATTTATTCTGCAATATTTAATGCCCAACTGTCTAGACAAGATTTCGACTTTTGGAAAGACACAATAGACACAAAAACGTTGTGGGGTACTAAAGAATGGCAAGTACAGGGGATAGAAGCTTTATTTAGAGCCTGCATCATCCCTGAACAAATAATGTTTTTGAATGAAACTATCCAACAAACATCTTGTCTTGGATTAGCCAAGATAAAAGAGATGAACACACCTTCTGTACCAACTCCTGCAAAAAATAATGAAACACAGGCAGTGGTGACAGTTGAGAATATACTACAACTCAACAGATCTAATCTTGATTGGAAAAAATGGTTGATCTGGCCCACAGACACGAATAACTGTCAGGAAAGATTCCTGAACAAAACTCAGGGCTTTACTATTCATAGGCCAGACCCAAGATACGTCCAAAGACAACATCCGGGGGTAGTAACAACATACAGTGTAGGTAAATTATGCCTCGATTGGCTGCATACATCTACACTACAGGATGTGAAACAACACGTATCCTTACTTGCAAAAGACGCAGATCTTAGGGATTTCTTGCTTGGACCAAGAAAACCGCGTCAAAAACGTTTCATATATGCCGGCATTTATGCTGCTTATAATGAAGCTTGGAAGGTGTCACAGATAGAGGCCGCAGAACGAATACGTGAACTTGATCGTATTAATTTAGAGAAAACACTCTCTGTGGTCGACAATGGGTTAACAACTTTGTCCTCCAGAAAATATTCATTGGATGGCATTGTATCCTCTGCTATCGACATACTAGAACAAGATTTGGCGATGTTACAACAAGGCCAATCTCAAATACGTTCTATTATGTTATTCAGCTGGACGCTGCAATCTTTGCTAGCGGGCTATGTGCCTTGGCGTTTCATCAACACAACGGCTCTGTTTGCAGAATACAATCTCACTGATAAACAGATCGAACTGGCACAAAGAGGAGCAAAGTATACAGTGCTGAGCATTGAAAAACTGGAAAAGTTACCATTCACAGTGGCAGAAAAACCAGCTACAGAATGGCTTATTCATGGCAAAATAACATTACCTGTGACTACTTTTCAGTTTCAGTACTGCCTCAGACAAATGCAAGCAGGCAAATATGAAAGGTTGGGTAAGGAATACATTAAGACATCTTGGGCTTTACCGTATACATATAGATGTTGGAGCGGGGATCGTGAAGTGTTTTTAAGCGGTAGAAATTGTAAACGTGCACTAAGCGGTTCACTTATATGTCAGGACATTTCCTTGCACGGAACTTGTAATGGTTCTGTGGCAAATTTGTCTTGCCATCAGCAGGGTACACCAGCTGCTGTGATTAATCCAATGTTCGGACAACTTTCTAATGGGAGTTACCTCATGTTGAATGATCAGAGTTGCTGTGGCATGCTGCCAGGCATCCCAAATCTAGTAACGGTCAACTCCAGGGTCACTTGCTGTATGCAAGTATTGTTTCCCCCAATAGACACAGTCAGGGAGTCGCCTCTATGGCCTTCGCTGAACGTCTCTTTTATAAGATTTGATACTTTAAGCAGAATGAAAGCCATGCTTTTACAACAAACAGTGCCTCTAACCTCGGCCAAAGAAACCTATGACCTGCAAATTGCAAGGACTTCGGCTGAGATACAGACTTTAATACGTACAAACTGCCCTATACATTTCGTGGAAATGATAGGACGAATTTTCAACATGTCTGATACAACAGGAATTGTACATGTATTTAAGGGCATCTGCTCGGGTCTGTTAGCACCTTTCCAGGCAATACTCGGAATCATCCCGAACTTTGCACATTCGGTGTTTGGTGGCATACCATTAATTCTAGCACTCGTTGCTGGAATTCTATTTCTCTTCCTGCTATTTCGGTATGGCCAGCCAATTCGCCGACATCACTCCGAGCGACATGGAGAAAGCTCTCCTTGAACGAAAGTGCCGTGAGCAAATAGTTCAGCTTTTGGGCATAAATCGTCTACGGGACCTTAATACCACATGGTTCCTGTCCTTTAGACCAATCTGGCAAGATTGCATCTTACCTGTTCTACGATGCCTGCTATGCGGTGTAGAATGCGTGTTGGACACCTGTCTAACATTTCCATCGGATGCGCCAACGGACGCCGATACTCTGCTGGACCAGATAACGGCCCATGCTATGTGTTGTCCCCAGCGGCTTCCTATCCTGATGACAGCATTCATTGAGATCTCACAGACGCTTCCGGCTGCTGCTGAGGTACGAGAAAGAACTACAGGCACACAGGTAACAACGGACGCGAACATTACGACAATTGAAAGCAATGCTTCACATCTCTGTGCAATTAACCTGCTTCACGAGGTGTTCCAACTCACACCAACTACAGTGGATGATGTTTTGTCTATAGAAATAGATGATCTAATTTTTACACCAGACCCGTAAACTGACTCTGATTCAGCATACAGTGTTCCAGAAAAACAGCAACAATTTGGCCTTCATTTTTCAAAAACTTGGAACTCTACCAAAAATTTAACTTTTTCCCATTTTTTCGAATGAAAATGGTATATCAATCTGCTTAAAGTAGAACTAGCCTTATAGTACAGACTTGGCGGTCCTTCCAAAGACATTTAGTTATCTTATGTGTCTAAAAACAGTTCATTTAATTTTCCTGACATGAAATGACTTTGATTTATGAACAACTTATCGATCATTCAATCAATCAATCAATCACAGAATTTGTAGAGCGCACTACTTACCCGCGAGGGTCTCAAGGCGCTGGGGAGAGGGAAGGGGGGGGGGTGCTGCTACTGGTCGAACAGCCAGGTCTTGAGTAGCCTCCTGAAGGTCAGCAGGTCTTGGGTCTGTCGTAGGCTTAGTGGAAGGGTGTTCCAGGTCTTGGCGGCGAGGTGTGAGAAGGATCTGCCGCCGGTGGTTGTTCTTCGAATGCGAGGGACGGTGGCGAGGGAGAGGTTGGCGGAGCGGAGCTGGCGGTTGGGGACGTAGAAGGAGAGTCGTCTGTTGAGGTAGGCTGGGCCAGTTTTGTGGAGTGCCTTGTGTGCGTGGATGAGGAGTTTGAAGGTGATCCTCCTGATCATTTTCTGTCACATGTAAATATTACTGCTTAGTTCATTCCAATTGCATTTATTTCCGATCTTTATGTCTGAAATGATAAGCAATGCTTCGAATGTACAGTACCTTTTTTGCATTCTAATATGTTTTTTTTTTAAAATGCCTTTTTAAATGGTTTTATGAAATATTTTAGAAATATGCGGTACTCCATTTTTATGTTTAGCATTTTTTATGTTTAGCATTTATGTATTATCGTATACACGAAAGTGGAGTGGGTTTTGTATTCTCCTTAGGGTGTCCATAACGGGCTTTCCAAATATCATGTCCTTATATAGGCACAATTCGCCCCTGCCCTTATATAGGCATAGAATCCCATGCCTTATTTAGGCATTAAACCGTGCACTCCAAATACAGGCATGGTCTCTGACATCCGTCCACCCTAACGTCACAACGAGTTCATGAAGAACAGACCCTTAGGCTGCGGGAGTTTCCTAGCCCAGGACTATTGATTTCTTCAAGGCCTCATATATTATGCATGAACTATTATTCCTTAGGGGTTCATCCATGACGTCTTTCGCTACCCAATTCACGTCATTGCTAACATTCCTAAGGTACTCTCAGGTATAAATATACCTTCCCTAGCCCTTGTAAACTAGAGGAGACCTCGACTTCAGAGGAGCCCGTATCCCGGCCTGACGCACTGAGAAGACGCTGCCATTCCCTGCACGCAGAGAGCCCAGCTTCCAGCTTCCAGTGATCTGACTTCCCTTGCGGGGTGTTGGAGTTCGAGTCTGGCAAAGAGATTCCAACCTCTCTCATTCTTCAGGTATGGAGCTGATAAGAACATAGAGGGACTCTTGGCATACTAGGTATATTGGGTTTAAACATACTCTTAGTATACCATAGTAAGGAATACTTCACCTACTTCATACCTCGTCCTACACCTAGGTTAGGTTAGGTACATTGGGGTAGAACTAGCTTAGCACCGCATCGTATGAGTACTCGCATTTTTAGTCTGTGTTATTTATGTAACAGCATATGTACTAAAAGATAATGCTATCGCAGTATTATTTATTTCTACTGCTCACACTGTACATTATTTATCTCGCATACTGTCTTGTGATCGTAACAGCACATTATATTTACACCAGAAACAAGACTGTTCAATAAATCTTTTATTGAAAACACCCATCTATTATTTCTGTGTAACTCTGAAGAAAACTAAGCATGCACGACTGAGCTGAGTGAAATAGTTATCTAGTGTTTCCACGACTCTGGGACACGTTCATATTGGTCATGTTTTGCGGCTGCCAGAAACTACTCCCTTCTTGTTGTCAAGGAGTTTCTAGTGGCCTCTGAGCTAGCTGGCACAAGTAATTAAGTTTAATATACTCGACCTTAGTCCTATGTCAAACCTATAGGATATATTATTCCAATGCGCAGAGCCTATTAGGGAAATAGGAGCTACACTACAGCACCAGTCCAAACAACCCCTTATTGGAGATAGGTTAAAGACAACCTTTATTGAAAGCTATCCTAGTGGTAGCTATGGAGAGCAGCCTTCAGGCTAAGTCTTGAAGGAATGTAAAGCAGTTTGTTTTACCAGTCTATAATCTCTTGAGTGACCAAATGAAAGAGGACCACACCAGGTATATATATAAAATATATGTATTTAGTCTTAAACACACCCCTCTAGTCTCTTTATGAGGCTAGAGTTCGAAGTACATAAGTTACAAGTCAGTTATCAACAGTAATAGCACAAATAAACGTTTGAGCCCTAGGGGCGTACCAAACCATATACCAATAAAGTGGTATAAGAACCACGACTGAGCTAGACACAAGGCCTAGAGCCTGTAGAAATGCTTGGACCACAAGGAACCACCCAAGGTAGTGACACAGGGGACCCACGGGGGACGCGTGCAGTGTGAGAACACAGCCGCGAGCCGCCGTTGACTTCTATGGGGAATGTCGCGGTTGGAGTTTTAAAGAAAAGGACACTTAGAGGAGGACTTGGAGCAAACCCCTTTAGAACTAGGTGGTTCTAGAGTCTATACCCACGGGAGCACCAGAGTACTCGAGTTACCTCACCCAGGGGAGCCGGGTGCATAGGTGTCTTTCGGGGTCGGGTTTCGTCATCGTTTTCAATGGCGATCTGCTGCAAAGTGCTGCTGGTGACCAAGTCGAAAGTGTTCGGGTGGATCCAAAGGTGGATCGAAGATGTGAGGAACCTGAAAGCAGAGGGGACAGAGTTTGGGTCACTAGCCAGTGACCAGGAAGGCGATGAGCAGATGCCCACCGATGTCGGGTGCTTCAGGTAGGTTGACGGTCGTCTTGACTCTTCAGCCACGAGGTCCAGGAGGCGTCGACGACAACCAGGAGCTGGATTTGAGCTGTCCCACGACGTCTGTCGATTGCTGCGGTGTGGGCGACCGGATTGGACCCAACAAACCTTGGCAACGGCAAGTCTCGTAGAAACAAAGAAAGGACGATGTTGCAGACCAGCAAGGTCTGGGGGACTCACCCAGAAAGGGTAAGTCGGGGCACCTCTGGAGCAACCAGGAAAGTTGAAGCAGAAGAAGAGTTGCCTTCGGGAGGGCCCACTAGCCAACGGACTAGCGACTGCGAAGGAGCCTCGAGTGGACGCACTTGGAGCTGGCTCACAGGACACTCATGGAGTGGAGGCCAGTGATCTTCAGTGCAGTCGGTGCTGGAGGCGGGGGCTACTTGGAGCCCAAAGCACAATTTTGTGGGCGACCAGGAAGAGGATGCACTTGCAAAAGTACTCAGTGTCCAGGGGTCACGGTCCCACGTTACCCACGACAGCAAAGGGCCTCAGCTCTGCTGGGGACTCAGGGCAGCCTCGGGGAAGTCTGGAAATCTACCTCTGGTGATGCAAAGACTTCAGCGTCCGGCGGGAGCTTCAGCGATGCAGACCAGACAATTGCTTCTTAGGTGCCTGCCAAGCAGGGGAGTCACTCCTTGACCCCAAGGGAGATTCTTCAGTCCTCTAATCTTGAAGTAGAGCGTCGAAGGTCCAGGATTCAGCGTCAGAGTTTCATCCAGGGTAATCTAAAGTCCTAAGGACTGGGGTCCCATACTTATACTAAGTTAGGGGATTGGACATACTCTGGGGACCCACCTATGGGAGGGTTAGGGAAGAGGGGTGGTTACACCCATTCCCTTTGTCCAGTTTCGCACCAGAGCAGGGGCAGGTAGCCCCTGCAATCGGTTTGAACTGGCATATGCACAGGGACACCAAATGTGCCCCCAGTGCAGGACTTCAAAGCACCAAAGGGTGCTCCTGCCCAGCCCCAATACACACTATCCTGTCTGGAGAGGTGGTTACACCTCCCTGTGACAGAAAACCTATTGTCCAGGCCTCCCCTGCCGGAGTTTCAGTCAGCAGCAGGAGGCCAGACCCGTGTCTGTGGCAGCGGCATCCATTTTGTGATGCCAGGGCTCTGGAAAGAAGTTACCGGGTAGCCCGGTTTGTACATGTCTCTCCCTCTAGAAGGGTGGAATGCTACCCCCGCTGCCAGAATTGGCGGGGGTAGTATTCCAAGATGTTTGACACCAAACACAACATGTTTCTGTGCAGCCATCCCAAAGTTAGCATTTACCGCGAGGATATAATGCACTTAAGAGTATATGGTCAGGCTGCACCACAAACAGCATCAGAGGATTGACTCCGAATGCTGCAGAGGGCCCCTGCTCATGCAGGGGCACCCTCTCACATAAAAACCAAGCACTCTGCCTTCAGGATTGTAAAGGCCTTCCATAGGAGTGACTTATAATTTTATATGTGTGTGCAATGGTAGTGATATAGGTAGCCTATACCACTGTAAGGGGTGCATGCACCACCCTACCCAGGCTGCAGTAGCAGTCCTGTGGTGTCATTTTGGCTGGCCTTCCAGGGGTGGCATAATACATGCTTCAGCCCCTGGCAGGCATCTGAGGTACCTATGCCCTGGGTACATAGTACACCATATACTAGGGACTTATAAGGGCACTCCAGATTCCAATCAAAGATGTACCTAAGGTACATGGAAACCATTTTAGAGAGGAAGCAGCTAGGCTGGGGTTCTGATTAGCAGGGCCCCAGCCAGACTAAAGTCGAAAAACAGTGAAGCATCAGCAAAAAGTGAGTGTACCCATGTGAAGCAGATCCTACTCTCCTACACCATACACATGTTATCAGTTGCTTGAAAAGTGCTCCACATGTCTGTTGTTAGGTGGATAGCATAAACAGCACTCTGCTGCTAAGTTTGCCCAACCAATTGTGGCACATGATGATGGAGAGCTGGAACAGCAACTCTGGCAAAATAGGTGCGGCTTGGAAACTTTCATTTTAGGCAGATGGCTGTCACAAATACAAAAAATTCCACTCCTTCCACAAAAGAAAATGGGAGGTGGTCCAGTGCTAACATTTTAGCCAGCTTCCCATTGTGCAAACATGCCATTTGGTGGTTGCGTTCATAGGGCCCCTCCTGCCTAAACATATCTGTAAAAGTAGCTTGGATTTTTTTCTCTTGTGGTGCCATTGACACAGGCGACTTCCAGAGAGATCCAGGAGGTGGTAGACTTAATGTGCATCTTGGGGGAATCACTGTATGCTGTGGTGGCTGCATCTGAGTGTTGTGCCATTAGGTGGTTTCTGATGTGGGTGATGCTGGCACACTGCAGGGGACAGGGTTTCTTTGTGTAAAGCTGTCATCCTCTTCTTCCACATCACCTCCTTCTATCACTGGATCAGAACTGCTTCCCGTTTCTCATCGCCAGTACTACCACCAGCTACCTTTTTAAGGTGTTCCTTCCACTGGATTGTGTGATGTTTTTTCATGTGGGATGTTTAGCCTCCAGTATCATTTGTGAACCAGGTTTACCTCGATGTAAATTTGCATGACAAATGGAGCATATTACTATGTTGTCCTCCTACATGCTAATTGTAAATAAGTCCCAAATTGGGGAGGAGACATTTTTAGTAGGTTGGTAGGTGGGTATGTCATTTGCCTCTCTGCAGGTTGTACTTTGACTGAGGTAGTGGTGGATGTAGGTCTTATAGAGGGCCTTACAAATATGGAAGCTGGCGGTGGTGGTGGTGAAACCAGTGCCACATCCCTTTGAGCAGGTTGATAACGAGGGGTAATCTCAATGTCCTCTGAGCTGCCTTCAACACTGACAATCAATGGCTCATCTTCATCACTGCCGCTTTTCATAATTCTAAGGCATTCAGGAACTTTTCTTTTCACTTGTCTGTCCTGGAGGGTTTCGGACTTGACTCGGGTCCAATCCATGTCCAGATCATCAGAAGGGAGGCTTTGAGAAGATGGTGGAGTTACGTTGCTTTTTCTTGCAGGAGATCGGGAAGCTAATGGTTCAAAAGCTACATCTTGCTTAGTAGGAAGCTCAACCTCCTTTTATGGTACGCTTCAGGAAGAAATGTTGCTGGCTGCAGCTCCTGTTGCCCACTTTGCTCAGTTTCCTGCAATGATTGGGTACTTTGCGGCTGAGACAAATCCAATTCAGACTCACTGATTGTCTCCATGATTTCAGTGGCTGCCTCCCTTAGAGACATGGCCTTGGGTTTAGGTTGGGGTTATGTAGTTGATGCAGCAGTCCTGCTCTCAACTTATTGCCCAGAGGATGGTGCGGCAGGTACACCATGTTTCCTGAAAAAGGTGGAGGGCAAAACGCAAGTGGTGGGAATATGCTTCTTCTTCTGCTCCTTACTGACCACTTTCTTGGTGGGATCACCTTTCTTTGGGGCCATCTTCCATCTCTGTCAGAAGTCACTTAGCTGCGGAAGCAGGCAGAGGAGGACTCAGGTGGTGTGGTCTGGTGTTGCTTTGTGCCAGGCTTCTGTCTGGCAGTACTGTGAATGATGTCTCTTGTGAAGCTAAAAGCAAACAAACAAGAAAAACATTCAGTGAAATGTGGCATTTTTTCAATTTAAATTATTCATCTGGATAATAGTGAGGTGATTACAAATAATTAACAAGAATAGTGTATCCAGTCCAAACCATAACATAATATTCAATTAGGATAACAACAACATACAGATTTAAAAGTTTGCTTCATGTGCCTCTATGGTGGGACACCGGTAGCAGGAAGGCCGGTGAAGGGAAAAATGAAATAATCCTTAAAAACAGTGAATGCTAGTGTGTGCCTGTGGCCTAGGAGAGCTATGACGGGCAGGGGGTACAGGGAAAAATTGAATAATCCTTAAAAAGTCAATGCTGGTGTGCGCCTATGGCCTAAGAGAGCTGTGACAGGCGGGGGTGCAGGGAAAAACAGAATAATCCTTAGAAAAGTGAATGCTAGCTTGTGCCTATGAACTAAGAGATCTCTCAAAAGCTGTTGGTGCCGGGAATGATGAAATAATCCTTTAAAAAAAAGTGACTGCTGATATGCGGCTATGCCCTAAGAGAGCTATGATAGGCAGGGGGTGCAGGGAAAAATTGAATAATACTTTATAAATTGAATGCTGGTGCATCTAAAAATGGCACTGGTTCCTATGGGGCCTAACTCCTCTTACAAGTGCCAGCTAAGAAGCTATTTAAAGCAAACCAATATCACTAGCCAAGAATTACATTAGCATATGTATAAAAATGCTAAAAGCGTATGTGATAAAAAGTGATAAATAAATTGCATTTAAAATCAGGTACTCATTCTATTTGGAGGACCAGAGTATAAAGAAAGCCAAATGCATCAAAAGTAGAAGAAGTATTAAAATTTAGAGGCAATTTAAAACAAATTTGGCGGTTAAAAACAGGCCGAATAAAAAGTTCCCACTACACGGGCATCCATATGTTTAAATATCCTGAATGGTAGATGAAACATTGCTGTTGCCAGCTTCTGCAGATGACATTCTCAGAGGCATACCTCGGAGCAAGTCGATAGAGCAGGTATATTCCCATCGAACCCTTCAGCAGTCACTGACGGAGTGTATGCAGCCACCTGCTGTTCTGTTGAAACAGAGCAAAGATCCAAACCACTAGGCGCGGAGGCAACCCAAGGTTGCTCATAGAACATGGCCAGGAGCAGAGTATCCGCAGCGGACAGCTGTTTAACTGGGCTTTCAGCGGGTCCACCAGCACGTGTAAGTCCGAAGGTTCAACCAACTGTGACCCCAAGCACAAGTTTAGAGCACAATCGAAAGTGCACTAGAGGCAGCGGAGCACAGGCTGTACGCAATGAAGCCATACAGGCGGAAAGACAGGAACCGATGCTTATCCAGTTCTTGAAGCAGAGGTACGCCAAAGAAATGCACCATGCGATCACGGCACATTTGGAAGTGAGGCAGTGCCAGCTCCATTTGAACTTGAACTGGGACATCCATTGGGGAGAAAAAATACTAAAAGCAGTATTCCTTCAACTAGGAGCAGGACCAGAGGAAGACCTCCAAAAATGCTTCCGAGGACAGAGTGGATGAAAGATGGAATAATTCCAAACACCCTCTGGAAGGTACTTACTAACCCAGAGCCAATGCTCCTAAAAAACACCACAATTCTAGTCATATTAGACATAGTAAAAATAAGATGGACCAGCTACCCAAAATATTGTGGGAAATTAGTACGGAGCAGCGCCTGTATCTCCGTAGAGGAACGCGCCACCTGAAGATCAAACGCCTCCTTGGCCGAAGTTAAGGCCACATCTTTTTGAAACAATAAGGCTTCAGTTTACCCATGGCAGAAAAGCACATGTTGGAAAGATGAATTGAAGGCCACAGCATATTCTCCCTAACTACACAAGCAGGCGGAAACAGGATGTGTGTGCAACATGTTACAATGGAAGAAACGATCACCACATATGCGACCCCCAGTTTCATTCCACAGCAAACATGATCTTTCAACATCAGGTAACTCCCATTTGAGAGTATTCTGAAAGCTAGACGTATCATTGCCGCAGGAGACCTTTCAAGTAGCAAGACAGGTCGCTACTGACGTATTGCATGCCCCGGGCAACGAAACGTCCTTGCACACCAAGGACCCGCTTAAAGTATTCTAGCAGTCCTAACCTCTGAGAAAAAATTCTGTGTCTTTGTTCCTACACCTGAATGTGAAAGGAAGTTCCCATTGTTGATGTATGAACCCTTCACCTAACGCTTTATATCTGCCCACCTGATGGTGTTGTAGACAGTACCAGAAGTGGAAAGTTGAGATTGGCAGTGCAATGTACCCATGGATTATCCAATCCGAGTAAGCTATGTTAGCAATGGTAAAAGATAATTTCTCAAGCATTTCAATGTGTAACTTTTTTTTTTGTCCTCATTAGCCTCAGAAACACCATTCCATTGCCCATAACTGGGATTCCTGCCCTTTTGCTGGAAAGGAAACGAACGAGAATTCAACCGGTACCGCCCTTAGCTTATGAAAACCCTTTCTTCAGGCCACAATTCCCCCAAGCAGACTCTGCTCAACAGGAATGTACCAGCCGAGGTGGAGTAGGCTTAATCATCGGACCCCTCCTCTGTCCTGCATCGTTCTGCTCCTACCCACCTTACAAAAGGTTGCCAAAAATCATATCTTTTCTTTCCATTGTCCGATATGTCCAGTCTGGGAATACTCTTAACTGATAATAGCCAATCTTCATACCAGGGGGTTGAGACGACCCACTTTCTGCAGATTTCCCTGCGTGCTAGCAATATTGCATAAAATATCAACTTCGCGTGGCTCTTATCAATTTTTAATTGTGAGTCCACACATCCAAAAAAAAACAAAGATACGCTTACCTGAATTTGAATTTTCAGGATATCATATAAGAATTTACTCACATCCTCCCAGAATGACTGAATTTTAGGGCATTGCATGAACATGTGCACGTCATCCTCTTTCAGTTTACCGCATTTCGGGCAAGCCACCTCTCCTCCATTCCCAAATTTCGATAATCTCTGTGGGGTCCAGTATGCCCTATGAATTGCAAAGAGATGATTTCTCCTTAAATAGGCAGGTTTTACTATTTTGTAAAGCATAGACATAGATACTTGCCACAAATTCTCCAGCAAAGTCTCTGGGAAGCATCTTCCCCACAACTCCGATGGCAATATGAACTCTCCGTCTTCCAAATCGATCATCAGCCAGTACCAGATAGCTATTTCTTTCTTCACAAGTGTTCCAGACATCAGCCTCTCTTCGAGTTCATTTGGAACCCCTACCGTTGTACCAGGAGATTGATACCAGCTCTGAATTTGGAGGTATTTAAATCTTGACACCCTATTTGCCGTCCTTTCTCTGCATTCCTCCCATGTTATTAGATGTCCTTCCTGTATTAAAAGTTCCCATCTCAACATGCCAGCCTGCCTTAATGGAATCGCCAGCTTGTCTTTTGTCCAGTCCGGAGAGCCCGGAGAGTCCCAAATTGGGGCAAGATTTCCGAAATATGGTAACTTTAAAATCCTTTTAATCCTATACCATGTCTCTGCCATTCCCTGTAGAATTTTCAGTCTGACCTTTTTAAAGTACTTGGGGTCCACACATTTATGTATGAAGCCACACTCTTCTCCTTTCCCATCCTTTCCCATCCTTTAACATCTCGGCAAGTAATCTACCAATTTCTGAATTCGCAGGTCTGTCTAACAGCATTTTCCCATTTTTCAACAAGAATGCCCAGGAGCAGAATAATAAGTCTGGTAGCGCTAGGCCCCCTTTCTCTACCTTTCACCTCAGTTTCTTCTATGCTATACAAGGATCCTTTAGAGGACCAAATAAAACCATTAATCAGGCCTTGCAGCTTCCCAAACCACTCCTTCTTGAAAGCTAGAGGGATTGAATCGAATAAGAAAGTGAATTTTGGGAGGATAATCATTTTTACCAACTTAACTCAACCCTATATGGTGAGTGGGAGATGTAACCAATTCCTCATCAAATTACACACTTCTTTCTTGGTTTTTTCATAATTTTCCTTGGTCAACTTGGTGATATCTTGAGTTATCTTGATCCCTAAGTACCTCATTTCTCTTTTAACCTTTTCCTCACCTTCCTCCATGTTCCAGGCCATTATCTCTGTTTTTCCTCTATTATTTTCATATCCTGAGACTTTGCCAAAGTCTTTGGTTAATGCCATAACCTGTCTCATGGTCCTCTGTAGGTCAGTCATATAGATCAAGAGGTCATCTGCATAAAGAGCTAATTTCTTTTCCCAGTTTTTAAATCAAAAGGGCAGAATCTCTAGGTTATTTCTGATTTTCCTTGCTAGTTGTTAATATAAAGATCAAATAATAATGGCGACAGAGGGCAACCTTTCCTCATTCCTCTGGTTATTTTAATAGGGTTCGTCAGACCGCCATTTACCAATACCCTTGCCACTGGTGCGGCATATATTCCAGCAAGTGTTTTACAAAACTTCGTCCCCAGGTTAAGAGATTTCGTAACTGCTTGTAGGAAGACCCAATTTACTCGGTCAAACGCTTTTGTAGCGTCTAAAGCAACTACCGCAAGGGGGAGTTCATATGTGGTCGCCAGGTCTATGGAGCCGATGAGAGTATATGTCAACTCCTTTAAGGATCTACCCCATATAAACCCCTTTTGGTCCTCATGTACGAGATCTGCCATAACTCCATTAAGCCTTCTGGCCAAAATCTTCGGAAAGATTTTTTAGTCGCAGTTTAATAACGACACCGGTTTGTATGAGTCGCAATTCTTGGCACACTTCCCTGGCTTCAGAATAAATGTGATAGTGGCGTTCTTCCAGGACTCAGGCATGCTAGCTTTTTTCATAAATACCTCATTAAATATTTCCGTTAAGATTGGTGTTAGGGTCCCTGCCAGTACGTTATAAATTTCGTGAGGTAGGCCGTCAGGACCAGTGCCTTACCCTGCTTTCCTTCCTTGAGTGCTTGTTCTACTTCTATCCTGTTTATCTTCTCGTTCAAAATCCTGCTTTTTTCCTCCTTTAAGACGTCAAAATGTTCCTGCTCTAACCAAGTTCTCTTCCCATCTTCCGTAGACTCTAACTCTTCCTGATATACCTTTTCAAAATACCTAAAGAAGGCTTGTTCAATCTCCTTATTACCATTCAGTACCGCCCCCGTAAACTCACATTTTATCTGTTTAACGGTGCTCCTCACCTGATCATTTCTAGTTTTCCATGCTAGCAGTTTGCTGCAACTCTCGCCATATTCAAAATGGGCCAACCTACTAGCCTCCCATCTCTTCCTGAATGTGAAAGGAAGTTCCAATTGTTCATGTATGAACCCTTCACCTAACGCTTCATATCTGCCCACCTGATGTTGTTGTAGACAGTACCAAAAGTGGAAAGTTGAGATTGGCAGTGTAATGTGCCCATGGATTATCCAATAAGAGGAAGCTATTTCAGCAATGGTAAAACATAATTTCTCAAGCATTTCAATGTGTAAGATTGTGTATTTCGCATCTTTGGTGCCATAGTTATCTGTTGATCAGAAAGGAGGTAAGTGGAAAACATATTTGTGGTGTTAATGTATTGCCATGGTCTGAATGCAATGTTTACAGTGTCCAGCTTAACAATAGAACTGACCAAAGTTGGGACACACCGTGTTGTAATGCGGATAAATCTTGCTGAAGTACGTCTATTGTTGATGAGACAATGTTGTCTAGAAAATAAATGATAGATGGTAAAGTAGTCATACCGTTGTTCACTACTGCAGGAGACTGTTCTAAACTGGCCCTGTCGATCTCACGCAGGCTTTCAGCAGCTTTTTGTTGAGATATTTTCCATATCTCATTATATGCAGCATACAGAAAGCGCTTTTGACGTGGTTTCCGAAGACCTAACAAGAAGTCTTTTAAGTCCAAGTCATCCGATAAAAGGGACAAGTGCTGTTGAACCTGGGACAGTGTTGAGGTTTATAGCCAATCAAGGCACAACTTCCCAACACTGTAAGGGTTACCACCCTTGAATGCTCACTCAGTACATATTGCATGTCAGGCCTATGTGCTATAAATCCCATGATCTTACCCAGGAATCTATCCTAACACGTGTCAGTGTCCATCGACATATTAACCATCCCTTCCAATTGGGGTCTGACAAGTTATGCCTACTCTTACGCAGCACAGAGTCAATAGTTGTTTCATCATATTGTGTTAACTGCTGCCAGTTGTCATATCATGTAAGAGCGGGAACCTGTGGTCTTTACTCTTTGCTAATCCAAGATACATCGTCTGCTCACAGTTTTGTTCAGGGAAATCATCTGTTGTGGTATTAATCAGTCTCTAAATAAATTCTCAGTTCCATGAACCTACCAATCTTTTTCCCCCCAAATAGACACAGTCTAAAATGACATAGGTAGGGACTAGGGAGTGGGCCTCGGAGTTGGGGGGAGGCGCTTGATAATGGGTGGGTATGGGTACATACATACACAATATATATGCTGTGCTTGCAAACTACTGTGAGTCAAGGGAGTATTCTGAAATACAAACTTGAATCAAAAACCTTAAATAAAAACAGTCCTTGTTTCTCTTACCAGTGATTTTTCCATTTATTATTGCATTGCTCTTGTAGCATTATATTTTTTTAATTGGAATCTCTTATTCTATTCTCCTTGGCTTTGCTTCTCTGTCACGGTTTATTTTTCTTTTAAATTGTCTTCATCCAGTGACAGTCTCCACCTATGCTTTGATGATTGTGCCATCCAGGCATCCATCCATTTAAAGTACACATGGCTATCATTCTTCTTAAATAATAATCTCTCAACAAACCTTTTACCAACAACATACATTTGTAAATTTTTTTAACCACCACCCATGCGTCCTTCCTTGCTTGCCTTTGAGTTTGACCCATGAAACCCCCCGGAGGATTCTTCCTATCACTCATACAGTTTCACCCACCCAGGCAGGCATCCTTTCTTTCACCTTCCACCCATCTTTCAACCACCCATGCATCTGATTCCTATCAGCCACCT
Source organism: Calotriton arnoldi (assembly GCA_963921515.1). Taxonomy (NCBI): domain Eukaryota; kingdom Metazoa; phylum Chordata; class Amphibia; order Caudata; family Salamandridae; genus Calotriton; species Calotriton arnoldi. Next base: position 781,580 of record CAWUFW010000323.1, on the reverse strand, counting down.
ATGCATCCCACGCATCCTTCTCTGCCAGTCATATATTACATGTTGCCCATCCTTCCTCCTTCCATCCTTCTTTCCCTTTTCGTTCAACCCATCCATCAAGGTCATATGACTCTTAGTCTCCTTCATAAAACTTTCCCAGATGAGTTGAAGTCAGATAGAAGAGGCCATTAGTTACTCAACTACTACTCGCACCGCTAATGCTATTGCTCTAATGCTAAGTAAAGGGTGTCTTCTTCAACAGTAGTCTCCCTCAACAGTACAGTGTGTACACCCTTGTAGTGACTGTGTAACTATTGTCAATAAGTAAGGAATATAAGTACAACTTACCACCACCCGCCACTTCTGCTGGCTCACCCACCCCTGCAGCAGCTGCCGCATCTGCTCCCTCCTGGCTGGCGTCGCCTGCCCCGCCGCTGGCCCCGGCACTGGTGGTCAGTACGCCTAGAAAAAACATTACACATTTTTTAGATGCCATATACGCCGCCCCCTATTTATTTATTTTCACTAGCAAGATTTAGAAAATACAATATACATACATATACCACATACATCACTAGTACAAATCAGGTACTAGAGTAGAGTAGACAGTAGTATGTCCTATTTACTGCAGTTTTGTGTTGTAGTATGCAGGATTCATTTGCAATTTGTGCTTCCGTCTGAACCTCTTGTAGGGCAACAAGAGGAGATTAATAGCTACAATGGAGTCCAAGCAGCCTACTGTTGAGGTTCGGCCACATAGTGTAGTTTGATAAGATCAATAGAGACAAATCTTTTGTCGTGGTGTCCGGCGAGGAGCGGAAGAAGTACAGTCCATGTACCTTCAACAGCCAGGACAGGCTCAGGTGCTCTGTAAGATGGTCCAAACTCTTTTTTGTCCACGATCTTTTCTCTGACCAGACCCCTGATCTTTGGGATCCAGCCAGTCCTTGCCGGAACAACGTTTACTTCTGCAATGTCAGTGTGTTTTATCAGGATGTTGCTTTGTCCATTACGTGCCAGGAGAGACAAGGGAAAAGGAAAGTTCCTGAAAGCCTTACAAATATGGAAGGGTATGAGGATGACAAGCCAGTCATTGTCATGGAAGCTGATTCAGAGACACCAACATTATCCCTCCCATTCAACCTGCTCTGAGGAATGTGACACTGGTACCACCACCACACCAGCTTCTATATTTGTAAGGCCCCTACTGAGACCTTCATCCACCACTACCTCAGTTGAAGTACGCACTGCAGAGAGGCAATCGATGACACGCCCACCTACCTTCAGTTCTTCTTCAGGCATTCATAGTAGCACATTAAGAAAATTCTCCTCTCCAGTTTTGGACTTCTTTGTGATTAGCAAGCAGGAGAATAACATTGCAATATGCTCCATTTGCCACGTGAGTGTTTGTCGAAGTAAGCCTAGTTCACACTATGGTACTGGAGGCCAAATGACCCACATGAAAAAAAATCAAGCAATCCGGTGGGAGAAGCACCTTAAAGAAATTACTGCAGGTGGTGGTAGTGATGGGAGAGGGGAGTCAGCTCTGACCACGGTGGGATGTGAAGGTAATGAGGAACAAGATAGTGACAGTATCACCCTCCTCAGCAACCTTGAAATAGCACAAGAGTCAAATTGATACACACCGGCAACAGTGACTGCCCCAAGATGCACATTGACTCTACCACCTCCTAGGTCTCTCCGGAAGTTGCCAGCGTCAGTGGCACCACAAAAGAAAAAAGTCCAGGCTACTATTATGGGCATGTTTAGGCAGGAGGGGCCCTATGAACACAACCTCCCAAAGGCACGTTTGTACAACGGGAAACTGGCTAAAATTTAGCACTAGACCCCCTCCCTTTTTCTTTTGTGGAAGGAGTGGGATTTTTAGAATTTGTAGCACCCATCTGTCTGAAATGGAAGGTTCAAAACTTGACCTATTTTGCAAGAGTTGCTGTTTAAGCACTCCATCATGATGTGCTGTAATTTGTTGGACAAGCTTTGCAGCAGAGTGCTGCTCACACTATACACCTGATGGCAGACATGTGGACCAGCTGTCAAGCCACTGATTACATGTGTATCACTGCACACTGTATCTCTTTTGTGGGGTTAGTCAACAGCTATTTACAGGTCTCAGCACTGAATAAACTTTTAAGGGCAGTCGGCAGCATGCTACAGTAGGCATGTTAGCCATAGAGAAATCCCATACAGCTGCAAATGTCTTGGAGGGCTGTAACAGCAAGGTGTTTGAATGGCTGCAACCCTGAGGTCTCAGAATTGCTTTTGTGCCACGGACATTGGCAGCAATATAGTTAGGGCCTTGGCAGATGGTGGCTATTTCAGGGTCCTGTGTTTGGTGCATTGCATAAACCTGATTGTGCAGGACTTTCTCAAAAAGGAAGACATAATCAGCAACATACTGACCACCTGCAGAAGAATCTGCACTAATTTCAGCCAATCATCTTTTAAAGCCTGGAAGCAGTTGAGGATCATTCAGGGTGCTAATCGTGTACCAGTTAAAGACCACATACAGGAGATGCCAAGACGTTGGAACTCGACTTATTACATATTGAAACGTCTGTTTGAGCAGGACAAACCGATCAATGACTATGTCATTCAAAGAGGAGGTGATGCAACTGGAAAAAGCATAACCATGTAGGCGGACAAATGTAGCCTAGTCAAATGCCTAACACAGATGCTACTTCTTTTGAGGTTTTACTTTTCACCTGAGAAGTCAATAAGGAGGACAGTACGATGAGCCTAGCTATCATGCTGGTGCATCTACTGCAGAACCAGTTGTAAAGGTGTCACATATGTTCGCAGGAGTGGTAGCAAACAGAGAAGTGCATGACTTGGTTGAGAGGTTAATCCTTCACTTGGGTGTTAATCCAAGGCTGCAAAGAGACTTTGTGTCATCCAAAGACTACATCTGTGCCATAATACTTGATTTATGGTACAAAAGAATACTGGCCACCTTCATTTCTTTTTCTGAAATGGATGTTTCACTATACCACACATGGATTGTTTAACAAGAGATAGACCTTGAAGTAGAACAACTGGAAATTTAAGTCCCGGGATGAAGACTTTAACTTCCAGATATAGTGGCAATGTTGTTGCAGAGCAGCCAACAGCAGCAACAAGAACCCCAGCAACAACTACAGGAACAAAAGAATCAAACCCAACCTCTGCATTGGCTTGGTTTCAAGTGGCAGGGATTAAGTCAAGTGCAGAGGTGAAGGCAAAAGAGGTTGAACAAGTGGCAGCACCAATTACCATTCAGAGGATGTTCCAGGACTGTATGGATGACCCATGGATCAAACCCATTTGTCTATTGGTATGGGAAGATGCGCCAATGACCAGAGCTCAGCATAGTGGCTATAAAGTTGCTGGCTTATCCGGTAGCCAGTGTGTCTGCGGAGCATGTGTTAAGTGCAGCTGGTGCAGCTGTCATAGTGAGAGGAGACAGTCTCTTGCCTCAAAACGTTGAGAGATTGACCATGATCTAAATGAACCAAAACTTTATACCACACAATTACACTACTACTGAAATACTACAGGAGGAGGAGAAGGATGAGGGTGATTGGTCATGCTCTAAGTGCTAGCTGACCAACTTCTGGGTGAACCACCTAGGTTTGAGAACAAACTCTAATTCCCTGGCCACCATAGAACCTTTTAATTATTTATCATCGAATGAATTAGTGCTTTGCCAAAAAAATGGATATAGCTAGTAGAATATTAGATATTTTGCTTGTGTCTAACTTATGGAGCCCCACTATTTTTAGGCATATGGATGGTTGGATTGGAGTTGGACCAGTGTGCAGAGAAGAAGCCTTCCCAATCCCTTCAAGGACTTTGGAGACAATGCCTGCCTCCGTCCCATGCCTTCCTTTTTTGCATCCCCAAGCAGGGCTGCCCCAGTAAAGATCATTTGATTTACAAGACTTCCAAATTCCAATGTGATGTTTTCTTGCTTGCATTAAAAAGGAGATGCCATTGTGTACCACCATGCTTTGAATGGAACAGGTAACTATTGCACCAATAAGTGTTATATTATTGGGTGATTGTGAGTGATCATTGATTGTTCATGTGGTGGCAGACAGTGAGGGAGGGTGTTCAACTAATTTTAAACTTGATTTCGATGATTTGCAATGTTTGGGGCCTGATGGGTGATCATTTTTCCTGAAGGTTATCGGCCTTTTCACACTTAGCGAGCTTTACTTGCAAAGTCCACTCCTTTTTTCTGGTTCTTCAGAGACCCGATCGGTCACTTTAATTAACAAACACAAATCTACACAAAATACTTCAAATTCTGCTTCTCTTCTTGTTATTCAACAGCAGTGCACTACAGGTCTGTTTTCCTCAGTTCCGGACAGAGTTGGAATGATTCATTACTTGGAGTCAGGAGGAGGATGGATTTACCCAGGGCGGAACTACCTCAACAGCCAGATGAAGGAAGTTATTGACTTCAAAGGGAAACCAACATGATGATGACTCTGAGACCTACTCAACTCTGAGGACTGGGGAGAGATGCGTTGATTTGGGAAATGTTGCTGAGTGTGTGTGCTGGCTCAAATATGAATCTCTTCTTGTTCAGTTGTGGTCAGGGGAAGGGGGCCTGTTGCTTTCAACGGGAGACAGACTTGTGATGCCACATTATCATGACATCATGCACGCACTTGGCTAAATGTTATGATGACAATTGTAAGATTGATCAGCCCATCAAATGCAGCTCTTGTCCATGATTGGTTGTAAATTGCTCTCACTTCTCAGTTAATCAATCACATATGAATCAGAAAATGAATTAATGCAGCAGCCTATGTTCTTGCTCTGCCTGTGAGTCTTGGTACACTCCTCATGAAGTTTATCTTCTGTCCTTTTCCCTTACTCTACAATATTGTGTTGCTCAAATATAAATTTACCTTGAAAAAACAAAAGACATGAGGCATTTGGCAAAACAGGAACAGTTGGTTTAATTAAACACTTCAGCCGGGAGCACAGTTATAGAAGCGGGTCCGAGGACTGTCTCAAAGTACAATCAATTTGAGCGAGTCTTTATACAGTTTTTTGAGTATCATAAAAGTACTTCCAGTGATCGTTGTTTGGTAAAAGAATGCAGGCCTTTTCTGTGGAGTCATACATGAGGCCCTTGAGTGGGCCTCGACCTTAGGTGGACACAATGTGGGCCAGTGGGTAACATGTCCAGATGTGCAGCATGAGGGGCGCTTGGTCACTGCGTGTACTGTGCGTGCTGTGTCCTGATTGGATGTGTGTTCTGACTCTATGGTGTTTTGGAAATGTGTGCACTCCTCTGCCCATGTGTGTTTTATTGGGTCCAATTTCCCTGGACCATTCTGATGTAACTGCACTTATCTGGGGAATGGACCTGAGTTTCCTGTTTGCGCATTTGTCTGCTGGCTACGTGATACACCACCTGTGACCTATCAATCAGTTACCACAGGCCTAGGTCTCAGAGCCTGCCTGACCATGTATTTCTGAGTCGGGGTTGAAGGAGAGTTCATGACTTATTAATTTAATAAAAGTGATGTGATTTCATTCGTATATGCGAGTGTATCATTATAAGCATTGGCATCAATTTTATCAATATTAACAATTGTTTTTGTTTTACAGTCCACAGGCCTTCTCTTCTCCTGCATGAAAGGCGAAAGCTCCATTACTCTCCTGCTTACCTTACTGGACCAGTTCAGTCAGGCACCAAGACAGACATTTCAAGAAGAATGCAGATACATCACCCAATTTGTCATTTATTATATACAGAATAAAATTAATTGTGCCAGCTCCCCTGCAACAGTTCTCCTGTCCAACTTGCCAGAACTCTGCTACCCTCTGCTGCCTGTCTACCTGCTGTCCTCTGTTTGTGCCTCTTCTGCTCGTTTCATGCTCTGTTTTGCTTTTTCTGCTAGTTTATCTGCCCTCTGTTTTGCCTTTTCTGTTCATTTTTCTGCCCTCTGTTTTGCCCTCTTTTGCTCTATTTTGCTTTTTCTTCTCATTTTTCTGCCCATTGTTTTGCCTTTTCTGCTCATTTGTCTGATCTCTGTTTGCCCTCTTTTGCCTTTTTCTGCTCGTTTTCTTGCCCTCTGTTTTGCCTTTTCTGCTCATTTTTCTGCCCTCTATTTTGCCTTTTTCTGCTAATTTCTTCCCCCATTTTCTCCAGCCACCGAGTGGCCAACCCTCCCCCAGGACCTACTTAATTGAGGATGCAGCAGGACCCCATTGAGCAGGTCTTTGTACCAGCTCCCCCTGCAACAGTTATTCTGTCCACCTTGCCCTCAGTCCACTACCCTCTGCTGCGTGTCTACCTGCTGCCTTCTGTTTGTGCCTCCTCTGCTTGCTTCTTGCTCTGTTTTGCCTTTTCTGCTTGTTTTTTCTGCCCTCTGTTTTGCCTTTTTCTGCCCTCTGTTTCCCTCTGTTTTGCTTTTTCTGCTAGTTTTTCTGACCCCTGTTTTGCCTTTTCTGCTTATTTTTCTGCCTTCTGTTTTGCCTTTTTCTGCTAGTTTTCTTGCCCTCTGTTTTGCCCTCTTCTGCTCTGTTTTGCCTTTTGTGCTCGCTCGTATTTCTGCCCTCTATTTTGCCTTTTTCTGTTAGTTACTTCCCTCTTCCCGCTGTTTCCTCAAGACCTGGCTTTTTGACTGAGACCTCGCTCCCCATCTCCCAGAAACGCTCTGGGGTGACAGTGCCATGCTCTACAAATGCTGATTGATCATTTTTCTTGTAACAATGATAATATTAGAACTGTGTTGGTTCACTCCTCCATAATTTGTATTTTTTAATCCTAGATGAAATAACATTTAGATATAACTTTATTTCTTCTGGGCTGATGGACGGTTTGCACTGCATTTAACTGAACTGTGTTATTCCTTCATTTCCTTCCATAACAGATTGATGAGGATGCGCTGCTCATCGCCCGGTTGAATATCGCTGTTGTGTTTGTCTTTGTCACACCTTTCCACAAATCCCTTTTCCCATCCATTCATTAAACTCCTAACCCTCTTTCCCCAGGCTGTGTGATATTTTGAGATGTGACTTAATTTACACCATAAATGTATCACACACTTAGTGGGATAGAACTGGTGAAAGTGACACAAACTCACTGTTGGATCGTCTGTACCTTAGCAGTAGCCAACACCAGCCCCACTTGCCCATCCACGCATAAAAGGGATCCATGTTTTAGATATATAACATCACTCATCAGCATCATCATTCAAGCCTTGAGTTACGTAAACCCTTAACCTTGTCCACTCCTGACTCTGAGTCCACTTCTCCAGTCCTGATTTGAGGATTTCATAAGTTTAGTTTTAGTAGTTCACCATTGGTCAAAGGAAGTTTCTATTGCTAGTTTTTTGTCTTCTTTGTTGTGTCATGGTGGTAGTCTGATTTCAGTGTTTGCTCAGTCTTTGTAGAGTTATGATATGCCTATAACCCACTAACTGTGTTTTTTTCAATAAAGTTGCCTGTCATGGATAATACTTTTGATAAATCCTACAGTTGGAGTTCACCTAGGTGGGAGTGGTACCTCGCTTGTGATGCCTTCCCTGCTACTACCACCACCACCATTAAGAAGATTCAGAGTGGTGTCAGGCAGCCATCACTTCATATATTCAGGTAAGAGAACTATGGAGTGAAGTGAACTAGCTTAGTTAGTAAGTAACTTTTACTGCTGATAAGTAAGTTCTTGTGTAACTAGGTTGTTATAGGAAACAGCAGCATACTCCTTTATTGGTCAATATAGTTGCAGAGGGTAGTAGGACAAGGAGATAACTAACTATTCTTAACTGGTATATACTTTAATAAGTGGATTTAAAAACATGCTGCGTTAAAAGGCAGCAGTGCAAAGTGAAAGTAAAACACAAAAAATGATTAGAGGCATAAAGAATAAACAAAAAAACCCACCCTATCCATCTATAACAGACCCACCACTCTCCCCAAACAAATCACCCGTCCCCTACCAATGTCCAAAAAATTCCAAAGAAAATTCGTCCAAAGTCCCGTTCCCTTCTCAATTCTCACCCTCTCCACCCACAACAAAAGTCCCTCCCACCTAAAAAATATATAAATAAATAAAGGGCATCAGAAGCGGGCATCATCAATTCTGGTCCGGAGTCTTGCCACTTCCAGTTTGAGGCTTGCCAGTGAAGTTGCCACCTGCTGGTGAAGCTGTACCACCAGGCATAGCACGCAGCATTGGAATATGCGGTCTGGATTGGAGGGTGGGCAGCAGTGGTGATTCGGGGGTCTCCAAGCTACCGACAGCACTAGCAATGTTGTGGCTGAGATAGAAGGTGCTGGTGGCTGGCTTGGGGAACGGGGACCCATGGCAGTGGCAGATGCTGCCTCAGCCTCCTCCTCCTCCTGAGCCACCAGCTGATGGTATTCTGCCTGGATGGACCCCACCCTCTGCCATCACAACTGGACTGCTGTCTCCTGCCAAATAGGTGGTTGTGGTGAACCAGCAGAAATAACTATATCAAGAAAGGAAAAAAATAAAGTGGCAGAGTAGCAGTACATTGCTGGTCCCCTAGAGCCATTGGAATTTGATGTGATTAGATTATGTCACAGGCCCATTTTTTACCCACAATTCCTGACATAAAAGCACTGACTGGCTTAAGTTAGAATACTACCAGACTTAAAAAACAAAGTGATTTTTTTTCTTTTAAGGCGTTCCCTAGCAAAAATCTAAAGAGACACTTTGGGGCCCATTAGGATGGCGGGCGGACTTTAGTCCGCCTGCCATCCTCGCGGTGCTGGGACCGGCCGCCTCACCCGCCTCAATGGTGAGAAGGCATGTTGTGCATTGCCGTGGCAGGCACCGCGCGGTGCCTGCCATCTTGTGCATGGCAATGTAGGGGGGTACCATAGGTACCCCCCAAGTGCAGCCCCCCACCCTCCTGGGGCCTGCAACGGGCCCCCAAAGTGAATCCCCGCCAGCCTTTCCATGGCGGCATCGCCGCCATGAAAAGGCCTTGATTCACACCCATCCTAATATGGATGGCGGTGCCTGCTAGGCACCGCCACCATATTGAGGCCCAATTCCACCCGGCCGGCAATCGGAACGATTGGCGACCGGCGGAAAAGTGGCGGACGCACTTTACGTCCGCCGCGCTACCCCGCCATAATAATATGGGGGGGGTAAATCAGGTTGGGATGGCGATCCGCCCGCCATCATAATCACACCCTTTGTGTGTAAAAATAAAAGTAAATTACTTCTTATTAATGTGTAAGGCATATTGCACTATGCAGTACAAGTGTTCTTGTTGTGCTAAATTAATGGAGGCACTTTGCTACTCTCTGCAGTCCGCAGCAGGGGCAGCTGTAATGGATAATTATCTTACTTTAATTCCAATGGCCCTGCTCTTCTCCAAATGCCTTCAATTCTACCTTGACTCCAAAGAGGCAGATGAATAATGATGATACTACGTCACACAAGTCATGCAAAAAATATGAATATCCTGTCTACCATAAGTAGATGGTGGGAAAAGCAATGCACAGCAATAGAGGGAAAAGAACGGAATATAGATTTTATTTGGCACATTCGCCACAGAGTATCTATCCAATGCGCCAAACTCAACATCAGGCACTTACTCCCACCCTACTTCCTGGCCTCACCCTCCACCACAAAGTACTTTCAATAAATACATTTGCTTGCAGGAAGGAAAGGAAACTTAACTTACTCTACTGCAGAATACGTTAGAGGGATTAGGCTGGGTAGGTAGAGATTTTGGTATAGAATAGAGGGATGTCACTGATCATCATGTGCTATGTTTGGCTTAGTCAGTCACTGTTGTTGACAAATGTCGAAAGCGACAAATTTGAACAGGCATAAATCCTTTATGGAAGCCATGAAATATATGATTATGTAGATAAATTACATGGCCAGAGAAATGTGGCACATGTCAAAAATGGATTTTTCAGTTTTTTGGGTAGACTGGGACAGAACGTAGGAAAGAATAGAGGAGTTATGTACTAGGGTGTGACTGAGTGGGCACTAGGAAGAAAACACACCTTGTTTTCAGTTTGCAAATGCCTTTAAAACTTTGTAAATGCAGCATTAACTGAAGAAGACATGCATTGCACAGCCAACACTGCAGTGCCAAAGTGAACCATGCTGCAGTTAGGTCATGGGTGGCGAAATGCCTTGGGAAGGGAGGTGATGAACGATGATGGGTGGGATACATATCTGCCTTGCTTAACAAATACTGTGAGTATACTAATAATTTGTCAAAAATCAAGCAATTTGATTTACCACCACCTGTCCGTGCTTCTGCTGGTACTTCACCTCGATACGCCTCAGCATCGATCTCACTGGCACTGCCGTTGGCCCCAGCACTGGTGGTCTGTGTGGCTAGAAAAAACATTACAAGTTTTAGATGCCAGATATGCCTCTCCTTATTATTATTTTTTAACAAAATGCAACCGCAATATATCTCTACAGTTCGGTTAGCAGTATCTTCTTATATCGAAAATATCAGTTTGGGAATTTTGTTGACTGAAAATATTAGAAACGCCAGGTAGTCAAGCCATCCAAAAACCTTTTTTGATAGAGGCGCAGAGCAATGATGACTCTGAGTCATTGAAGCGCAATGAAGGGATGGAATAAATTAGTCAATGAACGACATAAGGTCTCATACTACTTTCCTGCCATGGTGCACTGTCACGGAAACGGCTGGTATAAAATGAATGATAACACAACACAACACTGGGGAGTCCTCCATGACCATGGCTACACTCTCGTTTTACTGTTTGAGCATGAGCAAGAAAAAGAAACACTTCTCAACAGACATGCATAGAGAAAATAGCTTACTTGGGCCTGCAATCTTCCCAGTAGAGTAGCTAAAATCTGTTCTCTTAGTTTTACAGTACCAGTCCAAAAGTTGTATAAGAAGAGTGGGAAAGCTTACTAACAGAGCAGGGGAAAGCCACAGAGTAGTACAGACAGGAGGAAGTCAGTTACTGAAATATTGAAATAAAGGGATAATGCAGGGATAGGATAACAAGAACTTAAGAAACATTCGATAGAGGAGGAGCTGAAAAAAAGGAGACAGTATAAAAAAATAAACAAGGCAGAAATAGTTTAAATGGGGAAAGGTAAAAGTTAGGGAAATATTAATAATAACATGATATACTGGGGCCAACAGATGAATTATCAGTGACGTTGCTGGTGATGGTGGTACTTCCACCAGCTGTGGCACTGGTGGTGGTGTTTCAGGGATTCTGCTTGGGAACAGAACTATGCTTGGGACCATAGAACATCGGCAAGTAGGAACTGAGTCACCATACCACCTTAGTATCTATGAGCACGAGTCTGACTAGCTATAATGCCTAACTTGCCCTCCTAACCTTACCAGAGAGACAAATGAGTTGGCACCCCAGAACACAACACTCTCAACCCTCTCATTAATTGTGGTAACAGGACACACCCTTCTCTCTCTCACTCGTACTTGTCCACAATAAGATAAATGAGAGACACAAATGAAATCTAGAATATTTATTTAAAATATTGTGCTCCAAGATGCAGTATTTGTACCACAATTAGAAAACAAATGCATATCAAAAATATTGCTAGCATGGTTAACGAACCATATACCATGGAAAGGCCTGTCATGTTATAAGACAGATTAGCTGCCCCACCCCTCCCTTCCTAATTAAGCTAAATGATTATATATCAAAGATCTCTGGAATTAGCATACATGGATGGACATTCTACATCTCAGTTGACGTAGTAATCTTGTCTCAAGGCCTTCATTCTCAGGGTGTGTTTTTAGAACTCCTGCCCACAGTTATATGACAAGACATGGTTTCTCACAAACAGCAGCTACACTCTCATATTATGTCTAGGTGCCAGTGCCTGACCAGAGAAAATAACAAGGGCCATTGTTGTTTGACCTTATCTGTGGTGTTCAGACTAAATCCCAAGAATAGAGCAGAACACAAAAACATATTAGGGTTCTGTGTGAAAATTCAATGTGACATGAAAGTGTTTATATAGTAACGTGTGCAGAGAAATGTGGCCTAATACGTGCAGAACTAGGCTAACATAGGCAAGACGACAATGGGACATACAGGAAACACAAAACACTCTCCCTTTGGTCAGGGTAGTAGCACATAAGAAACTAAGAAATTATTTGTATGGAATTTAGAAGATAAGCAAACTCATGGCACAGTTTGACTGTAGAACATTCATAGAAATGTAAGATGGGAAGTGTCAATTTGGAAAAATAAGCAAAACGTGGTGTTTCAGAGGAATACATTGTGTCACTCTCTAATTCAAAGGCTAAGGACTCCATAAAGGAGCCCGACTCTGCATGTGATGATTGGTCAACAGGCCAAGTCAAGAGTTTCAGGGAACAAACATGATCCTCGGTCTCAGCCGATACAGAGACAGTTACCGGGTAACCTGCATCCATTCCCGTAGAGCCTGTATTCTGCAAACCATGTGCTGATGCACATATCTCCTCTAGAGTGAGGGGCTCGAACCTCAAATTGTTAAGAAGTCAGAAACCCAAGGGACAGTCCTGAAAATGGGCCACTAAAGAACCCATCAACAGTTGAATGTCCAAGGCAGAGGTTGTCTGTGAAGCCAAGTATATATCCAGTACCCTTTCAAAGGGGCACCAGAGACAGTGGAACATGGGTTGCATGCAGGTAAACCATGCAGGCTGCAATGTTAAGGACCAATCAAGATCCAGCTCCTATAACAGAAATATTCCAAGGTTCTGGAGAATGAGCTCATGATAGTGTTTGAGCAGGACCAGTACAAGAGGGCTGCCAAAAGGACATCCATTGCAAAGTAATAGGAACAGAATGAGGATGCCACGAATGAGGAATAACAGCATCGGGAATCTTCCAAAAACACTAGATAAAATGGAATGAACTAACAAAGCTGGATCCTACAATGTTAAAAAAGTGGGCAAGACTAGCCATACTAGAGGCATTCAAATTTTGATGCACCATTTCTAAGAAATGCAGGGGAAGATTTGCATTTAACAATGACTGTATTTCACTAGAAGTTCTAGCCACCTGCACATTGAAGGTCTCGCGAGCAGATGTGAGAGCTACTTCTTGTTGGAACAATAATGCTTTGAGTCTTCCTTCAAAGTTGGAACGGAAGGACACAATGAGCTATCTACAATCCCATGCAGCCGGGGAAACAAGACATTGTTGCAACCAGTGACTAACTGGGAAATAGATAACATATAAGGGACTTCAGCTCGCATTCCGCAACAATCTTGGTCACTAAGCATCAAATAACTCCTGTTAGAGAGAATTGTACTGAAGAGAAGAATTGAGGGAACCAGGATTCCTTTCAAATAACAGGCCAGATTGGGCACTGAAGTATTACAAGCGCCATGAATTTTAACATGTTTGCAAATGAGTGAATGTCCAACTGAAGAGTCACATTCCTCTCCTGTAAGGAAAACCTCCCTATTAGCACATTCACAATGATAGGTGAAGGGAAGTGACCATAATTCAATAATGAAGTTACTTCCAAAGGGTTCGTTTCTACCTTCAGGGAAATATTTCAAAGCTGTGAACTGAAACGTGGAGATCAGCAGTGAAATAATGCCGTGTATTTTCCACACAGCTGAAGGTGTTTCAGCTATGGTGAATGGAAGTTGTTCTAATTTTACTAAATGCAGAATTGTGTAGGTTGTGTCTTTCATGGCATCAATTGTTGTTTGTGTGTTAAATTAAAAGGAAGGAACACATCGCTGCAATTCAAGTAATGCCATGGAATGTGCCCATTTTTGAGTGTTTGAAGCTTCCAGCTAAACTGGATAATAGATTGTAGTGCTAGAGGCACTCTTGTGGTCTGACACCACGTGATTACCTTTGACTACCATCATTTTAATTGACTTTGGTGTGTTATTTTATCCTAGCCTGAATGTACGGCGTCCTGCATATGCCTTGTTTCTCTTGAAGATCTCTTCTCGTAGTTTTAAAGTGGGAGCTGTCACAGTAGAACAGCTTGCCAAGAATAGAACGTGTGGGATGTGCATTTGAAAGCAGAGAGAGAGAGAGATGTGGAATGTACTTTTTGGTCTCAAAGTGCAGTGTTATGAGCAGTGGGGCACAAATGTGCACTGTGTTGTACATTGAGAGATGAAGTATGTGATGCTATAAGCAGTGGTGCACAAATGTGCATTGGGTTGTACATTGGCGAGTATTATTAAGTTCTTACTATTGGCTTTGACATGGCCTCATGTCATCCTGAATTCTGACTCTGCCTGGCTTGAGCTTTTCTGCGCGCACAGACAGGCCCCCAGAGTGTTTGGAAGTTGCTTGGGTTAATCACGTTCAAGGAGTGTTTTGTGAGAGATTGTTTAATGTACCCTGGAAGGCTTTGGTAAGCTTTGTCAAGATAAAGGCTGGAACATGTGAGAATCTAGAGGGAACGTGGGAACTCCTTCCTGCCTTGGAATGCCTGCCTGGAAGCTGGCCAGTTCCAGTAAGTTTCCTTGGCGCAGAGGGGAAGACTCTCAAATCTTTTAGTGTGTTTTTGAGACTATAAAGCTGAGGGTTGTTGACAGCCAGGGTGGGAGCTCACTTATGGAGTAGACGTACTGCAGTAAGACGAACGGAACCTGAGTCCCCGTCGAGAGTCCAAGCCCAGCTGTGAACAGGCCCCCCAGCTTGAGTTGGCAAGGATGTCGAGTGAACAATCGGGTGAGGTGATTTGTTTCTGACTAGTGCCATTGTGATGTGTGGTTCCAGTGGCTGTGGTCATTTAAGGTGTTTTCTTTGTGATGTGTGAATGAGTCAGAGTGCACACCCAAAGTAATCATTTGATGTATTTAGTGTATATATGTTTCTGATTATTTCTTGCAGGACGTCCAGTACTATTTGCTGCTTGTTCATTCATTAGTATTATTCATGCATTTAACTGTTGCATTTACCAAGTGTGTTATTATTGCTTGCATATAAATATATATCTCTATATACATTTGAATGTTATTCATTTGACATCTGGGAAAGCCTTTCTGTTAGAGAGCATTGCATAAATAAAACCCCAAGCCTTATTCTGAAAAAAGAGAGTCTTTGCATTTTGTAAGGTAAACCCCTTTCTAGGTGTTGTTGTGGTTTTTTTTTTTGCTTCGCCGTGTTTGAGCCACCATGTCAGTCAGTCAGTCAGACCACTTTATTCGGTTAATTAAAACCATAAAAGTACATCACATACAATATATTTCACAGCACATTAAAAGCCTCTAAAATACAAATCATTAATAGATATGGGCGTCCTAAAAAACATTATAGTCAGATTTCATTAACACATAGAAAACACGAGTTGTCATTAATACATATGTGGTAACAAATAACTAAGATAAGAATAAAAAAAAAAAATCACAATTACAATGCCAGCATTAAACGGTAATCATTTAGTCATACGGGTACTCTCATAACGCTTGTCAGGAGATGCTGTTTCCTCCTCAGTCTAAGGGCTGCGGCTAGATAACTCGCAATGTTAAATATCTCCCATGGATCATTCAACATCTGAAGATAAAGTAAAGCAGGTCTAACCTGTATAAAACCTTTTCCCCTTAAAATTGGAAGTAAAAACCTGCTACTAATAACACTGTAATGATCACAAAACAATATAAAGTGCATAGTATCCTGGGTTGAGAAGTTGTCACATGTGCAAGGGCCTAAATCGCACACCCTACTCCAGCCAGGCGAATCGGTTAATGAAAAATGAATCGAGATAAAATGAAACCTAGTTAAAAGCAGGCGATAGAAGGGCTTAGTGACAATTGTCATATAAGGTTCGATCTGGGGAGAGGTTTTTAGCAGAAAATAGGCTTTTACTGAGGGTTTCGTTAGCTCAGTTGCTTCTCTCTCCCCCGACAATAAATTCATAAAATGTGTTTTTACCCACGCCAGATCCTCTTTTCTTATTTTGTCCGGGAAGTCGTAGAGATCTGGATGCCCTAATTTATATAAGATTTGCTTAACATGTTGTAGCCACGGGATACAGCTAACTCGCTCCATGGAAAGACAGTCCCTAATGATCTCATGAGTCAGAGTTAGTTCTGGATTAATCCAGGTCTTAAGCCAACAAACCACCAGGGCCAACCTCAGCCAATCAGATACATAGCTAACACCTAACTCTTGATGTATTACGAAGGTAGAGGTAGATTGGGGGACCGATAAAAGAGTGCGTAGAAACTTATTTTTGACTGTCTGTAACCCCTCCACCGACTTGTAGCCTCAGATGGCAGATCCATTCATTGCAATGGCTATACATTTGGACCTATAGATATTGAGCATAGCTGTGATTGGCCTGGCCCCCAATCGCTGAGCAAAACCATGAACAGCAGCCGTAGACCTTGCCATCGCATTTTTTTTAGCTTTCTGTTGGGGGACCCACGAGCCCCTCTCGTCAAATAGTACCGCCAGATAGGCGAAAGAGGTCACCTAGACAACTCTGTACCTTCACAATAGAAAGTTTTTGGCTTTCTTGATCTCTGACCCATGGTCATTGTATGTGATTTAGCTATGTTAACTACTAGGTCCAAAGATTTCATGAAGGTCCCAAAGGAGTCCAAAAGCCTCTGAAGCCCTACAGCTGTACGGGCCAGTAAAACAGCGTCATCCACGTATAGGAGCACAGGAATAACCCTGTCCCCTATTCGCAGAATATCTAAGCTGGCAGAGTCTAAGAACTTTCCTAAATTATTTATATACAAGGTAAAAAGCAAAGGAGCTAAAATGCAGCCCTGACGGACACCTCTTCCGGACCTAAAGTGCTTTGTGCATTTACCTTCTTGGTTGACTCTCACCCTTGCGGAGAGATCCCTATGTAAGTCAGCCAGGAAGTAAACTAAACATTGATCTATTCCCATGTCTGTCAAATGGACCATAGCTTTGATCTATTTACCAATCAAAAGCCGAGGAAAGGTCCATGAAAGCTAGCTGTAAAGTCCCTGCTTTGGCCAATGTGTATTTTCCTGCTAGTAAATGTAACTTTAAACACTGATCCAGTGTACATCTTCCTTCTCTGAAACCATATTGGAGGTTTGTTAAAACACCATTCTCATTTGACCAGTCCATTAACCTAGATATAATCACTCTCCCTAAAACTTTTACAGCAGAGTCGATTAAAGATGTGGGAGATTCTGTATTATCTGAAAGGCGGAGCAATATATGGATTTAAGCTGACTTTGCCCGTGATACAATGTTGACAGATTACTCTGCATAATGTCAATAACACATGATCCTATGTAATTTAAATTGTAAATATAAAAAGACAACATATTAATGGTATTGTTAACAACAGCAAGCACTTTATCCAAATCATCCTGATCAATTTGCCTTAAACATACAGCAGCTTCCATCTGGTACAATTGCCAAATTTCATTATAGGCAGCATATATAAATCTTTTAGAACATGGAGATTTAGGACCTAAAAGAGCATCTGATACATGTCTGTCTTTGGATAGGAGAGAAAGATGTTGTTTCACTGCAGACAGTGTGGAATGTTACAACCATTGTTGAGATAACTTTCCCACGAATAGGTGGTAATGATACCAGAATGTTGTGAGTTAGAGTATCAGGGATCAAGTCTACTTAATCTGTACCCCGGTGTGGAATTGAGGAAACATATGACACCCACAACAACCACCCATCAGGACCTGAAAATGTGGAATTAAATGTACCATTCTGCACCATATTATTGAGTTGTTCTTCGATGTAATTTGTCAAATTTTGCCAATAATCAAAGCAGGCAATAGAGGGAATTGTTGGGGTGTTAATTTCTTTAATCTTTGCCAATCCAAGACAAGTAGTTTGTTGGATTGTAAAATTTAAAAAACATATGTGTGGGAATTAGATAAGCCTGAAATAATGTTTCTGTTCCCTGCACCTGCCAAGATTTGGTTCCCCAAGTTGATTTTAAATCAACAATATCCTTTCCGTAATTATAACCCTTAAGGGCTAACTGGTTGACAAACAAACCTGTATAGATGAGATTAGCCTGGGTAAGCATATATTTTTTGGATAGGGTCGGGGCTAATTTAAAATAGTATGACATGGGATCTGACGTGTCATATCCTGTAATATATGTAAATGTTTCTCTTTGCTTTTTAGAACTCTCTTGTGGGGGAGTTGGGCAATGTTCCCATTGTGTGAAATTGAATTGTGGATGTTGACCACTAGCTCTGTGCAGAACATGATGACTGTAATGATGATAACAAAACATACTGGCATAGTTAGCAAAATTAAGATATAGGTCATCTGATTCAAAAACAGTACAATACTCTAGTTCTGAAAGCATAGAAATTACAATATCAACATCCCAATGATCCAAATGTAAGCCAGGTACTATTACATTACCCATAGAAACTTTGAACACATATGGTATCTGCAGGAACTCTGAAGGTCCTAATATGTGGAAGAGGTGTGGCGCAGCGGCCAGGGTGTCTGACAACGGACCACAGGGTTCACGGTTCGATCCTCGGTGCCAGCGGCAGATAAACCCAGCATCATGTAACTCTGGCAATACCTCGCTTAATCTTCCCGACGGCCCCCAGCGCCTTGACACTCTCGGGTAATTGTGGTGCTTTCAATAGGTTGAAATTAATTTTATCCCAAACAATGCCATCTGTCACTGGAACCGCTGAAATATTGACAAGGGACAAATTCTTTTCAGTTGATGGGGTGAAGAATGGGGCTTCAACACCAAATTAACCAGATCTGTAACAGAATGTTCCAGCAGGTAGTGGCCATTGATTAACAAAAAAAAAGTCACAAATCCAATTCGCATGAACAAGAAAACCAAGGAGAGTAAGATCAGATATATATCCAAACCGGGACTAGATAAGTGCGTTTAAGCAATGAAATAAAAATACAAATCCTTGCTGGTGGCTGTTTGTAGGAAGCTGGCTCTGTATATACTACACCAAAGTGAGGTATAGTATGCACAGAGTCCAGTGGAACCCCAAAGGTAGGCAGAGGCAAAGTTAGATAGAACCTTACTCTCTATTTGTGGTAGTGTGGTCGAGCAGTAAGGCAGTATCAGAGGACAGTGTTAAGCATTTGTTGTACACACTCAGTCAGCAAATGAATTCACACACATGGGGCCTGATTCACAGAACTAACTTACGTCAAAAACGTAAAGTTAGTACTTTTTGGTATTCACAGAATACACTTACTCATTTTGGTATTCACAGAATTAACTTACTCATTTTGGTATTCACAGAAGTTAGTAGTCCTAACTTTAGGACTCCTAAATGCCTTCTGTGAATACCGAAAGTCTTAAAGTTAGGATTTTTCTCAGTTTAGGAGTAGTAAGTTAGGACTCCTAACTTTAGGACTCCTAAATGTCTTCTGTGAATACCGAAAGTCTTAAAGTTAGGATTTTTCTCAGTTTAGGAGTAGTAAAGTTAGGAGTCCTAACTTTACTACTCCTAAACTGAGAAAAATCCTAACTTTAAGACTTTCGGTATTCACAGAAGGCATTTAGGCGTCCTAAAGTTAGGACTACTAACTTCTGTGAATACCGAAATGAGTAAGTTCATTCTGTGAATACCAAAATGAGTAAGTGTATTCTGTGAATACCAAAAAGTACTAACTTTACGTTTTTGACGTAAGTTAGTTCTGTGAATCAGGCCCTCAAAGACTGAACTTCAGACCAATTGTTTTTGTATAAAAATATTCTTTTAGTTATTTTATTTCTAGAACCAAGCAAGCCTGGCACAGGTAAGCAATAAATACTTTACAGTAGTAAATGCTGTTTGTAAAACAGTTCAATTGCAATTGTAAATGTACTATGGTTTGACTTACAGTATTGTTTCAGAGAAATGCAATCACTTGTAAATACAGTACATAGACTTGAATGGGATTTTCAGTAAAATAGCAGGTAAGTTACTTTTGGATTACTTTTTCTTACTCAGTGCTGTATGCCTAGATGCAGCACTGGGACATTTCCTGTAAACAGGTCAGTAAAAGCGTTTTTGTTAAATCGTACAATTTTAAAGAATTTCTTTAGGTTTCAAAACTCCACACTTAGAAACTTTTTCAGGAAAAAGTGTCAATGTTATCCTATGGAGGAAAATATGCTTATCGGTTTTTAGGTAAGTATTCGGTAGTGGGAGTTGAGGTTCTGGGGGTAGACTCAGGGGTCCCCCAGGGTCAGTGATGCACTCTTGTCACACCCTCAGTGGCACTAGGGCAGCCGGGTGCAGAGTGTTGAGGCCCAATGTTATCCAATGGGGGATAGGGGGCCTCCGGTTGGTAGCTGCTGGCAAGCAGGCCACTGGGTTGTGGGAGCACAGCTCCTGGACTTTAGCTCAGGGCAAATGGGGAAACAAATTAGCACCAAAGGTGCACCCTCAGCGGCACAAGGGCGGCCGGGTGCAGGGTGCTGTTTTGATGTAGGATGCCCTGTTGTTTCCAATGGAGAGCCTCCGGTTTGCAAAAGCACTGCAGGCAGGGAGACGAAGGACTTCTGGGTGCAACCACCACTTCGAGAGGTAAGTTGGAAGTTAGGGTTGGTTAGGCACCGTTGGTTTGGGCACACAAGGCCATGGGGCGTCGGGTGCAGGGGTGCCTTTTGGGTCGGATCTTCTTACCAGCTCCGGGTCGCGGTTAGGGGGGCCTTCTGGATTTAGACTGCAGGCGTCGGCTGGAGGCTTGAGGCAGGTCAGGGGTCACCAGATCCCGGTTCAGGATCGCCGGGGTGACCTCCTCGTTGTGTTTTCCCACTTGAGCTCGGGCCGTGGATGGCGGGTGCAGAGTGGGGCAGATCCGCGGTGTCCGGCTGCTGCCAGAGGTTGCAGTTGAACAAATCCGGTGTTCACGGGAGAAGCAGGCTTTGGAAGTGAAGGCAGGCAGGTCCTCCGGGGTTTTTGAGGTTGCTGGCTGCAGGACACACTGGGAATTCGCAGGAGCAAGTTCGAGGGGGAGACAGGCCGGTAGGGCTGGGGCCAAGTCAGTGGGCGTCTTCCTCTTGTTAGCTGCTGCACGGCTGTTCGGTCCTTCTTCTTGTTTCTTGTCTGGATCTGAGGAAGCAAGGTTCAGGGGTGCCCCTAAATACTAGATGTAGGGGCGTTACAGGTAGGTAAAAGGCAGGGACCAATGGGTCCCTTCCCTGGGGTGGGTACACCCCCTATTATGCCACCCTCCAGTGGGAGGGGGGCATGGGCCTGTCCCTGGTTGGCTGAGTCCCCCCATCTTCGAGATGGGGTGGACTGAGAGTTGTGCTTCACCTCACCTCCCCCACCTGAGGGGTGGAGTTGGCAGAGGTGAGCACACCTCTCTTCCTCACTTGTTTTTCCCACCGGTTCTCCTGCCCAAAGTGGGGGTCAGAACCAGTGGGGACCAGTTGCTGAAAGCAGCAAGTGGCCTTGGAAAACTCACAAAGGCGGCAAGCCTTTGAAGCTTCCCCTTTGTGAACCCTGCCCAACCTGGGGGAGGAGGCTTGGCACCTCGTCCCAGGATGTGCATTGTTTCAGGCCCCGGAGAGCTGCAGGCTCTCGACCCAGGGGTCCAGAAACATGTCTGGTGGTGGCAGCTGAAAGCAGCCACTCAGCCTGGACACTAGAGGTGGGTTAGTTTTCAGGGGGCATCTCTAAGATGCCCTCTGTGTGCATTTTTCATTAAATCCCACACTGGCATCAGTGTGGGTTTAATGTGCTGAGAAGTTTGATACCAAACTTCTCCGTTTTCAGTGTAGCCATTATGGTGCTGTGGAGTTCATAATGACAAACTCCCAGCACCATATACTCTTAATGGCAGCACTGCACTTACAATGTCTAAGAATGGACTTAGACACTGTTGTAGTGTAGCTCCTATTTCCCTAATAGGCTCTGCGCTTTGGAATAATATCCCCTATAGGTTTGACATAGGACTAAGGTCAGTATGTCCCTATCGAGTATATTAAACTTAATTACTTGTGCCAGCTAGCTCAGAGGCCACTAGAAACTCCTTGTCAAACAAGAAGGGAGTAGTTTCTGGCAGCCGCAAAACATGACAACTTTGTTTCCCTTTAGAATCACAACATGTCCCAGAGTCGTGGAAACAATAGATAACTATTTCACTCAGCTCAGTCGTGCATACTTAGTTTTCCTCAAAGTTACACAGAAAGAATAGACGGACGTTTCAATAAAAGATTTATTGAACAGTCTTGTTTCTGGTGTAAGTTAAATGTGCTGTTACGATCACAAGACAGTATGCAAGATAAATAATGTACAGCGTAAGCAGTAGAAATAAATAATACTGCGCTAGCATGATCTTTAGCAGATATTCATTTACATAAATAACATAGACTAAAAATGCGAGTACTCATACGATGCGGTTCTAAGTTAATTCTACCCCAATGTACCTAACCTAACCTAGGTGTAGGGAGAGGTATGAAGTAGGTGAAGTATTCCTTACTATAGTATACTAAGAGTATGTTAAGCCTAGTATGCCAAGTATGCCAAGAGTCCCTCTAGGTTCTAGTCAGCTCCATACCTTAAGAATGAGAGAGGTGGGAATCTCTTGCCAGATTCGAACTCCAACACCTGCGAGGGAAGTTAGATCACTGGAAGCTGGACTCTCTGCGTGCAGGGATGACAGCGTCTTCTCAGTGCGTCAGGCCGGGAAATGGGCTCCTCTGAAGTCGAGGTCTCCTCTGATATACAGGGGCTAGGGAAGGGATATTTATACCTGAGAGGTACCTCAGAATGTTAGCATTGAAGTGAGTCGGACAGAGGAAGACGTCATGAATGAACCCCTAAGGTATAACGGTTCATGCATAATATATGAGTCCTTGAAGAAATCAATAGTCCTGTGCTAGGGAAACTCCCGCAGCCTAAGGGTCTGTTCTTCAAGAACTCGTTGTGACGTTAGGGTGGACGGATGTCGGAGACCATGCCTGTATTTGGAATTTACGGTTTAATGCCTAAATAAGGACTGGGATTTTATGCCTATATAAGGGCAGGGCGAATTGTGCCTATATAAGGACATGATACAGGAAAGCCCGTGTATGGACACCCTAAGAGGAATACAACACCCACTCCACTTTCGTGTGTACGATAATACTAAAATGCTAAACATTTAAAATGCTAGACATTAAATGGAGTACCGCATTGTTGGAAACGGGGTAGCGTGGTGCAGAGCGGGCAGGCCAAACTCCGGAGGAAATGTGTAAAGCATCCGCGCAGCACCCACAGGCGACACACCAGGCACACTACAAACGGAGACCACACCAGTTGGAGTAAGAAAAATAGCATCTGTATTGGGCAACAGCCTAGCAGATGGTAAACCACAGCGGTAACACGGCGCCAACCGGCACCCGGTATACATAAAACAGTGGGGACTATGTACAGGGCAGCGCCAATCGGGCCGCTGCCAGCATCAACAAAGCATGGGATGAATCAGGTTCAATTCAGGTAGGTACATTTAATTTGGTGAAAGTCATAATGCAGGTAAATCATACAGCAGTTGTGCTTAGGCCCCTATTCAATTTAGTAAAGGCCTTACAAGCCTGGCATGCCCCTCACTGCAGATTAGCCTGCGCGCCACTTCACACAGGGGAGCCCGACTCCCGGGCCCCTGGCAATACAATGTCCCTCAAAGTTGCAGCTGCCCACTGTTATCCGGGGCAGCTGTAAAGACAGTGCAACACAGGGGGGAAGGCGGGCACCGACAATGTGCCCCGACACCACCCCCCCGACCAAGTCAAGGGCAGGGTAAATATGCCCAATCGTTGCAGCGACTCGCTACTGCGGTGCCGCTGGGTGTCCACAAGGGTCACTGGCACTTCCGGTGCCTCTGGGGCCCCCTAAGCCTAAAGCGCCTCCTAAATCGCAGCTGCCCACTGTCAGACGGGGCAGCTGTACGGATTCGCCCGACACCGGGGGCGGGCACCGGCAATGTGCCCCGTAGCCCCCTCCCTGCTGCTACTGGTTCCTTCAAGGCAGCTGCCCACTGGCAGGCGGGGCAGCTGTGCAGGACGTCCACACGGGCCCTTCTGGGGCCCCCCCTGGCACCTGTAATTCTCTTCGAGCCCCCCCTCCGGGGCTCCCAAACCAAAGGTGGTGGCACGTTGCAGCTGCCCACTGTCCAGCGGGGCAGCTGTGCGAACCAAGACCGGCGCAGCTCTGACCCCGGGGGCCCTTCTCCTCAAGGGCCTGGGACCACTGGGGGAAAGGCACCGACACCGTGCCTCGACCAACCCCCCAACCCTCTCAAGGCCCCACTCACCGGCTCTCCTGCAGGCGTCGCGGCCTCTTCAGGCGGCACTCCACTCTTCACCCGGGGCCCTTCCTGGGAACCGGGACTTTGTCCTGGAGCCGGAGAGGCTCCACATGACTCCGGCGGCGCCCGCGAGGCTCCCGACTGCCTCCCTCAGCCGCTGGCCTCTCTTCACACGCGGGCCCCAGCTACCACACACGCGGGGCTCTCCTCTCCTCACGAGAGCCCCGCCAACACCGGCGCTTCTCCCGTCTTCCCCCGGGCCCCCCTCCTGGGAACCGGGACTGGGATCGAGAGCCCGCGAGGCTCCGGACCTCCCTCTCTTCCGGAGTGAAGTCTCCGGCGGCGTTGGCCAGCGCGAGGTGGGCTCCCGCCTGGATTCTTCTTCCGGCGCCTCTCTCCTCACGCCGGGCTCTCCTTGGCTCCGGGGAGCCCCCACCTACTTCCGGCAGACCTCGGCCGAGGTCTGTCTTCTTCCGGGTCGCCGCAGGCAGAGCGGCGGCCCTTTTCAGATCCCGTAGTGCGGGGTGAGCTCCCGTTCGGGTTTTCACCAGGCAGGAAGGCGCGGGGTAGGCTCCCGCGGCATTTCCAAATAAGCCGCTCTTCTTCACGGCCACACGCGCTCCTTCACTCGAGCTCGCGACAGCGCTCCCGAGGTCGCGGCGGTGATCCTGGGCAACTCCTCTTTTCCTCACCGAGGGGTAGGCTCCCTCCTAGTATAAGCACACCAGCGGGGTGGGCACCCGCCACTTGGAAGAATCGGCTCTCCTCAGCAGCACACGAGCAGCGCTCCACTTCTTAGCGCTACACAGTCCCCCACAGCGCTTTGCAGACGGTGTCTTCAGGGGGTTACAGCGCTCTCCAGACTCCAGGGCACAGCGCTAGGGTGCAGGCATCAGCCCTCCTCTTCATGCAGGCAGGCACAGGCAGCGCTCCCACCTCCAGGGTCCCCCAGGATAAGTAGCGCTCTGGCAATCCAGCGCTGCAGGCACCCTCTCCCTTCTTCTGGCACCGCAGATATAGCGCTCCCCAGGCGCTAGAGGCCAAGAGACATGTAATGCAGGGGCGAGATCAGTGGCTAGGAGGGCGGCTCCCCAGTCCCGAAGCAGCAGCTCCTCAGAACGGTCATCCTCCGGTAGGGGGCAATCCTGCCAGCACAGCAGCCTCCACTCCGGCAATGTCTCTTCATTGGCCCTGGGGCCAACAGGGGGGTGTAGATGGGCACCGGGGCCAGCACACAGGCCCAATGTGGCGGTCTCCCTGGCAGAAGGTCCCTTCCCCTTCAGTCCAGGCTCTGCACTGCCTCAGTCTCCTCACATGGCAGCTTAGAAGGTTCTCCCCGGAACCGGTTCTAACTGGTTCAGGGGAGGAGTAGAGCACCCTCGGTGCGACGCTTCCCTCCAAAAGCAGGGGGCGCTGGGGGACAAACCACTAGGCTGCCACCCCACCTCAGTCAGGCGTCACATGGGCAGGCAGGCATGGCGTCCATTTTAACAGTGACATTTTTCCACAGTGCTTTTCTAAAATGGCGGCGCTAACAGTGTGTACCATATTACACAGCATTTGTTATGTTCTGTTCAGACACACCATATTTTATTGTTACACAAGCGAAAAATTCAGGGCAAAAGGGCCAAGTCCAACACAACCCCCTCCCAGCCAAAAGCCAGGGTAGACCGATCAATGCCTTGATGGGCTTCCCTGCTTAGGGCGAGAGAACTTGGACGCGGGCCCACAACTGCAGGAACACCCGCAGGTTCTTCTCCACTCTGGAACCCGATGGTTCCCTCTCTCAACTCCTCTTGACCCAACTAGGCCACCCCACTGGTGCTCCCTAGTTGGCTGCAGCCAGGACCGGGCCCTAGGCCATCCAGATGTCTCTGGCCCTGGCTGTCTCACAGAGTGGGGGCAGTAGCCCCAGGCCCGTAGTACCCGTTGATCACTCTCCTCCTCCTCCGTGCAGTCCCAAACTGCCAATGGTCTTCCCACCTAGGGACCACACTCTCACACTGTCCACCAGGTAGGGGCGAGGCTCTCCTCCCCTACCTCTCCTTCTGGGGTTCCGCCTCTCCTCCTCTGCGGGGCACCCTCAGAACACCACTCTCTCCCAGGGCCGTGACCCTGCATCCGATCCACCAACCTAGGGTCTAAACCCTTAGGTTGCCCCGGTGCCAGAGGCGAGTCCTCCCTCCCTCTGCACCCCCTCCCAGAGTTCCGCACCCTCCCACCTGGAGAAGCACCCCTGGGAGTCAGTTCCGGAGGGACACTGGTTACAGACGTCCCTCCTGCCAGGTCAGGCAATCCCTGCCCCTGGCCTCCCAACCCAGGATCTAAGCCCTGTGGCTGAGCCGGTGCCAGAGGCGAGTCCTTCCTCCCTCGGCACCCCCTTCCAGAGTTCCGCACCCTCCCACCTGGAGAAGTACCCTGGAAGTCAGTTCCGGAGGGACACTGGTTACAGACGTCCCTCCTGCCAGGTCAGGCAATCCCTGCCCCTGGCCTCCCAACCCAGGATCTAAGCCCTGTGGCTGAGCCGGTGCCAGAGGCGAGTCCTTCCTCCCTCGGCACCCCCTTCCAGAGTTCCGCACCCTCCCACCTGGAGAAGTACCCCTGGAAGTCAGTTCCGGAGGGACACTGGTTACAGACGTCCCTCCTGCCAGGTCAGGCAATCCCTGCCCCTGGCCTCCCAACCCAGGATCTAAGCCCTGTGGCTGGGCAGACCCCAGAACCCCTGGAGCTCGGATTACCGACGCCCCGGGTTCTCCTGACACTAGGGGATCCCCTTCCCTGGACGGCCCATCGGGACAGCCTAGGCTCCCAACCTGGGGTTCCCTTATGGAACTCTCCAGGCCCTGAGACTGCGGTTGGGGCACCTCGGGACACCTCCCCGTCTCACTCCTTCCTATGGATAGGATGTGAGGCCCTACAACCCTCTCACCTTCCTGGGACCTAGCTGGGCGATTCTCCACCTCTCCCACCTCGCTGGGTTGGAAGATCCCTGCACCACTCCCTTCAGGATCACTCCCCACTGCCCTCTCAGACTCTCTGGCACTCACCCAAAGGTCTGCCTCCCGTGCAAGCTCCCTGGGGTCGGAGAGCCCACACTGCAACAGGTGGTGGCGCAACCCGGGAAAACAACTCTTGAGCACATGCTCCCTGATAATCAGGCGGAACAGCTCTTCCCCATCTGTCACCGCGCCACCCACCATCCACTCCTCCAGTGCAGTCCAACACCCGTCCACATACTCCCCCCAAGACTGATGGGACAGTTTTCCCCTGCCCTTGAACTCCAACCTGTCCCCCTCCTCCTGGGGATCAGGCACCATCTCCCGGGCTCTGGGAGTGGGACTTCCTGCACTGGCTTCACTCGCGCTGCCACCACTGGATCCCACCCTCACTGGTGAATCCAGGCCACAGACACCACTCTCAGGGGACAACCTACCCACCTGAGCTAGTCTCTCCCTGGCGAAGGCCCTCTCCGCCTTAGCCATCCTCTCCTGTGCTAGGACCCTCTCGGTCTCTAGCCTTTTTTCCTCAACCCTCAGCTGCGCTAGCTCCACTCTGAGCCTTTCCAGCGCCAGCTGATACTCCCTTTCTTCCCTCCTATCTACCCACTCTTCTGGGGACAGGGAAAGGGGTGGAGCAGTGCCCCTGGGGCTGGACCCAGCACGGGACTCCCTGTCTATGGTGTCCTCCCTCGCTACCGGTGTCTCTGCCCTCACATCCTCTTCCTCCTCAAAGTCACCACCCTCCAGGGTTATGGACTGGGACCTCTCACTCTCAGAGTCCTCCTCACGGTCTCTACCAAATCCATCCCTTAAATATGCCGAGGGGTAATCGGAAAGGTCCCCGTGGGGCTCTAAGGGTTCCCCCTCTTCAGGGCCTCATAGAGGAACAACTTCCTGAGGGTGTTGCCTACTGTGGGTATCCCTCTCTCTCGGCAGAGGTCTATCACCTCCTGCTCAGTGTACTCCCCCAGGCAATCCTCGTCATAGGTTAACGTCCTCATCCTGGTGAGACACCCTCGGGATACACCACCCACAGTGCAACAGGGAGACACAATCCCCAAAACAACACTTTTAGGAGGCAAGTACAATCAGGAAAACAGTCCCCAAATCTGTGATTACTCTCAGGTGCACCCTTTGTAGTGCACCCAGTTGCCGCTGTGGTACTGCGCAAACACAAGTCCTATCCCACCGCTGAGCACCAATGTTGGAAACGGGGTAGCGTGGTGCAGAGCGGGCAGGCCAAACTCCGGAGGAAATGTGTAAAGCATCCGCGCAGCACCCACAGGCGACACACCAGGCACACTACAAACGGAGACCACACCAGTTGGAGTAAGAAAAATAGCATCTGTATTGGGCAACAGCCTAGCAGATGGTAAACCACAGCGGTAACACGGCGCCAACCGGCACCCGGTATACATAAAACAGTGGGGACTATGTACAGGGCAGCGCCAATCGGGCCGCTGCCAGCATCAACAAAGCATGGGATGAATCAGGTTCAATTCAGGTAGGTACATTTAATTTGGTGAAAGTCATAATGCAGGTAAATCATACAGCAGTTGTGCTTAGGCCCCTATTCAATTTAGTAAAGGCCTTACAAGCCTGGCATGCCCCTCACTGCAGATTAGCCTGCGCGCCACTTCCACACAGGGGAGCCCGACTCCCGGGCCCCTGGCAAGACAATGTCCCTCAACGTTGCAGCTGCCCACTGTTATCCGGGGCAGCTGTAAAGACAGTGCAACACAGGGGGAAGGCGGGCACCGACAATGTGCCCCGACACCACCCCCGACCAAGTCAAGGGCAGGGTAAATATGCCCAATCGTTGCAGCGACTCGCTACTGCGGTGCCGCTGGGTGTCCACAAGGGTCACTGGCACTTCCGGTGCCTCTGGGGCCCCTAAGCCTAAAGCGCCTCCTAAATCGCAGCTGCCCACTGTCAGACGGGGCAGCTGTACGGATTCGCCCGACACCGGGGGCGGGCACCGGCAATGTGCCCCGTAGCCCCCTCCCTGCTGCTACTGGTTCCTTCAAGGCAGCTGCCCACTGGCAGGCGGGGCAGCTGTGCAGGACGTCCACACGGGCCCTTCTGGGGCCCCCCCTGGCACCTGTAATTCTCTTCGAGCCCCCCCTCCGGGGCTCCCAAACCAAAGGTGGTGGCACGTTGCAGCTGCCCACTGTCCAGCGGGGCAGCTGTGCGAACCAAGACCGGCGCAGCTCTGACCCCGGGGGCCCTTCTCCTCAAGGGCCTGGGACCACTGGGGGAAAGGCACCGACACCGTGCCTCGACCAACCCCCCAACCCTCTCAAGGCCCCACTCACCGGCTCTCCTGCAGGCGTCGCGGCCTCTTCAGGCGGCACTCCACTCTTCACCCGGGGCCCTTCCTGGGAACCGGGACTTTGTCCTGGAGCCGGCGAGGCTCCACACGACTCCGGCGGCGCCCGCGAGGCTCCCGACTGCCTCCCTCAGCCGCTGGCCTCTCTTCACACGCGGGCCCCAGCTACCACACACGCGGGGCTCTCCTCTCCTCACGAGAGCCCCGCCAACACCGGCGCTTCTCCCGTCTTTCCCGGGCCCCCTCCTGGGAACCGGGACTGGGATCGAGAGCCCGCGAGGCCCGGACCTCCCTCTCTTCCGGAGCGAAGTCTCCGGCGGCGTTGGCCAGCGCGAGGTGGGCTCCGCCTGGATTCTTCTTCCGGCGCCTCTCTCCTCACGCGGGGCTCTCCTTGGCTCCGGGGAGCCCCCACCTACTTCCGGCAGACCTCGGCCGAGGTCTGTCTTCTTCCGGGTCGCCGCAGGCAGAGCGGCGGCCCTTTTCAGATCCCGTAGTGCGGGGTGGGCTCCCGTTCGGGTTTTCACCAGGCAGGAAGGCGCGGGGTAGGCTCCCGCGGCATTTCCAAATAAGCCGCTCTTCTTCACGGCCACACGCGCTCCTTCACTCGAGCTCGCGACAGCGCTCCCGAGGTCGCGGCGGTGATCCTGGGCAACTCCTCTTTTCCTCACCGAGGGGTAGGCTCCCTCCTAGTATAAGCACACCAGCGGGGTGGGCACCCGCCACTTGGAAGAATCGGCTCTCCTCAGCAGCACACGAGCAGCGCTCCACTTCTTAGCGCTACACAGTCCCCCACAGCGCTTTGCAGACGGTGTCTTCAGGGGTTACAGCGCTCTCCAGACTCCAGGGCACAGCGCTAGGGTGCAGGCATCAGCCCTCCTCTTCATGCAGGCAGGCACAGGCAGCGCTCCCACCTCCAGGGTCCCCCAGGATAAGTAGCGCTCTGGCAATCCAGCGCTGCAGGCACCCTCTCCCTTCTTCTGGCACCGCAGATATAGCGCTCCCCAGGCGCTAGAGGCCAAGAGACATGTAATGCAGGGCGAGATCAGTGGCTAGGAGGGCGGCTCCCCAGTCCCGAAGCAGCAGCTCCTCAGAACGGTCATCCTCCGGTAGGGGGGCAATCCTGCCAGCACAGCAGCCTCCACTCCGGCAATGTCTCTTCATTGGCCCTGGGGCCAACAGGGGGGGTGTAGATGGGCACCGGGGCCAGCACACAGGCCCAATGTGGCGGTCTCCCCTGGCAGAAGGTCCCTTCCCCTTCAGTCCAGGCTCTGCACTGCCTCAGTCTCCTCACATGGCAGCTTAGAAGGTTCTCCCCGGAACCGGTTCTAACTGGTTCAGGGGGAGGAGTAGAGCACCCTCGGTGCGACGCTTCCCTCCAAAAGCAGGGGGCGCTGGGGGACAAACCACTAGGCTGCCACCCCACCTCAGTCAGGCGTCACATGGGCAGGCAGGCATGGCGTCCATTTTAACAGTGACATTTTTCCACAGTGCTTTTCTAAAATGGCGGCGCTAACAGTGTGTACCATATTACACAGCATTTGTTATGTTCTGTTCAGACACACCATATTTTATTGTTACACAAGCGAAAAAATTCAGGGCAAAAGGGAATGGAGTACCGCATATTGCTAAAATATTTCATAAAACCATTTAAATGGTATTTAAAAAACCTATTAGAATGTAAAAGGTACTGTACATTTGAAGCATTGCTTTTCATTTCAGGCATATATTTAAAATGAAATGCAATAGAAATGAAATAAGCAGTAATATTTACATGTGACAAAAAAAAATGCTCGATAAGGTTTTTCAAAATCAAAGTCATTTTATGTCATGAAAATGAATGAACTGATTTAGACACACAAGATGACTAAGTGTCCGTGGAAGTACCGCGAAGTCTGCACTATAAGGCTAGTTCTACTTTAAGCAGATTGAAGTGCCATTTTAGTTCGAGAAAAAAAAAAAAAAGGGAAAAAGTTCAATTTGGGAAGAGTTCCAAGTTTTTGAAATATGAAGGCCAAATTGTTACTGCATCTCTGGAACACTGTATGCTGAATCAGAGTCAGTTTACGGGTCTGGTGTAAACATGAGATCATCTATTTCTGTAGACAAAATATCGTCCACTGAAGTTGGTGTCAGTTGGAACACCTTGTGTAGTAGGTTAATTGCACAGAGATGTGAAGCATCGCTCTCAGCATAGGCTGCCGCAGCAATGTTCGCGTCCGTTGTTACCTGTGTGCCTGTGGATCTTTCTCGTACCTCAGCAGCAGCTGGAAGCGACTGTGAGATCTCAATGAATGCTGACATCAGGATTGGTAGCCTCTGGGGACAACACAGAGCATGGGCCATTATCGGGACCAGCAGAGTATCGACATCCGTTGGTGTTGCTGATGGAAATGTCAGACAGGTGTCCAACACGCATGCTTCACCGCATAGCAGGCATCGTAGAACAGGTAAGATGCAATCTTGCCAGATTGGTCTGAATGACAGGAACCACGTGGTATTCAGGTCCCGTAGACGAGTCATGCCCAATAGCTGTACTATTCGCTCACGGCACTTTCGTTCAAGGAGAGCTTTCTTCATTTCGCTTGGAGTGATGTCTGCGAATAGGCTGGCCATAGCGCAATAGCAGGAAGAGAAATAGAATTCCGGCAACAAGTGCTAGAATTAATGGTATGCCACCAAACACCGAATGTGCAAAGTTCGGGATGATTCCGAGTATTGCCTGGAAAGGTGCTAACAGACCGGAGCAGATGCTCTTAAATACATGTACAATTCCGGTGGTATCAGACATGTTGAAGATACGTCCTATCATTTCCACGAAATGTATAGGGCAGTTTGTACGTATTAAAGTCTGTATCTCAGCCGAAGTCCTTGCTATTTGTAGATCATAGGTTTCTTTGGCCGAGGTCAAAGGCACTGTTTGCTGTAAAAGCATGGCTTTCATTCTGCTCAAAGTATCAAATCTTATAAAAGAGATGTTCAGCGAAGGCCATAGAGGCGACTCCTGACTGTGTCTATTGTGGCAAACAATACTTGCATACAGCAAGTGACCCTGGAGTTGACCGTTACTAGATATGGGATGCCTGGCAACATGCCGCAGCAACTCTGATCATTCAACATGAGGTAACTCCCATTAGAAAGTTGTCCAAACGTTGGATTAATCACAGCAGCTGGTGTACCCTGCTGATGGCAAGACAAATTTGCCACAGAACCATTACAAGCCCCATGTAAAGAAATGTCCTGACATAGAAGTGAACCGCTCAGTGCACGTTTACAGTGTGTACCGCTCAAAAACACTTCACGATCCCCACTCCAACATCGATATGTATACGGTAAATCCCAAGATGTCTTAATGTATTCCTTACCCAACCTTTCATATTTGCCTGCTTGCATTTGTCTGAGGCAATACTGAAACTGAAAAGTAGTCACAGGTAATGTGATTTTGCCATGAATGAGCCATTCTGTAGCTGGTTTTTCTGCCACTGTGAATGGTAACTTTTCCAGTTTTTCAATGCTCAGCACTGTATACTTTGCTCCTCTTTGTGCCAGTTCGATCTGTTTATCAGTTAGATTGTATTCTGCAAACAGAGCCGACGTGTTGATGAAACGCCAAGGCACATAGCCCGCACGCAAAGATTGCAGCGTCCAGCTTAATAACACAATAGAACGTAATTGAGATTGGCCTTGCTGTAACATCGCCAAATCTTGTTCTAGTATGTCGATAGCAGAGGATACAATGTTGTCCAATGAATATATTCTGGAGGACAAAGTTGTTAACCCATTGTCGACCACAGAGAGGGTTTTCTCTAAATTAATACGATCAAGTTCACGAATTCGTTCTGCGGCCTCCATCTGTGACACCTTCCATGCTTTATTATAGGCAGCATAAATGCCGGCATATATGAAATGTTTTTGACGCGGTCTTCTTGGTCCAAGCAAGAAGTCCCTAAGGTCTGCGTCTTCCTTAAGAAAGGATAAGTGTTGTTTCACATCCTGTAGTGTAGATTTCTGAAGCCAATCGAGGCATAATTGTCCTACACTGTATGTTGTTACTACCCCCGGATGCTGTCTTTGGACGTATCTTGGGTCTGGCCTATGAATAGTAAAGCCCTGAGTTGTATTCAGGAATCTTTCCTGACAGTTGTTCGTGTCTGTGGGCCAGATCAACCATTTTCTCCAATCAGGATTAGATCTGTTGAGTTGTAGTATTTGGTCAACTGTCACCACTGCCTGTGTATTATTATCACTGGCAGGTGTTGAGTACAGAAGGTGTTTTCATCTCTTTGATCTTGGCTAATCCAAGACAAGATGTTTGTTGGACAGTTTCATTCAAAAACATTATTTGTTCAGGGATAATACAGGCTCTAAATAAAGCTTCTATTCCCTGCACTTGCCAATCTTTAGTACCCCAGACAGTTTTTGTGTCTATTGTGTCTTTCCATAAGTCGAAACCCTGTCTAGACAGTTGGGCAATAAATGCTGCAGAGTAAATCTGTTTTGTATTAGTTAACATAATTTTCAGTCCTGTTTTGTTTACATTTTTATAGTAAAACGTTTCTGGATCAGATGTATTGTAACCTGAAAAATATGGAAACTTGTTCGCAAATGTTTTTGAACTACCTTGTGGTGGTGTAGGACAATGCTCCCATTGGTTAAACATAAACACATTTCTTGGGTATGCAGATTTATGCAAATAATGATGACCATAGTGGTTGTAACAATACATTTGTTCATAGTCTGATGAACCCTCTAAATATTCATTTTTAGAAAATGCAGCAGATTTTTCTAGTTCAAACATTATGGGGCCGATTCCAATCTCGGCCGGTAGGGCTCCGAATCGGATTCGGATTTACCGGATCCGATTCGGAGCCCTGTTTCCCGACCGAATCGTACGCGGGGCCGAGCGAGTACGATGCAGGCACCCGCGAAATCTCCGACCGACTCGAACGCGGCTTCAACACGCTCCGACCGACTCGCATGGACACGACTCGCACCGCGCTATGGAGATGTATCCCGGCCGGGTAAGTACGATGCGCGCCGCAAGCAGTCCGACCGACTCGCGCCGTCCGGCTCGAAAGAGCTGTTAGAGCCGGACTTTGGGGGTCCGCGTCGGACCTCCCTGTACGCGTAGGCGCGCGAGTCGCACACAGGGGGGACTCATGGGTCCCCCCTACCTGTGCATGTACGCCGCGATGTGCATGGACGCGTACACGCTGTAGGGGGCGCCCTTGTCCGCCTCGCACCCATTGAGTCAATGGGAGCCCGCGTCCGCGTTGTACGACAGGCTCCCATTGACTTCAATGGGAGTCCGACCGACTCGAGTCCGATGGCATGCGTGCGCATCGTACTCGTTCGGTCGGACTGCCAGAGTCCGATTCGGTCGGAAATCTCTCCGGGTCCGGCTCGGTCGGAGAGATTTCCGGCCCGAATCGGAATCGGCCCCTATGTCGTTAACAGTCTCAAAGTCCCAATCATCAGAATAGGTACTGGACGAAATTAGATCACTTAGTGAAATTTTAAACAAATGTGGAATGTTCAATTGTTCCGTCGGGCCAAGGATATCAAAATCTGTTTTGTCCCACACTATACCATCCTGTATAGGAACGGCTGTGATGTTCACTGATGACAAGTCTCTTGCTTCACGATGGGAAGATTTATGAGGTTTCAAAAGTACGTTCACGTCTTTTCCTTCAGTATTCACATGGATGTATCTGCCACTTATAAGCACGCTCACAGTTGTAACCAAAGCTAGCCAAAGCAGGAAAACAAAAAGTCCAGATATGATCCAGAGTTCAATCCATGGTGAAACCAGATAAGTCTTTTTCATAAAGTGAAGAAAGTCTTGTACTTGCTGCTTGAATTTCAAGGATGCTGGCGTCGTTTCAGGTTCACTCGGATCTTCTGAGAGCGTATCAAAGTTAATGAAATAGCCAGAAGCAGTTCTATCAATTGTTGGAATTGCATCAGGATTTGTAGAAATCACTGGAACCAGTTCATCACGTGCTACGTTGGTGTAGACAGGTGTATTTGGACGAACTGTTAGTTGGTGTTCAAGAGGGATGAGTTCCATAGTGTTGTTGCTTAGTCCTTCATCTGTTACTGCTGAATTCTCGATTGTTATCAGTCTTTCAGTCTGAACCTCTTGGATAGTAGCGAGAGGAGTGCGTCTGCTACTAGGTCGGAGTCCACGTGGTCTACTATTTAGTATTGGCCACATACTGTGGTTTGATGAGGTCGATGGACACAAATCTTTTCTCCTTTCTTCCAGCAAGGGGCGGCAGAAGTACTGTTCTTGTGCCTTGAATTGCTAGGACAGGTACTGGTTGTCTGTAAGAAGGTCCAAATTCCTTCTTGTCCGCAATTTTTCTCTGACTAGATCCCCAACTTTTGGAATCCAGACAGGCCTTGATGGGACCGCCGATTTTTCCCCAGTGGTGGTTGGCTGCAGCAATACGTTACTTTGTTTCATTCTTAACTCATTCAGTTCCTGTAAAACAGCCAAACGATCTTTGATATCAAATGTTTTATTTTCCACCACTGTGCCTACGTTATCGAGATCTGGTACCCACATTCTTGTCCCAAATAGGACCTCATATGGAGTGACCCCTCCTAGAGAACTTCTTGGCAGATTGTTTAATGAGCGCTGGACCCCATTGAGATGTTTGACCCACCCATCACCCGAACCTAATACCCTAGCTGTTATAGACTGCTTTATGTCCTGGTTTTTCCTTTCCACAACCGAATTTCCCTCAGGATGGAATGGAGAGGAGTACCACAATACAACGCCCAGACTGGCCATGGCTTCTTTGTAAGCCCGAGAGCTAAACGCAGGGCCCTGGTCAGAATGTAGCGTGCCTATTGCGTATGTGCCGATAAAGACTCGCAAATCTTTTATAACAGTTCGAGCGTCAGCCGAGCGCTGAGGCCATATCCATAGGAACCTTGATTCAGTATTTGTGAGATTGCACTTGTCCAGTAGGACGCAGGCGCGTAGATGGTCTAATGCTGTCTAACAGTGGTGTCTGTACTGGGTTGCCGCATTCGCAGCATGGTGTCCGGTGGCTCTCTCGCTGTAATTTACAGTCTAAAAAGTTGTTGATGAATATGTGAATGTCTGTATTCATTCCAGGCCACCAGTACATCTCTTTTAACGTCAAAATTGTTTTAGAGATCCCTTGATGTGACAGACCCTCCCCCAAATGTGTTTCATAAATCAAGGCTGCTCTACGTTTCGTGTTTGGAATTACCCTATCCCCCACTCCAGGGATTCGAGCAAAAGGAACGTTGTTCGAATCAATTACATAAGAGTACTTGAGTGGAAACTTTTTGGTAACGCTGCACTGCTGCCCTTGCTTGAAGCATTGACAGCCAACATTATCTCACCCGTCTATTTTTGTTTTTGAACGAGTGATCGCAGCTACGGAAGCGGTCTGAACAGCTCCCTTTGCGGCTTCGTCAGCCAATGAATTCCTGCAACGTGAACGCCATCACGTTGATGACTCAGTGTGTGGATCACGTGAGCCTTTGGTAGTTCGTTTTTCAACTGAACTACTTGTTCCCAAAGCATTTTGTGCTTTATTGTGCCACCTTTCGCATCTTTGAAACCATTTTCAAGCCAGTTTTGTATATATTCATTATACGACTGAACACAGTAAAAGGAATCGCACACTATCAGTGTGGGGAATTCTCGATCTGTACTTTCAAGTGCCAATTTGAATGCTTGTAATTCAGCTCGCTGAGCTGTACAATCTCCTAGAGATTGAGTTTTTGTGACCATAGGTCTGAAGATGCCATCTCACATGCGACCTTTAACGATTGCACATGCTGCACTGTAAGCTTGCTTACTCCCTGTTGCGGGCTGTGCGGATCCATCAGTGTAGATTATGAATTCGTACTGATCGAGAGGCAGAATCTCAGTGGGCAGAGGACATTCTTGTTCATATTGCAGGAATGCTTGTGTTTTTAAATCGGGATCAAAAACATATTCAACATCTGTTGCAGTAAGAGAATTAACCCATTGTATCCATCTTGGATGTAATGCTTTAGCATTTGGAATGCTCGCTTTTGTGACCGCTTCTAAAGTTGGTACTGGGGTTACGACAATAATGCGTTTCCCTTGGGCTAAGGCTCTTTCTTTTGCTACAGCGGTTTGAACTGCTGTCAGAATTTTTTCAGTTGAACTGAAGCGCATTTCCGCTTGTGTGTACAAGTGCGATTTGTATGGTAATGGTATTTTTTCACCCTCATTGAATGATAAGTAGGTGAATCCGCATTGACCCGAAATTATTCGGATCACCAAATTGCGTTGACTTACGCGTGTTTGTAAGTGATTTGTTGCTAACATGTTAGCCTGGAGTGAACGCAAAATTTCTGTGTGTTCCTGTGTCCAGTTTTTGATTGAAAAATCAGGTTTGATTAATGCGTAGAGAGGTTTAACCCTTTCTGCGTAATTTAGAATGTATGTTCTTCCAAAATTTAGGAAACCCAGGATGGATTGTAAGTTTTTTTGCGTTTTTGGAGGTTGGAGCAGCGCACATTTCTCTAGAAAGTTAGCTGCCAAGCTCTTGCCTTCACTTGAAAGCTCATATCCTAGAAATAGGACATTGAGATGGGAAATTCTGGACTTTTTAAAGTTGAACTTGTAGCCCTCAGAGGCGAAGCCCAGTATAATGGTGCTTACCCTGTTCAAGTGTTTTTCCAGGTCATCGTCTGTCAGATAGATGTCATTGACATAGGACAATGCCTCATTGTCATAAGTTTGTAGTAACTCCGTTACCCTCGCTGAGAATAAACCTGGGCTGTTCTTGAACCCTTGTGGGAGTCGACAAAAGTGACGCTGGGTCCCCATTATGGAGAATGCTGTTAAGTACCTGCTTTCAGGTGCTATGTTTTAACAAAAGAAACCATTTGAGATGTCTAACGTTGTTTTGTATTGTTTACGCACAATGTTATTCATTAATGCTGTGCTATGTGCATTTTGCACTGCAAAAGTTTTAGAACAAGTGTTTAGGTGTCTGTAATCCAAAACTAGACGATATGTATTGTCTAGTTTGGAGACAGGAAACAAAGGATTGTTCATTGAGGAGGTGCATGTTTCAATCACCCCTTGGTATTCAAGTTGATCTAAGATCTCCTGACCTGTTTTTTAGCTTCTTGCTTTATTGGGTACTGCCTCTGTGCAGTTGGTTCATGTTTCAGATGTATTTTATGGTGAGGTGAGTCCTCATCCCATCCTACATGATTTTTATATAATGCTGGGGCCTGGGCCACTGCCCATTTCCTGGCATATGTATATTTTAGGTGTATTGGAATATGGTTGGAGAAGGCAGGCATAATAATGTCCTCGCCGTGTGGGCACTCCCTGACAAATTGTGGTGGCCAGTCTTTTTCTGCTAGAAGTATGTCATAGCCCCTTGATAGTCTTTCCCAAAAAAGTGCTTTAACCTGTCTAGGTATGTCTCCCTCCTTCCGGAGTGTTATTTCATATAACTTTTGTGGAGTACTAACGCTGGTGTCTACAGTCTCAACTGTAATGTACTCATTCAAGTCCACTATCTCCAGAAGTTCCTTCAAGTTCTGGCGAGCTATTGTGACTTCTGCTGCACTGTCCAGCATTGTCTGAGCCCATTCTCCGTTCTTGAGTTGTGATCTCAGTATTCTCTGCATGTCTGATCTTCATACCCGCTACTTTCTTTTTGGAGAATTGAGGTTTTGTTTTATTTTTTGGAGCGTGTTTGTCGTCTTTCGATTTTACGCGTTCTTCTCTATGTTCTGATCGTCCTCTTCTTTCCGAAGTCTGTGATGAGATCTGAAAGGGACGAGAGAAACGTGTATCGGTATTGTGATACCTGTCAGGTTTTTTCAAATTATCCCTATTCCTGAGGTTATACCTCCTTTCAGAGGGCTCCTTTTGAGGAGACCTACCTCGGGATTGAGAACATTTCTCGTTTGAATTTTGTTTGTTAGTCTCCCACTTCTTTTTAGAAGATGTAGGAGTTTGTTTAATAGAGTCCTTCTCAGGACTTTCAGATAGTTTTGGCTTCACTGGTCTTCCACCCAAACTATCTCTGCCTAATTCTGCATAAGATTGTTCTATAATTCTGGGTAGCTCTGTTTGATGTTCTGTAACATCAAATTCCCTTAACTTTTGGCGGATCG
Source organism: Calotriton arnoldi (assembly GCA_963921515.1). Taxonomy (NCBI): domain Eukaryota; kingdom Metazoa; phylum Chordata; class Amphibia; order Caudata; family Salamandridae; genus Calotriton; species Calotriton arnoldi. The sequence continues at coordinate 741,932 of CAWUFW010000323.1, read as the reverse complement.
CCACTGCTGCTGCCTCCCTTTAATATTAGATAATATTATTGTTGAGACCTGGTCGAAATTTTTCAGTAATTTCATACCTAAATTTAGAGCAGGCTCTGCCCCGTATTCATTTTGAATTTGTTTCAGGACATCTGGTATTACCGCAATTGACGGAATGCCATGTGTTTTAGTATAGATGGCAGCAAAGACTGAGCCCCAAATGGTGCAGTCTTCCAGTTGTGGTGTGATCCCCATCGGTAAACTGATTGTTATTATTCTGTGTTTCTCATACGGGCTAGTATTTGGAAATACTGCTTCAATTTGAGTAATTTTTTGAGATATCCAAAATGGAACCTGCACACGTTTTGTGGGCATTTTACCCATGACTGCGTATAGAGTCTGTGGTGTAATTTTTAGTGTATTCCCCTGTTGAGGAGTTTGATTTGGAAGTGTCAATGGTGGTTGGACTGTGAAAGTCCGCATGACATATTGGACCAATTGTCTGTAGATTTTTATTAACTCTGTAAGTTGAGTAAGTAGTTCCTCATCTGACATTATATCAAGTTCAGGATGAGGTGTGTAGCCGGCTAGAATCGGCCATGTTGCTCCTGGTCTACCTAGTGGACCGAGCCTGATAATGTTTCTGTGATGTTTTAGGGCGCCTTTAAACCAGAGCTGATGCTCCTGGTATGTTAATGGAATTTCTATATCCTTGAAAGGAATGTATTTCTCTGGTGGATCATCTTCTTTGTAGAAGTGAAACATTTTGGTTACTGGATTGGATTCAGGAAATATTACCCATGAATAGAATACCTCTGTCTGAAAGGATTTGTGTGCCTCTATCACGAAAACTGCTCTACCGCCTCTTGGTGGTAGGCCATGTTTTATAAGTTTTAGAGTGATGGCTCTTCTTAAGTTTGGATGGATGTCTATAACACCCTCCTCGGTTTCATTCAAACCTGTAATGTTAAAAGCTGCCATGGCTGGGTCAGCCGCAGCTCCACCATTTCCGGTGGCTTCGTCCCCGTTTAAGGACATTTTGTTATTTTTGAAAAATGTAGAACAAGTTTCAAGGAGACAAAGATAAGGTGCACAATATTTTGGAACAGTGTATCCTTCAACGTTGATCAAACCAATTAGCTAATATATAGGGTGCTTCCCTGTGTAGCCGTGGCGGATACTTAACCCTGCCCACTGCAGACGTCTTTTGGAGTATATGGGTAGGGGTCTCTGAGAGAAAAAGCACGGCTGAGTTACTCAGTATCTAGCGTTAAATTACCGCCTTACCAAACGTTGGGCGTCATGTAGTGTAGCTCCTATTTCCCTAATAGGCTCTGCGCATTGGAATAATATCCCCTATAGGTTTGACATAGGACTAAGGTCAGTATGTCCCTATCGAGTATATTAAACTTAATTACTTGTGCCAGCTAGCTCAGAGGCCACTAGAAACTCCTTGTCAAACAAGAAGGGAGTAGTTTCTGGCAGCCGCAAAACATGACAACTTTGTTTCCCTTTAGAATCACAACGTGTCCCAGAGTCGTGGAAACAATAGATAACTATTTCACTCAGCTCAGTCGTGCATACTTAGGGGCAGATTTACAAGCCCCTTACGCCACTTTTGCGCCAACGTTGCATCACTTTTGTGACGCAGCGGCGGCGCAAATCATGCGCCATGCTGCGGGGGATTTAGCAACGTGACGCATCTAGGGAGATGCGTCACGTTGTAAGCCTGCGCCACATGAAACCTGCGTCAGGTTTCATGTGGGCGTGCCGGCGCAGGGGGCGTTCCTGCGCAAGTAGCCCGCAGAAGTGACGCAGTGAAATCTACAAGATTTCACGGAGTCACTTTTACGTCCCTGTTGCATCAAATCCTTACGCCTGCTCCAAGCAGGCGTAAGGAGTGACGCAGCATGTTAGGTATAGGGCACCCCTGAGCAGTACTGGAGTTACGTCGCACTTGCGACACGACTCCAGTACTGCGCCACCCTTCCGCCGACAGATGCGTCACGCATCTGTTTATCCTTGCGCCATGATGCGCTGCATTGTAAATGCGGCGCATCTGTGGTGGCGCAAGGGTAAACTTGCGCCACGCATCTTCCCTGGCGCATCCCTGCTGATTTGCAGGGATGCGCCAGGGAACGTAAATCTGCCCCTCAGTTTTCCTCAAAGTTACACAGAAAGAATAGACGGGCGTTTCAATAAAAGATTTATTGAACAGTCTTGTTTCTGGTGTAAGTTAAATGTGCTGTTACGATCACAAGACAGTATGCAAGATAAATAATGTACAGGGTGAGCAGTAGAAATAAATAAAAAGACAACATATTAATGGTATTGTTAACAACAGCAAGCACTTTATCCAAATCATCCTGATCAATTTGCCTTAAACATACAGCAGCTTCCATCTGGTACAATTGCCAAATTTCATTATAGGCAGCATATGTAAATCTTTTAGAACATGGAGATTTAGGACCTAAAAGAGCATCTGATACATGTCTGTCTTTGGATAGGAGAGAAAGATGTTGTTTCCCTGCAGACAGTGTGGAATGTTACAACCATTGTTGAGATAACTTTCCCACGAATAGGTGGTAATGATACCAGAATGTTGTGGTTTAGAGTATCGGGGATCAAGTCTACTTAATCTGTACCCCGGTATGGAATTGAGGAAACAAATATGACACCCAGAACAACCACCCATCAGGACCTGAAAATGTGGAATTGAATGTACCATTCTGCACCATATTATTGAGTTGTTCTTTGATGTAATTTGTCAAATTTTGCCAATTATCAAAGCAGGCAATAGAGGGAATTGTTGGGGTGTTAATTTCTTTAATCTTTGCCAATCCAAGGCAAGTAGTTTGTTGGATTGTAAAATTAAAAAAAAACATATGTGTGGGAATTAGATAAGCCTGAAATAATGTTTCTGTTCCCTGCACCTGCCAAGATTTGGTTCCCCAAGTTAATTTTAAATCAACAATATCCTTTCCGTAATTATAACCCTTAAGGGCTAACTGGTTGACAAACAAACCTGTATAGATGAGATTAGTCTGGGTAAGCATATATTTTTTGGATAGGGTCGGGGCTAATTTAAAATAGTATGACATGGGATCTGACGTGTCATATCCTGTAATATATGTAAATGTTTCTCTTTGCATTTTAGAACTCTCATGTGGGGGAGTTGGGCAATGTTCCCATTGTGTGAAATTGAATTGTGGATGTTGACCACTAGCTCTGTGCAGAACATGATGACTGTAATGATGATAACAAAACATACTGGCATAGTTAGCAAAATTAAGATATAGGTCATCTGATTCAAAAACAGTACAATACTCTAGTTCTGAAAGCATAGAAATTACAATATCAACATCCCAATGATCCAAATGTAAGCCAGGTACTATTACATTACCCATAGAAACTTTGAACACATATGGTATCTGCAGGAACTCTGTAGGACCTAATATGTGGAAGAGGTGTGGCGCAGCGGCCAGGGTGCCTGACAACGGACTACAGGGTTCACGGTTCAATCCTTGGTGCCGGCGGCAGATAAACCCAGCATCATGTAACTCTGGGCAATACCTCGCTTAATCTTCCCGACGGCCCCCAGCGCCTTGACACTCTCGGGTAATTGTGGTGCTTTACAAATACTGGCTTTCAATAGGTTGAAATTAATTTTATCCCAAACAATGCCATCAGTCACTGGAACCGCTGAAATATTGACAAGGGACAAATTCTTTTCAGTTGATGGGGTGAAGAATGGGGCTTCAACACCAAATTAACCAGATCTGTAACAGAATGTTCCAGCAGGTAGTGGCCATTGATTAACAAAAAAAAAGTCACAAATCCAATTCGCATGAACAAGAAAACCAAGGAGAGTAAGATCCAGATATATATCCAAAGCGGGACTAGATAAGTGCGTTTAAGCAATGAAATAAAAATACAAATCCTTGCTGGTGGCTGTTTGTAGGAAGCTGGCTCTGTATATACTACACCAAAGTGAGGTATAGTATGCACAGAGTCCAGTGGAACCCCAAAGGTAGGCAGAGGCAAAGTTAGATAGAACCTTACTCTCTATTTGTGGTAGTGTGGTCGAGCAGTAAGGCAGTATCAGAGGACAGTGTTAAGCATTTGTTGTACACACTCAGTCAGCAAATGAATTCACACACATGGGGCCTGATTCACAGAACTAACTTACGTCAAAAACGTAAAGTTAGTACTTTTTGGTATTCACAGAATACACTTACTCATTTTGGTATTCACAGAATGAACTTACTCATTTCGGTATTCACAGAAGTTAGTAGTCCTAACTTTAGGACTCCTAAATGCCTTCTGTGAATACCGAAAGTCTTAAAGTTAGGATTTTTCTCAGTTTAGGAGTAGTAAAGTTAGGACTCCTAACTTTAGGACTCCTAAATGCCTTCTGTGAATACCGAAAGTCTTAAAGTTAGGATTTTTCTCAGTTTAGGAGTAGTAAAGTTAGGAATACCAAAATGAGTAAGTGTATTCTGTGAATACCAAAAAGTACTAACTTTACGTTTTTGACGTAAGTTAGTTCTGTGAATCAGGCCCTCAAAGACTGAACTTCAGACCAATTGTTTTTGTATAAAAATATTCTTTTAGTTATTTTATTTCTAGAACCAAGCAAGCCTGGCACAGGTAAGCAATAAATACTTTACAGTAGTAAATGCTGTTTGTAAAACAGTTCAATTGCAATTATAAATGTACTATGGTTTGACTTACAGTATTGTTTCAGAGAAATGCAATCACTTGTAAATACAGTACATAGACTTGAATGGGATTTTCAGTAAAATAGCAGGTAAGTTACTTTTGGATTACTTTTCTTACTCAGTGCTGTATGCCTAGAGGCAGCACTGGGACATTTCCTGTAAACAGGTCAGTAAAAGCGTTTTTGTTAAATCGTACAATTTTAAAGAATTTCATTAGGTTTCAAAACTCCAAACTTAGAAACTTTTTCAGGAAAAAGTGTCAATGTTATCCTATGGAGGAAAATATGCTTATCGGTTTCTAGGTAAGTATTCGGTAGTGGGAGTTGAGGTTCTGGGGGTAGACTCAGGGGTCCCCCAGGGTCAGTGATGCACTCTTGTCACACCCTCAGTGGCACTAGGGCAGCCGGGTGCAGAGTGTTGAGGCCCAATGTTATCCAATGGGGGATAGGGGGCCTCCGGTTGGTGGCTGCTGGCAAGCAGGCCACTGGGTTGTGGGAGCACAGCTCCTGGACTTTAGCTCAGGGCAAATGGGGAAACAAATTAGCACCAAAGGTGCACCCTCAGCGGCACTAGGGCGGCCGGGTGCAGGGTGCTGTTTTGATGTAGGATGCCCTGTTGTTTCCAATGGAGAGCCTCCGGTTTGCAAAAGCACTGCAGGCAGGGAGACGAAGGACTTCTGGGTGCAACCACCACTTCGAGAGGTAAGTTGGAAGTTAGGGTTGGTTAGGCACCGTTGGTTTGGGCACACAAGGCCGTGGGGCGTCGGGTGCAGGGGTGCCTTTTGGGTCGGATCTTCTTACCAGCTCCGGGTTGCGGTTAGGGGGGCCTTCTGGATTTCGACTGCAGGCGTCGGCTGGAGGCTTGAGGCAGGTCAGGGGTCACCAGATCCCAGTTCAGGATCGCCGGGGTGACCTCCTCGTTGTGTTTGCCCACTTGAGCTCGGGCCGTGGATGGCGGGTGCAGTGTGGGGCAGATCCCCGGTGTCCGGCTGCTGCCAGAGGTTGCAGTTGAACAAATCCGGTGTTCACGGGAGAAGCAGGCTTTGGAAGTGAAGGCAGGCAGGTCCTCCGGGGTTTTTGAGGTTGCTGGCTGCAGGACACACCGGGATTTCCCAGGAGTAAGTTCGAGGGGGAAACAGGCCGGTAGGGCTGGGGCCAAGTCAGTGGGCGTCTTCCTCTTGTTAGCTGCTGCACAGCTGTTCGGTCCTTCTTCTTGTTTCTTGTCTGGATCTGAGGAAGCAAGGTTCAGGGGTGCCCCTAAATACTAGATGTAGGGGCGTTACAAGTAGGTAAAAGGCAGGGACCAATGGGTCCCTTCCCTGGGGTTGGTACACCCCCTATTATGCCACCCTCCAGTGGGAGGGGGGCATGTGCCTGTCCCTGGTTGGCTGAGTCCCCCCATCTTTGAGATGGGGTGGACTGAGAGTTGTGCTTCACCTAACCTCCCCCACCTGAGGGTTGGAGTTGGCAGAGGTGGGCACACCTCTCTTCCTCACTTGTTTTTCCCACCGGTTCTCCTGCCCAAAGTGGGGGTCAGAACCAGTGGGGACCAGTTGCTGAAAGCAGCAAGTGGCCTTGGGAAGCTCACAAAGGCGGCAAGCCTTTGAAGCTTCCCCTTTGTGAACCCTGCCCAACCTGGGGGAGGAGGCTTGGCACCTCGTCCCAGGATGTGCATTGTTTCAGGCCCCGGAGAGCTGCAGGCTCTCGACCCAGGGGTCCAGAAACATGTCTGGTGGTGGCAGCTGAAAGCAGCCACTCAGCCTGGACACTAGAGGTGGGTTAGTTTTCAGGGGGCATCTCTAAGATGCCCTCTGTGTGCATTTTTCATTAAATCCCACACTGGCATCAGTGTGGGTTTAATGTGCTGGGAAGTTTGATACCAAACTTCTCCGTTTTCAGTGTAGCCATTATGGTGCTGTGGAGTTCATAATGACAAACTCCCAGCACCATATACTCTTAATGGCAGCACTGCACTTACAATGTCTAAGAATGGACTTAGACACTGTTGTAGTGTAGCTCCTATTTCCATAATAGGCTCTGCGCTTTGGAATAATATCCCCTATAGGTTTGACATAGGACTAAGGTCAGTATGTCCCTATCGAGTATATTAAACTTAATTACTTGTGCCAGCTAGCTCAGAGGCCACTAGAAACTCCTTGTCAAACAAGAAGGGAGTAGTTTCTGGCAGCCGCAAAACATGACAACTTTGTTTCCCTTTAGAATCACAACGTGTCCCAGAGTCGTGGAAACAATAGATAACTATTTCACTCAGCTCAGTCGTGCATACTTAGTTTTCCTCAAAGTTACACAGAAAGAATAGACGGACGTTTCAATAAAAGATTTATTGACCAGTCTTGTTTCTGGTGTAAGTTAAATGTGCTGTTACGATCACAAGACAGTATGCAAGATAAATAATGTACAGCGTAAGCAGTAGAAATAAATAATACTGCGCTAGCATGATCTTTAGCAGATATTCATTTACATAAATAACATAGACTAAAAATGCGACTACTCATACGATGCGGTTCTAAGTTAATTCTACCCCAATGTACCTAACCTAACCTAGGTGTAGGGAGAGGTATGAAGTAGGTGAAGTATTCCTTACTATAGTATACTAAGAGTATGTTAAGCCTAGTATGCCAAGTATGCCAAGAGTCCCTCTAGGTTCTAGTCAGCTCCATACCTTAAGAATGAGAGAGGTAGGAATCTCTTGCCAGATTCGAACTCCAACACCCGCGAGGGAAGTTAGATCACTGGAAGCTGGACTCTCTGCGTGCAGGGATGACAGCGTCTTCTCAGTACGTCAGGCCGGGAAACGGGCTCCTCTGAAGTCGAGGTCTCCTCTGATTTACAGGGGCTAGGGAAGGTATATTTATACCTGAGAGGTACCTCAGAATGTTAGCATTGACGTGAGTCGGACAGAGGAAGACATCATGAATGAACCCCTAAGGTATAACGGTTCATGCATAATATATGAGTCCTTGAAGAAATCAATAGTCCTGTGCTACGGAAACTCCCGCAGCCTAAGGGTCTGTTCTTCAAGAACTCGTTGTGACGTTAGGGTGGACGGATGTCGGAGACCATGCCTGTATTTGGAGTTTACGTTTTAATGCCTAAATAAGGACTGGGATTTTATGCCTATATAAGGGCAGGGCGAATTGTGCCTATATAAGGACATGATACAGGAAAGCCCGTGTATGGACACCCTAAGAGGAATACAACACCCACTCCACTTTCGTGTGTACGATAATACTAAAATGCTAAACATTTAAAATGCCAGACATTAAATGGAGTACCGCATATTGCTAAAATATTTCATAAAACCATTTAAAAGGTATTTAAAAAACCTATTAGAATGTAAAAGGTACTGTACATTTGAAGCATTGCTTTTCATTTCAGGCATATATTTAAAATAAAATGCAATATAAATGAAATAAGCAGTAATATTTACATGTGACAAAAAAAAAATGCTCGATAAGGTTTTTCAAAATCAAAGTCATTTTATGTCATGAAAATTAATGAACTGATTTAGACACACAAGATGACTAAGTGTCCGTGGAAGTACCGCGAAGTCTGTACTATAAGGCTAGTTCTACTTTAAGCAGATTGAAGTGCCATTTTAGTTCGAGAAAAAAAAAAAAAAGGGAAAAAGTTCAATTTGGGAAGAGTTCCAAGCTTTTGAAATATGAAGGCCAAATTGTTACTGCATCTCTGGAACACTGTATGCTGAATCAGAGTCAGTTTACGGGTCTGGTGTAAACATGAGATCATCTATTTCTGTAGACAAAATATCGTCCACTGAAATTGGTGTCAGTTGGAACACCTTGTGTAGTAGGTTAATTGCACAGAGATGTGAAGCATCGCTCTCAGCATAGGCTGCCGCAGCAATGTTCGCGTCCGTTGTTACCTGTGTGCCTGTGGATCTTTCTCGTACCTCAGCAGCAGCTGGAAGCGACTGTGAGATCTCAATGAATGCTGACATCAGGATTGGTAGCCTCTGGGGACAACACAGAGCATGGGCCATTATCGGGACCAGCAGAGTATCGACATCCGTTGGTGTTGCTGATGGAAATGTCAGACAGGTGTCCAACACGCATTCTTCACCGCATAGCAGGCATCGTAGAACAGGTAAGATGCAATCTTGCCAGATTGGTCTGAATGACAGGAACCACGTGGTATTCAGGTCCCGTAGGCGAGTCATGCCCAATAGCTGTACTATTCGCTCACTGCACTTTCGTTCAAGGAGAGCTTTCTCCATTTCGCTCGGAGTGATGTCTGCGAATAGGCTGGCCATAGCGCAATAGCAGGAAGAGAAATAGAATTCCGGCAACAAGTGCTAGAATTAATGGTATGCCACCAAACACCGAATGTGCAAAGTTCGGGATGATTCCGAGTATTGCCTGGAAAGGTGCTAACAGACCGGAGCAGATGCTCTTAAATACATGTACAATTCCGGTGGTATCAGACATGTTGAAGATACGTCCTATCATTTCCATGAAATGTATAGGGCAGTTTGTACGTATTAAAGTCTGTATCTCAGCCGAAGTCCTTGCTATTTGTAGATCATAGGTTTCTTTGGCCGAGGTCAAAGGCACTGTTTGCTGTAAAAGCATGGCTTTCATTCTGCTCAAAGTATCAAATCTTATAAAAGAGACGTTCAGCGAAGGCCATAGAGGCGACTCCTGACTGTGTCTATTGGGGCAAACAATACTTGCATACAGCAAGTGACCCTGGAGTTGACCGTTACTAGATATGGGATGCCTGGCAACATGCCGCAGCAACTCTGATCATTCAACATGAGGTAACTCCCATTAGAAAGTTGTCCAAACGTTGGATTAATCACAGCAGCTGGTGTACCCTGCTGATGGCAAGACAAATTTGCCACAGACGCTGAGTGTGCTGCCCATCTGTAAGAGCGGACCCGCACAGAGGTCAGCGCTCTAGTTTTCTTATCGGTCCACCGCACTTCCTATTTAAATCTGGATGCTGCGACCGCGCAGCGGGCGCGCCGGCGGCGCGCTGAAGGCACGCCAAAGGCAAGCCCAGCGCTAGAACCCCTGTTCGTTGTTCAAGGCATGTCTACTCACACAATGAACTTATGAGTTATAATCCTGGGAAATGTGTGCTTCACAACTTACAGGTGGATAACCCTCGTCCCTGCTTTGGGTGTTGTAACATCTGTGGCTGGATGGCCTCAGATCTGTCTACAATTTATCCAATCAAGAACTTTGGGGATAACAAACCGGTCTACAATAGGGTTATGAACTCCCTACGTGATAGAAAGGGCTCCCAATCAGCTGCTCAAACCTCTGATCCCATTAATAACAGCTCTCGAGCCATAAGCTGCATTTTACTCAACACAAGATCAATGATCAAGCATAAGCTTCATTTAGAGTGCCTGATCCAAGTAGAGAACCCAGACCTCGTTTTTCTTACAGAAACCTGGGCAAATGAAACAAATGAACCGGACTGGAATGCTGCAATCCCGGCCGGCTACTTTGTTGCTAATTCTGATAGAATAGGGACAAAGGGTGGTGGAATCGCTGTGATTTCTCGCTCCCAATATACGGTGAGAATCACACCAGAATCCACATTAGATGCCGAGGCTTTGTCCTTCAGTATAAAATATAATAACCGAGAATTGTTCCCTGGACTTCTTGTCTATAGACCTCCTGGCCCGAGATCCTCTTTTATCACCTCCCTTCAGTCCTATTTGGAATCATGCCTAGATACTGAATGTTTCACGGTACTTGCCGATTTTAATTTTCACTTGGAAGCCACTAACAATTCTGACACGTCCAGCCTAATAGATAAGCTTGCTGGTTTTGGATTGAATCAGATTGTTAGTGAGCCAACACACCAAGCTGGCCATACACTAGATGGCATTTTCACTAGTAATGATCTGATAGAAGTCAAGACTGTATGTCCATTACCTTGGTCTGACCACTCGGCAGTACACTTCACCATCAATTTGGCAATTACCAATAGCTGTCGTAAGAACAGATATTCTGTGGTTAAGTTTCGTGCTTGGAAATCTGTTTGCAAACATGACCTGTCACTGGCACTGAGTGAAAGGCCTCTAATTCCAACTGACCCCAACCAGGCTGCAACTATTTTCGATAGCTGGCTCAACAGGGCAGCAAATAAAGTGGCTCGGGAAGTGGCTAAGCAATCTCGAAGAAATCTAGCCTCGTCCCCCTGGTATTCGGCGGAACTTAAACAAGTTAAAATTAAATGCAGGCAAAAGGAACGCATTTGGAGATCTGAATACAGCGTTGCACACAGGATAGATTACTGTATTGCCTTAGAAGAATATAAAAGTGCTATAACTCAGGCCAAAATAAATTACTTTACCGCCAAAATTCAGGAGGCTACAAACTCCCCAAAATAATTATTCAAAACTGTTTCCGCCTTGACAAGATGTCCTCGTGACACCACGTTCTCGCCAGATCAAAAGTTTGTGGACAAACTCGCCGATTTTTTTCAAAACAAGGTGGAGTCCGTATATAATGAACTTTTGAAAACTGCTGAGGTGGCTGGGAGCAATCTTGTAGAGAAGCAGGAGGACAAGGTCTCTCATTGCAGCCTAACGCATTTTCCATTGCTGGGTGAGGAAACAGTGGCTGATCTCTTGCTGAAATCCAAGTCAGGGTCCCCTTTAGATCCTTGTCCGTCGCATATCTTACATTTAGTCCCTAATGAGATTAGCTCTTTATTGACTCCAATATTAAACCAAATTGTAATTTCTGGGATCTTTCCGCTGACTTGGAAAAAGGCTTGTATTCGGCCTCTCTTAAAAAAGCCTAAGTTGGACCCCCTGGAGGAGAAAAACTATCGTCCCATCTCCTGTCTGCCTCTACCTGCTAAAATTCTGGAGAAGGCTATGAATTCAGAACTGACTACATATTTGGAGTTAAATAACATCCTTGACTCTACCCAACATGGTTTTACATCACTGCACTCTACCGAATCGGCCTTGATCATGGCAACTGAGGAAATTCGGAAGGTGATGGATGGTGGAGGAAGAGCTGCCTTAATCTTGCTTGATCTGACAGCAGCCTTTGACACCGTAAATCATGCAGTACTAGTTCGAAGGCTGCAGGATGTTGGCATCAGTGGTAAAGCATTAGCTCTTCTTACTTCTTTTCTGTCATCCAGGGAACAACTGATCCTTTGCGATGGCCTTCAGTCTGAAGATTTCACTCTCCCTGGTGGAGTTCCACAGGGCTCAGCTTTATCCCCGACGCTGTTTAATATATACGTTGCCCCTCTGGCTCGACTCATAAAAAGTTATGGTTTTAAGTTGGTGTCATATGCTGACGACACTCAGCTTGTAGTTTCTGTAGCACAAACCTTGGACGTAACAGCTGTCCAGTTCCGTAAATGTCTTTCTGCACTGATGTCCTGGATGAACTCCAACTTTTTAAAGCTTAATGCCGAAAAAACTGAGCTTGTGGAATTTGGACAGAATTCATCGGTCTGGAGCCAAATATGGTGGCCTTCTGCTTCCGGTACCTGCCCGGTGCCGGTAAATAAAACAAGGAACCTTGGCTTTCTGATCGATAACGACCTCACTTTGGCACCACAGATTAATCAGGTTTCGTCAGCCTGCTTTTTACTTTAAAATGTTTAAGGAAGATACTCCCGTTCATCCCTTTCTCTTTGAGGAAAACTGTGGTAGGAGCCATGGTTTTATCGAGAATAGATTATTGCAATGCTCTTTACTTGGGAGTAGGTGCTGCCCAACTCTCTAAACTCCAATCAATTCAAAATGCGGAAGCGCGAGTATTGCTTAAACTTCCTAAACATCATCCTACATCCACTAGTATAAAGCAACTTCATTGGCTCCCAGTGAAACGACGGATTGATTTTAAGGCACTCTGCCTAGTACACAAAGCCTTATTTGGAGGAGGGGCTAAGGATGTGCAATCCTTGTTTGGTCAATATGTACCGTCGCGTCTTTTAAGATCCTCTTCTTCTGGACTGGTAGTCCTTCCAAAGATTAAAAAAGTAAGGTGTGGAGGTAAACGTTTTTCTTTCTTAGCGGCTAAACTATGGAACTCCTTTCTCCACATCTTAGACTTCAGCCCAGCAGGTTGGCGTTTAGGAAGGAAATAAAAACCTGGTTTCTCACCCATCCCTGATCCCTGTTTGTTGCTGTCCCTGCACACCACTTAGCGCCAAGACGCCTCGGCATTAGTGCGCTCTACAAATATATCAGTCAGTCAGTCAGTCATTACAAGCCCCGTGTAAAGAAATGTCCTGACATAGAAGTGAACCGCTCAGTGCACGTTTACAGTGTGTACCGCTCAAAAACACTTCACGATCCCCACTCCAACATCTATATGTATACGGTAAATCCCAAGATGTCTTAATGTATTCCTTACCCGACCTTTCATATTTGCCTGCTTGCATTTGTCTGAGGCAATACTGAAACTGAAAAGTAGTCACAGGTAATGTGATTTTGCCATGAATGAGCCATTCTGTAGCTGGTTTTTCTGCCACTGTGAATGGTAACTTTTCCAGTTTTTCAATGCTCAGCACTGTATACTTTGCTCCTCTTTGTGCCAGTTCGATCTGTTTATCAGTTAGATTGTATTCTGCAAACAGAGCCGACGTGTTGATGAAACGCCAAGGCACATAGCCCGCACGCAAAGATTGCAGCGTCCAGCTTAATTACACAACAGAACGTAATTGAGATTGGCCTTGCTGTAACATCGCCAAATCTTGTTCTAGTATGTCGATAGCAGAGGATACAATGTTGTCCAATGAATATATTCTGGAGGACAAAGTTGTTAACCCATTGTCGACCACAGAGAGGGTTTTCTCTAAATTAATACGATCAAGTTCACGTATTCGTTCTGCGGCCTCCATCTGTGACACCTTCCATGCTTCATTATAGGCAGCATAAATGCCGGCATATATGAAATGTTTTTGACGCGGTCTTCTTGGTCCAAGCAAGAAGTCCCTAAGGTCTGCGTCGTCCTTAAGAAAGGATAAGTGTTGTTTCACATCCTGTAGTATAGATTTCTGAAGCCAATCGAGGCATAATTTTCCTACACTGTATGTTGTTACTACCCCCGGATGCTGTCTTTGGACGTATCTTGGGTCTGGTCTATGAATAGTAAAGCCCTGAGTTGTATTCAGGAATCTTTCCTGACAGTTGTTCGTGTCTGTGGGCCAGATCAACCATTTTCTCCAATAAGGATTAGATCTGTTGAGTTGTAGTATTTGGTCAACTGTCACCACTGCCTGTGTATTATTATCACTGGCAGGTGTTGGTACAGAAGGTGTTTTCATCTCTTTGATCTTGGCTAATCCAAGACAAGATGTTTGTTGGACAGTTTCATTCAAAAACATTATTTGTTCAGGGATAATACAGGCTCTAAATAAAGCTTCTATTCCCTGCACTTGCCAATCTTTAGTACCCCAGACAGTTTTTGTGTCTATTGTGTCTTTCCATAAGTCGAAACCCTGTCTAGACAGTTGGGCAATAAATGCTGCAGAGTAAATCTGTTTTGTATTAGTTAACATAATTTTCAGTCCTGTTTTGTTTACATTTTTATAGTAAAACGTTTCTGGATCAGATGTATTGTAACCTGAAAAATATGGAAACTTGTCGCAAATGTTTTTGAACTACCTTGTGGTGGTGTAGGACAATGCTCCCATTGGTTAAACATAAACACATTTCTTGGGTATGCAGATTTATGCAAATAATGATGACCATAGTGGTTGTAACAATACATTTGTTCATAGTCTGATGAACCCTCTAAATATTCATTTTTAGAAAATGCAGCAGATTTTTCTAGGTCAAACATTATGTCGTTAACAGTCTCAAAGTCCCAATTATCAGAATAGGTACTGGACGAAATTAGATCACTTAGTGAAATTTTAAACAAATGTGGAATGTTCAATTGTTCCGTCGGGCCAAGGATATCAAAATCTGTTTTGTCCCACACTATACCATCCTGTATAGGAACGGCTGTGATGTTCACTGATGACAAGTCTCTTGCTTCACGATGGGAAGATTTATGAGGTTTCAAAAGTACGTGCACGTCTTTTCCTTCAGTATTCACATGGATGTATCTGCCACTTATAAGCACGCTCACAGTTGTAACCAAAGCTAGCCAAAGCAGGAAAACAAAAAGTCCAGATATGATCCAGAGTTCAATCCATGGTGAAACCAGATAAGTCTTTTTCATAAAGTGAAGAAAGTCTTGTACTTGCTGCTTGAATTTCAAGGATGCTGGCGTCGTTTCAGGTTCGCTTGGATCTTCCGAGAACGTATCAAAGTTAATGAAATAGCCAGAAGCAGTTCTATCAATTGTTGGAATTGCATCAGGATTTGTAGAAATCACTGGAACCAGTTCATCACTTGCTACATTGGTGTAGACAGGTGTATTTGGACGAACTGTTACTTGATTTTCAAGAGGGATGAGTTCCATTGCATTGTTGCTTAGTCCTTCATCTGTTACTGCTGAATTCTCGATTGTTATCAGTCTTTCAGTCTGAACCTCTTGGATAGTAGCGAGAGGAGTGCATCTGCTACTAGGTCGGAGTCCACGTGGTCTACTATTTAGTATTGGCCACATACTGTGGTTTGATGAGGTCGATGGACACAAATCTTTTCTCCTTTCTTCCAGCAAGGGGCGGCAGAAGTACTGTTCTTGTGCCTTGAATTGCTAGGACAGGTACTGGTTGTCTGTAAGAAGGTCCAAATTCCTTCTTGTCCGCAATTTTTCTCTGACTAGATCCCCAACTTTTGGAATCCAGACAGGCCTTGCTGGGACCGCCGATTTTTCCCCAGTGGTGGTTGGCTGCAGCAATACGTTACTTTGTTTCGTTCTTAACTCATTCAGTTCCTGTAAAACAGCCAAACGATCTTTGATATCAAATGTTTTATTTTCCACCACTGTGCCTACGTTATCGAGATCTGGTACCCACATTCTTGTCCCAAATAGGACCTCATATGGAGTGACCCCTCCTAGAGAACTTCTTGGCAGATTGTTTAATGAGCGCTGGACCCCATTGAGATGTTTGACCCACCCATCACCCGAACCTAATACCCTAGCTGTTATAGACTGCTTTATGTCCTGGTTTTTCCTTTCCACAACCGAATTTCCCTCAGGATGGAATGGAAAGGAGTACCACAATGCAACGCCCAGACTGGCCATGGCTTCTTTGTAAGCCCGAGAGCTAAACGCAGGGCCCTGGTCAGAATGTAGCGTGCCTATTGTGTATGTGCCGATAAAGACTCGCAAATCTTTTATAACAGTTCGAGCGTCAGCCGAGCGCTGAGGCCATATCCATAGGAACCTTGATTCAGTATTTGTGAGATTGCACTTGTCCAGTAGGACGCAGGCGCGTAGATAGTCTAATGCTGTCTAACAGTGGTGTCTGTACTGGGTTGCCGCATTCCCAGCATGGTGTCCGGTGGCTCTCTCGCTGTAATTTACAGTCTAAAAAGTTGTTGATGAATATGTGAATGTCTGTATTCATTCCAGGCCACCAGTACATCTCTTTTAACGTCAAAATTGTTTTAGAGATCCCTTGATGTGACAGACCCTCCCCCAAATGTGTTTCATAAATCAAGGCTGCTCTACGTTCCGTGTTTGGAATTACCCTATCCCCCACTCCAGGGATTCGAGCAAAAGGAACGTTGTTCGAATCAATTACATAAGAGTACTTGAGTGGAAACTTTTTTGGTAACGCTGCACTGCTGCCCTTGCTTGAAGCATTGACAGCCAACATTATCTCACCATCTATTTTTGTTTTTGAATGAGTGATCGCAGCTACGGAAGCGGTCTGAACAGCCCCCTTTGCGGCTTCGTCAGCCAATTAATTCCCTGCAACGTGAACGCCATCACGTTGATGACTCAGTGTGTGGATCACGTGAGCCTTTGGTAGTTCGTTTTTCAACTGAACTACTTGTTCCCAAAGCATTTTGTGCTTTATTGTGCCACCTTTCGCATCTTTGAAACCATTTTCAAGGCAGTTTTGTATATATTCATTATACGACTGAACACAGTAAAAGGAATCGCACACTATCAGTGTGGGGAATTCTCGATCTGTACTTTCAAGTGCCAATTTGAATTCTTGTAATTCAGCTCGCTGAGCTGTACAATCTCCTAGAGATTGAGTTTTTGTGACCATAGGTCTGAAGATGCCATCTCGCATGCGACCTTTAACGATTGCACATGCTGCACTGTAAGCTTGCTTACTCCCTGTTGCGGGCTGTGCGGATCCATCAGTGTAAATTATGAATTCGTACTGATCGAGAGGCAGAATCTCAGTGGGCAGAGGACATTCTTGTTCATATTGCAGGAATGCTTGTGTTTTTAAATCGGGATCAAAAACATATTCAACATCTGTTGCAGCAAGAGAATTAACCCATTGTATCCATCTTGGATGTAATGCATTAGCATTTGGAATGCTCGCTTTTGTGACCGCTTCTAAAGTTGGTACTGGGGTTATGACAATAATGCGTTTCCCTTGGGCTAAGGCTCTTTCTTTTGCTACAGCGGTTTGAACTGCTGTCAGAATTTTTTCAGTTGAACTGAAGCGCATTTCCGCTTGTGTGTACAAGTGCGATTTGTATGCTAATGGTATTTTTTCACCCTCATTGAATGTTAAGTAGGTGAATCTACATTGACCCGAAATTATTTGGATCACCAAATTGCGTTGACTTACGCGTGTTTGTAAGTGATTTGTTGCTAACATGTTAGCCTGGAGTGAACGCAAAATTTCTGTGTGTTCCTGTGTCCAGTTTTTGATTGAAAAATCAGGTTTGATTAATGCGTAGAGAGGTTTAACCCTTTCTGCGTAATTTAGAATGTATGTTCTTCCAAAATTTAGGAAACCCAGGATGGATTGTAAGTTTTTTGCGTTTTGGAGGTTGGAGCAGCGCACATTTCTCTAGAAAGTTAGCTGCCAAGCTCTTGCCTTCACTTGAAAGCTCATATCCTAGAAATAGGACATTGAGATGGGAAATTCTGGACTTTTTAAAGTTGAACTTGTAGCCCTCAGAGGCGAAGCCCAGTATAATGGTGCTTACCCTGTTCAAGTGTTTTTCCAGGTCATCGTCTGTCAGATAGATGTCATTGACATAGGACAATGCCTCATTGTCATAAGTTTGTAGTAACTCCGTTACCCTCGCTGAGAATAAACCTGGGCTGTTCTTGAACCCTTGTGGGAGTCGACAAAAGTGACGCTGGGTCCCCATTATGGAGAATGCTGTTAAGTACCTGCTTTCAGGTGCTATGTTTTGACAAAAGAAACCATTTGAGATGTCTAATGTTGTTTTGTATTTTTACGCACAATGTTATTCATTAATGCTGTGCTATGTGCATTTTGCACTGCAAAAGTTTTAGAACAAGTGTTTAGGTGTCTGTAATCCAAAACTAGACGATATGTATTGTCTAGTTTGGATACAGGAAACAAAGGATTGTTCATTGAGGAAGTGCATGTTTCAATCACCCCTTGGTATTCAAGTTGATCTAAGATCTCCCTGACCTGTTTTTTAGCTTCTTGCTTTATTGGGTACTGCCTCTGTGCAGTTGGTTCATGTTTCAGATGTATTTTATGGTGAGGTGAGTCCTCATCCCATCCTACATGATTTTTATATAATGCTGGGGCCTGGGCCACTGCCCATTTCCTGGCATATGTATATTTTAGGTGTATTGGAATATGGTTGGAGAAGGCAGGCATAATAATGTCCTCGCCGTGTGGGCACTCCCTGACAAATTGTGGTGGCCAGTCTTTTTCTGCTAGAAGTATGTCATAGCCCCTTGATAGTCTTTCCCAAAAAAGTGCTTTCACCTGTCTAGGTATGTCTCCCTCCATCCGGAGTGTTATTTCATTTAACTTTTGTGGAGTACTAACGCTGGTGTCTACAGTCTCAACTGTAATGTACTCATTCAAGTCCACTATCTCCAGAAGTTCCTTCAAGTTCTGGCGAGCTATTGTGACTTCTGCTGCACTGTCCAGCATTGTCTGAGCCCATTCTCCGTTCTTGAGTTGTGATCTCAGTATTCTCGGCATGTCTGATCTTCAGACCCGCTACTTTCTTTTTGGCGAATTGAGGTTTTGTTTTATTTTTTGGAGCGTGTTTGTCGTCTTTCGATTTCACGCGTTCTTCTCTATGTTCTGACCATCCTCTTCTTTCCGAAGTCTGTGATGAGATCTGAAAGGGACGAGAGGAACGTGTATCGGTATCGTGATACCTGTCAGGTTTTTTCAAATTATCCCTATTCCTGAGGTTATACCTCCTTTCAGAGGGCTCCTTTTGAGGAGACCTACCTCGGGATTGAGAACGTTTCTCGTTTGAATTTTGTTTGTTAGTCTCCCACTTCTTTTTAGAAGATGTAGGAGTTTGTTTAATAGAGTCCTTCTCAGGACTTTCAGATAGTTTTGGCTTCACTGGTCTTCCACCCAAACTATCTCTGCCTAATTCTGCATAAGATTGTTCTATAATTCTGGGTAGCTCTGTTTGATGTTCTGTAACATCGAATTCCCTTAACTTTTGGCGGATCGCCACTGCTGCGGCCTCCCCTTTAATATTAGATAATATTATTGTTGAGACCTGGTCGAAATTTTTCAGTAATTTCATACCTAAATTTAGAGCAGGCTCTGCCCCGTATTCGTTTTGAATTTGTTTCAGGACATCTGGTATTACCGCAATTGACGGAATGCCATGTGTTTTAGTATAGATGGCAGCAAAGACTGAGCCCCAAATGGTGCAGTCTTCCAGTTGTGGTGTGATCCCCATCGGTAAACTGATTGTTAGTATTCTGTGTTTCTCATACGGGCTAGCATTTGGAAATACTGCTTCAATTTGAGTAATTTTTTGAGCTATCCAAAATGGAACCTGCTCACGTTTTGTGGGCATTTTACCCATGACTGCGTATAGAGTCTGTGGTGTAATTTTTAGTGTATTCCCCTGTTGAGGAGTTTGATTTGGAAGTGTCAATGGTGGTTGGACTGTGAAAGTCCGCATGACATATTGGACCAATTGTCTGTAGATTTTTATTAACTCTGTAAGTTGAGTAAGTAGTTCCTCATCTAACATTATATCAAGTTCAGGATGAGGTGTGTAGCCGGCTAGAATCGGCCATGTTGCTCCTGGTCTATCTAGTGGACCGAGCCTGGTAATGTTTCTGTGATGTTTTAGGGCGCCTTTAAACCAGAGCTGATGCTCCTGGTATGTTAATGGAATTTCTATATCCTCGAAAGGAATGTATTCCTCTGGTGGATCATCTTCTTTGTAGAAGTGAAACATTTTGGTTACTGGATTGGATTCAGGATATATTACCCATGAATAGAATACCTCTGTCTGAAAGGATTCGTATGCCTCTATCACGAAAACTGCTCTACCGCCTCTTGATGGTAGGCCATGTTTTATAAGTTTTAGAGTGATGGCTCTTCTTAAGTTTGGATGGATGTCTATAACACCCTCCTCGGTTTCATTCAAACCTGTAATGTTAAAAGCTGCCATGGCTGGGTCAGCCGCAGCTCCACCGTTTCCGGTGGCTTCGTCCCCGTTTAAGGACATTTTGTTATTTTTGAAAAATGTAGAACAAGTTTCAAGGAGACAAAGATAAGGTGCACAATATTTTGGAACAGTGTATCCTTCAACGTTGATCAAACCAATTAGCTAATATATAGGGTGCTTCCCTATGTAGCCGTGGCGGATACTTAACCCTGCCCACTCCAGACGTCTTTTGGAGTATATGGGTAGGGGTGTCTGAGAGAAAAAGCACGGCTGAGTTACTCAGTATCTAGCGTTAAATTACCGCCTTACCAAACGTTGGGCGCCATGTAGTGTAGCTCCTATTTCCCTAATAGGCTCTGCGCATTGGAATAATATCCCTTATAGGTTTGACATAGGACTAAGGTCAGTATGTCCCTATCGAGTATATTAAACTTAATTACTTGTGCCAGCTAGCTCAGAGGCCACTAGAAACTCCTTGTCAAACAAGAAGGGAGTAGTTTCTGGCAGCCGCAAGAACATGACAACTTTGTTTCCCTTTAGAATCACAACGTGTCCCAGAGTCGTGGAAACAATAGATAACTATTTCACTCAGCTCAGTCGTGCATACTTAGTTTTCCTCAAAGTTACACAGAAAGAATAGACGGGCGTTTCAATAAAAGATTTATTGAACAGTCTTGTTTCTGGTGTAAGTTAAATGTGCTGTTACGATCACAAGACAGTATGCAAGATAAATAATGTACAGCGTAAGCAGTAGAAATAAATAAAAAGACAACATATTAATGGTATTGTTAACAATAGCAAGCACTTTATCCAAATCATCCTGATCAATTTGCCTTAAACATACAGCAGCTTCCATCTGGTACAATTGCCAAATTTCATTATAGGCAGCATATGTAAATCTTTTAGAACATGGAGATTTAGGACCTAAAAGAGCATCTGATACATGTCTGTCTTTGGATAGGAGAGAAAGATGTTGTTTCCCTGCAGACAGTGTGGAATGTTACAACCATTGTTGAGATAACTTTCCCACGAATAGGTGGTAATGATACCAGAATGTTGTGATTTAGAGTATCGGGGATCAAGTCTACTTAATCTGTACCCAGGTGTGGAATTGAGGAAACATATGACACCCACAGCAACCACCCATCAGGACCTGAAAATGTGGAATTGAATGTACCATTCTGCACCATATTATTGAGTTGTTCTTCGATGTAATTTGTCAAATTTTGCCAATTATCAAAGCAGGCAATAGAGGGAATTGTTGGGGTGTTAATTTCTTTAATCTTTGCCAATCCAAGACAAGTAGTTTGTTGGATTGTAAAATTAAAAAAAAAACATATGTGTGGGAATTAGATAAGCCTGAAATAATGTTTCTGTTCCCTGCACCTGCCAAGATTTGGTTCCCCAAGTTGATTTTAAATCAACAATATCCTTCCCGTAATTATAACCCTTAAGGGCTAACTGGTTGACAAACAAACCTGTATAGATGAGATTAGCCTGGGTAAGCATATATTTTTTGGATAGGGTCGGGGCTAATTTAAAATAGTATGACATGGGATCTGAAGTGTCATATCCTGTAATATATGTAAATGTTTCTCTTTGCTTTTTAGAACTCTCTTGTGGGGGAGTTGGGCAATGTTCCCATTGTGTGAAATTGAATTGTGGATGTTGACCACTAGCTCTGTGCAGAACATGATGACTGTAATGATGATAACAAAACATACTGGCATAGTTAGCAAAATTAAGATATAGGTCATCTGATTCAAAAACAGTATAATACTCTAGTTCTGAAATTACAATACAATATCAACATCCCAATGATCCAAATGTAAGCCAGGTACTATTACATTACCCATAGAAACTTTGAACACATATGGTATCTGCAGGAACTCTGTAGGACCTAATATGTGGAAGAGGTGTGGCGCAGCGGCCAGGGTGCCTGACAACGGACCACAGGGTTCACGGTTTGATCCTCGGTGCCGGCAGCAGGTAAACCCAGCATCATGTAACTCTGGGCAATAGCTCGCTTAATCTTCCCGACGGCCCCCAGCGCCTTGACACTCTCGGGTAATTGTGGTGCTTTACAAATACTGGCTTTCAATAGGTTGAAATTAATTTTATCCCAAACAATGCCATCAGTCACTGGAACCGCTGAAATATTGACAAGGGACAAATTCTTTTCAGTTGATGGGGTGAAGAATGGGACTTCAACACCAAATTAAACAGATCTGTAACAGAATGTTCCAGCAGGTAGTGGCCATTGATTAACAAAAAAAAAGTCACAAATCCAATTTGCATGAACAAGAAAACCAAGGAGAGTAAGATCCAGATATATATCCAAAGCGGGACTAGATAAGTGCGTTTAAGCAATGAAATAAAAATACAAATCCTTGCTGGTGGCTGTTTGTAGGAAGCTGGCTCTGTATATACTACACCAAAGTGAGGTATAGTATGCACAGTGTCCAGTGGAACCCCAAAGGTAGGCAGAGGCAAAGTTAGATAGAACCTTACTCTCTATTTGTGGTAGTGTGGTCGAGCAGTAAGGCAGTATCAGAGGACAGTGTTAAGCATTTGTTGTACACACTCAGTCAGTAAATGAATTCACACACTCAAAGACTGAACTTCAGACCAATTGTTTTTGTATAAAAATATTCTTTTAGTTATTTTATTTCTAGAACCAAGCAAGCCTGGCACAGGTAAGCAATAAATACTTTACAGTAGTAAATGCTGATTGTAAAACAGTTCAATTGCAATTATAAATGTACTATGGTTTGACTTACAGTATTGTTTCAGAGAAATGCAATCACTTGTAAATACAGTACATAGACTTGAATGGGATTTTCAGTAAAATAGCAGGTAAGTTACTTTTGGATTACTTTTCTTACTCAGTGCTGTATGCCTAGATGCAGCCCTGGGACATTTCCTGTAAACAGGTCAGTAAAAGCGTTTTTGTTAAATCGTACAATTTTAAAGAATTTCTTTAGGTTTCAAAACTCCACACTTAGAAACTTTTTCAGGAAAAAGTGTCAATGTTATCCTATGGAGGAAAATATGCTTATCGGTTTCTAGGTAAGTATTCGGTAGTGGGAGTTGAGGTTCTGGGGGTAGACTCAGGGGTCCCCCAGGGTCAGTGATGCACTCTTGTCACACCCTCAGTGGCACTAGGGCAGCCGGGTGCAGAGTGTTGAGGCCCAATGTTATCCAATGGGGGATAGGGGGCCTCCGGTTGGTGGCTGCTGGCAAGCAGGCCACTGGGTTGTGGGAGCACAGCTCCTGGACTTTAGCTCAGGGCAAATGGGGAAACAAATTAGCACCAAAGGTGCACCCTCAGCGGCACTAGAAACATGAGGAATTTTGATTCGTATTCTGAAGTGCGAGTAGTAAAGCCTTCAGTTCAGCCAAGTGCTCAGTGCAATATCCAAGAGACTGTATGCATGAAATTTGTGGGTGAAAAATGCTATCAAGGATTGTATCCATCGAGGATGGAGGGGGCTAGCTTTAGGGATACTGGCTTTTGTGACAGCCTCTAAGGCGGTCACATTAGTAACCACAATAATGCGTTTCCCTTGTGAAAGTGGCCTTTCTTTAAGGATGGCCATCTGCACAGCAGTCAGTACTTTTTCAGTTGAAGCAAAACGCAGTTCTGCACCGGAATATAAATGCGATTTAAATGCTATTGTTACTGTTTCAACTTCGTTAAAGGTGACATATGTAAATTCAATTGCCTGGTAAATAACAGGATGACTACATTTGTGGTATTGACACGTGTATGTAAGTGGCGTGTTTCAAGTAAGTCAGATTGTAAATCTCGCAATGTTTCAGTGTGTTTTTGATTTCCAGTAGGAAGCAGAAAAATCAGGGTGTATTAAGGCATAAAGTGGTTTAATACGTTGTGCTTATTCAGGTATATATTTTCTGCCAAAATGTAAATATCCCAGCAGGGACTGCAATTTTTTAAGTGTGTTTGGAGGTTGCAACTGTGCACATATCTCCAAAAATGAGAGGCAAGACTCTTTCCCTCATTCGCAAGTTTATGTCCTAGAAAAAGGACACTTAGATAAGCTATATTGGATTTTTTGAACTTGAACTTTTATCCAAGTGCAGCAAAATCCCAATATTATGTGATCTACTCTGGCCAAGTGGGGATTCAATTCATCATCCGTCAAGTATATATCATCGACATCAAGACAATGTGATAAGAATTATCAGGTTTAAGAACAGGAAAAAAAGGATTGTTCATTTGTGAGATACAGGGTTCGATTACTCCCTGGTACTCTAGTTGGTAAAGAATTTCTTTAACAGGAGCTTCAGCATCCTGTTTAATACGATACTGTGGCTCTACCTGAGGTGTGGACCGTATAAGAATAACACGAAAAGATGAATCCCTGTTACAACCAGTGTGATTACGATAAAGGCTAGGGGCCAATGCAAGGGCCCATTTGGAAACATCAGCGTTTTTAACTTCATCTGTGACAAGATGTGAAAAAGAAGGTATAATTACATCCTCTCCTTGGGGGGGATGCAAAAATAAAAGCTGAGGGCCAACCGACCTCTGCCAGTAAAATGTCATAAGACGTAGTTAAGTTGTCCCAGAAAATCGCCCTAATGGTGTGTTTAATACGACCTTCAATTTGAATATCCAAGAGGTATAATCTGTCTGGAGGGGCTACGTGAGTGTCCGTGGTTTCAACCGTAGCAAATGTCTCAGTTGTTTTTGCTACCAGAAACCAGCATATTATTGTGACTTCCGCTGTACTGTTGAGGAGAGTCACTGCCCAACTCCTGTTCAGGAGGAGGCTTCACACCGTCTGTGGCATATTTAGCAGTTAAAAGGCTGCAACCTTTTTTTTCAGGAAAGGGGGTTTATAGGGAGGTGGTCTATCCTTTTTCTTTATCTTCAGGTCAATTGAGCATTGTGTCTCTCTTTGGTTTCACGTACTCTACTTGGAAAAAGGAGAACATGTATCAGCAATGTGATACCTGTCTGGAGTTTTCATTTTATGATCGCAAAAATCGTATCATCTTTCAGAGAAGTCTGGGAGTGAAGTACTTCCACGCTGTCTACTTTTTTGTTGTTGTTTAGATTTATCCCATGGTTCTTTAGCAAACTCACAGGCTGGTCTGGCATCCTTGTGAGAGCTAGGTTTGCAAAGTGGGAGTACTGAAGGTCTGGTTCCCAAACTATTGCATCCTAAAGAGATATACACATTGGCAATCATGACAGGCAGCTCACGTTCACGGTCTGCAACCGCTACGCGGTAATTCACTGGCATATGGCCAAAGAAGCTGCTTCACCTTTAACATTAGAAAGAATCATTTCGGAGATGACAGGAAAAGTGCCCACAAGTTTCATCCCTAAATCAAGGGCAGGACCTGCCTCATGCTCATTTTGTATTTGTTTGAGGACATTCAATTGAACAGCCATCGAGGGAGTGCCATGAAAAAGAGTGTAAACTGTGGCCAAAATAGTCCCCCAGGTGTTGCAGTCAGGCATAGTGAGAACCAGTCCAGTGGGTAAGAACATGGTGATAATTCTGTGCTAGTCTTGTGGTCCAACAAGGGGAAACACAGCTTCAAGTTAATTGATCTTTTGGGTGATCCAAAATGGTATTTCTTCACGATTAGCTGGCCTTTTGCTCCTAACGGAATAAACAATTACAGGACTAATTACAGTACCTGCAGGCTGTTGGGCCTGTTCTTGCAGGCCAATCCTAGCTGCACCAGCTAGCAAAGAATGAGATACAAATTGTGTGAGACATCTATATAGGACAACAAGAACATTGTACAAAGCACAGGTCTGTACTAGATTAATATCACTGAAATCTGGATATGGGGTATAGCCTGCTAGTGCCGGCCATGTGGCCGCTTCAATACTTAAGGGGCCCATTTGGACAATGCCCAAGGATGTAGGGAAGGGCGCCTTTAAACCAGTTTGGTGTTCCCAAATGGTAAGAGGGATTTCAAAGTGCATACAGACGCTATGCATTGGGTGCCGGGGGCTTGTGTCAGGAATCAGATTAATGCCATTTCCCTTACACAGGGCAAGTTGAGGAAGGGTCAGAAAAAAAGTGGTAGGGTCATAGTGGAGCCTCCAATGATTAATCATTGGAAGAACCTGCAGATTTAGAGTAGACCCAAACATTACAAGATGGCTGCTGCATTTTTCGAGTCTGTGCAGTTCATTGATTTCGCAGCGTTCCTGTGAGAAATTGTGATTCAAGACGCAAGCACGTGCGCTTCTCTGCCCACTTCAATTTGAAATTCCTGACGAGAGAGTGTTTCGTTGGCCGTTCCTCCTCAGTTACTATTGAGTGAGGGGCGGGCATATTTTGGACTACTAAACTACTTCCTGCGAGAGAGTGTCTCTCCTTTGAGTTCAATAGCAAATCCAGTTTCCTGGTTAGAGAGCAGTGTCTTTCTTGTGAGCAGCAGTTTCTATTCAGCACATCCTCAGAAGAAAGAGAGCAGTGTCTCTCTTGTGAGCAGCAGTTTCTATTCAGCACATCCTCAGAAGGAAGTGAGCAGTGTTCCAGTTTGGAGCATCCCACAGAGCTCCTATGCTGGTTTCTTTGCGTAGTGCGTCTACTGAAATCATTTCCTACTATCTTCACAGTGTCCTGAAGATGGTGGGAGAATCTTAAAAGTCGCGGCTCTGCTGCGTAGAAGACGTCACATCAGGAACATCGCAAGTGGAGTTGGAAGGAGTCCTCCAGTGGTCTTCTGTTCAGAGAAGTCAGTAAGATCCTTTGAACATTTCCCAAAGAACTATAACTCTCAATTTGCAACTTGTCTTGCCTCCCTTTGGCGTTCTTTCCTTTTCCTTTCCTCCCTGTTTATCCTTCCCCTGTTCCTTTTGCGCGCCGCCTCATGAATGTATTGACTTCATTTGAGATGGTATATCTGCTGATTCAAGATTTTGAAAGAAGTTTTCATTGTTTAAAGTAAGGACATTGACGTTCAATGCAGAAAATCCAATAGTATTAATGTTATTTGTGGGATAGTCTCTGAACAGTGCATCTGTCCTCATTATAGAGTTCATTAATATTCAGAAGAGAAGCTAAAACTCCAAAAGACACTGGTAGGAGTTCTTAACATAGCAATAGATAAGAAATTAAGGAATGCTTAGAATAGTTTTGATTTATGTGTTGTCTCCTTTTCCTGTGCATTAGGTACTCTCCTTTTCCTGGGATCGGTAAGGGTATCCGCAAAGAAGAATTACCCAAGTGAGGGTCCAGGCTAGAGAGAGGGCCACCACCAAACCAGAGTTGTCTCTTCTTGATCCCAATCCCCATTCCCCCTTACTGGTGAACCTTGCCAGGAACTATTGGTGGGGTGCACCAGTAGGAGGGCATTGGGAAATAGCATCCATTCTGCTTCCGTGGAGGGCCAGGTACTTTGACAGTGTTGGAAACTGGGTAGCGTGGTGCAGAGCGGGAAGGCTAAACCCAGAGCATTGTGTGAAGCATCCGCGCAGCTCACACAGGCGACACACTAGGCACACTACAAAAAGGAGACCACACCAGTTTAAGTAAGAAAAATAGCATATGTATTATGCAATCAGCATAGCCGAGTGTAACCACAGGGAAAACACGGCGCCAACCGGCACCCGGTAGATATGAACAGTGGGGACTATTTACAGTGCAGCGCCATTCGAGCCGCTGCCAGAACCATTATAAGCACAGAACATATATGTAAGTCCACTAGTAAGTAATGTGTAGCAATAACCTTCCTAAAAGCAAACAACACTGTAAGTATGGGAAGGCATAGAGGGGCATATTAGCAAGACCGGCGATAATGGGCTTGCTAATATGCGTTATGGAATTCCAATAGAAGCCCAGGTTAGATGTCCTGCACATCTAACCTGGGCTTCTATTGGAATTCTATAACGCATATTAGCAAGCCCATTATCGCCGTTTTAGCGGCAGTTTCCTGCCGCTAAAACGGCGATAATGTTATCGCCGGTCTTGCTAATATGCCCCATTAATCCTTAGGCCTAAGCTCATTCAGGCGTAGACATATGCATTCAACATTATAGGGCATTAGACACCTTTGCATAAACTCCTGAGGCTCCTTCTTAGGCATAGAAACATTCCATGAATCAGAGGCCTGTCAGGCATAAAAGCAGGCTAGGCACCGCAATAGGCGTAAAGCTCATTAGCATGAAACAGCATGAAACATAGGCCTGGTGGCATCAAAGCCGGTTAGGCACAACAATAAGCATAACCCTGTCTGGCATCTCAGTAGGAGTAAATCTCAACAACATGAGCCCCGTAGGCATACACACCTTAGGCCTAAATGCATGAACCTGGGGCAGGAGAACATCATTGCCTGACATTCATGGGGGGCATGGGATCCTCCCTGCACGCCTAAGTCACCTTATACACAGATAGGTACATCATCGGGGGCATACATCATTAACCTAGAGGCAACCCCAGCATAAACAACACCTAGGGCGTAGCGCCCGGTAGGAGCCTCATTAGCAGTGGGCATGGGCATAACCTGGCCTCCAAAACAAACAGGCCCCAGGTGGCAGTTCAGTGCTCTTGGCCGCAACTACTGCCACTGCCAACTGTCCGGCGGGGCAGGGGGGTAGAACCAGGTCAGCGCACTCTCTTAGGTCACCTCAACCATAGGCGTGTGGCGCTTCGGCGCCTGGAGAGCCCCTCCCCGGGACTCTAAAATGACAAATGTCCAAAAGGTGGCAGCGGCCACTGTCTGGCGGACCGCTGTGGAAACGGAGCTGGCCCGGAATGAATTGGAGTCCCCTTGGGGACTCTGTGCTCACAAGTTAGGTGGCCCACAAAGTTCTGGCCCATTGGGGTCCCCTCCTGGGACCCGAGGCTAGAAATATGCCTCAACGTTGCAGCGACCCGCAACTGCGGCGTCGCTGTGTAGCCCCCGGGGCACTTTGGCCCAGTCCGTGGTGAAGCCCCACGGGGGCTTCAAAAACAAATGTGGCGGCACGTTGCAGCTGCCCACTGTCCAGCGGGGCAGCTGGGAGAGACAAGGCCTGCGCAGTTCTGACCCCGGCGGAGCCCTCCTCCTCGAGGGCTTGAGGCCACTGGGGAAAGACACCGGCACCGTACCTCGACCAACCCCCCCAGGCCTGACACGCAGCCCCACTCACCGGCAGTCCTGATTGCGGGCTCCGGTCCCAGGCAGGCTTCTCTGCAGCCGGCTCAGTACGCGGGGCTCTCCTCGGCTTCTGGGAGCCCCGCAACCAGCAGCACCTCTCTGGCGCCTCTCCTGACTTCACCCGGGCCCCCTCCTGGGACCCGGGACTTAGATGTGAGGCTTGCGGGGCTCTCCTACGTTCCCAGGGAGCTCCGCCTCCACGGAGCGAAGTCTCCGTCGTCGTTCGGGCTGTTGGGCGGCACGGGGTAGGCTCCCGCCTGGCCCCTTTACAAACACAGGGCTCCCATCAGCTCACGGGAGCCCCGCATCACCACGTCCTCACTACCGGCTTCCACTGTGGCAGGACGGGACTTCCTGGCGGCGCTCCAGCTGGCGCCAATCACTGCGCGGCTCCCCTGACGTCACGGGGTAGCCCGCGCGGCGCTCCTGAGCCTCCCGGGCCGGCAGCGGTGATCTTCAGCACCCGTGTAGGGTGCTCCGGGACTCGGGCCAGCGGCGGTGAGTTTCTCCTTGGCGGCACTATGCGGGGTGGGCACCCGCTCACTTTAAGGCGTAAGACGGGGTAGGCACCCACTCTAGCTGCGCTCGGCGGCTCGCTTCTTGCTCTCGGGCCGTGGCGGTGATCTTGGGCGATTTCACAGTGCGGGCACAATACGGGGTAGGCTCCCGTCCTTAATAAATGCAGCAGCAGGGTGGGCACCCGCGCGCTCGGCGGCAACGCGGAGTAGGCTCACGCCAATTTCTAATTAGGCCGCTCTCCCGGACGGCGGCGGTGATCCTCAGCACTTTTGTCATGAGGGGTGGGCTCCCGCTGGTTTCAGGAGCGCCGGGGGGGAGGGATCCCACTCGCCAGGGATCCCCTCGCAACACAGCGCTGCAGGGGACAGACGCTCCCCACCTCCTGGGCAATAGAAGTATAGCGCCCCGAGGCGCTAGAGGCACTACAAGCTGCAGGGACAAGCGCTAGGGCTCCTCTTCTCCTGGCACACTAACTATAGCGCTCCCCAGGCGCTAGAGGCCTCACAAGTCCAGGGCCCACAGGGGAAGGTCCTGCTCACGCTCCTCACCTCCTTGAAGTACAGGCAGTCCCAATATGGCGCTCACGAGGTGCTAGGGGCCAGGGGACAAGTATTGCAGGGCGAGATCAGTGGCCAGCAGGGCGGCTCACCAGACCTGAAGCAGCAGTTCCTCGGAACGGTCATCCTCCATTATGGTGGCAATCCTGCCAGCACAGCAGCCTCCACTCCGGCGGTGTCCCTTTACTGGCCCTGGGGACAACAGCGGGGTGCAGATGGGCACAGGGGCCAGCACACAGGCCCAATGTGGCGGTACCTCCTGGCAGAGTTCCCCCTCAGTCACTTCTCCTGCTCTGTCACTGCCTGACCACATGGCAGCACAGCCCCCCTTTATATATGCCCCTCACCCCACCTACCAGAAAGGCTGGCAACTTCTGGAAGGTTCCCTGGGGAACCGGTCTTAACTGGTTTAGGGGGAGGTGTAGAGCACCCTGGCTGCCAGGTTTCCCTCCAAAAGCTGGGAGTGCTGGGAAACAACAACTAGACCGCCACTCAATTTAGTCAGGCGGCACAAGGGCAGGCAGGAATGGCGTCCATTTTAAAAGTGACAGTGACACCATTACATAGTAGTACTCTTTTACATTTTAAACCCATGGTACAATAAATAGGCAAGGGGGAAAAAGCGAAACATTTCTGGGAAAAAGGGCCAAGTCCAACAGACAGATTGAAGTGTCCACAAATTTACTCCACCTAGGCAGAATGGCGGAGGGTTTTAGTTTAAAATCCCTGGGTAAAATGTTGGAGGTTATTCAAAGAGAATAAGGAGCAGTAAGGGAGGAAAATAAAAACTTAAAACAAGACATAGTAGCTTCACTTCAAGAAACTATTTCACTGACTCAGAGAGTAAATGGGTTAATTTCTGGGACCACTCATGTATCTCTGCCCACTCCTCATAGCTCCACACCGGAGCCTAACCCAAGGACTGTTGCAAAAACAACAGTTGATGGACAGAATGCAGAACAATGTCATACATTCACCCCAGTACAGAGATCTGGGCCTAAATCCATAGTTTTTTGTTCACCATGCCATTCCAGTTTGAACCCAGCCATATGCAAATCAGTCTTGACCCTGTGCCTCATGGGAACAGTCCAGCCCGAACTGCCAAGACAGGTCCTCCCTGGACTGGAAACAAGCAGCCTAGGACCGGTTTCGGGGTTTCACCCCTCTTCAGCCAGGATAGCTTGATTTCAGTGGCATGGAGAGCACGGGACCCACGTCTGGGCATACCCGTCCCACTCAGGGTGACAAATGCAAAAACAACAGTTGATGGACAGAATGCAGAACAATGTCATACATTCACCCCAGTACAGAGATCTGGGCCTAAATCCATCGTTTTTTGCTCACCATGCCATTCCAGTTTGAACCCAGCCATATGCAAATCAGTCTTGACCCTGTGCCTCATGGGAACAGTCCAGCCCGAACTGCCAAGCCAGGTCCTCCCTGGACTGGAAACAAGGATCCTAGGACCGGTTTCGGGGTTTCACTCCTCTTCAGCCAGGATAGCTTGATTCCAGTGGCATGGAGAGCACGGGACCCACGTCTGGCCATACCCGTCCCACTCGGGTGACAAATGCAAAAACAACAGTTGATGGATAGAATGCAGATCAATGTCATACATTCACCCCAGTACAGAGATCTGGGCCTAAATCCATCGTTTTTTTGCTCACCATGCCATTCCAGTTTGAACCCAGCCATATGCAAATCAGTCTTGACCCTGTGCCTCATGGGAACAGTCCAGCCCGAACTGCCAAGCCAGGTCCTCCCTGGACTGGAAACAAGCATCCTAGGACCGGTTTCGGGGTTTCATCCCTCTTCAGCCAGGATAGCTTGATTCCAGTGGCATGGAGAGCACGGGATCCACGTCTGGGCATACCCGTCCCACTCGGGGTGACAAATGCAAAAACAAGATTTGATGGACAGAATGCAGAACAATGTCATACATTCACCCCAGTACAGAGATCTGGGCCTAAATCCATCGTTTTTTTGCTCACCATGCCATTCCAGTTTGAACCCAGCCATATGCAAATCAGTCTTGACCCTGTGCCTCATGGGAACAGTCCAGCCCGAACTGCCAAGCCAGGTCCTCCCTGGACTGGAAACAAGCATCCTAGGACCGGTTTCGGGGTTTCACCCCTCTTCAGCCAGGATAGCTTGATTCCAGTGGCATGGAGAGCACGGGACCCACGTCTGGGCATACCCGTCCCACTCGGGGTGACAAATGCAAAAACAAGAGTTGATGGACAGAATGCAGAACAATGTCATACATTCACCCCAGTACAGCGATCTGGGCCTAAATCCATCGTTTTTTGCTCACCATGCCATTCCAGTTTGAACCCAGCCATATGCAAATCAGTCTTGACCCTGTGCCTCATGGGAACAGTCCAGCCCGAACTGCCAAGCCAGGTCCTCCCTGGACTGGAAACAAGCATCCTAGGACCGGTTTCTGGGTTTCACCCCTCTTCAGCCAGGATAGCTTGATTCCACTGGCATGGAGAGCACGGGACCCACGTCTGGGCATACCCGTCCCTCTTGGGGTGACAAATGCAAAAACAACAGTTGATGGACAGAATGCAGAACAATGTCATACATTCACCCCAGTACAGAGATCTGGGCCTAAATACATCGTTTTTTTGCTCACCATGCCATTCCAGTTTGAACCCAGCCATATGCAAATCAGTCTTGACCCTGTGCCTCATGGGAACAGTCCAGCCCGAACTGCCAAGCCAGGTCCTCCCTGGACTAGAAACAAGCATCCTAGGACCAGTTTCGGGGTTTCACCCCTCTTCAGCCAGGATAGCTTGATTCCAGTGGCATGGAGAGCACAGGGCCCACGTCTGGGCATACCCGTCCCACTCGGGGTGACAAATGCAAAAACAACAGTTGATGGACAGAATGCAGAACAATGTCATACATTCACCCCAGCACAGAGATCTGGGCCTAAATCCATCGTTTTTTGCTCACCATGCCATTCCAGTTTGAACCCACCCATATGCAAATCAGTCTTGACCCTGTGCCTCATGGGAACAGTCCAGCCCGAACTGCCAAGCCAGGTCCTCCCTGGACTGGAAACAAGCATCTTAGGACCGGTTTCGGGGTTTCACCCCTCTTCAGCCAGGATAGCTTGATTCCAGTGGCATGGAGAGCACGGGACCCACGTCTGGGCATACCCGTCCCAGTCGGGGTGACAAATGCAAAAACAACAGTTGATGGACAGAATGCAGAACAATGTCATACATTCACCCCAGTACAGAGATCTGGGCCTAAATCCATCGTTTTTATTGCTCACCATGCCATTCCAGTTTGAACCCAGCCAAGGTGTTGAACATTGCAAGCACTCACCCCCAGTCAACTGATCTGGGTTTAATCCATCATCATTCTTTAGCTCACTCCGCCACCCCAGTTCAGACATGGCCATATGCAAAGCAGTCTGACCCTGTGCCTCATGGGAACAGTCCAGCCCGAACTACCAAGCCATGTCTTCCCTGGACCGGAAACAAGCATCCTGGGACCGGTTTCTGGCTTAAAGCCGTCATCAGCCAAGCTATCTTGAATCCAGTGGCAAAGTGAGCAAGGGACCCACGTCTGGGCATACCCTGCCAACTTAGGGCGAACATAGCAAAACCAAAGGGGATGATGGACGGAGTGTTGAACATTGCAAGCACTCACCCCCAGTCAACTGATCTGGGTTTAATCCATCATCATTCTTTAGCTCACTCCGCCACCCCAGTTCAGACATGGCCATATGCAAATCAGTCTGACCCTGTGCCTCATGGGAACAGACCAGCCCGAACTGCCAAGCCATGTCTTCCCTGGACTGGAAACAAGCATCCTGGGACCGGTTTCTGGCTTACAGCCGTCATCAGCCAGGCTATCTTGAATCCAGTGGCAAAGTGAGCAAGGGACCCACATCAGGGCATACCCTGCCAACTTAGGGCGAACATAGCAAAACCAAAGGGGATGATGGACGGAGTGTTGAACATTGCAAGCACTCACCCCCAGTCTTGGCTTGGCAGTTTGGGCTGGACTGTTCCCATGAGGCACAGGGTCAGACTGATTTGCATATGGCCATGTCTCAACTGGGGTGGCGGAGTGAGCTAAAGAATGATGATGGATTAAACCCAGATCAGTTGACTGGGGGTGAGTGTTTGCAATGTTCAACACTCCGTCCATCATCCCCTTTGGTTTTGCTAAGTTTGCCCTAAGTTGGCAGGGTATGCCCAGACGTGGGTCCCTTGCTCACTTTGCCACTGGATTCAAGATAGCCTGGCTGATGAGGGTTATGAACCCGAAACCGGTCCCAGGATGCTTGTTTCTGGTCCAGGGAAGACATGGCTTGGCAGTTCGGGCTGGACTGTTCCCATGAGGCACAGGGTCAGACTGATTTGCATATGGCAGTGTCTGAACTGGGGTGGTGGAGTGAGCTAAAGAATGATGATGGATTAAACCCAGATCAGTTGACTGGGGGTGAGTGCTTGCAATGTTCAACACTCCATCCATCATCCCCTTTGGTTTTGCCATCATTCAATTCAACCTTATCGATGCCCCACAATTGCAGATAATTTTGCGGTTGCCTTGGCTCTCTCTGCACAATCCCACTATCGATTGGGAAAACCAAACTGTAGAAATGAAATCAACATACTGTTCAGGACATTACATTATTATCACGACCAAGATACATGCATAAGAAACTTCACAAGCTTCCTTGCTATCGCTGGGAGGATAATCCATTTGTATTATCAATTCAACTGAAATTCCCACTGAGTACCAGGACTTCAAAGAGGTTTTTTGCGAACAAGAAGCTGAGAAACTACCTCCCCACCATCCATATGACTGCACCATAGATTTGAAACCCGGAGCTGTTCTTCCTTGTTCCAGGCTAGATGCTTTGACTGAAGCCGAAAATAGCT
Source organism: Calotriton arnoldi (assembly GCA_963921515.1). Classification (NCBI taxonomy): domain Eukaryota; kingdom Metazoa; phylum Chordata; class Amphibia; order Caudata; family Salamandridae; genus Calotriton; species Calotriton arnoldi. The sequence continues at coordinate 706,625 of CAWUFW010000323.1, read as the reverse complement.
ATTTAAAAGAATAAGTGGATCGGTATCTAGCCAATGGATTTATTAGACCTTCACAGTCTCCAGTATCCTCTCCTTTATTTTTCATTCCTTAGAATGAAGGATCTTTGAGAACGTGTATTGATTACTGTGCATTGAACTGAGTCACAATCAAGAATCGTTATCCATTACCTCTGATTTCAGTACTGCTTGATCAAGTCAAGGAAGCTCAGAGTTTTACTAAATTGGATCTTCGAGGGGCGAATCATCTTATTCGTTTGAAAGAAGGTCACGAATGGAAAACAGCATTTCGGACGAAATATGTTTTATTTGAATATGAAGTCATGTCATTTGGCCTCTGCAATGCTCCTGCAGCTTTTCAGCATTTTTTCAATGATACTATGGGAGATTTGATTTATAAAATTGCAGTAGTCTATTTGGATGACATCTTGATATTTTCCAAAGATCCTCAAGAGCACCCAGCACATGTCAGAATGGTATTAGATAGACTGCGGCACAATCAGTTATATGTCAAACTGGAAAAATGTGCTTTTAGTGTTCCAACCGTGGAATTTTTGGCATTTGTCCTATCTCCGGAAGGAGTCACCATGGACCTTAAGAAGGATCAATCAGTAATCAATTGGCCATCCCCCAAAGATGTAAAAGAAGTTCAATGATTTCTGGGTTTTGCCAATTTCTATAGACGTTTCATTCAAGGATTTTCACAAAAAATCATTCCCATCACAAGGCTCCTCAAAAAAGGAGTGAAATTCCAGTGGTCTGAAGAAGCTGAGCAGGCCTTTATGTTCCTAAAGAAGACTTTCATGACTGCCCCCATCTTGCTTCACGCAGATCCAGCAGAACCTTTCTTTGTGGAAGCTGATGCATTCGATCAGGCGATTGGTGGTGTTCTCTCTTAACGTCATAAGAACAATGGACAGCTACACCCAGTGGCGTTTCGATCAAGGAAACTAAATCCTGCAGAGATTAACTACACTATCGCTGAAAAAGAATTACTGGCAGTGAAGGACGCCTTTGAGGAATGGAGGCATTATTTGTTAGGAGCTAGACATACAGTGACAGTATTCTCTGACCATAAGAATCTTCAATTTTTGAACGACAGCAAAGATTTTGACTCCTCAACAATTACAATGGTCCCTCTACTTTGCTGACTTTGACTTTGTAATTACCTACCATCCAGGGAATAAGAATGGCAAAGCTGATGCTTTGCCCAGAATTCAAACGGAAAACCAAGAACATCCAGTAATCCAACAGTCCATAATCCCAGAGTCCAAGATCATCTGTACCATTTCTTTGGTGTATTTTAAAGAAGAAGTTGGGAAAAGTATGACCCCAGAAGAAATGTCCAATTGGTTCACACAAGGTTTGGGGTGAGAAGTACTCAATCAGTTACCCTACTGTCATGGTCCCTTGTATTTACCCACTACAGAAATTCAGGAAAAAGCCCTACACGAGTGCCATGATCAACCTTTAGCAGGTCACAAAGGACTATTAAAACCCCTTGATTTGGTTCAACGCTATTTTTGGTGGCCAGAAATGAACTCTCATGTCAAGCAGTATGTAGCTACCTGTGAACTTTGTGCCCGAGGGAAATCAATTAGACAAGCACCCCAAGGACTGTCGAAACCTTTGCCCACCCCTTCTCAACCTTGGCACACTGTCACTATGGATTTGATAGTAGAATTACCCTCTAGCATGGGTTCAACACAGTGTTAGTTTTTGTAGACACTTTCACTAAAATGAATCATTTTTTTCCTTTAAAGGGGGTTCCCACTGCTAAGGAGTTAGTCAAGCAGTTTAGCAAACATATTGTCAAGATTCATGGGGTTCCTAAGATTGTCATCTCAGATCGAGGTTCCCAATTTGTATCCCATTTTTGGAAGGCCTTCATGCATGGCCTTGTTGTAGAAGTCAGACACTCACCAGTTACCATCCTGAGACAGATGGTCAAACAGAAAGGGTAAATCAAGAATTAGAGCAGTACCTCACGTTGTTCCTTCTGGATCAGGAGGGTGAATGGTTGGAGCTGCTCTGGATGGCAGAATTTGCATTTAACAATACCAAGAATGTCTCCACAGGAAACTCTCCTTTCTTCTTAAATTATGTCAGATATCCTAATCCTTTTATTGGTCAAGGAGACATAGGGGTTCCCGCAGTAAATGGTTTAATGAAAGATTTAACTCTTATTCGTAAGTCCACAGAGTCAAACCTAGTGAAAGTTAAAGAAGGCTACAAGAAACATGCAGATAAACATAGAAAAAGTACACCAGAGTATCAGGTAGGTGACCAGGTATGATTGTCCTCTCGTCATCCTCATTTAAAGGTTAATCAAAAAATGTAACCACATTTTGTAGGGCCTTACTCCATAGAAAGGATACCAGGACCAGTCACTGTCAAATTGAAATTACCCCCTAATACAGGCATTCATCCAATTTTTCATGTATCTCTTCTCAAGAAAAGTGCACCCAACAGAAGATTATCCAAACCTCCTGTACCTCTTTTGGTGGAAGGGCATACTGAGTATGCAGTGAAGGGTATTTTAGACTCTAAAAGAATCAAGGGAAAATTTACTATTGTGTAGATTGGAAAGGTTATGGGCCTGAAAACAGATCTTGGGAATCAACAGAAGATGTTCATGTCTCTCGACTTAAGCAAAGGTTTCACACACAGTATCCTCTCAAACCTGGGCCGATAAATCGGCCTTTGAGAGGGGGTACTATCAGGAATCAGATTAATTCCATTTCCCTTACCCAGGGCAAGTTGAGGAAGGGTCAGAAAAGACATGGTAGGGTCATAGTGAAGCCTCCAATGATTAATCATTGGAAGAACCTGCAGAGTTAGATTAGACAATACAAGAATGAAACAGCGAGACCATGCATACACACCACTGTATGTATGTGACGCACCTTCCCTTAGAGGAAGAAACAAGAGTTCCCCACAAAAATACCCCGCAATAAATCCAGATACTTGGAGTATTATGCTCCAATGGTGTGCACCACCACCGCTCCCGCTCTCTCTAAAGAGCAGCCTTCACGACCAAAGTTAAATTTATCACAACTGTGGGTTGCACCACCAAACTCAAGTTCCACAAATGATTGGGTCCATCCAATGTTGTTCATGGTAAATTTCTTTATTCTTCTTTTTTGATAAAAAACAGCCAAGCAGCCAACGCGTTTCGTCCAGCTTCAGTGGACTTCATCAGGGCTGTAAGAGCATATAAAATGTATAGTGTATAATACAATACAGTGCACATACACAACAAGACACAACATTGATACATAAGAATTTTGTCACAGTTCTAACACAAGGATTCCAATTTCGGAATCCACATATGACATTCACATATAAAATTTTACATACAGAAATCCACATATTGATACTCACATTTAAAAGCAACATTTGAACATAAAAAACATATAAAACAGACACAAGGACAATCCTCTTATATGTATAAATGCCAGAGAGTGTTGGCATCTAACTAAATATTGTGGTGACATGATTTAAAAGACACTCGCAAGAAAAGTCAAGCAACATAGAATAAAAGAAAGTCAAGGTGTGCAAACTGTGAAATACAGTATCATTCCGTGTAAAAAGGAGAGCTGCAAAGAAAAAAATTAAATGAAAAGAGAAAGAGTTGTTCGAGATATAGTGAGGGAGTATTAAGAAGTCTCAACTTAGAGCCCAGAAAGTGATGCCCAATGTGACTTAGTAGCCATAACAGTGTTGGGTATAGTGTTCCTTCAGAGTAACTAGCACAACATACCTCATTTTTGGATTTAGATTTCAAGTTTTTAGCTCTGTAAGGCACAGGAGCCAATCACTATTGAACTACCCTGTATACGAGAGGGTACAGTCCGATTGCGGAGTAACAGACATATTGATTATCCCATCGCATTTGCAATTCCTTACAGAGCTAAAAACTTGGTTCTGCAGTGACCAACGCATCCTCCGCCCCTGACATCAGCACCGCCATCCCAGACGGATACAAGATCCAGAGGAAAGACCACCCCAACCACCCAGGAGGTGGCCTCGCCATCGCCCACAAGATCACCCTCCGCCTCACCACCTCCAGAGAAACCTTCCCCTCCGCCGAACACCTGCACTTCAAGATCCAGACAACCCCCAAAGCCACACTCTGAGGAACCCTCGTCTACAGACCCCCCGGCCCCCGAACACCCTTCGCCACCACCATCACCGACTTCATCGCACCACACGCGATCGCCTCAACAAACTACATACTCATTGGAGACCTGAACTTCCACCTCGACAACCCCAGCGACCCCAACTCCACTATCCTTCGTGACAACCTCGCCAGCATCGGACTTAAACAACTCGTCAACACACTGACCCACAGAGCAGGACACACCCTCGACCCAATCTTCGCGGCAGGAAACAGCGTCCATTTCAGCCACACAACGCAGCCGCCATGGACCGACCACCACTGCGTACACTTCGCCATCAACAAACCCAAGGCACCCAAACCAGCCCCACGCCCACCACGAAGGAACTGGAGCAAGGTTACCGACGAGCAACTTAACTCCACCCTCACCCGAGACAACCACACCTGGGCACCCGACGCAAACAGCGCAAACGACGCAGCCAGAGAACTCCACACCTGGATCTCCAACTGCGCAGATGAGCTCGCCCCGCTACGCAACCCCGACAGACAACGCCCCATGAAAGCCGCCTGGTTCACAACCGCTCTCCAAGAAGCCAGACGCACCTGCAGACGCCTGGAGAAGAGCTGGAGAAACACCAAGACAACCGAAAACCACACCACCTACAAGGACGTCATGACGGACTACCACAACCAGATCAGAGCCACCAAAAGGAACTTCATCCACAACAAAATCCTGGCCAACTCCACCAACTCCAAGGAACTTTTCAGTGTCATTCAAGAATTCACCAACCCACGCAGCGAAGCCACAGACATCACCCCATCCCAAGACCTCTGCGACAAGCTTGGAACCTATTTCCACCTCAAGATCAAAAACCTCTATGACAACTTCATCGACCATCCACCAGGCGCCACAGACGGCCCCCCACCCCCCAGAAACACCAGCCAAGCCACCTTCTCCAACTGGACACCGATCACGGCCAAAGACACTGCCTCAACCATGAAAAGCATCCACTCGGGGGCCCCCACCGACCCCTGCCCCCCTCACATCTACCACAGAGCCGTGGCCGCCATCTCACCCAAACTAAAATGCACCATCAACACCACCTTCAAAACAGGCACCTTCCCAGATGACTGGAAGCGCGCAGAAGTCAGACCCCTGCTCAAGAAGCCCACAGCTGACCCCACCGACCTCAAGAACTATCGGCCCATCTCGCTCCTCCCCTTCGCAGCCAAAGTTGCAGAGAAAACAGTCAACAGGAAACTGACACGATTCATTGAAGAAACGCCGTCCTCGACCCGTCCCAATCCGGATTTCGAAGCAACCACAGCACAGAGACCGCCCTACTCGCCGCCACAGACGACATCCGCACCCTCCTGGACCAAGGCCACTCCGCAGCCCTCATCCTACTCGACCTATCAGCGGCCTTCGACACCGTCTCCCATCGCACACTAGTCATCAGACTACACGACGCAGGCATACAAGGAACAGCACTGGACTGGATCCGATCATTCCTCACTGGAAGAAGCCAAAGGATCAGACTCCCACCCTTCCTCTCCAACCCCACGAAAATCACCTGCGGAGTCCCACAGGGTTCATCACTGAGCCCCACCCTCTTCAACATTTACATGGCCCCCCTCGCAGCTATCGTCCGACAACACGGCCTCAACATCGTATCCTACGCCGACGACACCCAGCTCATCCTCTCCCTCACCAAAGACCCCACCACTGCCAAACTCAACTTCCAGAAAGGAATGCAAGACGTCGCAGTCTGGATGACCAACAGCTGCCTGAAGCTCAACGCCGAGAAGACAGAAGTCCTCGTCCTCGGTACCACCCCTTCTGCATGGGACAGCACCTGGTGGCCTACCACCCACGGAAGCCCACCTACCCCCTCAGACCACGCCAAGAACCTCGGCATCGTACTCGACTCATCACTCTCCATGAACTGACAGGTCAACGCCGTCACCTCCAGCTGCTTCAACACCCTCCGCATCCTCCGCAAGACCTTCAAGTGGATCCCCCCTCACTCAAGGAAGACAGTCACCCACGCACTCATCACCAGCAGACTGGACCATGGAAACGCACTCTACGCCGGCATCAACAAGTCCCTACTCCGCAAACTCCAGACAGTACAAAACACCACCGCCAGACTTGTCCTCGGCATCCCCCGACACGAACACATCAGCCAACACCTACGAAGTCTCCACTGGCTCCCCGTGGAGAAAAGAGTCACTTTCAAAATCCTCACTCACGCCTACAAATGCCTACACAACAACGGACCCAAATACCTCAATGACAGAATCAACTTCCACATACCCAAAAGAAACCTCCGATCTTCCAACCTCGCACTGGCCGAACCCCCGCTCATCCAGAGTCAGAGCAGGCGGAAGATCCTTCTCTCACATTGCAGCCAAGACCTGGAACGAGCTACCGGCAGACATCAGACGCGCCCCCTCCCTGAACACCTTCAGGAAGACCCTCAAGACCTGGCTCTTCGGCTAAACAGATCTGCGGACCCCCCCCTCAGCGCCTTGAGACCCTCACGGGTGAGTAGCACGCTTACAATTCCCTGATTGATTGATTGAGTGAATGGGAGCATATGCAAAGAGCCCAAAAGCTTGATTTTAGGAGCTACAGATCCATCCAAGGGCTAAGGGACCTAAGAGGTGCCTCTTGGGGTCAGGAGCTGTTGGAAGCCTGTTATGTCTCTGAGGCCTAGATCAGGAGGCCATCTGGCTAGCCCTTTGAGTCACTCTGGGATCCTAGGTTCAAGATGAAGTTGCAGGTCCAGTTCTGCTGCCCCAGGCAAGAGGGCAGTAGGTCAGCACAACAGAAAAGCAATTCTTCCAGAGCAGCAGTCCAGCAGAGTGGCAATCATTCAGCAGAATAGCAGTCCTTCCTCCTGGCAGAGTATCCGCAGGCCCAGAAGTGTACTGAGTCGGGTGTTAGGGATCACTGACAGAATATCGACGACAGGAATATCGACCTACACAAATATTGTGTTCAAAATATGGATGTCAAGAATATCGACATCCTATCTTTACAATGGTAGGTACAAAAATATCGAAACAAAAATATCGTTGTTAAAAATATCGTTGTTCAAAATATCGTTTTTTTTAATCTCTAATAAATAATTTTAAATAAATTAAATAATACATATAATTAATAAAAACATAGTTAGAATTATTAATTTTAAAAAAATTATAAATAATAAATGTAATGTAAAAATAAATTAAACATACATATATAAAAATTATTATATATATATTTACTTAATAATATTAATAAATAATTATTATAATAAATTATAAAATGTTAGAAACATAATACAAATGATAAATACATATATATATATACATACACCTGTAACATAAACATAAAAATAAAATATATATATAATAAATTAAAATATTAAAATAATTTTTTAATTTTAAAACAACATTTTACACTACATTAACTGAAACAGTAGGGAAAATGATGGATAGCGTAGGGGATAAAATTACTATTCCCACTCCAGGAAGTGCAAGAGTAGGGAAAGTGTTGGATAGCGGAGGGGATAAAATTACTATTCCCACTCCAGCGAGTGCAACAGTAGGGAAAGTGTTGGATAGCGGAGGGGATAAAATTACTATTCCCACTCCAGGAAGTGCAAGAGTAGGGAAAGTGTTGGATAGCGGAAGGGTAAAAATGACTATTCCCACTCCAGTGAGTGCAGCAGTAGGGAAAGTGTTGGATAGCGGAGGGGTAAAAATTACTGTTCCCACTCCAGAAGAGCAACAGTAGGGAAAGTGTTGGATAGTGTCGGGGAATAATTTACTATTCCCACTCTAGAGAGTTCAACAGTGGGGAAAGTGTTGGATAGTGTAGGGGATAAAATTACTAGTCCCACTCCAACGAGTGCAACAGTAGGAAAAGTGTTGGATAGCGGACGTGATAAAATAACTATTCCCACTACAGATAGTGCAACAGTAGGGAAAGTATTAGATAGCGGAGGGAATAAAATTACTATTCCGACTCCAGCAAGTGCAACAATAGAGAAAGTTTTGGATAGCAGAGGGGTTAAAATTTTCTATTCCCACTCCAGAGAGTGCAACAGTAGGGATAGTGTTGGATAGCGGAGTGGATAAAATTACTATTCCAAATCCAGATAGTGCAACAGTAGGGAAATTGTTGGATAGCGGAGGAGATAAAATTACTATTCCCACTCCAGCGAGTGCAACAGTAGGAAAAGTGTTGGATAGCGGAGGGGTAAAAATTACTATTCCCACTTCAGCAAGTGCAACAGTATGAAAGTGTTGGATAGCGGAGGAGATAAAATTACTATTCCCACTCCAGCGAGTGCAACAGTAGGAAAAGTGTTGGATAGCGGAGGGGTAAAAATTACTATTCCCACTTCAGCAAGTGCAACAGTATGAAAGTGTTGGATAGCGGAGGAGATAAAATTACTATTCCCACTTCAGCAAGTGCAACAGTATGAAAGTGTTGGATATCGGAGGGAATAATTTACTATTCCCACTCCAGCAAGTGCAACAGTAGGGAAAGTGTTGGATAGCGTAGGGGTAAAAATTACTATTCCCACTCCAGCAAGTGCAACAGTAGGGAAAGTGTTGAATAGCGGAGGGGAATAATTTACTATTCCCACTCCAGGGAGTGCAACAGTAGGGAAAGTGTTGGATAGCGGAGCGGATAAAATTACTATTCCCACTCCAGATAGTGCAACAGTAGGGAAAGTGTTGGATAGCGGAGGGGTTAAAATTACTATTCCCACTCCAGCAAGTGCAACAGTAGGGAAAGTGTTGAATAGCGGAGGGGAATAATTCACTATTCCCACTCCAGCAAGTGCAACAGTAGGGAAAGTGTTGGATAGCAGAGGGGAATAATTTACTATTCCCACTCCAGTAAAATAATGAACATTAATTAACAAATAATTAACTAATTAAAAATAATTTACCTCCCACCATATTCCCCTATAAATAACCCCACCAATGTTGTAAAACATAACACAATTAACATAATAAATTAACAATTAATTAATTAACTAATAACAATTAACAAGCAAATTAAAAACAATCAGTAATAAATGAATTCACAGAATTAACACTATTAAATAAAATTAAATAAATAATATATAAAAAAAAATAAAAAAAATATTAAAATGTAATTACTTCCCACCCTACTCCCTATCATCCCACAACATGCTCTTAAAAAAGACACAATTATCATAATTAATAATGAAATAATAATTATTAATTACCAATTTATAACAAATTAACAACCACATTTAACAATATAAAATATTAAATACATAAATATTAATTAATTAAAAATATTAATTAATTAATTATAATTAATTTACTTCCCACCCTATTCCCCTATAAACCTACAACCCACTCCTAAAAAAATAACACAATTAACATATTAACCAATGAATTATTAATAACCAATTAATAACTAATTAATGACAATTAAATTATCACAATTAACAATATAAAATATTAAATCCATAAATATTAATTAATATAAAATATTAATTAATTAATTATAATTAAATTACTTCCCACCCTATTCCCCTATAAACCCACAACCCGCTACGGAACTAAAACGCTAAATGTAATTTAAAAAAAATTAATAACTTCTAAAAATTATTAATAAATGTATTCTAATTAAATTACTTCCCACCCTATTCCCCTATAAACCCACAACCCGCTACGGAGCTAAAATACACAAAAATTAATTAACATAAAATTCATTACTTCTAAAAATTTCACACATACATTAAAAAAATAAGCTATACTTATACAAAATAATTACATCACATACTTAAAACACACATAGTAAAATACCAAATACTAAAATAAATGTCGATATTATTAACAACGATATTTTTACTAATGATATTACTAACTTCGATATTTAAAAAAAACGATATTTCTTACCTTCATGTCGATATTCTGGTCATCGATATTCTTGCATGTCGATCTTGTGCCACCTCGATATTAAAAACTCGATATTCTAGCACATCGATATTCTGGCACATCGATATTCTGTCTGTGCACCGGGTGTTAGAGGTCCGGTATTTATACTAATTGTGCCTTTTGAATTCGAGGAGTTCAAAGAGAGGCCTTTGAAGTGCACAGTGTCCCTGAACTTTCTGCCCTGGCTCCAGAGTACATGGGGTGTATGTAGCCCTTTGTGTGAGTACAGAGCACATCCTATCCAGGTGTGAGTATCAGGCCCTTTCTCCCAACCTGTCCAGGAAGGCCCATCAGGATGTTGATGGCCCATCAAGAAACACCTAAGCTCCATCTGTTTGTGGTGGTAAATGGGAATGCACAAAGCCCACCTGTCAGTGACTCCAGACATATTCAGAGACAGGCAGAAGGCACAGTATAGTTAGAGAAAGAAAATGTCGGCTTTCTAAAAGTGGCATTTTCAGACTTGCAACTTAAATTACAACTTTAACATAAGTTGTGGTTTTAAATTGTGAGTCCAGAGACATCAAATTTGAAAAGTATATATTTTCCCAATTGGAAATTACAATTATAAAGTGTAATAAGACAATTCCAATGGTAACCCATGCAAGAGATAGGCCTAGCAGCAATGGAAATAAATTTAAGAGCTTTTCACTCCCAGGACATGTAAAAGTTAAACGCAAATGTCCAACTTTTTAAATACGCTGCACCATGTCCTTTGGGCTATCCAGGGACTATCTTAGGGTTGACTTATATGTACTAAAAAGAAATGATTGTGTCTGGCAAGAGGACTTACTTGCCCGGTCAACGTGACTGTTTAAACCTGCACATACAGACTCTGTAATGGCAGGCCTGAGACCTGTTTAAAGGGTGACTTAAGTGGGTGGCACAAGCAGTGTTGCAGTCCCAAAAGTAGCACTTAATGTATAGGCTCATGACACATGTAGTGCACTTTACTAGGGACTTATAAGTAAATCAAATATGACAATTGTGGATAAGCCAATGTTACCATGATTTAAGGAGGGAGCACATGCCCATTAGCACTGGCTATTCAGTGGTAAAGTACCCAGAATTCTAAAGACAACAAAAACAAATTCAGAATAAAGGGGAGGAGGAAGGGAAAATGTTTGTGGGTCACCCTGCAGAAAGATAGTGGAGTTCCACTAGGCTTTCTTTATTATTTTGGTAATGTGTTTCTCAAGGGTGGGTTTGGTGTGAAGGGTGAATCCACTCGACTTGGCATTTGGTGAAAGCTGGCACTCAAAGACGTCAAGTTTAATGTCATTGAGTATTCGTGTTTGTTGTTGTCCTGTTTAGTAGCCAATACAAAGGCTAAAGCAGTTACAGGCACTTCTTGTCTGTGGTGGTGAGCCTACCTGAAGCAAAGGAGACATTCCATTCATCTTTACCTGCTCTCTGTGACAGGGCCACTCACACACTATATGAACTTAGGGGTTAATTTCTCTTCGAATTGTGGACAAATTTACTATGATATTCATACAACTCATCGAAAGACATCCATTGTTATTTAAAACCTGAAGAACGAATGCACCTAATGGCTTCCATCAATGAAAAGTTGGGTTCTTCACCTTTACAGGAGTAGTATGACTTAAATGCAATTCAGCAATATGTTTACACAAGTCTGTTCATCTTTTGAAAATATTAAAATGTCATTCTTAAAGGCCCAGCATTCCTAATCATGAGATACAAAGTCCTTGTCAATGACGCTATGGCAAACTACATCTTGAATTTAAGCAATGTTGGAAAAGCAGCATTTTGAGATGTTCCCTCCCTTTTTCCCTTATTTATCTGTCTCTTCAGATTTGTTTTTCTCCAAGCTAAAGAAAGGTGTCCACATTTTACCCACAGTAGCCAAGAAATGTTGGCTCTATTAATGCTTGTTTTTAAAGGGATGTCTAATGTCTAAATATGTTTTTATTCAATGTTGCTTCATTTGAATATTTATCTTGTTGTGTATCCTGTTTTAAGTGGTTTGCTTCCTAATTTTAATGTTGTTTTTATGTTGTTGGACATGTACCCGTGCTCATTGCCACGAGGATTTCCGACCGAAGGCAGGAAGGAGTAGCCAAACCGGAGGTGGTATCGGCAAGTTCGAGGTGCGGAAGTTATCGGAAGCAAAGGATTACCCCCAGAAGAAGATCCACGAAGGCTCAACACAAACAAACGAAAAACATTATAACCCGCTTCTAATTTGAACCTCTCCAGTGCCACTGGTTTAATTAAGTTAATGCGTCAACTAAGAAGCAGGCCCCTCTGAGCAAATCATTGCTGATTATTCAGCGCAGAAGCAGCTAAATCACATTCAGGAAGCGGAAAGGCGTGGACAGTGGTCAGTGAGCAGAGTCGTCAGTGAGCGGAGCAGGGCGGAGTGGCAGCGGCAACATCGCCGCAATTACCGCCATCACCGTTACCATCCTTACCATCCTTACTGCGCCACTCCTCTGCAGTTGCTTTTGTGGCCCACCGAGTGCTAAGGACTATTGCCGGCATTGGTGCTCCCATGTTTGGCGTTTTCTGCGGCAAGCGCGGCCGCCATTAGTCAGCGGCCGCAGTGAGTGTGTGCCCTCGGTGGATCGCGAAGGTGGCCCGGTCAAACCGGGTACAGCCTGCGATCCTGCCCCGTGTGCCCCGCTTGCCTTGCATCAGTCTCCACTTGCCGGTCTCCCCTTGCTCACCCCCCCAGACACGACGGGAGAGCAGCAGGGGCTGCAGAGGAGCAGAAGAGCAGGAACCAGAGGCGGAGTCAGGGGCAGAACCAGGGCTGAGCACGGGGGTCTTTCATCAACATGCACCCACCAGAGTGTGCCCCGTGAGCTCCCCCCACGGCAGAGCTCAACTTGAGCCCGAGCAGCCAACCAAGTCAACCAGCCAACCAGGTCGAGCTGAATCGAGCTGGACCACCGGATCGCCGGACTGATTCGACTGGGAATTCGGGTGAGTCACTGCTGCCAACAATCGCCAGTGTCACCTCATAGTGTTACTCACAAAACAGGCAGCAGTGGCAGCATAAGGCGGGCGGGCTATTATATCATACGACATCTTGGCCATTGATCGATAACCTACTGATTGATAACCTACTGATCTCATTCATCAAGGACCCGCAGTAACCGAATTAATTAATTAATTAAGTAATCGCCCTAAAAGGATCTCTAAGGACCACAAATAATGAGGTCAGGGCGGATACGCGGGGTGGTTAAACCTACCAGAAGCACAAGTAGTGCAAGCAATACAAGCAAACGAAAAAGGAAGTTGAAAATGCCTGCCAAGCTAGAGGGCGAACCTCAGGTAAAAATTAGACCGGCTTCACAGGAAGAGGGCACTTTAATTGTAATAGCACCTGAGCAAAGCAACGCACCGCAGGGGGGTAAAGCAGGAAAGCATCGCCTTTTTCAGCCCAAAATTGACACAAAATTTTGTTTTTTTAAAAACACAGGAGACACCCTGCTCTCACGCTCCACCACAGTTGCAGGGCTACAAACTCCACTCCCGCCTTTACGTCAAGAAGACAGTGGCAAGGGGGAAATGACTGAAGAGATCAGAGGTAAAGGAGGCAGGGTGGAAAGGTCTGGTTCAGTCAGCCCCAAACCAGACCTACAGGGACAAGACGCCCCTGCAAACCGAATCCTAAAGACCCCGGAGATCGCGGAGGAAAAGCTCAAGGAACAACACAAAGGGGCAATTCAAGAGCCACCTCAAGACAGGGAAAAAAGCCCGAGACCAGGGGAGGATGGCGAGCATGGGAAATTTACACAGAAACATCTAGCGATAAGTGTAAGCCTGAAACTGCTTCAATGGCCACTAAGGTTACAACGCCTAGGTTTGCCGACCAATATAAACACGACGGGGGTAATTGTGTTTCAACAGACCCACTAGACATTCACGAGCTAGAAAAACCAACAGGAAACTCACTGGCGGGAACCAAATCTGACCTAATAGTGGCCGGGTTGGTGGAACGGAAGACCATAGGGGGAGCACCGGAAAACCTAAAGGAGAAGCAGGGCTCAGAAAATGAAACTTGGACTGATTTATCTCAAATCAATCTAGTAATGACCCAAACTAGTATGACAGAAGATCTAGAAGAGTCAGAGCAGCATTCATATCTCGATAAGGACGAGTGGGAGGCACTCCTGGCAACTTATTGGAAGGAGTTGTGTAGTTGCAAATCCTCAGAAAAATTAAAAACAGAAGGGAGTAAGGAAAACAAGGCTCTCTAGTCAGCAGAGGGGTTATATGCACCATTTAAATGTATATCTAAATGCACAACGGGCAAACCGAGAGCTCATCAAAGTGACTTAAAAAAAATAGTTCATGGAGGTGACCTCGGCAACTTTAAAGATGATGAGCAAAAATCAGATCACGGAGATGCCTGTGCAAGCTTGCTTAAAACCGTGCAGCTTTTGGTAGAAGCTTGCAATATCAGACCGATAAAATGGATATGCAACTAACCCTACTGAACACCTTGGCAGTTTTTGTGGTAGCAATTGATGGTAAGCTGGGCACGCTAAATACTACACTGCAAAGCTTCCAGGAGCAAACGCTAGCTGAACACCGTACCTGCGGATGCAGCCCAATTGTGGATAAATTAGCAACCCTCCCATCAATGCTGACTGATCTATGCTCACAACTCAAGAAGGCATCGAACCAAGCCCAATTACAGACAAGAGGAGGGTACACCCCGAATGGGCCTCGGAAAGACACAGTGACCCATCACGGTGCGTCCGCACAAACGGATCAATCGGCGACTACGAACAAGAACCCTCAAACTAACACTAAAAATGAGAACAGCAATCATACATTACCATCTACATTTAGTTAAAGTCACATGCCGGAGCCTGCTGAGGAAGATAAAGGGGAAATTAAACTAAACGCAAAACAAGACGGGCACAAAAATGGAAGGGGAGGAATCAGAAACAAAGCCCCATTACGGAAGGATTTTTACAACTTTTTGGGGTAACGTCAGTGCAAAAAGGGACAATGGATAAAAAAAAACAATACTGGAAACAACCAACACAAAGCACATTATCAACATGCCTGGCATGATCCAAATTCCTCCAACCGGAAAGCAAGAAAGCACTGTGTCCGAGCTTGTTTGGGAGGCTGAGGGAGCCGTCTCACCCCAGCCTAACTCAAACGGAAATCCTGCCGTAAATCAATTCAAAAATAGAATCGAAGTAAAATCAAAATCGAGCATTGAACCGAATGAGACAAAGCAGGAATTAATGCCCAATGGAAATTCTTGGACATCAATCACACTTGATCCTATCCCTGAAGGGAGGAACACAATCTTGGGGAATTCGATCAACCTCAAAAGCAGACTTATCGTCAACAAGGAAGAAGGGAAGGCATGGAACAGGCAGTTTTCGGACAATAGCATAATCAATTTACAAATACCCGTCATTAACAGCGAGTCGCTCCGAGAGCTTAATCAAACCAGATATGGCATAAAACCGCAAGGAAGTACGGAATATGGGATAGAAAGGGCCCAAACGTCCAAATAGGACCCATTGATGGGGATCAAGCGGAAAAGGGATGCCCCCAAATTGAGGCAGGACCGCCTTCCATAAGAGTCCAAAACAATGTCTCTAAATGGGTAGGAGGGAAGGAAACAAATGCCATTTGGTTTACTCCAGAGTACATCTCTAAAGGAAGGCACGACGTCCTGAACCGAGGCAATATTCTGTGGCTCCTATCCCATATACCATCTTTGGGGGAGATAAGGACGACGGATCTGGAGTCAATAGAGTTTATTAAATGTATGGATCATATGGCAGGAGAAAAAACAAGAGCAACCTGGACCTCCTCGTTAATTGCACACAAAATACTCCTAGAAAGCGAGATTTTAAAGTCTTGGGGGATAATCATTGCTCCGTACAATAAACCAGGTTATCCAGATCCTTTAAACCCGCAACTTATGAGGGGATCTGTGGGGACTGAAAACAGACGAGTTACATCAGTGCTGAAAGGAGCAATAGGACACTGCAACACGGACATGGGACAACAGCTGGAGGAACCTAGAATTTGTCGAAACCCCTTGACAGTGCAGGAACGGGAAGTCGATATAAGATGGATTTTGAGAATTATAAACAACAAAAAGGATTGACGAGAACTTCATACCCCACATATAGTCAATGTTAATGGGCTGGTACAGCTATGCTCCTGGAACGTAAATGGGCTCGCTAACAAAATAGCAGATCTGGAATTTGTCACCTACATTAGGGCTTTCGACATAGTAGCTCTGCAAGAAACTTGGGCATTGGATCCGCCACATCTCCAAGGATTTTTGCATTTTTACAAAAGTGCGACAAAGTTGGCAAAATATGGTCACCTGCATGGAGGTCTGGCCGTATATGTGGTGAACACAATCGTTCATTCTGCCTGCACTCTCGGCCCCAAAATTCAATCATCATTAGCAGTAACAGTATCCTTTCCATCAATAATAAAACTAAGGGACATCAACATTACGATAATCAATGTGTACATTCAACCGAAACGCAAAACTAAATTAGGCAAGGAAATGTGCAATTTTGTGGAAACATGCATAAGAGAAGGCCCTACTACTGATCTTATCCTCACTGGGGATCTAAATTACAATTTAATGGGTTCCTCCATGGACGAAGAAGTGCTCCAGCAAAATATAACTTGGCACATCCCACCGCAAGGGACATTACAACTGGGCAAACACACTAAGGGGCCGATTCCGATCTCGGTCGGAGGCGCACCCAATACTATTCGGTCGGGAAAAAAGCCATGCGAAAGCCAGTTTCCCGACCGATCCGTACAGCACACCGAACGAGCAAGTACGATGCGCACAACAGCAAAATTCCGGCCGAGCCGTACTCACCCAAACCAGGTCCTGTTCTCCGACCGAGGCGAATCCGGAAACGCCGAATCGAGTCGCACGGAAGAGAAAATGCAGCCCCGTCCGGCCGGACAAGTACGATGCGCTTCCCGCACGCGCCGAACCCGCCGCTACGCACGGCACGTCAAAGCATCCGGGAGAGGCGCACATAAGCTCCGAATCGCGCCACAACACGATCCACGGCTACGAGACGAACACGGCACCGACGAGGACGACGCGAAGCGACGAGGACGAAGCTGAGCGACGAGGACGACGCGAGCAACGAGAAGGACGAACGACACGAACCAACCATGAATCCCTTCGTCCCGATCATACCAATATTCTACATCTACTACCGGAACAGGCACGGACGCGTACGGCGCAGAAGGTAAGTCAGACACCAACCACAAAACACATACAACACGTACACGACACATCACACACATACACTGGGAATCTGAATATACTTACACCAGCAACAGCAGCACCATAGGGGCGGGATGCCCATCACCAATGCCACATATGCACACAGGGGCCTGAATGCGCGCCACCACCCCAACCCAGGGGGCTGGATGCCTACCACTACTACCACCCTCACCCAGGGGGGCAGGATGCCTACCACTACTACCACCCTTAGCCAGGGGGCAGGATGCCTACCACTACTACCACCCTTAGCCAGGGGGCAGGATGCCTACCACTACTACCACCCTTAGCCAGGGGGCAGGATGCCCACCACTACTACCACCCTTAGCCAGGGGGCAGGATGCCCACCACTACTACCACCCTTAGCCAGGGGGCAGGATGCCTACCACTACTACCACCCTCACCCAGGGGGCAGGATGCCCACCACTACTACCACCCTCACCCAGGGGGGCAGGATGCCTACCACTACTACCACCCTTAGCCAGGGGGCAGGATGCCTACCACTACTACCACCCTTAGCCAGGGGGCAGGATGCCCACCACTACTACCACCCTCACCCAGGGGGGGCAGGATGCCTACCACTACTACCACCCTTAGCCAGGGGGGCAGGATGCCCACCACTACTACCACCCTTGGGCAGGATGCCTACCACTACTACCACCCTTAGCCAGGGGGGCAGGATGCCCACCACTACTACCAGCCTCACCCAGGGGGGCAGGATGCCTACCACTACTACCACCCTTAGCCAGGGGGGCAGGATGCCTACCACTACTACCACCCTTAGCCAGGGGGCAGGATGCCCACCACTACTACCACCCTCACCCAGGGGGGCAGGATGCCCACCACTACTACCACCCTCACCCAGGGGGGCAGGATGCCTACCACTACTACCACCCTTAGCCAGGGGGCAGGATGCCTACCACTACTACCACCCTTAGCCAGGGGGCAGGATGCCTACCACTACTACCACCCTTAGCCAGGGGGCAGGATGCCTACCACTACTACCACCCTTAGCCAGGGGGCAGGATGCCCACCACTACTACCACCCTCACCCAGGGGGCAGGATGCCTACCACTACTACCACCCTTAGCCAGGGGGCAGGATGCCTACCACTACTACCACCCTTAGCCAGGGGGCAGGATGCCCACCACTACTACCACCCTTAGCCAGGGGGCAGGATGCCCACCACTACTACCACCCTCACCCACGGGGGCAGGATGCCTACCACTACTACCACCCTTAGCCAGGGGGCAGGATGCCCACCACTACTACCACCCTTAGCCAGGGGGCAGGATGCCTACCACTACTACCACCCTCACCCAGGGGGCTGGATGCCTACCACTACTACCACCCCCACTCATAGGATGGACAATGCATGACACAACAAGCACACCACAACCTAGGGAATGCAAGATTAAGACATCCCCCACCACCATGACAAGCGTGTGAGCAGGCTGTGTCAAATGCCTACAACACCGAACATGACTTTGAACATACAATGTGACCCCCTAGCACATGTGCCACACATATATGTGTGTGGCACCCACAATGCAAGCAGCCCATGACCATTGTGGCAATGGGGCCTAAACCCCCATCATCACAGTGACCAAAAGGTAAGTGTGGGGTCCATAGCTGAAGCACATTTTGACCATTGTGGCAATGGGGTCTAAACCCCCATCATCACAGTGACCAAAAGGCAAGTGTGGGGTCCATAGCTGAAGCACATTTTGACCATTGTGGCAATGGGGTCTAAACCCCCATCATCACAGTGACCAAAAGGCAAGTGTGGGGTCCATAGCTGAAGCACATTTTGACCATTGTGGCAATGGGGTCTACACCCTCATCATCACAGTGACCAAAAGGTAATTGTTGACAAAGAAAGAGCTGCAACTGCCAAACTGCATGGATCATTCCTGGTCACAGAACCAAAAACTCATCTGTGGCAAAGTAGTGTATGTGTCCCATTGCAACATAAATTGGGGGAGCCAAATACTGCAGTGCAAATGAAACATTCCTTTGGCCATGTGCAGACAAACAACACCCATGGGGGCTGAGACCGTCAACAGTCATCAATGACACAATGACAGAAGTGACCATCAGAATGCAGAACCACATATTTGCACCAATGGGCACACAAATGCAGATACCCTGTGGAGACAGCAGATGTGAGGTGAACAGATACCATACCATGGCAGCAATGGGACACACAAACCATGATCACTGTGCTGACCGATGACCTAGGAGTCCCAGGGACAGCAGGGGAAACACACCAAACAACATACAGCCAATGGCACACCCAAGATATGCCAATGCAGTGGTGCAGATGCACAAACACAAACAGGCAGACCAACACTGTCATCATACACAGCAGGTGAGGGGTGGGGGTGCCAGTGTCCCCAGGCAACAACACAACACATGAGGAGAGCTGAATACCAATCATACAGATGTGCATACACTGCCACACTAAGGTAACTCATGGATCCAAATCCCCTATGTGGGCAAGCAGGCATTGACAGGTGAGAGGGAGCACAAAACACACATGTCACACAGGCACGTAGGAACAACAACTGACACAGCAAGTCACAGACACACCACAGCACCACCCCCAGGGCCCCCACAATGTGGTGACCCTGGGCTGAATAAAAATACCACTGTGATGACAAAGCTAAATGTCGTTCACACTGTGAACCACAGTCAGGTGTCCTGAGCAACAAACTACCATCACACCTACACAAGCACAAATCAATCAGCATGGCCAGTAAGCCAAGGCCAACATGGAGGCAGGGGACTAGCCGGGCAACAACTCTCATCTGCACACACTCAAGACCACACCCTCGACCTCCAACAATGTGCAGCAGTGAAGTACACATGCACTGGTGACATTGCACATGCACCCATGACTATTCCAGGGTGGTGGGTGGGAACCAAGGTGTAGAAACACATCACACATGGACACTCAACAAGACTCCTGAATGTCTGACACACTGCACACTACGCTGTACATGGACATGACGGCAATACCACACCGACCAATGGGATCCCAGCCACAGTCACACACCAATGAAGAAGCCAAGGTCACCCACAAAGAACACACATAGACAACAACCAACATTGCAGCCCGGACCCTAAGGAGTGCCAGCAGTCACACACACAACGTGTCACAATCACTGAAAGATAACACAAACTGGAAATCACATGACAGGGGCAAACAACAAGTGCCAAAGGGAAACCTGACTGTGACCCATCTGCGTCTGCACACAAACTCTGCCCTGACAGCAAACACACCTATGGGTGACACCCTGATGACCAGTAATGTGCCATGCACCCACATCACAGAGAACACAGGGAGAAGACTTTGGGGGAACATAGCTCAAGTCAGCAAGCATCACAAACAGGTACAACACTAGGGATCACAGCATGCGCAGATGAATGGAAGTGAACACACAGACATGCACATACAACACACACCTTGGGCGCAGGCAATGTCACACGTGTACACACTGCCATGAGGGGACTCCACTCCTGTGTGAGGAAAGCTGTGCCATATGTTGCCTCAGTAGGGCCCCATCATGTCAGCTGAGCACTTGGTCACACAATCAACAATTAGCACCAAATGAGGGCTCCCATCACATCAGCCTGGTCATGGATGTGCCAACGGAATCATCAGCACAGATCCAACACACTTGTATAGCAATGTTGCACTGACTACACGGATGAGTCCCTCCCCATTGATGCCCAAACCTGCATGTCCACTGGAGATGGCAACACGGTCAGGGAAGTAGACAAATGCAACGATGGCAGGCACAACAGATGTGCAGGGGTGGAAGCCACAGATATGAAATTGCCAATGTAAGTAGGAAACCCATTGCCAAATACTGAACACATGACACCCTCAGATGCTGCTATTGATGACATGGATACACCACATGATAGGACACATTCCCCCTGGACCACATGGGTTCCTGCACAGTAACACTTCATAATCATGAGACCAGATATCACCATCACTGCAGCAAGGGCATGGTTAGCTGCACCAACAACATGTACATCTGAAGCATGAGCACTAAAGAAAAGAAAGTTGCTTTATTCAGCATATGTGTTGTTTGATAACGACGTCCAGAAGAAATTAGAGCAAAGGCCAA
Source organism: Calotriton arnoldi (assembly GCA_963921515.1). NCBI lineage: Eukaryota > Metazoa > Chordata > Amphibia > Caudata > Salamandridae > Calotriton > Calotriton arnoldi. Next base: position 685,111 of record CAWUFW010000323.1, on the reverse strand, counting down.
TGGCCAGTCCATTGTCAAAGTTCAAACAGGGTGACACTGGCAGATGTCACCCTACGCATGCCTGCACAATACCAGGGACAATTCACTAGGAGGGGCAACCGGGGGCAGGCCAGGCACCGCAGGGACAGGATCAGGGCTCACCAGGGGGAGTCAGGGAAGGGGTGGTGGGTGCTGGAGAGCCACTGACAACTGCAGTGGAGGTGTCTGACATGGTGTGTGCCGGCACAACTGGGGGCATGACTCAGATGTCGTGGGTGCCGGCACAACTGCAGTGGACCCTGCAGATGGGGTGGACAGGTCCGCCACTGCAGTGCCCAAGTCAGACAGGGCGGTAGTGGACTCCACTGCAGTGCCTACCTCCAGGGGAGGAGAATGGGGAACAGGCAAGGTGGGTTGGACAGAGGGGAGGACACCCTCACCACATCAGTGGCACAGACAAGCGCAGCGGGGGTGTGGTGCTGGGAGAGCAAGTGGCAGGGGGAGAAGGCCGGATCCTCTTGGGGATGGTATATCTGTGGGTGGGGAACCTGGGGCAGGGTGTGGTGGGGGCACCTGTGCAGTGGGGGCCTGAGGGATGGAGGACGGAGACCTTGTGCCTGAGCTGCAGGGCGGTGGCGGGGTCTTGCTCTTACCACTCTGGGGGACTTGCGGGTGGGGGCCTCAGTCCGTCTGCGCCTGGGGGAGGGTGTCCGGGGGCGAGGGGCACTCTGCTCCGTGTGGGTGGGCTTCCTCTTCCCCCGGGATGCTGGGGCAGCTTCATCGGTGGGGAAGAGGCCGAGGTCACAGAGGAAGAGCTGCTGTGACTTTGGGGTTGCAGGTGAGGCAAGGGAGGGTGCTTTGGAGGGAGAGGGAACTGAGGACTGCGCAGTGCATGTGGATGCGTGTGTGTGTTCCAGGGCCCCATCCCCTGTGAGTCTGGCTTCAGTCCCCTGAATGTGCGTGCGTGTGCGTTTTGTCATTGGCGTGTGTGTCAGTGTGCTGGATGTGTGTGTGCTGGTGTGTGCCTGTGCCGGTGTGTGTGTGCCTGGGATGGGTAAGGTGCTGGGGAGTGTGGATGGAGCAGAGGCAGGAGGGGTGAGGGACCGTTTGAGGAGGGACACTGCTGCCGTCAGGGAGGAGTCCATGGACCTATTGCCCCTCTGTAGGTCAGACATGCCCGATGAGATGCCCTCCATGAACGACACCAGCTGAGTCAACAGCGCGGTGTGCGCATGGAGGACACTCAGCATGGCTGTCTGCCCTACATGGAGCTGGCGAAGGAGGTACACAGACTCCTCACTCAGGGCAGCAGGGGACACAGGGGCAGGGGGTGCGGTGCCTGGCCCAAAGGAGACACGCTCCCGGACATGGGAGCCTCCACGGACCTGGGGAATGGGAGCCGATGGGAGGGCGGTGGTGGTGCTGGTGGTGGCGGGGACAGCAACACTAGCTGGGGTGTGGTGGCTGCTGACACCCGCCTCCACAAGGGAGTCATCCTCCGAGTTGCTATGGTCCTCAGCTGAGGTGGATGCTGCTGAGGACTCCTCGGTGTGGCTCCCCTCGCCCTCCGTGCCACTGGGTCCCTCCGACCACTCCTCGGCTGCTGACCCAGTCTGGCTCTCCGGCTCCTCCTGGTCCGTGGAGCTGTCCCCTTCCGTGGCCGTGGATGTATCTGCAAACAATGGGGAAACAGACAGACATCAGTCACCTGCACATAACGCACACACTACTGTGAGCACAGCACATCACAGAGCAAGCCCTGGCATCATTAGTTGTACATTGCTAAAAGTGCACTAATTGAACAGGAGAAGTCAATTGTCAGTCTGATGCCAAGCATGGCACTCACATCCCACATGGCCTTGCACCCATCTGTCTGGTGTCTGTTGGATTGCAACACCCCAGTGTTGACACATGCACCAAGTACACAGTAGTTGGACAGTGCAGAGGACACGGTGTGGACACATCACAGCTCTTGCCACTGAGTCAGTACAAGGTGTCTGATTAGCTGCCCATGCAGACTGGGGCATGTAAATGTGAAGTTCAGGCAGCTGTTCCCCATGCACAGCAGAGTGTGAGGGGCTCAGGTTCAGAGGGTAGTGTCACAGGTCTCCCATATGTCCAATAGGTATGACCTGGACAGATGAGGGTTAAGAGGATGTGTTGTGGGGGGGATGTACATGTGCACTTGTGCAGCTCCAGGACTTGCATTCCCCATGACCTACTATTGTGACACAGTGCAGAGTGTTGTTGTCTGGCTGCAAAGTCATACATCACTGAGCCAGTGATGTATGACTTTGCAGTCATGCCTCCGCCATGGCATGTGTCTACTGATTGGTGAGCCTGCAGGGGAGTGACATGTGCTACATGCACACCATAGTGGCGCTGGCTATCAGGACATGGGTGCATCATGGTGTCTGTCGCTGGTATGCATCACATGCATTTCCTATTTGACTCTGGGCATCCCTTACATCCGGAAACCCCCTACCAAGAAACTCCACAGCAGTCCTGGCGACTAATCCACAGCACACTGACACAGAGGCAGACACCTGAGGGGTCAAATCACTGTGCACAATGTGTCCGCTGATACACGGGAGTGGGAGTACAGAGTGTATTGTATGGCCTGGAGTAGGCATGACTGTCCAGCCCCACATGAATGAGGGATGAGCCCTGGACTGTAGGCAGCTGGCTAAGTATGTGTGACACACGTCATATACATACTCCTGGGGCCCAAACATTGTTCCCACCCGCAGCATGGGTGTGTGCCAGGTACCCCAGCCACATGTGGTGGATCAGCTCAGCAATTGGACCACAGATCAAAGTAACACGCTGAATACATGTCAGAATACAGGCATTGTGTAAGCAATGGACCCACCCATGATGCCCACCACAGAGTCAGGGAAACAGATGCTGTCTCCCACCTTGAGTCAAGCAAACTGCAAGGACACAGTCCTAAGTGACAGAATTCCCTGCATGTAAGGGCCACACCTGGGTATCAGATGAGGAGTGGGCAGTGCACAATAGAGGGACATGGCTCCTGGACAACATGACTGCTGTACTGTGGCAGTTTAACCAGGCCCGAGGAGGGCACATAGCATGTTAGACAGAGTACACAGTGCAGTCTTTGACTCACCCCCTCCTTGCTGCTCTCTGGCCTTCAGCTGCCCATCCAGGTCTGGAAAGACCACCGCCAGGATCCTGAGCATGTGGGGGTCAGGGTCCGTGTTCCGCCCCTCCTGCGAGGAGGCGACAGCTTCAGCTGGACCCGTGCAATCCTCCGGGTCCAGCCCCGAAGGTCCTGCCACCTCTTTTGGCAGTTGCGGATCCGGCGCTTGTAGACCCCCACGGACCGGACAGCCCGGACGATGTCCTTCCATATCTCATGCTTCCGATGGGCAGAAGCCTGTCAGGATGACAAAGTGATAAGGCCATTACTACACATGCAACATATCCGTGCATGACACAGTTGCATATACATGTCGCAATCACAGGGGCACATGGTGTACCCAGGCAGTGCACGGCTGCCCATGGACAGTTTTCCAGAAGTCACTACATGGTATCATTGCATGGGGAGTAAAACCCTGTTCAGAAGCACTGTCACTGCACCATACCTGTCCAGTGCAAGTCACTACACACTATGGGGGGTGACAACTACTCAGTGAGCCTGCTAGCCAGTGGTGTGCTGACTCTCAGCCTTGCTAGTCAGACAAAATGCACATTCAGAAAGGCAGTGCACAGAACACTCACCTGCTCCCCTGGTGTCCCATACAGCTTGCTGTACTGTGGAAGTAGGCTGTCCAGCAGGGCCTGGTTCTCCTCAAGGCTGAAGGCTGGGGCTCTCTCCACAGTACGTGCCATTGCAGGGTCCAGAGGGGCAGAGACAGCAGCAGTGCAGTGGCAGATGTCGTCCTGGAGCATGTAGTGCAGGCAAGTGGGCTCTCAGGGGAACAGGCAGCAATATATATGTGCTGGAGAGGCAGATACTGTCCCTTGTGTCCAAAGTGATAGGTCCAAGTCGTTTGCATCTTCTGAATCTGGCCAATCCATGGAATAGCAGCACCAAAACACGCCCACAGCATCCTTCAAAACTTCAACTTCATGACATACATGATTTTGCAACATTGTTGTGGGTGACCAACTGATTTTCCAGCAACCGACTCGTTCGAAATTCGAAAACGCGTCCGTTGCCAGGCAAGCCCATTGTCAATGGGTGCGCACCGATCGGTCCATTGAGGTACAACGCGCACAGGGGTACAACGCGTACCCGCACACATTGAAAGCAATGGGCCGGCCGGAGGCACCGATCGGTTCATTGCAGTTCAACGCGCACAGGGGTACAACGCGTACTCCCACACATTGAAAGCAATGGGCCGGCCGGAGGCACCGATCGGTCCATTGCAGTTCAACGCGCACAGGGGTACAACGCGTGCACCGCACACATTGAAAGCAATGGGCCGGCCGGAGGCACCGATCGGTCCATTGCAGTTCAACGCGCACAGGGGTACAACGCGTACCCGCACACATTGAAAGCAATGGGCCGGCCGGAGGCACCGATCGGTCCATTGCAGTTCAACGCGCACAGGGGTACAACGCGTACCCCCACACATTGAAAGCAATGGGCCGGCCGGAGGCACCGATCGGTCCATTGCAGTTCAACGCGCACAGGGGTACAACGCGTACCCGCACACATTGAAAGCAATGGGCCGGCCGGAGGCACCGATCGGTCCATTGCAGTTCAACGCGCACAGGGGTACAACGCGTACCCGCACACATTGAAAGCAATGGGCCGGCCGGAGGCACCGATCGGTCCATTGCAGTTCAACGCGCACAGGGGTACAACGCGTACCAGCACACATTGAAAGCAATGGGCCGGCCGGAGGCACCGATCGGTCCATTGCAGTTCAACGCGCACAGGGGTACAACGTGTACCCCCACACATTGAAAGCAATGGGCCGGCCGGAGGCACCGATCGGTCCATTGCAGTTCAACGCGCACAGGGTACAACGCGTACCCGCACACATTGAAAGCAATGGGCCGGCCGGAGGCACCGATCGGTCCATTGCAGTTCAACGCGCACAGGGGTACAACGCGTACCCGCACACATTGAAAGCAATGGGCCGGCCGGAGGCACCGATCGGTCCATTGCTGTTCAACGCATCACTGTATATGTGACTGGCATAGGTCAGCATGCCTGTCTCAGATGGACATATGCCAGCCACAGATAGCTCCCAGGGAGTGAGGGGCACACCTACATCACGACAGCCTGTCCAAACCTTATCATAAGGTATGTAAGGCTGCATTTCCTATTGTGTGTATGTTGGTGTACATGTTGTCCTGTGGGTGTCACCTGTGGGCAGCCAACCCCAGGCTGTGCACGTGTTCATGGGGACAGGATCCTGGGTGTTACGTGTACGTGACCACTGTGATGTGCAACTGTTCATATCTGTGCATGTGTCATGGTCACATTTCACAGTGGTGTTTGTGTATGTCATGTCACATACCCCGTGAGTCCCATGTGGGACGGTATGTTTGAGCCAGGGTGTCCCAGTGGCACAATAGTGATGGCCCTCCACAGTCTTTGTGCATGTAGTGTTTACAATGTCTCTGATTTCATGTGCACAATGGGAGACAGTCTCCACATCCACGTTGTGTGTGCATGGACTCTGATGTTGTGCGTGTGTGTCACAGACGTCCATGGCTCTCCTGCCATGGCAAGTGTGGCCACTACCTGTGGGGGTCATGTTTGTTTTGCTGTGGTGTACACATGATACTCCAGGTGATGCCAGTGTCCATGTGGCATTACAGGGTCCCTGGGAATGTGCCTGTCGTTGAGCTGTGGTGCCTGGGGCACATCTGTCCTCACATGTCACTGGGGGGTGACTGTGACACAGCATCATGATATCCAATGGGCCAACCTGGGACAAATTGATGCCACCTGTAGGACCGTGTTGACAGATGTTGGCCATGTATGTACCATACATGTCGTTCCGGTACTGCACACTTCATGTAGTTGTGCCTCATGATGATGTATGTTGGGATCTTGAGTGTGTTCAATGCCGCATATGTGGGGTGACTGACGATCTTGCTTACTTCTCCTCTGCACTGCAGGGCTCCTGCTGTCCATCGGCCATTCCCAGACCTGGCAACGATGGTGGAACGGGACAGCATCCGACGGTACCGCTTCACCAGGCAGCTGATTGAGGATTTGGCAGTGCAGTTGTCCCCACATTTTCAGCCTGGCCGGCCGTATCCTACAGCGCTGACCCCCAAGGTGAAGGTGATGGCAGCCCTACACTTCTTTGCCACCGGTACCTTCCAACATACTGTGGCGTCTGCTGGTGGGATGTCACAGACCATGTTCAGCCGTGTGCTCCGCGATGTTTTGGCGGCAATGTTGCTCTCCCTGAACCGGTACATATATTTCCCTAGACTGCGACGACTCACTGACGTGAAGAGTGACTTTTATGCCCTGGGGAGGATGCCGCATGTCATTGGCTCCATTGATGGGACACATGTGGCTTTGGTACCACCACAGGCCCAGGAGCAGGCCTACAGGAACCGCAAGCACTACCACTCGGTCAATGCACTGGTGGTGTGTCTTGCAGACATGACCATCACACACGTGTGTGCCCGTTTCCCTGGTTCAGCACACGATGCCTTTGTGATGAGGAGTAGTCGCATCCCCAGGTTGATGGCACAGATGCAGAACCAGCGTGCCTGGCTTGTCGGTGTGTACTGACTTTGTGCCATTGTGTGTGATCTGATCTGTAGTATTCCGCCCACTTTTCCAAGTCAGCTGATGTGCACTTGTCTGTCCGTAGGTGACTCGGGATACCCCAACATGCCGTGGTTGCTGACACCCCTCAGGAACCCTGTGACACCTGCCCAGATGCGCTACAATGAGGCACATGGTCGGACCAGGAGAGTGATTGAGCGGACCTTTGGTCTCCTGAAGAGCCGCTTCCGCTGCCTGGACAAGACCGGAGGGTCCCTCCCATATGCCCCTGCGAAAGTGTGCAAGATTATCATCGTCTGCTGCATGCTCCACAACCTGGCAGTGCGGAAGGAGTTGCCTCTCATCCAGGATGACGATGACCAACATCCGCCACCTGTGGAGGATCCTGGCCTGGACCACGATGCCAGTGACGATGATGATGATGATGATGGTGATGGTGATGTCCGCACACAGCTCATCACCAACTTCTTTAGCTGAATGTGAGTATCCTGAGGTGTCATGTGAATGATGTGAGTTGGCATGATGTGTGGGTGGTGCTCTGGTGCTGTTGGAGTGTGTCCATGGGCTACTTGACAGGATGTGTGTTGCGATGTGTGGTGACAGGTGGGCTGTACTCCCCAACAGTGTTGACATGCTAACTTGGTTCTGGGTGGGTATCTTGTAACATGTATTGTGCATGAGTTTTGCTGATCTGTCCTGTACTGCATTGCTTTTGACTGTGTGTCATTTCTGTCCTTCACAGGGTACTTTCAGATTCGTTTGGTCAACTGTGTCCACCGACGACGTGATTGCACATCCAGGCTGGTAGCTGTTGTGTCCCTACAGGTGATGTGCGCCACACCCATGGACTTCCTTCCATCTACAGTTGTTGACTGTGTGCCCGCTACCAGGTGGGGTTACCTTGCATCTGTAGTGGTTACGGCATGTTGCTACTGTGTAATAAACCTGTGCTTCACTTAGTGATGTGCGTTGTCTGTGGTCACACATTTGACTGCCATTTGCTTACTGCACCTGTGGGCTACTTGACTACAACTGGGAATGGGTGTGGTGTCTGTGCATTGCACCGTCTTCCCTGGCAACATCAGTGTAGGCAATGAGTCAGATGGCCTAGGTGTGTATGTGTTGTGTAGCCCTGGTGGTGTGTCTCCCTCATATGTGTCACGTTGCCTGTACTCACATGCCTGTGTTGTCCTTGCTGTTGCAGTTCGCATACACAGTGTAATTTTGCAGTTCATCATCCCCATAACAGCACCCACGTTGGAATCACGACAGAGGCAAGTATGGTGTATTAGTGTGTTTATTGTGATACATCTGTGTTAATAGTGCATAGGATGGATTGTGCTGTACATGAATCTTGCAATCCCAAGTTCCTAGGTCAATTGAAAGTCCAGGTAGACAGGATCCCCAGTATCGGGGCCACAGTTGTCTGACACATTGTTCCAACTTGTACTCCCCATGCAATGTGTGGGAGTAGTGTTGCCATCAACAGGGTGAACAGTCTGTGCACAAAGGCGAAAATCCAGAACAGGTTCAGGCTTCCTGGGAGTTGCGCTTGGCCATCAGCCTCTCACTTTCCCCTCCTCGGACGACCCCTCTTCTTGGGGGGGGCCCTCAAGTGCAGGCTGCTGCGGTGCAGGGGACTCTCCGCCAGAGTCCTCCTCCCTCCCTGTGGCAGTTGCAGTTTGTAAGGTACCAGATGTTGTTGGCACACAGGGAGGTGTGGACTGGTTGCTGTTCATCTGGCGGAGGCATTGTAAAATGTCCCTGTGCACCGCCGTCATCTCATGTAGTACATCCCACTTGGACTCCACGCGGGAGTCCACACGTGACATGTGTGACTCCACGTGGGACATGTGGGAGTCCAAGCGGGCATGATGGGCAGCCTGCTGCTGTTTGATGTCTCTGAGGAGCCCCACTACCTGGCTGAGCTCTCCGGTGCTGGACTGGTACGCATCAGCTATGCGTACCAGTTGTGGGTCTTCATGCACACCAGCAACGTCTGCAAGCAGCGACCTCTGTCTCCCACCCCTCCCACCACCCCTGCTGACATGTGCAGTGTGTGCAGTTGCACGCACAGATAACCCTGGTCCACCTTGGGGGGTGGTGGTGGTGGTGTCCATGGCCCCAGGTTGGTCCAGGGTCACTGCGCTGGTGTTGTTCCTTATTCTGTCCATGTCGGCAGGGATGGTATTCGTGGTGACAGTCGTTGGAGGGGTGGGTGCAGAGGGTGCAGCTGGTGGACCTGCTGGTGCTGCAGCTGGTGGTCCTGCTGGTGCAGCAAGTTGACTTGCACCGGATGTGCCAGGTTGTTCATCGTCCGAGGAGGACAGAGGCTGTACGACGCCAGTGAGCTCGGCATCCTCTTGAGCCTGGGACTGGGACTCCTCAGCGTCTGCTGCTGTGTCCCTATCATCACCTGTTTTTGGGAGACACAAACAATGTATTTCATGTTTCTGCAGGCATCAGTGGTTGACACACCTGACAGTTGTGACTGTGCCTCGGGGTGCGGGCCTGTACATTGTATTGTCCTAAGTCGTCAAAGTCAGGGGTTGATATTGGTGTGGCACATAGTCCTGCATTATTTGGGCATTTCTATGTATTCTCTGGGGTGTGAACATGGTCTGCATTGATTGTGTTTGGTTGACAGCCAGACCTCCTTCCCACCCACCCACCCACCCAGTCAGTTATCCCACCATGGAACGTGCTTGCATTGCAGGGAGTGTAAGTTGTCTCTCAGGATGTCAGTCAGTGGTGTCCTGCTGTTTGTTGGTGCACAGTTGCCAGCAGGGCCTTGTGCTCCCCACAGCAGTAGCCAGTGTCAGCCATCTTGTGAGTCCTTCTCCACTCCCTGTGATGTGAGCATGGTTCAGGGTGGTGTTGATGGGACAGTTGTGGGGGTGAGCTATGTCTGTGACTACGACTCCCATGATGCTATTGCCTCCACCCCCCTTCCCAGCATGCCCATGCTTCCTTCCTTTTGACTCTGCTTCCCTGTGGGGTGGGCTGGCTGTGCTGACAGGATGGCTGGGAGTGTTGTCCTGGCAGTTGTTTGGCTAAGAGTCCCAAGAGTGTCCCTGTGCTTCACACAACATAACCCAGGGTGGTGGTGCTTTGTGGGATCTTGTGTTAGGATGGAGGGCATTGCATTCTACCAGGTGGGTACTGTGGAGTTTGTGTTGGGGGGGTATGAGGGGAGGTGCTGGTGACTATAGTCAGTGCTGCAAGTCCCCCTTCCCACCCAGCCAGCCAGCCAGATATCCCACCATGGAACGTGCTTGCATTGCAGGGAGTGAAAGTTGTCTTTCAAGATGTCAGTCAGTGGTGTCCTGCTGTTTGTTGGTGCACAGTTGCCAGCAGGGCCTTGTGCTCCCCACAGCAGTAGCCAGTGTCAGCCATCTTGTGAGTCCTTCTCCACTCCCTGTGATGTGAGCATGGTTCAGGGTGGTGTTGATGGGCCAGTTGTGAGGCTGAGCAATGTCTGTGCCTACGACTCCCATCATGCTATTGCCTCCACCCCCTTCCCAGCATGCCCATGCTTCCTTCCTTTTGACTCTGCTTCCCTGTGGGGTGGGCTGGCTGTGCTGACAGGATGGCTGGGAGTGTTGTCCTGGCAGTTGTTTGGCTAAGAGTCCCAAGAGTGTCCCTGTGCTTCACACAACATAACCCAGGGTGGTGGTGCTTTGTGGGATCTTGTGTTAGGATGGAGGGCATTGCATTCTACCAGGTGGGTACTGTGGAGTTTGTGTTGGGGGGGTGAGGGGAGGTGCTGGTGACTATAGTCAGTGCTGCAAGTCCCCCTTCCCACCCAGCCAGCCAGCCAGATATCCCACCATGGAACGTGCTTGCATTGCAGGGAGTGTAAGTTGTCTCTCAGGATGTCAGTCAGTGGTGTCCTGCTGTTTGTTGGTGCACAGTTGGCAGCAGGGCCTTGTGCTCCCCACAGCAGTAGCCAGTGTCAGCCATCTTGTGAGTCCTTCTCCACTCCCTGTGATGTGAGCATGGTTCAGGGTGGTGTTGATGGGACAGTTGTGGGGGTGAGCTATGTCTGTGACTACGACTCCCATCATGCTATTGCCTCCACCCCCTTCCCAGCATGCCCATGCTTCCTTCCTTTTGACTCTGCTTCCCTGTGGGGTGGGCTGGCTGTGCTGACAGGATGGCTGGGAGTGTTGTCCTGGCAGTTGTTTGGCTAAGAGTCCCAAGAGTGTCCCTGTGCTTCACACAACATAACCCAGGGTGGTAGTGCTTTGTGGGATCTTGTGTTAGGATGGAGGGCATTGCATTCTACCAGGTGGGTACTGTGGAGTTTGTGTTGGGGGGGTGAGGGGAGGTGCTGGTGACTATAGTCAGTGCTGCAAGTCCCCCTTCCCACCCAGCCAGCCAGCCAGATATCCCACCATGGAACGTGCTTGCATTGCAGGGAGTGTAAGTTGTCTCTCAGGATGTCAGTCAGTGGTGTCCTGCTGTTTGTTGGTGCACAGTTGGCAGCAGGGCCTTGTGCTCCCCACAGCAGTAGCCAGTGTCAGCCATCTTGTGAGTCCTTCTCCACTCCCTGTGATGTGGGCATGGTTCAGGGTGGTGTTGATGGGACAGTTGTGGGGGGGCAATATGTGTGACTGCGACTCCCATGATGCTATTGGCTACACTGACTTGGCCAGCATACACAGAATTCCTTCCTTTGAGTGGTCTTCACTGTGTGTTGGTGTTGTTGTGGTGGCTACATGTGTGGATGTGTTTGTTAGTTCTATTTGTGCCACTGCCTAGCTGTAGTTGTGGTTGTGTTTGTACATGTGTTGGCACGGTTGGATGTGACTTTTTGATGGCATGTGTTGTGTTTCTCTGACTGACATACACATTTTGGGATGATTCTGTTCTGGTTGCTGTGTGATTGCTATGAGTGCATGGTTTGACTCTCCCCTTGACAGTGATGTGTGTGTGTTTTGTGGCAGTATATTGTGTACATTTGTTGTGTACTCACCAGGCTCTGGGATGTCCTCTAGTCCATATATGCTCACTGGCGGTAGGATGGCCCGCACCTTCTCCTCCCAGGGCCTGAGGTATATTGGCTTGGCAGGAGGGCCACTGCCGGTGTGTTGGCTGTTGATGTAGTCTTGCTTCAGCAGTTTCCGTACCCTCCTGCGCACGTCATACCACCTGTTCTGGATGTCGGTCTTTGTGCGCCGACATGGTGATTGGGCGTTCACCCTGTTGATGATCCTCTCCCACATCTTGGTTTTCTGCGACATGGGGGTCTGTTGGACCAATGTGCCAAACAGCTGTGGCTCTACCCTGAGGATCTCGTCTACCAGGACTTCCAATTCACAATCTAGGAACTTGTGATTCTTCTTGGGGGGCATGGTGATGGGTGGTGATGGTGGGTGATGTGTGTGTTGGTGTGCAGGTGAGGGTGTGTGGGTGTGTGTTGTGCTGGGTGTATGTGAGGTAGGTATTTGTTGGTGTGCTGATGGTGTGTGGCTTGTGTGAGGGATGAGCTGTGGGTGTGTGGTTGCTTTCTCTTGGGTGCTGGCAGTGGAATGGCATTTGCAAAGGCTCATGGTAGTGATTTGTGTCCTTTATATAGGTGGAATTGTGGGTGTGTCTTTGTTCTCTGTCCCCACCCACCCCCAGTATTTATTGGCTTGGTAATTGCTTGTTTGGCCTTTTTTGGTTGATTTTTCCTTTGTGCTGTTTGTGTATGTTGGAAACGTTCTTGTGACCGAGTCGGACCCTGCATTGGTCTCGTACGGTGTTTTCCGTTTCGTTCACGCTGTGTTTGTGCAGTTTTGTATGCTGCGTACGCGTCGGTCGCGGTGTATTGTGTTGCTTCGGCTCGGTTTTGTATGCGTGTCGGTCGTACGGCTTGTCCTCCGTCCGACTCGGTCGTGTTTTTCGCGCCTTGCATCGTACTTTGCGGTTTGGAGTTGGCGGGTACGATTCGGTCGGATTTGTTCCGGGTGCGTGTCGGTCGGTTGGATTCGCGTGTTTTTCCGGCCGGATTGCTATTTTCCGAGCGGCTCGGTCGGTCGGCTTGGTTTCCTAACGTGTCGGTCGGATTTATCGCGGCTTGCATCGTACTTGGCGTGTCGGGCGCCACTGGTACGTGTCGGTCGGTAATTTTTCCGGCTCCGAGTCGGTCGGTGCTTTTTCCGGCCCGAATCGGAATCGACCCCTAAGTCAGGACAGTCAATCCTGGAGGACCTGGAACACTTAAATCTAAGGGCACTAAATGGCAGATCAGTCGAAGATAATCCTCCTGTTACAACGTATAGTTCAACCAGAACAAGCTCAATATTGGACTATACCTTTGACTCCATAGGTCTGTTTCATCAAATTGCTTCGTTTCGCTTGGGCAACAAAGGCGATAGCGATCACCGGCCGCAGGAAATAGAACTAAGAACCACTACTCCAGCATTTGAACGCTGCCGGGCGCCACAGGGAACAGATGTCAACATCAATTTAAAAAGAATTAAATTCAAGATAGCTGCTGGCAGCGAGATGCTGGGAATTGCAAAACAGCATTTCGCCACCAGAGCCGGAGAAGGGGAAGTTGAGAAATGGCTACATTTTCTAACAATGATGGAAGCATATGCGTCAAAGACCAAATCAGCAAAGGTTCAGTGGCACGAATCCTATACCATATACTGCAAAGCAAGAAATTAAGCTTGCCCAAAATCACATTTATCGATCTCTGAGACACCTCCGGCACAAGCCCAATGATAATACTCAATTGGAATTACTACGGAGCCAAAGGGCAGATATGAAAAAACTGAAAAGGAATTTTAATGAAGCTATGGAGGAGGAATTCTGGGTCAAACTATTTGCTGATGTTAAACACAATAACAGCGCTAGGTTTTGGAACACCATAAACCAATTTATTCATCATAATCATGATGGCATTTCCTCGAACATCGCTGAGGAAGATTGGGTAAAATACCTTAGTTCCCATTTCCAACAAAGCATTGAGCTTAGTGAGCAGGGCCAAATTACACAAAACAAACCAGAATGCCATATGGTAATCAAGGCCGGTGCTGGAAGCAACCCCGTTGAGTCTGGGAACACAAGGGGAGGTTTAACGACGGAGGAACTTCAAACAACTCACAGAACTGCAATCAAACGGCAGATAGGCAAGGGGAGAAGGGAAGGTGCTCCTGGCCCTAATGGAATACCTCCAGCACTATATAAACAGGAGGCAACCTTTTGGACAGAAGCACTGGAACCACTCTTTAGAGAAATCAGGATGTTAAACATCCTGCCTAGATCATGGAAAGGATCAATCATTTCCCCAATTTATAAATCTGGTGAAAAGTCGGTACCACAAAACTATCGATTAGTGGCCTTATTAGATAATGAGGCAAAATCTTTTGCTGGTACATTATTAGAGGATATCCAGGCATGGGCCACAGAAAGATCTGCAATTCCTCTACAACAGACTGGATTTGTAAAATCAGTCGGGACAATAACCAATATACTAAGCAGGGCAATGCTTATGGACAAGGCTGAGGCTGCACGGACACCTCTATACTTATGCTTTATTGACTATAAGGCTGCATTTGATCATGTCAACTGCACTAAACTATGGTCCAAATTGCATAGACGGGGGCTGCCACAGCCCTTATTAAACTTGTTAATAAACTTGCACACGGATACATGGCTGCAGGTGAAGCTGGGAAACGGAACTTTCCTGTCGAGGCGCATTCCTACGGAAAAGGGGCTGAAACAGGGATGTGTCTTAGCCCCGACTCTTTTTAACCTCTATATAGCTGACTTAGTACCACTTCTAATTAGCTGCAACTCACATGCCTCAAAACTAGGAGACATCTTGATACCATGCCTCTTGTACGCGGATGATATAGTCCTGATTAGTAAAACAAAAGTAGGGCTGCAACACCTCTTAAACGCAACGCAGGACTTCTCTAAAGAAAATGATCTAACGATCAACCTGGATAAAACAAGAACTATGATAATCAGGAAAAAAAGGAGACAAGCTGGAGCCTGGTTTTGGGGAGATACTAAAATTGAGGATACAGCAGAATACAAATATCTGGGTGTGAAGCTGGATACAGGGGGCCGCTTTTTGGCACAGAAGAACAGCATCAGGCACAAAGGCCTAGTATTGGCCACCACTCTAAAATCGCTAAATTCTAAACTGACGAGACCATCGATCTTCCCTTTGATTGAGGTGGTGCGGGCAAAGCTGCTGCCAACAATCACCTATGGCAGCGAGGCTCAGAAAGGCAGAGACGCAAAAATACTTGACGCCACAGTAACAACAGCATATAGGGTCATCTTTGGGCTGCCCAAACATACCTCGCCTGCGCAAATCAGGCTTGAATTTGGCATTCAAAAACAAACAGTTGCAAGACAAGGGGCCTTCATTATTGTGTGGGATAAAGTGTGAAAAGCTCTGCATGGCACACTAAATGAACAACAATGGAAAGAGCTACAACAACACACCACAACACCTGCTGCGATATATCTTAACAGTAGTTAGGACCTATTTTCCATAGGAAATCCGCAACATTCTATTTGAAATAACTTTAGCGCCGGTTGACGAATCTTCGCGAAATTTTCAAAACTCGTGGGGTGTTCCGGTCTGCTCCTATCCTGAAAGTCTCGGGGTGATTCGTCAAGTGGGGGCCGAGAAAAAAGGGGGGTCCCAAAACGTGTTTTCCCCATGCAATTTTCCATAGGAACCTTTCATCGCAGCTACAGCACGAACTGCTGAACGGAATTACACCAAATTTGGCAAAAAGGTAGCCCTTGGTTCAGAGTCGTGCCTTTTGGTTAAATGGTGTAAATCCGTTCTGTAGTTCCTGAGAAATTTGAAAAAGAACACACATATATATCTGGGCGGAGCCTAACCACACATGTCATCGTGAGATCTGATTGGCTGTCAGCACTTCATCCTGGAATTGCTGGCAGCCATCATGGGACCAATATAAATGATAGTACCCCATTGAAATGCATTGTAGTGAATCGAAGATTTTGAGGGTTACCAAAAGGAGAACTATAAAGGGTGATAACAGACTTTAGTTACATTAGAATTCATTTGTTGATGGTACCATACTAATTTCAGGAATTGTGGTGTGTTCTAAGGTGATTTTACCCTGTGAAAAAGCTTCTGCTGGGATATCATGAATCATGTTTGAGAGAAAACTATTTTCACATGCTTGTCCCATACAGTTTTGGAAGGTGCTCCAGAAGCTAAAATGAGAGCATATTTTCTGTAAATTCACATTATCTTTCTCAGTCATGTGAGAATGAAGTCTGACATTCTCAGTAAAACATGTACATCCAACAAGGGCAGAGACTGTCAGTTGATTCCTTTGTGTTCTACTGCCAGTGTTGCCAGATTTTGAGACCCATCCCAAGCCCAAAGCCGCTCAAGTATAAGCCCAAATTCAGCCCAACGCAGACCAGTTCCAGCCCAAAAACCAGCCCAAAGTAGCAAGTCTCAAATTATGCAGAAATAGTCATCAGAAACAATTTTAAGGACACATATACATTCTATTCAATATACAAATAGTGGGAGGGAGTTAACTGGGCACCTGCCTTAATGCTACTCTAGGGCTGACAATTGAGTCTGAGTTGGATTTGTCATGTTTTGAAATGGAGGGTGGGCCAAAGGGTGGTGATTCCCTCTTATTCAGGGAGTATTAAGAGGTATGCTCTAGCTTTCAATCTATTTATAATAAACAAGGACAGCTTAGTGATCTCAGCAAAAATGAATACATCCTAATGGAATACCCCTCATACTTACTCAACTTTCCATGTTGGACTCAAGTTTGTGACAAGCAGACAAGCTTTCCCCTTTGCATTTTACACTACAAGTACTGTTAATCCCAATAAAATGTCACTCCCAACATGCAAAGTTAACATTTGCTACATCATTAACCTACTGTAATCAATAGCCCTATCTAATGGATTGTTATGCACTTTTTATTGAACCAGTACAGAACACAAAATGAATCCTACACCATTTGTTGCCCAAATCACATTCCTTTAGTACAACATTTCAATACTTAGCACGCTGGGAACATGCACCCGACAGAACAGGTCAGAGTTAGTCCATTCAGCATTACCCCTTTAGAACTCCATGCATCTGATATGACTGCGCTTTATGCATGATGTATTGATTAAAAATGCATATTAGACTTGTAAAAAACAACATCTCATTTAACATCCAGAATGCTCTTTTTCCTTGCACATATGCCCCTGGTAAGAAAACTCTTGAGGATAATGTATTTGCTGGAGGGATCCATGTTTTGTCTAGTCCCAGTTTTTCATTTATAGATAAAGGCCAAGTTAAGGGACCATCAGGCCTCCTTTTGATCGAGTGACCTGGAACCTCACACTTAAATGTAAATGCAACGGAGGGAAACAAAAGTACACAGCTCATCTCTTCACAGGTACTTGAGAGGCATGCTTGAATTTTTTCAGTCCCTTCATGTAAATGCATGAAATATAACAATGTCAGATGTGTTGGTCTGTCCCAGTATTTACAAACAATTTAAATAGCAGTATTTTATTTCTTTTATAGCGCAATGCAGGGTATCAGAGTGCTTTACATAACAGACACATTGACAATAAATCATGCAAGTGTGTAAATCAATGTACAAGATGTGTTGCATGACTTGGTGAAGGTTAAAAGATGTAGCAGTCACACATAGCTCACTGTGCAATAGTTAAAGGCTTACTAATTATGAACTGCAAGGAACAAAAGAATCCGTGTTCAAAGCAGTAGCCCACTAACCTAGCTACATTAAAAAAAAAATCTGTCATCTGCTTATTACATGATGTGGCATAACAGATGTAGTGCCATGCTTCTCCTTGTTGCCAGTTTCTTTATGGCCGGGTTTTAAAAACAATTTTAGTACTATTTGTTGAGCTCCTCATTTTACATTGGGATTGTGCCACTTTTGCAGCACAAGCTTAAAGCACAATTTGTTAAATCTCATAATGTGCTTAATGCACTCATGATATACTACAAAACAAATGTGTGGAATCTTATCTGATGTTACTTCGCGTGATGTCACTTACTGTGATGCCACACATTGTGACATCATGGGCTGTGACGGCACACGCCATGAGGTCATTTGCATACTGACAAACCAGTTTACTGACTGACTAGGTAATTCCCCCACGTGCTAACGCTGTAACTTCAATGCCTTCTATTTTATGATTTTATAATTTTACCCAAACAAAACCTGCTTTGACAACGTTTTAAAAAAACTACCAACCATTAAGTCCAATATTAAAAAAAATACAATTTACATATATTCCCTTTAATGATTTGGCAAATTAACACACGCGTCCTATGGAAAAAGGCACTAACATAGGGAAGGAAGTTCCATGCTTTCACATCCACACATGCATTCCACAGGCCTGCCTCTCGCCGTCGGGTAACTTCACATGTGGTGTCCTTCCAACTTTCACCCAATATCCATAACGAAAACGGGACCAGACCAGAAAGATACCTTAAAAAAGCAGACACCCTGAAATTATTTTAACAAATGAGGTTGGCTGGAACGACGCATTGGTCAGTGCACACACACCCTCTGTGTAGGGTGACCAGATCTTGACAACTAAAAACCAGGACATTTTGCAAAAATAGGACTACAATTTTACATCAATGGTGCTCCGCAGAATGACAACTCTTATCAACATAGAAACAGAGAAGCACTAAGAAAATATATAAAAAGGTAATTTCTAAAACCAGCATCATATCTGTTAATTAAATTGCTTACTTATAACAGCTGCTAACTAGTACAACTTTACAACACCCAATAAGTTCCTCTCAATGGTTTCCGTCTACACACTCTAAAAAACCGGGACATGAGCCAAAATTGCAGAAATCTGCCGGGACAGCTGGTGAAAGTCACCCTACCTCTGTGGCATGAATCTCAACCTAGACAAGTTCCTACTGTATAGGTAGCCTGGACGGAGAGGTAAAAATTAAATGTTATGTCACTTACTTAGATTAGGGCAGGATACAGTCAGTTAACCGAACCATCCTGGTCCACTGCTGGCGTCCTTCTGAAGTTGAAGAAGGCAGCTACTCAAGGACAGGGATAGAAGGCTGGGGCCGGGCCGCGACTTGTTGACAGCAGACAGTGCAGACACAGGCCAGCCAGCCCAGGCCAGGCAGCCCAGTGCATGCGGGCATGCACGAGAGAGACGACGAGAAGATTAACCACCAGTGCCTGCTACTGTCTGCGACTGCAGTCACAGTGCCACAGACAATACTAGTCTCGATTCTCTCTCCCACCGTGATGACCTGCCGTGTGAGTGAGACTGAGTCCGGACCGCAGGGGGGGGCCTCAGAGCGGGAGTCGGGGACTCACCAAGCTCTTGTACCTCATCGGTCCCTACCCTGCCCTGGCCTTTGGCCTCCTCCAGGCTGGCCGCAGGATCAGTGCGGAAGGACTAGGATAGTTAGAAATGCGTATTGAATATTAGAAGGCTACAGCCTAAGGCAGCGGCACGCAAGCCTTATACTGCCAGCCTGCGGCAGGGGCCAGGCCCGTCGAGGTGCGCAGCAGCGCAGGCAGCTATGAGCGGTCAGCGGAGCCCAGCCTTAGCCCATGACTGTCTGAGAGAGACGGTGCAGTACAGTGTACTGGACGGGTGGGTGACAGCAGGGCACCAGACTACACAGAGAGGAGCAAGTTTGCCTGATGCGGCCTACGGGCGGGTGATCACACATCCTGAGCCTGACCACGTTGTCGTCCACGAGTCGGGAGAGAGACGCTCCTTCTGAGTAGAGAGAGT
Organism: Calotriton arnoldi; assembly: GCA_963921515.1. NCBI lineage: Eukaryota > Metazoa > Chordata > Amphibia > Caudata > Salamandridae > Calotriton > Calotriton arnoldi. Next base: position 665,628 of record CAWUFW010000323.1, on the reverse strand, counting down.
CAGTTACACGCGCCGAAGATGGTGAGAGCCTGAAGAGAGCGCGTGGCGCGCAACGCAAGAGAAGAGACGGTCCGGATGGATCTTTTTTATAAAGCGCGCGGGGGATGGGCAAACAGTATTCCCAGGGCCGTCATTAGTAGCGCTTTCGCGCGCTACTAGATTGACGGCACTCTTACCCAAAGGGACTGTGCCCAACACTCCTGTGCACCACTATGCTAGGGTGAAGTTTGGCAACAGCAGCAGGTGCGCTTGCACTTGCAATGCACACACACGCACTGCTGCCTTCAGCAGAACGTTACGTCTCGAAAGTAATCACACGTCACACCCATGCTGTGTCCTCCTCCAATGATGTCTCAGCCATGCAGCGCGCGTCGCGTTCATTGGCTGCTGACTTTTGTGCCACTGCCCACCACTGGTTGGCTCAGTTGCTGCTTGGTTCCCATCCATGCTGCCTGCCCTGCGAGTGACAAAGTGTCAGCGCCGCCGCAGCTAAAAATTTGTGAACAACTAGTGAAAATAAGCCCAAAAAGTAGCCACCCGCCAGGTGGGTTTTTTCCCCGCACAAATGGGAAAAATGTCGCCCAATTGTGCGGGAAATAGCCCAATCTGGCAACACTGTCTACTGCAGCTTCCCAGAGTGTTCTAAAGAACAACTAGAGTGCTAACAGCCTTACTTATGACAAAAGTATGGCACACCTGAAGCCATCTTGATTGGAATAAACTGGTAACACTTAAAACATTTAATTTAAAAAGGAAAAAAATGATGGGGTTCATTTTGTCATAGAAATTATGGTTAGTGCTGTAGAAAGAAAAATTAGGACATGTTTTAAGTGAGATCCCAAATATCTTCCTGTTATATTTCAACAGGAGCAGCCTGTCAGTTGATGCCTTTGTGTTCTACTGCAGCTTCCCAGAGTGTTCTAAAGAACAACTAGAGCGCTAACAGTCTTACTTATGACAAAAGTATGGCACACCTGAAGCCATCTTGATTGGAATAAACTGGTAACACTTAAAACATTTAATTTAAAAAGGAACAAAATGAGGGGGTTCATTTTGCCATAGAAATTATGGTTAGTGCTGCAGAAAGAAAATTTAGGGCATGTTTTAAGTGAGATCTCAAATCCTCTTCTATTTCATTAGAAAATTCTGACATGCAGACTGAAACAATCACTTTCAATACCAGCAGTAGACTTCCAGTTAACTCCCTGGTGAGCAGTAGCTTTACTACAGTGATCTAATGAACAACTAGAGTGCTAACATTCTGAATTTATGGCAAATGTGTGACACATCTGAATGCCTTCTTGATGGAATCAAAGTAAAAAACTGAAAGCATTTCCTACTGAGGAGACTGCAGTAAATGACGAAATTAGGAAACTTCATAACAAATAAGTCTCCCAAGATGGCCACCAGAGAAAAAAGAGCCCAAATGTAGCACAAATATCACCCAGATGTAGCCCACATATAGCCCAATGACATAAGTGTGCAAAACACTTTTTATTTTTAGTTTTTCTGGAGTTTTATATAGTGCAAACTGGTCAGGTATTGGAGCGTTACATCTTACTTGGACCCCTTATTGCGTATTTTGCACAAAGTACATGAGATTGATCTTGCGAAACATTGAACTTTACGATTCTGTTAACCTGAAGTTGCTCTGAACCGGGCTTTGTAACACCCTTTTTACCTACTGGTTTTAATTAATTCTCACTGTATTGTATTAGGAAAGAGGATTTACTGTTTTTATGTACACTTTTATGATCTATGTTTCTAAATCAGATCAAATAAAGTTGAATGAATTCTATGGCAGGACGGAGGCGAGGATTATGCATATCTTTCCTCACTTTATTTGCATAGCAGTTCAAAGAAAACGTAACACAACAATCATTAAACAAAAGACTACACAACCCATGAACCATTAGGGGGTAGTCTCCAAGGCAACTATAGTCCAATCATATCACAGTCCATCGTATATAATATCGTGACGTCCCTTCCGCTTCCTCTTTCTTCACTGCTCGTCAGTTAAGTGCATTCCTTACATTCTTGGCTTAATCTGACGTTGTTGCTGTTTGTATAGCGGTTTCTTGTGCACGTTATTAGCATTATTGCCTTGGTATTGTTTCATATTCCCTGCACAGCAGGCTCTTGCCCGAGCGCGTTCTCCCCTCGCAGTTTCTCCCGCTGTGTGCTCTGCGCGCGGTGAGATCCTGTCAGGCGCGTCTGGTCCGAGCGAGGCAGCTCCGTCGAGCGCTCCCGCTGGTCTTTACGCGCGTTTGGGAATCCGGTCACTCCTTTAGTGTCCGCTTGATTCCCGACCAACCTCGCCTAATTTTGACACCGCTGCGCGGTGATTTCCCCACACGGCCACGTTAGTGACCAGCGCCACCTGGTGGTGGTAATTGGTATTGCGCCTCAGTCTATTCTTATAACAGCTTCGGGAAAGCCCAGCTGTTGGAGCACCGGCGAGGGGCTGTCTTAAGGATTTTAAGGGCATTTGTTCTGTGCTCACACCCTCTGCTATCATGTCTTCTCCAGAAGACCATTTTTACTCCTCCTACCAGGAAGTGGAGGAGGAATGGCCCCCCAACTTCTCCCTCCAGCAGTGAACCAAGTCCTCTCTCTGGCTATTTCTAGGGCGCTGGCTCCTCTTACGGATCAGGTTGATAAGCTGGCGAAAAGCATCCCTGGGGTGTTCAGTGACCCAGATCTGGTGGTGGCGGGTCCAAGTAGCTCCCAGATGGGGAATAAAAGGGTCGTTAAGCATAACGCGGGGCACTTGGAAGGATTTGATAAAATTACGGAGATTTTCCTCAAGAGTGCACGAACGCTAAAACATGCACCCTGCCGGGAGGAGGAGGGGCCCGGAGAAAATTGTGACACTGTCACCACTATTGTAGACCCCGAGGGCGGGTTTCCCTTAGAGGGAGAGGGTGTATCGGAGGACGATTTCTCCTCCGATGAGGATAAGGACTCGGGCGTCCCTGGCGTCCAGAGTCCCACTCCTCTCAGTCCCCGGTTGGGGACGGGGTCCACTCGGACATGTTCGAGCCTACCCAAATTTACCATCCTAGGTCGGCAGAGTGGACACCTGACGCCAAAGTGGCAGAGTATGTGGTGGGGAAAATCCATCAACCCCTTGAAAGGGAGGTCAGGAATAGGATGAGGGGAGAATGCCCCAGGCCCTAACTGAAGGGGAAGGTGGCACACACGCCTGAAATTGATGAGAAACTATGTACCTTTTTCTCCAAGTATATGAGGGATCCCAAGAAAGGAATTGATAGGTCTTGGACGTGGTAGGGCCCTTGACCCAAATTATTCAATTGACGGAGCGTTCCAAAGAGTCAGGATCCCCTTTGTCCACGGATATTGTGGCTGGTTGGGCGCACTACCCTAAACCCTAAAACACTACCCCTCCACTACCCAAACACCACTGCACTACCCTAAACCCTAAAACACTACCCCCAGCACGACACCCTACACTACCCAAACATAACTGCACTACCCTAAACCCTAAAACACTACCACCAGCACGACTCCCTACACTACCCAAACACCACTGCACTACCCTAAACCCTAAAACACTACCCCCAGCACGACTCCCTACACTACCCAAACACCACTGCACTACACTAAACCCTAAATATACCCCCAGCATGACCTCCCACACTACACAAACACCACTGCACTACCCTAAACCCTAAAACACTACCCCCAGCACGACCCCCTACATTACCCAAACACCACTGCACTACCCTAAACCCTAAAACAATAACCCCAGCATGACCCCCTACACTACCCAAACACCACTGCACTACCCTATACCCTAAAACACGACCCCCTACACTACACAAACACGACTGCACTACCCTAAACCCTAAAACACTACCCACAGCATGACCCCTTCACTACACAAACACCACTGCACTGCCCTAAACCCTAAAACACTACCCCAGCACTACCCCTACACTACCCAAACACCACTGCACTAACATAAACCCTAAAACACTACCCCAGCACAACCCCCTACACTACACAAACACCACTGCACTACCCTAAACCCTAAAACACTACCCCCAGCACAACTCCCTACACTACCCAAACACCACTGCACTACCCTAAACCCAAAAACACTACCCCAGCACGACTCCCTACACTGCCGAAACACCACTGCACTACCCTAAACCCTAAATCTACCCCCAGCACCACCCCCTACACTACGCAAACACCACTGCACTACCCTAAACCATAAAACACTACCCCCAGCATGACCCCCTACACTACACAAACACCACTGCACTACCCTAAACCCTAACACACTACCACCAGCCTGACCCCCTACACTACTCAAACACCACTGCACTACCCTAAACCCTAAAACACTACTCCAGAACGACCCCCTACACTACCCATACACCACTGCACTACCCTAAACCCTAAAACACTACCACCAGCACGACCCCCTACACTACCCAAATACCACTGTACTACCCTAAACCCTAAAACACTAACCCCAGCACGACCCCCTACACCACCCAAACACCACTGCACTACCCTAAACCCTAGAAAAGAAACCCCCACCCCATGCCCAATCCCCCTTACCTCTCACTCCTCATGGTTCCTCTCTCCTCGTGGTTCCTGCTTAACGTCATCTCTGAGGGGCGGTGCACGTCATTGTGAGGAAACAGAACAGCCTCTGTTTCCTTACAACGACATGGATCATCTACATGTTTTTTAGAACGCATGGTCATTTACCATACATACCTTTACAACAAAATTCGTTGTAAAGGCATGCGTGGTAAATGACCATGCATTCTAAAAAATGCGTAGTAATGACTTCGTGATGTACAACGCATGCGTGGTAATGCATGTGTTGTAATGGTATCGCAAAGTAAAAAGTCGTTGTAACGGCTGTTTACCGATCGAAGCTGGCCCCTGTTCTTCAGTGAGACGTTTATTTGATTAATTAGGAGGAAGGAATGTGGTTTTTTTATCGAAAAGTGCATTCCCGGCTGTTGTATTATGAAAGTGTCCGCGTGGCCTGGTTTCACTTCCGGTGAGAGAGTGGAAGAGTCTGTTTGGATCTAAAGGAGTTCTGTTGTTGGACGGGGCCGGCGCGACATGTCATCAGAAAACATAGCTAATGGAAAGCGTCCTCCCTGAAGTGTGGAGCAGTGCCATGAGAGGTCAACGAGTGTGCGTCCCACCGCAGTATGACCGTACCGCGTGACCCATGTGCCGCCTCCAGGGTACGGGAGGCAGAAGCGGCATCGCAGGTCCTCTTGAAGACCGTTGTAGCACTAATTCTACATTTTGGTACTAGGGCATTTTAACTTCGTTGTTCCTGCCAGATACAAAGAGAAGATCCTGTGTTATTCAGTGCCCTCGTTACCTTTTTTGTGGGTTGTGGTGCTTGTCACTTCGCTGCCCCGCCGGTGCACACGACTGGGCACCCCACCTTGTGTGCCATCTGCAGGGCCTCTGCCCTCGGATCACTGGTTTCGGTTTCTGGAGTGGCAACATAAACAGTTGCTCCCAAAGGACTAGCCTGAACACTTAGGTGAATATCCCCTGCACCAGCATTCCACGGAAATTCTTTCCTAGCTCTCCCACGTCAACGAGCACGGCTCTGCTCGCGACACCGTATGACGTCATCGGAGCCATAAGAGGACCTCGTCGGCGTGCTGACATCAGTTCCACCCACTTTTTCCGTGCCACCGAGGCAAACAGGGGACCGAGACATTTTCACATGTATACATAGTATAATAAATATATATATATTCACTGAAAAAACCATAGGTTTCAGGCACGTTATAGTTAGAAATTAGCATTTAAAAAACCTTAGAAATTCACTGAAAAAACCATAGGTTTCAGGCACGTTATAGTTAGAAATTAGCATTTAAAAAACCTTAGAAATTAATTGAAAAAACCATAGGTTTCAGGGGCGTTATAGTTAGTTGGACATTTCACTCGTACAAAACCATAGAAATTCCCCCGTTATAGTTAGTTCAGCTAACTATAACTCGCGCGCCCGCAATGCACTGCTGATGACGTCACATATTACATCACTCATGACATGGTCAGTGATATCACTCATGACATCACTCATGACATCTCAAATGACATCACTGATGACATCACTGATGACATCATCCAGTGAATGTGTGTTTTTCTGAAAATTCAATATGTTTTATATATGTATATCTCAAGGTCGATGGAAGAATAAATGGGTATATAAGTGTCTAAATGGATGATTTTTTTTTTTTAATTGATTGTATAACTGACTAAGTGTATCTTAGTGAATACATGGGTTAGTGAGTAATGTTTAAATATGAAAATATCTGTATCAGTCTCTCACTTTGTGTATAAGTGGCTGCATGGGTTGGTGAGTAGCTACATGAGTGTCTATATGGGTTATTAGTTGTTTTTTTGAGTATCAGTATGAGTGTCTGTATGGTTCGGTGGGGGGTATTACTTAGTGCATAGATGCATGAATGAGTGACTCACTGTTTGTATGTGTTGAAGACAGCATGTGTGCAGGACTGTATAGGTGGATGAGTGTGTGTATGGGTGTGTTAGTGAGTGAATGACTGTCTCAATAGTGTCTTTATGAGTAACTACATATGTTTTAAACTAGTATATGTGAGTATTGGTGTATATAAGTGAGTATATGTGAGAGTGAGAGATTGGAAGAGTTCCTGTACAAATAAGTAGGTGTTTCTATAAGTGATTGTTTAAGAGAGTAAGTATGTGTAAGTTTCTGTAGAAGTAAATGTGGTAGTGTGTGTATAACTGTATATGCAAGTAAATGGATGTTTGATACTTGTTTGCATGTGTGACTATGTGTGTGAGTAACTCTAAAGATGAGTGGCGGTGTGTAACAGGATGTATAGGAGTATGAGTACATATGATGAGTGAGTACATGTATGAGTGACTGTATAGGGACTGTTGGTGAATGAGTGGATGTGTGTGTAGATCTTGGAATTACTGAATAGGTGTGTTGTAACTGGTATTGGTATGTCCATTGTTTTGAAAATGTCAGTTTGTATTTTTGAGTGTGTGTATCAAAGGTTATATTAGGGTGAGAGGAGGTCTGCCACTCTATCACAAGGATGATGTCATCAGTGATGTCATTTGAGATGTCATCAGTGATGTCATGAGTGATGGGGCTACGTCAGCTTTGGGAAACACCAACAACTAATACCATTTTTAAAAAACTAGTGTGGAAGACAGTGAAACATCTTTCTTGGCTGGAGGACAAGGCTTCATTGATAAAAAGGGCCCATGGTTGGATGATATTGAAGACATATACAGAGTCGGCCTCTCAAGCGTATTTTAATCTGGGCTATGACAAAAACATAAAAATAGCGTTCTTGAAGTACAGAGTGGGGCTGCTACCCTGTATTCAACATCTTCCACCCTGGTTAAGAGAGAAAGCGGGCTCTGTATGCCGTTTATGTGGATCAGCATCGGAAGATCTGCTGCACTTACTATGTTCCTGCAAAAAACTTCTTAAGGAACGGAAACAACTGTTGAAGCAACACTTCAACCAACGGGGGATTCGTACCAGGAGGCAAACACTGCTGGCATGCTTCACACCCAATGATCCACAATTCAACAGCAGCCTAGTGAAGTATCGGAGATGCTGACATAAGGAACCTGGCCAGTAATTTCATGAGCATTAAAGAGTCTCTCCACACACTCGTGGTCAGATAGAACCGCACCTGAAGGCACGTCACATGTAGCTGCTAGTATTGTAATAAGGGTAGATTTGCCAAGGCCTGTCGGAAAGTCTCTTGACCTACTGGAATGCTCCCCGCAGTACTTGGACAGAGATCAGACACTTTGTTGGCAAAGCTGCTTAATCATAGAAAATTTCTCTTTTAGCAGGTTTTTAAACAAGAGTCATGAAGGAATAAGTCGTATATGTATATATTTGATTTTTTTTTAAATGTTGTCGTTTTGCAATGGTTTTAATTAGCTATGCAAATAAAATGTATACCCTTATACCATTGCCACGAGGAGGGCCTTGTGGCATGTGCTAAGCTACAAGGATGAGCCAGGTAAGCCCCACACAAACCAGTTTACCCAGCAGGAGCAAATGTGACTTTGTAGGAGCTTTGCTGGGTCACCTCTCTCCCATAGTTTATCAGTTCTGTACAACTGTCCTAATTCCAAGATGAACTGAATGTGTTGGACATGAAACTGAGACATAAACGTATCCACCCCATCGAACATCTGCATTTGTACTGACTGTCGCCCTGGTGAAATGCCCCGGATGCACTGCACCTTGTGACCCTCAGCCACTGCACCGCTAATGCCCCTCAGTCCAGGTCGCTTGCTAAGCAGGGTTATGTGTGACGTTTGCACATGGATGCCTTGATATGTGTTGGTCTAGGAGCCTGGGTGCCTGTGATGTGTTTTGGATTTTCTTAAAGCTGTTGTCTGTACTTAAGGTGGTCTGTGTGCATGTGTACAAACTCTACATGAGCATTGTATGTGCTTCTTTTTCTGCAGTGCGTTGCTCATACACAATGTCCTGTAGATTTTGTTCATAGCAGAATATTTTCCCTGCCTGAACTGACCCCTCTGTGTGACTCTCCCAACACTCATTGCCTTGAGCCATCAGAGACCTGAGGCAGTCCCTGCCAGAGGCAGGAAGCTTCACTAATTCATCTGTGCACCAGGGAGGCATGCCTCTGCAGTCCAATCATCAGCGAAAAGTTTCAAAAAGTTTCTCCTTCTGCGTGGATCTTGTCATCATTAGGGTCCCACAAGGGGGCTCCCCATGGACCCCACAGCCAATATACAGCCCACACCAGAGCTGGTCCTCATGCTGGGAGGGGAGAGCCTTGCAGCTGGCTGCTGTAGCGCATAGAACCTGACATCTGACTCACCAAGCACTGACTGGACTTCAGGTAAGTGTTAGGTGTCACAGCTTCACCTGAGACAAGGGGCACCACTGAGCATGTGTCCAAGAAGTCTCACCTCAGACTCCCTGCATCCTATCTGCTGTCAAGTACTGCTGGCGAGGGGGGGTTTGAGGTCACCGTGAGGAACCCTGTGCACAAGAGGTGCATTTTACTCGTGACTGACAGGCTGTAAAATATCACGACAGGGTCACTAGTGATAATGTGTGAGTGGGAGGGGACCGTGCTGAGCATCCTCAGCCAGCAGCCCCCCCAACGTCATACAACACCCCCAATGTCACCAACTAACCCATGATCCAGACATCAGACGCAACATTCATCCATCCATTCAATACCATGTCACAGAGGGCTGCGTCCTTTCAAGGGGGAAAAGGGGTGTATTTTGTCTCCAGTCTTAACACGTCGGTTTTATTTAAAACACGAATATTAGTGAATATGCGAAATACACAAAAACTTTACTGATTCAGACTCTGGTATTATATTTAGGGCGCGGCCTTATGCAAACACACGTGATTCGAAACATTATTTCAAAGTCTGATGTCAAAATATATGTATTATTTCGCAGCTGGTGCGCGAGGACTTGCCTCAAAATACACCTGATTCTTTCATCTCAGAGTCAACCATAGACCCGATAATGAGTGACGAATGCACCTTAACGGATCGAGGGGAAACACCTGTGCAGAAAAAGGAAAAATCAAAACATTTAAAGGAACGCTCCTTCAGGTCCTTTTTGGATTCATTATTCTTTAAGGAAACTGCTTCTGAAACACACTTGCATTTCACATTTTCCGGTACAGACTGTATTGTCAATTGTGTCCAACTAAGACATATGTGTCTGTGTGGTTTCAGTCTGCTGTTGTCCAAATATTATTTTCAGTGGGCACAATTTCTCACAAATTCATCTCCACACTGCACAGTCGACAGATGAATGACTAGTTTGAGTCTGATGTTCGTATTCTGACAGTGTAGAGCACAAAGTACCATGTTTATAAATTATAAAAGGGCTGTGTAACTTCTCAAGGCTTGGAAAGGGAGAGGGGAAAGTCCCAGCACATGTCGACAGTCTGTGTCCCACATGATAGATTTGCAGGCAAGCATCATTATATGTGCTCGGTGCCCCCATTAAAGGAATCATGAATGTTCACCTGTATTTTGACTAACAGCAGCTCACAGGAGTTGCTTTTGTTAGCCGAGTGGTGGTTTGATACTAGTTGAGTCTGTACACAGTTTGGCCTGGGAATAACTCTCCATTCTGCCTCAAGACTGTGTCCTACCACAAGCCAGATGCTGAGAGCAGAAGCAAGACACAAAGCCCGGTCAAGGATCCGGGGGAAGGCTGCTCACTGGGGCTGGGGAGGGTACTAGCGAGGGGCTGTCGGGGCACCATCCGTGGTGAAAAAGCAGGAAGGGAATAAGGGTCCATAGGTCTCAGCCCACCAGTGGTTGAAAAGGCTGTAGGAGAGAGGGCGTCTACAGGTGCTTCAGGGTCCATAGGTCTCAGTCCACCAGTGGTTGAAAAGGCTGTAGGAGAGAGGGCGTCTACAGGTGCTTCAGGGTCCATAGGTCTCAGTCCACCAGTGGTTGAAAAGGCTGGGGGGCGTGGTTTCGGCACCAAAGAAGATGGCCGCCTCTCCGTGAAGCTCCGAGGAGGTGCGGCAGAGGAGGACGTTTCGGGACAGCGCCACTGGTTGCTTTCCAGCCAAAACTAACTGCGAGTGGAAATGAAGTAACTCTCCTGCTATTGTGTTGTTCCCGGTCGCCTGGGGTGAGCGCTTCATCTTTTTCTTGCTGACTTCGTTTTCAGTCAGCTCGCGGCCGCCATTTTGAGCGTTTCTATCGCTTGAGGTTCGGCTCTATAATTAGCGGTCATGCGAGCTTGGATAAAAAAAAAAAAAGCGCTCCCCTTAACTTTTTGATTAACTTTCACCCCCTTTTTTTGTTATTTCTGCCGCTTTTGCCAGTCTTTTGAAAGCATTGATGCAACCTGGAATCTTGGTCCAAATATAATTTACTTCAAATGCTTTTGTTCTGTCATGGCGAATTTTCCTCTGCTACTGCTGGCACTTATAACCTCTTATCTCGATGAGGAGCAGCCCTAATTTCCAGTTGTTTCCATACCGGGCAGCCCTGCGATGCAATAAAGGACTGTTTCATGAAGATGTTTCCTCTTGCTGGGCTGCGGCTCTTCTTTAGTGTATGCTGCTTCTACTCAGCTCTTGTGTGTAGCTTGTGTAATATATGGAGCCAGACTGCATAGTTGAGGACTTGGGTCTTTGTTGGCCTGTTTAGCTTTTCACCAAGGTTTTTAACCCCCCTCTTTGGCTGCATTTTCTCATCAAATAATTTCGTTTGAGTACCAGAAACCTCAAAAGTTATACATTCAACATCCCCATGGTTTGCTCTCGTTTCGTCCTTTTTCATAAGGCAACAATATCATAAACGTTACTATCTGACTTGGAGAAAATCTTTCTCTTTCTTATTTACAGTCAGTTTTCTCCAAATTTTTGGCTCTTTCACTTATCATATATAAGAGGGTATTAGTGTTATTGGTCTAAAATGTTTATGGTGAAAGCACGAGTTACCCGTGGTGCAGCTTCCTCAGATCCTACTTCTCTGGCAGATTATAATCCTTTTAATATTTTACAAGACAACATGGAAGAGATGGATTCCACCTCCACCTCCTATGCCATAAGTGGATCAACATCTGCTGCCGCACAAATTGCGCCTAAACCAGTCTCTAAGTTACCCTCTGCAACATCCTCAACAACAGGTAAATGCATCAAAAAGGACCTGCCTTCTCCTACCAACTCTCCAACACCTGTTTCTATGGAACTACTTCTTAATGAAATTCGTGCTCTCAAACCTTACATGACGGAAACAAATGCTCGCCTCCAAAGTCTTGAAGACAATTGGTCTCATACCTGTCAAAAAGTAATTCATTTGGAGAATCGAGTTGACTCAGTTCAAGTAATTGTCAACCAAGTACCTTCTATACATCAGGAAATCTTCCGCCTAAAACAACAGGTAGAGAATTTGGAAAATAGAAATAGACGTAACAACCTTCGCATCTATGGCCTTGTGGAGGGTCTTGAGGGCTCGGACCCTCTTGTTTTCTTCCAGTCTTTTCTTCCAAAGCTTCTCAACATTCCAGTGTCTCCACCGCTGAATATTCAAAGAGCACACCATCTGGGTCGTATCCCTCAGGCCTCTTCTTCAACAACTAAGCCAAGAGGCGTTATCCTATACTTTCTGGAATATACTGACTTACTCAAGGTGTTACAGGCAGCCAAGCTTAAGGGAAAAATTTCTTGGCAAGGCTCTAACTTGTTTTTTGCTCAGGATTATGCAAAGGCGACAGCAGACCGTCGGAAGCAATTCCTAGATATGCAACCTGCACTTCGAAATTTGAATGCCAGATATGGTTTGTTTCACCCATGCCTTTTTAAGGTGACTTGCAAAAATAAAACCACTAACTATGAAGATCCTGTTCTATTACAGCGTTTCTTGGATACCTGTAGGGAGGAAGATATGGAAACTGCTCGTTCCTCACTGAATTAACTGTTGTGTTAATATTGTTACCCATTTTTTCCCCTCCTTTTTCATATCTTTTCCAGTTGCACTGTCTGTAGAAGAAATGACATGACACTTACTAGATTGAATTGTTCTGTTTAACTTCGTTGTTATTTGTTTTCTCCTTGTCTGTCATATTTTTCAGTTTTATATCATTATGTTCTTTATATAATATATTTTCTTTCTTTTATTATTAGGTAAGATTTTCGTGGTCCCCTGATTGTGACTGTTACCCAGTCTGGATGTCCTCCTCCTTTTTCCGTCCTCGTCCTGGAGTTTTCCGATTGGCTGTGCCGTCTTCCTTATGTGGCTCCACCACCCCCGTTCTCATTGTATGTTTGTGGTATGTCCTTTTGTTTTCTCTTTATTTTTTCTCTTTGTTATCCTCTTTTGGTCTTTCTATTTGACTATATACTTATTCTTTGATTCTTTCTCCTATCTATTCCTATTTATTCTGAATTTCTCCTCCTTTCCATCTTTCCTTTTCTTTTCCTCTCTCCAACCTTCCTATCTTTCTTTGCTCATTAGTCATTGCATGATCTTTTGGAATTATGTTCCTCTTTTATTTTTTATGTTCATTTGTACTATTTCTTTTCTTATTATTTCTTCCTTGGGTACTACTTCTATTTCATAGTAATGTACTGTTTGAATTATTATTAGATGAATTAAGATGTCGTTAAAACTTTTGTCTTGGAATGTTAAAGGTTTGGGTTCACCTATAAAACGTCAAAGGGTTTTATCACATATTGCTGGTTTGAAAGGTGACATTGTTTTATTGCAGGAGATTCACATAATCCAAAAAGAGATATCCAAACTTCAGCGACAGTGGGTGGGCCATGTTTTTGCTTCTCCGGGTTTGGGGAAACGTAATGGAGTACCTATTCTCTGTCATAAACGTTTGGATATTCAAGTTGTTGCACAAGAAGCAGATACTGAGGGTAGATGGGTGTCGATTTCTTTGTTAATTAACAAAATTCCTTTGACTATTTTCAATCTCTACGCTCCCACCAATCCTGATAAACTTTTTGGCCTCAGATTTTATCCAAACTAATGACATACAGTGATGATTATTTGATTGTTGGTGGCGACTGTAATATGATTGTTGATCCTTTCATTGATAGACGTTCACAATCTAGATTTATCCCCTCTAATATTCATTCTCAATTCACATCTACTATTGCCCAACGCTCCCTTGTTGATGCCTGGAGACTATGCCATCCTACCCTTCAAGAATACACCTTTTCTCTCCGGTTCATTCCTCTCAATCCCGTATTGACTACCTATTTATTTCTAAGGCACTTACACAACATATTTCACATTCCGATATAGGTTCCATTTTACTTTAAGATCACACTACTGTATCTCTCACCTTAGATCTACTTCCTCCTACAGTGGGATCTCGACGATGGAGATTTAACAATTCCCTTCTCTTAGACCCCACTTTTACCCCAGCCTTTCAACATTTTTCAAATACATTTTTTGCAGAAAATGAATCCCCACATACCTCCCCATCATTACTTTGGGATACTTTCAAAGCTGCTTCTAGAGACTTTCATTATTTCTTTTGTAGCTCAGAAACGTAAATCTTCTTCTAAAAAATCACGAATACTCATTTCACAGATTAAACAGTTAGAACGCTCCTTTCACTCTACTAAATCCCAGTCTGATTTAGACGCGCTTCTTAAAGCCAAATTTGCGTTTAACACGCTTTCTACGGAATCTGCTAATCTCATTTTGCTTAAATCCAGTGCTAAATATTATGGTGCCCAAAATAAAGCTGGAAAAGTTCTTGCCAAATATCTTAAGATTAAAAAAGAACGAACTAAAATTGACTCAATTTTAACTTCAGCTAATACTAGAGTTCATAAAAATGAAGATATTCTTTTAGAATTCACTAATTTTTATCATTCCCTCTATACTCCTGAATCGCCCTCTAGTCAAGAAGATATTCTTCACTACTTATCTTCTATCACTCCTCCTTCTTCTCCTGAAATAGATTTTTCTTCCCTAGAAGATGATATTCAAACTAATGACATTTTGACTGCCATTAACTCTATTAAGAAAGGTAAAGCTCCTGGACCTGATGGGTTTACAATTGAATTCTATTCTCATTTCTCCCAGATCCTTCTTCCTAAACTTTATCAATTATTTCAGTACTTTATCTCTATCCAGAAGTCGGAAGGATCCTTTCAAGAGGCCTTAATATGTCTCCTCCCTAAAGAAAACAAAGACCATACCCTATGCAAAAATTATAGGCCCATCTCTTTAATCAATCTAGATATAAAAAATTTGCAAAGATACTTGCTCTTCGCTTAGATTCTTTATTAACACATTTGATTGGGAAGGAACAATGTGGTTTTGTTATAGGGCGACATTTATCTGATAATACTCGACTGTTTTTTAATGTATTAGGGAAATCCAAAACGTATAAAAACTCACTAGCGGCTATTTCATTGGATGCTGAAAAGGCATTTGATAGAGTCAGTTCGCCTTTTATTTTTCAAACGCTTGCTTGGTTTGGTTGTGGCCCAAATTTCATTAATTATGTCTCCTTATTATATTCCTCTCCCAAATCCTTTATCTTAGCCAATGGTCTTGTATCCCCGTCTTTTCCGCTACACAGAGGAGTCCGGCAAGGTTGCCCCCTTTCTCCATTGTTATTTATTCTTGCCTTAGAACCTTTCTTAATCAAAGTTAGATTAAATAAAGTTATTACAGGTTTTCCATATGGTGACATTTTTTTAAAACTCTATATGCAGATGATATTTTATTATTTATTTCTAATCCACAAACCTCCTTACCAGCCTTTTTGTCAGAAGTAGAATACTTTACCCTTGTCTTTGGATATAAATTGAATGCTGATAAATATGAAATTCTTCCTTTAAATAGTTTATGTTTTCATGCTGATTTTTCTGCTTCGTCATTTTATTGGAATTTGAACAAAATTAAATATCTTGGTTTATGGTTCACCACCTCTATTAAAGATACTGTTGCTCTAAATTTGAAAGAGTTACTATCAGTAGTATCAACATCCACTTCGCGATGGCATCCCCTATATTTATCATGGTGGGGTCGATTAGATACCATAAAAATGATGTTAGTTCCTATCATATTATTTTATCTATCTAATATCCCAATTAATATCCCTAAAACTTATTATAAAAAAAGATATGCTATCTTATCCAAATTCTTATGGCACAACAAGACAGCAAGAATGTCTCTTTCTAAGCTTAAAAAACCTAAAAATATGGGAGGTGTTAATTTCCCAGATTTTCACTCATATCACTCTGCTTTCTTTCTTAAACAATCTGCTTTTCTTCTATCTGATAACCAATCTGACACTATACTTTACCCCTTATGGGTAGAAGTTGAAAAATCTCTTTTTCATCCATTCTCTTTTGAAGAATTTATCTCTTTTTCTCATACTCCTCCCTCCTTAACCTTTCCCATTCTTAAACATGCTCGGAAAATCTTCCATCCACTCTTCTCCTCTTCACAAGTCGATTGCTCACAATTTTTAAATTCATCACTTTGGTATAATAAGCATATCAAAGTTAATAACAAATATACTTTTTGGAAAGATTGGTTTGCTTTGGGCCTTAAATGGACTTAGCAACTTTTTCAAGATGGCGTTTGTATCCCATTCCCAATAATGCAATCTCGTTTTTTCCTTCCTTCATCATATCAACACAAATACATAACTTTAACTACAGCAGCTCAATCCTCTTATAACAATTTACCCTTTGCCCCTGCACTTGTCCCTTCATCTTCTAACATATCTTCAATTCTACGTAACTCACCCTCTGCCTCTCAAATCTATAAATCCTTAACTAATATCCCTCTTTCGAGAGATAAATTAGAAATAGAACATAGTTGGGAATCTGATCTAGGTGAATCCTTTGCTGTTTCACTCTGGGATAAAATCTGGGCTAAAATACGGAGTCCTCTAGAGCAGCCAATACAACACAGACCCTATTTTTTGTTTATAATAGACTTCTCATCACCCCTACTAAACTTCACAAAATCGATCCTAACATTTCCTCCACTTGTTGGTCTTGTACTAACACATCCACAGATCTCAAACATATGCTATTTACATGTCCACTCATTCATGCTTTTTGGACCCGAGTTTGGCAACACATTAACAACATTTTTCATACGCATGTCCCATTTTCTCTTACTCATATTTTTCTCGGAAGCATTTCTGAAGTTTGGTCGTCACAAGCCACTGGGGTGCACATTATTGATTTACTCCTTGCCGTTGCATTTCAACAAATTACAAAATCATGGAAAGATACCTCTGCGGTCTCTTTCCAGGCATGGTGGTACGGAGTCTGTTATAATCAAAAAATTTAATTAAATCCGTATTTGTAAAGCGCGAACTACTCACCCTTACGGGTCTCAAGTCGCTGGGGGTTGAAAAGGCTGCAGGAGAGACAGCGTCTGCAGGTGCTTCAGGGTCCATAGGTCTCAGCCCACCAGTGGTTGAAAAGGCTGTCGGAGAGAGGGCGTCTGCAGGTGCTTCAGGGTCCATAGGTCTCAGCCCACCAGTACTAAAGAAGGCTGTAGGAGAGAGGGCGTCTGCAGGTGCTTCGGGTCCATAGGTCTCAGCCCACCAGTACTAAAGAAGGCTGTAGGAGAGAGGGCGTCTGCAGGTGCTTCGGGTCCATAGGTCTCAGCCCACCAGTGGTTGAAGAGGCTGTAGGAGAAAGGACGTCTCCTGGTGCTTCAGGGTCCATTGGCCTCAGCCCACCAGTGGTTGAAGAGGTTGTAGGAGAGAGGGCGTCTACAGGTGCTTCAGGGTCCGTAGGTCTCAGCCCACCAGTGGTTGAAAAGGCTGCAGGAGAGAGGGCGTCTGCAGGTGCTTCAGGGACCATAGGTCTCAGCCCACCAGTGGTTGAAAAGGCTGTCGGAGAGAGGGCATCTGCAGGTGCTTCAGGGTCCATAGGTCTCAGCCCACCAGTACTAAAGAAGGCTGTAGGAGAGAGGGCGTCTGCAGGTGCTTCGGGTCCATAGGTCTCAGCCCACCAGTACTAAAGAAGGCTGTAGGAGAGAGGGCGTCTGCAGGTGCTTCGGGTCCATAGGTCTCAGCCCACCAGTGGTTGAAGAGGCTGTAGGAGAAAGGACGTCTCCTGGTGCTTCAGGGTCCATTGGCCTCAGCCCACCAGTGGTTGAAGAGGTTGTAGGAGAGAGGGCGTCTACAGGTGCTTCAGGGTCCGTAGGTCTCAGCCCACCAGTGGTTGAAAAGGCTGTAGGAGAGAGGGCGTCTGCAGGTGCTTCAGGGACCATAGGTCTCAGCCCACCAGTGGTTGAAGAGGCTGTAGGAGAGTGGGCGTCTACAGGTGCTTCAGGGTCCATAGGTCTCAGCCCACCAGTGGTTGAAGAGGCTGTAGGAAAGTGGGAGTCTACAGGTGCTTCGGGGTCCATAGGTCTCAGCCCACTAGTTCTAAAGAAGGCTGTAGGAGAGAGGGTGTCTACAGGTGCTTCAGGGTCCATAGGTCTCAGCCCACCTGTACTAAAGAAGGCTGTAGGAGAGAGGGCGTCTGCAGGTGCTTCGGGGTCCATAGGTCTCAGCCCACCAGTGGTTGAAAAGGCTGTAGGAGAGAGGGCGTCTGCAGGTGCTTCAGGATCCATTGGTCCCAACCCACCAGTGGTTGAAAAGGCTGTAGGAGAGAGGGCGTCTGCAGGTGCTTCAGGATCCATTGGTCCCAACCCACCAGTGGTTGAACAGGCTGTAGGAGAGAGGGTGTCTGCAGGTGCTTCAGGGTCTGTAGGCCTCAGCCCACCAGTGGCTGAAAAGGCTGTAGGAGAGAGGGCGTCTGCAGGTGCTTCAGGGTCCATAGGTCTCAGCCCACCTGTACTAAAGAAGGCTGTAGGAGAGAGGGCGTCTGCAGGTGCTTCAGGGTCCATAGGTCTCAGCCCACCAGTGGTTAAAGAGGCTGTAGGAGACAGGGCGTCTGCAGGTGCTTCAGGGGCCTTAGGTCTCAGCCCACCAGTGGTTGAAAAGGCTGTAGGGAAGAGGGCATCTGCAGGTGCTTCAGGGTCCATCCTGGTCGTGGTTCAATCGTGGGAGGGGCACTACAGCCCTTTGGAGGACTAGCTCCAGTGAGAGGAATGGATACACAGTGCCAGACCTTAGCATTTATCAGCAGTGTTCACATTGACAAAGGCTTGATTGGACCAGGGCACGGGCTGGACAGCTGCCTTTCCTCTGTACAGAAGCATGACACCTGATAACCCGGCTGAAATGTGTGCCAAGCCTTCGCCGGGCACTCAGGTAAGGCACACACACCTGAGAATGGAATCTGTAAAGACATTGTATAAGCTTGCTATAATACTTCTACACTGCATTATCATTCTGTTGTGGGTCTAGCTGTGCTGGTGAGACATGAGTGTTAGAATGGTGCATCGTGGGTCGGCCCATAATGATTTCATAAGGGATCCGTTTTGATTTTGGAGAAGGGATCGCTATCAAGGATTATCGGGCTAGGGATAACACTTTTGGCCACTTCACATGAATTTCTGCGCAGATCTTAGCTATTTTGTCCTTCAAATTTCCATTACTTCTTTCTACCTTACCTGCTGATTTGGGGTGATAGACACAGTGAAAGTGCTGATTTATTCTTAGAACATTGCAGACTGCCTGTGCTACTGAGGACACAAAGGGGCATATGTACAAAAAAGAGACGGAGCACGGCATTTGCCTTCTTGGCTTAACTCGCGCCCCACCAGTTCTGAAACGCAGGGCTGCACCACATTTACAACAATACGGTGCAGCCCTGCGTTTCCCCCTGCGCTGGGGCTAAATTCAGCTGCCTAGTGCCAACACAGGTACCATTCCATCACAGTGCAAGGGGGCCTGTGTTGTGGGGAATGATTATTTATGTGCAAGAAGGTGTCCCTTCCTGCACATTAACAATCTTAAATGGCGATTTGTAACTTCTATGTGTGCTGCTTTGTGTAGCAAACATATAAGTTGCAAATCGCCATTTTTAAAATGATTCTTTAAGTGCAGGAAGGTACACCTGTCTGCACATAAACAATCATGCACAATGCAGCACACATAGAAACAGCAAAAACAAGGAAAAAATAAAGCATGTTAATACCAGGTTTTCCCTGGTCTTAATTTTGGCATTGCCCCATATTTACGTCACCCTTGTAACTATGGGGCAGCATCAAAATCAATGGGTGTTGTGGCGGAACGTCCACCGCAACACCCATTGGCCACCCCTTTCACGCTAAGTATAGTGTGAAAGGGTGCCTTATTTACAAGTTAGCATTAAGTCACGTTAAGTGGCTTAACACTACCTAGTAAATAAGGCGAAGCCCGTATGGCCACAGTGGCATTCTCGTGCCAATAGGGGATTGTAAATATGCCACAAAGCCTGTCCCCTGATCACTGCTGATACAGCTTAGTAATCAAACCCTAGGATAAAGTTTCTAACTAGCGGCTAATCCACTGGGATGGAATCCACATGGGCATAGGGGTACTCCTCTACCCACCCAGAGAACATAGAAACCACAACTAATGCATAACAGGAATTTGCACAGTTTGGTAAATGTATGGAGTCCACTTCAATGTGCGTGAAACGGATGCAAGAAGGAGGGTGAGTAGCTGGGATGGCCATTCCCAGCACTCTGGGCTATGCCAGAAAAGAAGGGTGCATACCATTGGGCTACAGCAGTGAAGATCATACCATCCCTTCGTGGATTGCCCATGATACAATCTGGTCATGATGAGGAATGATGGTGTGACGACACACCCAGTGCTTTCTCTCCACACACCCTCAGGAGCTCTGTTAAGTTGCTGATTCAACCAAGGATGTTTTCCACTTTTAGAGGCCTCTTCCTCCCATTGAGAGAAGTCTTTTACTGCAGGTGCAGAAGGGAAGCCACTTTTACAGCACACAAAGCAACCTCAGCAGTTTTAGGCAATGCATCCTTTTTAGCAACAACAGCACATAAATGCTGATGGGCAGCACACTTTACCACTGCTATCTTTTCTGGCAATTGTAAGGCATCTAAAATGTTTTGGACATAGTGCCTGTTTTTAATGCTGACATTTAGACCCCCCTCTGCATCCAAAGGATCCCAAATTGGTAACCCCAAAGCATACTTTGTGACTTTATATAAAGTGACATTTTCCCTTGGCTAAAACACAAGCACTTCTAATCGCTATGAGCCCTGAAGCCTGGGTGGATTTAACTGAGGTAGGTAATAGCTTCCTACAACAATATATGCTGTGCAAACAGGGTACCAGGCAACTACAGTACCCTTGTCATTCCCGAGGCATGATCTGTCTACCAAATAATTTAATTGACAATAAGTTAATGTGTGGTTTAGTAACTTGTGCAGTGGTTAAAATGCAATCATGTGGTTCTCTGTCCTCTCCAGCAGGCATCAGTGAAGCAGGGTTCAGTGTAGGGCAACGGACTAAAGTAATATGAAAAGCAGAAAGCAACAACATTTCATAACGTGGCAGTCAAGCAGTGGAGAAGTGTTGTGTTTATGTGGTGAGGAAAAGTGCCACCACAGCATGAGGTACAGAAACCGTTAGTGGGGAATTTAACACAATATGGTTGGAAGCTTTAACAAGGGTGGTGACTGCTGCCACACAGTGCAAACATGACAATGCTAGGAAACTTCAACAAGGGCGGTGGCTGTCACCACACAGCAGAAACGAGGCAGGAGTCCAGTCGCGACTGGGTCCATTGTAGAAGAGTAGCAGGCTAAGTGTCTTCTCTGATCACCATCTGTTTGTATCAATACCCCAAGAGCACATCTATCACTTTCATGACAAAACAGAATGAAATGTTTCTCACAGTTAGAAAGCCCCTCGGCAGGGGCTGAATTCTGCGCTTGTTTTGTCTTTACAAATGCATTTTCAGCCTCGCTAGACCTCTGCAAGAGCTTGGAGTGTCTTTTTTTTTAAATAATCCAGTTAGGGTTCAGCCATATCAGCATATCCTTAAATCCATTGTCTGCAATACCCAGCCTTTACGAAGAATGTGCACACTTGAGACATGGCCTGAGACATGGCCACAGGACAGGGATATTCACGGATGGCTTTGACTCTTTCTGGAGATAGGTGATGGTCTCTTGCCAATATTTCATGGTTAAGGTATTTGACTCGGGAATGTAAAGCTAAAAATTTTCTTTAGACACTTTCTGCCCTTTCTTAGCCTATTCAGTGAGGAGACAGACTCTGTCTTCTACAGGTCTAGCATAACAGAGGTCAATAACAGGTCATCGAGATATTGAATTAAGGTGGAAAGACTAATGAGTAAATCCTTCTTTACTGCCTGATACAAAATTAAGGAATAGTCTGTAAATCCCTGTGGGAGACTAGTCCATGAAAGCCGAGACCTGTGGAATGTGAACAAGAATAGATATTGACTCTCTTCATGGGGATACAAAAGAAAGTAGAACAGAGATCAAACACAGTAAACTACTGAGCACTAGCCAGCATTCAGGAGAGGATAGCGGCTGAGTTGGGGACCATTGGAATTACTACACTATTAATCTCCCTAAGAAACTGTACACACCTATATGCGTTGGTCCTCCTCACCTTTCTTATCGGTAGAATCCAGATGTTAAATCTGCTAACAATGGAAACGATAACACCTTACTTAATTCAATCAGCTATTACCAGGAGGATCCCTTCCTTCGCCTGCGACTTCAAAGGGTACTGGGGTATTTGCAGTAACATCTTTAGTGAGTCCACCTTCACTTTTACTGGTTCCATTGAAGAAATGAACCCTATATCATTAGCGCCAGTAGAGGACAGAGTGGTGGGTGCCTGTGAAAACAATGCTGTTACGTCTGATGACATCACAGAATGGTCCTCACCATCACTACAATATAAACTCTCAAACAACAAAGCACACACCTGATTGCCTTGTTTCTGAGGTATATTTAGCAGCATGCGTACTTGCACAGTAGTATAACAGGTTTTCACACACTTATTTGCTAAATATACTCCATATAATAAATTGCCTGTTACACATGCTTTGAATTACAGTGCAAAAGAAACAATTGATGGACGGAATGCTGGACAATGCAAACATTCACCCCCAGTCACAAGGATCTGGGTTAAATCCATCATTCTTTTGCTCACCACAACACCCCAGTTTGGACCCAGCCATATGCAAATCAGTCTTGACCCTGTTCCTTGTGGGAACAGTCCAGCCCGAACTGCCAAGCCAGGTCCTCCCTAGACCGGAAACAAGCATCCTAGGACCGGTTTCAGGGCATCACCCTTCTTCAGCCAGGCTAGCTTGAATCCAGTGGTGTAGTGAGCACGGGACCCACGTCTGGGCATACCCTTCCCACTTAGGGCGACAAATGCAAAAGAAACAATTGATGGACGGAATGCTGGACAATGCAAACATTCACCCCCAGTCACAAGGATCTGGGTTAAATCCATCATTCTTTTGCTCACCACACCACCCCAGTTTGGACCCAGCCATATGCAAATCAGTCTTGACCCTGTTCCTTGTGGGAACAGTCCAGCCCGAACTGCCAAGCCAGGTCCTCCCTGGACCGGAAACAGGCATCCTAGGACCGGTTTCAGGGCATCACCCTTCTTCAGCCAGGCTAGCTTGAATCCAGTGGTGTAGTGATGGCACACTGGTATTTGGAAGAAACACATAAGGAGCATGACAAGGCTTTTACACAAGTGTGCCAATTGCTTGCTGACGCAGGTCTCAGTCTAAATGCAGCAAAGTGTGAGTTTTACAAAAACAAAATTAAATTCTTTGGGCACATATTCTTTGACTATGACTCCTGACCCGGATAAAGTGCAAGCATTGTCATCTACTTTCCCCCACAAGATGTAACTATGCTGCAATCCTTCTTAGGTGTGGCCAGTTATTGCTCAAGATACATTCATGGTTTTGCTACAGTGAGTGCCCAATTGAGAAACTTAACAAAGCAAAATGTCCCATTCCAGTGGTTTCGAGAATGTGACCACAGTTTCAGAGAAATAAAACATGCGATTGAGAATGCACTTCAAATGGCCGATTTTGGAAGTTAGGTACTGAGATCACAGGAGATGTGAGCCCTGTGGGGCTGGGAGCAATTCTTGCTCAACAAAGTGGGCATTGAAATGGTCAAAGACATGTGGCCTCTGCCAGTAGAAGCCTGTCTGACACAGAACATACCTATTCTCAGCCTTAAAAGGAGAGTCTGTCTGTAGTGTGAGCCTGCAAACATTTTCATGCGTTTCTATATGGAAAACGTTTCACTGTCATCACTGACTACCAGGCTTTTCTCACTATTATTCGAAACTCGCAAGCTAAGATGCCCCCTCATATTGAGAGGTAGGGTTTTTGACTGCAAGAGTTCAACTATGCGATTGTACACAAACCAGGAAAGATCACAACCCCGCAGATTACTTTCCATGAGTGCCGCTGCATCTTCATAGTTCAACATCTAAAGTGGCTGAAGAGTATCTCAACTTCATTGTGAGGTCCAGCACGCTAGCAGCTCTATCCATTGAACAGATTATTCCTGCCACTAAGACAGACGAAGACATGTCCATCCTCAAAGACCTCATTTCAACTCAATCTTGGAAAAAAAGTAGTCAACCCTTTGCTGATATTGTTGAATTCCAAAATTTCAAAAATGTACATGATGAGCTATCTGTCACCCAAGAAGGTATCTTATTGAGAGGCTCTTACCTGCAAGCTTGAGACAGCAAGTCATTGAGCTGGCTCGTAAGGAAATTGTGGCACTGT
The DNA here is from genome assembly GCA_963921515.1 of Calotriton arnoldi. Lineage (NCBI taxonomy): Eukaryota > Metazoa > Chordata > Amphibia > Caudata > Salamandridae > Calotriton > Calotriton arnoldi. The sequence continues at coordinate 641,399 of CAWUFW010000323.1, read as the reverse complement.
AGCTACCGAGAGAGCCCTAAGAGACTGAGTGTGGTTCCCTCACCTAGATGAACAAGTTGAGAAAGAGCTGAAAGCATGCCACCTTTGTAACTGTTTATCCCCCAAGGTGAAGCAGCATCCCTTGACAATGTCTGAACTTCCTGCGCAGGCTTAGGAAAGAGTTGCCCTAGACTTCTTGGGTCCTCCAGGAAAGGGACATCACCTCATGTTAGTCATTGATGAATATTGGTGTTTTCCTTTGGTGGAAGACTTATCATTGACAACCCATGACAAAGTCATCAAGCGGTTTGATAACATATTTGCAGCGTGGAGCATCCAGGCTATTCTTATGTCTAATAATGGCCCGCCTTCCAATTGCAAAGAATCCAAGGAGTTTCTTGTTCAACTCATAGTTGAGCATCAAAAGAGTACATCTCTCTTGCCCCAGGCCAATGGTGTTGTTGAACGAGTCATGAGCAACCTCAGGAGGGTAATTCAATGAGCATTGATGGAAGGAATCAAACTAAAACTAGTCCTGTGTCAAGCCCTCAATGCCTATCGATCAACTCCTCACTCCACAACTGGTGAGAGTCCTGCCACCTTGCTGTTTGGGAGAGCCATCAGAACCAAACTACCACAATGGACATAGAGCCGATTGATGAATGCCGATAAGGTTCATGTGACAGACACTTCTCAAAAATGCAAGATGAAAACATATGCCGATCAGCACCGATGCACCCAGAAAACAGTCTTTGACAAAAGGGGGCTGGGTACTGGTCAAAGAGAAAAAGAAGCGCAAAACGGTCACTCTGTTTGATGTCTATCCTTTAAGGGTTGTATCGTGTAAAGGACACATGTTGACAGGTCATCGTTCTGGAAAGTCCATCACATGGAACTTGTCAGACTCTAAACACCTACCTTAATGTTCCTCATCACCTGAGATTACGAGTGAGGCGACCCCACCTGAATGTCCAGATCAAGCATCAGAGCCTATGTCATGGGTGCTTAATCAAGGTTCATCTCAACCACCTCACACCACCCAATCTGGCCGACCTGTGCGAGCGCCTTGATGACTCATGGAGGATCTATGATACTCATGCTGTTCATACCTTTTAGTTAGCAAAGGGGGAGATGTTGTATCATATTATCATGCGTGCAAGGACACTTGCAGTCCTGGGTGTACTCTAACCAGGAATTACGTAATCTAATGGTAGGTGTTAAGGTGTGGATATAAAAAGTTATGACGCTATCCGTGCATTGTGTGGTTGGGTGCTGAGAAATATAGACGTCTGTTAACAGAGCTCTTTGTGGGGTGTGTTCATTTACATGCTCCTGGGCTGGGTGAGATGTTACACCATCCAGTGCAGAAACAATGTAAAGCATGTTCCCAGACCCATGTGAGCCTGACTGTGCAGGTTGGAACTGAAAATTTCGGCCTGTCAAAGTAACCCCTTTTGACAGGTCTGCATCTTCCTTTTAATTATTTAGGAGTCACCCCAAAGAGGCATCATTGCCCATATGGCAGGGTGCGCGATATTTAAAAACAATACATATGAAACTGTAATGGTAAACATGTCCTTACAGTAAAAATGCCCACAAAGCTATATTCACTGTAGGGTTGCATATTCTATCTAAATGCTTTAATTAGTTAAAAAAATTGTATTTCTGCCTAGTAAACAAACATAAATGTATTTTTGGACTCATTAACATATTTATTACGGGTCCAATTTACATGTGATGTTTGATTTGCAATAAATATTTTGGAAAAGGACTTTTATGAGGTCACCTTCGCCCTGCATACATCCCTGGAAGCTTTATCTATATTTTGCTCTCTCTCTTCTTCAGGCCAATATTTATAATTTCAATAGGTGTAAATGAGGTGTGAACTTTCTCTAAGGACAGGGACAAAAGACCCTAGGTATGGGAAGGTGCTCTTGTGCCCTTGACAGGATAGCCTTTCGGTTTGGTAGCTTAACCTGATACAAGCAGATGTAGCTATTAGGTTCAGTGACAGAATATCTAACACGCAAATATTGTGTGACACAGAAATATCATGTCAAAAATATTGTTAACATAAATATTGGTGTCCGATACTTATAAAGGTTAGTACAAAAATATCTAATAAAAATATCTTTTACACTAATATCACAAAAAATATGACAAAAATATAGCTTTTTTGCCTAGATACACAGTTTAAAATGGTAAAACTTAAATATTTTAATACATAATTATAATATAATGTATATTCCATAAAACTAAGTAACATTTAATTATAAAAATAAATATATACATGCACACATAAAAATATATGTGTACGTTTATATTTAAATATATTTATAATATTTATAATAAACAACTATCATTTAATATATATTTTTTACATTATATTATGTTTTTTTAATTAACTAATATAAAAAGCATTTATATATATATATATATATATAAATAAATACATAAACTATTAAAACTTTGAGAAATTGATACAAATATAAACATTAAAAAAACACATTTAATAAAAATATTAATGAAAAAATGATACACGCATATACTAGTCGTCACCAGTAGGTAGTTATGGTTAGGATGCAGTTTCCATAGAAAAATAATTTTTTCATTTGCCAATAATTTTGGCATGGTTTGACGAATCTTCGCAAAAGTTTCAAATCAATTTGCCAGTCACTTTAGATACTGTTTTGAAAATTTCTCGGTGATCTGTCAAGGGGGGGCTGAGAGAAAGGGAGGGGTCCCCAAAACATTTTTTTCTCCATGTTAATTTCCATAGGAAATTTTAGACACCGCTACAGCCAGAACTGCTGAAGGGAATTACACCAAATTTGGAAGAAACGTAGTGCTTGGTCCAGAAAGCGTCCTTTTTGTTAAATGATGTGAATCCGTTCATTAGTTTCTGAGAAATTTTACGATTTTTAAGGTATACAACTGATCCGTGACCCCTCCCGATCTGTGCCTGAGATCTGATTGGCTGCCAACACTTTAAACCAGGAAGTGTTGGCAGCCATCTTGTGACTCAGTTAAACCGAGTCACAAGAAAAAAAGTTTTTACAAAAGAAAAGGGGGCAGGCTAGAAACACGCTGACCCCCTAGGCCTCTTGGTGGGGATCCATGGGGACCCCGCATAGCAAAAAAACCATTTTTTAAACTTTTTTGGCAGGAGTCATGCTGGATCCGTGACTCCTGCCAAAATGTTTTAAAAAAATGAAGCGCAGCCTCCCGCGGTTCATTTAATATAGGCCCTCGGGTGGGCCAGGTCCTGGGGGAAAGTTCTTATAGTAATGTGGGGGTTGGCCATGGGGCAATCCCACGCCCCAGGGACCGTCACCTCCTTGGGGCTATTTAATTAAATGAATGTGGGGAGGCACTTATGGCCTCCTCTGCAGCCCCAGGGACCTCCAACTCCCTGGGGCTAAATGACACAAATGTGGGGGGCACACGCCCCCCGCAGCCCTGGGGACAGCCACCTCCCGGGGCTGGATTAAATAAAAATGCATGGGGGGTGTCCGCCCCTCCCCACGCAGATCCTGGGACTGCTACCTCCCTGGGGCAAGTCTTTTAAATTACATACGGGGGCCATGCGGCCCTCGCAGCCACGGGCACCACCACCTCCCCAGGGTTAAGTTACATTAGAGGGGGCCACGTGTCCCCCCTTGTGAAGCCTTAGATGGCAGGGCGGACAACCACCCCCCAGAGCCGGCTCAAGCAATGTACCAGAATGCCCGACCCGGTACATTGCAGTTTGCTATGGCTTGGTGGAAGCACTGCTGGTTGTAGGGTGAACTCCCCTTGCCTCCTGAGGGCCTCAGGACTAAAGTGGACTTCATCCCCCAAGCAGCAGTGTGCCAAGAGGCACATTTGCAGAGTTGTGGAGAAAGGGTGCGTGGCCTCTGACAACCTCTCTGCAATCCAGCTGTGTGGATCTTACTGGAGGTAACAGGAGGGCTAGAGAGTGAGGGATGGGCTACAGTTGTTTGGTGCACTTTTCTAGACAACATCCATGAGCCACAGAAAACAAATGTGAGGCAGAATAGAAGATGAGGTGAATGCTTTACCCAACACTGGGAGCTCACAGGAGCACATTTGCAAGCACTGAAATATCCTGCTTGGAGAGGGGATAACCTTGCATCTAGTGCACATAGAGAACCCCTGGCAGCTGGTGGTGATTCTCTCAGGCACTTCAAGATCATGCCTGGGAGGAGAAGGTGTTGTCCATTCTGAAGACATTATGGGAATTCTAGGTGGAGTGGAGACTGGTAAGTGCAAGTATTATGTTTCTAGCAGTAACTAATTCACCCTGTTTCTACTCAGCAAATCCTATTCAGTAGCCCTAAATTTATCGCTAATTCGAACAATTTTCCAACTCTTTCCTGGCCGCATCTCAATTTAATTTCCAACTGCTGCATTACAATGCTGGTGGTCGAAAACTAAACTGGCCAGTCATTCCGGCTGGCTCCCGCCCGTAATCCCAAAGGGGGGTCTTTCCGCCCTTGGGATTATGATACTCGGTCTCTGGAAGGCCTTCCATGCTGGGCTTTCTGACATGGAAAGCCTGTCAGAGAGCGAGTATGGGGGCCCCTACAGGGCCCTATTTCCTTGGCGGCCTCCGGTTGGGGACCAAGGGGGCACCTGTGGTGCCCCACTGTTCATCCCTGCACTCTGGGGCAGGCACCTTGAGGTGCCTGCCCCTGGGTGCTGGGAATAACACCACCTCCCATTTCCCTTTGGGAACATGCACTATGGCTGGTTTATGGCCGTAACACATGCTCCCATAGGGAAATGTCAGAATGCAACAAAAAGGTGTACGTCGCATCCTAATCAGGCGGTCAGGACCGCCAACTGGAGGTCAGTTGGTCAAGTTTCCACCTGACAACGTATTAGGCCCATTTGTGTCTCTCATTCCTAACTCAGCAACTTTTAATTCATCAAGGTTGTCTATTCATTTTGTAAAGTGCTATATGCTGGTCAATATAGTACATAAAATGTACTAATATATTTTTTGCTCCTAAACAGTAAGTATGGCAAAGCAATAAATTTAAACACTTACAGTTTTTTCACTACTTGGTTCATTACAACAAAATGATCAAATTGAAATTCTATAAACCAGGAAACATCAATTTTTTCAAGATTTACTTTAGTGCGAAAAAAGCCCAGAGCCCCAATTCCACATAATTCTTTTGTTATAGAGGGGCACAGCTAACTGGCTAAATGGCCAGTTTCAAGGGTTCAATATTGTGGGCAATTCTAGAAAATAGAGACATACATTTTTTAAGATTTACTTTGGTGCCAAAAAACCCAAAGACCCAATAGCACTTAATTATTTTGTTATAGGGGGACCTATGTGAAAAAATAGACAGAACCTGATGCAGACCTGCAACAAAAGGGGGAGGGAGTTCACTGCCTGGCATACCAGCACACAATTAGCCGAGATGCGCATTATCATACCCTGCATTCACCACAAAGCACATGCCTCCTATCCTTCATGTGAAGCGCACCTCCTGACCAGTTGCAGCTCTTTTGCTTCTGCAGAAAGACACTATGACTGAGAGCACAGGTGACAGGGCCCACAGGGAGGACGAATTAGAGATCCTTGCTGAGGGGGGCCTGAACTTAGCAAAAGGAGATTGTAAAACATGTTTTTCTCTCAGAACTGTGTATTACTACCTGTTTTTACTATAATCACAATAACGTGGCTGATTGAGTCGACAATTATTGATTTAACAGTATTCAAAATATTGCCTTAGGCAAATGCATATGTTTATGTCTTTCAAAAAATGTTTTACTTTTTATCTAAAACATAATGTTTTTTGTAATGTTTTTTTTTTAAAGAAAAAATAGCTTACACAATAATGATGAGGTGATGAGCTATAATGATTCCAAGCAAAACAAAAAACATTACCAATGCAATAACTACATTACAAAAGCACCAATATGTGCATAAAGAAAAAAAAATAATAATGTTTGATTCACACATATGGTAAAAGTAAAACTTTTTTTAATAAATATTTTTATTAATACTTTTTTAGAAATGCATAACTTTACAATGCAGATGAGTGGCATCGTACAGTAACCAGTACACAGAGTCAATTCATAAGCAATACAGTTACAGATTAGTATTCGCATGGTCCACATCTGACGGTTCTTCTTTATTGCATGTATCATCACTATGACCCCAGGTGAGTGGGAGCTGCTCTTCCCCTTTGATTATTCTACTAATGACAGTTGGGAGTTACCTGACTCATCACTCATTTCTAATCCGTTGTATCATAGCCAGGGGCCCCAGATCTTGGATAATTTCTTTGAGCAGCCTTTTGCTTTATAGGTCAACTTTTCTGCTCCCATATAGTGGTTCATCCCTGTTCTCCATTGGGCCATCGTTGGAATGGTTGGGGCGCCCCAGTATTTTGCTATGTCCCTTATGGGCACTACTACTCCTAAGTTACATGGGGTAAGGGTATGTCTAGGTACATCTATGTCTGGGGTATACCCAATAGGGCATATTTGGCATCTCTTGGTAGCTGTGTGCCAATAATCCTGATAAGTTCCTCAAGTATCTTGGCCCAATATGATTGTATGTGGGGGCACTCCCACGGGTGTGTATGTATGTCCCTATATCCCTACCGCCCTGCAAACACTCTGGGGATTCCGCCCATCCAATTTTATGGAGGCGGTGTCTATCAAAGTAAGTCCTATGCAGAATTTTTAATTGTATCAGTCGTAATCTTAATCTAATAGCTACCTCTCTTGGGTACATTAAGGCAGCCTCCCAGTTCACATCCTCTAGTTCTCGCAGAGTGTTTTCCCATTGTGTCCTAAGGTCTTTTAGATTGTCTGGGATATTATTCATCAGGGTTCTGTGCGTCCATCAGATGGCTTTTTTCGGTATTTCTCCCATGAGGAGTCTTCCCTCTAGTGGTGCATATTCGGGTATATTGGTTGTGTCAACCCTCTCGGCCCTCCATCCGTGTTGTAATTGTAAGTATTGATATCTTTGGTTTTTACTTAACTGGTACTCCTGTTGTAGGGAGCTGAAGGCAACCAGAGACCCTTCCTCCAGGAGGTTACCTAGCCTGGATATTCCGATTGCATCCCATGACCCAAATCCCTTCAGTTTCCCCAGTTATGGTAGTCGTGCGCCTTCCCATATTGGGGTCTCCTTTGTGAGTTTCTTATCCCATTTCATTTGTCTCTCTGCCCCTTTCCATGCCTCTGAGTCGCAGGTAAGAGTTTTCGGAGTCCCTTGCCTCTATGGCTCTTCCCTAGTGCGTACATCGGATGTTCCCCTGGGTGGTGTCCCCATTCATTGATGGCTACCAAATGGGCCACGTGGTAGTAAGATCATACATCTGGGAGAGCAACCCCGCCATTGTATTGGTTGAGCTGAAGTGTCTGGAGTGCGACCCTTGATTGGCCCACATCCCATAGTAGTGTACGCACCTCATTGTCTAGTTTCCTAAAAACTTCCTTGGGTATCTTATTATATGTATTTTGGAGAACGTATAGTAATTTCGGGAGTGTAATCATTTTGAACATAGCTGCTCTACCTAGTAATGTCTGGGGCAATCTTCTCCATTGTTCTACCTCCCAGTAAAATTCTGTTACTTTCCTCCGGATATTGTGGGCGAGGCTCAGCATGGCATTGGTAGTTATGTAGAGGTCTAAATATTTAAATCCCTCATGGTCTACCTGCAATGGGCTGGGGAGTTCTTGTGTGTCTATGGGTCCCCCAGTTGGGTATAGATTGGATTTGTCCCAGTTTAGGGGTCGATTCCGATTCGGGCCGGAAAAAGCACCGACCGACTCGGATCCGGAAATAATACCGACCGACACGTACCCGTGGCGCCCGACACGCCAAGTACGATGCAAGGCGTGAATAATCCGACCGACACATACCGAAACCAAGTCGACCGACCGAGCCGCACGGAAAACAGCAATCCGGCAGGAAAAACACGCGAATCCAACCGACCGACACGCACCCGGAACAAATCCGACCGAAACGTACACGCGAACTCCAAACCGCAAAGTACGATGCAAGGCGCGAAAACCACGAGCGAGTCGGACGGAGGCCAAGCCGTACGACCGACACGCATACAAAACCGAGCCGAAGCAACACAAAACACCTCGACCGACGCGTACGCAGCATAGAAAACTGCACAAACACAGCGCGAACGAAACGGAGAACACCGTACGAGACAAATGCAGGGTCCGACTCGGTCACAAGAACGTTTCCAACATACACAAACAGCACAAAGGAAAAATCACCCAAAAAAAGGCCAAACAAGCAATTACCAAGCCAATAAATACTGGGGGGTGGGGACAGAGAACAAAGACACACCCACAACTCCACCTATATAAAGGACACAAATCACAACCATGAGCCTTTGCAAATGCCATTCCACTGCCAGCACCCAAGAGAAAGCAACCACACACCCACAGCTCATCCCTCACACAAGCCACACACCATCAGCACACCAACAAATACCTACCTCACATACACCCAGCAAAACACACACTCACACACCCTCACCTGCACACCAACACACACATCACTCACCATCACCACCCATCACCATGCCCCCCAAGAAGAATCCCAAGTTCCTAGATAGTGAATTGGAAGTCATGGTAGACGAGATCCTCAGGGTAGAGCCACAGCTGTTTGGCACACTGGTCCAACAGACCCCCATCTCCCAGAAAACCAAGATGTGGGAGAGGATCATCAACAGGGTGAACGCACAATCACCATGTCGGCGCACAAAGAGCGACATCCAGAACAGGTGGTATGACGTGCGCAGGAGGGTACGGGACCTGCTGAAGAAAGACTACATCAACAGCCAATACACCGGCAGTGGCCCTCCTGCCAAGCCAATATACCTCAGGCCCTGGGAGGAGAATGTGCGGGCCATCCTTCCGCCAGTGAGCGTATATGGACTAGAGGACATCCCAGAGCCTGGTGAGTACACAACAAATGTACACAATATACTGCCACAAAACACACACATCACTGTCAAGGGGAGAGTCAAACCATGCACTCATAGCAATTACACAGCAACCAGAACAGAATCATCCCAAAATGTGTATGTCAGTCAGATAAACACAACACATGCCATCAAAAAACTCACATCCAACTGTGCCAACACATGTACAAACACAACTACAACTACAGCTAGGCAGTGGCACAAATAGAACTAACAAACACATCCAGACATGTAGCCACCACAACAACACCAACACACAGTGAAGACCACTCAAAGGAAGGAATTCTGTGTATGCTGGCCAAGTCAGTGTAGCCAATAGCATCATGGGAGTCGCAGTCACACATATTGCCCCCCCACAACTGTCCCATCAACACCACCCTGAACCATGCTCACATCACAGGAAGTGGAGAAGGACTCACAAGATGGCTGACACTGGCTACTGCTGTGGGGAGCACAAGGCCCTGCTGGCAACTGTGCACCAACAAACAGCAGGACACCACTGACTGACATCCTGAGAGACAACTTCCACTCCCTGCAATGCAAGCACGTTCCATGGTGGGATATCTGGCTAGCTGGGTGGGAAGGAGGACTTGCAGCACTGACCATAGTCACAAGCACCTCCCCTCACACACACCCCAACACAAACTCCACAGAACCCACCTGGTAGAATGCAATGCCCCCATCCTAACACAAGATCCCACAAAGAACCACCACCCTGGGTTATGTTGTGTGAAGCACAGGGACACTCTTGGGACTTTTAGCCAAACAACTGCCAGGACAACACTCCCAGCCATCCTGTCAGCACAGCCAGCTCACCCCACAGGGAAGTAGAGTCAAAAGGAAGGAAGCATGGGCATGCTGGGAAGGGGGGAGGAGGCAATAGCATGATGGGAGTCGTAGTCACAGCTCTACATCCCCCACCACATGGCCCAGCAAGCTCACACTCACGCATGCACATCCCACAGAGAGAGGAAAGGCCCATCAAAGATGTCTGACACTGTTGCTGTGTCGTGGGGAGCACAAGGGCATGCTGGGTACTGCACACCAACCAACAGCAGGACACCACTGTCAGCCATCTTGCCATTGCTCTCACACCCACACACACTGAACTCCCCACAAAAGCAAGTAAGTATGGGAATGCTGGGAAGTGGGGTGGAGGCAATAGCATGATGGGAGTCGTAGTCACAGACATAGCTCACCCCCACAACTGTCCCATCAACACCACCCTGAACCATGCTCACATCACAGGAAGTGGAGAAGGACTCACAAGATGGCTGACACTGGCTACTGCTGTGGGGAGCACAAGGCCCTGCTGGCAACTGTGCACCAACAAACAGCAGGACACCACTGACTGACATCCTGAGAGACAACTTACACTCCCTGCAATGCAAGCACGTTCCATGGTGGGATACCATCCCTGCCGACATGGACAGAACAAGGAGCAACACCAGCACAGGGACCCTGGACCAACCTGGGGCCATGGACACCACCACCACCACCAACCCCCAAGGTGGACCAGGGTTATCTGTGCGTGCCACTGCACACACTGCACATGTCAGCAGGGGTGGTGGGAGGGGTGGGAGACAGAGGTCACTGCTTGCAGACGTTGCTGGTGTGCATGATGACCCACAACTGGTACGCATAGCTGATGCGTACCAGTCCAGCACCGGAGAGCTCAGCCAGGTAGTGGGGCTCCTCAGAGACATGAAACAGCAGCAGGCTGCCCATCATGCCCGCTTGGACTCCCACATGTCCCACGTGGAGTAACACATGTCCCGCGTGGACTCACACATGTCCCGCGTGGAGTCCAAGTGGGATGCACTGCATGAGATGACGGCGGTGCACAGGGACATTTTACAATGCCTCCGCCAGATGAACAGCAACCAGTCCACACCTCCCTGTGTGCCAACAACATCTGGTGCCGAACAAACTGCAACTGCCACAGGGAGGGAGGAGGACTCTGGCGGAGAGTCCCCTGCACCGCAGCAGCCTGTACTTGAGAGGCCCCCCCCCCAAGAAGAGGGGTCGTCCGAGGAGGGAAAAGTGAGAGGCCGATGGCCAAGCGCAACTCCCAGGAAGCCTGAACCTGTTCTGGATGTTCGCCTTTGTGCACAGACTGTTCACCCTGTTGACGGCAACACTACTCTCACACATTGCATGGGGAGTACAAGTTGGACCAATGTGTCAGACAACTGTGGCCCGATACTGGGGATCCTGTCTACCAGGACTTTCAATTCACCTAGGAACTTCGGATTGCAAGACTTATGTACAGCACTACCCATCCTATGCACTATTAACACAAATGTATCACAATTGACACACTAATACACCATACTTGCCTCTGTCGTGATTCCAACGTGGGTGCTGTTATGGGGATGATGAACTGCAAAATTACACTGTGTATGCGAACTGCAACAGCAAGGACAACACAGGCATGTGAGTACAGGCAACGTGACACACATGAGGGAGACACACCACCAGGGCTACACAACACATACACACCTAGGCCATATGACTCATTGCCTACACTGATGTTGCCAGGGAAGACGGTGCAATGCACAGACACCACACCCATTCCCAGTTGTAGTCAAGTAGCCCACAGGTGCAGTAAGCAAATGTCAGTCAAATGTGTGACCACAGACAACGCACATCACAAAGTGAAGCACAGGTTTATTACACAGTTGCAACATGTCGTAACCACTACAGATGCAAGGTAATCCCACCTGGCAGCGGGCACACAGTCAACAACTGTAGACGGAAGGAAGTCCATGGGTGTGACGCACATCACCTGTAGGGACACAACAGCTACCAGCCTGGATGTGCAATCATGTCGTCGGTGGACACAGTTGACCAAACGAATCTGAAAGTACCCTGTGAAGGACAGAAATGACACACAGTCAAAAGCAATGGAGTACAGGACAGAACAGCAAAACTCATGCACAATACATGTTACAAGATACCCACCCAGAACCAAGTTAGCATGTCAACACTGTTGGGGAGTACAGCCCACCTGTCAGCACACATCGCAACACACATCCAGTCAAGTAGCCCATGGACACACTCCAACAGCACCAGAGCACCACCCACACATCATGCCAACTCACATCATTGACATGACACCTCAGGATACTCACATTCAGCTAAAGAAGTTGGTGATGAGCTGTGTGCGGACATCACCATCATCATCATCGTCACTGGCATCGTGGTCCAGGCCAGGATCCTCCACAGGTGGCGGATGTTGGTCATTGTCATCCTGGATGAGAGGCAACTCCTTCCGCACTGCCAGGTTGTGGAGCATGCAGCAGATGATGATAATCTTGCACACTTTCGCAGGGGCATATGGGAGGGACCCTCCGGTCTTGTCCAGGCAGCGGAAGCGGCTCTTCAGGAGACCAAATGTCCGCTCAATCACTCTCCTGGTCCGACCATGTGCCTCATTGTAGCGCATCTGGGCTGGTGTCACAGGGTTCCTGAGGGGTGTCAGCAACCACGGCATGTTGGGGTATCCCGAGTCACCTACGGACAGACAAGTGCACATTAGCTGACTTGGAAAAGTGGGCGGAATACTACAGATCAGATCACACACAATGGCACAAAGTCAGTACACACCGACAAGCCAGGCACGCTGGTTCTGCATCTGTGCCATCATCCTGGGGATGCGACTACTCCTCATCACAAAGGCATCGTGTGCTGAACCAGGGAAACGGGCACACACGTGTGTGATGGTCATGTCTGCAAGACACACCACCAGTGCATTGACCGAATGGTAGTGCTTGCGGTTCCTGTAGGCCTGCTCCTGGGCCTGTGGTGGTACCAAAGCCACATGTGTCCCATCAATGGAGCCAATGACATGCGGCATCCTCCCCAGGGCATAAAAGTCACTCTTCACGTCAGTGAGTCGTCGCAGTCTAGGGAAATAGATGTACCGGTTCAGGAAGAGCAACATTGCTGCCAAAACATCGCGGAGCACATGGCTCAACATGGTCTGTGACATCCCACCAGCAGTCGCCACAGTATGTTGGAAGGTACCAGTGGCAAAGAAGTGTAGGGCTGCCATCACCTTCACCTTGGGGGTCAGCGCTGTAGGATACGGCCGGCCAGGCTGCAAATGTGGGGACAACTGCACTGCCAAATCCTCAATCAGCTGCCTGGTGAAGCGGTACCGTCGGATGCTGTCCCGTTCCACCATCGTTGCCAGGTCTGGGAATGGTCGATGGACAGCAGGAGCCCTGCAGTGCAGAGGAGAAGTAAGCAAGATTGTCAGTCACCCCACATATGCGGCATTGAGAACACTCAAGATCCCAACATACATCATTATGAGGCACAACTACATGAAGTGTGCAGTTCCGGAAGGACATATATGGTACATACATGGCCAACATCTGTCAACACGGTCCAACAGGTGGCATCAATTAGTCCCAGGTTGGCCCATTGGATATCATGAGGCCGTGTCACAGTTCCCATCTCCTGCTGCCGTGTCACAATAACACCCCACAGTGACATGTGAGGACAGATGTGCCCCAGGCACCACAGCTCAACGACAGGTACATTCCCAGGGACCCTGTATTGCCACATGGACACTGGCATTACATGAAGTATCATGTATACACCACAGCAAAACAACCATGACCCCCACAGGTAGTGGCCCCACTTGCCACGGCAGGACAGACATGGACGTCTGTGACACACACACACACAACATCAAAGTCCATGCACACACAACGTGTATGTGGAGACTGTCTCCCATTGTGCACATGAAATCAGAGACATTGTAAACATTACATGCACAAAGACTGTGGAGGACCATCACTATTGTGCCACTGGGACACCCTGGCTCAAACATACCGTCCCACATGGGACTCACGGGGTATGTGACATGACATACACATACACCACCGTGAAATGTGACCATGGCACATGCACAGATATGAACAGTTGCACATCACAGTGGTCATGTACACGTAACACCCAGGATCCTGTCCCCATGAACACGTGCACAGCCTGGGGGTGGCTGCCCACAGGTGACACCCACAGGACAACATGTACACCAACATACACACAATAGGAAATGCAGCCTTACATGCCTTATGATAAAGTTTGGACAGGCTGTCGTGATGTAGGTGTGCCCCTCACTCCCTGGGAGCCATCTGTGGCTGGCATATGTCCATCTGAGACAGGCATGCTGACATATGCCAGTCACATGTACAGTGACGCGTTGTACTGCAATGGACCGATCGGTGCCTCCGGCCGGCCCATTGCATTCAATGTGTGCGGGTACGCATTGTACCCCTGTGCGCGTTGTACCCCTGTGCGCGTTGTACTGCAATGGACCGATCGGTGACTCCGGCCGGCCCATTGCATTCAATGTGTGCGGGTACGCGTTGTACCCCTGTGCGCGTTGTACTGCAATGGACCGATCGGTGCCTCCGGCCGGCCCATTGCATTCAATGTGTGCGGGTACGCGTTGTACCCCTGTGCGCGTTGTACTGCAATGGACCGATCGGTGCCTCCGGCCGGCCCATTGCATTCAATGTGTGCGGGTACGCGTTGTACCCCTGTGCGCGTTGTACCCCTGTGCGCGTTGTACTGCAATGGACCGATCGGTGCCTCCAGCCGGCCCATTGCATTCAATGTGTGCGGGTACGCGTTGTACCCCTGTGCGCGTTGTACCCCTGTGCGCGTTGTACTGCAATGGACCGATCGGTGCCTCCGGCCGGCCCATTGCATTCAATGTGTGCGGGTACGCGGTGTACCCCTGTGCGCGTTGTACTGCAATGGACTGATCGGTGCCTCCGGCCGGCCCATTGCATTCAATGTGTGCGGGTACGCGTTGTACCCCTGTGTGCGTTGTACCCCTGTGCGCGTTGTACTGCAATGGACCGATCGGTGCCTCCGGCCGGCCCATTGCATTCAATGTGTGCGGGTACGCGTTGTACCCCTGTGCGCGTTGTACCCCTGTACGCGTTGAACTGCAATGGACCGATCGGTGCCTCCGGCCGGCCCATTGCATTCAATGTGTGCGGGTATGCGTTGTACCCCTGTGCGCGTTGTACTGCAATGGACCGATCGGTGCCTCCGGCCGGCCCATTGCATTCAATGTGTGCGGGTACGCGTTGTACCCCTGTGCGCGTTGTACCCCTGTGCGCGTTGTACTGCAATGGACCGATCGGTGCCTCCAGCCGGCCCATTGCATTCAATGTGTGCGGGTACGCGTTGTACCCCTGTGCGCGTTGTACCCCTGTGCGCGTTGTACTGCAATGGACCGATCGGTGCCTCCGGCCGGCCCATTGCATTCAATGTGTGCGGGTACGCGTTGTACCCCTGTGCGCGTTGTACTGCAATGGACCGATCGGTGCCTCCGGCCGGCCCATTGCATTCAATGTGTGCGGGTACGCGTTGTACCCCTGTGCGCGTTGTACCCCTGTGCGCATTGTACTGCAATGGACCGATCGGTGCCTCCGGCCGGCCCATTGCATTCAATGTGTGCGGGTACGCGTTGTACCCCTGTGCGCGTTGTACCCCTGTACGCGTTGAACTGCAATGGACCGATCGGTGCCTCCGGCCGGCCCATTGCATTCAATGTGTGCGGGTACGCGTTGTACCCCTGTACACGTTGTACCGCAATGGACCGATCGGTGCGCACCCATTGACAATGGGCTTGGCTGGCAACGGACGCGTTTTCGAATTTCGAACGAGTCGGTTGCTGGAAAATCAGTTGGTCACCCACAACAATGTTGCAAAATCATGTATGTCATGAAGTTGAAGATTTGAAGGATGCTGTGGGCGTGTTTTGGTGCTGCTATTCCATGGATTGGCCAGATTCAGAAGATGCAAATGACTTGGACCTATCACTTTGGACACAAGGGACAGTATCTGCCTCTCCAGCACATATATATTGCTGGCTGTTCCCCTGAGAGCTCACTTGCCTGCACTACATGTTCCAGGACGGCATCTGCCACTGCACTGCTGCTGTCTCTGCCCCTCTGGACCCTGCAATGGCACGTACTGTGGAAAGAGCCCCAGCCTTCAGCCTTGAAGAGAACCAGGCCCTGCTGGACAGCCTACTTCCACAGTACAGCAAACTGTATGGGACACCAGGGGAGCAGGTGAGTGTTCTGTGCACTGCCTTTCTGAATGTGCATTTTGTGTGACTAGCAAGGCTGAAAGTCTGCACGCCACTGGCTAGCAGGCTCACTGAGTAGTTGTCACCCCCATAGTGTGTAGTGACTTGCACTGGACAGGTATGGTGCAGTGACAGTGCATTTGAACATGGTTTTACTTCCCATGCAATGATACCATGTAGTGACGTCTGGCAAACTGTCCATGGGCAGCTTTGCACTGCCTGTGTACATCATGTGCCCCTGTGATTGAGACATGTATATACAACTGTGTCATGCACGGATATGTTGCATGTGTAGTAATGGCCTTTTCACTTTGTCATCCTGACAGGTTAATGCCCATCGGAAGCAGGAGATCTGGAAGGACATCGTCCGGGCCGTCCGGTCCGTGGGGGTCTACAAGCGCCGGATCCGCAACTGCCAGAAGAGGTGGCAGGACCTTCGGGCTGGACCCGGAGGATTGCACGGGTCCAGCTGAAGCTGTCGCCTCCTCGCAGGAGGGGCGGAACACGGACCCTGACCCCCACATGCTCCAGGTCCTGGCGGTGGTGTTTCCAGACCTGGATGGGCAGCTGAATGCCAGACAGCAGCAAGGAGGGGGTGAGTCAAAGACTGCACTGTGAACTCTGTATTACATGCTTTGTGCCCTCCTCTGGCCTGGTTCAACTGCCACAGTGCAGCAGTCATGTTGTCCAGAAGCCATGTCCCTCTATTGTGCACTGCCCACTGCTCATCTGATACCCAGGTGTGGCCCTTACATTCAGGGAATTGTGTCACTTGGGACTGTGTCCTTGCAGTTTGCTTCACTAAAGGTGGGGGACAGCATCTGTTTCCCTAACTCTGTTGTGGGCATCATGGGTGGGTCCATTGTTCACACAACGCCTGTGTTTGGACATGTGATCTGCGTGTTGCTTTGATATGCGGTCCACTTGCTGAGCTGAGCCACCACATGTGCCTGGGGTATGTGGCACACGCCCATGCAGCGGGTGGGAACAATGTTTGGGCCCCAGGAGTGTGCAGATTACGTGTGTCACACATACATAGCCAGCTATCCACTGTCCAGGGCACATCCCTCATTCATGTGGAGCAGGACAGTCATGCCTACTCCAGGCCATGCAATGCACTCTGTACTCCCACTCCCGTGTATCAGCTGACACATTGTGCACAGTGATTTGACCCCTCAGGTGTCTGCCTCTGTGTCAGTGTGCTGTGGATTAGTTGCCAGGACTGCTGGGGTGTTTCTTGGTAGGGGCTCAGCATGCCCCTGGAGATGTGACCATAGGAGACGATACTTGTGTGTCACATAGGTGTTTGATCAGCTGCGCGTGCAGACTGGGGTATGCGAATGTGAAGTTCAGGCAGCTGTTCCCCATTCACAGCAAATTGTGAGGGGCTCAGGTTCAGAGGGTAGTGTCACAGGTCTCCCATATGTCCAATAGGTATGACCTGGACAGATGAGGGTTAAGATGATGTGTTGTGTGGGGGATGTACATGTGCAATTGTGCAGCTCCAGGACTTGCATTCCCCATGACCTACTATTGTGACACAGTGCATAGTGTTGTTGTCTGGCTGCCAAGTCATACATCACTGAGACAGTGATGTATGACTTAGCAGTCATGCCTCTGCCATGGCATGTGTCAACTTATTGGTGGTCCTGCAGGGGAGTGACATGTGCTACATGCACACCATTGTGGCGATGGCTATCAGGACATGGGTGCATCATGGTGTCTGTCGCTGGTATGCATCACATGCATTTCCTATTTGACTCTGGGCATCCCTTTCATCCGGAAACCTGTACTGACTCAGTGGCAAGAGCTGTGATGTGTGCATGTCCACATGCCACACCGTGTCCTCTGCACTGTCCAACTACTGTGTACTTGGTGCATGTGTCCACACTGGGGTGTTGCAATCCAACAGACACCAGACAGATGGGTGCAAGGCCATGTGGGATGTGAGTGCCATGCTTGGCATCAGACTGACAATTGGCTTCTCCTGTTCAGTTAGGGCACTTTTAGCAATGTACAACTAATGATGCCAGGGCTTGCTCTGTAATGTGCTGTGCTCACAGTGGTGTGTGCGTTTGGTGCAGGTGACTGATGTCTGTCTGTTTCCCAATTGTTTGGTACATCCACGGCCACGGAAGGGGACAGCTCCACGGACCAGGAGGAGCCAGAGAGCCAGACTGGGTCAGCAGCCGAGGAGTGGTCGGAGGGATCCAGTGGCACGGAGGGCGAGGGGAGCCACACCGAGGAGTCCTCAGCACCATCCACCTCAGCTGAGGACCAGAGCAACTCGGAGGATGACTCCCTTGTGGAGGCGGGTGTCAGCAGCCACCACACCCCAGCTAGTGTTGCTGTCCCCGCCACCACCAGCACCACCACCGCCCTCCCATCGGCTCCCATTCCCCAGGTCCGTGGAGGCTCCCATGTTCGGGAGAGTGTCTCCTTTGGGCCAGGCACCGCACCCCTGCCCCTGTGTCCCCTGCTGCCCTGAGTGAGGAGTCTGTGTACCTCCTTCGCCAGCTCCATGTAGGGAAGACAGCCATGCTGAGTGTCCTCCATGCGCACACCGCACTGTTGACTCAGCTGGTGTCGTTCATGGAGGGCATCTCATCGGGCATGTCTGACCTACAGAGGGGCAACAGGTCCATGGACTCCTCCCTGACGGCAGCAGTGTCCCTCCTCAGACAGTCCCTCACCCCTCCTGCCTCTGCTCCATCCACACTCCCCAGCACCTTACCCGTCCCAAGCACACACACACCGGCACAGGCACACACCAGCACACACACGTCCAGCACACAGACACACACGCCACAAACTAAACGCACATGCATGCACAGTCAGGGGACTGAAACCAGACTCACAGGGGATGGGGCCCTGATACACACACACGCATCCACGGGCACTGCACAGTCCTCAGTTGCCTCTCCCTCCAAAGCACCCTCCCTTGCCTCACCTGCAACCCCAAAGACCCAGCGCCTCTTCCTCAGTGACCTCGGCCTCTTCCCCTCCGATCCAGCTGCCCCAGCATCCAGGGGGAAGAGGAAGCCCCCACACGGAGCAGAGTGCCCCTCACCCCCGGACACCC
This sequence comes from Calotriton arnoldi, assembly GCA_963921515.1. Taxonomy (NCBI): domain Eukaryota; kingdom Metazoa; phylum Chordata; class Amphibia; order Caudata; family Salamandridae; genus Calotriton; species Calotriton arnoldi. The sequence goes on along the minus strand of CAWUFW010000323.1, from coordinate 622,234 downwards.
TCCCCCATGCGCAGACAGACTGAGGCCCCCACCCGCAAGTCCCCCGGAGTGCTAAGAGCAAGACCCCGCCGCCGCCCTGCAGCTCAAGCACCAGGTCTCCTTCCTCCATCCCTCAGGCCCCCACTCCACAGGTGCCCCCACCACACCCTGCCCCAGGTTCCCCCACCCACAGATATACCATCCCCAAGAGGCTCCGGCCTTCTCCCCCTGCCACTTGCTCTCCCGGAACCACCCCCCGCTGCGCTTGTCTGTGCCACTGATGTGGTGAGGGTGTCCTCCCCTCTGTCCAGCCCACCTTGCCTGTTCCCCATTCTCCTCCCCTGGTGGTAGGCACTGCAGTGGAGTCCACTACCACCATGTCTGACTTGGGCACTGCAGTGGCGGACCTGTCCACTCCATCTGCAGGGTCCACTGCAGTCGTGCCGGCACCCACAACATCTGAGCCATGCCCCCAGTTGTGCCGGCACACACCATGTCAGACACCTCCACTGCAGTTGTCAGTGGCTCTCCAGCACCCACCACCCCTTCCCTGCTTCCTCCTGGTGAGCCCTGATCCTGTCCCTGCGGTGCCTGGCCTACCCCCGGTTGCCCCTCCTAGTGGATTGTCCCTGGTTTTGTGCAGGCATGTGTAGGGTGGCATCTGCCACTGTCACCCACTTGTGACTTTGTTGATGGACTGGCCATTGGCCTTTGTTTATGTTCTACTGGACTTCTACTTTTAATGCCACATATGCTGAATAAAGCAACTTTCTGTTCTCTAGTGCTTTTGCTTCTGATGTACATGATGTTGATGATGCTAACCATGCCCTTGCTGCAGTGATGGTGATATTTGGTCTCATGATAATGAAGTGTTACTGTGCAGGAACCCATGTGGTCCAGGGGGAATGTGTCCTATCCTGTGGTGTATCCATGTCATCCATAGCAGCATCTGAGGGTGTCATGTGTTCATTATTTGGCAATGGGATTTCCTACTTAGATTGGCAATTTCACATCTGTGGCTTCCACCCCTGCACATCTGTTGTGCCTGCCATTGTTCAATTCGTCTACTTCCCTGACCGTGTGGCCATCTCCACTGGACATGCAGGTTTGGGCATCAATGGGGAAGGACTCATCTGTGTTGTCAGTGCAACATTGCTATACAAGTGTGTTGGATCTGTGCTGATGATTCCGTTGGCACTTCCATGACCAGGCTGATGTGACGGGAGCCCTCATTTGGTGCTAATTGTTGATTGTGTGACCAAGTGCTCAGCTGACATGGTGGGGCCCTACTGAGGCAACATATGGCACAGCTTTCCTCACACAGGAGTGGAGTCCCCTCATGGCAGTGTGTACTCCTGTGACATTGCCTGCGCCCAAGGTGTGTGTTGTATGTGCATGTCTGTGTGTTGACTTCCGTTTAGCTGTGCATGCTGTGATCCCTAGTGTTGTACCTGTTTGTGATGCTAGCTGAGTTGAGCTATGTTCCCCCAAAGTCTTCTCCCTGGGTTCTCTGTGATGTGGGTGCATGGCACATTACTGGTCATCAGGGTGTCACCCATAGGTGTGCTTGCTGTCAGGGCTGAGTTTGTGTGCAGACGCAGATGGGTCACAGTCAGGTTTCCCCTTGGCACTTGTTGTTTGCCCCTGTCATGTGATTTCCAGTTTGTGTTATCTTTCAGTGATTGTGACACGTTGTGTGTGTGACTGCTGGCACTCCTCAGGGTCCGGGCTGCAATGTTGGTTGTTGTCTATGTGTGTTCTTTGTGGGTGACCTTGGCTTCTTCATTGGTGTGTGACTGTGGCTGTGATCCCATTGGTTGGTGTGGTATTGCCATCATGTCCATGTACGGCGTAGTGTGCAGTGTGTCAGACATTCAGGAGTCTTGTTGAGTGTCCATGTGTGATGTGTTTCTGCACCTTGGTTCCCACCCACCACCCTGGAATAGTCATGGGTGCATGTGCAATGTCACCAGTGCATGTGTGCTTCACTGCTGCACATTGTTGGAGGTCGAGGGTGTGGTGTTGAGTGTGTGCAGATGAGAGTTGTTGCCCGGCTAGGCCCCAGCCTCCATGTTGGCCTTGGCTTACTGGCCATGCTGTTTGATTTGTGCTTGTGTAGGTGTGATGGTGGTTAGTTGCTCAGTACACATGACTGTGGTTCACAGTGTGAACCACATTTAGCTTTGTCATCACAGTGGGATTGTAATGCAGCCCAGGGTCACCACATTGTGGGGGCCCTGGGGGTGGTGCTGTGGTGTGTCTGTGTCTTGCTGTGTCAGTTGCTGTCCCTACGTGCCTGTGTGACATGTGTGATTTGTGCTACCTCTCATCTGACAATGCCTGCTTGCCCACATAGGGAATTTGGATCCATGAGTTACCTTTGTGTGGCACTGTATGCACATCTGTATGATTGGTATTCAGGTCTCCTCATGTGTTGTGTGGTTGCCTGGGGACACTGGCACCCCCCCCCTCACCTGTTGTGTATGATGTGCAGTGTGGGTCTGCTGTTTGTGTTTGTGCATCTGCACCACTGCATTGGCATATCTTGGGTGTGCCATTGGCTGTATGTAGTTTGGTGGGTTTCCCCTGCTGTCCCTGGGACTCCTAGGTCATCGGTCAGCACAATGATCATGGTTTGTGTGTCCCATTGCTGCCATGGTATGGTATCTGTTCACCTCACATCTGCAGTCTCCACAGGGTATCTGCATGTGTGTGCCCATTGGTGCAAATATGTGGGTCTGCATTCTGATGGTCACTTCTGTCATTGTGTCATTGATGATTGTTGACGGTGTCAGCCCCCATGGGTGTTGTTTGTCTGCACATGGCCAAAGTTATGTCTTATTTGCACTGCAGGATTTGGCTCCCCCAATTTATGTTGCAATGGGACACATACACTACTTTGCCACTGATGTGTTTGTTGTTCTGTGACCAGGAATCATCCATGCAGTTTGGCAGTTGCACCTCTTTCTTTGTCAGCACTTACCTTTTGGTCACTGTGATGATGGGGGTTTGGACCCCATTGCCACAATGTTCGAAATGTGCTTCAGCTATGGACCCCACACTTACATTTTGGTCACTGTGATGATGGGGGTTTGGACCCCATTGCCACAATGTTCAAAATGTGCTTCAGCTATGGACCCCACACTTACCTTTTGGTCACTGTGATGATGGGGGTTTGTACCCCATTGCCACAATGTTCAAAATGTGCTTCAGCTATGGACCCCACACTTACCTTTTGGTCACTGTGATGATGGGGGTTTGGACCCCATTGCCACATTGTTCAAAGTGTGCTTCAGCTATGGACCCCACACTTACATTTTGGTAACTGTGATGATGGGGGTTTGGACCCCATTGCCACATTGTTCAAAGTGTGCTTCATCTATGGACCCCACACTTACATTTTGGTCACTGTGATGATGGGGGTTTGGACCCCATTGCCACATTGTTCAAAGTGTGCTTCATCTATGGACCCCACACTTACATTTTGGTCACTGTGATGATGGGGGTTTGGAACCCATTGCCACATTGTTCAAAGTGTGCTTCATCTATGGACCCCACACTTACATTTTGGTCACTGTGATGATGGGGGTTTGGACCCCATTGCCACATTGTTCAAAGTGTGCTTCAACTATGGACCCCACACTTACATTTTGGTCACTGTGATGATGGGGGTTTGTGCTGGTTGTGTCATGCATTGTCCATCCTATGAGTGGGGGTGGTAGTAGTGGTAGGCATCCAGCCCCCCCTGGGTGAGGGTGGTAGTAGTGGTAGGCATCCAGCCCCCCCTGGGTGAGGGTGGTAGTGGTGGTAGGCATCCTGCCCCCCCCTGGCTAAGGGTGGTGGTAGGCATCCAGCCCCCCCTGGGTGAGGGTGGTAGTAGTGGTAGGCATCCTGCCCCCCTGGGTGAGGGTGGTAGTGGTGGTAGGCATCCTGCCCCTCCTGGCTAAGGGTGGTGGTAGGCATCCAGCCCCCCTGGGTGAGGGTGGTAGTAGTGGTAGGCACCCAGCCCCCCTGGGTGAGGGTGGTAGTAGTGGTAGGCATCCTGCCCCCTGGCTAAGGGTGGTAGTAGTGGTAGGCATCCAGCCCCCTGGGTGAGGGTGGTAGTAGTGGTAGGCATCCAGCCCCCCTGGCTAAGGGTGGTAGTAGTGGTAGGCATCCAGCCCCCTGGGTGAGGGTGGTAGTAGTGGTAGGCATCCTGCCCCCCTGGCTAAGGGTGGTAGTAGTGGTAGGCATCCTGCCCCCCTGGGTAAGGGTGGTAGTAGTGGTAGGCATCCTGCCCCCCTGGGTGAGGGTGGTAGTAGTGGTAGGCATCCTGCCCCCCCTGGCTAAGGGTGGTAGTAGTGGTAGGCATCCAGCCCCCCCTGGGTGAGGGTGGTAGTAGTGGTAGGCATCCAGCCCCATGGCTAAGGGTGGTAGTGGTGGTGGGCATCTGGCACCACCCTGGCTAAGGGTGGTAGTAGTGGTAGGCATCCAGCCCCCCCCTGGGTGAGGGTGGTAGTAGTGGTAGGCATCCAGCCCCCCCTGGGTGAGGGTGGTAGTAGTGGTAGGCATCCAGCCCCCCCTGACTAAGGGTGGTAGTAGTGGTAGGCATCCAGCCCCCCTGGGTGAGGGTGGTAGGCATCCTGCCCCCCTGGGTGAGGGTGGTAGTGGTGGTAGGCATCCAGCCCCCCTGGGTGAGGGTGGTAGTGGTGGTAGGCATCCTGCCCCCCTGGCTAAGGGTGGTAGTGGTGGTAGGCATCCTGCCCCCCTGGCTAAGGGTGGTAGTAGTGGTAGGCATCCAGCCCCCCTGGGTGAGGGTGGTAGTAGTGGTAGGCATCCAGCCCCCTGGCTAAGGGTGGTAGTAGTGGTAGGCATCCAGCCCCCTGGGTGAGGGTGGTAGTAGTGGTAGGCATCCTGCCCCCCTGGGTGAGGGTGGTAGTGGTGGTAGGCATCCTGCCCCCTGGCTAAGGGTGGTAGTAGTGGTAGGCATCCAGCCCCCCTGGGTGAGGGTGGTAGTAGTGGTAGGCATCCAGCCCCCCTGGGTGAGGGTGGTAGTAGTGGTAGGCATCCAGCCCCCCTGGCTAAGTGTGGTAGTTGTGGTAGGCATCCAGCCCCCCTGGCTAAGGGTAGTAGTAGTGGTAGGCATCCTGCCCCCTGGGTAGGGGTGGTGGTGCGCATTCAGGCCCCTGTGTGCATATGTGGCATTGGTGATGGGCATCCCGCCCCTATGGTGCTGCTGTTGCTGGTGTAAGTATATTCTGCATCCCTCTGTGTGTGTGTGATGTGTCGTGTACGTGTTGTATGTGTTTTGTGGTTGGTGTCTGGCTTACCTTCTGCGCCGTACGCGTCCGTGCCTGTTCCGGTAGTAAATGTAGAATATTGGTATGATCGGGACGAAGGGATTCATGGTTGGTTCGTGTCGTTCGTCCTTCTCGTTGCTTCGCGTCGTCCTCGTCGCTTCGCCTCGTCCTCGTCGCTTCGCCTCGTCCTCGTCGCTTCGCGTCGTCCTCGTCGCTGCCGTGCTCGTCTCGGAGCCGTGGATCGTGTTGTGGCGCGAATCGGAGCTTATGTGCGCCTCTCCCGGATGCTTTGACGTGCCGTGCATAGCGACGGGTTCGGCGCGTACGGAAAGCGCATCGTACTCGTTCGGCCGGACGGAGCTGCATTTTCCCTTCCGTGCGACTCGATTCAGCGTTTCCGGATTCGCCTCGGTCGGGGAACAGGACCTGGTTTGGGTGAGTACGGCTCGGCCGGATTCTTTGCTGTTGTGCGCATCGTACTTACTCGGTCGGTGTGCTGTACGGATCGGTCGGGAAACAGGCTTTCGCATGGCTTTTTTCCCGACCGAATGGTGTTGGGTACGCCTCCGACCGAGATCGGAATCGGCCCCTTAGTCTGTACGCTGCATGCCGTCCGTACTCCTCAAATATATGTAGTATGGTTGGAAGTGTTACAATGGGATTAGTGACGTATAGGAGGATGTCGTCGGCATATAGTGCGATCCGTTCGTCTCGGCCTGATTCAGTGTTCACAGCAAATCCACTTATGTCTGGGTGAGCACGCTAGCGGTTCTAGTATCAACGCAAATATCAGTGGCGACAGCGGGCAGCCCTGTCTTGTGTCCCGTTCTACTGGGAACGCCTGTAAGTAAGGCCTGCGACAAAGCACCGTTGACCTGTACCCTTGCCAGCGGTAAGGTGTAAAGTAGTTCGATTAATTCCAGAAATACAGGTCCAAATCCAAACTCCATTAGTGCCAGTCTCGTGAATGGCCAATGTATGGCATCAAAAGCCTTTTCGACGTCTAGGCTAGGAGTACATGTGGGTCTGTTCTATTTTTAACCCATTTCAGCCAGTTTGATAATCTACGCAAATTAAACCTCATCGACCGTCCTGGCATGAATCCTGACTAAGCTGCGTGGATGAGGAAGGTAATAACTGGCATCAATCTTGACGCTAAGATGGTGGCAAGTATTTTAGTTTCTATATTTAGAAGTGATAATGGCCGGTAGGATCCACACTGTCGCGGGTTTCCCGGCTTTATGAATAACTACTATTGTCGAGGTCCGTTGGTCTGGTGGGAGTATACCCCCTGTTTGTGTTTCCAGGTACATTTACAATAAACATTGATTGAGTAAGCTGGAGTTCGCCTTAAAGAATTCCGCTGGTATTCCATTGGGTCCTGGGGTCTTTCCAGTTTTTTGTTTACCTATTGCCGTCACCACTTCTTCCAAGGTAGGCTCTTTTTCAAGGGCCTCTCTGTCCTCTGAAGACAGGGAGGAGAGATCGACTGAGCTGAGTTAATTTTGGATTTGGGAGCCTTTTGACAAGGTCCTGGCTCTACATAGATCCATATAATAGCTTGCAGAGGCGTCTGCTATATCCTGTGCTGTTGTTAATATAGTGTCTCCCTTATGTATGGTGGGCACCCATCTAGTTTCTCTCTCCTTTCTTAGCCATGCTAGAAGTCTCCACGCTCTATCCCCAGTCTCAAAGAGGCAATGTTGTTTGGCCAGGAGGAGTGGTTTTACCTCTTGACGGGCAGGGCTAGATATTCTTTGCGTGTGACTGTTATCTGATGTATGAGGAATTGGTCTGTGTCGGGGCCTATGTCTCTCTCTAACTCTAGGACCTGACGTTCCAGGGCTTTAACCTCTTGGGTCTCTTTCTTCCTTTTGTTTGCTATTGTGTTTTGCGCCCTATCTCGTAATACAGGTTTGAAAGCCTCCCAGAGGACCACCGCGGAGGACACTGAGCCCTTGTTTTCTTGGAAGTATTGTTCCAAGCCTATCCTAATGTCTCGGGCAATTTCTGCGTCTCAGAGGTTCCATGCATTAAGCCTCCATCCATTGTGTGTTTTCAGGGGGCGTCCTTCTATTTTGAGCCATTGAGGGGAGTGATTGGACAGGCCCCTTGCCAGATAGTCCACTGTGACCACCGACCCTATTTACCCCACCAGGGCCGGAAGGTAGTCTAGTCTGGAGATGACCTTGTGGGCTCACAAGAAATATGAGTAGACGTCTGTAGGGTGATGTTGGCACCAGAGGTCGATTAGGCATAATGTCTGTATAAACCTGGCCAATGGCATGCTCACCTGTTGTTCGATACCCCTATTTGTACAATCCATATATGGATCCGCTATATCATTGAAGTCTCCACCCACTATGTGCGTGGAAGATTTGGAGCCCAGTAGGATCTCCTCTACCTTATCCAAGGTCTGCTACTATAGTTGTGGGGGTGCATACACACTAACCAGGGTGAGTTCTCCTATCCTCCAAATCCCTTGTACTGCGGTGAATGTGCCGTTTGGGTCTACCCAGGTTCTGTGTATATGGAAGGGTGGTGTCTTTTTAATAAGGATGGCAACCCCCCCTGGAGCCTAAGGAGAATCCCGCATGGGCAATAGTTGTATAGGTCCCTTTTCCGAGGAAGGCACAATGGGCACACTAGAGGTGTGTTTCCTGGAGGAGGAATATATCTGGTTTCAGTCTCTTGAGATAGTTGCCCCCTCTTGATTTTGTGTCCCAGGCCATTGACGTACTACGTCATTATGGAGTACCTTTCCTCATTCTGTGTCTGTGGTGTCGGTTCTGTCATGATTCTGTATGTGTGATGTCAAGAGTGTGGATTTGTCTCTGTTTACATGATCTTGACGTCTGCTTGCTCTATAACATGTCATAAAATGCCCCTTCCCCTGTTTCTTCGAACTGATATTCACCCTATTATCTCTTCCCTCCCTCCCCAATCTCTCCCACTGCCCACGTACTTTCCCTGAACTGTCAACATGACAACTGTGTCTTAGATTAAGCTTGAGAGGTCTGTAGCCCCCCCTTACCACTTAATAAGGAAACAAAAACGTAACTAAGGGTTTGTCTGAGTATTAGAAGTCTAGCCCCTTTTTTGATGTGATATGAGAGCCTCAAAAGGCACCAGGTGCCGTCTTACTGTCTTTTCGGCCCCTGACTGGCCCGGGTGCTTCATCCTTCCTCGCTCCCTTTGTGCATTACTTGTAGGGGGTTTTCTTGTGTTGCTGTGTCCAGTTCTGGCTCCTCCAAGATGGTAATCTTTTGCGAGAGTGGATGGTCATTGTACGATCCTGTCGAGAGTTCCAGAGGGGTCAGAGGTAGCTTGTCTTCTTGGTCGTTTCTTAGAGTGTTTCTTCCCAGTCTTAGTTTGTGGATGACCATCGTCTGCATCTGAGGTATAGATCTTCTCTGCGCTTCCTCTTGATCTGACGGGGGTGTCCCTACACAGCTTGCCTGTGTGCCTCGAACCATGCTTCAGTTTCAGTCTTTGAGGTCGAGGTTCGTTATATGGCAGTTGACCCGCACAAGGGAGTCCTGTCGATTAACTTCTTTTCCACGTGGGGGGACATTCTTCTACCCAGTTCCATGCCTATTCTGGTGTTTGGAAGAAGAATGTTTTACCTTTAATTTCGCTGGAAAGAGAAGCATGTATTGGATATGAAGATTTTGTAGTTTTCCTTTGACCGAGTCAAAAGTTCTCCTTACCTTTTGGACCTCTCAAGAGTAGTCAGGGAACACCATTATTTTGGTGTTGGCAAGTCGGATCTCCCCTACCCGCCTCACCTCGTGGAGTATCAAGTCCCAGTCCTGATAGATCAAAAAAGGGTCAATTAGCGGCCGTGGGGGTGCCCCTGTCGGTGGTTTCAGGCTAGGCATCCTGTGGGCACATTCAATCATGAAGCATGGTGAGAACTGTGCTTTTGGTAGAGAGTCTTTAAGCCATGTATGTAGAAAGGCTCCCACTTCAGATCCCTCAATTCCCTCGGGAAGCCTATTAATTGTAGGTTGTTCCTACGTGTGTGATTGTCCACGTCGTCCACCTTTCAGGTGGTCTCCTTCATGAAAGCTGAGAAATGAGTAACCTCCTTACGCAGGGTGTGTGTCACATCCTCGACCTCCGATATGCGTTGTTACGCTAGTGTAACTTTTTCAGATATGTTGCGTAAGTCTGAGTGGACTTCTTCTATTTTACTTTCCAGTGCTTCTATAGAGGATTGTTTCGCCTGTAAGACGGTTGCATTATTTGGCATCTCTACTTTTCCCCTCAACGCCCCTAGAGGAATGGCCATAACCTTTGCATATTCATCCATTTTCCCCTGTCTCTGTGGCTTTGGCTCTTTATCTCTTGCCATTGGAGATAAATGTGGTCAGATGTCACTGCGCATTGGTGTATAGATCTGCCCACGTCCAAATGGGGACCCCGTCCAGGTTGCTTATTTCTGATCTATGCATCAATGACCCTTATTTCTCAAGTACATGTGATCCAGTGGCTTACTAGCAACAGATTCTCCACTACCATATACTCACCTGGGCCCATATAACTCTCTCGCACTAAACACCAAGTAGACCGCTGGAACTTAGTCGTTTTATAATTTTCATACCTCAAGATCTAGTTATTTCTTCTCTAACTAAACCTTTCACTGATCAAATAGTTCTTTCCTCTGGTCAATGGACCAGTTAGGTGGAACTAGTTGATGGTGATAATTAACATGACTTATTATACATTTCTTGAATTAAAGATAAATAATCACAGACTCTGTAAGCTTTAAAATCTTTATCTAAATTAACTGGTTGTGAACCATCTCAAAGCGTTTCAGTACAAACACCCTCATTCGCAAGAGTGCCAAATTCAATCAAGTTTCAATAGACATTAACAATTCAGATTCACACAATAACTATGCTCAGAAAGAAGAGGATAGAAATAGAAGAGCATTTATCAAGACGATAAATCTAGATTTACCAAGTATGGTGTGAAGACCAACCCCCTGGCCAAAGGGCTGGTAAGGGTCCCCAGGACAGATCAGGAGACAAAGACTTCAGCAAAGGAATCAGGACAGGATACTTCACCTCTCTAGATACCTGAAAGGAAGACGACAGGCAGTCTTCAGGTATGTAGTCAGATTCTTTATTTCCACCAAGACAGAGCAAAGGACCGCTGGACCGTACGGCTCAGCAGAACAACCGTAAACTGTTCCCCGAGCCTCTAGTTCTGGAACCTCACGGGATGAGGATTCCTTGAGGTCACGGGAAAACAACAACCTGTAAAACCCAACACATCTTCCCCATATATGAATAAAATAAAATGAAAGAACAGAATAAAAAGACATAATACAAGAATTCATAACAGAATAACAAGAATGGCAAGTATAAATAAATGCGAAGCATGCTAGTGCATAACATGCTAGTACATAACATAGTCATGGAATTTTTTGGGTAATCTCGTTGTTCTGGAAGAAGGAACACGGTCATTGAGATCTTGACATATCCTACTTTGATTGGAACGACCAGGTGTCAAAACATGGGATGACTTGGAAACGGAAATTTTATTTTTATTCCACCATCTCCCGTCTTCCAATTGGACGGCACTCTTGTTAACTCTTACAACAGACTTGAGATCAGAGAATTTGGATTCATCCTTGGGCAAAATCCGAGAACATTTGACTCTGACTCAATCACCCACTTTCACATTCAACTCTCTTGAACTATGTTGGACATACTTGTTTTGGACTATTACCCTATTCTTGCTTACCTCTTTTATCTTATCAGCTGGTAATGCAAACGCACCCATCCACTTCCTTAACAACTTTGAAGAAGGAAGCCGGCCCCTAAGTAATATAAACGGGGAAACCTCTGTGTCTGAGTTGGGGGTAGTGCGTACTGCCCACAGCAAGTTTTTAATTTCATTTTTGCAATTTAAACTACTGGCTTTTGATAATTGTATGTTGTCCTTGATCACCCTGTTAAACCTCTCAATGAGACCATTACTCCTGGGGTGGTTCTTGTGTGTTTAATTCCCATGAAGTCTAAAAACTTCTCAAATTCTGATGAAGTAAATTGACAACCATTGTCAGAGACTATTTCATTGGGAACACCTTCTCTAGCAAATAGAAATTCAAGGAATTCTACTACACAGAGTGTGGTGGGAGTTTTAACAAATTTCAACTCTGGCCAACGACTGTAGTAATCCATTAGAACTATACCATATTCTGAAACACCGTTATCGGACAGAGTTAAAGGGCCAATGATGTCAACGGCAAGTTTGGACCAAGGCTTAGAAGGCACGCTTACAGCTTGAACAGGACTGGGAACTGTCACTTGAGATTTATCACTCACAGCGCAGGACATACAGTCTCTCACAAAATGCTCTACTTGTTTGTCTAAACCAGGCCACCAAAAGTGCTCTCTAATTCTTCTTTTCATGGCGTGCATGCCAATGTGACCTTCATGAACCAGGGTAATAACTTTGTCTCTCATGCTCATAGGAACTACCAGTAAAGAGGAGCGATATAGAAGACCATTCACCACAGAAAGTTAATCAAAAACATGCTTGAATTTACCGAGATCATCATTCTGAGAACATTCTCTTGTCCACCCTGTGTGAACTACATTCATAAGTTTCTTAATGTCTAAATCAGAATCACACGCATCTCTTCACTCGCTCTCTAAAATGGCTCCATTGGGGTAAGACACAGCGTAACAGAAGATGTCAGAATCAAAATTCTTATCATCATCATCATTCACTTCATGCGTACTGCTGGGCAACCTGGACAGACAGTCCGCTAAAACGTTTCGTATGCCTGGAATATACTCAACATCATAATTGTGTTCTAAAAGCCTGTATTGCCATTTGGCAATCCGAGGAGTGGCTTTGTCTCCTCCTTTCGTAGTGAAAAGTTGGACCAAAGGTTTGTGGTCCACTCTTACAGTGAACTTGGAGCCCCATAAATATTGTTTAAAGTGAACAATGCCCCACCAACAGGCTAACGCTTCATGTTCTATTACTGAGTACGTAGCCTCAGCTCCCTTGAGACCTCTAGAAGCGAACGCTACCACTTCATCTCTACCATTCCTATGTTGCATTAGCACAGCACCAAGACCCTTCTGACTGGCGTCAGTCATGATTATGGTATGGTCATTGATGTCGAAGGGCTTGAGCGGAATAGCATGAGCAATTTCTTTTTTGATTTTTTGGAACTCCTCAGCACATTCATTACTCCACTTGAAAACAACATTCTTTTTAAGGAGGTTCCTCATATGAAAAGTCTTACTTGAACAATTGGGTATGAATCTTGCATAGAACTCGATGAGTCCCATAAAAGACCTTAACTGATCTTTATCACCAGGTGCACAGAAATCTTCAATACCTTTAACTAAAGTTGCTTTCGGCTCAACACCATTTGCAGATATTCTGTACCCCAAATAATCTACAGAAGTTACATTTAATTTATACTTTTCAAGACTCAATGTGACACCTTTTTCTTGTAAAATGGAAAAGACATTGTTCAACCTTTCGTTATGTTGATCTTGACAGGAGCCGTAGACCAACACATCATCTTGGAACGCCACCTCCCCGGGTATGTCTTTGAACATGCTTTCTACAATCCTTTGGAAGACTGCAGATGCAGAAGCAAGTCCAAAGGGCATGCGTTTGTATTGGTACAGACCTTCCGGGGGGATGAACGCAGTGTAATGCCTGGAATCAGGATGTAAGTCAATTTGATGGTAGGCTGAAGTCATGTCAAGTAGGCTGAACCACTTACCATCTTTCAATGTGGTTGTCATCTCAGTGATGTTGGGCAAGGGGTGTTGATCAACCCAAATGTTACGGTTCAAATCGCGAAGGTCAACACACATGCGCAACACCCCATTGGCTTTACGGGCCAAAACAATGGGGGAAACCCAATCGGAGGATTCGATGTGTTCTATTACATCACTAGAACACAGCTTGTCTAATTCTTTTTTAAGTGCATCACGTAAAGCTAAAGGAACTCTGCGGACTTTGTGTACCACAGATTTTGCATCATTGAGTAATCTGATTTTATGTTTAAATCCCTTAAATAGACCCAACTTGTCATTAAAGATTTTGGGATATTTAGACTCCCATGTTTCTTCCTTGACAGCCTGTACACAAATTAAATCTTTCTTTAATATGACCTGGTGAGGATCATTGGGATCTAAAATGATACCTAGATTACCCTGGTCATGTCATCCTAGCAAACATGTATCATCTTTGGCAACATAAATAACACCCTGTGCATTACTACCTTTAAAACACAAATTGGCATGAAATTCACCTAACACATCAATGGTTTTCCCACCGTACCCAACAGGACGAACAGTTGAATGGTTCAAATTGAACCCTTGAGGCTGAAAGAGCTCTTCCCATATTTTGTCACTGATAATTGTGAATGGGGACCCAGAGTCAGCCAACATTTTAACATCTGTACCGTTGACAGCGAGGATACATAAAGGACGTCTTCTCTCTTGCAAAACGGTGGAGACAACATCAGTGCTTTGTGATTCAGATATTAAACAAATTTGGTCCTCATCACTTGAAGACGATTCTCCGGTGTGCTGCTCGATGTTGAATTTTTTTTTCGAAGAAGACCACTTTGAAATAGCAGATGTTTTTCCGCTAGATCTACAAACACTGGCGAAGTGTCCTTTCCTAAAACATTTAGCACATGTTTTTTCCAAAGCAGGACAAAATTTGGCATTTCCGAGATGAGAGGTACTACTGCAACGGTAACACTCCCATTGTTTGTTAGAGGGTCTGGTGTCAGATTTTACACGCTCTCCAGGTTTCTCTTGGTGTGGTATCTCTTTTGAAGACTTATATTTACTTTTGACGGCCAAAACATTTTGCGTTGAAGAGGTTGGAGTAGAAATTGACATCTCTTCCAGATAAGAAGTAGTGCTCTCAATCCCTGTGGCTATCTCTAGTGCTTTTTGTAAAGACAAATCAGCTTTTGACAAAAGAGCTTCTTGGACTTTTTTGTTATTTGTTTTTTCCACAAGTTGGTCTCTAATCATTTCTTCCTCAAATGTCTTATAATTGCACGTAGCTGCTAGGATTCGTAAAGCACAGACAAAACTGGACGCAGATTCTCCAGAAAGTTGAGCTCTTTTATAGAATTTATGCCTCTCCAACGTGATATTTTTGCATGCTTTGAATCTGGTGTCCAGTGATTTGATGGCTGTTGCGTATTCATTTTCAACGCCATCTCCTTCGCCTTCAATGAACAATACGAGAACCTTTGGAATATGTTTAAGAATACTCCGACCTTCTCTGCCTAGACAATGTCATAAAATTGCAAATTTTTTCTTGTTCGTGAATGATTCACCATCAAGGGCATCTAAATATGCCTCGAAACTTTCCTTCCATTTCTCCCAATCAGTCTCAGGAGAGGAAGGATTCGGTGAAAACGCAGGAGGAGGCTGTAAAGATTGTTGCATGGCTGCAATGATGTGTGTGTGACCGTTGAATTTTCTTACTAAGTGAAATATACACAGTGGTGAATTTACCGTGAAATTCACACTCTGTGCTTTACTATAGATGGCATGCAAAACGTAGTGGTAGAATAAATGTCAAAGAACTGTGCGCATTAGTGATTTCCTTTTAAACTGTGCGCTTGTTGATGAACAATTCAAACAGCTGTTGCTTATGGAAACACTTTTGTACAAATATAACTCGCGCATGTGCAAAAGTCACTTTTTAAATCACCACAAAGAAGCCGCTAAACAAATATTGCGTTGCTATGGTGACACAAGCAATCGCAAATACAGAGTGCTCAAAATGGCTTCACCTACGCTGAAGACGCAGCGTTCAGGAAGCCAGGTGGAAAGTCAAGGTCTGACGTGCTTACGTCATAAAAGAAAGTATCCTGGATCACGAAGCTGTGTACAGCGCGAGCGTGCAATTTTTCAAATGGCGAAACAGCTTAAAGCGTTTAAATTGTATAAATTCTCACCACAACCTCTGACGTTCTTCTTCAGGAACGGCAATGTTCTTTTTGAATAATTCAAATACTTTTAATGGTCCGTTGCTCCGTGATATCTTCTAAATCCTTGAAGACAAGTTGAAAAATGGCAGACACGCGTGAAAGTCTGGTCTTGGTGGCCTCGAAGATCGTCGCCAGTGAAAGGAAGAGGACAGGCAGTCTTCAGGTATGTAGTCAGATTCTTTATTTCCACCAAGACAGAGCAAAGGACCGCTGGACCGTACGGCTCAGCAGAACAACCGTAAACTGTTCCCCGAGCCTCTAGTTCTGGAACCTCACGGGATGAGGATTCCTTGAGGTCACCGGAAAACAACAACATGTAAAATCCAACAATACCGAAGACTACGTCGCACCCCTCTCTGACACTCTCTTCCTCCTCGTGGTTCTTCCGCGATCTTCTTTCTAACCCACCCAAATTAATTAGATGGTTCTGCATTCGATTTCTTCATCAGCGTCTCACAGCATCAGCACCACCCCAGCACCGACAGCATCCCAAGCTCCGAATTGTTTCTGCTGCTTCCGCTCCCAACAAGCTTAGCCCCGCTAACTAAAAGCTAAACTACTTCAATTATACCTTTCTATTACCATGTACCACCCATTAATGTTTCAATTCTACAGAATACTAACTTCTGATTGGACAGGCGAGGGGGGATGATCATCACACCATGCTTATACTTCATTTATTTGTTTAAACCATTGTTTCCAAACTCCTCCCCTCAAACGTTTATTCCACCCTTCCTTTCCCATACATCTTTAAACTTTATTAATACAAATGTAACAATTTTCTTGAATAAGTTCCTTCATATGAACTCTTCACTCTCATGTTCCCAGGGCACATCTTCGCCGACCTTGGACGCGTGACAAGTCCTTAGTCATTTTTTCGAGCTTCCACACCAGGGCGCATGCGTCGCGCAACGTCAGTCTGCTTGACTCAGACAAATTTGACAGGCCCAAATACGCACTAATAATAAAGTCAAAAGGAGAAATGTTATTCTCAAAAATAAATGATTTCACTGTATACCACCAACCTCTACTCTAGCCCGTACCATTTATTATTTCCCTTTCTGCATTTGCATTAGTATAAAACTTATTTTCTAATTTCAGCAAGCAGGTGCCATGCATGTGAGTTTTCAAGCGGCCATTTTATAGCTCTTTGCGCAAGCGCCAGAATTTCCCTCCAAGCGTTATTTCGTCATACTACGTAGATGCAGTAGACGCATGCGCAGTAAAGATCCCGTGTTAGAATGCATTCTAGTCCTCCGTTCATGTTATTGCAGTTAGTAAACACATAGGCAAGCTTCATTCTCTCCCGCGTATATAGAAAATGCGTATTATTAATCACAAAAACACGTTGTTAGTAATTCGTTAATGAGTTTAAACAAGAGGATTGCTTCCGAGCAAGTCTCATGTTCGAGTCCTTGCTCCATCAATCCCCTCTCTGATGGCATATTAAGCCATCACAAAATTTTCCACCCATCCCAGATACCAACTTTAACACTTCTCAGTTTTCTCTATTTGTCCTCTCAAACTTTCATCAATGATTTCATTTCCTTCTAAATCTCGCATCTTCTTATATAACCTGCCTTTCATTTCATCCAAGCATATTTCATCATATTTTCTCTTTCGTGTCTGTCCCTTTCCTTTTCTGTTCAAGTGTACCTTTTCTTTCGTACCTTTTCTACAACATCTATATGTAATCATTATTAACATCACTATCGTTATTATCATATATATATATAAATGTAAGTCCGTTTTTATATAGCGCAGCTACTCACCCTTACAGGTCTCAAGGCACTGGAGTGGAAATTAAGTGAGCTATTGCCCAGAGTCACATTGTGCTGAGCTGAGCTGCCGCCGGGGATCAAACCGTGAACCCTGTGCTCCGAAGTCAGCTGCCCTGGCCGCTGCACCACACCTCTCCACATCATAACTAATGGTATTATTATCTGACCTAGAAAACCTTTCCCAAAATCAACAAACCATTTCCCTATTGATGTTATGCTTTTTGTTAGTCTTCCCCACACACTATCAACCTCCAGTTGGATCAAATCTTTATGCATTCCCGTAATGTTTTCAATATATCCTATAATTTCTCTGCTCTTGTCCGGAATATAGGTGCAGCAATGTTGAACTTTCAACATGCCACAGACTCCACCTTCTTTTGCTAACAATATATCAAGAGCAAGACAGTTCTGTAAAACCATAGATCTAATTGCAACCATTTCTGTGTTAATCATTAGAAATCCTCCTGCAGTATCTGTAGAAAGACGATCAACTATGGTTGATAACTTACAAATTTTCTGTGAATTTAGAATGACTCCAACTGAGGGTATCAGTGCACTAAAAATATCTCCTACAGTTTCAGAAAAACTAGCTCTTCTTTTACGTGTTAGTCCATTAGAATTTCCATTGGTTCCACTGATCTTATCTACATGATACATTTTTGGAAAAACTATTCCAAAATAACAGCTTCCGTACCATCTTGCAGGTAACCTATAATAGGCATTGCTCCCACAAACATAATACACTCCTGGAAACACAGGATCAGTTCCCCCTTTTAGTCCCCATCCTCCTAATATTAGGAAGTTATGTTCACATTCACTGGAACCAATGTAATTATTGTTATAATCTGTATTTAATCTATGGAGGCAGAATTTTCCCTTTTTCACAAAATCCAGGGACATCGCAGCATGAGCCTTGCCACTTGCATAGATTCCCTCCTTCCCGACCCATGGAGGTACATGGGTTTTCTGTGCAGTTGCCTTCTTCATTAAATCCTGTCTCCTTTCTTCTACCAAATTCAAAAAATCCTTTTCTTAATATACATGTTAGATTATCTCTATGTGCCTGAACTAAATCTATTGAACTCATCGTTATGAAAAATTCACCCATAAACTGTGCGTTTTTACTACTAGCTACTGGATTCATATTCTTTCTAATAGGTAGTTCAGAAAATACTACATCTAAATTAGAATAAAAATACTGCAGTCTCCCTGTAGTGTAAAATAAACTTGATAAAATACTACATTACACACCATAAGTTAAAGGTATATGGTGATATGTAATCCCTTGTGATACTGATGAGGGTAACTTCATACATACGTAACAATTGTTAATTTCCATAGTGCTAACATACTGAAATAACAATTTAATAAACACATTAGAGGAGGTATTATAGTCTGATTCATTATGATAGTTTGCTTCATCTTCCACTCCTATTTCTAATTTAGTTTCTCTTAATCTATCTACCTTAACATTAGTATCTGTATTATTCTCGTTACTTGTTTTCATTATTAAAAGTACTCCTACTGTTAGGAATAGCCATCCTAATGCTGCTAATAAAATACTACAAAAACAAAATCTAAGACACTTTCTCTTTACTCCACATTTTGGTTTTCCGTTAACTTCAATGTCGGCCATTTTATTCCTGAGAAAATTTCTTTTCTCTTATCTTTTTTCCTTTTCAGGCTTAGCCTTCCGTTTTGTTCTTAATGAGGTTTCAATTGGCTTTCATCAATTTGTGCAATATGGACTTCTTCAGTCTCATCAGACAGATCCAGGGACTCAAATTCCTCAAGAATGACGTACGTCCACTCTGGAGCCTTATATCTCCTGTTTAAATTTCTCAATCTTGGACTTCTTCGAGATATTTTTGCTAAGGTTTGTTTAGGTCTTGTTTGACTTGTGATTTCGTTCACTTGCTCTGGTTTCTTTTCAGATTTTCTCAGATGATATTTTAGTTTCTTTACTCCAGTTGGCCAATTGTCTCCCTTTCTGACTCTTTTGATTTGTACTGCGTTTTCACCTTCCTTATCTCTTTGTAAGGTTCTTTTTATTTCATTTATTCTGGGCACAATCTGTTCTATTTCTCTGTTTTCTGTGCTTGTACCTTCTTTTGCTTCCTCCTGCTCAGGTTCTACTGTATTTTGTTCTACTTCTTCCTGAGCTTGTTCTTCTAATTCTGTCTGATCCTGTTCAGGTCTTACTTCAAATCTTTCTTCTTCTGCCTGAACTTGTTCTTCTAACTCTATCTGGTCCTGTTCAGGTCTTAATTCAAACTTTTCTTCTTCCGCCTGAACGTGTTCTTCTCTTTTTCCCTCCTCAGGTTTGTTTGTGTCTCTTTCTGTTTTCACCTGAGTGTGTTCTTCTTCCCCTGTCTCTTCCTGACTACTTTCCTGTCTTTTCAGTTCTGTTCTTCTTCTGGTTTCAATAGCATCATCAATTATTTCAATCACTGGGATCCATTCTTCCTGACTTATCTCGGGCTGTTCATCATATGGTTGTCTTTCAGAATCTACCACTCTAAGGGGCATATTACCAAGGATTTGCGATAATTATCGCAAAGCGCGCTTAGCGCTGTTTTTTTTAACGCCGGCTATCGCTGGATTTCATCGCGGAGATAACGCGTTATTATCAACGCTTATCCTCAAGGCGATAAAAAATCCAGCAATAGCGGCGAAACCCAGCAATAGCGCGAGAAATCCAGCGATACATTTACTGCGCTAATGAAAAGCTTGCTAATAGGCAGGTGAGGACTTAACCTTACAATCCACCTCCCATTGACAAGATGGTTAAGTCAAGTTTTTAGCAGGTGTTAAATTCCAGCGATAATCGCGGTTAGCGCGACTTTTTTTATCGCTTCGCAGGCATTGTTATTAGGGGGAAGTTGTGTTTGCGACTGTTTGCAGTTGCTTTTAGTTGGGAACGCCTACTTTGCATGTCATTAGCGATAATTATCGCTGACATGCAAAGCGGCACCAAAACGGTCGCTTCCGCCATAAAGCTGTCGCTAACAGCTGTTAGCGACAGCTTGCTAATAGGGCGATAGAAATATCGCTGCTTTAGCGGCAAAAAGTGCCGCTAAAGCGGCGATACCGCCCTTGCTAATATGCCCCTAGATTCTTCAATTTCACAGTTTACAACTCTTGATGCTTCAGCCTGCTCAGTCAGCGGTGGTTCTTGTTGATCTGATGGGCTCGGAACTCTCCTGGTATGGCTAGCATGAATCCAATTGGGCAGACCTGCACATTTCACTGCTGTGGTAGTGACTAGTATGACTTGCCGTGGCCCGTCCCACCTTGGTGCTAGGCACAACTTCCTTGCGTGTTTCTTCACTAGCACCCAGTCTCCAGGATTCAAATCATGCGCTTGGTCTGGCTGTCTTTCAACTGCGTCTTCTCCAACCTGGTGAGAGATAGAACGCATCATTTCAGCCAATCCTTTGCAATAGTCCAATACCAGATCATCAGTTATACTCATTAGTTTATTTCCAGGAATAAATGCCTGTCTCATGGCTCTTCCCATGAGAACCTCATGTGGGCTCATTCCTGTTTTTCTGTCTGGAATGCTTCTGAGACCCATCAATACGAGAGGTAATGCATCTGGCCATTTCAGTTTTGTGAATGCACACACTTTTCCCAATCTTGATTTGATTGTGCCATTCATTTGCTCAACAATTCCAGAAGCCTCTGGACGATAAGCACAGTGCAGTTTTTGTTCAATGTTAAACGCAGCACAGATTAATCGAATTATTTCATTATTAAAATGAGGGCCTCTATCTGATTCCAAAGTGACCGGAAAACCAAATCGTGGAACTAACTCCCTCAACAACAATTTTGCAACTGTAAGACTGTCATTTCTTCTAGTTGGATAGGCTTCCACCCATCTTGAGAAAAGGCATACTATGACAAGTACGTATTTCAATCCATTGCATGGGGGTAATTCAATGAAATCTAACTGTAATCTGGTGAAGGGTCCTTCTGCCTTTCCGATCTTTCCCCAGCTTACCACTGTCTTTCTACCTGGGTTCTGCTGTTGACAGGTTAAGCATCTTTGGCAAAGGCTCTCTGCGACTACCCTGAACTTCGGATTATACCAACTCTGTCTGAATAGCCTGATCATTGAATCTCTCCCTATGTGTGTTGCTCCATGGTACACTCTCGCCATTTTTGAAAGCAAGCAATCTGGCATGATTGGTCTTCCATCTAAATACACCCATACCTCATCATGTGGTCTTTTGGTACAGGCTGCCTTTATCCAGATTTCTTTTTCCTTTTCCTCAACTTCTTCCTGCAATTGTCTAATCTCATCCCATGTTTCTGGTACTGAGAAGTACATAAGTTGGCATCTGGTTTCACCCGTTTCAATTTTTCTGTTTATGGCTACTGCATTTTTAGCACAGTATTTGGCCACTTGATCCGCATAATTATTGCCAGCAGTCACAAAGTAATTTCCTGACTGATGTGCAGCGCATTTTACAACTGCTATCTCCTTTGGCAATTGTAATGCTTCCAACAAATCTTTTACGTTTTTCCTGTTTCTGATAGGAGATCCTGAAGAAGTCAGAAATCCCCTTTGCATCCAAAGCTGGCGAAAGTCATGCACAATCCCGAAACCATATTGGCTATCCGTAAATATGGTTAATCTTCAATTTATCCCCTTTTTACATGCCATTGTTAAGGCAACCAATTCAGCAACTTGTGCAGACTTAACCCCAGGTAAACAGGATGCTTCAATTACCCCAGAAATTTTACAAACAGCATATGCAGCACTTAAACCTCCTTCTTGTGTCCTAAGGCAGGAGCCGTCTACAAATAACTCATGATCAGTCTCTTTCAAGGGTGT
The DNA here is from genome assembly GCA_963921515.1 of Calotriton arnoldi. NCBI lineage: Eukaryota > Metazoa > Chordata > Amphibia > Caudata > Salamandridae > Calotriton > Calotriton arnoldi. Next base: position 600,346 of record CAWUFW010000323.1, on the reverse strand, counting down.
CTCTCTTATGTCTGGGCGGGGCTTCGTGCATAACTCAGTCACGTCCAAGCAATCATGATCACTTTCATCTTTTACTTCTTCACTGCAGGGGTCTGGTAATAGGGTGGCAGGGTTCAGGATCGTACACCTTATCACAGTCACGTTCTCAGCTCCCAAAATCACTCTTTCATACTTTGTCAAACAGCTAGGGGTGAGGTGCTGTGTTCTTATGCTTGTCAAAAGGTTCTCAATCGAGTGTGGAACGAAGACTTTTATTGGATGTCCCATCACTATCGACTCACTTTGCTCCAGACTCATACAAGTAGCAGCTACTGCTTTTAAGCAGCCAGGCAATGCTGAAGCTACTGGGTCCAATGTGGCTGAAAAATATGCCACTGGGCGTCGACTCAACCCATGTCTCTGTGTTAAGACTGAAAGTGCACAATTTTCTCTTTCACAACAGAACAAAGCAAAGTCTTTTGAGTAATCAGGCATGCCCAAAGCAGGAGCCTCACACAAACAATTTCTTAGTTTCACAAATGCTTCTAGGCAGTCATCATTCCAATCAATTGGATCTTTTGCTCGCTTCCGGATCATCTGTATTAATGGCTTTGCTGGCATAGAAAAACCATTAATCCATTGGCTACAATATCCAACCACTCCCAGAAACATTCTTATTTCTCTCTGAGTCTGTGGCAATTGCATTTCTTTGATTATTTTTATTCTTTCCGGTGTCACTTTTCTAACTCCTCTTTCTATTTTATGCCCTAAATATCTTACTTCTTGTCGACAGAACTATAATTTTTCTGGAGCCACCTTGTGTCCTCCTTCAGCCAAATGGTTCAGTAACGCAATTGTATCTGTGACACAATCTTCTCGTGTTTTTGATGCCACCAATAGGTCATCAATGTACTGAACTTGAACAGAATTTCCAGGCATAATCAATGATTCTAGCCACTTTTTCAAAATCTGATTAAAAATTGAAGGACTTTCTGTGTACCCTTGAGGAACACGACACCATGTGTAAATACGATCTTCAAATTTAAACATAAAAAGATACTGGCTGTCTGGGTGCAAAGGAATAGAAAAGAACGCTTGGCATAAATCAATTACTGTAAACCATCCTGCATTCCACGGTATCTGCTAAAGGATCGCTGCTGGATTTGGCACAATTGTACAACAGGGAATTACAATTTTATTTATTTTCCGTAGGTCTTGCACTATTCTGTACTTTCCGCTAGGTTTTTCAGTCCCATTATTGGCAAATTACAGGGACTACCCATCACCTCTTTTAAAATACCTTGTTTAACCATTCGTTCAATTTCTGGAATAATTCCTGCTTTTACTTCTGGACTCATTTTGTACTGTCGGGTATTTGGATACACTGCACCTTCTTTCACTGCCACTTTAACTGGGTCTATATTTGTCATTAGCCCAATGTCTATTCCTGTAAAATCCCACACTTCTGGATTGACTGTCATTCTTAACTCTTCTGGCAATTCATTCTCGGTTATTAATGAAAACATTTCATCTACTTCTGTTCCCTGTTTGGCCAGCATCATTTTATAGACAACATCCTCATCGGGGGTTTGGAAAGCAACACCATCCGGTGTACAATAGATCGTGCAATTCATCTTGCACAAAAGATCTCTTCCCAACAGATTTACAGGACTGGAATCGCATACTACAAATCGATGCATTTCTTTGAAGTTTCCAATGTGCACCTCCATTGGCTTTGTGATAGGGGTTCTAATCTGTTGGTTAGATACGCCTACAACTTGGATTGTCTCTCCCGAAAGGGGTAGGTTTGGGATGTCTGCTGTTCTCACAGTAGACCTGGTAGCACCAGTATCCAATAGGAAAGTAATGTCTTTACCTTCTACTCTCCCATCAACAAATGGACCTGACTGATCTACCGGCAAGGATGCGCCAAGCACGCACTCCTCTTCCTCCCCCCTTAGGCACCGTCATTGTGCGGTATCTGAATGTTCGTCATCATTCTGTAAAAAATATTGTGCAATTGTTCTATTATTCTTACCACTTTCTCCTTGAAATCCGGTATTCGCACTGAAACTTTGATGGTTCACAAAATTTGGCATAGGAGCTGGTGGCACCTGATATTGTGAAGTTACTACCTGTTGCTGCTGATTCATAAGTACTTCATTCTGCATCTGTGGGATTAAATTTTGATTTGGCCCATTATTATTATTATTATTCTGAGTACTCTTACACTCGTTCTTCCAATGTCCAAGCTTTCCGCACGCATGACAAGGAAACTTCTTTTTCGCTTCTTCTCTGTCCATTCGCCCTTTAAATTTATTGCCATTCGCTCCTTGATTATTCTGACTCTGTTCTTTCACTTGATTATTATTTTGGTCATTTGCTTTCTATTCTTGCTGCTCTGCCAATTTAACTTGAGCCCACATCATTTTCTCTTTTAGTTTCCTACGCCTGGCCTCAATGTCATCTCCGCAATATTTCGCGTACTATAGAATCTCATCCACTGTCTTACTTTGCCAACACAACTTGTGCTGCTGTATCATCTGACTGATTTCTGGTTTTAAACCATATACAAACCATCACACAAAATGTCCCATATCTTTGTCACCAATATTCTCAAAACCACTATACTGCATGAACACCTGCAATAACCGTTCATAGTACGCATGTACAGATTCATTTGGTTCCTGTGTTGTTCTATCTATTTTTACCCAATCTGTTTCTTTAGGAGGGATTTTTCCTTTCAAATACGTAATCACTTAGTGATACTTTTTCATCACCTCTTCCGAAGTGTTCCTGTTTTTGCATCTCTAGGATACTCTTCATTAGGCCAATCAATTGTGATCTTATATTCTGTCCATAAATCAGCAGGTACCACTATATCAAATAGACCATCCAAGTCTTTCAATAACACCTTTGAAACCTTCACAAATCTTTCTACCTGTTTGTACCACTCAACTGGCTTTTTTCTCAATTTTGGAAAATCATTTGTAAATGATAAAATATCTTGTCTACTCCAAGGGACATGAACATATCCACCTCCAGGAACCTCTCTCATTGGACACAATTTTTCCACTTTTCCTGATTCTCTTACTGGAAATGCAGCTGCTGCTTCTCTCGCTTGTACTTCCTCTTTCTTTCTTATCCATCTAATTCTCCATTTATCAATGTCTCCCCATTTTCCCAAAATGTTAATTAATTCCTTCATCTGTAACCTTTTTCCCGAAGCATTCACACTTTCTAAATCGTTATCAGTAAAATCCACTCAATAGGGTTTCTGTAACAATTTTGATTTCCCTATGTCTATTCCAATCTCTGAAGCAACTTCAGTTAATCTCTCGTGAAATATTCTTGCTCTCCTAGTTATACTCTTACATAGAAACAGCAATTCCTCATTATTGTAAATGTTTAATCTTTCTGTGCCCACACATCCTGTCATCATCTCTTCCAATTCCACTTTCAATCTGCTAATATCTAAAATCTTTGGTATCGGGTTCTGATTATCTCTTTCCTGAGCCCACCTTTCTATTTCTTCAGAGGTGACTACTGTTGCGCCTGCAGTTCCAGCCGGAACCAAAGGTCTTCTTTCTCTCAAATTCATAGGTGTAACTCTCTTTGGAGTTTCCATATGAGGTTCCACAATAGGGAGATCCATTAATGAAATAACTGACTCACTTTCACTAACCTGATCATCTGTGATTACTATCTCTTTTCTAGGACTATTTAATGGAACTGTCACGAGTTGTGGTTTCTGGCAAATCTTATTATCCCCATACAATGGGATTACTGGACCAATGGTTACTGGTACTGTCAAGATTTCAGTATTTAAATTCAATTGACTTATCCTTTGAACTAATTCTTCCCTAGTTTTATTCAAAGCTTCTCTTTCATTATCTTGCAACACTCTGTTGTATAATGTCTCATGTAAAATCTGTGGAGTTAATGGTATTCCCATTACTGGCGCACTTGGGACAACCTTACTAGCTGCTTCTTGATATGGTGGTGGATTTTTTATTAAAATATCCTCTAACAACTCATCATCTGATTCACCATATCCTGCGGTGTTCATATGTTTTGTTTTCTCCTTACACTTTCCCCCAGATTGTTCCTCAGCCATCAACACTGGATATAACCCTTCTGATACCATAGCTCTCCTCCACTGTTTCATCTGCCCTTCTCGTGACTCATACAAATGTCTCGGAAAGAATCCTCTATATCTTCCACCTCTGCATTTCTCTCATTCATATGACTCAGTCTCCCATTCTTCCAAAGCCTCATATTGAGTTAACCTGGGTCTCAGTTCTAAATCATTCATCTTCAATCTCAAATTCTGAAGAATCCTCCCATTAAATGTACCATCCTTAGGAAACGCTAACACACCATCATCCTTGGTGTACTCTATCCAGTTTTCCAACCACACGCAGGTATGATATCCTCTTTCCATCATCATAAAAGATGCTGGTATCTTCGGTGGCGGAATAGGAATTCCCTCTCTAGTCAACACAGGCTTATCCTTAACAAAGAAATTCTTTATTTTCTTAAAAAATGACATTTTTCTTTTCTCTCTATACATCTTTGAAGAACGGTGTAGGAAATTGTATTCCGCAAACCCTTGAAATTTTCTACCTGTACGTCTTGCACTTACAGTCAAATCAAAATCCTGCATACAATCTTCTCTTTACCAACCCTAGCGCGGCTTCTAACTGATTATCCAATCAAATCAAGCTCCCACTCGTACTCTGACCAATGTCAGTGCGGCCTTATCCTGACGTCAGTCCTGCTCCTCACTACTGACCCCTCCTTTACAATGCTGCTCCTGTCACCCGCCCGCTGTGTCTACCAATCCCAGCGCGGCTCACTGTGACGTCAGTCCAACTCAGGCGATTTCTCACCCCTCCTTTACCAAGCTCCTTCTGTCACACACCTGCTGTGTCTACCAATCCCAGCGCGGCTCTTTGTGACGTCAGTAGCACTCCGGCAACTGACCCTCCCTTTACAAGGTAATACGAAACTTTATTTCTTTGAAAATTCTCTTTAAACTTCTTTGTTATTAACTACATAAAAACATTCGCTACTCTGTCTGTTCCACTAAATCAAAAGGATAGTTTATTTCTTTTCACTGCGAGTAAAACCTTCCGCTTACTTTTCACCTAAGCTCTAGAGAACCTGCTACTCTTCCGGTGTCACCCGTTAGGGAATTTTGAGACCGATGTTTCACCAGCGAACTCCTATTTGCTGTCAGTCTAGCTTAGAAGAACCTGCTACTCCTTCAGGGTTACCCTTACTAGGTGATATAACGCCTAAAGTTTCACTAGCGAATTCTTTGCTATCAACCACTCTCACTTTTATACAGAAAATATATTCCCTAGTTTAACACTGCCAGCCCTACCTAGCTTCTCAGTGTTATTCCAACAGACGAGTAACCTCACTAGAGTGTGGTTTCCATCGCCACCTGCTATTCATTCCCCGGGAATTCTCCAGACGACATAAAAACAGGACACTAAGGGGCCGATTCCGATTCGGGCCGGAAAACGTACCGACCGACTTGGAGCCGGAATTCTTTCCGACCGACACGTACCGGTGCAGCCCGACCCGCAAAGTACGATGAGAAGCGTGCAAAATCCGACCGACTCGTACGGAACACAAGCCGAACGACCGAGCCGCGCGGAAAACAGCCATCCGGCCGGAAAACCATGCGAATCGAAACGACCGACACGCACCAGGAAGAATCCCGAACGAAACGTACCCGCGAACTCCTACCCGCCAAGTACGATGCAACGCGTGGAAAACACGACCGAGTCGCACGGAGGCCAAGTCGTACGACCGACACGCATACAAAACTGCGAGCCGAAGCAACCCAATACACCGCGACCGACGCGTACGCAGCATAGAAAACAGCACAAACACAGCGTGAACGACTCGGACAAGCTCGTACGAGACAACTGCAGGGTCCAACTCGGTCACAAGAACGTCTCCTACATGCACAAAAAGTACAAAGGGAAAAAAAAATAAGGCCAAACAAGCAATGACAAAGGCAATAAATACTGGGGGGGGAACAGGGAACAAAGACACACCCACAACTCCACCCATATAAAGGACACAAATCCCTACCATGCAAACTCAAATTACCTGCCAGCACTCAACAGACAGCAACCACACACACACTCACAGCTCATCCATCACACAAGCCACACACCATCAACACCACAACAAATAGCACCCTCACACACACCCAGCAAAACCCACACTCACACACCCTCACTTGCACACCAACACACACATCACTCACCACCACCACCCATCACCATGCCCCCAAAGAAGAATCATAAGTTCCTAGATAGTGAATTGGAAGTCCTGGTAGATGAGATCCTCAGGGTAGAGCCACAGCTGTTTGGTACACTGGTCCAACAGACACCCATGTCGCAGAAAACCAAGATGTGGGAGAGGATCGTCGACAGGGTGAACGCACAATCACCATGTTTGCGCACAAAGGTAGACATCCAGAACAGGTGGTATGACGTGCGCAGGAGGGTCAGGGAGCTGTTGAAGAAGGACTACCTCTTGAGCCAACACACCGGCAGTGGCCCTCCTGCCAAACCAGTATACCTCAGGCCCTGGGAGTAGAAAGTGCAGGCCATCCTACCACCAGTGAGCGTATATGGACTAGAAAACATCACAGAGCCTGGTGAGTACACAACAAATATACACAATATTGTGCGACAATACACACACATCACTGTCAAGGGGAGAGTCAAACCATGCACCCTTAGCAAATACACACCAACCAGAACAGAATCATCCCAAAATGTGTATGTCAGTCAGATAAACACAACACATGCCATCTCATAGTGATATGTAACTGTGTCATCACATGTACAAACACAACTACAACTACAGCTAGGCAGTGGCACAAATATAACTAACAAACACATCCAGACATGTAGCCACCACTACAACACCACCTCACAGTGAAGCCCACTGAAAGGAAGGAATCCTGTGTATGCTGGGCAAGTCAGTGTAGCCAATAGCATCATGGGAGTCGTAGTCACAGATATTGCCCACCCTCACAATGCGCACATCAACACCACCATGAACCATGCTCACATCACAGGGAGTGGAAAACAACTGACAAGATGGCTGACACTGGCTACTGCTGTGGGGAGCACAAGGACCTGCTGGCAACTGTGCACCAACCAACAGCAGGACACCACTGACTGACATCCTGAAAGACAACTTGCACTCCCTGCAACGGAAGCACGTTCCATGGTGGAGAATCTGGCTGGGTTGGAAGGAGGACTGACAGCACTGACCATAGTTACCAGCAGCTCCACTCACACACACCCCTAACACAAACTCCACACAACTCACCTGGGAGAATGCATTGCCTCACACTCTAATCAAATATCCCACAAATAACCACAACCCTGGGTCATGCTGTGTGAAGCACAGGGACACACATGGGACTTGTAGCAAAACTAACCCCAGGATAAAACTGTCAGCCATCTTGTCAGCACAGGCACACAACTCCACAGGGAAGCAGAGTCAAAAGGAAGGAAGCATGGGCATGCTGGGAAGGGGGTGGAGGCAATTGCATGATGGGAGTGGTAGTCACAGCCCAACATCCCCCACCCACATGGCCCAGCAAGCTCACACCCAAGCATGCACACCTCACAGGGAGTCAAAAGTCACTTCAAAGATGGCTGACACTGGTGCTCAGTTGTGGGGAGCACATGGCCCTGCTGGGAACTGGGCACCAACCAACAGCAGGTCACCACTGTCAGCCATCTTGCCATTGCTCTCACACTCACACACAGTGAAGTCCACCCAAAATCAAGTAAGTATGGGCATGCTGGGAAGTGGGGTGGAGGCAATAGCATGATGGGAGTGGTAGTCACAGCCCAACATCCCCCACCCACATGGCCCAGCAAGCTCACACCCGAGCATGCACACCTCACAGGGAGTCAAAAGCCACTTCAAAGATGGCTGACACTGGTGCTCAGTTGTGGGGAGCACATGGCCCTGCTGGGAACTGGGCACCAACCAACAGCAGGACACCACTGTCAGCCATCTTGCCATTGCTCTCACACTCACACACAGTGAAGTCCACCCAAAAGCAAGTAAGTATGGGCATGCTGGGAAGTGGGGTGGAGGCAATAGCATGATGGGAGTGGTAGTCACAGCCCAACATCCCCCACCCACATGGCCCAGCAAGCTCACACCCAAGCATGCACACCTCACAGGGAGTCAAAAGCCACTTCAAAGATGGCTGATACTGGTGCTCAGTTGTGGGTAGCACATGGCCCTGCTGGGAACTGGGCACCAACCAACAGCAGGACACCACTGTCAGCCATCTTGACATTGCTCTCACACTCACACACAGTGAAGTCCACCCAAAAGCAAGTAAGTATGGGCATGCTGGGAAGTGGGGTGGAGGCAATAGCATGATGGGAGTGGTAGTCACAGATATTGGTCACCCCCACAACTGTCCCATCAACACCACCCTGAACCATGCGCACATCACAGGGAGTGGAAAAGAACTGACAAGATGGCTGACACTGGGTACTGCTGTGGGGAGCACAAGGCCCTGCTGGGAACTGTGCACCAACCAACAGCAGGACACCACTGACTGACATCCTGAAAGACAACTTGCACTCCCTGCAATGGAAGCACGTTCCATGGTGGAATATCTGGCTGGGTGGGAAGGAGGGCCGGATGTCAACCAAATACAACCAATGCAGACCATGTACACACCCCAACATTCATATAGAAATGCCCAAAGTATGCAGGACAATGTGCTACACCAATATCAACCTCTGACTGTGACAACTTAGGACAATGCAATGTACAGGCCCGCAACCAGAGGTACAGTCACAACTGTCAGGTGTGTCAACCATTGATGCCTGCAGAAACATAACATACATTGTGTGTGTCTCCCAAAAACAGGTGATGATGGGGACACAGCAGCAGACGCTGAGGAGTCCCCGTCCCAGGCTCAAGGGGAAACGGAGCTCACTGGTGTGGAACAGCCTCTGCCCTCCTCGGATGACGAAGACCTACCTGGCACCTCCGGAGCAAGTCATCATGCAGCACCAGCAGGACCACCAGCTGCACCCCCTGCACCCACCCCTCCAACGACTGTCAACACACATACCACCCCTGCCGACATGGACAGACCAAGGAGCACCACCACCACCAGCACAGGGACCCTGGACCAATGTGGGGCTATGGACACCAACACCACCAACAACCCCCAAGGGGGCCCAGGGTCACCTGTGCGTGCCACCTCAGGTACTGCACGTGTCGCCAGGGGTGGTGGGAGGGGTGGGAGACATAGGTCGCTGAGCGCAGAGGGGTCTGGACTGCATGATGACCCACAACTGGTACGCATAGCCGATGCGTACCAGTCCAGCACCGGAGACCTCAGCCAGGCAGTGGGGCTCCTCAGGGACATTAAACAGCAGCAGGCTGCCCATCATGCACGCTTGGACTTACACATGTCCCGCGTGGAGTCCAAGTGGGACACACTGCAAGAGATGACGGCGGTGCATAGGGACATATTACAATGCCTCCGCCAGATGAGCAGCAACCAGTCAACACCTCCCTGTGTGCCCACAACATCTGGTGCTGAAACAACTGCAACTGCCACAGGGAGGGAGGATGACTCTGGTGGAGAGTCCCCTGCACCGCAGCAGCCTGCACTTGAGGGTCCCCCCCAAAGAAGAGGGGTCGTCCGAGGAGGGGCAACTGAGAGGCCGATGGCCATGTGCAACCCCCAGGAAGCCAAAACCTGTTCTGGATAATCACCTTTGTGCGCAAACTGTTCACCCTGTTGACTGCAACACAACTCCCCCACATGACATGGGGAGTAAAAGTTGGACCAATGTATCAGATGACTGTGGACTTTATTCAGGACATTTCTGCTACCAGGACTTCCAATTCATCTAGGAACTTTGGATTGCAATCAAAATGTACAGCACCCACCATCCTGTGCACTATACACACACATGTATGACAATAAACACACTAATACACCATACCTGCCTCTGTTGTGATTCCAACGTGGTTTCTGTCATGGAGATGATGACCTGCGAAATTACACTGTGCATGCTAACTGCTACAGCAAGTACAACACAGGCATGTGAGTCATGGCAACGTGGCACATATGAGGGAGACACACCACCAGGGCTACACAACATATACACACCTAGGCCATCTGACTCATCGCCTACACTGATGTTGCCAGGAAATACGGTGCAATGCACAGACACAACACCTATTCACAGTCTTTGTCAACTAGCCCACTGGTGCAGTAAGCAAATGTCAGTCAGATGTGTGACCACAGACAACGCACATCACAAAGTGAAGCACAGGTTTATTACACATTTGCAACATGTTGTAACCACTACAGATGCAAGGTAATCCCACCTGGCAGCGGGCACACAGCCAACAAGTGTAGAAGGAAGGAAGTCCATGGGTGTGGTGCACATCACCTGTAGGGACACGACAGCTACCACCCTGGAAGTCGAATCACGGTGTCAGGGATCACAGTTGACCAAACGACTCTGAAAGTACCCTGTGAAGGACAGAAATGAAACACAGTCAAAAGCACTGAAGAACAGGACAGAACTGCAATACTCATGCCCAATACATGTCACAAGATACCCACCCAGAACCAAGTTAGCATGTCAACACTGTTGGGGAGTACAGACTACCTGTAAGGACACATCGCTACACGCATACAGTCATGTAGCACATGGACACACTCAAACAGCACCAGAGCACCACCAACACATATCAAGCATACTCACATCATTGACATGACATCTCTGGATACTCACATTCAGCTGAAGAAGTTGGTGATGAGCTGTGTGCGGACATCACCATCATCATCATCATCATCATCATCACTGGCATTGTGGTCCAGGCCAGGATCCTCCACAGGTGGCGGATGTTGGTCATCGTCATCCAGGATGAGAGGCAACTCCTTCCGCACTGCCAGGTTGTGTAGCATGCAGCAGATGATGATAATCTTGCACACCTTTGCTGGGGCATATGGGAGGGCCCCTCCTGTCTTGTCCAGGCAGGGGAAGCGGCTCTTCAGGAGACCAAATGTCCGCTCAATCACTCTCCTGGTCCGACCATGTGCCTCATTGTAGCGCATCTGGGCTGGTGTCACAGGGTTCCTGAGGGGCGTCAGCAACCACGGCATGTTGGGGTATCCGGAGTCACCTACATACAGACAATTGCACATTAGCTGAGTTGGAAAAGACGGTGGAACACTACATTGCAGAACACACACAATGGTACAAAGTCAGTACACACCAACAAGCCAGGCACGCTGGTTCCGCATCTGTGACATCATCCTCGGGATGCGACTACTCCTCATCACGTAGGCATCGTGTGCAGAACCAGGGTAACGGGCACACACGTGTGAGATGCTCATATCTGCAAGACATACCACCAGTGCATTGACCGAGTGGTAGTGTTTGCGGTTCCTGTATGCCTGCTCTTGGGCCTGTGGTGGTACCAAAGCAACATGTGTCCCATCAATGGAGCCAATGACATGCGGCATCCTCCCCAGGACATAGAAGTCACTCTTCACGTCAGTGAGTTGTTGGAGTCTAGGGAAATAGATGTACTGGTTCAGGTATATCAACATAGCCTCCAAAACATCGCGGAGCACACGGCTGAACATGGTCTGTGACATCCCACCAGCAGTCGCCACAGTGTGTTGAAAGGTACCGGTGGCAAAGAAGTGTAGGGCTGCCATCACCTTCACCTTGGGGGTCAGCGCTGTAGGGTATGTCCGGCCAGCTTGCAAATGTGGGGCCAACCGCACCGTCAATACCTCAATCAGCGGCCTGGTGAAGCGGTACCGTCGGATTCAGTCCCGTTCCACCATGGTTGCAAGGTCAGGGAATGGTCTATGGACAGCTGGTGCCCTGCAGTGCATAGGTGAAGAAAGAAAGATTGTCAGTCACCCCACATATGTGGCATTGACCATACTCAATATCACATGATACATCATTATGAGGCACAAGTACATGATGTGTGCAGTTCCGTAAGGACATGTATGGCACATACATGGCCAACATCTAACATCACAGTTCAACAAGTGGCATCAACAAGTCCCAGGTTGTGCCATGGGATATCATGAGGCTGTGTCACAGTTCCCATCTCCTGCTGCCACGTTCCAAACACACCCCACAGTGACATGTGAGGACAGATGTGCCCCAGGCATCACAGCTCAACAACAGGTAGATTCCCAGGGACCCTGTATTGCCACATGGACACTGGCATGACATGGTGTATCTTGAATACACCACAGCAATTCAACCATGAGCCCCACAGGTAGTGGTCCCTGTTGCCTCGGCAGGACAGACATGGACGTCTGTGACACACACACGCACAACATCAAAGTCCATGCACAAACAACGTGGATGTGGAGACTGACTCCCATTGTGCACATGGAATCAGAGACATTCTAAACACAACATGCACACAGACTGTGGAGGACCATCACTATTGTGGCAATGGGTCACCCTGGGACGTACATACCGTCCCACATGGTACTCAGGGGGTATGTGACATGACATACACATACACCACCGTGAAATGTGACCATGCCACATGCTCAGAAATGAACAGTTGCACATCACAGTGGTCATGTACACGAAACACCAAGGATTCTGTCCCCATGAACACGTGCACAGCCTGGGAGTGGCTGCCCCCAAGTGACACCCACAGAACAACATGTTCACGCCCATACACGGAATAGGTAATGCAGCCTTACATGCCTTAGGATACAGTGTGGACAGCTGTCGTGTTGTAGGTGTGCCCCTCACTCCCTGGGAAGTATATGTGGCTGGCATATGTTCACCTGTGACAGGCATGGTGACATATGCCAGTGACTTGTACAGGGACGCATTGGACAGCAATGGACCGATCGGTGCGCACACATTGGCAATTGCATCCAATGTGAGCGGGTACGCGTTGTATCCCGGGTACGCGTTGAACAGCAATGGACCGATCGGTGCGCACACATTGGCCATTGCATTCAATGTGAGCGGGTACGCGTTGTATCCCGGGTACCCGTTGAACAGCAATGGACCGATCGGTGTGCCCGGCCGGCCCATTGCATTCAATGTGAGCGGGTACGCGTTGTATCCCGGGTACGCGTTGAACAGCAATGGACCAATCGGTGTGCCCGGCCGGCCCATTGCATTCAATGTGTGCAGGTACGCGTTGTATCCGCAATATGCGTTGAACAGCAATGGACCGATCGGTGTGCCCGGCCGGCCCATTGCATTCAATGTGTGCGGGTACGCGTTGTATTCGCAATACTGGTTGAACAGCAATGGACCGATCGGTGCGCACCCATTGGCTATGGCCTGGCCTGGCAACGGACGCGTTTTCAAATCTTGAACGAGTCTGATGCTGGAAATTCAGTTGGTCACCCACAACAATGTTGCAAATTCATGGGTGTCATGAAGTTGAAGTTTTGAAGGAGGCTGTGGGCGTGTGTAAGTGGTGCAATTCCATGGATTGGCCAGATTCAGAAGATGCAAACGACTTGGACCTATCACTTTGGACACATGGGACAGTATCTGCCTCTGCAGCACACATATAATGCTGGCTGTTCCCATGAGAGCTCACTTGCCTGCACTACATGCTCCAGGACGACATCTGCCACCACCACTGCTGCTGTAGCTGCACCCTCTGGACCCTGCAATGGCACGTACTGTGGAGAGAGCCCCAGCCTTCAGCACTGAGGAGAACCAGGCCCTGCTGGATGGCCTCCTTCCACAGTACAGCAAGCTGTATGGGAAAGCAGGGGAGCAGGTGAGTGTGCTGTCCACTGCCTTACTAAATGTGCATGTTGTCTGACTGGCAAGGCTAACAGTCTGCACGCCACTGGCTAGCAGGCTCACTGAGTAGTTGTCACCCCCCATAGTGTGTAGTGACATGCATTGAACAGGTATAGTGCAGTGACAGTGCATTTAAACAAGGTTTTACTTCCCAGGCAATGATACCATGTAGTAACTGCTGGCATACTGTCCATAGCCATCGTTGCACTGCCTGTGTACATCATGTGCCCCTGTGATTGAGTGATGTATATCCAACTGTGTAATGCGCGGATATGTGGCATGTGTAGTAATGGCATTCTCACTTTGTCATCCTCACAGGTTGATGCCCACCAGAAGCAGCAGATATGGCTGACCATCGTCCGGGCAGTGAGATCTGTGGGGGTCTACAAGCGCCGGATCCGCAACTGCCAGAAGAGGTGGCAGGACCTTCGGGGCTGGACCCGGAGGATCGCACGGGTCCAGCTGAAGCTGTCGCCTCCTCGCAGGAGGGGCGGACACCGGACCCTGACCCCCCACATGCTCAGGATCCTGGCGGTGGTCTTCCCTGATCTGGATGGGCAGCTGAAGGCCAGAGAGCAGCAAGGAGGGGGTGAGTCCATGACTGCATTGTGAACTTTGTCTGCCATGCTATGTGCCCTCCTCTGGCCTGGTTAAACTTCCACAGTACATCAGTCATGTGGTCCAGGACCCATGTCCCTCGATTGTGCACTGCCCACTCCTCATCTGATACCCAGGTGTGGCCCTTGCAGTCAGGGAATTGTGTCACTTGGGTACTGTGTCCTTGCAGTTTGCTTGACTCAAGATGGGGGACAGCATCTGTTCCCCTAACTCTGTGGTGGGCATCATGGGTGGGTCCATTGCTTACACAATGCCTGTGTTCTGACATGTAATCTGCGTGTCACTTTGATATGGGGTCCAATTGCTGAGCAGATCCACCACATGTGCCTGGGGTATCTGGCACACACCCATGCTGCGGGTGGGAACAATGTTTGGGCCCCAGGAGTGTGTATATTACGTGTGTCACACATACTTAGCCAGCTGCCTACTGTCCAGGGCTCATCCCTCATTCATGTGGGGCAGGACAGTCATGCCTACTCCAGGCCATACAATACACTCTGTACTCCCACTCCCGTGTATCAGCTGACACGTTGTGCTCAGTGATATGTCCCCTCAGGTGTCTGCCTCTGTGTCAGTGTGCTGTGGCTTCATTGTCAGGACTGCTGGGGTGTTTCTCGGTTGGGGCTCAGCATGCCACCGGAGATGTGACCATAGGAAACGATACTTGTGTGACACATAGGTGTTTGCTCACCTGACCGTGCAGACTGGGGTATGCGAATGTGAAGTTCAGGCAGCTGTTTCCCATTCACAGCAGATTGTGAGGTGCTCAGGTTCAGAGGGTTGTGTTACAGGTCTCCCATATGTCCAATCGGTATGACCTGGACAGATAAGGGTTCAGATGGGGGATGTACATGTGCACTTGTTCAGCTCCAGGACTTGCATTCCCCATGACCTACTATTGTGACACAGTGCAGAGTGTTGTTGTCTGGCTGCCCTGCCCATGTGACTGGAGACAGTGATGTATGACTTAGCAGGCATGCCTGTGCCATGGCATGTAACTTCCTATGAGTGATGCTGCAGGGGAGTGACATGTGCTACTTGCACACCATTGTGGCAATGGCTATCAGGACATGGGCGCATCATGGTGTCTGTCGCTGGTATGCATCACATGCATTTCATATTTGACTCTAGGCATCCCTTTCATCAGGACACCTGTACTCACTCAGTGGCAAGAGTTGTGATGTGTGCATGTTCACATGCTTCACCGTGTTTTCTGCACTGTCCAACTACTGTGTAGGTGGTGCATGTGTCCACACTGGGGTATTGCCATCCAACAGACACCAGACAGATGGGTGCAAGGCCAGGAGAGATGTGAGTGCCATGGTTGACCATCAGACTGACAATTGGCTTCTCCTATTCTATTTGGGCACCTTTGGCAATGTTCAACTAAGGATGCCAGGGCTTGCTCTGTAATGTGCTGTACTTACTGTGGTGTGTGCGTTCGGTGCAGGTGACTGATGTCTGTCTGTTTCCCTATTGTTTGCAGATACATCCACGGCCACAGGAGGGGACAGCTCCACGGACCAGGAGGAGCCGCAGAGCCAGACTGGGTCAGCAGCCGAGGAGTGGTCGGAGGGACCCAGTGGCACGGAGGGCGAGGGGAGCCACACTGAGGAGTCCTCAGCACCATCCACCTCAGCTGAGGACCACATCAGCTTGGAGGATGACTCCCTTGTGGATGCGGGTGTCAGCAGCCACCACACCCCAGCTAGTGTTGCTGTCCCCACCACCACCACCACCACCACCACTGCCCTCCCATCGGCTCCCATTCCCGAGGTCCGTGGAGGCTCCCATGTTCGGGAGCGTGTCTCCTTCGGGCCAGGCACCGCACCCCCTGCCCCTATGTCCCCTGCTGCCCTGAGTGAGGAGTCTGTGTACCTCCTTTGCCAGCTCCATGTAGGGCAGACAGCGATGCTGAGTGTCCTCCATGCACACACCACTCTGTTGACTCAGCTGGTGTCGTTCATGGAGGGCATCTCATCGGGCATGTCTGCCCTACAGAGGGGCAATAGGTCCATGGACTCCTCCCTGACGGCAGCAGTGTCCCTCCTCCAACAGTCCCTGGCCCCTCCTACCTCTGCCCCATCCACACTCCCCAGCCCCTTACCTGTCCCAAGCACACACACACCGGCACAGGCACACACCAGCACAGACACGAGCAGCACACAGACACACACGCCACAAACAAGACGCACACGCACGCACAGTCAGGGGACTGAAACCACACTCACAGGGGATGGGGCCCAGGCACACACACACGCATCCACGAGCACTGCGCAGTCCTCAGTTGCCTCTCCCTCCAAAGCCCCCTCCCTTGCTTCACCTGCAACCCCAAAGACACAGCGGCTCTTCCTCAGTGACCTCGGCCTCTTCCCCTCCGATCCAGCTGATCCAGAATTCAGGGGGAAGAGGAAGCCCACCCACACGGAGAGGAGTGCCCCTCGCCCCCGGACACCCTCCTCCAGGCGCAGACCGACTGACGCCCCCATCCGCAAGTCCCCCCGACCCAGAAGAGCAAGACCCTGCCGCCGCCCTGCAGCTCAGGCACCAAGTCTCCTTCCTCCATCCCTCAGGCCCCCACTCCACAGGTGCCCCCACCACACCCTGCCCCAGGTTCCCCCACCCACAGATACACCATCCCCAAAAAGATCAGGCCTTCTCCCCCTGCCACTTGCTGTTCCGGCCCCACACCCCCGCTGCGCTTGTCTGTGCCACTGGTGTGGAGACGGTGTCCTCCCCTCTGTCCTGCCCACCTTACCTGATCCCCATTCTCCTCCTCTGGAGGTAGGCACTGCAGTGGAGTCCACTACCACCCTGTCTGACTTGGGCACTGCAGTGGGGAACCTGTCCACTCCATCTGCACGGTCCACTGCAGTCGTGCCGGCACCCACACCATCTGAGTCATGCCCCCCAGTTGTGCCGGCACACACCATGTCAGACACCTCCACTGCAGTTGTCAGTGGCTCTCCAGCACCCACCACCCCTTCCCTGCCTCCTTCTGGTGAGCCCTGATCCTGTCCCTGCGGTGCCTGGCCTGCCCCCCCGTATGCCCCTCCGAGGGGATTGTCCCTGGTTTTAATCAGTGCAGGCATGCGTATGGTGACATCTGCCACTGTCACCCTGTT
This sequence comes from Calotriton arnoldi, assembly GCA_963921515.1. Lineage (NCBI taxonomy): Eukaryota > Metazoa > Chordata > Amphibia > Caudata > Salamandridae > Calotriton > Calotriton arnoldi. The sequence continues at coordinate 582,756 of CAWUFW010000323.1, read as the reverse complement.
TTGACTTTCAGGATGGATTGGCCATTGGCCTTTGTTTCTTTTTTACTGGACTTCAAGTTTTGAACCCACATATGCTGAATAAAGCAACTTTCTGTTCTCTAGTGCTTTTGCTTCTGATGTACATGATGTTGATGATGCTAACCATGCCCTTGCTGCAGTGATGGGGATATTTGGTCTCATGAAAATGAAGTGTTACTGTGCAGGAACCCATGTGGTCCAGGGAGAATGTGTCCTATCCTGTGGTGTATCCATGTCATCCTTAGCAGCATCTGAGGGTGTCATGTTTTCAGTATTTGGCAATGGAATTTCCTACTTACATTAGCAATGTCACGTCTGTGGCTTCCACCCCAGCACATCTGTTGTGCTTGCCATTGTTCAATTTGTCTACTTCCCTGACCGTATGGCCATCTCCACTGGACATGCAGGTTTGGGCATCAATGGGGAAGGACTCATCTGTGTTGTCAGTGCAACTTCCTATACATGTGTGTTGGATCTGTGCTGATGATTTCGTTGACACTCCCATGACCAGGCTGATGTGACGGGAGCCTTCATTTGGTGCTAATTGTTGACTGTGTGACCAAGTGTTCTGCTGACATGATGGAGCCCTACTGAGGCAACATATGGCACAGCTTTCCTCACACAGGAGTGGAGTCCCCTCATGGCAGTGTGTACTCCTGTGACATCGCCTGCGCCCAAGGTGTGTGTTGTATGAGCATGTCTGTGTGTTCACTTCCATTTTGCTGTGCATGCTGGGATCCCTAGTGGTGTTCCTGTTTGTGATGCTTGCTGAGTTGACCTATGTTCCCCCAAAGTCTTCTCCCTGGGTTCTATGTGATGTGGGTGCATGGCACATTACTGGTCATCAGGGTGACACCTATAGGTGTGTTCGCCGTCAGGGTTGAGTTTGTGGGCAGACGCAGATGGGTCACAGTCAGGATTCCCCTTGGCACTTGTTGTTTACACCTGTCATGTGATTTCCAGTTTGTGTTAGCTTTCAGTGATTGTGACACATTGTGTGTGTGACTGCTGGCACTCCTCAGGGTCAGGGCTGCAATGTTGGTAGTTGTCTATGTGTGTTCTTTGTCGGTGACCTTGGCTTCTTCATTGGTGTGGGACTGTGGCTGGGATCCCATTGGTTGGTCTGGTATTGCCGTCATGTCCATGTACAGCGTAGTGTGCAGTGTGTCAGACATTCAGGAGTCTTGTTGAGTGGCCATGTGTGATGTGTTTCTGCACCTTGGTTCCCACCACCACCCCTGGGATTGTCATGGGTGCATGTGCAATGTCACCAGTGCATGTGAGCTTCACTGCTGCACATTGTTGGAGGTCGAGGTGTGTGGTGTTGAGTGTGTGCAGATGAGAGTTGTTGCCCGGCTAGACCCCTGCCTCCATGTTGGCCTTGGCTTACTGGCCGTGCTGATTGATTTGTGCTTGTGTAGGTGTGATGGTAGTTTGTTGCTCAGGACACATGACTGTGGTTCACAGTGTGAACGACATCTAGCTTTGTCATCACAGTGGGATTGTAATGCAGCCCAGGGTCACCACATTGTGGGGACCCTGGGGGTAGTGCTGTGGTGTGTCTGTGTCTTGCTGTGTCAGTTGCTGTTCCTACATGCTTGTGTGACATGTGTGATTTGTGCTCCCTCTCATCTAACAATGCCTGATTGCCCACATAGGGTATTTGGATCCATGAGTTACCTTTGTGTGGCACTGTATGCACATCTGTGGAATTGGTATTCAGGCCTCTTCATGTGTTGTGTGGTTGCCTGGGGACACTGGCACCCCCCTCACCTGTTGTGTTTGATGTGCAGTGTGGGTCTGCCTGTTTGTGTTTGTGCATCTGCACCACTGCATTGGCATATCTTTAGTGTGCCATTGGCTGTATGTTGTTTGGTGGGTTTCCCCTGCTGTCCCTGGGACTCCTAGGTCATCAGTCAGCACAATGATCATTGTTTGTGTGTCCCATTGCTGCCATGGTATGGTATCTGTTCACCTCACATCTACAGTCTCCACAGGGTATCTGCATTTGTGTGCCCATTGGTGCAAATATGTGGGTCTGCATTCTGATGGTCACTTCTGTCATTGTGTCATTGATGAATGTTGACAGTGTCAGCCCCCATAGGTGATGTTTGTCTGCACATGGCCAAAGGTATGTCTTATTTGCACTGCAGTGTTTGCCTCCCCCAATCTATGTTGCTATGGGACACAAGCACTACTTTGCCACTGATGTGTTTGTTGTTCTGTGACCAGGAATCATCCATGCAGTTTGGCAGTTGCAGCTTTTTCAATGTCAACACTTACATTTTGGTCTCTGTGATGATGGGGGTTTGGACCCCATTGCCACAATGTTCAAGATGTGCTTCAGCTATGGGCCCCACACTTACATTTTGGTCACTGTGATGATTGGGGTTTGGACCCCATTGCCACAATGTTCAAGATGTGCTTCAGCTATGGGCCCCACACTTAAATGTTGGTCACTGTGATGATGGGGGTTTGGACCCCATTGCCACAATGTTCAAGATGTGCTTCAGCTATGGGCCCCACACTTACATTTTGGTCACTGTGATGATGGGGGTTTGAACCCCATTGCCACAATGTTCAAGTTGTGCTTCAGCTATGGGCCCCACACTTACATTTTGGTCACTGTGATGATGGGGGTTTGGACCCCATTGCCACAATGTTCAAGATGTGCTTCAGCTATGGGCCCCACACTTACATTTTGGTCACTGTGATGATGGTGGTTGGACCCCATTGCCACAGTGGTCATGGTCTGCTTGCATTGTGGGGGCCACACACATTTATGTGTGGCACATGTGATAGGGGGTCACATTGTATGTTCAAAGTCATGTTCAGTGTTGTAGGCATTTGACACAGTCTACACACGCTTGTCATGGTGTTGGGGGGGATGTCTTTATGTTGCATTGTTTATGTTGGTGTGTGCTTGTTGTGTCATGTATTAGCCATCCTGTGAGTGGGGGTGTTGTTGGTGGTAGGCATCCAGCCCCCCATGGGTAGAGGTGGTAGTAGTGTTAGGCATCTGGCATCCCCTGGGTAGGAGTGGTAGTAGTGGTAGGCATCTGGCACACCCTGGGTAGAGGTCATAGTGGTGGTGGGCATCTGGCACCCCCTGGGTAAGGGTGGTAGTAGTGGTAGGCATCTGGCACACCCTGGGTAGAGGTGGTAGTGGTGGTAGGCATCTGGCACCCCCTGGGTAAGGGTGGTAGTAGTGGTAGGCATCTGGCACACCCTGGGTTGAGGTGGTAGTGGTGGTAGGCATCTGGCACCCCTGGGTAGGGGTGGTAGTAGTGACAGGCATCCAGCCCCCATGGGTAGAGGTGGTAGTAGTGGTAGGCATCCATCCCCCATGGGTAGAGGTGGTAGTAGTGGTGGGCATCTGGCACCCCTGGGTAAGGGTGGTAGTAGTGGTAGGCATCTGGCACACCCTGGGTAGGGGTGGTAGTAGTGACAGGCATCCAGCCCCCCATGGGTAGAGGTGGTAGTAGTGGTAGGCATCCAGCCCCCCATGGGTAGAGGTGGTAGTAGTGGTGGGCATCTGGCACCCCCTGGGTAAGGGTGGTAGTAGTGGTAGGCATCTGGCACCCCTGGGTAGGGGTGGTAGTAGTGGTAGGCATCTGGCACACCCTGGGTAGAGGTGGTAGTGGTGGTAGGCATCAGGCACCCCCTTGGTAGGGGTGGTAGTAGTGACAGGCATCCAGCCCCCCATGGGTAGAGGTGGTAGTAGTGGTAGGCATCTGGCACCCCCTGGGTAGAGGTGGTAGTAGTGACAGGCATCCAGCCCCCCATGGGTAGAGGTGGTAGTAGTGGTAGGCATCTGGCACCCCCTGGGTAGGGGTGGTAGTGGTGGTAGGCATCCAGCCCCCCATGGGTAGGGGTGGTAGTAGTGACAGGCATCCAGCCCCCCATGGGTAGAGGTGGTAGTAGTGGTAGGCATCTGGCACCCCCTGGGTAGAGGTGGTAGTGGTGGTAGGCATCTGGCACCCCTGGGTAGGGGTGGTAGTAGTGACAGGCATCCAGCCCCCATGGGTAGAGGTGGTAGTAGTGGTAGGCATCTGGCACCCCCTGGGTAGAGGTGGTAGTGGTGGTAGGCATCTTGCACCCCCTGGGTAGGGGTGGTAGTAGTGACAGGCATCCAGCCCCCCATGGGTAGAGGTGGTAGTAGTGGTAGGCATCCAGCCCCCCATGGGTAGAGGTGGTAGTAGTGGTGGGCATCTGGCACCCCCTGGGTAAGGGTGGTAGTAGTGGTATGAATCTGGCACACCCTGGGTAGGGGTGGTAGTAGTGGTAGGCATCCAGCCCCCCATGGGTAGAGGTGGTAGTAGTGGTGGGCATCTGGCACCCCTGGGTAAGGGTGGTAGTAGTGGTAGGCATCTGGCACACCCTGGGTAGGGGTGGTAGTAGTGGTAGGCATCCAGCCCCCCATGGGTAGAGGTGGTAGTAGTGGTAGGCATCCAGCCCCCATGGGTAGAGGTGGTAGTAGTGGTGGGCATCTGGCACCCCTGGGTAAGGGTGGTAGTAGTGGTAGGCATCTGGCACACCCTGGGTAGGGGTGGTAGTAGTGGTAGGCATCTGGCACACCCTGGGTAGAGGTGGTAGTAGTGGTAGGCATCTGGCACCCCTGAGTAGGGGTGGTAGTGGTGGTGGGCATCTGGCACACCCTGGGTAAGGGTGGTAGTAGTGGTAGGCATCTGGCACACCCTGGGTAGAGGTGGTAGTAGTGATAGGCATCTGGCACCCCTGAGTAGGGGTGGTAGTGGTGGTGGGCATCTGGCACACCCTGGGTAGAGGTGGTAGTAGTGGTAGGCATCTGGCACCCCCTGGGTAGGGGTGGTATTAGTGACAGGCATCCAGCCCCCCATGGGTAGAGGTGGTAGTAGTGGTAGGCATCTGGCACCCCCTGGGTAGAGGTGGTAGTGGTGGTAGGCATCTGGCACTCCCTGGGTTGGGGTGGTAGTAGTGACAGGCATCCAGCCCCCCATTGGTAGAGGTGGTAGTGGTGGTAGGCATCTGGCACCTCCTGGGTAGGGGTGGTAGTAGTGACAGGCATCCAGCCCCCATGGGTAGAGGTGGTAGTAGTGGTATGCATCCAGCCCCCATGGGTAGAGGTGGTAGTAGTGGTGGGCATCTGGCACCCCTGGGTAAGGGTGGTAGTAGTGGTAGGCATCTGGCACACCCTGGGTAGGGGTGGTAGTAGTGGTAGGCATCCAGCCCCCATGGGTAGAGGTGGTAGTAGTGGTAGGCATCCAGCCCCCATGGGTAGAGGTGGTAGTAGTGGTGGGCATCTGGCACCCCTGGGTAAGGGTGGTAGTAGTGGTAGGCATCTGGCACACCCTGGGTAGGGGTGGTAGTAGTGGTAGGCATCTGGCACACCCTGGGTAGAGGTGGTAGTAGTGGTAGGCATCTGGCACCCCTGAGTAGGGGTGGTAGTGGTGGTGGGCATCTGGCACACCCTGGGTAAGGGTGGTAGTAGTGGTAGGCATCTGGCACACCCTGGGTAGGGGTGGTAGTAGTGGTAGGCATCTGGCACACCCTGGGTAGAGGTGGTAGTAGTGGTAGGCATCTGGCACCCCCTGAGTAGGGGTGGTAGTGGTGGTGGGCATCTGGCACACCCTGGGTAGAGGTGGTAGTAGTGGTAGGCATCTGGCACCCCTGAGTAGGGGTGGTAGTGGTGGTGGGCATCCAGGCTGCTATGTGTATATGTGGCATTGCTGATGGCCATCCCGCCCCTATGGTGCTGCTGTTGCTGGTGTGAGTAATTTCTGCATCCCTCTGTGTGTGTGTGATGTGTCGGGTACGTGTAGTTTGTTTTTGTGGTTGGTGTCTGACTTACCTTCTGCGCCGTACGCGTCCGTGCCTGTTCCGGTAGTAGATGTAGAATATTGGTAGGATCGGCACGATGGGATTCATGGTTGGTTCGTCTCGTTCGTCTTTCTCTTTGCTTCGCCTCGTCCTCGTCGCTGGCGTGTTCGTCTCGTAGCCGTGGATCGTGTTGTGGCACGAATCGAAGCTTATGTGCGCCTCTCCCGGATGCTTTGACGTGCCGTGCGTAGCGACGGGTTCGGCGCGTACGGAAAGCGCATCGTACTTGTCCGGCCGGACGGGGCTGCATTTTGGCTTCCGTGCGACTCGATTTTGCGTTCCCGGATCCGCCTCGGTCGGATGACAGGACCTGGATTGGGTGAGTACGACTGGGTCGGAATCTATGCAGTTGTGCGCATCGTACTTGCTCGTTCGGAATAATGTGCGGATCGGTCGGGAAACAGGCATTCGCCTGGCTTTTTTCCCGGCCGAATAGTGTGAGGTGCGCCTCCGCCCAAGATCGGAATTGGCCCCTAACTCTTTTGTTAAAACATAAATCAAAAATCAATAATCTATACTTATCACCAAACTAATCACTAACAACCGTAGCTCAGCTACCAGAAAACTGATCCAGCGGCTTACTAGCAACAGATTCTTCACTACCATATACTCACCTGGGCCCATATAACTCTCTCGCACTAAACACCAAGTAGACCGCTGGAACTTTGTAGTTGTATAATTTTCATACCTCAAGATCTAGTTATTTCTTCTCTAACTAAACCTTTCACTGATCAAATAGTTCTTTCCTCTGGTCAATGGACCAGTTCGGTGGAACTAGTTGATGGTGATAATTAACATGACTTATTATACATTTCTTGAATTAAAGATAAATAATCACAGACTCGGTAAGCTTTAAAATCTTTATCTAAATTAATTGGTTGTGAACCATCTCAAAGCGTTTCAGTACAAACACCCTCATTCGCAAGAGTGCCAAATTCAATCAAGTTTCAATAGACATTAACAATTCAGATCCACACAATAACTATGCTCAGAAAGAAGAGGATAGAAAGAGAAGAGCATTTATCAAGACGATAAATCTATATTTACCAAGTATGGTGTGAAGACCAACCCCCTGGCCAAAGGGCTGGTAAGGGTCCCCAGGACAGATCAGGAGACAAAGACTTCAGGACAGGAATCAGGACAGGATACTTCACCTCTCTAGATACCGACGACTACGTTGCACCCCTCTCTGATACTCTCTTCCTCCTCGTGGTTCTTCCGCGATCTTCTTTCTAACCCACCCAAATTAATTAGATGGTTCTGCATTCCATTTCTTCATCAGCGTCTCACAGCATCAGCACCACCCCAGCACCAACAGCATCCCAAGCTCCGAATTGTTTCTGCTGCTTCCGCTCCCAACAAGCTTAGCCCCGCTAACTAAAAGCTAAACTACTTCAATTATACCTTTCTATTACCATGTACCACCCATTAATGTATCAATTCTACAGAATACTAACTTCTGATTGGACAGGCGAGGGGGGGATGATCATCACACCATGCTTATACTTCATTTATTTCTTTAAACCATTGTTTCCAAACTCCTCCCCTCAAAACTTTATTCCGCCCTTCCTTTCCCATACATCTTTAAACTTTATTAATACAAATGTAACAATTTCCTTGAATAAGTTCCTTCATATGAACTCTTCACCCTCATGTTCCCAGGGCACATCTTCGCCGTCCTTGGACGCGTGACAAGTCCTTAGTCATTTTTTCGAGCTTCCACACCAGGGCGCATGCGTCGCGCAACGTCAGTCTGCTCGACTCAGACAAATTTGACAGGCCCAAATACGCACTAATAATAAAGTCAAAAGGAGAAATGTTATTCTCAAAAATAAATGAGTTCACTTTATACCACCAACCTCTACTCTAGCCCGTACCATTTATTATTTCCCTTTCTGCATTTGCATTAGTATAAAACTTATTTTCTAATTTCAGCAAGCAGGTGCCATGCATGTGAGTTTTCAAGCGGCCATTTTATAGCTCTTTGAGCAAGCGCCAGAATTTCCCTCCAAGCGTTATTTCGTCATACTACGTAGATGCAGTAGATGCATGCGCAGTAAAGATCCCGTGTTAGAATGCATTCTAGTCCTTCGTTCATGTTATTGCAGTTAGTAAACACATAGGCAAGCTTCATTCTCGCCCGCGTATAAAGGAAATGCGTATTATTAATCACAAAAACACGTTGTTAGTAATTCGTTAATGAATTTAAACAAGAGGATTGCTTCCGAGCAAGTCTCATGTTCGAGTCCTTGCTCCATCACATGCATTTCTGTTCCGGCCTCTTCTGTGTCTCATTTGTTCATCAGTAGTGCTTGCCGAGTGTCCCACGGTCCCAGGCTATTCTCTCTGGTCTCTCCTTACTTAGAGGGGGCCTTTCTTCCCACACAGTGTCTGGCGACCTATTGCGGTTACTCGTTGGTGCCTTGGGGTCACTCTTTACCGGGGTTGTGGTCCACCTAGGCACCATCTAGTTGCAGTATTGCCCTCTCTTTTGGCCCCTGGTCTGTTGATGTCTCACAGTGTCCTTCATACTCAGGCCTCATCCAACCCAGTGGATGGCTTTTCTGGGCTCGCGTCTTCAAGGAGAGCTATCTACTCCCGGTGGGGCATTACCAGGGAGCGGGTCTGGGACCCCCTTGTGGCGATGGCTCTTGTTAGACTGCGTAGCCCTGGTGTCCATGTAAGTACACTGATACCAGTCCCCCCCGCTCTATTTCAGCCTTGGGTGAGTTCTAGGCTCTCTCTCTGGGTCTTTCTTCATGCAGGGAAGGCACAGTCACACACCCATTCCTGGGCTGCCCCTCCGGTTGTACCACCACTGCGGTCTACAGCTTCACTGCCCTGTTAGAGGACCTGAGCCCAATGTCAGATGATCTCTCTGTGTCGGACATGGGATCTCTGCCTAAGTGCCGCCGACTTGGTCTCTGGTGAGTAGCCTTTTCTCTCATGGCCCCCGGTCCCGGGCGGGCTCGTGAGACTCTCACGGTGGGCCTCTTGTGCCTCTGCAATGTCTGCAGCAAGGGCTATCTGTTCTTGGTGGGGGTTGAGCTGGTGTGGAGTCTGGGGCCTCCGCTGGTGTAGCGGCACCTGCTGGGCTACGCAGTCACCTGCTCTTGGGTCCGCCCGCTGCAGCTGATCCCCCTCGCGACGTTGCAGTCTTGGGGGGAGCTTTCCCTCCCTAGCCTCCTCGGTTAATCTTGGCTGGGCCCCTTGCATGCAGAGCCCTCCGGCTTACCTCCCTAGAGCGGGAGGAGGCCTCCGTGGGCCACCTCCATTATGTGTTGCAGCCTCCAATTTGGGCAAGCTCTCAATGGCGCTTGCGATTTCCCCTTGTGTGTCTCTGGCACATTATTTCAGTATCGTGTTGCTTGCATTCACCCTCTCGCCTTCGATTCGCAAGCAGATGGAGCTGAGAAGGCAGGATTCATAACAGGATAATTGGTGGGCCGTCGGAGCTCAGATCGGACACTTTTAGCCCGCCATGTTGCTGGCCACGCCCCTCAAAAGTAAAACTTTATGTACAATTGAATGTATAGGAAATGGACACTCATAAGTCAAAATATATTACAGCTAAGATTTAGTTGAAAGTTGGATGATATTGTAACCAGAGAGACTGTATGTCATGCACTTTTCTCAAGGTGTAAAAGCAAAACGTTTAATGATATGTGAAGCAACTATATTCTCTGATGTTAACAAATATAACTTTCACATTGTGCAAAAAATATAATCAATTTTGTTGTTGTTGATACTCTCACCATTTCTTTTGTCTCTTTACTATAGGCCAGACCCTATTACAGGGCCAGGCAATGCCCAGACACATGTGTCATCAGAGGTCTACAGGTGCCCAGCATTTACTGTAGGAGTGGGAGGACCTTTGGCAGTGGACCCACCTCAAAGCAAAGTCCTCCCCAAAAAAGGAGCGTGTACAGCCTCAATGACGCTCAATATTCACTGTATTCTGACAAGCATTCCCTGATCTGGATAGGGAGCTGAAGGTCATAAAGCAGGAACATAGGGGTAAGATATATATTTTGAAAATGTTATACAATTTTGACCTTTAATTTACTTTAAATTTAGGAACTTCTACACTCAACAGAGAAGTAAGAAATCCATAATCACCATTGAGTGCTTTATAAGCAAAGATTAATATTTTTCAAGAATAAATCGTCTCATAGGCACATTTTTATATTTGACATTGTGTAAAATGTACCAGCAACAATAATAAAGTGACTTCAGACATGATCATGGCTGTACTATTTTTATACATCTCTATTGTTGTAATTATAGCACACTTTAAAAAATCTATTTTAATATTAAATATTCTTTATATGAGCAGTGGTATTTTCTCCGAAAAATTCTCAATTTCTGGTGTAGGCTACTGTGCAACTCAAGGAATACTACCATTGATATTCCTGTTTAAGGCACAAAGTTTGAACAGTACCCTGGTAGGTCTGGGACAGATCAGACAGCTTAAATAAATAGAAGGTTTGAAATATCTATGCTGTAAACAATCTGTTTTAAAAAAAACAAAAAACAATAATCGAGGAAAAATACTAATAATTTATTCAAAAGTTTCTTTTTTACCATTTCAAAATTACAAAAAAGTAAAAGAAATCCAAACATGATGCCCAGAGATATTTTTTGATTTATATGTACAAAAAGGTGCCCAAAATTGCAAAGCACTAATAGAAGTCAACAGAAGTGGTAGACTGTGAGCAAGGACTTATTTCAAGAGGTCCTCGATGGCGACCTGGTCAGTTAAACTGCAGTGGATTTCCCACAATAAAAGTCTGCAAATGGTAAATTATGGAAATATTTGCAAGTCCCAATCTAGAAAGTTAATATTAAACTTTGTTTAACATAAATTTACAACGCTTCCTAGCTTTAGCAGGACAAACCTGCTTCAAGTATCTTACCTTCTGCTCCATTACAGCAGGTAATAATTCAGCCTTGACTGGCAGAGGAATTAGATTAGAAAAAAATGACTGTCATTTTTTTGCTTAATATATATTTGACTACACTTTTACTTTCAGGATTTAGCAGGAAAAATCTACTTACTGCATCCAATCAGGGCTTCATCCCGGTCATCCACAAATGAAGCATAGGTGAAGCTTAGGTTATGGACAATTTTGTACTTTCGATTTTCTGGCACTCACATTTAATTGAAAGTGGAAAAAAAAAGATGTCCGGTTCTAGGGATTGGATTTCTTACTTTTCAGTCTTGTTTTGAAGCTTAACAAATGTAAATATTTGTTAAATATTTATATGTTTTTTATAATAATTATATTTCATTATTCAATAAATGCATTGGAAATGCCTAAATGATTTATATATGAACCTTATTTGGGAGGTCTGATTAGTGGCATACCTACCTGGGGATTGTTAAATAGTAAAAGATGCAAACTGAACATATTGATCATTAGAACATTGGAATGTTGGGATCTCCATTGAAAACAATGGAGGAGCTCCGGGCTTATAATGGCTGGTATAAGCCCGGAGCTCCAACATTCCAATGTTTCTTTGTTTACAGCTGTGGCTGTGAACAAAGGCTTCAGGGAGCCTGAGGGGATTTCAATCCCCTCGCGCTCCCTAAAGCCTTTGTTTTATTTGTTAGAACATTCTGCCCTCTAGTGGCAGAATGTTCTAATAGCCTTATAGCCCTTCGTAGCTGGGCTATACTGGCTATTAAAGTCCCGCTCCCTTGTTAAAGGCCCTCGGTCCTTTAACGCTGGAGCAGGCCTTTAATAGCCGGTATACCCCGCTACGGCGGGCTATAAAGCTATATTAATAGATGACTTAATCATTTTCTTTAGGATGGGCTCTGTTCAATAAAAAGAGTTTAAAAAAATGCCTTCGGGACTGGTATTAATAATTCAAAAAGGTACCAGATTTTGTAAAGTGACGCAATAGGTGTTGTATTACACAATAACCTTGTACGTTGCAAGCCTTGGCTATAGTAATCCAAATTAGAACATTGGAATGTTGGGAGCTCCATTGAAAACAATGGAGGAGCTCCGGGCTTATAATGGCTGGTATAAGCCCGGAGCTTCAACATTCCAATGTTTCTTTGTTTACAGCTGTGGCTGTGAACAAAGGCTTCAGGGAGCCTGAGGGGATTTCAATCCCCTCGCGCTCCCTAAAGCCTATGTTTTTATTTGTTAGAACATTCTGCCCTCTAGTGGCAGAATGTTCTAATAGCCTTATAGCCCTTCGTAGCTGGGCTATACTGGCTATTAAAGTCCCGCTCCCTTGTTAAAGGCCCTCGGGCCTTTAATGCTGGAGCAGGCCTTTAATAGCCGGTATACCCCGCTACGGCGGGCTATAAGGCTATATTAATAGATGACTTAATCATTTTCTTTAGGATGAGCTCTGTTCAATAAAAAGAGTTTAAAAAAATGCCTTCGGGACTGGTATTAATAATTCAAAAAGGTACCAGATTTTGTAAAGTGACGCGATAGGTATTGTATTACACAATAACCTTGTACGTTGCAAGCCTTGGCTATATTAATCCAAATTAGAACATTGGAATGTTGGGAGCTCCATTGAAAACAATGGAGTAGCTCCGGGCTTATGATGGCTGGTATAAGCCCGGAGCTCCAACATTCCAATGTTTCTTTGTTCACAGCTGTGGCTGTGAACAAAGGCTTCAGGGAGCCTGAGGGGATTTCAATCCCCTCGCGCTCCCTGAAGCCTTTGTTATATTTGTTAGAATATTCTGCCCTCTAGTGGCAGAATGTTCTAATAGCCTTATAGCCCTTCGTAGCTGGGCTATACCGGCTATTAAAGTCCTGCTCCCTTGTTAAAGGCCCTCGCCTTCGGCCTTTAACACTGGAGCGGGCCTTTAATAGCCGGTATAGCCCTCTACGGCGGGCTATAAGGCTATAATAAGTATAGTTCATCACAGAAAGTTAAATGTATGTTTAAAAAAGAAGGCAATAGAAGCTGTAGAAATTGTATTTTCAGCCACTGAACTTAAAGGTCATATGTTTAAAGGATATATAGAATAATAAAATGATCGTCATATCTGGCAATAGATTATGAAGAGGATGATTATGATTATGCCCAACTAATACTCTGGCACAGCTGTTGCTGAGTTCCCATCTTTAGTTTGACTTGTACATTTGCATGGAGACCACTTGTAATTATGGTAGAAAAATATCCACTCATTTTTGAGAGAGACTTACTATTAATCAAAACCTTGAGTTTACACATGATGCCTAATTATTATTTTAGTGCAAAAGATACTCTGTCACAAATGTCATGTATTTCTTGTAAAGAATATCACAAGTGGATTATATCCTAAGGCGCTTATAAATAGCCTTACGGGTTATCCGTCATATTTGTGATGGAGAATTTGAGTGACAAACTCTAAATCAGTCAGATTGTTTTCACCAGGATGTGAGAAATTGGGTTGTTGGTTGACTGGAGTGTGATTCCTGGTCAAGCAACAGCCACAATCCCTCGCAGGGTGAACCACAAAAAGTCACTAAATTAACCTGTGCTTAGCACTGGTACCTTGACACAAAAAGCAGTCTGGTTTTACTTCAAGGCAATGTGTAAAGTATTTTTCTACAGCATACAAACAATCAAGTGAAAACATAAGAAAAGTTCCAAACTAATTTAGAAAATTAGAGTAAATTTTAATACATTTTTTGACACCAAAACAACAAAAATCCAATCAGTAGAACCAGAGTTATGAATCTTTAAAGATTTTTGTGAAAGTAGCACCAAAATGCTCATAATGCTAACAATGGAATTCTGGACGTGGTGGAGTGGGTCAAAGTCCCAAATTCAGGCCGACTGCAATGGATCAGAGGTTGGTTACAGTTTCCAGCTTAGGCCCACTGAAATTTTTCCTTCTCAAATCTGTGACAAGAGTCCGGTTCGTGGTGGAGGGGGCCATGAAGAGCAGTGAAAGGGTGGTAGGTGGCTGCTGGAGTAGCACGTAGAGCAGGCCAGGTGTCGCGGGTCGGCGTTGATAGAGTTTCATGTTGGCAGAGCCCACGAGTGGTCAATGCTGTATTCTGAAGGTTCGGACTTGCGGAGCTTTGTATCAAATCGCGGTGTGAGAGGCAAGGTCTCGGTGCTAATTCGGTCTGCTTGGGGTCACAAAGAGCCCTAATGCTTGAATACAACTCTCTGAGCCACACCAAGGGTCCAAGACTTGAGGGGTACCACTTGGGGGCCAGGAACTCACTTCAGCTAGGTCCAGGTGCTCGTACAGGATGTTGGGGATCCTTTTATGTCCCTGAGGCTCAGATCAGGAGGCCAGCAGATTAGCCCTTGGAGCCTCTCTGGTAGCTTTGGTTTCAAGATGAATTTGCAGGTCCAGTTCTTCTTCCCCAGGAAAGAGGGCAGCTAGGCAGAAAGGCAGCAATTCATCAAGGCAGCAGCAGGTCAGCAGTTGAGCAGAGTGGCAGTCCTTTCAGCAACACAGCAGAAATGTACTGAAGAGTTAGTGTCTGAGGTCCCCTCTTTATATAATGGTGCCCTGATTCTGGAAATTTGGAGAAGCTTCTAGACAGTGACTTTAAAATGAATTGAATTTCCTGACTAGCCTGCCCTGGCGCTAAGCTGCCTGCACTGAAAATATGAGGTTGTTAAGCTCTTTGTGTGAAGGTAGAGCACAGTCTATTCAGTTGCAAGTGGAACTGTGCTCAGCTCCAACCCCCCATCCTGCCAGCAGATGGGCCATTGAGGCACACCTAATCCCTCTATGTGTGACTGTCTGGGAGGAAATCACAAAGTCTGTCAGTTACACACAGTCATGTGACTCAGGCCAGGCTGCAAGCACCAAAGGGCTAAGGGCAGAAAAATGCCAACTTTCTAAAAGTCAATGAAACAACGCGGATGCCAGTACTGCTATCCTTTCGTACACTTACTCACTCATGAGATCACACACATACATGTTATCAACAGCAATTTATTATTTTATTTGCTTTTTTCTTTTGATCTATACTTTTTGCTTTCAAAATACAATTCACAAATACAATTCCAACAAACTTAACAATACACAGGGGGACGTCAACTTCATACAAATATTACACAGAAAAGGAGGGAAAAACAATTCAGATTTCTTTCACAAAAAAATTAAATTAGAAACATAATTGTCCAAAAACACTGTTAAGAACAGCCTAGGTTCTGTTTTTTTCAAATCATATATATATTGTCCACAAAACTCCTTTAATTAGGTAAGGCAAACACATTTCCTAGTGGGCTAGAACCAAACAGTGAGGATACTGGGCTCTGAGTGGCACAGCACCGGCCTGTGAGCTGCAAAAGGTCAGTGCAACACATCTCTCGGTATCAGTGAAATAACGAATCTCGGTAAGCACACATACCGCGCACAAGATCTGTTAACCCCAAGAAGTTAAACCATGCAGTCTTTAACAGTCAGATTGAATTCTTGTAGCTCTAAAATATGCCGCTATTCTGTGTTTAGTTTTAAGTTGAGTTGTATTTTGGGTTTTAGGACATCTCAAACGCGAATAAGAATCAAGCGGCCCCAAGATGGGAAGCCCCCGCGAAAGATAGATGTGAGTGGTCTTCTTTTACCATCTGGATATAGTCACATGGCAGTGAGCTATCATAGTGTAACTATTTGGTTTGTCTAAATCAGGTGTTAGAAGGAATGTATGATGCTACAACCCGATCATTTAGATCGCGGGACATTGCATCGCGGTTTTTACAACGCAAGTCGTTACAACGACTTGCGCTGGAGGGCGCTGGACTTAGGAATAGTATGATTTACTATTCCAACTCCAGCCTACGTATCAGTAGGGAAGGTGTTGGAATAGTAAATCACACTATTCCTTAGTCTAGAGCGCCATCCAGCGCAAGTCGTTGTAATGACTTGCGTTGTAATGACCGCGAAGTAAATGTATTGCAGTGTTTTGACCGCGTTGTAAAGGTCGTTCGCCGTTAGAAATGATTCTGCGGTTCAGCTAAGATAGCGTGAACAAGAAAGGTAATTCAGAGCAAAAGAGTATATAATTCTGTCATGATAGTGGATTGATGAATGCCTGGTCAATAAAAAGTGTTTGTTTTATTATTTTTTACAGCGTTCTAGTGGTATGAGTCCTGAGGAGAACCCCAAAAATCACTTTAAAGGGGTCCGAAACATCACAACAGTTTTTGTATCCAAACAAGTGTTTTTTATATAACTATACTGTGGCTGTGAACAAATTATTTTCGATGAACTTGTGATTTCACTCAGAGCCCAGTATCCTCACTGTTTGATTCTAGCCCACTAGGAAATGTGTTTGCCTTACCTAATTAAAGGAGTTTTGTAGGCAATGTACATATGATTTGAAAAAAACCAAAACCTAGGCTGTTCTTAACAGTGTTTCTTGCACAATTGTGATTCTATTTTAATATTTTTGCGAAAGAAATACATTCCCCCTGCCAGCAGTTGGGGAGCAAACATTCTACCACCCAAGAACCCAGTCACCACTGGCACAATTTGCACCAAAGGACCCCAAAGTGAACCTTCTCATGGCAGAGAAACCACATCTCTACTCAATGGAGGAACTGTGATAGAATTCCAACAGAGGTAGATTAGGGTACCGAGGAGCTTGAGTGCTTGCGGCGGAAGGTGTTCATAGAGTCATTTTTTATTATAATTTTAATAGCTTTTTTATAGCGCAAACATGACCCTTGCTGGTATCAGTTCGCTTTACAGAATTGCAACGTGCCAAGTAGTAAAAGCAATAGTAACATATTCACTACAAGTTCACTAACAGCCGGATAGCAAGGTTACATCATTAATAACAAAATAATGTTACAGTTAATCCACAGAAAAATCAGGCAGAGTTCAGAAGCAGGGGGGTAACGTTGGTATTGCATGGAGGAACGTATTAGATAGCCAGAGATAGTTAGTCATGTAAGCGACTGAGGAGAGTAGAGTCATGTGATCTAGGAGAGACATTTGTTCATGACAAATTCTTTGGCTTCTTTCTTGAATGAAATGGTCAAGGGATTCGTTCTGATTTCTGGAGGTAAAGTGTTCCAGATTCTTGGGGCATTCCAAGAGAAGGCACAGTTGTAGGTTTTCTTCTTTTGGAATCCCTGAGGTTTCAGAAGAAAGGTGTTTGAGCTTCTGGTTGCTCTGGAACCTCCGGAGAGTTTGAGCTTCTGGACGAGATAGTTAGGGGTATTATGGTGAAGGGTTTTGTGCATCATACAGGTAATTTCTAGCTGGATTCTAGCTTCATATGGGAGCCAGTTGAGGGTTTTGAGATCCGGGGTGATGTGGTTGCATCTTTTTGAGCCCATCATGAGTCTAGCGGCAGAGTTGAGTGAGGCCCTTAGAGGAGCAAGTTTTGATCTGGGTAGTACCGAAAAGGCTGTACTGCTGCAATCCACCTTAGTAATCACTAAAGCTTGTACAGCATGTTTGAAATCGCTGGGGGGAGGAAAAGTTTTAATTTTCTTATAATACAAATTTGATGATTTGCTGCTTTGGTGGAGGAACTGATCTGTTTCTGCATGTTGAGATTTCTCTCAAGAGTAACGCCCAGTGATTTTGCAGAGTCAGTGATTAATGGGGTGCAGTTGAAGGCTGAAAAGCTGTTTCAACCATTCTTCGATAACCAGTGTCTGTTTGGGTGGGGCGATAAGTAGGAACTCAGGTTTCTGAGTATTTAGTTTGAGCTGATTAGTTCCTAGCCAATTTTGACTTTCCATTAATGTTGTGTTCAGCGAAATTATGTCTTCTGGGGAGGAGACTTTGAGGTATAGCTGGGTATCGACCAATCAATCAATCAGGGTTGGTATAATGCAGTTACTCACCCACGAGGGTCTCAAGGCACTGGGGGGGCAGCTCCGTTGAGTGCTGGGGTCATCCAAAGAGCCAGGTCTTGAGTAACCCTGGGCGGAGCTGGTGGAGCGGAACTACACGGAGGTCTCTCTCTTGAAACTTGGGTGATCGTTGCGAAAACTGTGCATGCGTGCGCGCCCGCGCCTTTTCTTGCGAGAAATGCGCATGCGCACGCGCCTGCACAGTTTTCGCAATGATCACCTAAGTTTTGAGAGAGAGACGGCGAGGAAGAGGAGGAGGGCAGCCCAGGGACGCCGCAGTTCAGGTAAGTGGTTTTTGTTTGTTTTAATTAATGTCAAATTAATTTTTAATAGGGGGGATGGAGGCGGGGGCTGGCTAACTCCGCTCTGCAGCGGAGTGTGTGGAGATTTGCCTACTCCGCGTTACGCAGAGAACGCGGAGTAGGCAAATCTCCGCACACTCCACTGGCGGAGCAGAGTTCTCCGCCCGTGCTTAGTCTTGAGGTCCTTCCTGAACTGGAGCAGTGTAGGGACTTGCCGGAGGTAGAGCAGGAGGTCGTTCCAGGCCTTGGCTGCGAGGTAGGAGAAGGACTTTCCTCCCGTTCTGGTCTTGTAGATGCATGGGATGGTGGTTAGATAGAGGTTAGCTGATCGGAGGTGTCTCTTGGGTGCGTGGAAGGAGAGGCGGTTGTTTAGGTATGCAGGTCCGATGTTGTGGAGAGCCTTGTATGCATGAGTGAGGAGTTTGAAGGCTATTCTTCTTCCAATGGGGAGCTAGGGGAGATAGCGGATGTGTTGGGGGATGTGGTTGTAACGGGGAACATCTAGGATCAGTCTGGCTGCAGCTTTCTGGACAGTCTGGAGTTTGCAAAGTAGTTTCTTGTTGATTCCGGCACAGAGGGCGTTACCGTAGTCCAGTCTGCTACTAATGAAGGCGTGTGTGACCATTTTTCTGGATTCAGATGGGATCCATCTGAATGTTTTTTGGAGTGTGCTTAGGGTGTTGAAGCAGGCAGAGGATACAGCATTGAACTGGTGGTTCATTGTGAGTTATGAGTCAAGTATGATGCCGAGGTTTTGTGTGTGGTCCGTCAGGGTTGGGGGTTTCCAAGGGCGGGGGGTCACCATGTGTCATCCTACTTGGAGGGGGGGAGCCAAGGATAAGGACTTCTGTTTTCTTGGAGTTGAGTTTCAGGCAGCTCTTCTTCATCCAGGTGGCAATTGCTTTCATCCCTTCTTGGAAGTTGTGCCTGGTGATGTTGGGTTCTTTGGTGAGGGAGAGGATGAGCTGGGTGTCGTTGGTGTAGGAGACGATGTTGAGCCCATGGTTTCTGACGATGGTTTCGAGGGGGTCCATGTAGATGTTGAAGAGGGTGGGGCTGAGAGAGGATCCCTGGGGCACTCCACATCTGGTCTCTGTTGATTCTGAGAGGTAGGGTGGGAGTCTGTCTCTCTGGGTTCTGCCTGTGAGAAATGAGCATATCCAGTCAAGGGCCTTTCCGCAGATACCGGCGTCGTGGAGTCCGGTGGCTAGTGTGCGGGGGGAGACGGTGTCCAAGGCAGCTGAGAGGTCCAGGAAGATGAGGGCTACTGTTTGGCCCTGGTCGAGGAGGGAGTGAATGTCGTCGGTGGTAGCAAGTAGAGCCGGCTCTGTGCTGTGGTTTCTGCAGGATCCGAATTGGGAGATACCCAGGACGTTGTTGGCTTCGGTGAAGTTTGCTAGCTGGGTGCTGAAGGCCTTTTCAATGACCTTGGCTGCGAATGGAAGCAGGGAGATGGGCCTGAAATTCTTGAGGTTCATTGGGTCTGCGGAGGGTTTCTTCAGGAGGGGGGGTTGACTTCAGCGTGTATTCAGTCATGGAATGTGGCAGTTTCGAGGGAGCAGTTGATCGTCTGGCGTAGTTTGGGTGTGATGGCAGTGGAGGCTCTGTGGAAGATGTGGGGTGGGCAGGGGTCTGAGGGTGCTCCGGAGGTGATGTTCTTCATGGTCTTTAGAATGTCTTCTATCGTGAGCGGGGTCCAAGTAGGCAGGGTCTGTTGGGTGGCGTTGCTGGTAGTGGGAGCTGGGGAGGTGCAGAGGTCTTGGCTGTCGAAGTTGTCATAGATCATCTTAATCTTGAGGTGAAAAAAAGTGCTGAGTCTGTTGCAGAGGTCTTGGGAGGGTGGGACGTCAGTTGTTTCGCTGTTGGGTTTGGCAAATTCCTTGATGATGGAGAAGAGTTCTTTGGTGTTGTGGGCGTTGGGTTTGGCAAATTCCTTGATGATGGAGAAGAGTTCTTTGGTGTTGTGGGCATTGGTGAGGATTCTTTCTTGGAGGAATATCTTCTTTGTGGATTTGATGAGTTGGTGGTGTGCTGTGGTGGCTGCTCTGTAGGTGGTGCGTGTTTCCGCTGTTCTGTTTTTTCTCCACGTCTTTTTGAGTGGTCGGCAGGAGTGCTTGGATTCTTGGAGTGCAGGAGTGAACCAGCTTGCTTTCTTGATATGTCTGTGGCTTTCTTGAGGGGTACGAGTGTGTCAGTGCAGTTCGTGATCCTGCTGTGGAGGTTGCGTCCCGAGGTGTTAGTATCGGGTGTCATTGGTGGTGGGGTGCTGATGAGGGCGGGGGTGAGTTGGTCTTCTGTGACTTTGTTCTAGGTTCTATGGGGGAGGCGATGGGCATGCTTGTGTACGGTGGGTTTTCTGAAGGAGAAGTGGATGCAGTGGTTCTCTGTCCAGAGGAGTTCCATGGTGTGGCCTTAGGAGACGCTGTTTCCTTCTACGAAGACGGGGTTGAGTGTCTGTCCTGCTGTGTGCATGGGGCAGTGACCAGTTGCATCAGTCCTATGTTGGTGAGGTTCTCTAGGAGGGTGGTAGTGTTCGGGTCATCGTGGTTGTCCAGGTGGAAGTTTAGGTCTCCGAATAGGATGTAGTCAGTGGAGGCGATGGCATGGGGTGTGATGAGGTCGGCGATGGTGTCGGTAAAAGGAGCGCGGGGCCTGTGGATGAGTGTTCTGCGGAGAGTCATTTTAGGGTTGGTCTGGATCTGGAAGTGGAGATGTTCAATGAGGGTCGTAGAGTCGTCCAAATGGGGGTTGTCATGCGGAGGGTACTTTTGTGAACGATGTTGTTGCCTCCTCCTGGGCGGGTGGGTGCAGTCTTTCCACAGGATCTTGTATTTGTCGGGAATGGTGGTTGGCGTTGGTCCAGGTTTCTGTGAGGAAGGAGACTTCGGGCAAGAGGGCGTGGAGGAGGTCTCAGATTTCTATGGCGTGCTTTTGTAGGGAGCGCACGTTGAGGAGGATGTAGTTGAGTGGTTTGTGAGCAGTGATGTTCGATAGGCTGGGGGCTGCTGCTGGGGTCCGAAGGTAAGTGAAGGTGCAGCAACAGTGTTGACAGGAGAATAGGCCTTGGGTGTTGCTTGGTGTCGAAAGCTGGCAGCTGTTGCTGCATCGGGTTGAGAGCATGGAGGGTGCTGGAGTCGTAGCTGAAGCGGGTTGGAGGACCAGGGTCCCTGGCGCTAGGCGGGTTGCGGACGGACTCAGACGGGCTTGCCTTTGTTGCACTAGCGGCACACCCCCTGATGGTGTCAGCTGCACAGCCGTACAGTGGCCGCCATTAAATAGGGGTTGGGGGGGCAGACAGCTGGGAGGCTGGAGCAGGAAGGACACATTGGAGGAGGGAGAGGCTGCGGGGACATTAGCGGAATGGAGAAACCGCGAAATAGAAAAGAGAGAGAAAAAGAAGTGAGAAAAGAGAGCACAGAGAGAAAAGAGAAAAGAGGGCACAGAGAAATAAGCCAAGGGGGGCGGAACAGCAGAAGAGCAGAGTGCTCTCCCACTGGACCACCAGGGATGAGGTGCAGCCAGGAGCCTGTGGGTGGAAGAGCGCCACGAACACCCAGCAAACTGAGAGCTCAGGGGGCTCAGAGGGCAGCACTCAGTGATGAAGATGCACGGGGGAGAGCAGTCACACTGACTAGGTCAGTGGTCTAGCTCTACTTCCCACGCAGTGGCTGCCATTAAGTAGGGGTCGGGGGCAGGGCAGTCAGCTGGGAGGCGGGAGCAGGAAGGACACACTGGAGGGGGGATAGGCTGTGGGTGCAGCAGTGGTGGGTAGAAAGCATGAGATAGAAAAGAAAGAGAAGAGAGAAAAAGAAAAAAGAAAAGAGAAAAAAGGGAGAAAAGAGAGCAGAGTGATCAAAGAAAGAAAAGAGAAAAGAGGACACAGAGAAAAAAGCCAAGAGAGGCGGAACAGCAGAAGAGCAGAATGCTCTCCCACTGGACCACCAGGGATGAGGCACAGGCAGGAGCTTTTGGGTGGAGGAGGGCCTTGAACATAAGTAAATAGGTTGAAGAGGGTGGGCAAAAGAGATGATCCCTGTGGGAGCCCCAGTGTGATCGACGTGGATTGAGCTAGAGAGAGATTAAGCTTGACTCTTTGTGATCAGTGCAGGAAGAAAACTATTTAAGGACTGGACCTGAAATGCCCATACGGTGTTACAACAGATCTAGTAGCTTTGCATGCTTCACCGTATCGAATGCCGATGATAGGTCCAGGAAGACTAATAGACAGGCTTGATTCTGGTCCAGCATTTTTAGTGCACGATGCACAGGACCGTAAAAAAGTGATATAAAACCGTGGGAGTCAGGGAAAGACACCCTGTACTTCCACCATACCTATAATAAGGTCAAATGCGTCTTGGCGCTAGGAGATACGTGTTATCCATATTCTCGTTATCCCAACCCCTCTATAAGTAAAGGTGGGCCACGCCGGCAAGTGCTTCGGGAGATAGGAGGCAAAAGTGTGTGCCCCTCTCGTGACAGCCTGTTTACCTGCCCTTCCGATCTAGTTTTATATCACTTTTTCACGGTCCTGACGAAGCGCACTGAGGATCCATTAGGGACCCGCTATATGCGCGAAACATGTTGACTCCATTGCACCTTCACACTACTTTCACGGACTGAGAGCAGCGGGAGCATACCTATCCCCCCTACATATTTGCTTTTTAGGATTGGTTCCAGTCCCCAGTATTTTAATTTATCTTCTAGACCCTTGAATAAAATTGTGTTGGGGTTCCGGTTAGGTAATTTTATCCTCACACATACACGTTTTCACGAGGCCCACACACCTGCATGCACAACTGCGGCACCTCCTATAAAAGATCTCCGACAAAGAGCCCTCTCGCGGGGCCCGTGGGGGACTGCAGCGCCACCCCCACGAGGAGCTAAGTCCGATGATGAAGCACGACACCCGCAAGGGTGTGTGAGGGCACTAATTCTAAAAGGAGGAATTCCCCCACTTTTATTTAGATTCCACCGGTTTACTTTTTTGGACACACAACATCTCAACTAGAATAGGTTGCAGAGTTCGCCCCTTTCTTAGGAACAGCTACCATCCACTGTGTTGACATTTACTTTTGGAAGCATTGGTGCTGGACCTTGTCTCTTTCTCTACAATTGCTCCCTGTCCCTCCCTCTTGATTTTGTGATACTTCTTCGTGGGTTGCCATTGCCAAGGGTTGTTGGTGCTCCCGCCGGACACCGACCCCTCAGCACTCAACATCCTTCGTGGGACAGCTCGTATCCGGGTCCTGGTTGTCCTCGACATCTCCTGGTCCCTGCAGCTGTAGAGTCAAGGTCACCATCTTCACACCTGAAGCACCCGACATCGGTGGGCATTCGTCTACCGAGCCCCTGGTCACTCCTGAGTGACCCAGACTCTGTCCCCTCTGCTTTCAGGTTCCTTCCATCAAGAATCCACCTGCGGATTCCACCGGACACTTTTCTTCTTTCCAGCAGTGGCATTTCTTTGAAGACTCCCATTGAGAACGACAGCGGTTTCCGACGCCACTTCAGCCCTATGCACCCGGCTTCCCTGGGATAGTTAACTCTGGTACTTCGGTATCCAAGGGTGGGGTGGCTCTCCAACCTTCTATGTTCCAAAGGGTTTCCTCGTAATCCACTGGGAAAGGTCCTTAAACTTTAAAATTGCAACTGCGACTCTCCCATTGAATTATACGTAGCACGCAGTCGTGTTCTCACACTGCACCCGTCCTCCGTGGGGTCCCTACTTACTCACCTTGGGTGGCTCCTTGGGGTCCCAGCGATTCTACACTCCCTAGACATTGTCTTGACTCGAGTCATGGTTCTTATACCACTATTTTAGTATATGATTTGGTCTCCCCCGGGAGCCCACTGTGTATTAGTGCTACTACGATTGTTTCTTTGCTATAGTATTGTGTGCTTTGTGTTTTTCTGCGTGTTGCAGATACTGTGAAGTATTTAAGGTGTTATAAGAATAAATATATATTCTTATAACTACTGTGTGGTTCTTCTTTCATTTAACCAATACAATAAGATTGCATTCTGGTAAAACAAGCTGCTTAACATTCCTTCAAGACTGAGCCTGAAGGCTGCTCTCCACAGCTACCACTTGGATACCTTTCTAAGGTTATCTTTGACCTCTTAAATCACCATAAGGTTTGTTAGGACTGGTGCAAGGTGCCCACTTTAATTAGTGGACAGCATATACCAGGCCAACTTCTCACAAGAGGCAATAGTTCAGGTATGCTTGTCCTGCATCATGGTGGGCTTTGTAGGCATGCATGAGGAGCTTGAAGGTGCTTCTTTTGTGGACTGGGAATCAGTGGAGTTCTCAGAGGTGTTCAGTGATATGGCTGCAGGGGATGTTGAAGACCAGTCTGGCTGTGGCATTTTGAGTGTTCTGTGGTTTCCTGACGAGTTTCTGGGTGACGCCGGCATTGAGTGCGTTGCCGTAGTTGAGTCTGCTGCTTATGAGTGCGTGCGTGATTGTTTGCCTGGATTCGGTTAAGATCCACCTGAAAGTCTTTTGAAGGAGGCGTAGCGTGTGGAAGCATGATGAAGACATTGCGCTGATCTGGCGGTTCATTGTGAGCAAGGAGTCCAGTATGATGCCGAGGTTTCGTGCATGGTCCATGGGGGTGGGTGCGGTTACCAATGCAGAGGGACACCAGGACTAGTCCCAAGCTGAGGGGGTGGATCCTAGGATTAGGACTTTGATCTTGTCCGAGCTGAGTTTGAGGCAACTGGTTTTCATCCAGGTGGCAACGGCCTTCATCCCACTGTGGAAGAAGTTTCTGGCGGTTGTGGGTTCATTGGTGAGTGAGAGGATCAGTTGGGTGTCATCGGCATAGGAGACAATGCTGAGTCTGTAGTTCCTGATGATGGCCGCGTGAGGGGCCATGTAGACATTGAAGAGGATGGGCTCAGGGAGGAGCCGTGGGGGACTCCGCAACTGATCTCCAAGGGTTTGGAGAATAATGGAGGTAGTCTGACTTGCTATGTTCGACCCGTGAGGAAGGAGTGGATCCAGTCCAGGGCCTTGTCATGGATGCCGGCATCGTGGAGTCTCGTGATTAGGATGTGGGGGGAGATGGTGTCAAAGGCGGCTGAGAGGGCCAAAAGGATGAGGGTTGCGGTTTCACTCCAGTCGAGGAGGGAGAGGTCTCGTCGGTGGCAGCTAGAAGTGCAGTCTCAGTGCTGTGGTTGCTTCTGAAGCCGGATTGGAAGATGTCCAGGACATGGTTTGCTTCGATGATATGCAGTTCGTCTTAATAATAATGAAGAGAACCATAAAGCTGAGTCTTGCGTATGATGTAGGCTTTTTTGGTGGTGATATTTTCTGCATTGGAGGTAGGTATGCTGCTGCTTGTAGGGTGACCTTGAGAGGTGCAGGTTATGGATTTCGGAAGGCCTACCAGGAGTTTACCTCTGTCCAGAAAGGAACACACTTGTGCTTGGACTGCTGTCCTGAAGTCTGCAGGAGAGATGGAAGGTTTGATATTCCTTTATAGGTGAACTCAAAATTCCCCTTTCAATGACTCCAATTTTTACCAGTTTATCAGAGTGTTGCTTCAGAAAGAGATTTGGATGAAAGATGAAGACTAGAGATTTTGTAAATGTCACAAGTGATGGTGAAATGCCAGGTGTAAAGAATTCTTTGCACAGGGGAATTGTTTAGCACAAAAGCTGGGGTTCCGTCTTGCTTGGCTTCAACTGTAACTAGAGAGGAGACACCCTATTGATTAGTTTGTCTAGGAAGTTTTTGAGAATTAATAAATTCAATGAGCTGGAGACTTTCAAGTATAGATGAGTGTAATCTGTGTATTGGTGGAAAGAAACGTCTTTATCTTGGGTCATTTATCTGATAAATTACCTGTAGAAGTTGAAATGCTAAGGTGAGAGGTGTTAGCCTTGTGGTGCAGCACATTTTAAAGTGTAAATGTGGTTTTAAAGCTGTTCCCTTTTATAATTTGTTGAGGTAAGTGAAATGTGGGGGAGAGTGTTCAACAAACTGATGTGCAGATTCTATAAGGTACTTGAGCACAGTGCTGCTACACCAAGGCTAGAGATATAGAGGCAGAAAAGGAGATTAATGACACATGCAGACCTTTAGACAGGATATATAATCAATTATATTTCATTCACTCTGATTTCTCCTCTGAGTTATGTTTTGCTGGATGTAAATGACTTGAAGCATCCATGGTGGTACCACTTGGATTCTCTCTGTTGATGTATGCGTTGAACATTCAACGATCACTATATACTTCCTCTGTTGATTTCTGATGTAGGTACATGCGTCAAAGACGGACAATGTGGAATCGAACCACTGGCAAAGAATTCATCCTTATAGGGTTTTCCCTCCGCTCAGATGTTCGAGTCTCCCTGTTTGCTGTTTTTCTGCTCATCTACATCATGGCACTCTCTGGAAACCTCATCGTTATCGCAGTCATCACAACCACGAAGAAGCTCCACACCCCTATGTATTTCTTCCTCTGCGTACTGTCCTTCCTCGACATTATCTCTGTCTCGGTGACCATCCCCAGAATGCTGAAGGATCTATGGACCCAGCAGAAGAAAATTGCTTTTCATGAGTGCTTTACCCAAGTATTTGTTATCCTTTGGCTGTCATTTTCAGATGCTTTTCTCCTCACTGCCATGTGCTATGATCGTTATACCGCCATCTGCCACCCATTAAATTACACAACTCTGATGAGCAGGCAGTTATGTATCAATATGATATCTCTTTCCTTGATGGGTGCTGTGCTGGTCTCCTTTGTAAATGCCTTTCTTGTTTCCCAATTACCCTTTTGTGGACACAACAGGATTGACAATTTCCTGTGTGAATTTCCAGCTTTGCAGAAGCTGGCCTGTGGGGACACCTTGACTAGTGAGATTGTGTTCTTCATACTGGCTGGTGTTGCAGCATTGGTGACCTTCCTGATCATCCTCACCTCCTACATACACATTATTAGGGTGATCATGAACATACCTTCCACAGAGGGTAAGCGGAAGGTCTTCTCCACCTGCTCTGCTCACCTCATGGTGGTTTTCTTGTTCTTCGGGGCAGGAGCTGCAACCCACTTGACTCCTCCAAGAAGCCAAGAGCAGCCAGATAAGCTGGCATCACTGTTTTATACAGTTTTTGCCCCAATGTTGAATCCGATTATTTATAGTCTAAGGATTGAAGATGTGAAACAGGTTCTCAGGAAAGCAATCCACAAGAAGAGCAGCTACTCAAAGGCTGTGCAGGAGTGACTGTAATAGTCTTAAGAAACCTCCACTACTTTTTAAAATTGTGTCAGGTTGATGTTATTAAAAATTCATAAGTGTTTAAAGTTTCATTTTGCATGATTACATTCTGCATTTATGTTAGCTGAGACAGCATTGGCATACCTTTATAACTCACATTTGTTTCAGAATTACTGCACCCGAAGGATATTTCTAATGTTCACCACTAGTTTCTCCTGTTCTTCCAGAACTCCCTGAATTACCTGATTATGTCTTTGGTTCATAGCACCAATATTTCACAAAATGTGGAGCAGAAATTTGAGAGTAAACACTGCAAGTCTGGTTATTGAGATATTAGTACCTCAAGACCTGTCAATCTCCCAAGGTGAAAAAACAATGAGAGATGGCCTGAATCATTTGGGTTTGCCTAATAGCTGGCTACCCAATCAACTCTGCATTTTGAATTTTCATCCTTATCTGTACCATACCTTGGAAAAACCAATATTCTTCCACAGTGCAGATCGATAGCTGAGTTGAACATCAGAGCGCATCTCTGAATCTGTCACACCAAGCCTCAGCATTAGTTTTTTAGGAGGAGGAACCTTCATCTACAAGTATCATTCTTCTTACCTACCTGATTGTCTCTTTGATTTATAGCACTTATATTTCACACAATGTGGAGCAGAAATATTAGCGTAAAGTACTACAAGTCTGGTAATTGAGATATTAGTACCCCAAGACCTTTCAGTTTCCCAAACTGAAAAGATGATGAGAGATAGCCTGAGTCATTTGGGTTTGCCTAATATCTGGCTCGCCAATCAATTCAGCATTTTGAATTTTCATCCTTAGCCCTACCGTACATTGGAGACAAAGCAATATTCTTCCATAATACAGATCGATAGCTGATTTCAACAACTCCATCTCAAAGCGCATCTCTGAATCTGTCACACCACGCCCAAGGATTAGGATTCATATTTATCAAAAAGTAACGCAGCTCAGCAAGTCACAATACGGCGCATTCCTGCATTTTCCCAGCACTGGTGCAAAATGCGCTGCCTAGCGCCAACGCAGGCACTCTTGCACCAAGAGTAACTTCCTGCACAAAAACAATCCCTTGAGGCATTTTGCTCTTTTTATGTGTGCTATGGAATGCAGCACACATAGAAGGAGGAAAAAACAAGGTGGAATAGAGATATTTCTCCTCATTACACCTCTGCTAGGAAGGCGTAGCATTTTGGCAGATCTACCAGCAATGGTAAATCTGGTAATATGCCTATATTAGGCAGTAAATGGATTATGTGGCATGTGTGGTGAATCCATAATTATGCATAAAATTCATCAGCTGCATAATCTCTTAATTTCAGTAGACTTGATCATAATTGTATCACCCAACTTTTAGCTGTTACCTTCCTACTTTCTCCTATTTATAGTTTTTATTTTCTCACCCACTGCTTCTAGGATCTTTATGGCGGTCATGTAAAGATTAGGCCCACCTGATTGCTGTCATCCTCCACTCCGATTATGCTTCATATAATATGGCAATCGAGCAAATGGGGCTTAAATTTATGAAGCTCTTGTATTGCCAGCACGTCACACAAGGCAATGTAACGGATTAAGTGAGATATACTAAGCTACGCAAAGCCACCTTGTGTGGGTCTGCGTGGCATAGTAAATCTGGAGTAATGTAAGGCAGTGCAATTCGCTGCCTTGCTTTCGTTTGCCCTGGGAAGTCATTCCATGTGTGGTGCTTGGGTGTTTCAACGCATCCACCCATTGATTTTGGCTCATTCCTAATTTTACTAAGACTAGAAAACCTGGGAATGCATCAAAATACTACACCTTCCCATGTGAGGCGCATTCCTAGCTATATTGAGACTGGCAAATCTGAGAATGTGTCAAAATGATATGTCTCAGGTGAGGAGTAACAAGGTGAAATATGTTTATTTCTCCTGGTTTTTCCTTTTCTTACACATGTTGCATTTTGCAGCACACATAGAAAGAGGAAAAAGACTCAGAGGATTGTGTTAATGCAGGAAGGTGTCCCTTCCCTCACAAAAACAATCCTGGCTGTAACACAGGCACCCTTGCACCATAGCGCAAGGGTGCCTGCTTTGGCGCTAGGCTGCACTCAGTGGACCGGCGCAGGGAGAGAGGTGGAGTGCGCCATATCTTAGTATATAAGGCACATTCCTGCTCTGTCACACAATGCAGCAGAGCAAGTTGTCTTGCTGCATTGCATTGCATGACATGTTAGCTAATCTGCCTCTCGGTGTGTGTTGTCTCTTGCTACAAACATTCTACCACACAGACGAGGATGCTTAAGTGACAGTGTGATAGTTTGATCTGATGAGAAAGGGCATTGCAAGATCTCACTTAAGCACCAAGCTGAGCCCCCAACATACTATCAACCTATCAACAAAGACTGCTTGACATTGTGCTGTATTTCACTAACTCCATACTCGCACCTTATCTCATTCTCACCAGTCTTGTGCCGTCACTGCCAATCTGACTATCCTGTTTAGAACTAGTCTCCCATAATCACACCGCTGTTCACATCTGGAGTAGCACAATTTAGGCTCCACCCTTACATGTCACAAACGCGCAATGATATGCTTGTGACTAACATTATAATCACTGTGTGCCTTAGCTTCATTAGCATGAGCAAAGCATTTAAATGTAATAATAGACTGAAATCATTGTAGGGATTAGAAATGTATACACGTGTGCACTAATGTTCAATTTAAACATGTAAGCATGTATTCTTTATTCACACTTCTACACTTATACTTCAAATTATATTTGAATATGTAGTCATGTACACCTTTACTCATGTTTTACATTTATTCTTCAAGTTACACATGTGCAAGTATAATCATGTATTTGGAGTGTATATTAAATGCTTAGTTAAACTGAGCATTACTACACGCCTCAATTGAAATGCATTTTGCTTTGCCAACATGTTCTCTTTTTCTTTGCAGGTGAATTTTCATGAATCTTGTTAGCTAGAGAAAGGGCTACTGTGTGTATTAGACTGCTGATAGAGAGGCCTGAAGGGAATAATTTGGCAGAGAACGTGGAGAAGTAATGGTCAAAAGAGGCATTCCGTTCATCATGTATCAGGACAGAGAACTACAGTCCCAGTTCGATGCAATGGGAAATTGAAGGGAGGTTGCAGATCCACTTGATTCTCACAGTTAGAAACAGAGCAGATTCCCTTTAGACTTTGAGGGGTACAGACCTATCTGGGTACCTTATTCTTCCAAGTGTGACGCTTTATGCTAAACACTTCGGGCCTATTTATGAGGCTTCTTGTGTCGCTCTTGCACCACGTAACCCCAAGACAGATTTTTGATTTCTGAAGCCACACAAAGCCACTTTGCATGACTCTGAGTGGGTCCAAAAATCTGGAGCAACACAACACAGTGCAAATTGCTGCTTATGCGTTACTCTGCCCTGGTAAGGTGCTCCATGGGCTTTGTGTGGGTGTTGGAGGTCAGAAATACTTTTTCTCCATTTACTAGGGGCAGAGGCATGGCCCACCCAATATTTTTATTTAAAAAAAAAAACTCCCTGGTGCCTATTGGCTTTCTGCCGCCACTGGGGCAGATCGGAGGTATTTGCCCCCATAAGACTGAAATATTATATTTTCCCAGGGGAGCACAAGCCCTTGCCCATGGGGCCGCTCCCCCTATCCCTGGTGTCTAGTAGGTGGATCCCTGGTTGGGGATTGCTCCTCTATGACGATCCCCAAGCAGGGATCCACTGGGCCCCTTTACACTAATACCTCTCCCAAAGGAATCAGTGCTTGGCGAGCTGAGATGTGATTCAGCATGTTGGCTCGTTTTATTTTCACTTTTACTGCAATGCAGCGATCCCTGCGCGCTGATCATCACTGCATTAAGAAAAAAACACTCAGGCTTCTCGGGAAGATTTTCCCGAGCAGCCCTAGGATAAAATAAAATAAAGGACTCCCTCTGGGGTAGAGCACCAGAGGACCATTTAAATACCTCCTCATTGTCGGCCAATGGCCAATACCAACAATGGGGAGGTAGTGCAGCATCGGTCATTAACCGACTGCCGCACTTAAGAGGTTAAAAGGTTAATCTTTGTGTATAGACTGACTATAGCAGACTATAATGATATATTTACGTGAACAGACATACATCACAGATAACATAAATTCTTTCTAGTTTTAAACCAGTAAAGGCGTTTCTGAAAATAATCTTTTTTAGATTGCTTTAATCTACTTTTTTCAATCCCATAGATTATAACGTGAATTTGTAAGGACAATTTCGAAAAAATTGCCAATTTAGAATGAATTAGAGACAGCCATAGTATCATCCCCAAGTTCAAAAGAAAACGAACCCAGGATGGACTGCATCTCCACGGATGAGGATTTGGCAGCAGCCCAGTTCAAAAGATCAAAACAACAAACATGATCCTCCTTATCAGGCGATGCTGAGGATGGTGATTGTCCACCTGCATTGGTAATATTGTGATGTGAGCCAGAGTACAATGATTCCAGTGCAGCAGCATCCATCTCCTCGATAGAAAATGGCTCATGCCTTGTATTCTGAAGAAGTTGCAAGCCCAAGAGACAACTCCGAAAATGGGTCTTTGTGCGACTCATCAACATGTTCATGTCCACAGGAGCCGGTGTGCGCAGAGCAAGGCATAGATCGAGTGCGCATTCAAAGGGACACTGTAAACAGTGAAACACAGGTTGGACGCAGGTAAACTAAACCGGTCGTAATAACAATGACCAGTTGATAACCAATTCCATGAAGAAGTGGATCCCAAAATATTTAGGCATCAGCTCCTGGCACAACTGCATTGATGGTGGTTTGAGTGGGCTTGCATAAGCAACACCCATTGCAGAGAAGCAAAAATAGGACCAAAATGCCACAAACAATGAACAACACCAGCGGGATGCCTTCAAATACACAGGAAAATAAGGAATGAATCACTCCAAAGATTGTTTGGAAGGAATTGGCCAGGACAGAACAAAAAGCTTTAAAAAAGTGTGCTATGCCGGCAGTTTTCGATGTATGAAATATTTGGTGTATTAACTTGCCAATATATTGTGGGAAGTTAGTTTTTAGTTATGACTGGGTTTCGCTCGATGTCCTCGCCACTTGCAATTCAAATGTTTCACAAGCAGATATGAGAGCCACATCTTGGTGAAACAATAGTGCTTTGAGTCAGCTTAGCATGCTTAATTTTGCCAGCAAAATTGGAATGGAAGGCCACAATGAGCTATCAGACCCACTTCGAGTAGGAGGGAAAAGGAAGTTTTTGTAATATGTTCCTATAGTGGGATACTGATACAACATATGGGAACCCAGCTTTCATTCCACAACAATTTCGATCATTTAATATTAAATAGCTTCCACTTGAATTTGTTTGAATTATAGGGGTAATAATGGGAGCTGATATACCTTTTAAAGAACAAGCCAAATTCCCTACCGATGCGTTACATGCACCGTAAATGGTAACGTGTTTGCACACAGGTGAATGACCAACTGAAGAGTCACATTCTTTTCCAGTAAGAAAGACTTCTTGTGGGGGCGTGGCCAGGCAATATGGCCGGGTGGAGGTGAACCTACCTGAATTCAACAACAAATGTAGTGTCTATTGCATGGTTACGGACCGGAGGACATCGAGAATCGATGGGGATTGAAAGCGGCGATTTTGGCTACCCAACGACGGAGTTAGCCGTCTGGCGGCGGTGAGCCTTAGAGGACAGACGCAGGCAAGATGGCGGAGCCTGGCACCAAGACCACACGCACGTAGAGGGAAAAGCGGCAACCGGGCAGGCGGGTCCCTCGGAGGCAGTAATAGACCATTTAACCTCCCCTCGGACTCCCGATACCGGTGGCTACAGCAAGGGGGCCCGGGACCGTGCCGACAGAGACAGTGAGCCGCGGAAGGCCCTGGGAGTGATTTCGCCGACGCAGAAGCTACATACACGAGAGTCCCCATGCTCACTGCACTCGTTGCGAGCCGTGAGTTGGGAGAGAGGCTAGCCCTTAAATAAGGCATTATAGTGGTCTGAGATACGATTGGGGGTGCAGAGACAAAGGAGAGCTCAGGCGAGACATCGGCTTTGCCTGACCCCAAGATGGCAATCCCAGGGAAGAGGCGAGCAAGAAGGGAGAGATCGTTGCCATAGGGAATGTTGATATGACAGGTAGTGTTTTGCGGTGGAATGCGACGAAATTCAGCTGGCACAGTGAAGCATAGGCGGGAAAGCAAACATAGCTGAGAAAGAGGGGAGCCCTTTGGGGACGTACCCGCCTGACCCTAAGATGGAGACCAGGGGCCAAGGTAACGAGTAGGTGGGGGCAGCCAGAGAAGACAGAGACCTGCAGTCGATGCATCCCCATAGAAGGGGGTCACTGACTAGTGGTGGTGAAAGGGCATCAGCACCCACGCATGAGCAGAACCAACGGACCGCACTTATGCCACCTTAAAAGTCAGCAAGTAAGGTCACAAATGTTTTCATACCTACGGAGGAGAGGCTCGCGCAAGACCAGGGAGATGCCGACGCATGCATGGCACTTACTAAAGACGACCTCCTGGCCTCCCTTAGGAAATTTAAAAATGAGCTACACATGGAAATGAAACTAGATATAAAAGCCTCCATGGAGCAACTTAAGTCTGACCTCGCGGAGCGTATGACCACCCTCCAACAAGATGTTGCTTCCATTGGTACAAGGGTAATGGAGGTGGAGGCCCAGGAGTTTGACAGGCGAACAGCAGACATGCACAAAAGAGTCCAGGACCTTCATGCTCAGCTTTAACAAGCTCTGCTGAAAAATGAGGATCTTGAAAATAGGTCCCGGAGCGACAATATTCGAATCAGGGACCTGGAGGAAAAAGCCGAAGGCCCATTCCTAGAAGCGTTCGTCGAAGGGCTCTGTGCGGAAATAGTGAGCCCACGTATAATGAAAACCAAAATAGAGAGAGCGCATCGAGTGGGGGCACTGTCTGAAGGAGAGAAACGACGAACCCGCGATGTTCTGGTCAAACTGCACTCTTTTAACCCCTTGACCGCGATCGGAATTCCGCTCGTATGCGGGACATTCCGATCGCGGGTGGAGTCGTGATGAGCTCAGCTCGTCATACGCACAGCGCTACCGCGCAGCATGACGAGCTGAGCTCGTCATGAGCACGGAAGGGGTTAAGGTGAAAGAAGCTATACTGCAAGCGTCCAGGAAGAAAGACAAGATCAATTCCAAGGTTTCAGCTGTACGCTATTTCAAGACCTCGCTCAGTCCGCACTGCAAAGACGACAACTCTTCCGGCCCCAGACAACAAATCTACGAGCCCTCAACATCAGATATTGCTGGACTTATCCGTTCGGGCTTGCCTTCGAACTGAATAATAAGGCACAGCATGTCACAGACTTGGAGAAGGGTCTGGAACTCCTGGGGCTCCCAACTACAGAAGAGTCAGAGTCTCAAGCTTCCACAAAAGAGGGATGAACCTCTCATACGACGCCACCCCAGTGGTGAACTGTCCCAAAGGGGAGGCAAACCAAGACATAAGACGACCTCAACATATGCCAGAGATACATTGGCGACCACAGACTATCGCATTCATGAATTTCCAAGAGATGCCGGAATGTACGGCCCGGACAGGTCAAGAGGACAATGCCTCGAATTGCATGGAGTGCCTACCTCCTAAGGACTCCGGAGCTGATAAGGACAACGTACAGATACACTACATGTATTAATGATCAGAATCAGCCGGGCGGCGGGCCTAGACCGCGACGCCCACCAACACGTCCTTCAATGCGAGGGATGGCATCGGGATGCCATCGGCTAAGTTTTAATTATGGTTTGGGGTTTTACTGTTGGGGGAGGGACTTGTTTCGGGGAATGGTGGTGTCCACATAGTGGTCATAGTCAGTCCACACTGCAAATCCGCAATGGGGAGTGCCCGGTCACAGAATTGACGGGGGAGGCTGAGGGGGCCAAACGGGAGAAGGCAGCAGTACACAATTTGGTGACGGTGGGGCGAGAAGAGAGGGTGCTCAAAAATCAAGATGGTTAGTATAGCCTCCTGGAATGTCAATGGGTTAAATTCCCCTTGCAAGCGCCAGAAACTTTGGAAATATCTAATAGATCATCAACACCATATAGTGGCACTCCAAGAAACCCACCTAAAGCGTTCGGAAGAACATAGGCTCAGACATAAAAACTACTCTCTAATATACCGGTCATCCACGGGGACAAAACAAAAAGGGGTAGCTTTTCTCTTCCACAAAACGACCAGATTCCAGACAGAAGGTATAAAAGCAGATAAGGAGGGGAGAGTGATAATGGTTAAAGGGAAACTGAAGGGGAGGTTATGCACATTTGTTTCAGCCTACGCACCCAATATGGGCCAGCCAGCGTTCGTGACCTCCATGTTGAATATGTTGGGAGGGTTCGCAGAAGGCCCAATAATCCTCATGGGGGACTTTAATATGACTTGGCAAGCGACAGAGGATAGCACACACTCCCACAGGACACCCACAGGCAACTTCCCTAAACGTCTGAAATAGGCCTTCCATACAATGGGCCTCAACGACACGTGGAGGGCATTATACCCAACCACTAGAGATTACACCTTCTTTTCGCATGTACACCAAATGTATTCACGACTGGACTACATATTCCTCAGCCAGAGTCTTATGGGGTCCCTTCAGGCGGCAAAGATCCAACCGATTACCATCTCAGATCATGGCCTCGTCTCAGTCTGCCTGTCCTGGAATAGTCCTCCGTCGGGCTCACCGCAATGCTTCTTCCCTGTCTTGCTGACGAGGGACAGACTGTTAAGAGATGAGCTAAGGGCAGCAATCAAAGAATACTTTCAACTGAACCAACCCACTTCCACCTCCCCCGCAAACAATTGGGATGCCTTTAAGGCGGTGTTGAGGGGCAAATGCTTTGAGCTGTTCGCCACGCTAAATAGGCAAAGAGCTAAAGAACGCAAAGCACTAGAAGCGGAGCTCAAGATAGTAGAAAAAGAGCATAAAAGACCTCCTTGCGGCACCTACAAAGCCAGATCAGTGCCCTAAAAGGGAAAATCAACGCGATCTACAGCAACAGGGTGGAATATACCCTCCTTAGATTACGTCAGTTATCCTATGCCCAGGGAAATAAAGTGGGATCCCACCTGGGGAGACAGCTTCGTGAAAAAAGAGAGAAGGAATACGTATGGAGGATTAAAGACGAGAGGGGAGTCGTGGAACACTCAGACAAGGGTAAAACGGATATATTTGGGTCCTTTTATAGTGCTCTCTATCAAGCAGGGCACTCCGATCCGTCAGCCAAGCAATTTACCTAGAGTCAGTCTCGCTCCCTAGGGTCTCCCCGGAGTTGAGAGAGCAATTGGATGCCCCCATTACTGAAGAGGAAGTGAGACAAGTGGTAGCGGCGCTCAAACCCAACAAATCCCCAGGACAGGACGGTCTGACAGCACAATTCTATAGAACGTATGCCCCAGAGCTCATTCCCCAGCTGACTACTCTTTTTAATTCCATCGCGGAAAGGACAAAGGTGACAGATTATATGGCGAAGCCAGGAGAACAGTGATCCCGAAAACAGGGAAAGACCCTCAACTCTGTGCCTCTTATAGGCCAATCGCCCTGTTAAACCTAGACGCGAAGTTTAACAAGGCGATTCGAGCAGCTAGGTTAGAAACTCTGATGCCAACCATATACAACCGGACCAGTCTGGCTTTATAAAGGGAAGACAGACCCATGATAACATCCGCCGTACGCTCAATCCGATAGAGAAAGTATCCAAATACAAAATACCCGCGATAGTGGTAGGGCTAGACGCGGAAAAAGCTTGTGGACTGGTCCTTTATGTTTCAGGCGTTGGAAAGATTTGGGTTTGGGGCCCCTTTTATTAACATGATCAGAGCTAACTATGCGCTCCCGCGCTCACGGGTGCAAGTGAATGGGGTGTGTTTACAGCCGTTCAGTCTACGCAGGGGGACGAGGCAGGGGTTCCTGTTGTCCCCTCTGCTGTTTGCTCTAAGCATAGAGCCCTTGGTAGCACAAATCTGAGCCACTCCGGAGATCCAGGGGATACAATTCGGAGGAGAGGAACATAAATTGTCCCAGTTCGCCGCTGATGTTTTGCTGACACTCACATCCCCACGCTCCTCACTATCCGCTCTACAGAAAGAGCTGAAAAAATTTGAAGGCATAGCAGGGTTCAGGGTAAATTTGAACAAGTCATCCGTCCTGAATATTACGCTATCAGAAGGAGAGGCGACTCTGCTGAGGGGGGAGATCCCTTTCCACTGGGCCAAACACACCCTTACATATCTGGGAATTCAGATCACCCCACACTTGGACGGGCTATTCAAAGCTAACTACCCTCCCCTCCTACATCAGATACAACAGGACCTCAACCACTGGAAACCATGATATATCTCCTGGCTGGGGCGGATCCTCGCGATACAAATAACTGTGGTGCCAACATTTTTATATTTATTTCAGGCCCTTCCGATTGACCTTGAGAGGGACTTTCTCCCCAAATTGCGCTCACTTATCACGCAATATATATGGCAAAATTTCAGGGCGCACCTTCTGTTTCACACTCTAAGAAGGCCGAGGGACGAGGGCGGGGTAGCGCTTCCAGACTTTGACCTCTACTACAAAGCGGCGCAGCTACGGGTGATAGTGGAATGGTCCTTGAGGGAATCGGACAAACACTGGTTGCACATGGACAGGGCTATTGTGGGAAGGACAATTTGGGATGTGATCTGGAAGCCCAAAAAGGACAGGCCACCAAACGCCTATCTGAGCACACCCACGAGGACCATGCTCAAGGTCTGGGACGAGGTAACTAAAAAGCAGAGATGGACGACTTTCCCCTCCCCTTACACACCAATTTATTTTAATCCGGAGTTTCCCCCGGCATTGCAGGAAGGGCCATTTGATGCCTGGAGGGAGGGAGGGTGTATGATGCTGAAGGATCTCTTTCATAATTATGATATACTAACATTTGAACACTGTCAGAGAGACTTCAAATTACCACCTAACGAACACATCCAATACCTCCAACTTGGGTTCTCCACCTGATATAAGGGACACAGCTACACGAGACCCCACTCCAGTGGAGTCATTCATCAGGAAGGTGGGTTCAATGAAAGGGGTGATTTTGTTCCTGTATGGGCTTTTGTTATCCATGCTTCACGCGCCACGACCGCGATAAATGGCCTTTTAGGAGGGTATAGTAGGGAGGGACATACTGGACAAGGAATGGAAACATCTTTGGTCAGACATTGTGAAGAGTAATCACTCTTTAGATCTTAGAGAACAACACTACAAAAAGCTCCTAGACTGGTATCTTTACCCAACCAAACTTAAAAAGATTTTCCCAGAGACCTCAGATTTGTGCTGGAGGGGCTGTGGATTACTGGGGGATTTCTGCCACATATGGTGGGACTGCCCTACGATTCAACCGTTCTGGGAGGAGATCCTCCCACAGATGAAAGACTTGCTTGGGTACCTTATCCCGGTTTCTATAGAGGCAGTCCTCCTGGGGCTTCGAGATCCATTATTGGACCACCAAACAAAGGCTGATAGTGCAATTATGTGGGAGGGTTTTAGGGTTGCAAAGAAGGCGATTGCTGCGGCCTGGCGGAAAAAAGAAGCTCTGGTGCTGTCACAATGGCACACACGTTTATGGAAAATACTCACCATGGAAAGGCTAGCGGACATTTTTAGAGACGAATATAAAAAGTTTGAATTCAAATGGGGCCCTTTAGTGACATACCTCACAAGGGGAATGCCGTTGGCAGTTTGCCCACCCACTATGAGGGACATGCATTTTTTCCAGTTCTAGTCGAGGGTAGGGCCCAACGCCGACGTCTTGCATGAAGCTACAAAGGCTAGGGCAGCATCATGTTGATTGGGCTCCCAAAGATTACGACATGCGCACAGACTGATATGGACTAGAAAGCGACACCACTGGGCTTCGTTGGGGGGAGGGGGAGGGGGCCTGAGGGAAGGGGCGTTAGTTGGGATCTTGTTTTTATATGTTGAAAATGTAAAGAATAATTACGGTGAAACGAGGCTATGAAGTTGTGACTTGGCTTACAGAGGATGTGATCGCCACAGAAAAAGCAGATGTGTTTTCTTTTAGATAATTTGAGGGTATGAGGGACATTTGTATGTAACTCTGACTCTTTATGTGTGGCTCCTTTTCAATAAAAAGAGTTTTGACAAAAAGAAAGACTTCTTTCTCGACTTCTTTCTCGGCTCATTCACAACAATAGGAAATGGGAGTGACTGTAATTTGTGAATGAAGCTGTTGCCTATGGGTTCATATCTGCTGAGAGGGAAAGGTTTCATGCAAGCTGTAAACCGAAATGTTAAAATTGGAATATGCCATATATTAACCAAACAGCAGAGGATGTTTCCGCTATCGGGAATGTAGCATCTTTTTTGCCATCAACTGTTTGTGTGTGAAATTAAAAGGCAAGAATAAGATTAGGCCAGGGGATGCGCCCACTTTTGAGTGTTTGAATTGTCCAGCTAAACTGCATAATAGATCTAAGCTGACTCTGTCCATGATACAATGATGACATATCACTATGCACAATATCAATTACAGATGGCACAATATTGTTCAAATTGTTAATACGAGAACACAAAGTGTTTGTACTAATATCAACAACAGCAAGCACTTTATCCAAATTATCTTGATCAATTTGTCATAAACATGAAGCAGCTTCCATTTGTGACAATTCCCAAATGTCATTATATACTGCATATCTTTTAGAATGAGGGGTTCCAGGACCCAACAAGAAATCAGACAAATCCATGTCCTAAGAAAGAAGAGACCGATGTTGTTTTACTGCAGACACAATTTCCCCACTGAATAGGTGGTGACAACCCCTGAATGTTTAGACTGAGAAAAACAAGGGTCAGGTCGGCTTGCCTTAAACCCCATAGTGAAATTTAGAAAACAAGCATGACAACCGTTTGTGTCTGTTGGCCACAATCACTAACCTATTAGGACCTGAAGGTGTGGAATTGAATGTACCGTTTTGTACCATACCATTGAGCCGGTCCTCAGTGTAATATGTTAAATCGGGCAATGGCAGGAATACTAGGGGCATTTAATTCTTTAATTTTAGCAAATCCAAGATATGTAGTTCAGAAAAATCATTTGCACTGGGAATAAACAAGCTCGAAATAGGGTACTGTGGTTGAACTTGTGGGCTGGACTGTATGGGTATGATATGAAAAGGAGAGTTCTTATCTCAGCTGATATGATTGAGGTAAAGTGCTGGAGCTTGTGTAAGAGCCCGTTCTGCTGCACATGCTTGTTTGACTTCAACAGGGATAAGAGCTGAAAATGAAGGAAGTATTACATCCTCACCTTTCGGGTAGGTTTTTACAAAAAGTGGGGGTCGATCGATCTCCGCTGAAAGGATGTTATAAGACTTTGTTAAATTTTCCCAGAATATTGCTTTAATGGTGCACTCTATGTCACCTTAAATTTTTATGTTCAAATTGTGTAGTCTATTAGGAGGCACTAAATGCCTATCTGGGGTTTTAACTGTAACAAAAATGTCAGTTGGTGTTGTTGCCAGAAACTCCTAGAGATTATGGCGAAAGATGGTGATGTCGAGGAGAGTCACCACCCATGTCCTGTTCAGGAGGTGGGTCCTCAATGTCTGTGGCATTTCTAGGGGTCATAGCCGCAACTTTCATTTTCTGAAATTTGGGCTTAAATGAAGAAGCCGACTCTTCCTTTTTAATCTTCACATAAGACGAGTGTTGTGAGTCTCTGTTCGGTGTCACATACTGTTCAGGTCTGCGCTCAGATCACCTTCCTCTCTTGTACTGCAGCTCAGAGGAGTCCTGTAAGGAACAAGGAAAACGTGTATCAGAACTCTGATACCTGTCTGGAATCTTGATTTGAGCACGATCACGCAAATCGCAATGCATCTCAGAGGACTCTGGGAGTGGAGAACCTCCATAAGGTTTTCCTTTCGAAGTTTGTTCACATTTATAACAAACTCAAGGGTTTGTTTGGATTCCTTGTCATTACTAGGTTTGCCGAGTGCTGGTTTTGTAGGTTTGATTCCCAAATTATTGTGTTCCAAGGATGTATACACATCAGCAATAATAATAGGTAGCTCACGTTCAGGGTTCACTTGCGCGACAAGGGTGAGCCTCTGGTGTATTACCAGTGCTGCTGCTTCACCCTAAATGTTAGACAGAATCATGGAGGAAGCAAGGGGGAAATTTCCCATTAATTTCATTCCCGAATCCGTGTTAGGGCATACATGCCATACAGAATGAAAACCCTACATGGTAGAAGATATACTTTTCAACTCTAATCTCCCTTCTCATAAATAACATGTGAGCTCAATAATTTATAAAAAAAATCTCTGGAATTACAGCTGGGTCCCGTACCTTGTAATTGTTAGGTTTTCTGCATGTCAGAGTGCACAAGGTAGAGGTGATCCAGCGGGTTACTAGCAACAAGCATTCATACACTGAATACTCACCTGGGCCCATTCATTCACACTAACTAGCAATCTCCGCTGGTGGGGTCAATTGTACTCTTTATCAATATCCCTGCTACCAATTACCTTTCTGACTGAAGAGTAATGACTTACCAATGGACCTTTGATAACTGGGAAATTTAAAATGAGAATATACAGTACAATTCATAAACCTGAAATAACCACTGACTCAGGAAGTTTTAAAATGTTTATCTAAAATATTTAGCAGAGTAAAATACAAGCCACACGGCACTTAATCGCATATCAAGGAGGAAGCACTCTCGTTATAGATCACCTATTAATCACAAATGACGGTCCCTCAGAAAGGAGAAGATAGAGACAGCAGTACACATTAAAGATTTTCGTTTATAGTTACCTAAAGATGTGAGAACCAAACCCCTTGGCCAAGGAGTTGGAAAAGGGTCCCAAGAAAGATGAAGACCAAAGACCTCCGGACCAGGTTCAGGACAGGATAGGTGACCTCTCTACCAACGACGCCTGCGTCGTTCCCCTCTCTGACACTTCGTTCCTCCTTGATTCTTCCGTGTCTTATTTCTAATGGAATCCGCCGCCCCCACCTCAGGACCTCTTTGGACAGCGGTTCAGTCTGCAATCGATCAGCTCTTTCTGTGCTATTCTGTGCACCTGCTCTCTTCTCAGCTCCTAGTCAGCGCCTCGTCTTGTGCTCTGTGCTGCAACGCCTAATGCTAACTAATTAGCTAATTCTATATCTATTATACCCTTCTATGCCCATGTACCTCCCATTAATGTTTCAAAATTATGGGCCCACTAGTTCTGATTGGACAGGGACAGGGGGTTGATCCTCACACCATGTCAATTTAGTTCAATTTTCTTAAGCCCATTGTTTTTAAAATACCGCCCCTCTCAATTAATACATTTGCTTTATTTCCCACCCGTTTCGCATATGTTTTATTACAATTATGTACAAATGTATAGTTTTTCAGGACATTTGGTGGAACTTGGAAGGTGATCAGCGGGTCATGTCCTTGGACGTCCTCCAAGTTGACTTCCTCGCTTTCCCTTGTTAGTTTTCAGAGCGCATGCGCAGGTCACATGGCTCTCAAGCTGCTGTTTAGCCACCCCAGGCCCAATTTACGAACTCATAGAAAAGTCAAAGAAGAAACATATTAAAATCAAAAATAAATGTTTTCACTGTATACCTCCTATTTCTACTCTAATCCCATTTAATTATCAATGTCTATCCCGCATTAGTAGCTTTAAAATACCACATTATTAATTGCGGCAATGCGTAAGTTTAGCATGTGAGAACATTAAAGCGGCCATTTTAGCATGCACTGCGCA
The DNA here is from genome assembly GCA_963921515.1 of Calotriton arnoldi. Taxonomy (NCBI): domain Eukaryota; kingdom Metazoa; phylum Chordata; class Amphibia; order Caudata; family Salamandridae; genus Calotriton; species Calotriton arnoldi. The sequence continues at coordinate 539,719 of CAWUFW010000323.1, read as the reverse complement.
GAAGCAAAAGATTCCTCCAAGCAGAGAAAGACTTCATACCACGTGATATGGTTGACACATGCGCAGTAGAGATCCCGCATTTTAGCAGCCATTTTGGATTAGACAAGAGTTACTTATTAGCGGAAAACACATAGACAAGCGTCATCTGGATAACAATGTTGTGTTTTGTGCATTGTTAATAAGACATTACATACTTTTAGTATAAATTAATTAATACTGTGAGAAGATTGCTTACGAACAAGTCTCATTGTGAGTCCTTGCTCCATCAATCCCCTCTCTGATGGCATTTCTGAGCCATCAAAATACCCACAACCAGATGCCAACTTAACATTTTTCTGTCACATTTTCATTTTTACACTGTCTCTTCTTATCTTTTCCTTTCAGTTTCTTGTATATTTCACTTTTTATGTCTTCTAATTCAATTTCATCGGATTTCCTTTTCTTTCCTCTTCCTGTCACCCTATATGTTTCCTTCTTTCTACAACATTTACACCATATCATTATTGACAAGATTGTTATTGCTATCCCTACTAAGGGTACTAATATTTTACCTATAAGTCCTTTCCCTACATTAGCAAACCAGGTACCAATTGACGCAATGCTATTTGTCAATCTTTCCCATACATTATCAACTTCCAGTGGTTTCAGTTCCTTCTCAAGTTTAGTCATATTCTTTATGTATGTTCCAATTTCTGCACTTTTGTCCGAAATATACGTGCAACAATGTTTTGTTTTCAACATTTTACAGACTCCGCCCTCTTTTGCTAATAATATATCAAGAGCAAGTCGATTTTGCATAACCATAGATCTAATCGCAACCATCTCCGCATTGATCATTAGAAATCCTCCAGCAGTATCCGTTGATAAACGATCAACCACTGTAGACAATTTGCATATTCTCCTTGAGTTCAAAATTACTCCCACTGAAGGTATCAATGCACTAAATATATCCCCTACAATTTCTGAAAAACTAGCTCTTTTACTACGTGTTAATTCACTATTATTTTCATTGCTCCCAGTGTTTCTTTTTACGTGGTATACTTTTGGAAAAACTATTCCAAAATAACAACTTCCATACCACCGTGCAGGAAGCCTAAAGTAAGCCTTATTCCCACACACATAATATATTCCAGGAAAAACTGTATCTGTTCCTCCTTTTAGTCCCCAACCTCCAATAATTAAGAAATTATGCTCACATTCACTGGTACCAATAAAAACATTGTTATATTCAGTTTTTAACCTATGAAGACAAAGTTTCCCTGTTTTTACAAAATCTAGAGCCATAGCAGCTTGAGCCTTGCCAGGTGTATAAATACCCTCTTTCTCAGCCCAAGGTAGAAGATGTGCCTTGTGCTCAGATGCCTTCTGTTGGAAATTTTGCCTTCTATCTTCAACTAAGTTTAAAAACACCTTCTCTTCTTCACGTAATGAACATGTTAAGTTGCTTCTATATGCATGTGTTATGTCTATTGACTTCATGGTTAAGAAAAATTCTCCCATAAACTGTGCGTCTTGACTACTAAGCACTGGGTTCAGTTTCTTTCGAATAGGAACCTCTGAAAATATCACATTTGTATTTGAATAATAATACTGAAGTCTCCCTGTTTTATAACATAAACTACTTAATACACTACATGATATGCCATAAGTTAAAGGCAAATGATGATAGGTTAAACCTTCTGCTACTGATTCAGGTAACTTCATACAGACATAACAGTCATTAACATCCATTGTATCTACGCACTGAAACAATAATTTAGTAAAGACATTTAAGCTAGTATCGTTATCTGTTATAGTGTGATGAAAATCTGGTTCATCCTCTGCTTCTATTTCTACTCTGTCACTTTTCAGATTATCTATCCTTCCCTTAGTATTGTTATTATTCTTTTTGTCCATTAGCATAAGGTAAGGAATTGCTAAAATCAAGACTAACCACACTATAAGTACCACTATCAGACTACATATGCATATAGCACAGCATCTTTTACAACATTTTCGTTTCAGTTTCCCAGAAACTCCGTCTTCAGCCATTTTGACTAAGAAGATTTCTCTTCTTTCCTTTTTCTCCTTCGAAATCTAATATTTATCAAGGGGGTTTCACTTCTTTTTCATAAATCAGTTCTGCACTTGTTCCTTTATCACCACTTTCACTTGTTTCTGAACTTTCGCAGTCTTCGAGAATTATATAAGTCCAATCAGGACCTTTAAACTTATTGTTCACAACTTTCAATCTTTAGCTTTTTCGCTTTTCAGTCCCACTTTCTTTTCCAGATAAACGTGTTACTTCATTTACTTGTTCTGGATTTTCACTTCGTGTTACGATATGGTATTTCACTCTTTTAATGACACTAGGCCAATGATCACCTTTTCTGGCTTTCTTGGTTTTCACTGTATCTTTACCTTCCAAGTCTTTTCCAACAACTCCTTTATTGTCAAGGTGTGGCACAAATTGATTTTCTTTGTTTTCAGTTTCCCACTCTATCTGCTCTTGTTCAGGTCTTATTGATGTTTATTCAGTTGCCTGAATGTGTGATTCTGCTAACTGGCCCTGTTCAGGTTTGTCGTCTTCCTGCTTGAAATTTTCATGTTCAATGTTTTCTTGATTTTCTTCTCCCTGAACGTTATTTTCTAGACCTAACTGGTTCTGATCAGGGCTTATTGCACTTTGTACTTCTGTAGCCTGACCGCATTCTTCTAAACCTGTCTGTCCCTGCTCAAATGTTGTTGCTTCGTTGTCAATTAGAGCCCAATTTCCTTTCCCTATCTGGTCCTGCTCAGGTTCTTTTATAGCTTTAACCTCCCTATCCTGAGCACGTTCTTCTACACCTATCTGATCCTCACTAAATTCTTCCAATCGAGCTCTGCTCCTTGTTTTGATGAAGACTTCAGGTATATCAACCACTGGTATCCAGTCCTGACTTGTGCTCGGTTGTTCTTCTTCAGCTACTCCCGAATCTATCACTTGCGATTCTTCAGCTGTCCAACCTTCAGCTTCCTCAGCTATTGATGTTGACTGAGGATCTCTTTCTTCAGGAGCTGGCACCCTTTTGGTATGGCTTACGTGAATCCAGTTAGGTAAACCTGCACATCTCACTGCTGTGTTTGTAATCAATATAACCTGACAAGGTTCGCCCCACCTGGTTGATAGACACGTTTCTCTGGTGTGATGCTTCACTACCACCCAATCTCCGGGGTTCAGATCATGCTCTTGTTCAGGCTGCCTGGAAACTGCGTCTTCTCCAACCTGGTGAGAGACGGAACGCACTAGGTCAGCCAATCCTTTGCAATAATCTAGAACCATATCATCAGTTATGTTCAGCAGTTTATTTCCAGGTACATGGGCTTGTCTCATTGCTAGTCCCATGATGACTTCATGTGGACTCAATCCTGTATTTCTATCAGGAATGCTTCTGAGTCCCATTAGGACAAGAGGCAATGCATCTGGCCAATCTAACGATGTGGATGCACACATTTTTGACAATCTTGATTTTATTGTGCCATTCATTTGTTCAACCACTCCAGAAGCCTCTGGGCGATATGCACAGTGCGATTTCTGTTCAAATTTAAGGGCTTCTCAGATTATTCAAATTATATCGTTATTGAAGTGATTTCCCTTATCTGATTCCAAAGTTACTGGGAAACTGAACTGTGGAATGAGTTCTCGCAATAATAACTTTGCAACTGTTATGCTGTCATTCCTCCTGGTAGGGTAAGCCTCCACCCACTTTGAAAACAGACACACTATGACAAGTACATATTTCAGTCCTTTACATGGTGGTAACTGAATGAAATCTAACTGCAATCTCACAAATGGACCTTCTGCTTTTCCAATTTTTCCCAACCCAATTACTGTTTTTCTTCCTGGATTGTACATTTGACAAGTTAAGCACCTCTGGCAAAGACTCTCTGCTGCAGCTCTAAACTTTGGATTGTACCAATTTTGTCTAAAAAGTCTAATCATAGCATCTCTCCCTACATGTGTGTCTCCGTGATACATTCTAGCCATTTGTGAAATCAAACAATCAGGCATGACTGGTCTGCCATCTGAATAAACCCACACGTCATCATTTGTTCTTCGGGTACACCCTATTTTTGTCCAAACATCCTTTTCACTCTCCTCAGCATCATCCTGCAATCGTCTCACATCATTCCATGTTTCAAGTGTTGAACATAACATAAGTTGGCAGCTGATTCCCATTCTTTCGACTTTTCTGTTTACTGCCAGTCTGTTTCTGGCACAGTGTTGAGCAATTAAGTCGGCATATCTGTTACCGGCTACCACCCAGTCATCTCCTGACTGGTGTGCGGCACATTTCACCACTGCCAATTCTTTTGGTAATTGTATTGCCTCCAATAATTCTTTTACAAACTGCCCATTTTTAATCGGGGATCCTGAAGAAGTCATAAAATCCCTCTGCATCCACTGTTGGCCAAAATCATGCACAACCCCGTACCCATATTGACTGTCTGTAAATATGGTTACTTTCAGATTTTTCCCAATTTTGGAGGCTTTGATTAAAGCAATTAATTCAGCTACTTGTGCAGATTTGACTCCTGGTAAATAGGATGCTTCGACTATTCCAGAAAGTTCACATACATCATAAGCTGCACTCAATTTGCCATCTTCATGCCTTAGGCATGAGCCGTCCACAAACAGCTCCCGGTCTGGGTTCTTAAGAGGCATTTCCTGTATGTCGGGCGTGGTTAGGTACACAATTCTGTGACTTGTAAACAGTCATGTTCTGTGTCATCCCTAACTTCTTCGCAATATGGATCTGGTAACAGTGTAGCAGGATTGACAACTGTGCACCTTTCTATAGTCACATTTTCAGCTCCAAGAATTATTCGCTCATACTTTGTCATCCGACTAGGTGTGAGATGCTGAGTTCTAGTTCTCGTCAACAGGATTACAACTGCATGTGGGACAAACACTTTAACAGGATATCCCATTACTATTGACTCACTTTGTTCAATGCTCATACATGTAGCAGCTACTGCTTTTAAACAGCCTGGTAATGCTGCGGCTACTGGGTCTAATGTAGCAGAAAAATATGCTATAGGACGTCTGTCCAGTCCATATCTTTGTGTTAAGACTGAAAGTGCACAACTTTCTCTTTCATAGCAAAATAATGTAAATTCTTTTGTATAGTCAGGCATGCCCAGGGCAGGTGCCTCACACAAAGCATTTCTTAATTTTACAAATGCACTGGCACTTTCATCATCCCATTCAACTGGATCCTTCGCTTTCTTTTTCGTTAACTGAATTAAAGGCTTTGCTAGCAGTGAAAATCCAACAATCCATTGTCTACAGTAACCTACTATTCCAAGAAACATTCTCACTTCTCTTTGTGTTACTGGCATTTTCATTTGCTTAATTATTTGTATTCTCTCAGATGTTATTCTTCTTTTCCCTCTCTCAATTTGATGTCCCAAATACTTAACTGTTGTTGTACAAAATTGTAATTTTTCAGGTGACACTTTGTGACCTTCCTCAGCCAAATGATTGAGAAGTACAATAGAGTCAGTGATACAATTGTCATAGGTTCTAGATGCGATTAGTAAATCGTCTATGTATTGAACCAAGACTGAGTTCCTAGGCATTACTACCTTCTCTAGGCACTTTTTCAGTATCTGATTAAAGATGGAAGGACTTTCTGTGTACCCCTGAGGAACACGATTCCACACATAAACATGATTTTCAAACTTGAACGAAAACAAATACTGACTGTCTGGGTGCAATGGAATCGAAAAGAATGCTTGGCACAAATCAATTACAGTGAACCATTCTGCATTCCAGGGTATTTGATATAGGATCACTGCAGGATTTGGTACTATGGGACAACAAGGTACCACAATTTTATAAATGTTCCGCAAATCCTGAACAATTCTATATTTTCCACTTGGCTTCTTCAACCCCTTGATTGGTGAATTACAAGGGCTACTCAACACTTCTTTTAATATGCCTTGTTTTACCATTCTGTCAATTTCTTCAGTAACTCCTGCTTTCACTTCAGCACTCATTTTATACTGTCTGGTATTTGGGAAAATTGCGCCTTCTTTTACAGTTATTTTGACTGGATCTATTTTTGCCATTAGACCTACTTCTTTTCTTGTAAAATCCCATACTTTCGAGCTCACTGTAGTTTTTAATTCTTCTGGCAATTCATCTTTTGTTATCAAGGAGAACATTTCATCTACCTCTGTACCTTGTTTAGCTATCATGAATTTGTAAACATGATCTTCATCCGGGGTCTGTATTGCAACACCATCCGGTGTGCAAAAAATAGTGCAGTTCATTTTGCACAGTAAGTCTCTGCCTAGTAAATTTACTGGACTTGAATCACACACTACAAATTGGTGCATTTCTCGGAAGTTTCCGATTCTTACTTCCATGGGTTCTGTAAGGGGTGTTCTAATCTTTTGATTTGCTACACCTACAACTTGGATAGCTTCTCCAGAGAGAGGGAGGTCTGGGATGTCTGCTGTTCTTACAGTAGAACGGGTAGCACCAGTGTCCAAAAGAAAGGTGATATCATTACCTTTTATTTTCCCTTCAACATATGGACCTGACTGATCTACCGGTAAGGATGCGCCAAGTACGCACTCCTTCTCCCCCTCTCTTAGGCACCGTCATTGATAATCATTTGGACTAAAATCATCCTGTAAAAGAAACTGTGATGTTACATATTCATTCTTACCACTTCCTCCTTGATATCCGACGTCTGTACCGTGCTTTGCTCTGCTTACATTACCCTGTATAGGGGCAGGTGGCAACTGACTTTGAGGATTTACACCCTGCTGTGAGTCATTCTGCGTCTGTGGATTTAAATTATGATTTGGGCCATTATTATTTTGAATCTTTTTACATTCATTCTTCCAATGTCCCAACTTTCCACATCCATGACAAAGAAATTTCTTTTAAGCCTCTTCTCTACTCATTCGTCCTCTTACCTTTCCACCATTTCCCGTGTCACCATTCAATCCAGACTCTTTTCCCTGAGTTTCTGTTGGATTATCTAAATTAATTCCCTGTCGTTCAGCCATTTTCACTTGAGCCCACATCACTTTTTCTTGTAGTTTCTTGTGCCTGTCTTCGATGTCATCCCCACAATATTTAGCATATTTCAAAATTTCATCTATAGGCTTCCCTTGCCAGCACAACATGTGCTGCTTAATCATCTTACAAATCTCTGGTTTTAGACCATAAACAAAACGATAGACAAACTGACTCATATTTTTGTCTCCAATATTTTCAAAACCACTATACTGTTTGAACACCTGTAATAGACGTTCATAATAGGCGTGTACCAATTCATTTGCTTCTTGGGTTGTTCAATCTATTTTCACCCAATCTGTCTCTTTTGGTGGAATTTTCCCTTTCAAATACGTTATTACCTGGTGATACTTTTTCATTACATCATTGGATGGGGCACCTGTCTTTGGATCCCTAGGATATTCCTCACTAGGCCAGTCGATTGTGATTTTACAATCTGTCCATAAATCAGCAGGTACCACTATGTCGAACAAACCATCTAAATCCTTCAACAAAACCTTGGAAACCTTCACAAACCTTTCAACCTGCTTGTACCATTCAATTGTTTTTTCTCTCAACTTTGGGAAATCATTCGTAAGTGACAAAATGTCTTGCCTACTCCGTGGAACATGGACGTAACCTCCTCCTGGAACCTCCCTCATGGGATACACCTGTTCTACCTTTCCTGTTTCCTTCAATACATATTCAGATGTCATTCTGTTTGAACGTGCGTCTTCCTTTTTCTTTGTCCATCTCGTTTTCCATCTATCCAATTCTCCCCACTTTTGTAAGACTGTCATTAATTCCGTAACTTGTAGTTTTCTACCAGATGTATTCATATTTTCTAAGTCTTTGTCAGTAAATTCTGCTCTATATGGTCTCTGCAACACCTTTGACTTCCTTATTTCAATTCCCATCTCTGAAGCCAAATCCGTTAATTTTTCATGAAATATCTTTACATTTCTGGTTATGCTCCTACATACGATCAATAGTTCTTCTTCATTGTAGGTATTTAAACGATCTACTCCTACGTTGCCTGCTATCATTTCTTCTAACTCGACTTTTAATTTATAAATGTCCATGATCTTTGGGGGTGAACTCTGTTTTTCTGTTCCTTGTGCCCACCTTTCTAAAACTTCCGGAGTTACTACTGTGGCACTTTTAGTTCCTGAAGATGTCATTATATTTACATCCTTTGAGCAACCAGGTGTGGTTCTTCTGGGGGTACTATTTACAGATTCTCGAATAGGCAAATCCATTAGTGAGATCATAGATTCGTAGTCACTGATGTGATCATCAATTATTACAGCGTCAGGTTTAGGAATATTCACAGGTGTAGTCATAGCTAGAGGCTTCGGGTAATTTACTTCGTCGCCATATAAAGGGACCACTGGACCAATGGTTACAGGTATGGTCAGAGAATCAGGATGTACATTTAACTGTGTTATTTTCTGTATTAATTCTGCTCTATTTCTGTCCAAAGCCTCTTTTTCCTTATCCTGCAGTATTCTATTTTCTGGTGGATTATGCAGTACTTGAGGTACTAAGGGTGTTCTCAGAATTGGTGCACTTGGGGAACATCCACTTGACCCTTCCTGATATGGTGGAGGGTTCTTTAATATTTCTTCCATAAATTCATCTTCGGATTCTCCAAATCCTGTCATATGTTTAGTCTTTTCTTTGCATTTACTCCCTAGCTGCTCATCAGCCATGAATACTGGATACAAACCCTCGGTAAGCATCGCTCGTCTCCACTGTTTCATATGACTTTCTCATGTCTCATTTTGGTGTCTAGGGAAAAATCCCTTATAACCCCTATTGCTCCTAGGTCTATTACGTTCAAATGCTTCTGTTTCCCATTCTTCTAGGGCTTCGTACTGTGTTAATCTTGGTCTGGGTTCTAATTCATTCATTCTTATTCTTAAATTTTGAAGAATTCTCCCATTGAAAGTACCATTCTCCGGGAATGCTAATATTCTGTCATCTTTTGTATATTCTATCCAATTTTCTAACCATACACAAGTATGATAACCCCTCTCCATCATCATGAATGAGGCGGGCGTTTTTGCTGGGGAATGATAATTCCTTCTCTAGTTTTGATTGGTTTATCTTTCTTAAAATAATTCTTGATCTTTTGTAAGAATTACATTTTTCTCTTTTCTCCGTACATTTTGGGTAAATATCTATGTATTGAATTATATTCGGCAAACCCTAAAAATCTCCTGTCTGGACGTAATGACGAGCATCCAGCCCAAGTACTCTTTATGGCTTCCCTCTACACTTACAATATCCCTGAATAGACTGGATAATATAGGGGCACATCTGCTCATGCAGAGTTATCAACACATGGGGTATAGTGCACCCTGCCTTAGGGATATTTATGCCTTTTGTAGGGATGACTCACCTATACCTCATGCAGTGCTGTGAGGCATGGCACACAGGGCTGTGTGCCATATCGACTCTTCAGAGATGTCTGCACCAAGGCATGCAGCCTGCATTGCAGTCAGCATAGCCTTAGTTTGGGGTCCCTAGGGTGGAGCAATTTGGGCTGCAGCCCTAGAGGACCCTCTCCTGTTCCAATGCCCTAGATAACCAGGGTACCTTTTACTAGGGACTTACAGGGGTCACTGAAGTTCCCAATCATGGTACAGTTTTTAGGGAAAGAGATCTGGCACTGGGGACCTGGTTAGCAGGGACCCAGTGCACTTACAGTTTGAAATCACATCAGGCTTCAAGCAAAAAGTAGGTGCTAGCAATAACAAAAGAGGCACTTTCCTGTAGTGAATGAGTGAGTGGGTGTGTGAGTGGCTGTACGGGTGAGTGAGTGGGTGTGTTAGTGGCTGTATGGGTGAATGAGTAGATGTGTGAGTGGCTGTATTGGTGAGTGAGTGGGTGTGTGAGTGGCTGTACGGGTGAGTGAGTGGGTGTGTTAGTGGCTATGTGGGTGAATGAGTGGATGTGTGATTGGCTGTATTGGTGAGTGAGTGGGTATATGAGTACCTGTATAGCTGAGAGTGGCTTTGTGTGTGGGCATGTATTGTTTTGGTTAAGCAATCTGTCAAAAGACACAGTTTTGCAATCTGTCAAATACAGAAATTGCTCCGAATATATTCCTGTACTTGACGTGAAAGAGCAATCTTCACACTCATTGTTCCATGAGTAACTCAGTCCCAATAAGTCATTGATACTTATTTCTTCTTCATCTAAAACTCCAAGGATAACCATTATAAACTTCTTTGCATCTTGATGAGTGTTTTGAGTAAATTGTACTGATCCGCTACATATGTCTAGAAAGTCTCTAATGCCTGAAGCACAATGTGTTGTAGTCCTATCACTATGTAAACATTGCAACAACGCACACAGTGCGGAACACAATCTCTTCTGTGGTTTCTGTTCAATTGCATATACAAGATGAGGTAATTAAAAGAGTACATTGGGAACAACATTTGCATAGCAGTTCACACCAGAAGGGTTTGACAACTGGCATCCAAGAATATCTCCCTCATTGTCAATTATTTTCTTCCTAACAGCTTCCTTGTACTGGATCCTTTCTTCTTTTCAACAACATCACTACAGTCCTTTGAAAGTTTTCACTTTGGACAGATAGTGTGTTTTTCATTAATGGGATACTGTCCTCAATGAGGAGCATATACACTTCTTAACAGATTGTATTCTTTAACACAACTTGGATAAACACTTACTTTGCTGTCATCAAAAGCAATAAAATACAAACCAGACACATTTCTAGCTTGAGATAACACTACATATGTCATTCCTTCTTTAAATACTTTACTACCAATATTAATAAAAGCTGCATCTGCCCCTTAAACCTTGAGATTTAGCGTATGCTAAAGTAACTTGAAAATGCTGCCATCGAACATGCATGTCTTTTACAAGCAAACAACTTACAGTACACCTTCCAATCTGCTTCACACCATCAATCTGATCAAATTTTATTGCTAAGTATTCATCCTCATTCCTATTTGGAAAGTTAATGAAATCAATCACTTTACACATAGCACCTTTTACTAATCCTTCCTCAACATTTAAAATGTCTATGCAAAATTACTCTACAGTTCTTGCAAACACTTAAACATTTCTCTAATTCCGCAGTTCTAGATACAGTTTTTCCAATGAATCTAGTTTTGCTTGTAGTTTTTCATTTAGGAGTACTGTCACACCGTGTTCCATTTTGTTGATTTCTGTAAGTTGCACATATAGAATGTGATCCAGAAGGATCTCTGTATGCTTTCAAGACAATTTGTGTTGAATTAAGTAACATCTCAATATACTCGTATCATTTATTGAGAGCATGTTTTTATTCACTTTGAAATGTCAAGTCATTCTTTATTTAGTATGAGCCATAAAAGCAGTTTGAAAAAACATTTCTGTGTATAATAATCATAAAAAGAATTAGCATATAAAATTACAATAGCCATGATAAAAGATTAAAACTCATTCCAATCATCAATCACAAAACATGAGAAGTAAATACAGGGGATCATAAAAACATTTAAAAACATGCGGCTTCCTCACAACTTACATATTCCCTGAGGGTTTAAGCAAAAGTAAAACATATATCTTGTTATCAAATATTATACATAACTTCCATACAATAGTATCATTTTAAGTATAAAAGTTCATTGTGTTTCTTAACAGCCAATGCACTCCTAATAAAATTGTATACTGCAAAGCAAATATCTATGGAAGACAGTTCCTGTAAAAATTCCAGGCCTAACCTGACATGCCTAATATTTGCCTTACGCAACACAGGTTTTAGGAAGGGGGATCTGAAGGCTGAATCTAAAGGGCAAAACAGAATAAAGTGACAAGTGCTCTGTTCCTCTGTATTATTACAGTGACATGGGCACAAAGCTTACTGCCAGATACATGGGGATGGAAAAGCAACTTTAAAAGGAATAAGGTTTAATCTAAACAGTGTAAGATACAACCTATAAGTAGTATTGTCGATCCACAGTAAATAAGGTTCAATATTTCTGGCTGTTGACACCTGTATATAATTTTCGACAGTTTGCATGGTCTGTGCTCTCAATAATCTGTAATTCAGACGGGACTCTGTTGCTTTACGATCTCCTTACTATTTGCACCATGGTTTTAGGGTTTTAGGAACATGTCCCTTAGGCCCAATTGATAAAATGTACATTTCAAATAATCAAACCAGGGTATCCTAAAGGCTGTGCTTATGGCTAGGCAGTCGTTAATACATGAACTTACTAATGCCACCTCCGGATTCAGCCAACATACAAGCAGAAGGTAAGGCTTGTCGAGCCCTGACAGTGTAGCAGCATCTCTGGCTAAATGCCAGTGGCTCGCAGCGGTTGCATAAGTCGACTGTGAACGCGAGTTGACTATAATTATTGCTGATGCATATACATTCTTAGGATGCAATAATTTGGGAACCAGAGCTACTAAACCACCTGTTGGCAAATGTAGTGAAAACAAGGAAGCGAAGCAGACCCATGAGTTTGATAAAAAACTGACTCATGAAGGAAAAAAGCCTTGCTCCACACTTCTTAGAGATGTGTGCTAGGCTACAATTACCCAACACACTTAAAAGACTACAATCCTTATTAGGATTTCAATTTTTTTGTCAAACATACATCCTGGATTATGTACAAAGCATAAAACCTCTTTATGAATTAATTCAACCTGATTTTTCCAATAAACATTGGACATTGGAACACACTGATACTCTCATCTCATTGCAGACTGACTAACTTGCTACACGTTACTTAAATACACATGTAAATACCACAAACCTAGTCATCTGGCTTTTGCAGGGTGCAATTGGATTTACGTATATCACTTTTAATGAAGGTGAAAGTGCCGATTGCATACAAATTGCATTTATATTCCAATGCGTCCACTGAAAACATACTGACCGCAGTGCAGATGGCAGTCCTTAAAGAATGGCCACTGCACAAGGGAAGAATATTATTGTTATTACTCCTGTGTCAGACTTAGACTCTGTCACAAAAGCTAGTGTTCCAAACTCCAAAGCGCTCCATCCTAGATGAATACAGTGGGTTACATCCTTGACAGCTGTTGATGCAGACTTTGTCTTTGACCCGTCTTTACAGACACAAGAATTTTTACAGTATGAGTATGTTTATCCCATGCCAGATTCTGTCTTACCTCTTGCTCAGTGTTAAATGTTGTTCATACTGATGGTTTAGCCCAACCTGCTATTGGTTCTAGACAGCAATACTCAGCTACTGTTATTGGTGTTCTGTTGGAGGGTAACTTCCAACCACAAAAAACTTGCACTCAGTCCTTTGGCGACTGTACTGCGCAGTTGGCTGAACTGAAAGCTTTGCTTCTTGCACTTGAATATGTGGATCCTGAATTCCCCACACATATAGTATGTGATTGGCATTATTGTGTGCAGTTTTTTAATGATAATTTACATTATTGGAAGCAGAATGGATTCAAAGGTTCTTATGGCAATGCAAGCATAAAACGCTTGGAGTTAAAGTGGATAACCTCAAAGACAGATGCACCAAATACAATGAGTCATCAGCGTGGTCAGACCATATACTGTAGGGAATTCTTTGGTTGATGGAAGGCCAATTCTGCCGTTTTGACTGCTACTTTTGCAGAAATCATTCGTTCTAAAACGAGAATATATAATGATAGCTGCTGTTAATGCTAATAACTATGGCACAGCTGTACCTAAGGGGTTTCCATCTAAATATACCTACAACTTGAGTGAACAAAACATTCCTTTTGTAACAATTCCCGATGTTGGTGATCGTATGATTTGCAACCAATAATACAGACTAGCTTTAGTAATAGCGGCAAATAAAGGTGTTGCTTCTGCACACGCTGGTGTGGCGGCCACCATGTCCTTGCTACAGCAACGTTATTGTTATTAACATATATCCTGCGTTGCAACATTTGTCAACAAATTAAAGCTTCCACCATGGCTCATCCACCGCAGACACACCTATTGATTTCGGACAAGCCATTTGGCTGCATTTATTTGGAACATTGTGGTCTTCTTCTTTCAGATACTACATTTAAATTTATTTTAGTTGCAGTTGATTTATGCTCCAGGTTCCTCTGGGTTTGGCCACAGCGTTCAGCTGACACTCAAACTGCTATTAAAGACATGCAAGTCTGTATCGGTACATAATATGCATGCAGTAAACTCCACTCGGACTAGGGTCTAGCTTTTGCCTCTAAAGCTTACAGGGATTGTATGGCTTCCCTGGGTGTACAGGTGCATTATTCTTCACCATACCAGTCGAAGGGCAATTCTGTTGTGGTTAGAATGAACCATGAATCAAAGCAGTCCTTAACAGCTAGACTATTAGGCACAGGGCGCAATTTGATCAACCACCAATATGGGATTCAACTAGCACTTAATAACCTCCCTAAAAGATCTCTGGGGGGGCGGACAACGTACGAAGTGCTTTTTGACATCAACATCTATGTTACGGACCTTGATAGTCCAGACATTGTGGCGGCAGCCTAGCCCTCTGACATAGATAATCGTCGTGCTCTCTTACCGGACCTTCAAAAGTTCTGAGAAGCTCAAGCAAATGATCTTTTGAAAACGTCTTCCTCTGCGAGCATCAAGAAGACAGCAAGACCTTCTATCTGGATTCCAAAACTTGGAGATCTTCTTTGAGAGAAGGATGCAGTCAAAAAAACGTTCTGCCCATCATACTGAGCGCCAGTGCCAGTCCTGGGCATCTGGGGAACAAGAACTGTGATCCTGTCACCGCTTCCTGGTTCTAAAGACAAATGTTTTGTCTCCATTTAACTTGTCTTCTGGATTTTTCGAGTCCTGTTACAGAAAGGGAGCCACCAGTTTTGCAACTCAGTGCTTTTGTGTATTAAATTGGTCGGAATGATTTTTCATCGGACAGTTCTTCAGTTTTAGACACTCCTCTAGCAAGGATCTGTGTTTTCTTTTCATGGTTGAAATGCACATATCTGGTCCCACCATGGGTTTATGTTCAAATAACACTTTGCTTGGCTTTTCTATTCCTGTGGACTAGATTTATGACTGTTTTTTTCCTGCTGATTAATGGCTATTACCTTCTAGAACATTCTGCTTTGGAACTGGTAAATGGGGTGTTGGCACCCCCACTCTTCTTCCCATAAGCTGAAAAGAGACTTCTCACTCGTGAACATTTCAGCCATTCCAGTATCTGATGGAATTGTTTGGGATAAAGTTCCTTTCAACATATTAGGTCTTACATAGATCCTGCAGATGCCATATGTGTTCAAAGTTTCTGGGGAGGATGTGATAGTACCTGGGTTACATTCAGATGATTGGGATATTGAAACTGTAAACTGTAAACTCCATGCTCTCAGAGCTGGAATACTATACTGTTTTTTGAATAAGAGGACCTGAACCTTAATTATGTTAACATATTCTATCACCATTACGGACGATATTTACTGCATCTGGCCAGTGTTCAACGTACACTTTTTAATTACACACAATGTAAACGTTGTCCGATTCCCACAAAAGGGAGTTCCAAAACATATAAAAATAGATTCACATATTTTTCAGGATATTACACCTCAGATCCAACGTCATATTATTTCAAATTAGTTCCTACACCACCAAAGAAATAAATATGCTTACACAAACTAAGCTACTATATGCTCCTTCGTTTGTCACACAGTTAGCCCTTAAGGGCTATGATTATTGGAAAGATACAGCTGAACTGAAATCAATTTGGGGAATCAAACCGTGGAAAGTTCAGTTGTTTCAGCATTTTTAATCCCAACACAAATGATTTTCCTGAATGACACAACCCAAAAGACTACGGGGCCGATTCCGATCTCGGCCGGTAGTGCTCCGAATCGGATTCGGATTTACCGGATCCGATTCGGAGCCCTGTTTCCCGACCGAATCGTACGCGGGTCCGGCCGAGCGAGTACGATGCAAGCGCCCGCGAAATCGCCGACCGACTCGTACGCGGCTTCAACAAGCTCCGACCGACTCGCACGGACACGACTTGCACCGCGCTATGGAGACGTTTCCCGGCCGGGTAAGAACGATGCGCGCCGCGGGCAGATCCGACCGACTCGCGCCATCCGGCTCGAAAGAGCTGTCGGAGCTGGACTTTGGGGTCCGCGTCGGACCCCCTGTACCGCGTAGGCGCGCGAGTCGCACACAGGGGGGACCCATGGGTCCCCTACCTGTGCATGTACGCCGCGATGCGCATGGACGCGTACCCGCTGTAGGGCGCCCTTGTTCGCCTTGCACCCATTGAGTCAATGGGAGCCCGCGTACGTGTTGTACGACCGGCTCCCATTGACTTCAATGGGAGTCCGACCGAATCGAGTCCGATAGCATGCGAACGCATCGTACTCGTTCGGTTGGACTGCTAGGGTCCGATTCGGTCGGAATTCTCTCCGGGTCCGGCTCGGTCGGAGAGATTTCCGGCCGGAATCGGAATCGGCCCCTACATGTCTAGGATTTGCAAAAATCAAAGAATTGAATTCCTCAGCTATTCCATCCATTGCCTGTTTCGATAATTGGCAAA
Organism: Calotriton arnoldi; assembly: GCA_963921515.1. Taxonomy (NCBI): domain Eukaryota; kingdom Metazoa; phylum Chordata; class Amphibia; order Caudata; family Salamandridae; genus Calotriton; species Calotriton arnoldi. The sequence goes on along the minus strand of CAWUFW010000323.1, from coordinate 523,156 downwards.
GTTTGGCAAATTACCCTGAAAAAGAACTCAATAGTATGGTGCAGAATGGTACATTTAATTCCACACTTTCAGGTCCTCACTGGTGGTTAGTGAAGCCAGTTGACATCAATGATTCTCATGCTCATTTTCTTAATTCCACAATGGGGTTTAAAACATGCCGACCCAACCTCCGGTATTCCCACACGCAACATTCAGGTATTCTTACCACCTATTCAGTGGGGAAATTGCATCATCAATTGTTAAAACAGCATCTTTCTTCTCTGTCTGAAGACATGGACTTATCAGATTTTCTATTAGACCTTAGGTCCTCACGTTCTAGAAGATTTATTTATTCAACCTATAATTAAATTTGGAATTATCACACGTTTAAGACAAATTGATCAAGATAATTTGGATAAAGTAATTGCTGTAGTTGATAAAAGTCTTAATACGCTGTCTTCCTTCATTTATAATTTGAATAACATTGTGTCATCTGTTATTGATATTATGCAAAGTGACATGTCAACATTGTATCATGGGCAAAGTCAGCTTACATCTATCATGCAGTTTAGCTGGACCCATCAAACCCTTAAGAATGTGTGCGTACCATGATGTTATTTGAATTCCAACAATCTATTTTTGCCTTTAAATTTAATATGCAAACAACAACTGATAGCAAAGAAAGATGCCGCCTATACAATGTTGCATTTAGAGAATTTAGAACAACTCCCCTTCAACTTCAATACACAGAGTAATTACTTTACCTATCTCAACATTTCAATTCACAGATTGCATGCAACATTTCCCTGTCAGTTGATATGAGCTCCTAGGAGGCAGCTTCATTCATGATTTATGGTCATTCCCCTTTTCCTATTGTTGCAAAGGTACTGGCAAACAATCACTCATTTGCACACACTTGACCACTCATGGAACATGTAATGCTTCGGTAGTGATTCGGTGGCGTGATTCGGTGGCGTGCTTTTTAAAAAGGAATACCAGCTCTTGCCATACTCCCACTTGGTACTTTTTAAATTGAAGTTGCTTAATGTTAAGCAAACAAGATTGCTGTGGCATGCCTGCTGGGATCCCATATATTTTATCTGTTTCTCAAACCGTCACGTGTTGTAATATTGGTGTCGTGGATAGGCTGTTATGGCCTTCCATTCCAAATTTGAAGGCAGATTTTAACAACCTAAGCAGACTCAAAGCACTATTGTTTAGAAAAAACAGCTCTCGCATCTGCAAGAGAAACTTTCGTATAGCAAGTTGCAAGGACATCCAGTGAAATACAGTCACTGCTAACCACAAACCTCCCACTACATTTTGGTGAATTAGTTCATTGGATTTTTAATGCATTGAATACTGCGCATGTCTTTAAGATAATAGGTTCTGGCTTAGTGAGTTCCTTTCAAAACATCTTTGGAATAATACCAGCTTTTATTCATTGCCTTTCTTCCAGTACGTTCGGAGTATTCTCATTGCTGTTCTTCCTCCTTTGTGGCATTTTGAACCTATTTTAGCGTATTCGCAATGGATGTTCTATTTGCAATCCCATTGGAATTACCACCAGCAGTGTCTTGAGCGTATGCTTCGATACTTTGGAAAGTTGTTGCTTCAACAATTGGACCTTGATTTGTCATTAACATTCCAACCTGTCTGGTTTACCTGCATGCTACCTGTGCTTCACTGCCTCTGGTGCCCTTTCGAATGGGCATTGGATATTTGCCTGGCTTTCAGATGCCAGCTCTCATTGCCATTGCACTGTTCATGAGTCCATTAATGACTCTTTGTCAGAGTTGTCCCTTGGAGCATGCTGCTTCTTCACAATCGGCAAATGGATCACTACATACTGGCTCTGATGACACAGATGCAGGTTGCCTGGATGTTTCCTCAGCTTCAGCTGACTATGAGGAGCACATCTGTTCTCTGGAACTTGTGAACTGTGCTGCCGATCAATTCTCTTCTGCAGAGACTGACTCCTTTTTGGAGTTCCTGGACTATGAATTTTCAAGTGACATCATCATGGACACCTCCAAACGCACCATATTTTGATTTTTTTATTTAAATTGATATATTAGTTTTTCATAATTATAATATATATATCTTGCTCAGTAGACATGCTTTGAATTTGCCCTATTTTGTAATCATATTCATATTATTATATATTAGTTCTCATGCTATTGTCCCGACCAAAGGGAGAGTGTTGTGTGTTCCCTGTGGAGACCCTTGTCGTTTTCCCTATGTTAGTCTAATTGTACATGTTGTACGATGCTTTTGCTTTGCACATGTTACAAAATATCATGTTTGTTTTTGTGCCACATTGAATTTATCTGCACATGTTTTCATGTTCTGTTCCTTTCCTGGGATTCAGTTGAAACAACTCCTACAATGTCAAACAGCATTGCCCCTTATATTTCTCTGTAGTCAGACCCTAGCACCTAGACAAAATAAGAAAAATCCAGCTGCTGTTGTTGCACACACTCTTGTTATCATATAACCCGGGACTTGTCATTTGTAAACACAGACAGAGCGAAGGTCTCAAGAGGAGAGCTGTGCCAGCTGAGATGTAGAACACTTGTCTACTTATGGCAGGTATGGGGTTTGCTACTACTCCCAGAGATCTATAATATAACACTGTTTCTCATAGTTAGGGTAGGTTTAGGAAAATCGTTCAGCTAATATGACAGGGCTTTTTTATTATGTATGGTCTCCTAATAATGCTAATTATATTGTTGGCCTCCATATGCTTTCTAATTGCAGCACAAATGTTCTATAGTAGAGCACGACACTTTCAATAAATATTGTAAGCTTCCTTCATGTCTCTTTTTTGCTAATTGTGGATATCTATGAGTGAGAGAACGAAAGGTGATGACCTGATATCGCGATCCCTGAGTGGTGTGTTCGGGCGTTCCTAATCACTTGTCTCTCTGGGAAGGTTTGAAGAGCAAGTGAGTCACTATGAGCTTGTCGGATTCAGGCCCACAGATACTGATGTAGTATGATGGTTCAGTCCATACATTCTGATGTTCTATGGTCCTAGGCATAGTTTTGTTCCTGAGCAGAATCCCTGTTTGCACAGTGTTCGGAAGGTAGTCCAGAATCTGTAATGAGCTCCTTAGTATTAGACAACTGCTGCTAAGACCATATCACCTCAGTGCAAACCACTCGTCAATGGTAGCCATCGAAGCCAGAAGTGTCTATAAAGTTGCCCCTTATATCATTATATTTTTCACATGGAGCTGCAAAATGTCTGGTCCAGACACAGAACGATGCCCCTCCGGAGCTCTAAACCTTTCCTTATGGAAACGGCTTGCTGCAAAAATTACTTTTCCATGAAGATGTGAAATCACCCTGTTCTCAGGAAATATCTCTTGCAGATGTCATCTCAACAGCTTTATCACTTTCCCAAGGTCCCCTGAACATTGTGCTGTACAGGCTCTCCCTACGTCATCCTTCTCTTCAATACAAGGGACTTACCCTTATCGTTAATTACTTTCATATTTTTAATGTCGATTCTACATCTTTTCACCAATGTAATTATTTGTAAATTATTAGTGCATTTGCCTTCTATCTGGGTTTTTTATATACGATTTTGACTGTGTACAATGATTCCTTCTGCTATCCATTGAAACATCACATTTGCATTCCCAGGATCCCTTTACACAGCCATAGTGCTTCTTTGAGCCTCGTTTGACCTCAACATAAACATTACATTGATAACAAATAATCCAAAAAGTGTATTTAGTTTTTAAAATGTACCATACATTATCAGCAATCTTTATTCGATTATTAACAAATAATCATAAAAAATAAAACGTGCATTCATCAAAAATAGGAATATAAAAAATTAAAATAGAAGGTACATTATGGATACACAATGGCATGACCACATGAAGCAAGGTCATTTAAAACAATTGAAATAAAAGTATTTATAAATAAACTTTGTGATGACAACAGGATTGTGCTAAGTCTTTCTGAATTACGACACTGAAGAGCACTTTTTAAAAATGGACCTAATGCAAAACAAACTGCAGGATCAGGTAACATTCGAAGAAAATATAGGGCCGGCCTGTGTTGGCGCAATACTTCAGATCTATGAATAGGCAACAGGTGAAAACGCTGAAACGGTGCATGATTAATACAAAATGAGATAAGGTGCTCAAGCGAATGGGGAGAAGTACCATCACACGAGCAGGAGTGTAGAATCACATTGACCGGCTGGGAAGCAAAGATAACTTCTAATGGAGTGTAGAGAAATGCTTCTTTCAACATAGTTACCCCCCACTTTTTCCCTGCTAACCCGGCCCTCAGTGTCAGATCTCTTTCCTAAAAAACTGTATAGGGATTGGCACAACTTCAGGGACCCCTGTAAGTCCCTAGTAAATGGTACCCCTGGTACCTAGGGCATTGGTACTGAAGAGGGTCCACTTGGGCTGCAGCACAGATTGTGCCACCATATGGACCCCTCGCGAAGACCATGCAAACTGCCACTGCAGTCTGCGTGTCTTGGTGCGGAGAAAGAAAACTTTAGAGGGTCCACTAGGGTAGCAGCCCGAATTGTGCCACCGTGGGGACCCCTCACCAAGACCCTGCAAACTGCCATTGCAGTCTGCGTGTCTTGGTGCAGAGAAAACTGAAGAGTCGATATGGCACACAGCCCTGTGTGCCATGCCCACATACATTGCATGAGGTATAGGTAAGTCACACCTACTGCAGGCCTTACAGCCCTAAGGCAGGTTGCACTACATCCCATGTGTTGACCTATCTGCCTGAGCAGATATGACCTTACAATATCAAGTCCATTCTTGGTTATTGTAAGTGCACAGGGAAGCCATAGAGAGAACATAGGCTGGATACTCGTCATTACGATTATGACTTCACTGTACCTTAAGATGTTTGGTACCAAACATCTTGTCCTAATGAAACCTCACTGATGGCAGTGTGGGATTTATTAATAAAGGCACCGAAGAGACCCTTTAGAGGGTCCCCTGAAAACCTACTAAGCACTGGTGTGGTCTCTGACTAGTCTCAGCCAGCCTGCCGCCACCAGATATGTTTCTGACCTCATGGAGTGAGAGCCATCACTCTCAGGAGCCAGGAACAAAGCCTACTCTGGGCGGAGGTGTTCATACCTTCCCCCTAGCAGGAACTGCATCTTAGAGTGGGAAGCTTCAAAGGCCATGCCACCTTTGAAGCCTGTCCCAGGCCATCTGCTGTTAGAAGCAGATACAAAACCCCCCTGTCCTGCTCACCTTTTGGTGGGAGGTCAGGCGGAAAGATTAGTAAGATTAGGAGATGGGCCCACTCCTAGCCAGCACCACCCCTCAGGTGGGGCAGCTGAAGTGAGCCACCCAAATCACTTTCCTCCATCTTGCTTTGGGGGAACCTAACCAACCAGGGTTGGGGTTGTGCTCCCTCCCACTGGAAGGGGGAAGTAGCAGGCGTAGACACCTTAAAGGCAGGTAGCCCATTAGCTACTACCTGTCACTCCTTTTATTGTCCCTAAATTCAGTATTTAGATTGCTCCCCAAGACACTGAACTTAGATTTGATGGACCTAAAGAAGAAAAGGACGAAGGAGTGCTGCTGACCCAAAGACTGAAGCCCTGCTGTAGAGAATTGGTGCCAAACCCTGACTGCTGCCTTAAGGACTCAACATTCTTAGTCTGCTGTCTCGACCTAAACCTGTGAGGCCTCCAAGAACCCCAGAGCCCCTGCAGCCTTCTACAAATTGCCAAGAAACTCCCATTGAGTAGAGGTACTACTCCCCTGCGCATCTTCGACTTCGTCGCATCTGCCAAACAAAACATGGTACACCAGCTCCTCCGGACCAAATCTGTCTCCCCTCCAAGTTTAAAGACACCAGGTTCCACCGGAGCCTTGCTACACCAATATCCGGGGTACTGAACCACCAACCACATACAATGAGATGAAGAGTCCGTTCTGGACTCCAACTGCCCAGAAAGCAATCATCTGTCAAGAGATGTCAAGGCCCCTGAGACCCACTCGCTGAGTGGCCCAGCTGTCCCGAAACTGTCTCTCCAAGCCGCCTGCCCCTGACAGTGAGGACATATTGAAGCACCCTGCCCGGCTGACCAAACTGCTCTGCACCTGGCCCCACCGGACCCGGTAACAGCAAACCAGCTTTGGCCCCATAGTCCTGAGACCCTTGCGACCTTCTCCCTCAACAGAGTCCCCTTGGAATTACCTTTAAGTCCCCTTGTGCAGTGTGTTTTGGAGTGGACACCTCCTCCACAGTGCACCAGCTACTGACGACCTCAGCAGCCTGCTCCTGAGAATTTGCTGGTGGAACATTGGTCCTGACCGTGCTGCAAATCTAAACCCCAAAGGTGAAGCTTGTAAGCCAACTGTATGAATTTAAATGCATTTTTTGATTTCCGTCCCTTGAATTAAATGGTGTGTAATTGCGCAGGAAAGTAATTCACTTTGCGAACTTTGAAAATTGCTAACTATAAAAAGTACATACTGTAGAACAAAGTTCTTGGTCTGAGAAGTTAAATTAAAATCAGTGGTATTTTTATAAATTGGTCTTGTATTTGTTCTTGAGTGTGTGTCTCGTTTATTGCTTCTGTGAGTACCAACAAATGCTTAGCACGACCCTCTGATAACTAAGTTCTCGCCCACCCCACCATAAATAGAGCGTTAGTTTTATCTACTTTTGCCTCTGTTTCTCAATTTGGATCTCACTTGAATCTCTGCACCGTGTACTTCATTTTCTTGCACTATATAGAGCGCCAGCGTCTCACATGGAGTCCATTTGAAACTTTGCTAGCAAGGATCTTTCCCAGGGGCTCCTCACTAGTGACAGGTAGGACTCAGGCCCAGGGCTAGATTTGATAATCAGGTAATCTCTCAGGGTGACTTTGTCCAGGGCATCCCTTTCTCTAAACTCCTTGGCGCCAAGAGCATATTGCTCTTTAATCTTGGAACGCTCTCCTTTTCTCATCACCTGAGGGGAGGAATACAGTTCAGGTCGGCCAGTGATTCGGCCAGTAGCCTAACATGGGCAAGCCACAGAATCATATGGCCACACTCACTGTTTAAAAGGTCCCCAATCATGTTGAAGTTGAGGGACATAAACTGATTGCTCCATACCGCCGCCATAGAAACATAGGGGCAAATATCCTGTAATTTGTTGGACAAGCTTTGCAGCAGAGTGCTGCTCACACTATACACCTGATGACAGACATGTGGACCAGCTGTCAAGCCACTGATTACATGTGTATCACTGCCCACTGTATTTCTTTTGTGGGGTTAGTCAACAGCTATTTTCAGGTCTCAGCACTGAAGAAACTTTTAAGGGCAGTCGGCAGCATGCTATGGTAGGAATGTTAGCCATGGAGAAATCCCATACAGCTGCAAATGTCTTGGAGGGCTGCAACAGCAAGGTGTTTGAATGGCTGCAACCCCGAGGTCTCAGAATTGGTTTTGTGCCACGGACATTGGCAGCAATATAGTTAAGGCCTTGGCAGAGAGTGGCTATTTCAGGGTCCTGTGTTTGGTGCATTGCATAAACCTCATTGTGCAGGACTTTCTCAAAAAGGAAGACATAGTCAGCAACATACCGACCACCTGCAGGAGATTCTGCACTAATTGCAGCCAATCATCTTTTACAGCCTGGAAGCAGTCGATGATCATTCAGTGTACTAATAGTGTATCAGTTAAAGACCACATACAGGAGATGCCAACACGTTGGAACTCGACTTATTACATGTTGAAACATCTGTTTGAGCAGGACAAACCAATCAATGTATTTATTTTTATTTAGAGTTTTTATAGAGCGCAAACTTGATCCGTTAGGGTATCAGAGCGCTTTACAGGAATCTGCAGTAATAGACAAAAGACTTGGGGTGGGTGGAGGGAGGGGGGTGCTGGCAACATAGGGGATAAGATGAGAAATAGTTACATTTTACATTTACAATATACAAAAAGCAGGTACCGGAGACCATGGAGGGGAGCACGGAGGAGCCGGGTGGATGATGTGTGGGTATTCCAGGGGATGCCTTAGACTGATGTGGAGCAAGGACTCTGGATGATTAGAAAGTAATGTTTAGGCGAGGAATTTGCCCATTAGGAAGGTTTTGGCATCTTTTTTGAAGCGAGCCAGAAGGGATTCGTCTAATGGCGGGCGGGAGAGAGTTCCATATTCTTGGTGCGGCTCCGGAGAAAGCCCGATTATAGGTTTTCTTTTTCCGAAAACGTGCAGGTTGGAGCAAGAGGTCTCTGGTTGACCGGGAGTTTCTGTTTCCTCCGGATAGCACAAGTTTCTGGGCAAGATATGCAGGGGATGAATCTCTAAGCCAAGGGTTTTTAGAAAGCCAGGGTATATAGGCGCTCTGCTATTAACGTAAGTTCAGAAACCAGTGACATTACTTGGTGCTACTAGGAGAGGGGATAAGCCCTATAACCCCACCATTTAAGTGAGGGAGAATCCCTCACAGTTAAAACAATCTTAACACGACCTAGGCACACAATAAGATAATAAACAGTATGTAAAATTCATTACAAAAAGTCCAATTCAATCAGAGAATCCAACAGTCATGTTGCAGTCTTGTTATCGTATCTTTTAATTAGTTTTTCATTGAGCCAGAACAGAAACCAGCCGACACGTGTTTCGTCGCATATGGAATGTAATTCCGTCGACTTCCTCAGGGCTGAATAACACAGTTTGAACTCCTTGTAATCGCGCTGCCGGTGATAATTCCAACCCGGCTGGGCTTGGTTAGAAACGGTAGTGAATTCTTGTAAAAGAACGCCGCGTTATCGGTGAAGTTAGTCAAAGGCTAACTAAAAGGGTCCTAATATACTGGACACGAGGTATCAATAATAACCATAGTAGTGGTAAATATTAAACTCAAGGTGCCGTGGGGAGGATAAAAACGGCAATCCCGTATCTTGGGTAATTAGAAGCGTGTGTGCTCTTGTCTCCTCACGGCAGTCAACTGTGTTCCGGGTCCACAACCCGGAACACAAGATACGGGATTGCCGTTTTTATCCTCCCCACGGCACCTTGAGTTTAATATTAGGACCCTTTTAGTTAGCCTTTGACTAACTTCACCGATAACGCGGCGTTCTTTTACAAGAATTCACTACCGTTTCTAACCAAGCCCAGCCGGGTTGGAATTATCACCGGCAGCCATTACAAGAGTTCAAGCTGTGTTATTCAGCCCTGAGGAAGTCGCGGAATTACATTCCATATGCGGCGAGACACGTGTCGGCTGGTTTCTGTTCTGGCTCAATGAAAACGAATTAAAAGATACGATGAACTAAGACTGCAACATGACTGTTGGATTCTCTGATTGAACTGGACTTTTTGTAATGAATTTTACATACTGTTTATTATCTTATTGTGTGCCTAGGTCGTGTTAAGAAGATATGCAGGGGAGTTTGAGTATAGTGCCTTGTGCGTGATACAAGCCAGTTTGAGTTGGATTCTGGCCTGTAGAGGAAGCCAATTCAGAGCTTTCAGATGTGGTGAGATGTGGTCAAATTTCCTAGAGCCAGTTAATAGTCTAGCGGCCGCGTTAAGGCAGGCTTTTAACGGTGCCAGGGAGATCTTGGGTAAACCCGATAGGGAAGAGCAGCCATATTCGAGTCTAGAGATGACAAGTGACTGGACTGCCATTTTTAGGTCGGGAGTATCAAGGAAGGGTTTAAGTTACCTTAGGTAGCTCAGGTGGAATCTGGCTGATTTGGCCATCAAGTTGATGTGGTCCCGCATGTTCAGCTTACAGTCAAGGGTTATTCCGAGGGATTTGGCCGAGTCCACGATGGTCGGAGAACAATTGAAGGCTGTGATGGCCTTAATCCATACCTGAGTCTCAGGATTGTTTTTGGGAGGGGAAATTAGTAGAAAATCTGTCTTATTTGCGTTGAGTTTGAGTTGGTTGGAGGAGAGCCATTGGACAGTCAATTTCAGGGCTTCATTAAGGGAAAGAATATCCTCGAAGGAGGAGATTTTGATGTAGATCTGGGTGTCGTCAGCGTACATGTGGTAGGAAATGTTTGTGGTGTGTAGTACTTCAGCGAGTGGCTCGAGGTAGAGATTGAAGAGGGTGGGGGACAAGGTAGATCCTTGGGGGACTCCAACCGTGACCGGCGAGGTAGCAGACAGGTTGGCGTTAACTAGGAATCTCTGAGAGCGGTTGTGGAGGAAGGACCTAAACCATTCAAGAACCGAGCCTTCAATTCCCATCCTGAGTTTGAGGCGTTCGAGTAGTTTTTCATGGTTGACCTTGTCAAAGGCCGAGGATAGATCTAGGAGGATTAGGAGACAGGTTTTACCTTGGTCAAGGGCTCGGAGGGCATCATCAACAATGTGGAGAATGGCAGTTTCCGTGCTGTGCCCTGGCCTGAAACCGGATTGGAAGTCATCTAGTAGGTGGAAGTTCGTGATGTGTTGGCTCAGCTGCTGTTGCACACATTTCTCCAGAACTTTAGCTAGGAGTGGAATGTTGGAGATGGGTCTAAAGTTGTCAGGGGAGGCAGGGTCAAGCGCTGGCTTTTTAGGATGGGTAGGACTTGACCGGCTTTCAGAGAGTCGGGTATCGATCCCTGTAGAAGGGAGGCGTTAATTATTGCAGTCCAGCTAGGAATGATGGATTGGGCGGTGGCAGCTAGGCAGTTAGAGGGGAGTGGGTCATTAAAGTGGTTGTTCGGATTTAGGGTGGATAGGATTTTCGAGTTGGAGTTCATCATAGGTTTTGAAGTCAGTCCAGTGCGCTTCGTTTTTGGGTGAAGCCTGTGGAGGCGACTCGGAGGGAGGCAGAACTGGAAGGGGTTGCGAGTGGGTAGCGGACCTGAGTTTGTTTCCTAAGGCTGTGATTTTGTCTGAGAAAAAGGAAGAGAATTCCTCGGATGATATTAGTGACTTGGTGGTTTCTTTCGATGATTTGGCCAGTTTGTTGGATTGGTATTTAACCAACTCAAAGAGTTTGCGGGGTCTGTTCTTGGCGTTTCCCAGTTCAGATCTGAAGAATTCTTTTTTGATTTGAGGATATTCCTATTGTAGGCGTTTCTGGCCTAGCGGAGCAGTTTTAAATGAGCGGCTGAGGGGAGCTGTCTCCAGATCCTTTCTGACTGCCGGAGGGATTTCCTCTCGCTGTTGAGGGACCCATTGAACCAGGGATTTCTGTCTTTGGTTTGGGTTCTTTTTAGTTTTAGCGGGGCAAGGTCATCAAGGATGTTAGTTAGAGTCGCAGAGTAATGATCATTGAGGTCACTAACTGATGTGATGTGCGGGGCAGGGGGAGGTCAGACTTACAGCGAGCTGCCAATTCCCTGGGATCAAGGTTTTTGGTGTCTCTGATCCAGCGTTTGGGAAACTTCTGTTGCGGTGCCCTTGTCTTGTGGGTGCTAGGTAAAAGGAAGGAGATAGCATGGTGGTCCGACCAGTCACAAGGGACAATAGCGATAAGCTTGACTAGTGTTTCCTTAGCGATGATCCAGTCAAGAGTGGCGCCTTTCGACTGTGTAGGGAGTGCGCAGGCTTGGGATAGGGCTTGGTCGGCCAGGAGATCTTTGATGGCGTTGACATGAGGATCCTTGGGGTCGTTCCAGTGCAGGTTGAAGTCACCAAGGAAAATGTCTTTGGAGTTGGAGGAGGACTTGGCTGTGATAATTTCCATAAGGTGGTCAGTGAAGGCGTCATTCGTGCCTGGGGGGTGGTAAAATATGTGCAGATTGCACAGTTGGGTGGTGCTACTACATATGGAAAGAGCCAGGTATTCACAGGAGTTCGAGGTGTCTGCCAGGAGTTCTGTGACGAGGAGGTTAGAGCGGTAAATGCAGGCAATGCCTCCACCTTTTTTCCTAGATTGCCTGTCCAGTCCTGCTATGTTGTAGTTGGGAGGGACTAGGAGGTCCAGGCATGGAGATGAGGATTCGTTAAGCCACGATTCAGTCAGGATTGTTAAATCACAGTTTTGGCTCAGTATGAGGTCAGCGATATCGGCGGCATGCTTAACTGCTGAGCGGCAGTTAATTAGGAGGCCAGATAAAGGGGGGTCGGAGAGAATGTCATGCAGTGGGGCAGACAGTGGTACTGGCGCAAGGTTGCTATCAACCACACTTCTGTTGCGGATGGTAGCTGATCTGTTGGGGTTGATAGCAACCGTGTGGATGGCATGTTCGACATTCACGTCTAGTGTACTGGGGGTTACTGGGGCAGGGTTGAGGGAAAGGAGGATGGCTGGAATTTCCTCTTCCGTAAGGTCCAGCGGACTTGGGGTGACAAGGGTAGAGTTGTAGGAGAGGAGGAGAGCTAGAATGTCCTCCTCAGAGAGGTGGCATGGTTGCTTACGAGGGCGAAGATGTCTCAAAGATAGCGGTAGTGGGTGAGTGGGGGCTCTGTGGTAGGGAGGGGGAGGGGCTCCATGGACGCTTGAACTTAGAGAAGGAAAGTTCAGTAAGGTGAAGGAGGTTCTTTAGATCCAGAATGGAGTTATGGATGCTCTGCGTTAATTTGGCTGCTCTGTAGTGCAGAGTTTTGATATCAATATAGGAGGAAGGCGCATGAAGGCGGGGGGACAGTGGTTTGGTGACAGTTCTATTGGCATGCGTTGGTGGTATGGTAGGGGGGCAGGGTCGCGTTGTGTCATAGGTCGGTAGAAGGGTTTCAGCCTCAAGGTCAGAAGGAAGAGCTGTTTTGTAGTATAGAGATTTGGTGTCAGTAGAAGTATAAGAGGGCGCTTGGAGGCAAGGGGACAGTGGTTTGGTAGCGGTTCTATTGGCATGCGTTGGTGGGAGGATCAAGGGGCTGGGTCGACTTGTGACGCAGGCCAATGGGAGCGTTTCGGTCTCAAGGTCAGAGGGAGGGGCTGGCGGGGAGGAGACCAAAGGTCTGGGAACGGTTCTGTTGGTAGGTTTAGGTGGGGTGAAGGAAGGGTTAGATTGGTCTGAGTTGTGCGCCCTTAAGGGGTGCTTTGTGGGTGGCTGGGCACGCTAGTAGGAGGGTCGTTGGTTCGGGTGTTCGTTGCCCTGCAGCTGTCATGCACATGGTTTTTGAGGAGGGTGAACAGGTCCGCAAATTTATTGAGGTTGTTAGATGTAGCTTGGATCAGGACGATGCCGTTTTTGTACACGGTGATGGTGAGGTCAGCTTGCAAGATTGCCGAGGGCACTATCGTGAGTTTGGTCCCATACGGTATGTTCCTGGTTCCGTGTACATTGAGGAGGTGCGCAATGGTTTTGCGCCATGCGGATGTTCTTCTGGTGTAGAAGATAAGGTCATTGATGACTATGCCCTTGTCAGCGTAGTATCTAGAGTCAGAGATCAGGGTCTCTGGGTGAGTTTTCAGGATGGAGTGCTTGAGAGATTTGGCAGCCGTTTTAGAAATGTTGGGAGGATACGCAAGAGTATGATAATTTTCCCCAACAGCTGTCAGGCCGGGTCCTGCCATGCTGGCTAGGATGGGGCAGTAAAAGATCGGAAAAGGGTCACTAAACTGCAGGCGGGAGGTTCTTCCCCGAGCGGCCAGGCTAGCCTCAGCGCCTCAGCCTCAAGGCAGCACCAGGACCGGCAATGAGAGTTATTTATTTTGTTTTACTATATATATTACTATGTTAAACTATGTAATTGAAAGAGGAGGTGATGCAACTGGAAAAAGCATAACCATGTAGGCGGACAAATGTAGCCTAGTCAAATGCCTAACACAGATGCTACTTCTTTTGAGGTTTTAAACATCACCTGAGAAGGCAACAAGGAGGACAGTACGATGAGCCTAGCTATCATGCTGGTGCATCTACTGCAGAACCAGTTGTAAAGGTGTCACAAATGTTCGCAGGAGTGGTAGCAAACAGAGAAGTGCATGACTTGATTGAGAGGTTAATCCTTCACTTGGGTGTTAATCCAAGGCTGCAAAGAGACTTTGTGTCATCCAAAGACTACATCTGTGCCATAATACTTGATTCATGGTACAAAAAAATACTGGCCACCTTCATTTCTTTTTCTGAAATAGATGTTTCACTATACCACACATGGATTGTTTAACAAGAGAGAGACCTTGAAGTAGAACAACTGGAAATGTAAGTCCCGGGAAGAAGACTTTAACTTCCAGCTATAGTGGCAATGTTGTCACAGAGCAGCTGACAGCAGCAACAAGAACCCCAGCAACAACTACAGGAACAGAAGAATCAAACCCAACCTCTGCATTGGCTTGGTTTCAAGTGGCAGGGCTTAAGTCAAGTGCAGGGGTGAAGGCAAAAGAGGTTGAACAAGTGGCAGCGCCAATTACCATTCAGAGGATGTTCCAGGACTGTCTGGATGACCCATGGATCAAAACCCATTTGTCTATTGGTATGGGAAGATGCGCCAATGGCCCGAGCTCAGCATGCTAGCAATAAAGTAGCTGGCTTATCCGGTGGCCAGTGTGTCTGCTGAGCATGTGTTAAGTGCAGCTGGTGCAGCTGTCACAGTGAGAAGAGACAGTTTCTTGCCTCAAAACGTTGAGAGATTAACCATGATCTAAATGAACCAAAACTTTATACCACACAATTATACTATTACTGAAATAATACAGGAGGAGGAGAAGGATGAGGGTGATCGGTCAGGCTCTATGTGTTAGCTGACTAACTTCTGGGTGAACCACTTAAGTTTGAGAACAAACTCTAATTCCCTGGCCACCATAGAACCTTCTAATTATTTATCATCAAATGAATTAGTGCTTTGCCAGAAAAATGGATATAGCTAGTAGAATATCAGATATTTTGCTTGTGTCTGACTTATGGGGCCCCACTATTTTTAGGCATATGGATGGCCGGATTGGAGTTGGACCAGTGTGCAGTGAAGAAGCCTTCCCAATCCCTTCAAGGACTTTGGAGACAATGCCTGCCTCCGTTCCATGCCTTCCTTTTTTGCATCCCATAGCAGGGCTGCCCCATTTGATTTACAAGACTGCCAAATTCCAATGTGATGTTATCTTGCTTGCATTAAAGAGGAGATGCCATTGTGTACCACCATGCTTTGACTGGAACAGGTAACTATTGCACCAATAAGTGTTATATTATTGGGTGATTGTGAGTGATTATTGATTGTTCATGTGGTGGCAGACAGTGAGGCAGGGTGTTCATCTAATTTTAAACTTGATTTTGATGATTTGCAATGTTTGGGGCCTGATGGGTGATCATTTGTCCTGAAGGTTATCGGCCTTTTGACACTTAGCGAGCTTTACTTGCAGAGTCCACTCCTTTTTTTTCTATTTCTTCCGAGACCCGATCGGTCACTTTAATTAACAAACACACAAAATACTCAAATTCTGCTTCTCTTCTTGTTATTCAACAGCAGTGCACTACAGGTCTATTTTGCTCAGTTCCGGACAGAGTTGGAATGATTCATTACTTGGAGTCAGGAGGAGGATGGATTTACCCAGGGCAGAACTACCTCAGCAGCCAGATGAAGGAAGTTATTGACTTCAAAGGGAAACCAACATGATGATGACTCTGAGACCTACTCAACTCTGAGGACTGGGGAGAGATGCGTTGATTTGGGAAATGTTGCTGTGTGTGTGCTGGCTCAAATATGAATCTCCTCTTATTCAGTTGTGGTCAGGGGAAGGGGGCCTGTTGCTTTTAACAGGAGATAGACTTGTGTTGCCACATCATCATGACATGATGTAAGCACCTGGCTAAATGTCATGATGACTGTTGTAAGATTGATCAGCCCATCACATGCAGCTCTTGTCCATGATTGGTTGTAAATTGCTCTCACTTCTCAGTTAATCAATCACATATGAATCAGAAAATGAATGAATGCAGCAGCCTATGTTCTTGCTCTGCCTCTGAGTCTTGGTACACTCCTCATTAAGTTTATCTTCTGTCCTTTTCCCTTATTCTACAATATAATCTTGCTCGAATATAAATTTACCTTGAAAAACAAAAGACATGAGGCGTTTGGCAAAACAGGAACAGTTGGTTTAATTAAACACTTCAGCCGGGAGCACAGTTACAGAAGCGGGTCCAAGGACTGTCTCAAAGTACAATCAATCTGAGCGAGTCTTTATACAGTTTTTTGATTATCATAAAAGTACTTCCAGTGATCCTTATTTAGTAAAAGAATGCAGGCCTTTTCTGTGGAGTCATAAATGAGGCCCTTGAGTGGGCCTCGACCTTATGTGGACACAATGTGGGCCAGTGGGTAACCTGTACAGATGGGCGGCATGAGGGGCGCTTGGTCACTGCGTGTACTGTGCGTGCTGTGTCCTGATTGGCTGTGTGTTCTGACTATATGGTGTTTTGGAAATGTGTGCACTGCTCTGGCCATGTGTGTTTTATTGGTGCCAATTTCCCTGGACCATTCTGATGTCGCTGCGCTTATCTGGGGAATGGACCTGAGTTTCCTGTTTGCGCGTTTTTCTGCTGGCTACGTGATACCCTACCTGTGACCTATCAATCAGTTACCACAGGCCTAGGT
The DNA here is from genome assembly GCA_963921515.1 of Calotriton arnoldi. Taxonomy (NCBI): domain Eukaryota; kingdom Metazoa; phylum Chordata; class Amphibia; order Caudata; family Salamandridae; genus Calotriton; species Calotriton arnoldi. The sequence continues at coordinate 506,749 of CAWUFW010000323.1, read as the reverse complement.
CGCAGAGCCTACCTGACCACATATTTCTGAGTCGGGGTTGAAGGAGAGTTCATGATTTATTAATTTAATAATAGTGATGTGATTTCATTTGTATATGCGCGTGTATCATTATAAGCATTGGCATCAATTTTATCAATAGTAACAATTGTTTTTGTTTTACAGTCCACAGGCCTTCTCTTCTCCTGCATGAAAGGCGAAAGCTCCATTACTCTCCTGCTTACCTTACTGGACCAGTTCAGTCAGGCACCAAGACAGACATTTCAAGAAGAATGCAGATACATCATCCAAATTGGCATTTATTATATACAGAATAAAATTAATTGCGCCAGCTCCCCCTGCAACAGTTCTCCTGTCCAGCGTGCCAGAACTCCACTACCCTCTGCTGCCTGTCTACCTGCTGCCCTCTGTTTTGCCCTCTTTTGTTCTAGTTTGCCTTTTCTTCTCATTTTCTGCTCATTGTTTTGCCTTTTCTGCTCATTTTTCTGATCTCTGTTTGCCCACGTTTGCCTTTTCTGCTCGTTTTCTTGCCCTCTGCTTTGCATTTTCTGCTCATTTTTCTGCCCTCTATTTTGCCTTTTTCTGCTAATTTCTTCCTTCTTCCCCCCATTTTTTCCAGCCACCAAGTGGCCAACCATCCCCCAGGACCTACTTAATAGAGGCTGCAGCAGGACTCCATTGAGCAGGTCCTCGTACCAGCTCCCCCTGCAACAGTTATTCTGTCTACCTTGCACTCAGTCCACTACCCTCTGCTGTGTGTCTACCTGCTGCCCTCTGTTTGTGCCTCCTCTGCTTGCTTCTTGCTCTGTTTTGCCTTTTCTGCTTGTTTTTCTGCCCTCTGTTTTGCCTTTTTATGCCCTCTGTTTCCCTCTGTTTTGCTTTTTCTGCTAGTTTTTTTACCTCTGTTTTGCCTTTTCTGCCTATTTTTCTGCCTTCTGTTTTGCCTTTTTCTGCTTGTTTTCCTGCCCTCTTTTGCCCTCTGTTTTGCCTTCTTCTACTCTGTTTTGCCTTTTTCTGCTCATTTTTCTGCCCTCTGTTTTGCCTTTTCTGCTCGCTCGTTTTCTGCCCTCTATTTTGCCTTTTTCTGCTAGTTTCTTCAGTCTTCCCGCTGTTTCATCAAGACCTGGCTTTTTAACTGAGACCTCGCCCCCCATCTCCCAGAAACGCTCTGTGGTGACAGTGCCATGCTCTACAAATGCTGATTAATAATTTTTCTTGTTACAATGATAATATTAGAACTGTGTTGGTTCACTCCTCCATAATTTGTATTTTTCAATCCTAGATGAAATAACATTTAGATATAACTTTATTTCTTCTGGGCTGATGGACGGTTTGAACTGCATTTAACTGAACTGTGTTATTCCTTCATTTCCTTCCATAACAGATTGATGAGGATGCGCTGCTCATCGCCCTGATCAATCATTCAATCAATCAATCATGTCACTTATAAAGCGCACTACATACCCGCGAGGGTCTCAAGGCGCTGGGGGAAGAGGGGGGTGGTGCTGCTACTGATCGAAGAGCCAGGTCTTGAGGAGTCTTCTGAAGGCCAGTAGGTCTTGGGTCTGTCGGAGGTTGGTGGGGAGGGTGTTCCAGGTCTTGGCGGCGAGGTGGGAGAAGGACCTGCCGCCGGCGGTCGTTTTCCGGATGCGGGGGACTGTGGCGAGGGCGAGGCTGGTCGAGCGGAGCTGGCGGGTGGGGGTGTAGAAGCTGAGTCGTCTGTTGAGGTAGGCTGGTCCGGAGTTGTGGAGTGCTTTGTGTGCGTGGGTGAGGAGCTTGAAGGTTATCCTCTTGTTGACAGGGAGCCAGTGCAGGTCTCTCAGGTGGGGTGTGATGTGGCTGCGTCGGGGGATGTCGAGGATAAGACGTGCAGAGGTGTTCTGGATGCGTTGCAGCCGTCTCAGGAGCTTAGCCGTCGTTCCTGCGTAGAGGGCGTTTCCGTAGTCCAGCCTGCTGGGTGACGAGGGCCTGGGTGACTGTTTTTCTTGTTTCGGTGGGGATCCACTTGAAGATCCTGCGGAGCATTCGGAGGATGTTGAAGCAGGATGAGGAAACGGCGTTGACCTGCTTAGTCATGGAGAGGGTGGGGTCGAGGATGACCCCTAGGTTGCGTACGTGGTCGGTGGGTGGCGGGGCTGTTCCCAGTGATGTTGGCCACCAGGAGTCGTCCCTGGCTGAAGTGTTGGAACCAAGGATGAGGACCTCCGTCTTGTCCGAGTTCAGCTTCAGGCGGCTGGTCCTCATCCATTCGGCGACGGCCTTCATTCCTTCGTGGAGGTGGGCTTTGGCGGTGTGAGGGTCTTTGGTGAGGGAGAGGATCAGCTGGGTGTCGTCGGCGTAGGAGATGGTTGAACAGCGTTGGGCTGAGGGAGGAGCCTTGGGGTACGCCGCAGATGATCTTGGTGGCCTTGGATCGGAAGGGGGCGAGGCGGACGCTTTGTGTTCTGCCGGAAAGGAAGGATGTGGTCCAGTCCAGGGCCTTCTCTTGGATCCCGGCGTCGTGAAGGCGTGTTCGTAGTGTGTGGTGGCAGTCCGTGTCGAAGGCGGCTGATAGGTCCAGGAGGATGAGGGCTGCTGTTTCTCCGTTGTCTAGCAGGGTCCTGATGTCATCGGTGGCGGCGATGAGGGCGGTTTCGGTGCTGTGGTTGCTGCGGAAGCCGGACTGGGAAGGGTCCAGGATGTTGTTCTCCTCGAGGTAGCGGGTCAGTTGTTTGTTGACGATTTTCTCGGTGACCTTCGCGGGGAACGGGAGCAGAGAGATGGGTCGGAAGTTCTTGAGGTCCTTGGGGTCTGCCTTGGGTTTCTTGAGTAAGGCGGTGATCTCGGCGTGCTTCCAGCTTTCCGGGAAGGTTGCTGTCTCGAAGGAGATGTTGATTATTTTCCGGAGATGGGGCGCGATGGCTGTACTGCCTTTGTTGAAGATGTGGTGAGGGCACGGGTCTAGCGGTGAACCGGAGTGGATGGTGTTCATGATCTCGCTGGTGTCCTCGTCGTTGATGTTGGTCCAGGAGAGCTGTTGTGTTTGTCTTTGTCACACCATTCCACAAATCCCCTTTCCCATCCATGCATTAAACTCCTAACCCTCTTTCCCCAGGCTGTGTGATTTTTTGAGATGTGACTTAATTTACACCATAAATGTATCACACACTTGGTGGGATAGATCTGGTGAAAGTGACACAAACTCACTGTTGGATCTTCTGTTACCTTAGCAGTAGCCAACACCAGCCCCACTTGCCCATACACACATACAAGGGATCCATGTTTTAGATATATAACATCACTCATCAGCATCATCATTCAAGCCTTGAGTTATGTAAACCCTTAACCTTGTCCACTCCTGACTCTGAGTCCACTTCTACAGTCCTGACTTGAGGATTTCATAGGTTTAGTTTTACTAGTTCACCATTGGTTAAAGGAAGTTTCTATTGCTAGTTTTTTGTTTTAATATCAGGTTTTCTTTGTTGTGTCATGGTGGTAGTCTGATTTCAGTCTTTGCTAAGTCTTTGTAGAGTTATGATATGCCTATAACCCACTAACTGTGTTTTTTTCAATAAAGTTGCCTGTCATAGGTAATCCTTTTGATAAATCCTACAGTTGGAGTTCACCTAGGTGGGAGTGGTACCTCGCGTGTGATGCCTTCCCTGCTACTACTACCACCACCATTAAGAAGATTCAGAGTGGTGTCAGGCAGCCATCACTTCATCTATTCAGGTAAGAGAAGTATGGAGTGAAGTGAACTAGCTTAGTTAGTAAGTAACTTCTACTCCTGATAAGTAAGTTCTTGTGTAACTAGGTTATTATAGGAAACAGCAGCATACTCCTCTATTGGTCAATATAGTTGCAGAGGGTAGTAGGACAAGGAGATAACTAACTATTCTTAACTGGTATACACTTTAATAAGTGGATTTAAAAAACATGCTGTGTGAATAGGCAGCAGTGCAAAGTAAAAGTAAAACACAAAAAATTATTAGAGGCATAAAGAATAATTTTTCCCTTTACGTAAAGTTCAACAAAAAAAACACCCTATCCATCTATAACAGACCCACCACTCTCCCCAAACAAATCACCCCGTCCCCTACCAATGTCAAAAAAAAATTACAAGGAAAATTGTCCAAAGTCCCGTTCCCTTCTCAATTCTCACCCTCTTCACCCACAACAAAAGTCCCTCCCACTTAAAAAATAAATAAATAAAGGGCATCATCAATACTGGTCCGGAGTCTTGCCACTTCCAGTTTGAGGCTTGCCAGTGAAGTTGCCACCTGCTGGTGAAGCTGTACCACCAGGCATAGCACACAGCATTGGAATATGCGGTCTGGATTGGAGGGTGGGGAGCAGTGATGGTTCTGGGGTCTACAAGCTACAGACAGCACTAGCAATGTTGTGGCTCAGATAGAAGGTGCTGGTGGCTGGCTTAGGGAACGGGGACCCATGGCCATGGCAGATGCTGCCTCAGCCTCCTCCTCCTGAGCCACCAGCTGATGGTATTCTGCCAGGATGGACCCCATCCTCTGCCGTCACATCCGGGCTGCTATCTCCTGCCAAATAGGTGGTTGTGGTGAACCAGCAGAAATAACTATATCAAGAGAGGAAAAAAGGAGTAGTACATTGCTGGTCCCCTAGAGCCATTGAAATTTGATGTGATTAGATTATGTCACAGGCCCATTTTTTTACCCACAATGCCTGACATAAAAGCACTGACTGGATGCAAGTAATTAAGTCAGAATACTACCAGACTTAAAAAACAAAGTGATTTTTTTTAAAGGGTTTCCTAGCAAAAAACTAAAGAGACACTTTGTGTGTAAGAATAAAAATAAGTTACTTCGTATTAATGTGTAAGGCATATTGCACTATGCAGCACAAGTGTTCTTGTTGTGCTAAATTAATGGAGGCACTTTGCTAATCTCTGCAGTCCGCAGCAGGGGCAGCTGTAATGGATAATTATCTTACTTTAATTCCAATGGCCCTGCTCTTCTTCAAATGCCTTTCAATTCTACATTGGCTCCAAAGAGGCAGATGAATAATAATGATACTACGTCACACGAGTCATGCAAAAAATATGAATATCCTGACTACCGTAAGTAGATGGTGGGAAAAGCAATGCACAGCAATAGAGGGAAATGAACAGGATATAGATTTTATTTGGCACATTCGCCACAGAGTATCTATCCAATGCACCAAACTCAACATCAGGCACTTACTCCCACCCTACTTCCTGGCCTCACCCTCCACCACAAAGTACTTTCAACAAATACATTTGCTTGCAGGAAGGAAAGGAAACTTAACTTACTCTACTGCAGAATATGTTTGAGGGATTAGGCTGTGTAGGTAGAGATTTTGGTATAGAATAGAGGGATGTCACTGATCATCATGTGCTATGTTTGGCTTAATCAGTCACTGTTGTTGACAAATGTCGAAAGGGACACATTTGAACAGGCATAAATCCTTTATGGAAGCCATGAATTATATGATTATGTAGATAAATTACATGGCCAGAGAAATGTGGCACATACCAAAAATTGATTTTTCAATTTTTTGGGTAGTCTGGGACAGAACGTAGGAAAGAATAGAGGAGTGATGTACTAGGGTGTGACTGAGTGGGTACTGGGAAGAAACACACCTTGTTTTCAGTTTGCAAATGCCTTGAAAACTTTGTAAATGCAGCATTAACTGAAGAAGACATGCATTGCACAGCCAACACTGCAGTGCCGAAGTGAACCATGCTGCAGTTAGGTCATGGGTGGCGAAATGCCATGGGCAGGGAGGTGATGAACGATGATGGGTGGGATACATATCTGCCTTGCTTAACAAATACTGTGAGTATACTAATAATTTGTCAAAAATCAAGCAATTTGATTTACCACCACCTGTCCGTGCATCTGCTGGTACTTCACCTCCATACGCCTCCGCATCTATCTCACTGGCACTGCCATTGGCCCCAGCACTGGTGGTCCGTATTGCTAGAAAAAACATTACACGTTTTAGATGCCAGATATGCTTCTCCTTATTTTTTTTAACAAAATGCAACCGCAATATATCCCTACAGTTCGGTTAGCAGTATCTTCTTATATCGAAAATATCAGTTTGGGAATTTTGTTGGCTGAAAATGTTAGAAACGCCAGGTAGTCAAGCCATCCAAAAACCTTTTTTGATAGAGGCACAGTGCAATGATGACTCTGAGTCATTGAAGCACAATGAAGGGATGGAATAAATTAGTCAATGAAGGACATAAGGTCACATACTACTTTCCTGCCATGGTGCACTGTCACGGAAACTGCTGGTATAAAATGAATGATAAGACAACACAACACTGGGGAGTCCTCCATGACCATGGCTACACTCTCATTTTACTGTTTGAGCATGAGCAAGACAAAGAAACACTTCTCAACAGACATGCATAGAGAAAATAGCTTACTTGGGCCTGCAATCTTCCCAGTAGAGTAGCTAAAATCTCTTCTCTTAGTTTTACAGTACCAGTCCACAAGTTATATAAGGAGAGTGGGAAAGCTTACTAACAGAGCAGAGGAAAGCCACAGATGAGTACAGACAGGAGGAAGTCAGTTACTGAAATATTGAAATAAAAGGATAATGCAGGGATAGGATAACAAGAATTTGAGAAAAATTAGATAGAGGAGGAGCTGAAAAAAAGGAGACAGTATAAAAAAAAATAAACAAGGCAAACATATTTTAAATGGGGAAAGGTAAAGGTTAGGGAAACATTAATAATAACATAATTTACTGGGGCCAACAGATGAATTAGCAGTGACGTTGTTGGTGATGGTGGTACTTCTACCAGCTGCGGCACTGGTGGTGGTGTTGCAGGGATTCTGCTCAGGAACAGAACTATGCTTGGGACCATAGAACATCAGCAAGTAGGGACTGAGTTACCATACCACCTTAGTATATATGAGCCCGAGTCTGACTAGCTATAATGCCTAACTTGCCCTCCTAATCTTACCAGAGAGACAAATGAGTTGGCACCCCAGAACACAACACTCTCAACCCTCTAATTGATTGCGGTAACAGGACACACGCTTTCTCTCTCTCACTCGTACTTGTCCACAATAAGATAAATGAGAGGCACAAAAGAAATCTAGAATATTTATTTAAAATATTATGCTCCAAGATGCAGTATTTGTACCACAATTAGAAAACAAATGCATATCAAAAATATTGCTAGCATGGTTAACAAACCATATACCATGGAAAGGCCTGTCATGTTATAAAACAGATTAGCTGCCCCCCCCTCCTTGCCTAATTAATCTAAATGATTATGTATCGAAGATCTCTGGAATTAGCATACATGGATGGACGTTCTACATCTCAGCTGACGTAGCAATCTTGTCTCAAGGCCTTCATTCTCAGGGTGTGTTTTTAGAACTCCTGCCCACAGTTATATGACAAGACATGTTTTCTCACAAACAGCAGCTACACTCTCATATTATGTCTAGGTGCCAGTGCCTGACCAGAGAAAATAACAAGGGACATTGTTGTTTGACCTTATCTGTGGTGTTTAGACTACATCCCAAGAATAGAGCAGAACACTAAAACACATGAAGGTTCTGTGTGAAAATTTAATGTGGCCTTAAAGTGTTTATATAGTAACGTGTGCAGAGAAATGTGGCCTAATACGTGCAGAACTAGGCTAACATAGGCAAAACGACAATGGGACATACAGGAAACACAAAACACTCTCCCTTTGGTCAGGATAGTAAGTAGCACATAAGAAAATAAGAATGTATTTGAATGCAATTTAGAAGATAAGCAAACTCACAGCACAGTTTGACTGTAGAACATTCATAGAAATGTACGATGGGAAGTGTCAATTTGGAAATATAGGCAAAACATTGTGTTTCAGAGGAATACATTGTGTCACTCTCTAATTCAAAGGCTAAGGACTCCATAAAGGAGCCCGACTCTGCATGTGATGATTAGTCAACTGGCTAAGTCATGAGTTTCAGGGAACAAACATGATCCTCGGTCTCAGCCGATACAGAGACAATTACCGGGTAACATACATCCATTCCCGTAGAGCCTGTATTCTGCAATCCATGTGCTGATGCACATATCTCCTCTAGAGTTAGGGGCTCGAACCTCGCATTGTTAAAAAGTCAGATATCCAAGGGACAGTCCTGAAAATGGGCCACTAAAGAACTCATCAACAGTTGAATGTCCAAGGCAGAGGTTGTCTGTGAAGTCAAGTATATATCTAGTACCCTTTCAAAGGGGCACCAGAGACAGTGGAACATGGGTTGCATGCAGGTAAACCAGGCAGGCTGCAATGTTAAGGACCAATCAAGATCTAGCTCCTATAACAGAAATATTCCAAAGTTCTGGAGCATGAGCTCATGATAGTGTTTGAGCAGGACCAGTACAAGAGGGCTGCCAAAAGTACATCCATTGCTAAGTAATAGGAACAGAATGAGGATGCCACGAATGAGGAATAACAGCATCGGGAACCTTCCAAAAACACTAGATAAAATGGAATGAACTAACGAAGCTGGATCCTAAAATGTTAAAAAAGTGGGCAAGACTAGCACAAGTGTTCTTATTGTGCTAAATTAATGGAGGCACTTTGCTACTCTCTGCAGTCCGCAGCAGGGGCAGCTGTAATGGATAATTATATTACTTTAAAACCAATGGCCCTGCTCTTCTCCAAATGCCTTTCAATTCTACCTTGACTCCAAAGAGGCAGATGAATAATAATGATACTACGTCACACGAGTCATGCAAAAAATATGAATCTCCTGTCTACCATAAGTAGATGGTGGTTAAAGCAATGCACAGCAATAGAGGGAAAAGAACGGGATATAGATTTTATTTGGCACATTCGAATGAATGTTATTCATTTGACATCTGGGAAAGCCTTTCTGTTAGAGAGCATTGCATAAATCTGATCACTATATGATACCTTTCTCATGGACCCCCTTGACTAGCGATCAGCCAATGGAGCCGGTAAAGAAACTCAGCCGAAACTGGTCCAAGCTTTCTATTGAGGCATGGGCACTTAATCTCAGCAATACCCGACCGGTACTTGAGGCCGATCCAGAATCTGCCAATCTAAAGTTTTATCAATCGATCGAAGCCTCTCTGGACTTGGTGGCTCCGAAGAAATGGACAACCAACAGGAAGGGCTCTAAGAGGATTGCATGGTACACCCTCAAGCTTAGAGAGCTGAAACTAAAATGTAAACAATCGGAGAGGTATTGGAGGAAAGACTTCTCCGATGAGAGGAAGTGTGTCTATAGGGAGGCTACTAAAATCTATAAGTTAGAAATCAGAAAAGCCCAATCCCTGTACTATGATACAAGGATTACCTCAGCATCTAATTCTCTGCGTGAAATTTTTAAAATCGCAAAATCCCTCATTAGCCCCCCGTCTCCAGCTCTGCCCGCTGTTGACACCTTAGGACGCTGCAATAATTTAGCACAATTCTTTTTTAATAAAATTCAATCAATTTACTCAGCATTTCTGCCAGCTACAACCCCTCTGAAGGACTTTCCACTGGAAAATAAGTTGAAATCACCTGTCACTCCTTTGGAGGTCTTCCCTCCCCTGGACATGAAATCCCTAAAAATTTACTCAAATCAAATAAAATCAGGTTCCCCTAGAGATGTGCCCCCCCCACCGCTCTGAGACAAGCTTTTGAAACAGTTGCCCCCACTATGCTAGAACTTATTAATCTCTCACTTGCCTCCGGGACCGTTCCTTCTTTATGGAAACGGGCCATGGTCAGAGCATTGCTTAAAAAACCATGCGCGGACCCGGAAATATTTGCCAATTACCGGCCGATCTCACTTCTCCCAGGGATCGCAAAAATTGTGGAAAAGCATGTCAATTCCATTCTGTCCACCTTCTTGGAGGAAAATGACTGCTTCCATCCATCTCAAACCAGTTTTAGACCCCAACAGGGAACAGAGACAGCTCTTGTCATAGTTGTTGAGGAAGCAAGGAAAATTCTGGATGCCGGAGGCTCAGCGGCAATTGTCCTCCTCGACCTGAGTGCGGCCTTCGATACCGTTAATCACCAACTGCTGATCTCTAGAATTAGAGCTGTAGGGGTGTCGGGAGCTGCACTAATGTGGTTGGAGTCCTTTTTAGACGACCGATCATTCCAGGTCTTTGAGGACGATTCCATTTCCAACAGTATGTTGTTGAGTTGTGGGGTTCCTCAGGGCTCGTCCCTGAGCCCCACCCTCTTTAACATTTATATGAGCCCTCTGGCCGAGATTGTCAAACCCTTTGGCATACAGATCGTCACGTATGCGGACGATACCCAACTTATTGTCTCCCTTAATCAATCGGAGAATGGGGCAAATAATTTGGCCGACTGTTTGGAAAAAGTGTTGGGATGGATGGAAGGCTCATATCTACAATTGAATGGAGCAAAAACTGATCTGATGTTCTTGGGAAAACCTTCCCCACTAGGCCCTAGCTCCCTATGGCCTAAATGTTTGGACAGTATGCCCCTCCCAAAAGAACAAATCAAAAGTCTCGGAGTTTGGCTGGACCATAATCTAGACATGAAGGAGCAATCCCCGAAGGTAGCAGGAACCTGTTATGGAATACTTAAGATGTTTAGGAAAAGCCTTCCCCTGCTGTCTTTCATTGCCAGGAAATTGCTGGTTCAAGCCTTAATTCTCTCACGTCTAGATTATGCAAATGCCCTTTATCTGGGCTCCCCGCGATCAACAATAAAGAAGCTACAGACTGTGCAAAACTGTGCAGCTCGTCTCCTTTTACAGACCCCCCATAGGGAATCTGCGCGATCGTCAATAGCCTCCCTCCACTGGCTTCCAGTCGCTGAGAGGATTCAGTTCAAGTCCCTATGTATTGTCCACAAGATTCTTTCTTCCAAGGGCCCTCCAATTTTACGTTCCATCATTTCTCCTTATTATCCCAGTAGAGCCCTGCGCTCTGGTAATAAGCGCATGGCAGTAGTTCCTAGAATGTATAGGTCTAGGAGTGGGGGAAGACGTTTCTCCTACATGGCATCCAAGAGCTGGAATTCTCTTCCAAACTACATTCGTCTTGAAAACGACTATATGTCCTTCCATAGACAGCTTAAAACGTTCCTGTTCCCGGCCGCTTAATGCTTGTCATTTGTGTAGGCTCTGTTCCTAAGCGCTGGGAGGCCTTCTGGTAGCCATGCGCTTTACAAATGCCAATTAATTAATTAATTAATTCATTCATTCATTCATAAATAAAACCCCAAGCCTTATTCTGAAAAAAGAGAGTCTTTGCATTTTGTAAAGTAAACCCCTTTCTAGGTGTTGTTGTGTTTTTTGTTTTGCTTCGCCGTGTTTGAGCCACCATGTGGGAGATTCTGTATTATCTTAAAGGCGGAGCAATACATAGATTTAAGCTGACTTTTCCCCTGATACAATGTTGACAGATCACTCTGCGTAATGTCAATAACACATGATACTATGTAATTTAAATTGTAAATATAAAAGGACAACATATTAATGGTACTGTTAACAACAGCAAGCAGTTTATCCAAATTATCCTGATCAATTTGCCTTAAACACACAGCAGCTTCCATCTGGTACAATTGCCAAATTTCATTATAGGCAGCATATGTAAATCTTTTAGAACATGGAGATTTAGGACCTAAAAGAGCATCTGATACATGTCTGTCTTTGGATAGGAGAGAAAGATGTTGTTTCCCTGCAGACAGTGTGGAATGTTACAACCATTGTTGAGATAACTTTCCCACGAATAGGTGGTAATGATACCAGAATGTTGTGATTTAGAGTATCGGGGATCAAGTCTACTTAATCTGTACCCAGGTGTGGAATTGAGGAAACAAATATGACACCCACAACAACCACCCATCAGGACCTGAAAATGTGGAATTGAATGTACCATTCTGCACCATATTATTGAGTTGTTCTTCGATGTAATTTGTCAAATTTTGCCAATTATCAAAGCAGGCAATAGAGGGAATTGTTGGGGTGTTAATTTCTTTAATCTTTGCCAATCCAAGACAAGTAGTTTGTTGGATTGTAAAATTTAAAAAACATATGTGTGGGAATTAGATAAGCCTGAAATAATATTTCTGTTCCCTGCACCTGCCAAGATTTGGTTCCCAAGTTGATTTTAAATCAACAATATCCTTCCGTAATTATAACCCGTAAGGGCTAACTGGTTGACAAACAAACCTGTATAGATGAGATTAGCCTGGGTAAGCATATATTTTTTGGATGGGGTAGGGGCTAATTTAAAATAGTATGACATGGGATCTGAAGTGTCATATCCTGTAATATATGTAAATGTTTCTCTTTGCATTTTAGAACAATCTGGACATTTAAATTATAAGAATATTTCAAAGGAAAGTCTTTCAGCAAAGGAAAGCCACCATTGCTTGCATTGATGGCAGCTAAGATATTATTATCTATCTGAGTTTTGGAGCGTGTAATTGTTGATATTTTAGCTGTGGTTACTGCAGCTAGGCTGCTTCACCAGCCAGAGAATTCCTTATAGCGTGCGATCTCGCACATTGATGAGTCAGTGTATGTATCACATGAACTTGTGGGAATGTAACTTCAGGTTCAGCCACCTTGTCCCAAAGCACTTTATCCTTGATTGTGCCACCTTTTGAACCTCTGAATTCATTTGGTCACCAATAACATAAGTTATCATACTGTATGCAGTAATACGAATCGCACACTAGAAACATGAGGAATTTTGATCTGTATTCTGAAGTGCGAGTAGTAAAGCCTTCAGTTCAGCCGAGTGCTCAGTGCAATCTCCAAGAGACTGTATGCATGTAATTTGTGGGTGAAAAATGCTATCGAGGATTGTATCCATTGAGGATGGAGGGCGCTAGCTTTACGAATGCTGGCTTTTGTGACAGCCTCTAAGGCGGGCACAGGAGTAACCACAATAATGTGTTTCCCTTGTGAAAGTGGCCGTTCTTTAAGGATGGCCATCTGCACAGCAGTCAGTACTTTTTCAGTTGAAGCAAAACACAGTTCTGCATCTGAATATAAATGTGATTTATATGCTATTGCTACTGTTTCAACTTTGTTAAAGGTGACATATATAAATCCAATTGCCTGGTAAATAACAGGATGACTACATTTGCGGTATTGACACGTGTATGTAAGTGGCGTGTTTCAAGTAAATCAGATTGTAAATCTCGCAATGTTTCAGTGTGTTTCTGCTTTCCACTAGGAAGCAGAAAAATCAGGGCGTATTAAGGCATAAAGTGGTTTAATACGTTGTGCATATTCAGGTATATATTTTCTGCCAAAATTAAAAAATCCCAGCAGGGACTGCAACTTTTTAAGTGTGTTTGGAGGTTGCAACTATGCACATTTCTCCAAAAAATGAGAGGCAAGACTCTTTCCCTCATTTGTAAGTTCATATCCTAGAAAAAGGACACTTAGATAAGCTATATTGGATTTTTCGAAGTTGAACTTTTATCCAAGTGCAGCAAATCCCAATAATATGTGATGTACTCTGGCCAAGTGGGGATTCAATTCATCATACGTCAAGTATATATCATCGACATCAAGACAATGTGATAAGAATGATCAGGTTTAAGAACAGGAAAAAAGGATTGTTCATTTGTGAGATACAGAGTTCGATTACTCCCTGGTACTCTAGTTGGTAAAGAATTTCTTTAACAGGAGCTTCAGCATCCTGTTTAATAGGATACTGTGGCTCTACCTGAGGTGTGGACCGTATAGGAATAACACGAAAAGATGAATCCCTGTCACAACCAGTGTGATTACGATAAAGGCAAGGGGCCAATGCAAGGGCCCATTTGGAAACATCAGCGTTTTTAACTTCATCTGCGACAAGATGTGAAAAAGAAGGTATAATTACATCCTCTCCTTGGGGGGATGCAAAAATAAAAGCTGAGGGCCAACCGACCTCTGCCAGTAAAATGTCATAAGACGTAGTTAAGTTGTCCCAGAAAATCGCCCTAATGGTGTGTTTAATACGACCTTCAATTTGAATATCCAAGAGGTATAATCTGTCTGGAGGGGCTACGTGATTGTCCGTGGTTTCAACCGTAGCAAATGTCTCAGTTGTTTTTGCTACCAGAAACCAGCGTATTATTGTGACTTCCGCTGTACTGTTGAGGAGAGTCACTGCCCAACTCCTGTTCAGGAGGAGGCTTCACACCGTCTGTGGCATATTTAGCAGTTAAAAGGCTGCAACCTTTTTTTTCAGGAAAGGGGGTTTATAGGGAGGTGGTCTATCCTTTTTCTTTATCTTCAGGTCAGATGAGCATTGTGTCTCTCTTTGGTTTCACGCACTCTACTTGGAAAAAGGAGAACGTGTATCAAGAATGTGATACCTGTCTGGAGTTTTCATTTTAGTATGATCGCAAAAATCGTATCATCTTTCAGAGAAGTCTGGGAGTGAAGTACTTCCATGCTGTCTACTTTTTTGTTGTTGTTTAGATTTATCCCATGGTCCTTTAGCAAACTCACAGGCTGGTCTGGCATCCTTGTGAGAGCTAGGTTTGCAAAGTGGGAGTACTGAAGGTCTGGTTCCCAAACTATTGCGTCCTAAAGAGATATACACATTGGCACTAAGGACAGGCAGCTCACGATCACGGTCTGCAACCGCTACCGCGGTAATTCACTGGCATATGGCCAAAGAAGCTGCTTCACCTTTAACATTAGAAAAAATAGTTTCGGAGATGACAGGAAAAGTGCCCACAAGTTTCATCCCTAAATCAAGGGCAGGACCTGCCTCATGCTCATTTTGTATTTGTTTGAGGACATTCAATTGAACAGCCATCGAGGGAGTGCCATGAAAAAGAGTGTAAACTGTGGCCAAAATAGTCCCCCAGGTGTTGCAGTCAGGCATAGTGAGAACCAGTCCAGTGGGTAAGAATATGGTCATTATTCTGTGCTAGTCTTGTGGTCCAACAAGGGGAAACACAGCTTCAAATTAATTGATCTTTTGGGTGATCCAAAATGGTATTTCTTCACGATTAGCTGGCCTTTTGCTCCTAACGGAATAAACAATTACAGGACTAATTATAGGCCCTGCAGGCTGTTGGGCCTGTGCTTGCAGGCCAATCCTAGCTACACCAGCTAGCAAAGAGTGAGATACAAATTGTGTGAGACATCTATATAGGACAACAAGAACACTGTATAAAGCACGGGTATGTACTAGATTGATATTACTGAAATCTGGATATGTGGTATAGCCTGCTAGTGCCGGCCATGTGGCCGCTTCAATACTTAAGGGGCCCATTAGGACAATGCTCAAGGATGTAAGGAAGGGCGCCTTTAAACCAGTTTGGTGTTCCCAACCAGTAAGAGGGATTTCAAAAGTGCATACAGACGATATGCATTGGGTGCCGGGGGCTTGTGTCAGGAATCAGATTAATGCCATTTCCCTTACCCAGGGCAAGTTGAGGAAGGGTCAGAAAAGACGTGGTAGGGTCATAGTGAAGCCCCTAATGATTATTCATTGGAAGAACCTGCAGAGTTAGATTTGACCCAAACATTACAAGATGGCTGCTGCATTTTCTGAGTCTGTGCAGTTCATTGATTTCAGAGCGTTCTCGCGAGAATTTGTGATTCAAGACGCGAGCACGCGCGCTTCTCTGCGCACTTCCATTTGAAATTCCTGATGAGAGAGTGTTTCGTTGGCCCTTCCTCCTCAGTTGCTATTGAGTGAGGGGCGGGCATATTTTGGACTGCCGAACTACTTCCTGAGAGAGAATGTCTCTCCTTTGAGTTTGATAGCCAATCCAGTTTTCCGGTTAGAGAGCAGTGTCTCTCTTATGAGCAGCAGTTTCTATTCAGCACATCCTCAGAAGAAAGAGAGCAGTGTCTCTCTTGTGAGCAGCAATTTCTATCCAGCACATCCTCAGAAGATAGTGAGCAGTGTTCCAGTTTGGAGCATCCCGCAGAGATCCTATGCTGGTTTCTGTGCATAGTGCCTCTACGGAAACCATTTCCTACTATCTTCGCAGTGTCCCGAAGATGGTGGGAGAATCTTAACAGTCACGGCTCTGCTGCATAGAAGATGTCACGTCAGGAACACCGCAAGTGGAGTTGGAAGGAGTCCTCCAGTGGTCGTCTGTTCTGAGACATCAGTAAGATCCTATGAACATTTCCCAAAGAACTTTAACTCTCAACTTGCCGCTCGTCTCGCCTCCCTTTGGCGTTCATTCCTTTCCCTTTCCTCCCTGTTTATCCTTCCCCTGTTCCTTTTTGCGCGCCACCTCATGAATGTATTGACTTCATTTGAGATGGTAAATCTGCTGATTCAAGAGCTTGGAGGAAGTTTTCATTATTTAAAGAAAGGACATTGACGTTCATTGCAGACAATCCAATAGTATTAATGTTATTTGTGGGATAGTCTCTGAACAGTGCATCTGTCCTCATTATAGAGTTCATTAATATTCAGAAGAGAAGCTAAAACTCCAAAAGACACTGGTAGGAGTTCTTAACATAGCAATAGATAAAAAATTAAGGAATGCTTAGAGTAGTTTTGATTTATGTGTTGTCTCCTTTTCCTGTGCATTAGGTACTCTCCTTTTCCTGGGATCATTAAGGGCATCCGCAAAGAAGATTTACCCAAGCGAGAGTCCAGGCTAGAGAGAGGGCCACCACCAAACCGGAGTTATTTCTTGTTGTTGATCCCAATCCCCTTTTCCCCTTGCTGGTGAACCTTGCCAGGAACTATTGGCGGGGTGCACCGGTAGAAGGGCATTGGGAAATAGCATCCATTCTGCTTCCGTGGAGGGCCAGGTACTTTGACAGCTTGGGATATTCATGAAAAGTATTATCATTAGCATCCAGAGCCGGAAATGTGACCCAGGAATAAAAACTTCAAAGCGCAATGATGCATCTTCTTCAACTACAAAAATCACAGCTGCTCCCATGTTAGGAACAACATTTTTCATTAAATGTTAGGTAACTGCCGGGTGGAAATTAACTGCAATAGCTACGGGTTGCGCCATAAGTAAACAACAAAGAAGTCAAAAGGCAGCACAAACTAGGTATAAACTGTTTAATATTGAAACTTGAAAAACCAATAGAAATTGGTGCTGCTTCTAAAACTGTGGAGGAGTAATCTCTAACACCATGGACGTCTTCGGTAAAAGGTGCAAGGGTATTGTGGACAAGCACAAGCACTACTCAGGGTTCCCGCAAAAAAGGACCAGACCAAAACATTGGTGGAACCATGTTGCAGGGACTCTGCTTGGGAACAGAACTATGCTTGGGACTATAGATCATCGGCATGTAGGGACTGAGTCATCATATCACCTCAAAATCTATCAGCCCGAGTCCGACTAGCTACAGTGCCTCACTTGCACTTTTAACCTTACCAGAGAGACTAGTGAGCTGGTACCCCAGAACACAACACTCTTGACCCTCTCAGTTAACACGGTAACAGGACACACCCTTCCGCTCTCTCACTGGTACTTGTCCATAATAAGATAAATGACAGACACAGAAGAAGTTTAGAATATTTAAACTATTGTGCTCTAAGATGCAATATTTGTGCCACAATTAGAAAACAAATGCATATCAAAAATATAGCTAGCATGGTTACCATGGTTACCCTATACCATGAAAAGGCCTGTCATGTTATAAGACAGATTAGCCGAAACTCCCTCCCTTCCTAATGAAGTTAAATGATTATGTATCAAAGATCTTTAGGATTTTTGGCGGACCCAGTACCTTAGCATACATAGATGGACGTTCTACACCTCAGTTGATGCAGCAACCTTGTCTCAAGACCTTTGTTCTCAGAGTGTGTTTTTAGAATTCCTGTCTTCAGTTATATGACACGTCATGTTTTCTCACAATCAGAAGCTGCATTCTTTTGTCATGTCTAGGTGCTAGTGCCTGACCAGAGAAAATAAGAAGGGGCATTGTTGTTTGTCCTTGTCTGTGGTGTTCAGACTAAATTCCAGGAAAAGAGCAGAACCAAAAACACATGCAGGTTCTGTGTGAAAATACAATGTGGCATGAAAGCAAGCGCGTTCATATAGTAACAAGTGCAGAGAAATGCAGCCTACAACATGCAGAACTAGGCTAACATAGGCAAAACAACAATGGGCCATACAGGAAACACTTGCAAGTGGGAGCCCCTTCACCCTGACCTGCCGTCAATGGGTCCCTCTTCTTGCCCTTGGGTGCTAATGTAAGAAATAAAGAAGATATAAAAAATCGATTAGTGGTACAGTTAATCTCCCAAAAATATTTTGACAGGCAAAGGAAAACGCTGTGACATTGTACTTTTCTGAATCACAACACCTAAAGTACTAGCATGGAGTTGGCCTATTCCTAATTTCCTACACCTAAACTACATTTGGAACTACTAATGCATTGCAACAAATGATCTTTGCTTCTTTCTCACCCCCTTTGATGGCCAGCGCAGTCTCCCTTTTCTATACATAGTAATAGAATACACATCACTGGTAGAATGGGACACTACACATCACTGGGAGATTGGAACTCTATGGGCTACATAAAGAAATTCACAGAGAATGCTAACTCACTGATATTATTTACTACAACTATCTTAGTGACAGGAGAGAGGAGTCTGCATGACTTCTTGCATAATCAGCCCAAGCGTGTTCCTACAAGTACGATTAGGTAGCGTCGAGCACCTGGCTAGCTAAAGCTGGATCACATAAAATTCGTAATGTTACATAAAATTAACTTATATGTGAGTGTAAGCAACATACTATTTGAAAAATAGAAAAGATGGAAAAGAAGCAGAAAGAAAGAACTAAAGGAAATAGAAAGTGAAAACAAAAAAGTACAAAAAGTCACAGAAAGGTAAAAAGGACAAAAACATAAAATACACAAACACAATGACACACACTGATAAAATAAAGATAAATGAGGGGTGGATGAATGGGATGGGAAAGGATTAGGATATTGGAGGGATACAAAAAATCAGGCTCAGCACCATGCAAGGAACAGAAAGTAGGTAAAACAAAATGGCAGCGCCCATGCGGACCGCATAGTGCTGTTCAGGGTGATGTTTCAGTGCAGAAGTGCAGAACCCTCTACTTTTATGGAAAAAATCAACGTGAAAGGGCAGACGAGCACTACTGCCCGCTCATTGAGTTCCATGGAATCTCGCAGAGTTTTTTTGGCACTCTGCAGAGCAAAACACTGTGAGCTCCACCCAGGCGTAGTTAAGAAGCACCTTGAGGTGGCTTGCTCATACAAGCTGAGAAGCTAGACTAAAGTGTGTGAGCAGGTTAACCAAGTGTCTCCCAATGCTAGGTTCAAACGGATCCACTTTAACTTTCTGTACCAAACAAACCTTACGGCTTGCAAGCTGACAAAAATTAATCCAAACAGGCCAGTTAAGTGTGAGAAGTGTGCGCCTCACGCTGCTGACTTCCTCCATATGACATTGACATACCTCACTGTGACAGGATTCTGGGGGGAGCAGTGGAAGAATTGTCACGTATAGTGACACTCCAGCTGGAGGGGTGTATTAAACTATGCCTGCTGCGCACTTTACAGAAGCAAAAGCACCGAAAAATGAAACCTTGAATGGCTTGATGTGGCCAGGAAGAGGATAGCTATACCCTGGCTATTTAACAGGCCCTGTAACTCCTAGCACGGACAAAAGTTCATAAGGGAGTGGGCAATTGCTCATGAACAGCACATGAAGCTTGTACGAACAAACAATATGGTGGTGGAGGATTTGGCTGACTGGGGCAAGATGATCATCAGTCATTGCAGGGACAATCTTCTTATGTGATGTTTGAGAGGAGGCTGGGACACGGAAGGCTATAGGGGAAGCTGGTACCCTAGGACAGTCACTGTATCTGTGTACTCCTGGACCATGATGTATTGAGTGAGATATTACTTTACTGCAGAGTGCTAAGGCATGGTTGCAATCAATATATTTCATGCTGTGTGTATACTGGATTGGAAAACTCAGTAAACAGATAAAAAAAACTCTGCTCCTCCAAGTGAACCCTCTATGGCAGAGACAGCCTGATCAGTGGAAAACCCTACTTCTTCCCAGTGGATGAGATCTCTAAGTCCACCAGATTTTCCAACATAAGTGAGACTTAAGCATTCCTTCTAAATGTGCTTTGCTTCAACCTGGTCTTTTTTAAGCCTTGATTGATACCTTAGTGCCCTAAGATTCCTTGTGGTCCTTGTAAGCCTTTAAAAAATCACTTATAAACTCATTTAGAAAGGGTGGTAATGGACATCTTGCCAAAGGAATGGTATATATACCATTCATAGTTCCAGCTATAAAACCACTGTATTTGGAGTTCCCTCTATACCAAGTGCCATGTCTTTGTAGATGCCTCAGACTCTGCCAATAGGTCCTCTAAGAATTAGCATCATCTCTGTTCCTCAAGGTGAGCCCTCTATGAAGTGGCAGCCTATTCCGTGGAGAAACCCTACCTCTAACCTGTGGGCAAGAACTCTAAATGCATGAGAATATCCACCATCAGTATGGTGCAGCATTTACTTTTGATTCTCTTGCAGAGGAACATTCTGTCAGGAAAGCTGTCTATCAGTTTGTAAGAGATCTGGAAACTGAGAAGAAAAAAATTACAGCAACCCAGCATTTTATTTTCATATTCTATATTGACATCTGTAGAGAACAGACTTTACATAAAACATAATCATTCTACAGAAAATGAGAGCAGAACAGTGATAACATTTCAGAAGATGTAGGCTAAGATAATGAGGAGCTGATAGGCTGGCTGGAAGAGGAATTCATGTAGCTAGGAAGGTGAATACTTGGGAAAGATCATCGGTCAATGTGTGAGACATGAGGTGCGGGGAGGAATTGAGTTAAAAAATACAACTTGACCAGGGGAGGCCTAAGGTTGGTCCTGAAGGATAAGACATTAGGGTTGAGTCAAATGAGCTCCTGGATCAGGTTTCAATGCCTGGAGGCAAACCTTGAACTGGCCTGATTTGAAGTCTTGTGCTTAATTGTGTTAGATCTTTGTTGTTTTAGAAATGTCAAGTAGAAAGAGAAATGTGCCTCCTATAATTTTTTCATCACCACTGGTATGCTACTTGTCTTTAATGGCAAACCACTTCCAGAGTGGAAGACCGGACAGCAGATTCTTGTGGGTCATGCTGGCTATTTTAAACGTAATGTTTGCCTCTAATGGGAGTCAGTGGAAAGGATTTAGGATAGCATGATGTGGTCAGATTGTTGTTGCAATGGAGATTAGGCTTGTTGCTGTGTGCAGGGTGACCTTGAGCAGTGCAGCTGTGGTTTTCAGAAAGCCCACCAGAAAAGATTTACCTCTGTCAAGACAAGAACTCACTTGGATTGCTGTCCTGAATTCTGTTGTAAGGATGAAATGTTTAATATTCTTTTCAAGGTGAAATCAAAACATTTAAGGTTTATTGACATATTCTTTCAGAATATGATTTAGATGAATGATATCAGAGACTTAGCTCATTGAACTGAGGTTCTGTGTTGAAGGTGATGACCTGGGTTGAGAGGATTGAGCCTTAGCACATCACAACTTAAAGGGTAAGCAGGGATTTAAAGGAGTTCAGTTTTATATTCTGTGACATAGAGGTGAGTGAAATGAGAAGGAAGAGTGTTAAAAAAACTGATGTTCAGATTCCATTTGATACTTAAGAACATTTTTGTCAACAGACAAATGGAAATGTATGATTTGTAAAGTACCTTCGGTTAGATACCTCATCGGTGAGCCTTCATTCACTCCCTAATTTCTGACCCTGTGGATACAAACAACATTCAGGTTCTAAGAGATGGCAATTATGTGCTTTTGAAAAGTCAATTCATCGATTATTCAGTTTACTTTTCTGCACAAACCCAAACTTGTAAATCAATACTCTGTACTTGAATAAGTTATCTTTTGAGTTTTAACTAGTTACTCTTTCCGATTAAATAACCGTGTGCAGATGTATGTGTAGAACATTCAATGATCACTATATACTTCCTCTGTTGATTTCAGTTGCAGATACATGTGTCGGATACAGATGATGTGGAATCACACCACTGGCACGGAATTCATCCTTACAGGGTTTTCTGTCTGCTTAGATGTTCGCATCTCCCTGTTTGTTGTTTTTCTGCTTATCTACATCATGGCACTGTCTGGAAACATCACTGTCATCGGAGTCATCACAACCATGAAGAAGCTGCACACCCCTATGTATTTCTTCCTGTCTGCCCTCTCCTTCCTCAACATTTTCACTGTCTCGGCGACCATTCCCAGAATGCTCAAGGATCTATGGACCCAGCAGAAGAAAATTACTTTCCATGAGTGCATTACCCAGGTGTTAATTATCTTTTGACTGATAGCTTCAAATGCTTTGCTCCTCACTGTCATGAGCTATGATCGTTATACCGCCATCAGCCACTCATTAATTTAAACAAGCCTCACGAGCAGGCAGTTAAGTATCAATTTGATAGGTCTTCCCTTGACGGGAGGTATGCTCTTTTCATTTGTAAATACCTTTCCTGTTTCCCAATTATCATTTTGTGGAAACAACAGGATTGACAATTTCCTGTGTTGATTTCCAACCTTGCTGAAGCTGGCCTGTGGGGACACATTGCACAATGAGATTGTGTTCCTCATGTTGGGTGGGGGTGCAGGATTGGTGACCTTCTTGATCATACTCATCTCCTAGATATACACTATTAGGGTGATCCTGAACATCCCTTCCACAGAGGAAAGGAGGAAGGTCTTCTCCACCTGCTCTGCTCACCTCATGGTGGTTTTCCTGTTCTTTGGGGCAGGAACTGCAACCCAATTGACACTTTCACGCAGCCATGAGCAACTAGATAAGCTAGCATCACTGTTTTACACTGTTTTTGCCCCAATGTTGAATCCGATTATTCATTGTCTAAGGAATGAAGATGTGAAACAGGTTCTCAGGAAAGCAATCCCATCCGAAGAGCAGATACTCAAAGACTGTGCAGGGGTGATTTGGTCAGTCTTAGACAATGGCATTCAGGTACATTTCTAAAATTGTACCAGGTGTTTAAGGTTTTATTTGCATGATTAAAATCTACATTTATATTTGCTGAAATAGTATGAAATAGTTTTGGAATTTACTTGATATCCAGAATCACCACATCATTTCTTCATGGTACCCATATTTCATAAACAATGCAACAAGTATTTGAGCCTAGGGCACCACAAGTCCTTTAATTGTGAAACTAGTACCTCAAGACTTGTTCATCTGCCAATAGGAAAAAAGATGAGACATGGCCGTAATCTTCTTGATTTGCCTCATAGCTGACTCCCTAATCAAATCTGCTTTTGAATGTTCATCCCTGTCAGAGCCCACCTTGGAGTCCAATCATTGCTTTTCTATACTATAGCCAGAACAACTCTATCTCGGAGCGCTTCCCTGAAAATGTCAATCAATGTCCTAGCTTTTGATGTAGAGCAGAAAGCTCCCTAATATTCAAGTATGAGTCCTCTGAAAAGGTTTTGTGCCTTCATCATAGACAGGAGCACTGAACTCATACGGTAATTAAGGAACAAATTATGTGGCATGGTTAACTAAATTATGCTACAAGAAAAGACAAACTACACTGCATAATTCAGGACTTCCTTTCAGAGTATTAATTTAATATTGCTTCATTTTAATATATATCAATACTGGGCAAAGGTTTCACACCTGAGAAAAACAATCATTACCTGAAAGTTGCTCTATTGACCTTCTTGCAAAGAGTCTGTGACTCCACGGTACTATGGGTGGGTATTTTTAAACTTTTAATATGTTTGAACTTAACCAAATTGTGTGTGCAGAAATCTGGAAATCATATAGTTGATCAGGGGTCTCCAACCTTTCTCTGGCGAGAGCTACTTCTGATCAGTGATAATTATCATGAGCTACTGAAGGGCAAGCAACGTGTGCATTGTTACTGTACGCCGTTACACCCAGCTTAATTGACTTTAAGCATAACGTCCATAGTGCCAGATACTATGGTTTGAACAAAATACTATGATTAGGGCACTATGACAGGACTGCCATGTGTGTCAGTGAGCGTGTGGTCTTTGAGGATTAAGAAAATGTGTGCTTATGAAAGGGATATAAGTGTATGGGTGACTGAGAGACTGCCGTATGTACACCATATGTGGTACGGTTACACGCATAACACAAATTAGAGAAATTTAAAGTTCAGAAAAATGCTCTGCAAAAATGTTCAGAATTGGAGTATTTTCTAAGCTACACATTTCTCAAACTTAAAATAATGGCTGTATGTTTTACTTATAAATATGGCACTGTATAGTGCAAATTAAACTCATACAGTACTTTGTTTATTTGGATTCCATAAAACTCATAATTTAAATGTAAGTGTCACATTTGCAAACACAAAGCATCTGGCTCCCATTGGCCTAAAGACATGGTGCCATATTAATGAACAAAAATAGATTTGTTTAAATGGGAGGAATTTTATCTGAATAAACATGCTACATACAATATTAAGACATATTTGGCTTAATTGAAAGTGAAGAAAGACGTTAATACTTATTGTTTCATAGAAAAAGTTTTCTTCACTTTAAATTTCTCCCCTCTGACAAAAATGAAAATTTTTCATTTATAAATATGGCACAGTGTCTACTGACCACTGAGAGCAAGAGGCCTGCTGCTTGTAAATGTGACACTTTTGAATGGGAGAAAATTAAAATGAAGAGTTAATCATTAAGGTAACTTTTCATTTTCTCCCATTTAACGCATTCAGAAACATCATTTTGTTCTCACCTCCAAGGACTTTTATTTAACACGTAAATACTTCAGTTCTACCCCTCTGTGCTCCAGCCAGGG
This sequence comes from Calotriton arnoldi, assembly GCA_963921515.1. Taxonomy (NCBI): domain Eukaryota; kingdom Metazoa; phylum Chordata; class Amphibia; order Caudata; family Salamandridae; genus Calotriton; species Calotriton arnoldi. The sequence continues at coordinate 482,000 of CAWUFW010000323.1, read as the reverse complement.
TCATACATTTGACTTATCACTGCTCATTACCAGGACCTGCTATCAGCAGCCTGATGATAATAATGTAAAGTAAACACAGCCTTCCCTTAACATTGAAAGAAAAATGTTACCCTGTGCTAATTCGAGGGCTGCGAGCTACTTTGAAGGTTTCTGGGAGCTACTGGTAGCTAGCGAACGCCTGGTTGGAGACACCTGCAGTAGATGGTCTAATGTGACAAATGTGGTAAATCCGTAATACCGCAATCAGATACCAAACATCGGTGCGGATTTACTAGTTTTTCATGCAACGCAGGGCAGAAAGCAAAGTTGCTGCACTGCGCTGCGTGAAAGGGATTTACAAGAAATGCACCATATTTACAAAGAAATTGTGCATTTCTGCTGCCTCCTAGCACTGCCACACCATGTGCTGCCTAGAGCCAATTCAGGCATCCTTGGGCCATGCTGCAAGGATGCCTGCATTACAGGCAGGACTGCTTTTGTCCAGGAAGGGACACTTTCCTGCACAAAAAGCAATCCTTAATGGCATTGCCCTCTTTCTATGTGTGCTGCAGAATTCATCACACATAGAAAGAGGAAACAACAAGGAGAAATTAAGATATTTCTCCTAGAGATGCCTGGGTCGTGGAGGTGTTCTATTTTGATGCAATCCCAGGTTTGCTGACTTAGTAAATCTGGGATTGTGTCACAATCCATGCAACACTCATGCCCCACCCATGGAACGCCTACCCCAAGGAAATGTAACACAATGCAGCGTTGCATTATATTGCTTTACAAAATCAGGCTTGGTAAATGCCAAATAAACCTTTGCGGTGCCCTGCGTCACCTTGTGTAGTGCAAGAGTGATGCAAAGGCTCAGTAAATCTGGTCCTAAATTCCTCTTTATCTTACTTTTTCAGGTTCTTTTTTCATTCATGCTTTCTTTCTTTGTCACTGGTTTCCCATATTTTTCCACCTTTCTGACTTTTCTGTTGTTCTCTCTCTTGCTCTTAATAAGGAAGGATAAGGATAAGGAAACATAAGTGCCGGTCCCCAAAAATGACTGCACCTGCAACCACTGGCTCAAATTAAGTACTGACCATAACCAATCCGGAAATCGCCAAATTGGCACTGAATTGGTTCCCAATCTATCTCTCAATCATTCGTTCTCAGCCTGTTGGTGCTTTTTATTCTTCCCAGGGCCAGTTGGTATGTTACAAGGTTTAGACTCAGGCCTCCAGCATTTCTCATTCAATACTTCATCCCACATCTAATGAAATATTTTATGGCTGTTTACTCAACACAACATGATCCATTTACTTCACACTGGAAAGGCTGGCGTGTGTGAAACATTGTGCTGCACTCTGTGTGTGCCTGCACAACATTTAGTGAATGTAAGCAGTCAATATCATCGCTTCCCTCGGCATTTCCCTTCATCTCTTTGAAGATGATGCAGTAAGCTTTCTCTCATTTCCTACTTTGACTCATCACTTCCACATACAGATTTCAAACTAACTGAATTCTACCAAAACAGAAATAATATATTTTCTGCTCCCTTCTCACCTACCTGCCTTCCTTACCATATGAAATTGCCCCTAGACATCATGACCACAACATCCTGAGCCTGAAACATAGGGCTGTACTTCAATACTACAGCTAATATGGATGTATTCAATACCAACAAAAAATACTCTCCTTTCTCTCCTCTACAGCTGCACACTGATCTATTTACTCATCCTAAGCAATCTTAACATCTGTAACTCTTTGTTAGTAGGAATCCTCCTACAGTATTTCACCATACTGGATAGAGTCCTTCATTTCACTGCAAGGTTTCTCTCCAGTCCTCACAGAGACGTCTCTATCTCACAGTCCTGCCAGCAAGATGTTTGGCTGTCCTCCTATAACAACAAGTAAGGTCTATACAAGTGTTTTAGGGCTTCTACATGTCCTCCCAGAGAAGCCTCTTTGTGACCTCACTCATAATCTACTCACAGTCAGCAAGAAACTCCAGTGACACCCACATCTTCATGAGCTGTTTCTAGGTTCTCATCCTTTCAGCTGTGCAGCAAATCCTTTCAAGTGGACATTCACTCATGCTCTCAGCTCAGGTCACTGCACCTTCTCCAAAGAAATAGTTTCTTCCACAAGAATTGTCTTAAATAATCTTATCTCCATACTAAGGAGTCGCAGATATTTTACGTATTTCTATGTCTCTTCTGTCCCATTATAGTTCCACATCCATTGTTCACATAATCTCAACACCTCTATGAAATCCCTTCCAAGCTTCTATACTGTTGAATTTAGAGAAGTAAATTAAACACAAATTATCACATATCAAAGAATATGCTCAGAGTATTGCTAATGTTCATAGGATCTTGAGCAAAGAAGATTAAATATTAAAAAACGCACAGAGGCTACCAGAAAAGTATGGAATGATAACCTCAGGGTTAATCAATGGAAGGGCTTTGTTATTGTTGAGTAGGTGGTCCTATCCTATGTAGTTGAATTGTCCATGAATCATTCATTTGACCGGCACACCTTAACCCACCATCATCCTCACATGCCAACCCAACAACTTCCCACTAACTTCCTACAGAAGGTGCTAGCCAGCATCCTCACCCACATCTCACATAGGGATAAACTCTCACAGGCTAGTGCAGATAAGTGGACACACTCCGTTGTTATCTTTCAGCACAATAGCAGGGCTGACAGAAGTGCCTTGTTCTCTTTGTGTCACTGATAACATAGGAAGTGACATAGTACTTCAGGAAGTACTCCACTTCTCTCGGTACACCTACCTTTTAGACTGACTTAGAAACTCTTTTTTGCCAAAATAATCATTGGAAGCAACAGTTAAATAAAAATGCCACACTCACAGGAGTAACAAGAGGACAGCAGGTGTTACCAGTTGTCAAGTACCTCAATCTCCGCAGAAGCAGAATGGACGCTATTTCCCAATGCCCTCTCACTGGTACATACCGCCTAGGTTTACCCACGGCTGCACCAGAAAGGGGGAAAGGGGATTGGGACAATAAGAGACAACTCCGACTTCAACCAGCACTCTCTCTCTCTCTTGCTTCTATGGAGTCTTCACTCTTACAGAATCTGATATCAATTCCTGAGCAGGAGAGTACCTAATGCACAGAGGGAGAAAAGGAAACAGATGCCAAAATCGACACTCATACATTTACTCTCTACTCTAATAACTATGTCCAATTGAATTCTAAACCCCCCTATCATGTGTTGCAGGAGTTATTGCTTCTCTTCTATAGAGATTGCACTGTTTCATATAACTGATTAGTTCTCTGTTCAATTGGGTGTATTCATCCCCACTACCAATGTAGTAAATAGTTATGCTCAACTACTTTCTGTCAATGTCTCTCAATGGATGCAAGAATTATTCTCCAACACTTTACATGACGTTTTCAGATGAACGTGCTTGGTTCCAGAGCTGTGTCTTGCTTCTCAGGAAGAGAGCGTGCAAAAAGGAACAGGGTAGGGAAAGAGTAGGAAAGAAAGAATAGGAAGGAACGTTAAGGGTGGCAGAGGCTAGATGAAGCTGAGTAAGCCAAACAAGCAAGCGCTCTAACTTATTCACCCAGAAGTCACTTGAAGAATTCTCCTCAGCAGTGGTGCAAATACAAATTTGAAGGCTTACTTGAATGAAGGGTCAATGAACTCGAAGTCTGAGAGTACAGCAAACTTACTCGAACCCTGGAGAACTGGAACGCTGGCGGCAACTTCCTCGAGCCCTCGAGAACTGGTGCGCTATGATTTCTTGACGAGAATTAGAGATTGCAGGCTAGACAAAATCTGCCGAGTAAATTCACTAGAGAATAGTGAAGAACCAGCGAGCGGAGATACTCGGTGACTCTTCACGGGCTCAAAAGAGGAGTATCTGAAGTTCAGATTTCTGCGAGATAGTTCTTCAGAAAAACCCTCGACTGTCACTCAAAATTGAGATATTAATCCCCCGACACACAGTTGGACAGACGAAAACAGTCCGCAACCTCGCTTAGAGAATATGAGGAGGAATGGACACGAAACGTGCCTTCTCTTCGTGTTTTCAAATTGAAGTGCGCAGAGAGGTGCGCGCGCTCGCATCTTGAGACCTCTAAGATCGCGAGAATTCTACAACAACTAACTACATATAGAATACTCTGAAAACATGGCGGCAATCTTGTAATGTGTGCTTGGTCTTCAGCTAAAGATCTTTCCATAGATTGATAAGAGAAGGTTTCACTAAGACCTTGCGCCTTCTCTTTTGGCTCTTGTTGTGACAGTCTTTTCCCAGAGAGATGGCATTGACGTGATTCCTGACACCAGTCTTTGTGTGCCACACTTATCATATGTGTTTGCTCCTGAGCAAATTAGAGAAAACAACAATGCTTTGGGTAATTCTGGTCCCACAAAATTGTTGTAACTCAGGAAGGGGTGTTTGTGCCTGCGTGTTACTGACCCTAATATTTCAAAAAATGAATTTCAGACAGTGCTGAGTCCTGATGTTATGTTCTCAAATTTAAAAAACAACATGTCAGTGTGACTTTTTTATCTGTTTTACTGTGTGTTCCATCTTTAGTGTGTGTTAAAAAACACAGGGCATGCTATGACCTGTAGCAATGAAGGATGACATGTTTCATTGCCCACACTACTTTAGGCAATTTTCTGAGGACCAAAGGACAAACCAGTTCAATGTGGGTGCCTTTTATGTACACCTGAGCCCAAGCTGGAGTTTCATACCAGGGCCAGGAGTCACTGGTAGTGCTTTACCTCACCAATCTTGGATGCAGTGGTAACTGATATCTCAGTAATTCTGTTTCACACATGGGCACTTGAACATGATTCCTTAAGGCATGTCTTTCAAATTCCTAGGCCATTTAAAAACAGATTATGGTTTTTAAAGCTTTTCATCACCAGATTCCTTGTTATGCCAATTCCTCCTGATTATGTTATGTGTCCATGTTGAAAGAGGATCCAAGAATAAAAGCCTTACACTGTTTCTTTCCTCTTTTAAGCACCTCTTTTAACTGCTGCTCGGTGAGTATTAGGGTCTACTGAGCACCTGCTGATTGACTCTCTCTGGGGAAGATCTTGCTGCTAACCATTCTGTGGAATTCCTAATATATACATTAAATCCTGGGTGGTACCACATTCCTTTGTATAACTGTCGTATAGGATGATTGTCCAATAGGGAGTGAAAAGGAAAAGAGCCATAGTGGAGTCCTGAGTTCTCTTATCTGTTGGTTTTAGTGTACCATTGTAGAGAAGGTGTTGCCATCATTCACAATGTAGAAATCTAGGGAAAATATCTTAGTTTTGCTCTATGACCAAGTGAAGAGCAGTTGAGGATTTTGTTTATTGAGCCATTCCATGAACTTTTAGAGATCATCATTTGTGCTCTCCCAGATACACAGAACATCATCAGTGTTCCTTTTCAACAATTTAAGATGGCTGTGGAAGGCACTGGTGTGGGTAGTGATGACGTTCTCCTAAAACTGACCTTCATTAATACAGGCCAACTTGGGCGAAAGTGGTATTATGTTCCCGGGTTAGGCCCATGTAGAAATGCTGCACATTGTCTTACATTTCCCTCTTTCTGCACAGTAACAGTTTCTAGGATAACCTTTAGCACATATTTGCATGTGTGACAATGCTGGATTAGTTTCTCTGAACCTGCTTTGCTTACACATTTCGCTTCGCGCAACTTTATCATAATGCTTTGAATACTGAGTACAAGGCCTTTACGTACGCTGTACAAATGTTGTTCTATCTTCATCCATGGGGGCGACAGAGCTATCTGCATATCCATAACAATGCTAATTTGCCTATACATCGCAAGGATGCTTTTTATTAGAAATAAATAAGCATTTCTGGGGGTTAGTCAGAGGAGACACTTCTGCTGACATCGAAGGTCCCTGCATGCTGAGGCTTCGTAAAGCACCTGCCTGACATCTTCATAAGGGGTGTACCAGTTTGTGACCAGAATGGGGTCCTACATTCTTTCCCGCCAGGTAATGGGGTTAGATCATCCCGTGGGGGGATTCTTGGCTCTACACCTACATGGATTCTAGACAAACATAGAGTAGGGATTGCATAGTAGGAGTACGACTGATACCTTGTATCTTCTGCCTGCATATATACACTGTTTACCTGCAATTTACTATTTTGGTGCTTGCAATCACCAATCACTTTCATCTGCTTCTGTTTACTGATTATCACTGCACATGTATTCTTAACAAGAATAACGTTGGTTCAATAAATATATTGAAAACGTCCGATTGTGTATTCTCTGTATATTTCTCTGAGAACAAGAGTGCACAAGTAACTGGGCTCAGCAGCAGCACTTGGAGAATGGCTGGATCGAAGGCCGAGAAATTCTGTACATGCAGGGGCTATTGCCCTGAGGAAGATGAATGTAGGCAGAACCCAGGGACCTGAAGGTGGCTGCGGGCTGAGAATGTGTTGCGGACTGTTTAGCCCTGGGATGGGAGCCCCCCCCCCCCGGCCTGTGGGTCGCCTGGTGACGAAAGGTGTAGGCAGAGGTGAGAGGGACAAAGCTGCCCAGAACCAAAGCGCGACATTTTGCTGCCAAGGAGGGCCCAAACTGCGGCCTACAGGCAGCGACGGAGGGCCCTGTCCACTGCTGAGGACTCCGGGAGCTTGGAGGCGACCGGAGTTAGAACAATGCTGCAGATGGCCCTTACAATGCCCAACTGGACAACAGCCCTGGAGCAGGAGTCATGTGCTGGGTGAACTGGGTTCGGCAGCTCCTGGGTTATACAGAGGGAGATGATTAGGTGGTAGGGAGTTGGCTCCCTCTGTGTCCACTGCCACACTGGGGCCCGCGTGCCTGAAGATACTTGAGCCAACTGGTGAGCCAGAGCGAGGTGCACTCGCAGTGCACTGCACCGCCCTAGGGGCGATAAGGCAGATTACTCAGGCTAACCTGGTGTTGCACTGAGATCCACAATCAAGCTCTGAGATCCATTGGAGGGTGAATGGGGACCCGAAGAACAACCCTGAGGCCTGAATTTGTGGCCCTTGGAAACTGGGTTCCGAGGTGGCAATGGAGGTGAAGATGGGTACCCATGGAGGCCTGGCTGCCTACCTCAAGATGGGTCACCCCCCATCATGGAGGGGGCTATGGTAAAGCAAAAGGCTGAGCATCAGCCCACACAAACTAAATGGATAAGTATGCCATATCTAAGTCCTCAACAGCAGGAACAGAGCTTCCTCCGCACCAAGTGGAACCCCCTGAGTCTACACTTAGCACCAATATGGCATCCATTGCTGATTTGAAGGGCAGGATTGAACCAAAACTAGATGCAATTACCACAGATGTTAATCTGTTCAGGGCAGACTTTCACAAAATCTCAGACAAAGTCACCACAGCCGAAACCAATATCAGGCAACTGCAACAATCATCCAAATGGATGGAAAAACGAGGACAAAATCTTTCAGGCAACATACTGCAATGGCAGTGAAACTGGAGGATCAGGAAGGGCAAGCACGAAGAAACAACATACGAGTGTTTGGGTCCTGGAGGGTCTGAGGGACCTAGTGTCGACCTCTTCCTGGAGGACTTAATGCTCAACCACTTGCACCCTAAATGTTTGTCGAACTTCTTCACAAATAGGCTAGCGCCCAGGGCGCCCATCCTCAAACCAAAACCAGGAGCGTACCCTCGTATGATCATAGACCGCATGCTGAACTACCAGAACAGAGACTCTATCCTGCAGGCGGTACGCTCCCACAATAACCTTCATTATGAAAACTCAACTCTTCGCTTCTTCCCTGATTTCTCGCTAAAAGTACAATGCCAGAGCCGGAGTTTTGAGGCTGTAAAGAGAGAAATGTACACCGGAGAACTTAAGTATATGATGTTATTCCCAGCACGTCTCAGGGTGGTGGCTGACGAGAAAACGTGGCACTTCAATTCTTCAGATGAATCCTGGGAATGGCTAGATGGCTGATGGGTGGTTGAATGCTAATCACCAAGAAATGCTCTGAAGTTTTAAGCTCTTGGTCGAGCAGGAGGGGACAGGTCAAACAGTGACAACCGTCAGGAGGTGGGTAGGACACAGAGTGAACGAAGGGCCTGAACCGCCAAGATGAATAGATGAAAACCAGGAGCATCGGATCCAAAGCAGGCACAGATGATGGACACAAACTATATCCTTTATTGATTGTGGCCTTGCACGGGTGAGGTCTGATCCCTGGGCGGGGGGGCAAAATGCATATGACTGGAGCAGGGGAGTCACGGGTTCTGTCGTCAATATTTGCGGCACAAGTTGTGTCTGAAGACCAAGGGGTTGGAGCTGGCTCACCCTGGAATGATCTAAGTTAGAATTGAGACGACAGGCACTCTGCAAGCTGGGGCGGTGGGTGGTTTTAGACCCATTGATCAGGGTAGCAGGGAGGGGGGAGTTATGAAGCTTGGATTAATATAGTCAAGTTGTTTCAATTCAACTTACAGATTCTTTTCAGCTCAGAAGACGCAAAGACTCAGAGGCAGGCACTTACACCAGACTAGGATGGGGGCAACCCTCTTGTTGCTCACCCATGAACCCACAAGTCACAAGATACCGTTACACTGGCTACTACATAATACTTACTTGATGTTGAGGGACCACACAAAAAAAACTTACTATAACCCCGTAAGAGTGCTGCACTAAAGATCATGACGTGGAATGTCAATGGCCCAGGCCACAGAATTAAGTGCACAATAGTCCCACAATACCTAAAAAGGCATGCTCCGGACATATTTCTCATACAAGAAACCCACTTGAAGATCAATCATTATAAAGCATTAGATCGCTATGGATACATGCTTCCTGCCCATGCTGGTTACACAATAGGCTCCAAGTGGGTGGGTATACTTGTCAGAGAGTCTATCCCATTTATACCTGGCCAGAAATGGCATGACCCGCTGGGCAGATATGTTGCATTGACAAGTACATGGGAGGGAATGACCGTAAATTAATGCTCTGCTTACAGCCCGCTAAGGCTACATGGTGACACACTGCTGGCACTAAGCAGCTTACAACTGGACATGCCACAGGGCATGTTAGTACTGGGGGGAGACATGAATGCGGTCATGGACCCAGAGAGGGACAGAGTATTGGAATCCCGCACCGGGGTGGGTGCAGAACACAGCTGCGGGGCTCTCCGAGAGACAATACCCTCCCCACTAGACTATATTCCTGGTACTTTAAGGACAAAACATTTATGCAGAAGATCAGAGAATGGACAGTTCAATACTTTAAAGAAAGCGAGAGGAAGGCTCCCTCAGGTGTTCTCTATGGGAGGCCTATAAGGCTTTCATACGAGGACATGCCCAAGCTTTGATAGGAGGCAGACAGAAGGAAAAAAGACTGAAGTACAAAAACCTCAAATGGGAAATAGATCAATTAGAACATAGGGCATTGGTGCCTCTCCTATAAATCACCAAATTCGACTGAAAAAACAAGTAATGAGGGACTTGGCAGGAGATAAGGCCCAAGCGCAGGCACAAGCCAAGCGGCACAGAGAAGACCCGATGATATAGGGGATAAGGCTAGCAAAATAATAGCATGGCTAGAGCAGAGAGATAGGGGGAGGAACTGGGTCCTGGAAATACAGAAGCCAGACGGGACCATGCACACCACTGGGTGGGCGATAGCAGGAGCGTTTGCCAATTACTATGAACAGTTGTACACACCTCTCTCGGTGTGATATGCTGAGGATTGCGTGAGCTCCTACAAGACATCTCCCTCTGTGTACTGTTGATTGATAATAGGAACGCACTGAATCCAGAATTAACAGTAGAAGAAATTGAGGGAGCCATCAGGGATTTACTGTCTTGCTACTGGCAGAGCTCTATAAGGGGCTGGCAGGCACTGTGCCACAACATATGCTTAATATGTTCCAGACGATTAGGGAGGAGGGGTGCCTGTCTGAAGATCAACGCATGGATACTATCATGGTCATACGTAAACAGGGCAAACCCTCAGAGGCCTGTAGCTCTTACCGACCCATATCATTGCTCAATCTAAAAGCAAAGGTCTGAGCTAAGGCCCTTGCGACCAGACTCTGTACAGTGATTTCCTCAGTGGTGCACCCAGACCAATCGGGCTTCATGCCCATAGAAGCATCAGATTGAATCTCAGATGTCTTTATGGGGTACTGCAGATGGTCTGGGAGAGAGAAAGAGATAAGGCTGTGTTACTCTTGTTAAATGCGCATATGGCATTTGATAGCAATGAATGGCCAACGTGTCCTTGGTACAGAAGAGGATGGGTTTTGGCCCTTGCTTTTGGAGATGGGTCATACTTTTAAATCGTGACCCACTGGCACGGGTGCACATCCATGGCATTGTGTCTTGATCGTTTGTATTATGTAAGGACACGAGACAGGGATGCCATTTGTCCCTAATGATCTTCTCTCTGGCGATCAAACCCTTGGTGACCTGGATTCGATGGAATCCCCTAATATCAGGCATCACGGGGGCTGTAGACTGGGAGGAACATGTCTCACTCTATGCCAATGATGTATTACTCTTTGCCACCCGACCATACTGCACAGTAGCTAGGCTGCTCTGCTTGTTTGGTTGTTTGGCAGCTACTCCGGGTACCAAATCAACTGGGATAAGTCCCTCCTGCTTCCTCTTTCAGGAGGTGCACCTCCCGGACTAGCTGAAGACACACCCTTGCTGGTGAAGAATACATTTAAATACCTCAGCATCCTTGTCTCTACGACACTCAATGATTTGTTGGCTGACAACCTTCTCCCTTAGATTTAGGGAATCAGAGGCAATGTGGCACACTGGAGAAAACTGCCAGTATCTCTGTTGGGCAGGGCTGTCCTGTTTAAAATGATGGCCCTGCCTCGCCTTCTACACATTCTACAGAACATGCCATATAAAATCCCTCTGGACTTTTTCAGAAAGTAGACCAGGTGCTGTGAAAACTCCTGTGGGAAGGGGTAAGTTCCTGAATCACACTGTGCAAACTGCAGAGGGGAGTCTATGAAGGGGGATTGGCGGTCCCAGATATTAGGAAATACTTTTGGGCAGCACAGTTGATTACGGTGAATACATGGGTATTTACGGACAGGGAGGAACCACCTATCAAGTGGACAACCAAGCAATTGGCAATCAAGGCTACCCGGGTGCGCTCTATCGTAGGAAGACTGTGGGACAGCTACCCCCACATACACAGACAGTAGTCCGAATATGGCATGAGGCCAATCGCTACTTGCATTTCGAGGGCAGACTGACGGATAAAACTCCCCTCTGGGACAGAGACCTACTGGGAAAGGTGGGGAACCTGAAGGGATTCCATAAATGGGGACTCTTGGGGATAGATACTCTGGCAGATATTTGGAGGAATCAGGCAATGATTACCTTTGATGACTTAAGGGTTGAATCCAGCATGGCAGAAACAGAGAGACCCCATTATCTGCAACTAGGTCATGTGCTACATAGACACATATCAGAGGGAGAACAGCTATTGGAATACATGCCCCTGGAGGATAGGTTCCTACTGGACCCCATGATGTCCAACGTCACCTCTATAACAAATAGGAAGATCATGAATAATTCACCGAACCCCCTGGGGACCCTGTGGGAGTCCTGGGACACTGATATCAGACTGTTAGCAGATGACGACTGGACTGAAGCACTTCAATCTATCACATTTTCTTCGTCAATTAAAAATCCTGCACAGGTCCGATTCTTCTAGACCGCTTATGCATCGATTGGGACGATGCATCACTGACGAGTGTGCTAGGGGCTGCGGAGTAGTGGAATCATTCTTTCCCATGTTGCGGGGCTGTCCCACCATTCAGAAATATTGGGGAGAGGTCACAAGGGTTATGTCTGAGGTAATGGGCCTAGAGGTCCCATTGGAGGCACGATGGAATATCCTTTATGTAACAAGAGAAGTGACTTGGCCCAAATACCACAAGATTTGGCTCATGGTTTTGGCGGATGTAGCCAAAAGGAATATAGCTAAGGCATGGGGAGAAAACCTCTCACTGAGAGTATCTGATTGGAAAATAGACCTGGACTGCTGCAGTCAAGCCGAAAAAATTGTATAGAAGAGCAGAGGCTGTCCAAATAAGTGGGAAAAGATCTGGGGCATGTGGGAGGGATATAGACGGTACTGACCGCGTGTTTTGTCTACTCAGACATATGTATGAGACTTCATTGTTTAACTTAAATGTATCACAAATAAATCCAGAATGTATGGCTTATTATCTTTACTCTGCACCGGTAACCCGAGAAAATTGGGTTAGCAATGTATTAATGTGTCTATAATCTGTATCGAATGATGTACAAATTGATATGTTTATTTTAACTGAGCAACTATTGAATAATAGGAATTTAATTTTGTTTTAATTATCACTGCCATTCTACTGAGTGTGGTCATATGGTATGCGCATGAATTATGATAAACAGACCACATATACAAAGAAATAAAATAATATATATGTTTAATATATTTGCCCTCTATTAAACTCAATAATCAGGACACATCTCTCCACAGTGAACCTGGATTGCTGCAAGAAGCCTCCTGATTCTAGGTTGGATGCATTCAGAACAACAAGCTCCCACATAGTCTGAGCAGGTCTAGGCTAATCTTACCCTGAATCATGCAACTTTACCCCCACCACACTCTTCCGGAAGGGGTCCAGTCCCTTAGCACTAATGCTGTTACAACAGACAGGTCTAAAACCTGTCCCACAGATCACTAGCTGTACTATCTCTGAATAATACCCAACTCGGTACCCTCACTCATCTGGGTCACTACATCATAAAGATGCAGATACAGGCCCCTGACAGGACCTCAGACCCATAGCAACACTAGTTATCTTGTGGTCTATTAATCCCACCTCCCTTGCAGGAAAATTGTGTCTCCTAATGAAACAACAGCCCACTCAATACAGAGTTCTCCCCTGACAGAGGGTCTCCACCAGGCAGTACGAACTACAGAAACCACCACAGGAACCACTTGTTATGTTCCATATAGGTACCCCAATATAGGCTCAGGTAGCATCCTACCCTTTCACCTATATTCTCCCATACCCTTAAACTACATAACGGTTCTTGGTACTGACCTTTTACCCAGTTACGGTACTGCTAACAGGACATGGAGTTTTCCCTGAAAACTAGCATCAGACATTATGCATGAGGATTCCTGGAAACACAGCAGGACTACCATCTACTGCATAATAACTATGGATAAGGGTCATTCCTTCCGTCATCCTAAGTCCGACATGACACAGCAAGGTAGGTCCCCTCAGGGTACCACTTTGGGTATATAAACACCATATCTTGCTGAGGTAGGCAGAGGAGAAAAAGGACTTCCATGCTGACACACTGATACGAGGCGCTGAGGTTCCTGCACGCAGACACTCCAGCTCCCAGTGGTCTGACATCCCTCGCAGGGTGTCCATCTCGAGACCAAGACGGGGTCCCATAGTCTCTCACTTCAGGTAATGCAGTTGACTTTATCCTAGAGGGATTCTTGGCTCTACACCTACATAGATGCTAGGTGCATTTAGGTACATCTAGTTAGGATTGCATCATAGGAGTGCGCATTATTACTGTCATGTATTTTATATACTTGCCTGTATTCATTGTTTTAGCACTATGGTAGAAATCTGCCATCCTTTTACTCTGGTGGTGCTTATAATCATTTATATCTGTTTCTGTCTTATTATTGTTTCAGCATACCTATTTTACACTAGAATGACACTGGTTCAATAAATGCTTATTGAAAACATCTCCACCGTTTATTCTGTGTATCTCTCTGACACAAAGTGAGCACAAGTGACTGAGCGAAAAGTAATGCACTGTTTCCACGATCCCTGATGGGACAGAGTTGTCATGTTCGATAGTAGCCAAGAACTATTCTCCCTTTGGTAAGAGGGGTTTCTAGTGGCACTGTGAGCTGGCTGGTATACAGGCAAACATACCTGGTAGGGGCGTCTAGAATCAGTCTGGACACCAATCCTACAGTCTATGTTCTCTAAACATGCAGAACCTATATAGGTTTACAGGAACTACATGACATGGTGCAGCCAACGTTGGTTTGGTACTTATTTAAAGGTCAAATCTGAGAAGTTCAGTCGTGCTATTCTGAGAGACCCCTACTCACATTTCCCCAGAAATGTCTGGAGTGGGAAGGGAACTATCCGCCACAGCTGAGTAAGCATATCCTATGTACTGGCTGTAGGGTTATCAAGCTTGTAAGACAAATTGTTCCTATTGTGCGTAAAACCTTATCTCAGTTTCCTTGAAACTGCTTCTTTTTCAAAATAATGGCTGACGAAGACGCCAATGCGCCAGCACAAAGTGCTGAGGCTAGGGAGGAAGAACAAGAAGGTGAAATAAACATTTCAGAAAATGTTAGAACTGCTCTTACTCTGAAACTAGCAGACTATGGAGTCACAGCTAGGGGTGGGAAAGTAACATTTGTGATTGAGGCACACGAATCATATAGAACAGAGGTATTCTATTCATGGGTTAAATTTCCACAAGCAGAGGCACAATCAAATACATTTCATTCTTATACTGAAGATGAAATACCAGACGAATACTGTCCGTAAGAGGAATATTGAGATTCCACTCACCTACCAGGAGCACATGAACTGGTTTAAAGGCACCCTGCCACACACAAAAGAAAAAGTGAGACTCGGTCTGCTCAGAAGAGATGGAGCGACTTGGCCAGTCCTAGCGGCCTACACACTATATCCAGACATTGGCACAATGTCAGTAGCAAACTTACGTCCACTTCATAAAGAAATAATAAAACTTTACAAAAACCTGACACAGTTTGTGATGAGAACACTCACACTTCAGCTAGCAAGGGCTACACAGGCAGGACAAATTCAGGGATCTACAACTAAAATAACACCTCTAAAACTACGCGCAGTTATGGGTAAAATGCCCACTAAACGTGAACAAATGCCATTCTGAATAGCTAAAAAAATAACACAGTTAGAGGCAGTATTTCCACACACTAGCCCTCAAGAAAAACACAGAATGATATTAATCTGCTTACCAATAGCTCCCCAGATAGAGGATTGTACCTCTTGGGGTACAGTTTTCGCTGTCATGTATACCAGAACTCACGGTATCCCTTCATTAGCAGTAATACCAGATATATTAAGACAAATACAGAATGAGTATGGAGCCTGCTCTGAATTTAGCGATGAAATTATTAGATCATTTTGCCCCGGTATCAACTATAATATTAGCAAACATAAAAGGGGAGGCAGCAGCAGTGGAAATACGCCAATGCCTGAGGTATTTCACTCCTTTACAACAGGAATGTGAATTACCTAAAATTATCGAAGACACCTATGCTGAATTAGGTAGAGGCAATTTGGGAGCTAGAGCAGTAAAACCTCAACTCATGGGTGGTCCTGAAAAAGAGAACACTAAGCAAGCACCTGCTTCTTCAAAGAAGAAATGGGAAAACAATAAACAACAAAAGAATAGAGAGAATAGATCACAATCCAGGGGTGGGTCTCCTCAACAGGAGCCCTCCGAAAGGAGGTACAACCTTAGGAATCGTGATAACATTAAAAAACCTGACAGGTAACAGGACACTGATACATGTTCCTCTCGTTCCTTTCAGGGTTTATCAAAAAACTCTGAGAGGGAAGGACGGTCAGAACACAGACAAGAAGAGCGTACAAAGTCCAGAGACATTCAACGCACTTCAGACTATACTTCCAAAAAAGAAGAACAGCCAAAATCAAAACCTCGTTTTAAAAAGAAGAAAGTAGCAGGTCTTAAAGTTAGACATGCCCAGAATTCTGAGGACTCAACTTCAGAACGGGGAATGGGCTCCAACGATGCTAGACAGCACAGCTGACGTAACAATAGCTCGCCAGAACCTGATGGAATTTCTGGTGACAGCAGAGTTGAATGAACATATCACGGTGGAGACACCTGATACAAGGGCAAGTGTCCCACATAGGTTACATGAAATAACACTCCTAAGGGAGGGGGACAAACCCGGACAAAATAAAGGTCTCTTTTGGGAGAACCTGACTTATGGATATGACATCCTTTTAGCTGAAAAAGATTTGCCGCCTGAAATTGTTATGGATTGCCCAAAGGGAGAAATGGTATTTTTACCGGCTTTTTCCGAACTCGTTCCAATATACTTAAAACATATATACGCGCAGGAGTGGGCGGTAGCACTTGCTCCAGCATTATATCGCAACCATGTTGGGTGGGATGCTGAGTCACCTCACCATGTAATCCCAGTAAAAACTACTCCAACTCCACAGAGACAGGTCCCAGGAACCTGAAAGAACGCCAGCTCAAGTTTCCCGTAAACAACAACTTTATGAATTCCACATTTTTCGGAAAAAGACTTACCTAGTATCACCTTGGTTACAACTCTGGATAATAACTGCAATATTGTTTTTCCTGTTCTGGATTGGCCTAGTGACTGTCTTTTGCTTACTCATGAATGGAAACTATCTCCCAGAACGCTCTGCAGAATCAAATGTGAACTTGGTCTTGAAACCTCATCCATCATCTCATTGTGAACAAAGAGACCTGTCCTTTGTGAACATTACAGCTGTTCCAATTCCTGATGGTATAGTTTGGGACAAGGTTGATTATGATGTATTTGGTCCCACAGAACTTTTAAAAATACCTCATGTATTTAAAATTTCTCTAAATGATATCATTACCTGCAGTAAATTTTCTGACAATTGGGATTTTGAAAGTGTTACTAATATGTTGTCTGATTTGGAACAATCCGCTGCATTTTCAAGCATTCAAATGTTAGAGGACACATCTGATTTTGACACTATGAACTGTTACCAACATTATGGTCATCACTTTTTACATAAATCCAGTATCGCACGTAATGTTTTTGCATACCACCTATGGGAACATTGCCCGACACCACCAAAAAGTAGTCCGAGAACATTTGCACAGAAATGTTCTTATTTTTCAGGGTTTAACACTTCTGACCAGACCTCATATTACTATAAGTTTGCACCTACAACTGCACAGAAAATATGCTAAAAAACACCAAACAGATTTATTCTGCATCCTTTATTTCCCAACTGTCTGAACAGGGTTTCGACTTATGGAAGGAAACTATAGACATAAAATCAGTCTGGGGCTCAAAGGAATGGCAAGTTCAGGGAACAGAAGCACTATTTTGAGCGTGCCTCATTCCACAGCAGATAATATTTCTGAATGACTCTGTGCAACAGACTTCCTGCCTTGGAATAGCCAAGAACAAGGATTTGAAAAAGCCTTGGATTCCCTCACTATCACACTTTGAGGGGTGGCAAAACTTTACACCATGTGGAGGGGATACAATAGAGTCATCATACAGTACATTTCATCAGACCCCAATGGGAAGGGATGGTTAGTTTGTCCCACAGACACAAACAGATGTCAAACAAGATTCAGGGGTACCATCGAAGGGTTTAGTATCAATAGGCCAGACCAACGCTATGTACAAAGAGAACATGCAGGGGTGGTGACATCACACAGTGTTGAGAAGTTATGCCTTGATTGGCTAAAAACCTCAACACTGTCCCAGGTGAAACAGCACTTATCCTTACTATCAGATGAGGTGGATTTAAGAGATTTTATATTAGGTCCCCGCTGTGTATTGAAAAACTGAACCAGTTACCTTTTATTGTGGCAGAGTCACCATCCACAGAATGGGTAATCCATGGCCATATCTCATTACCTGTCACAACTTTCCAGTTTCAGTATTGCCTAGAACAACAACAGGCAGGGAGATACGAAGCGATGGGTAGGGAATTCATCAAGGAATCTTGGGAATTGCCATACAGATTTCGATGTAGGAGTAGGGCCATGGAAGTGTTTCTAAGTGGTAGAAACTGCGAGTACTCTTTAAGTGCATCTCTCATATGCCAGGATATCATGCTCCACGGGGCCTGTAATGGTTCAGTTGCGAACTTATCCTGTCACTTGAAAGGATCAACAGCTGCTGTGATTAACCTGGTATTCAGGTTGCTCTCGAATGAGTTACTTGATGCTGAAAGATCAAGGTTGTTGTGGGATGCTTCTGGGCATCGCATATCTTGTCACTGTAAGCTCCAGGGTTACTTATTGTATGCAAGTATTGTTTCCACCGATACACACGGTCAGGGAGGCGCTGTTATGGCCTTCGTTGAATGTTTCCTTTATACAGTTTGATACTCTGAGCCCAATGAAAGCCATGCTTTTACAGAAAACCGTGCCCTTAACCTCTTCCCGAGAAACTTATGATCTCCAGGTTGCAAGGTCCTCAGCTGAGATACAGGCACTAGTATGAACAAACTGCCCTTTCCATTTCACAGAAATGGTACAACGTATATTTAACATGTCTGATATGAAGGGTCTAGTACACCTATTTAAGACCATAGGTTCTGGACTGTTAAGCACCTTTCAGACAATCTTCGGAGTTATTCCCAACTTCATACACTCAGTATTCAGGAGCATTTTTGGAGGCTGCCGCTGATCCTGTTCCTAATAGCAGGTATCCTGATTGTCATTCTTCTGCTACGCAAAGGACGTCCCAGTGACGAAGGAGATGTAAAAAACGCTCTTGGAGCGCCAATACCGTGATCGCATGGTAATCCATCTGGGCACACCTCGCCTC
Source organism: Calotriton arnoldi (assembly GCA_963921515.1). Classification (NCBI taxonomy): domain Eukaryota; kingdom Metazoa; phylum Chordata; class Amphibia; order Caudata; family Salamandridae; genus Calotriton; species Calotriton arnoldi. Next base: position 463,386 of record CAWUFW010000323.1, on the reverse strand, counting down.
CGCGAACTGAGTGAGTCTTGGTTCCTGTCATTTAGACCAGTCTGAATTGACTGTGTTCTGCCTGTCCTCTGATGCCAGTTCTGCGGACAAGAATGCATGTTGGATCTCTGTCTAACACTTTCATCGGTTGTTCCACTGGATGTGGATGCTTTACTGGACCCGATAACGGCCCATGTACTGCTGTGTCCTCAGCATATTCCCATGTTGATGTCTGCATTCTTAGAGCCACCACAGGGTGCTTCAGCTCCTGTTGGAATGGATACTGGCTCCTCAACAAATACTCAGGCCTCGGATGTCACACAGGCTTCCCCAGCATTGGCTGTGGATAGTGCAGAAGATCATCTGTGCTCGATTGACCTAACCTGTGAGGTGTGGCAGGGATCGTTGTCTGCGATGGCAAGCAACAGTGATGTTGCGTCTCCCAGCCAGGACACATAAACAGTTGGCTCATCGTGTGCTGGGAACAATGCAGCCTTTTTTCAAAAACAACCAAATTTGGAATTTTAAACAATAGACACTTTTGCTAAGCTGCATGGCTTTCAGTCACTCATAGTTGTTCGAACTATATATACGAACAAAATTGTAGTAAAGACTTCTATCCCTTACACTATTACCTTAGCATTTTTGAATAATTTTTTACATTTTTAAACACTGTTTTTATGGTTTTATTAGTTGTTTGCATACAACACCTACAAATACATTAGAATTTAGGTATGTCGTCCAGTCGGAGGAGGAGTGGGTGTTATGTTCGATATAGGTACCCCAACATAGGCTCAGGTAGCACCCTACCCTTTCACCTATATTCTCCCCTACCCTTACACTACATAACGGTTCTTGGGACTGACCTTTTACCTAGTTACGGTACTGCTAACAGGACATGGGGCTTTCTCTGAAAACAAGCCTCATCCATTATGCATGAGGATTCTTGGAAACTCAGCAGGACTACCATCTCCTGCAGAATAACTATGTATAAGGGTCATTCCTTCCTTCATCCTAAGTCCAACATGACACAGCAAGGTAGAACCGCTGAGGGTACCACTTTGGGTATATAAACACCCTATCTTGCTGAGGTAAGCAGAGGAGAAAAAGGACTTTCATGCTGACACACTAATACAAGACGCTGAGGTTCCTGCACCACAGACACTCCAGCTCCCAGTGGTCTGCCATCCCTCGCGGGGTGTCCATCTCGAGACCAAGACGGGGTCCCACAGTCTCTCAGTACAGGTAATGGAGTTGACTTTATCCTAGAGGGATTCTTGGCTCTACACCTACATACATGCTAGGTACTCTTAGGTACATTTAGTTAGGATCGCATCGTAGGAGTACGCATTATTACTGTCATGTATTTTATATACCTGCCTGTATTCATTGTTTTAGCACTATGGTAGAAATCTGCCATCGTTTTACTCTGCTGGCGTTTATAATCATTTATATCTGTTTCTGTCTGATGATTGTTTCAGCACACCTTTTTTACACTAGAATGACGATGGTTCAATAAATGCTTAATTGAAAACGTCCCCACCGTTAATTCTGTGTATCTCTTTGAGACAAAGTGAGCATGAATGACTGAGCGCAAAGTAATGCACTGTTTCCACAATGTCTGATGGGACAGAGTTGTCATGTTCAATAGTTGCCAAGAACTATTCTCTTCTTGGTACGAGGAGTTTGCAGTGGCACTGTGAGCTAGCTGGTGGACAGGCAAACATACCTGCAGGGGCGTCTAGAATCAGTCTGGACACCAATCCTGCAGTCTATGTTGTCTAAACGTGCAGATCCTATATAGGTTTATAGGAACTACACGACACACTCTCTATGAAAACAGGGCCCATGTCCCCAACCAGTGGACTCTCAAGCCCCAATAGGTCAACTGTAAAACCCACTAGGCACAGTGTAGGTCTCACCTCACCCAGGCCCCACTTCTGGCCACTTCCCCACCTCCAAGCAGTGAAGCTGGAGACCAACCAGGGCTCCTAAAGGCCCCCGGTATAATTTGACAGGTATCTCTGAAGGCATGCACTTCCGCCTTCCATCTCACGCAGCTGAGGGGCTGTTCACACCTGATGAGTACCTGCTTGGCAACCCAGGACTCCTGAGTCAGTCACCTTACTCAGCTAAGGGGTAGCACCTACTTGCTGGGTCCTTGCTTGGCCACCCAGGATACCCAAGTGGCCTCAGGGCAGCAACCCAAGACTGGTACACCTAAAGTGCACCAGGCAGGAGTCTTCTAAGGCATAACCTCTGCAGCCTGACCTTCTAACAGCTCTGAGTAATAATCCCTAATATACGTCCCTCACTCTATACTGATGCTTGAGGGACATTCCATGAGTAGGCACCACCTAGCCACCTGGGTAGGTCACAGTGGGCTCAACCACCCCTTGCCCTCCCTCGGTCTACAGGGCCTGCGTCCCTTTGCCCTGGGGTCTGTCCCCATAGGACCTGGCTGATTGGACACCAGGTTGAGCATCACCACAGTCACTATCTCAAGAAAAACAGTTTCTAGAATAACATTTTGCACCGTACTCGGGCAGTCAACTACCCTACTCTGATAGCTCAGCGTCTACCACTAAAACATCCGAGGAATCTAGGGAGTCTGCCACCCCTATCAGACTTTTGCAGGGTCAGTAACAAGCGTACTTGGAGAAATTAGGGAACTCATGTTTCCTCATGGGCTATCACTACATCTCCCTTTTCTAGGCCACCCACCACCATGGGCCACCCTTGAACAGCTTCTCCTCCTCCACTATGGGGACAATGGGAACCACAGCTTTTTCTCATGTCCCCCATCGTGGGAAACGCTCTCGGGGACCACTTCACGGTCCTGAAGTGAACCCCTAGAGTTGCCACTAACTTCTGGGTACTCTTTCACCCCACCCTTCCAGTGGTTTTGGTCTGCACCAATGGTGGGAAAATATCAACAAAAACAATTATTCAATGTGGGCTCCCTTGTGGGAAGTCTGCCTTGCCCATAGCAGGCTTGAGAATGTCCTGAAACCCCCTCAGTCATCTCCGACAAACCTAGAAGCAGGGTCCACCCCTTCACCCAAATCTATGATGTGGGTACCTGTGGCAGTCCCTAACCGACAGAGAAGGACCCTCCTTAGACACACCTTGTGTGTGTAGTGCTGGGGTTCAAAGGAGAGTATGGCTTGGAAAACTCTAATGGAAACACTGTGCAAAGCCCAACCCAGCAGCACATCACTGCAAGAAATATAAACCAGTCATAATGAACACAGTTAATACATTAGCGATTGATCAGGAACATTTACTTCAAAATAAGTGTCATAATTTACACTAAACTTGAATACGAACATGCTAAAAGAATGAAAAGTAGGTAAATGTGACATTTTGTAAACGTAGAAATTAATGTGTAGCGCGATTTTTTTTAGTAAGCACACATTACTCAGTCAGACCAGGCCTCATGTTTTTTTTCTATCTGTCTTTCTTCAGTTAATTTCTTCTTTAATAAATAAATGCTTTTAGGAAAAGCTGAACTGTGCAATATTATTTGATAAATGATTAACACTTGGCATGCTTAAACCTGTCAACTCTGTAGACTATACTGACTTTGTATTTCTTTGTTTCCTAAGCTACATGCTCTCATCATATTTAGTTTTCTAGCTGCCACATATTCACAATACTGAATGGTGACTAGTGTATAAAAAGATAATGCTTACATGAACACTTGAATCCCATGACTTAATCCCGTAAGGTAAAACTAAAATGTTTCTGATTGAGAATAATTCATTGTTACGCACTGGAATATTGAATCAATCAATCAATCAATCAATCAGTGAACTGTAAGCGTGCTACTCACCCGAGAGGGTCTCAAGCTCCTGAATAGCTAATGGTTGTGACTGCAGGGACCTTGTGGGAACTCAGAGTGAATCTAACGCACATTCATTTTTTGTAACTAAGTTGACACTCGTAGATAGCAATTTGCCGTCTTTATACGCTTACCGTGGAAATGAAGGCAGAAGCATCAGTTCATTAAACGATCCTTCCTCATTGACTTAAGATGACCTAACACCAGCATGGATTGTTACATATATTTTTCTGTTTATAGTATACTTGTTCCTAGTTAGAGGATGAGGAGTGCTGTCTATATGGCTACTGCTGTGGCAATATTCTTAGCTTAACTTTGAAGAGTTGTTATTGCGACTCTTTGCTGTGCTGTTTGAGAGGAGAGACTCCGACGAGTTTCTAGAACTACTCTTCAGGAGGCCTTCAACTTCACTTTAATTTTATTTCAATGCTCCTTCAAATCTTGCTCTTTTCCAAAAGGACCCTTTTTGGGTTCTGGTAAGTTAGGATCCGCTTAGAGTAGAATAGGGACTTATTTCCATTATGGAACATGCTGTAATTTTATTAATTGAATCTAACCATGATTTTCTTGATACATCTGTAAACTGACCTATCTGATTTACTAGTTTCAACAAAGAGATCAAAACAATATATTAAACTCTCATTGATAAATAAAGGTTTTTGAACTCATGCAAAACTCTCATCATTGACTGAACTAAATAACTAAATTGCTGATGTTCATTGAGAAGTATCTGATTAATTCTCCATTCTAAAACAATGGCAAATATCCATTTGCCTGGAGAAGAACATGGCCCTGAGTCGGAATCCACTCTTGTAAGTTATGAACGGATTACAATTAACAAATGTCCCCACCAGCACTATCAATGACTTAAAACTGTGTGGGGGCTTTCCTTTCCTACATCTCGAGTTCACACAACCAAACCTTTGAACCTTTCTCAGAGCCTTGAGCACTACAATTTGCGCATAAGTGCACAGGTAATATGTGGGAAAACTGAAGTTGTCAGCAATGCGTGCCCGGAACTTGATACTATGGATTCCACCACTGCCACCAATGTAAGGAATGAGTTTATTCATTGCGCAGGATGTGAGTAATATATCCACAATTGTCTCCTTAATGGGACCCAAGTCCCCAATCTAGCAATTGACTCTCTCAGGGTAATGAAGTCAATCAGTCCATGGCCTCCATGTCCTCCTCAGCGGAGGTGGTGTGGGCTAGTAATCTCCATTTGCTGGTACAATCAACAACACTGCTTTTTCTTTTAAAATGGAAAGGTAGATTTATTATGTACACACAGAATTACTTTACTTTATTGCATGATTTGTTAAAAAAACCTTTGCAACAGTATACAGAGATAGAGATCCATTTGTTAGGTACTGACATTGACAATGAGGTAAAAGCATCGTTATGTCCTTAGATACTGGCCTGACAGTACAGGTAAGAACATCGTTAAAACCTAAAGTCTAAAAATTCATGAAATTTGAGCTTAAACAGTTGAGAATTAAAAAAGAAATCACTGTAACATAAAAGCCTCTATTGCATGATGCACAGTCCATGATACAATGTAAATAACATTCGTTTGAAGAAGACTGTTTGGCATCTTCCTAAATGAAGGGGGAGAAGTTATGTAAAAAAAACAAAAAAAAACAGTTTAGGCAAGTAAACTCCTCTAGTGCCATGTATTGATTGGAAGTCGAAAGCATGTCTGTTGGACAATGACCGGAGGCCATGGACTCAGTGAGGGGGCAGGTTACCTGTCTGTCCATTGTGTTCACATCTTGCCTCCTCTAGCTTCTTGGTGAAGCGATCAATGGATCTGACCAAGGCACAATTCAGGGTAGTTTTCGAGGTGTCTAAACAAGCCAGGACCGCTCCTCTGCATGATCTTATGTCTTTTGCAATCCAACCCTTTCGTAGCAGAGCCCTTCTATCTTCTAAGAGATTGGGGCACAGGCATATTACGTGTATTATGTCCTCCTTGTGTTGGCTGCAGAGCCGACACATTTCCTGAGCACAGTCTCTTTTCCATTTTGGGAAGTGACAGGATAGGAGGATCACCCCCATTCTCAGCTTTAGAAGCTTAATGCGTTCGTTGAGAATATTCGTTAGATAGCATTGGGGTTTCAGTTGTATATAGGTTTGTTGGGTCAACCAACCATGATTCCGTACAGAGAGGCTGGCCCTGTCTTCTATTATGTACACACTAGTAAACACTATGCAGTAAATTGCAACTATATATAGGAGGTAGATGTTAATACCTTTGGTGACCTCCATGTATCACATTTGACCTCTCATGGGCATGAACCTCATAATCACAATGCCCCCCTCGTATACCAGATGCAACACCACATTATAAAGGGGTGTCATTTTATATATGGCAAACCTATTGACTTTAGCAAAGGTTAACTATGTTAATCAGAGAAATAACCACATGTTAAAAAAAGCATCATTAAAAACGAATGGAATCAATCACACTAGTCCTACAGCAAACACTCCAGCTCTGGAGTGCTAAAATAAATGTTAGTGATTGTTAAAATCACTTATGGGGGGGGCTGCTGCACATCTTGCACCCCCCCACCAAAACAAGAAAATATCATTGGTGGTGCCCCTGCCCAGATTGGGGCACCAAAGAGCAAGAACCATATGAATGATTAATGAATGAATGAATGACCAATATTTGTATAGCGCACAGCTACTCCGTCCGGAGTGTCCCGGCGCTAACAGTTCACATGTGCATGCCCCGCCAGGGTTTCGTTTTTAAATATCCATGTCTTCAGCTGTTTTTTAAAGTGAGAGAGAACTGTTAATGCTCTCAGAGCTGCCGGCAGTTTATGTAGGAGAGTAGGATCTGCTTCACAGGGGTACCCCCACTTTTTGCTGATACTTCACTGGTTTTCGACATTAGTCTGGCTGGGGCCCTGCTATTCAGAACCCCAGCCTAGCTGTTTCCTCTTTAAAAGGGTCTCCATGTGCCTTAGGCACATCACTGATTGGGATCTGGAGTGCCCTTGTAAGTCCCTAGTATATGGTATACTATGTACCAAGGGCATAGGTACCTCAGAGGCCTGCCAGGGGCTGCAGCATGTATTATGCCACCCCTGGTAGGCCATCCAAACTGGCACCACAGGTCTGCTACTGCAGCCTGGGTAAGGTGGTGCATGCACCCCTTGCTGTGGTATAGGTTACCTATATCACTAAATGCATACACACATATAAACCTATAAGTCACTCCTAAGGCAGGCCTTATCAATCCTAAAGGCAGAGTGCATGGTTCCTATGTGGGAGGGTGCCCCTGCATGAGCAGGGCCCCTATGCAGCGTTCGGAGACCATCTCTGATGCTGTTTGTAGTGCAGCCTGACCATATACTCTTAAACGCATTATATCCTCGCGGTAAAATGCTAACTATGGAATGGCTGCACCTAAACATGTCGTGTTTGGTGTCAAACATCTTGGAATACTACCCCCCGCCAATCCTGGCGGCGGGGGTAGCATTCCACCCTTCTAGAGGGAAAGGCATGTTAACTCTGACGAGTCCGGTAACTTCTTTCCAGAGCCTGGCATCACAAAATGGATGCCGCTGCCACAGACACGAGTCTGGCCTCCTGCTGCTGGACGAAACTCCGGCAGGGGAGGCCTGGACAATAGGTTTCCTGTCCCAGGGAGGTGTGACCACCTCCCCAGACAGGACAATGTGTATTGGGGCTGGGCGGGAGCACTTTCGGGTGCTTTGAAGTCCTGCACTGGGGGCACATTTGGTGTCCCTGTGCATACCCCAGTTCAAACCGGATCAGGGGCTTGCAGCCCCTGCTTTGGCGCGAACTGGACAAAGGGAAAGGGGTGTAGCCACCCCTCTGCCCTGACCCACCCATAGGTGGGGCCACAGAGTAGTCCATCCTCTATTTTTAGAATAAAGGTAGGAACCCAGTCCCTAGGACTTTAGATTATACCTGGACGAAACTCTGACACTGAATCCTGGACCTTCGACGCTCTACGACAAGATTAGAGGACTGAAGAATCTCCCTTGGGGTCAAGGAGTGACTCCCTGCTTGGCAGGCACCAAAGAAGCATCTGTCCGGTTCGCATTACTGAAGCTCCCGTCGGACGCCGAAGTCATCGCATCACCAGAGGTGGATTCTCAGACTTCCCCAAGGCTACCCTGAGTCCCCAGCAAAGCTGAGGCCCATGGCTATCGTGGGTGACTTGAGACCGTGACCCCTGGACACCGAGCACATTTGCAAGTGCACCATCTTCTGGGTCTCCCAAGAAGTCGTGCTTTGGGCTCCGAGTAGCCCTAGCCTCCAGTACCATCTGCACTGAAGATCACTGGCCCCCACTCCACGAGTATCCTGCAAGCCAGCTCCACGTGCGGCGTCACGAGGCTCCTTCGCGGTCGCTAGCCCGTTGGCTAGTAGCCCTTAACGAAGGCCAATCTTTTCCTTACTTGGCATCCTGGTTGCTCCAGGCCTGCCCTCCCTTATCCTCGCTGGGTGAGTTCCACAGACCTTGCTGGTCTGCACCATTGACGATCTTCATCTTACTCGAGACTTGCCGTTGCCAAGGCTTGTTGGGTCCAATCCGGTCGCCGACACCTCAGCACTCGACAGACATCAAGCACCAGCCCGAATCCTGCTCCTGGTCGCCGACAACGCCTCCCGGACCTCGTGGCTGAAGAGTCAAGACGACCGTCAACGCACCTGAAGCACTCAACATCGGTGGGCATCTGTCCATCGCCTTCCTGGTCACTGGCTAGTGACCCAGACTCTGTCCCCTCTGCTTTCAGGTTCACCAGAACTCCGATCCACTCTTGGATCCACCCGGACACTTTTCTCCTGGTCGCCAGCAGCACTTTGCAGCAGATCGCCATAAGAACCGACGACGAAACCCGACCCCGAAAGGCACCTATGCACCCGGCTTCCCTGGGTGAGGTAACACGAGTACTCCGGTGCTCCCGTGGGTAGAGACTCTTCAAAGTCCTAGATCTCAAAGGGTTTTGTCCTAGTCCTCTTCTAAGTGTCCCTTTCCTCTATTTTCCCGATCCCGACTTTCTCCATAGAAGTTAACGGCGTATCGCGGTTGTGTAATTACACTGCACGCGTCTCCCGTGGGTCCCCTGTGTCACTACCTTGGGTGGTTCCTTGTGGTCCAAGCACTTCTAGAGGCTCTAGGCCTAGTGTCTAGTTCAGTCGTGGTTCGCATACCACTTTATTGGTATATGGTTTGGTACGCCCCTAGGGCCCAAACGTGTATTTGTGCTATTACTGTGATTTAAGATCTTATAACCTATGTATTTCGAACTCTAGCCTCATAAAGAGACTAGAGGGGTGTGTTTAGTAATAAATACATATATTTTGAATATATACCTGGTGTGGTGCTCTTTCATTTGGTCACTCAAGAGATTATAGACTGGTAAAACAAGCTGCTTTACATTCCTTCAAGACTTAGCCTGAAGGCTGCTCTCCATAGCTACCACTAGGATAGCTTTCAATAAGGTTGTCTTTAACCTACCTACCATAAGAGTCGATTTGGACTGAGTGCAAGGTGCCCACTATAATTAGTGGACAGCATATGCCAGGCCAACTTCTCACATTGGTGTGCAGCGTGTGGGATTCCAGCTTGCTATTGTTTTACCAGATAATCTCAATTGAATTGATCAACTGAAAACCACTAAAGGTACCTAAGGTACATATAATTTAAGCTTAGAATATCAGTAAGTTCTACTGAACTTAGAGTTGTGTGTTAAGGGATAGCACAACCCTTTCTACAACTCAAGAGAGTTTAGTAGGCCACACTAGAGTAGGTAGTGCATACACCACACCACACTAGTGATGTCTTTAAAAGCAGGATCCAAAGATGCCCTGCAGGAAGCCATTGAGCTTCCCCTCCAAGTATGACACACTCCCATTCTTGGAACTGAGAGCGTTGTGTAACGTGAGGAAATTAAGGACAGGCTAAAGTCCCACCACCCAACACCTCCAGGAGTTGTTGGTGGCTTATGATCTTAGTAAGTCCTCAGAGACTGAAGGGGTAGGAGCAGAGGGTGGGCCAGCAGATGAGGAAGGGGCCAGGGGTACTACTACCCCCAGCCCCCTCTGAAACTGACCAGGAGGGTGACAATGACCCTGACCTGGAAAACCCAATCCCTTCTGGGGAAGATGAAGATGAGGATCTGGAGAACCACACCTTTGTCCCCCAGGAAGGATTATGAGTGTGCTCAGAAAGTCTAGGTCTCCTTCTCAGGAGTCTAACCACTCTGGCACCTCAATAGGGAGCTCTGTTTCTTCTCACAGGAGGGAATCCTCTCATGAGAGAAGAAAGAGACTGGTCCAGTATGAGGAAACTCAACTGGAGATCAGGAAGAAGCAATTGGCTTTAGATAGAGAATCCCTAGATCTCCTTAAAGAGAGAAGAAAGTTGGGACTAGAGTCCCATGGTGGCAGCCATGTCCCTAGAGATAGGGAAAGGTCCTATGACCATAGGAACCTGAGCAAGATTGTCCCTCCCTACCAGAGTGGGGATGATATCCACAAATGGATAACTGCTTTAGAGAGGGCCTGTAAAGTACAGAAGGTCCCTCAGGAGCAGTGGGCAGCAATCTTGTGGCTCTCCTTTGCTGACAAAGGTAGAGACAAGCTCCTCACTGTTAGAGAGGAGGATGCTGACAATTACAAGGTCTTGAAGAGTGCTCTTATTGATGGGTTTGGCCTAACCACTGAACAGTACAGGTTGAAGTTCAGAGACACCCAAAAAGCACAGACTCAAGACTGGGTAGACTATGTGGATTGTTCTGCCAAGGCTCTGGAAGGCTGGTTGATGGGCAGTAAGGTGTGTGACTTCTCAGGATTGTATAATCTGATAATGAGGGAGCAGATTCTTAATAACTGTCAAAACCAGCTGTTGCATCAGTACCTGGTTGACTCTGATCTGACCTCTCCCCAAGAATTGGGAAAGAAGGCAGACAAATGGGTCAGAACCAGGGTGAAGCAGAAGGTACAGAACCAAGGTGGGGAAACCAAGAAGCAAGATGCTAAGAACTCTGACAAGGGTGGGGAGAAGGGTAAAGATCAAAAGTCTTCATCAGGCCCCCAAAAATCTTCTTCTGGTGGGGATTCCCAGTCTACCAAGGGTAAAGGCCAAAGAAAACCATGGTGCAAGGTCTGTAAGCAAAAGACCCACTGGACCAGTGATTGCACCAAGTCCAAAGACTCCAGTCCAGCACCCACCAATGCCCCTAAGGCACCTGTTCCCCCTAGTACAGTTGGTGGAGGTGCTCCAGCAAAGGGTTTAGTAGGGTTCACCCTGGGAACTGAGTTGGGCTCTGACTTAGTCAGGGAACTGACTCAGGCTGTGTTAGTCTGTGATGGAGGCATGGATGTGACCTCCACTGTGAGTCCCAGTAATCTGGGCAAGTACAGACAACAGCCTTTAATCAATGGACGAGAGGCTTTGGCATTTAGGGACACAGGGGCAAGTGTCACAATGGTGACACAAGACCTTGTGCTACCTGGGCAAGTTATACTTGGTGAAATGTACCAAGTGACCAATGCTAGCAATGTCAGAACAGACCATACTCTGGCAGTTGTTAACTTCTCCTGGGGAGGGGTAACTGGCCTTAAGAAGGTTGTGGTAAGTGCAAACCTACCAGTCGAATGCTTGCTTGGCAATGACTTAGAGACTTCTGCTTGGGCAGAAGTGGAGCTCAGGACCCATGCAGAAATGCTGGGGATCCCTGCAGATGTGTTTGCTGTGACCAGGTCACAAGCTAAACTGTCTAAAACTGAACAGGCCTTGGATTCTGGAAGAATGGACCAAGTGCCTTCCAAGAGGAGGAGTAGTAGGGTTAAGGCAGTGCCTTCCCCTTGGCTCAGGAGGAAGATCAGTCCCTTGAGGGGGATGATCTCAGCCCTGAAGAAGGAACTGTCCCAGAGGAACTTGAACCTGAACAGGTTGAGTTCTTGGGGACAGGGGGACCTTCTAGGGCAGATCTGAGCCAGGAGCAGCAGAGCTGCCCCTCCCTTGAACCCCTCAGACAGCAAGCTGCTGCTGAGGCTGCTGGGAAAGCTAGTGGTCCCCATACAGTGTATTGGGATGATGGACTCCTGTACTCAGAGAGTAGAGACCCCAAGCCTGGTGCTACCAGGAGGTTGGTAATACCTTTGAAGTTCAGGGGCTTCCTATTGACCCTAGCCCATGATATTCCCTTAGCAGGACACCTGGGCCAGAACAAGACTTGGGACAGAATTGTCCCTCACTTTCACTGGCCCCACATGTCTGAAGACAGTAAGGAGTTTTGTCGCTCCTGTGTAACCTGCCAAGCCAGTGGCAAAGCAGGTGGCACTACAAAGGCCCCCTGATACCACTACCTGTGGTGGGGGTGCCCTTTGAGAGGGTAGGGATTGACATTGTTGGTCCCATGGATCCCCAAACAGCCTCTGGGCACAGGTTTATCCTGGTGGTAGTGGATCATGCCACCAGGTACCCAGAAGCTATTCCCCTCAGGACCACTACAGCACCTGTGGTGGCAAGGGCCCTCCTGGGAATCTTCTCAAGAGTGTGCTTTCCTAAGGAGGTAGTATCAGACAGGGGTGCAAACTTCATGTCTGGTTACTTAAAAGCAATGTGGAAGGAGTGTGGAGTTACTTATAAGTTCACCACAACCTATCACCCACAATGCAATGGTTTAGTTGAGAGATTCAACAAAACCTTGAAGGGCATGATTAAAGGGCTCCCAGAAAATCTTAGGCGTAGATGGGACATACTCTTGCCCTGCCTTTTATTCGCATATAGGGAGGTGCCTCAGAAGGGGGTTGGTTACAGCCCTTTTGAACTTCTGTTTGGCCACCCTGTGAGGGGTCCACTGTGCTTGGTGAAGGAAGGATGGGAGTTACCTCTCAAGCCCCCAAAGCAGGATATAGTGGACTATGTACTTGGTCTCCGCTCCAGGATGGCTGAGTACATGAAAAAGGCAACCAAAAACCTTGAGGCTAGCCAGGAACTGCAGAAGGCCTGGAATGACCAAAGGCTGTTCTGACTGTTTACCAGCCAGGACAGAAGGTGTGGGTGTTGGAGCCAGTGGCCCCAGCAGCTCTCCAAGACAAATGGAGTGGACCCCACACTATTGTTGAACAGAAGGGTGAGGTCACTTACTTAGTGGACCTAGGAACACCCAGGAGTCCCCAAAGGGTTCTCCATGTCAACAGACTTAAGCCATATGTGGACAGGGCAGACATGGGCTTGCTCATGGCTACTGATGAAGGGCAGGAGGAAGAGAGTGACCCACTCCCTGACCTGCTCTCACAGAACCCTGACGATGGGTCAGTTGATGGTGCAGCCTTGGCAGGCAGCCTCACTACCCAGCAACAAACTGATTGCAGGCAAGTCCTCAATCAGTTTAGACATATGTTTTCACTGACACCCAGTCAGACCACCTGGTGCACTCATGAAGTGGACACTGGGGACAGTCTGCCTATTAAAAACAAGATTTATAGGCAACCTGACCATGTCAGGGACTGTATCAGGACTGAAGTCCAGAAGATGTTGGAATTGGGAGTGATTGAGCCCTCAGATAGCCCTTGGGCTAGTCCAGTAGTCCTAGTACCCAAACCTCACACCAGTGGTGGGAAAAGAGAGATGAGGTTTTGTGTAGACTACAGAGGCCTCAATGCAGTCACTAGGACTGATGCCCATCCAATACCCAGGGCAGATGAGCTCATAGATACTTTGGCCTCTGCCAAATATCTCAGCACATTTGACCTAACAGCTGGCTACTGGCAGATCAGACTAGCTGATGCTGCAAAGCCCAAAACAGCATTTTCAACCCCTAGTGGGCATTATCAATTTGTGGTGATGCCCTTTGGTCTGAAAAATGCACCTGCCACTTTCCAGAGGTTGGTGAACACAGTTCTCACAGGACTGGAAGCCTATAGTGCAGCTTATCTAGATGATATTGCTGTCTTTAGCTCCACCTGGGAGGATCACCTGGTCCACCTCAGGAATGTTTTACAGGCCCTGCAAAAGGCAGGCCTGACTATCAAGGCCACTAAGTGCCAGATAGGGCAGAGTCAGGTTGTGTACCTGGGCCACCTTGTGGGTGGAGGCCAGGTTCAACCTTTGCAGAGCAAGATCCAGACCATCATGGACTGGACTGCTCCCACTACCCAGACTCAGGTGAGAGCCTTCTTAGGCCTGACTGGGTACTATAGGAGATTTGTCAAGGGGTATGGATCAATAGTGACACCCTTGAATGACTTAACTTCTAAGAAAATGCCCAAAAAGGTTCAGTGGACAGTTAGCTGTCAAAAGGCATTTGATGACCTCAAGCAGGCCATGTGCACTGCTCCAATTCTGCAGAGTCCTGATTACTCCAAGAAGTTCATTGTTCAAACTGATGCATCTGAATTGGGGGTAGGGGCTGTACTGTCACAATTGAATGAAGAAGGTCAGGATCAGCCAGTAGCTTTTATTAGCAGAAGGCTGACCCCTAGAGAGAAACGTTGGTCAGCCATAGAGAGGGAGGCCTTTGCTGTGGTCTGGGCTCTGAAGAAGTTGAGGCCATACTTGTTTGGTACACACTTCCTGGTTCAGACAGACCATAAGCCCCTCTTATGGCTAAAACAAATGAAGGGTGAAAACCCCAAACTGCTTAGGTGGTCCATTTCCCTACAGGGGATGGACTTTACAGTGGAACATAGGCCTGGGAGTAACCATGCGAATGCAGATGGACTCTCTAGGTATTTCCACTTAGAACATGAAGACTTAACTGGGCAAGGTTAGTTTTATGTCCCTACGTTTGGGGGTTGTGTAGGAGAGTAGGATCTGCTTCACAGGGGTACCCCCACTTTTTGCTGATACTTCACTGGTTTTCGACATTAGTCTGGCTGGGGCCCTGCTATTCAGAACCCCAGCCTAGCTGTTTCCTCTTAAAAGGGTCTCCATGTGCCTTAGGCACATCACTGATTGGGATCTGGAGTGCCCTTGTAAGTCCCTAGTATATGGTATACTATGTACCAAGGGCATAGGTACCTCAGAGTGACCTGCCAGGGGCAGCAGCATGTGTTATGCCACCCCTGGTAGGCCATCCAAACTGGCACCACAGGTCTGCTACTGCAGCCTGGGTAAGGTGGTGCATGCACCCCTTGCTGTGGTATAGGTTACCTATATCACTAAATGCATACACACATATAAACCTATAAGTCACTCCTAAGGCAGGCCTTATCAATCCTAAAGGCAGAGTGCATGGTTCCTATGTGGGAGGGTGCCCCTGCATGAGCAGGGCCCCTCTGCAGCGTTCGGAGACCATCTCTGATGCTGTTTGTAGTGCAGCCTGACCATATACTCTTAAACGCATTATATCCTCGCGGTAAAATGCTAACTATGGAATGGCTGCACCTAAACATGTCGTGTTTGGTGTCAAACATCTTGAATACTACCCCCCGCCAATCCTGGTGGCGGGGGTAGCATTCCACCCTTCTAGAGGGAAAGGCATGTTAACTCTGACGAGTCCGGTAACTTCTTTCCAGAGCCTGGCATCACAAAATGGATGCCGCTGCCACAGACACGAGTCTGGCCTCCTGCTGCTGGACGAAACTCCGGCAGGGGAGGCCTGGACAATAGGTTTCCTGTCCCAGGGAGGTGTGACCACCTCCCCAGACAGGACAATGTGTATTGGGGCTGGGCGGGAGCACTTTCGGGTGCTTTGAAGTCCTGCACTGGGGGCACATTTGGTGTCCCTAGGCATACCCCAGTTCAAACCGGATCAGGGGCTTGCAGCCCCTGCTTTGGCGCGAACTGGACAAAGGGAAAGGGGTGTAGCCACCCTCTGCCCTGACCCACCCATAGGTGGGGCCACAGAGTAGTCCATCCCCTATTTTTAGAATAAAGGTAGGAACCCAGTCCCTAGGACTTTAGATTATACCTGGACGAAACTCTGACACTGAATCCTGGACCTTCGACGCTCTACGACAAGATTAGAGGACTGAAGAATCTCCCTTGGGGTCAAGGAGTGACTCCCCTGCTTGGCAGGCACCAAAGAAGCATCTGTCCGGTTCGCATTACTGAAGCTCCCGTCGGACGCCGAAGTCATCGCATCACCAGAGGTGGATTCTCAGACTTCGCCGAGGCTACCCTGAGTCCCCAGCAAAGCTGAGGCCCGTGGCTATCGTGGGTGACTTGAGACCGTGACCCCTGGACACCGAGCACATTTGCAAGTGCACCATCTTCTGGGTCTCCCAAGAAGTCGTGCTTTGGGCTTCGAGTAGCCCTAGCCTCCAGTACCATCTGCACTGAAGATCACTGGCCCCCACTCCACGAGTGTCCTGCAAGCCAGCTCCACGTGCGGCGTCACGAGGCTCCTTCGCGGTCGCTAGCCCGTTGGCTAGTAGCCCTTAACGAAGGCCAATCTTTTCCTTACTTGGCATCCTGGTTGCTCCAGGCCTGCCCTCACTTATCCTCGCTGGGTGAGTTCCACATACCTTGCTGGTCTGCACCATTGACGATCTTCATCTTACTCAAGACTTGCCGTTGCCAAGGCTTGTTGGGTCCAATCCGGTCGCCGACACCTCAGCACTCGACAGACATCGAGCACCAGCCCGAATCCTGCTCCTAGTCGCCGACAACGCCTCCCGGACCTCGTGGCTGAAGAGTCAAGACGACCGTCAATGCACCTGAAGCACTCGACATCGGTGGGCATCTGTCCATCGCCTTCCTGGTCACTGGCTAGTGACCCAGACTCTGTCCCCTCTGCTTTCAGGTTCACCAGAACTCCGATCCACTCTTGGATCCACCCGGACACTTTTCTCCTGGTCGCCAGCAGCACTTTGCAGCAGATCGCCATAAGAACCGACGACGAAACCCGACCCCGAAAGGCACCTATGCACCCGGCTTCCCTGGGTGAGGTAACACGAGTACTCCGGTGCTCCCGTGGGTAGAGACTCTTCAAAGTCCTAGATCTCAAAGGGTTTTGTCCTAGTCCTCTTCTAAGTGTCCCTTTCCTCTATTTTCCCGATCCCGACTTTCTCCATAGAAGTTAACGGCGTATCGCGGTTGTGTAATTACACTGCACGCGTCTCCCGTGGGTCCCCTGTGTCACTACCTTGGGTGGTTCCTTGTGGTCCAAGCACTTCTAGAGGCTCTAGGCCTAGTGTCTAGTTCAGTTGTGGTTCGCATACCACTTTATTGGTATATGGTTTGGTACGCCCCTAGGGCCCAAACGTGTATTTGTGCTATTACTGTGATTTAAGATCTTATAACCTATGTACTTCGAACTCTAGCCTCATAAAGAGACTAGAGGGGTGTGTTTAGTAATAAATACATATATTTTGAATATATACCTGGTGTGGTGCTCTTTCATTTGGTCACTCAAGAGATTATAGACTGGTAAAACAAGCTGCTTTACATTCCTTCAAGACTTAGCCTGAAGGTTGCTCTCCATAGCTACCACTAGGATAGCTTTCAATAAGGTTGTCTTTAACCTACCTACCATAAGAGTCGATTTGGACTGGTGCAAGGTGCCCACTATAATTAGTGGACAGCATATGCCAGGCCAACTTCTCACAGTTTATTCCAGGAAGCCGAAAGATCTGCCGCCTCTGCGTGCCAGACGAGCTTTGGGGATGCAGGCCAGGTCGGCTGAGGACGATTTGAGTGTCCTGGTAGGAACATAGCGGCTGACTAGTTTTCTAAGGTAAGCGGCGCCTGTGCCATGAAAGGCTTTGAAAAAAATAACCAGGGCCTTAAATTGTATCCTTTTCCTCACTGGGAGCCAGTGTAGGGACTTCAGATGGGGGGTTATATGTGATCTGGGTTTAAGTCTGAGAACCGCCTTTGCCGCTGAGTTTTGCACCATCTGGAGACGTGGAGAAGGTAGTCCGGCAGTCCCAGATATAGGACATTCCCATAGTCCAGTCTGGACGTGATCAGTGCCTGAACCACTGTCCTCCTAGAATCCAGGGGGAGAAGCGGCAGAAATTTCTTCTGCATCCGCAAAACTCCAAAACAGGCTCCTACTAGGGCTTGAACTTGGGACCGCATCGAGAGTTCGTTGTCGATGTAGATGCCCAGGTTTTTCACTGTCGATTTGGCAGTGCTGTGGGGGAGAGGTCTGCTGGCCACCACCGACTCCAATTGTCTTCCCCAGGTTGGCCAAGGAATATGATCTTGTTTTTGTCGAGGTTGCACTTGAGCTGGTTCTGCTTCAACCAATTAAAAACATTGGTGAGGCAAGAACAAATTGCATCCTGTTAAAATCCTCTCCTTTCTTACATGTAAAAATTTGCTGTGTATCATCAGCATAGGAGACTATTTTTGCACCATGTGCCTCTGCCAATGATGCTAGTGGTGACATGTACAGGTTGAACAGAGTAGGACTAAGAGAGGAGCCCTGCGGGACTCCCACCTTTATGTTTGGCATTGTGGCTGAGAAAGGAGGGGTCCAGATAATCTGTTCGCTGTTTTCCAGAAAGGATATTATCCATGCCAATGCTTTCCTTTCAATGCCCATGTTGCTTAATCCGTCTAGAAGCATCCTATGGGGCACCGTGTTGAATGCCGCCGACAGATCTAGCAGGATAAGCATTGCTCTACCCCCACCGTCCAGCTGAAGTCTAAGGTGTTCAGTCACTTCCAGCAGGGCAGACTCGGTGCTGAAGTTAGCCCTAAAACCGGATTGCGTGGGGTGCAGGAGATTGTGTGCCTCCGCGTACTCCATAAGTACTTTGCAAATTAAAGAGCCTGTGGGGTATTATGGGGCACTCATTCGCAAAGCCTTCAATATTTAATTAGAGGGTCCTCCTGCTGTATTCTGCAGCCATGCGTCATGGTATTTTTCCTTTTCTTTAATTTTTCAAACTTGGGTGCCCGGGTCCCACCCAAGGCACCCACAACCTCCAATAATGTTGGGACAGTGTAGGGCAGGTGTCTCCAACTAGTTGACAGCAAGCCACCAGTAGCTCCCAGAAACCTTCAAAGTAGCTCCCAGCCTCAAACTGATTTTTTAAATAAGCACAGGGTCACATTTTATTTTCAGTGTTAAAGGAAGGCAGTGTTTACTTTACATTATTATCATCAGGCGACAGATAGCAGGGCCTGATAATGAGCAGTGCTCAGTCAGATGTATGACCCAGGCTGGGGCACAGAGGTGAAGAACTGAAGTACTTTACTCTTCATTTTAATTTTCTCCCATTTCAAAGTGTTACATTTACAAGCCTCTTGCTTTCAGTGGCCAGTACTCACTGTGCCATATTTATAACTGAAAAATAGTCATTTTTTTCAAATGAGAGAAATATAAAGTGAAGGAAACTTTTACTATGAAACACTTGGGGCCTCATTACGATGTCAGGCGGAATCACTTCCGCCCGACACCGCATCGGTCATGGGACCGACCGACAGATTACAATGCGACCAAACTGTTCCCACATTTTACTTTGGCAGCATGCATTTCGGCAGTAAACCATCCGTAATGAATGCTCACATATTAAAAAAGGTGCCTGCCACAAGGCGTAGGGATCTGGTGCCCCCTCGGCCTCCAACCAGAGGCCGTGCAGCCAAGGGGGCCCTGCTAGGGGCCCCCAAAGACGCTTTCTGACACGATTTTCATGTCTGACTGACCGGCATGGAAACCATGTCGGAAACCGCCATCATAATTTCATGGGCAGAAATGCCTGCCCTTGAGATTACCTGACTCATTCTGACTGGCGCATGGGCTCTCTGAGCCCGTCGGAAGCCAGCCGGAATGACCGGTCGGATTCCTTTCCCACCGCCTCCATCAAAATGAGATGGTTGGAAAGGAATCTGACCGGCATTACAATGCAGTTCAGAGGGCTCAGAAGGACGGTTGGATGTATTTCTCTTTTATAAATATGGCACCATGTGTTTAGGCCACTTAGAGCAAGATGATTGGTGATAGTAAATGTGACATTTGGCAATAGGAGAACATTTAAATTATGAGTTCTATGGAATCCATATAAACAAATTACTGTATGAGTTTAATTTTCTTCATACAGTGCCATATTTATAAGTGAAAAATCCAGCCAGTATTTTAAGTTGGAAAAAATTAAAGTGCAGAAAAATGTTCCATACTCTGAACATGTTTGCATGACGTGTTTCTGCACTTTAAATTTCTCCCATTTGTGTTATACATTTAACAGTGCCACATATGGCAAAAGGTATGTCCTGTGCCACAAGTGCATATGACAGTCTCTCAGTCACCCGTACACATATATCCCTTTCATATGTATGCGTTTTATAATCCTAAAGACCACACTCTCACTGACACACATGACAGCCTTGTCATAGTGCCCCTAGTCAAAGCATTTTGTTCAAACTATAGCAACTGGCTCAATGGACGTTAGGCTTAAAGTCAATTAAGCTGGGTGTAGGGGCTTCCGGTAACAGTGTACAAGTTGCTTGCCCTTCAGTAGCTCACGATGACTAGCACTGATCAGAAGTAGCTTTCACTACAGAAAAGGTTGGAGACTCCTAGCTTAAAAGCATAAAGTGACAACTGCGCTAAACCAAGTCACATCCAAAATGTCAGGTCGACCGCAATGGAGCGTGGGTCGGATACAGTCCCAGGTAAGTCCAGCTGAAGATTTACTTTATCAAGCATTGTGCCAAGAGTCCCGTTCGTGGGGAAACAGGTCACTGGGAGCAATGAGAGCGTAGTTAGTGGTTGCCCACGGAGAGCGACAAGCCGCCGGGTGTTGTGGAAGTATGGGCTGGAGCCTCATGATCGCGAGAGGTGATACTTGCTGTGTGAAAAGACGAATTTGTGCCAGTTCACTCTGAGTCTTTAGGCAAGCAGCGTTGTTCTGCAGTGAATGGGTGCGTATGCAAAGAGCCCAAAAGCTTGATTTCAGGAGCTACACATCCAAGGGCCAAGGGACCTGAGAGGTGCCTCTTGGGGGTCAGGAACTCATAGAAGACTGGTCCAGGAGCTGTTGGAAGCCTGTTACGTCTCTGAGGCCCAGATCAGGAGGCCATCTGGCTAGCCCTTTGAGTCACTCTGGGATCCTAGGTTCAAGATGAAGTTGCAGGTCCAGTTCTTCCGCCCCAGGCAAGAGGGCAGTAGGTCAGCACAACAGAAAAGCAATTCTTCCAGAGCAGCAGTCCAGCAGAGTGGCAATCATTCAGCAGAATAGCAGTCCTTCCTCCTGGCAGAGTATCCGCAGGTCCAGAAGTGTACTGAGTTGGGTGTTAGAGGTCCAGTATTTATACTAATTGTGCCTTTTGAATTCGGGGACTTCAAAGAGAGGCCTTTGAAGTGCAGAGTGTCCCTGAACTTTCTGCCCTAGCTCCAGAGTACATGGGGTGTATGTAGCCCTTTGTGTGAGAACAGAGCACATCCTATTCAGGTGTGAGTGTCAGGCCCTTTCTCCCAACCTGTCCAGGAAGGCCCATCAGGATGTTGATGACCCATCAAGAAAGACCTAAGCTCCCTCTGTTTGTGGCTGTCTAATGGGAATGCACAAAGCCCACCTGCCAGTCACTCCAGACATATTCAGAGACAGGCAGAAGGCACAGTATAGTTAAAGAAAGAAAATGTCAGCTTTCTAAAAGAGGCATTTTCAGACTTGCAACTTAAATTACAACTTTAACATAAGTTGTGGTTTTAAATTGTGAGTCCAGAGACATCAAATTTAAAAAGTATATATTTTCCCAATTGGAAATTACAATTATAAAGTGTAATAAGGCAATTCCAATGGTAACCCATGCAAGAGATAGGCTTAGCAGCAATGAAAATAAATTTAAGAGCTTTTCACTACCAGGACATGTAAAAGTTAAACGCAAATGTCCAACTTTTTAAATACGCTGCACCATGTCCTTTGGGCTATCCAGGGACTATCTTAGGGTTGACTTATATGAATTAAAAAGAAAGGCTTGTGTCTGGCAAGAGGACTTACTTGCCCGGTCAACGTGACTGTTTAAACCTGCACATACAGGCTCTGTAATGGCAGGCCTGAGACCTGTTTAAAGGGTGACTTAAGTGGGTGGCACAAGCAGTGCTGCAGTCCCACTAGTAGCACTTAATGTATAGGATCAAGACACATGTAGTGCACTTTACTAGGGACTTATAAGTAAATCAAATATGACAACTGTGGATAAGCCAATGTTACCATGATTTAGGGAGGGAGCACATGCCCTTTAGCACTTGCTATCAGTGGTAAAGTACCCAGAATTCTAAAGGCAAAAAAATTCAGAATAAAGGGGAGGAGGAAGGGAAAATGTTTGGGGTGACCCTGCAGAAAGATAGTGGAGTTCCACTAGGCTTTCTTTATTATTTTGGTAATGTGTTTCTCAAGGGTGGGTTTGGTATGAAGGGTGAATCCACTCGACTTGGCATTTGGTGAAAGCTGGCACTCAAAGTCGTCAAGTTTAATGTCATTGAGTATTCGTGTTTGTTGTTGTCCTGTTTAGTAGCCAATACAAAGGCTAAAGCAGTTACAGGCACTTCTTGTCTGTGGTGGTAAGCAGTGGCGTAGCAAGGGGGCGGAGGGGGCAGTGTTTTGGGGGCGGCGGCGGTCGCTAAAATCATCGCCAGCACCCCCCCCCCGCTCTTCAGCGCGGCGGCAAAAGGCAGGGACCGCCACGGCAGAGTGCATAGCTACGCCACTGGTGGTAAGCCTGCCTGAAGCAAAGGAGACATTCCATTAATCTTTACCCGCTCTCTGTGACAGGGCCACTCACACACTATATGAACTTAGGGGTTCATTTCTCTTCGGATTGTGGACAAATTGACTATGATATTCATACAACTCATCGAAAGACATCCATTGTTATTTAAAACCTGAAGAACGAATGCACCTAATGGCTTCCATCAATGAAAAGTTGGGTTCTTCACCTTTTACAGGAGTAGTATGACTTAAATGCAATTCAGCAATATGTTTACACAAGTCTGTTCATCTTTTGAAAATATTAAAATGTCATTCTTAAAGCATTTAACACAAGGCCCAGCATTCCTAATCATGAGATACAAAGTCCTTGTCAATGACGCTATGGCAAACTACATCTTGAATTTAAGCAATCTTGGAAAAGTAGGATTTTGAGATGTTCCCTCCCTTTTTCCCTTATTCATCTGTCTCTTCAGATTTGTTTTTCTCCAAGCTAAAGAAGGGTGTCCACATTTTACCCACAGTAGCCAAGAAATGTTGGCTCTATTAATGCTTGTTTGTAAAGGGATGTCTAATCTCTAAATTTGTTTTTATTCAATGTTGCTTCATTTGAATATTTATCTTGTTGGGTATCCTGTTTTAAGTGGTTTGCTTCCTAACTTCAATGTTGTTTTTATGTTCTTGGACATGTACCACGTGCTCATTGCCACAAGGAGGGCCTTGTGGCATGTGCTAAGCTACAAGGATGAGCCAGGTAATCCCCACACAAACCAGTTTACCCAGAAGGAGCAAATGTGACTTTGTAGGAGCTTTGCTGGGTCACCTCTCTCCCATAGTTTATCAGTTCTGTGCATCTGTCCTAATTCCAAGATGAACTGAATGTGTTGGACATGAAACAGAGACATAAACGTATCCACCCCATAGAACATCTGCATTTGTACTGATTGTCGCCCTGGTGAAATGCCCCTGATGCACCGCGCCTTGTGACCCTCAGCCACTGCACCGCTAACGCACCTCAGTCCAGGTCGCTTGCTTATCAGGGTTATGTGTGACGTTTGCACATTGATGCCTTGATATGTGTCGGCCTAGGAGCCTGGGTGCCTGTGATGTGTTTTGGATCTTCTTAAAGCTGTTGTCTGTACTTAAGGTGCTCTGTGTGCATGTGTAGAAACTCTATATGTGCATTGTATGTGCTTCTTTTTCTGCAGTGCAATGCTCATACACAATGTCCTGTAGATTTTGTCCATAGCAGAATATTTTCCCTGCCTGAACTGACCCCTCTGTGTGACTCTCCCAACACTCATTGCCTTGAGCCATCAGAGACATGCTGCAGTCCCTGCCAGGGGCAGGAAGCTTCACTAATTCATCTGTGCACCAGGGAGGCATGCCTCTGCAGTCCAATCATCAGCGAAAAGTTTCAAAATGTTTTTCTTGAGAATGTTCTTCTGTGTGGATCTTGTCATCATTAGGGTCCCACAAGGGGGCTCCCCATGGACCCCACAGCCAATATACAGCCCACACCAGAGCTGGTCCTCATGCTGGGAGGGGAGAGCCTTGCAGCTGGCTGCTGTAGCGCATAGAACCTGACATCTGACTCACCAAGCACTGACTGGACTTCAGGTAAGTGTTAGGAGTCACAGGTTCACCTGAGACAAGGGACACCAATGAACATGAACCCAAGAAGTCTCACCTCAGACACCCTGCATCCTATCTGCTGTAAAGTACTGCTGGGGGGGGCTGAGCCCACCGTGAGGAACCTTCTGTGCCCAAGAGATTTCCTCGGTGACTGACGGGTTGTAAAATATCACGACAGGGTCACTAGTGATAATGTGTGAGTGGGAGGGGAGTGTGACGAGCATCCTCAGCCAGCAGCCCCCCCACATCACACAACACCCCCAGAGTCACCAACCGACCCATGATCCAGACATCTGATGCAACATTCATCCATCCATTCAATGCCCTGTCACCAAGTGCTGCGTCCTTTCAAGGGAGGGGCTGGAATTTGTCTCCTGTCATAACACGTCGGCTTTATTTTAATCACGAATATTAGTGAATATGATAAACAAAAACTTTACTGATTCAGACTAAGGAATTACATTTCAGGGTTTCATTTCACGCACACGTGACTCGAAACATAATGTCAAAGTCTACTTTTAGAATATATTTATTATTTAGCTGAAGGTGCGCGAGGACTTGCACCAAAATACACCTGATTATTTCACCTCAGCCTCAACCATAGACCTGCCAAAGAGTGACAACTGTACCTTCGCGGATCGAGGGGAAAAACCAGTGCAGAAGAGAAAAAATCAAAACGTTTAAGGGAACAAACACTCCTTCAGGTCTTTTTTGTGATTTATTATTTTTCAAGACATTTCTTCAGAAAGACACTTGCATTTCACATTTTCTGGTACACACTTCATTGTCAATTGTGTCCACCTAAGACATATGTTTCTGTGTGGTTTCAAAGTCTGCTGTTGTCCAAATATTATCTGCGGGGGGCACAATTTCTCACAAATGTATCTCCACACTGGACAGTCGACAGATGAATGACTAGTTCGGGTCTGATGTCCTTGTTCTCAAACTACACAGCACAAAGTACAATATTTCTCACACATCCTTCGCGCCGGAAGCAGATGTGTGTGTTGTTCTCACACATCCTTCGCGCCGGAAGGAGATGTGTGTGTTGTTCTCACACATCCTTCGCGCCGGAAGCAGATGTGTGTGTTGTTCTCACACATCCTTCGCGCCGGAAGGAGATGTGTGTGTTGTTCTCACACATCCTTCGCGCCGGAAGCAGATGTGTGTGTTGTTCTCACACATCCTTCGCGCCGGAAGCAGATGTGTGTGTTGTTCTCACACATCCTTCGCGCCGGAAGCAGATGTTTGGGTGGGTCCAAGCTCCGGATGTGGTACTGCCGGTTCATTCAAGAGCTCTGATGCCTCTTATGCATTTCTTGCCCCAGATCTTCTTCTCGCTGCCTGGAGGAGTAAAACACTGATACAAATACCTTCATGTGAGTAAATAGTTGACACTAGAGTTTCATCCACAGACTTCTGCCAGGCTGCACTGAAGTGCGGCTGTGGCCTCTGGTGAGTCTCTGTGGCCTCCTGCTGAGGGGATGAATTTGAACTTTTCATGAGCTGGGGTTCTCTTCTCTGCAATACAGAGAGCCACTCACATGCAGTGTTAGGTAATGATGTTCACTAAATAATAAAAGGGCTGTGTAACTTCACGAGGCCTGGAAAGGGAGAGGGGACAGTCCCAGCACATGTCGACAGTCTGTGTCCCACATAACAAAGTTACAGGCAAGCATCATTATATGTGCTCAGTGCCCCCATCAAACGGATACCATCTCCTACATCAAGAGGCATATACTGGCAGACCCAGGGAAGGAATCATGAAATGTTCGCCTGTATTTTGACTAACAGCAGCACACAGGAGTTGCTTTTGTAAGCTGAGTGGTGGTTTGGTGCTAGTTGAGTCTGTACACAGTTTGGTCTGAGAATAACTCCCCATTCTGTGGCAAGACTGTGTTCTACCACAAGCCAGATGTTGAGAGCAGAAGCAAGACTCAAAGCCGGATGAAGGGCCTGGGGAAGGGCTGCTCACCGGGGGTGGGGGAGGGGGTAACAGCGAGGGGCTGTCGGGACACCATCCTGGGGGGAAGAAGCAGGCAGGGTCCATTGGTCCCAGCCCACCAGTACTAAAGAATGCTGTAGGAGAGAGGGCGTCTGCAGGTGCTTCAGGGTCCGTAGGTCTCAGCCCACCAGTGGTTGAAAAGGCTGTAGGAGAGAGGGCGTCTACAGGTGCTTCAGGGTCCATAGGTCTCAGCCTACCAGTGGTTGAAAAGGCTGTAGTAGAGAGGGCGTCTACAGGTGCTTCAGGGTCCGTAGGTCTCAGCCCACCAGTGGTTGAAAAGGCTGTAGGAGAGAGGGCGTCTACAGATGCTTCAGGGTCCATGGGTCTCAGCCTACCAGTGGTTGAAAAGGCTGTAGGAGAGAGGGCGTCTACAGGTGCTTCAGGGTCCATAGGTCTCAGCCTACCAGTGGTTGAAAAGGCTGTAGGAGAGAGGGCGTCTACAGATGCTTCAGGGTCCATAGGTCTCAGCCTACCAGTGGTTGAAAAGGCTGTAGTAGAGAGGGCGTCTACAGGTGCTTCAGGGTCTGTAGGTCTCAGCCCACCAGTGGTTGAAAAGGCTGTATTAGAGAGGGCATCTACTGATGCTTCAGGGTCCATAGGTCTCAGCCCACCAGTGGTTGAAAAGGCTGTAGGAGAGAGGGCGTCTACAGATGCTTCAGGGTCCATAGGTCTCAGCCTACCAGTGGTTGAAAAGCTGTAGTAGAGAGGGCGTCTACAGGTGCTTCAGGGTCCATAGGTCTCAGCCTACCAGTGGTTGAAAAGCTGTAGTAGAGAGGGCGTCTGCATGTGCTTCAGGGTCCGTAGGTCTCAGCCCACCAGTGGTTGAAAAGGCTGTAGGAGAGAGGGCGTCTACAGATGCTTCAGGGTCCATGGGTCTCAGCCTACCAGTGGTTGAAAAGGCTGTATTAGAGAGGGCGTCTACAGGTGCTTCAGGGTCCGTAGGTCTCAGCCCACCAGTGGTTGAAAAGGCTGTAGGAGAGAGGGCGTATGCATGTGCTTCAGGGTCCATAGGTCTCAGCCTACCAGTGGTTGAAAAGGCTGTAGGAGAGAGGGCGTCTACAGATGCTTCAGGGTCCATAGGTCTCAGCCTACCAGTGGTTGAAAAGCTGTAGTAGAGAGGGCGTCTACAGGTGCTTCAGGGTCCGTAGGTCTCAGCCCACCAGCGGTTGAAAAGGCTGTAGGAGAGAGGGCGTCTGCATGTGCTTCAGGGTCCGTAGGTCTCAGCCTACCAGTGGTTGAAAAGGCTGTAGGAGAGAGGGCGTCTACAGATGCTTCAGGGTCCATAGGTCTCAGCCTACCAGTGGTTGAAAAGGCTGTATTAGAGAGGGCGTCTACAGGTGCTTCAGGGTCCGTAGGTCTCAGCCCACCAGGGGTTGAAAAGGCTGTAGGAGAGAGGGCGTCTGCATGTGCTTCAGGGCCCGTAGGTCTCAGCCCACCAGTGGTTGAAGAGGCTGTAGGAGAGAGGGCGTCTACAGGTGCTTCAGGGTCCATAGGTCTCAGCACACCAGTGGTTGAAAAGGCTGTAGGAGAGAGGGCATCTGCAGGTGCTTCAGGGTCCATAGGTCTCAGCCCACCAGTGGTCGAAAAGGCTGTAGGAGAGTGGGCGTCTACAGGTGCTTCAGGGTCCATAGGTCTCAGCACACCAGTGGTTGAAAAGGCTGTAGGAGAGAGGGCGTCTGCAGGTGCTTCAGGATCCATAGATCTCAGCCTACCAGTGGTTGAAGAGGCTGTAGGAGAGAGGGCGTCTACAGGTGCTTCAGGGTCCATAGGTCTCAGCACACCAGTGGTTGAAAAGGCTGTAGGAGAGAGGGCATCTGCAGGTGCTTCAGGGTCCATAGGTCTCAGCCCACCAGTGGTCGAAAAGGCTGTAGGAGAGTGGGCGTCTACAGGTGCTTCAGGGTCCATAGGTCTCAGCACACCAGTGGTTGAAAAGGCTGTAGGAGAGAGGGCGTCTGCAGGTGCTTCAGGGTCCATAGGTCTCAGCACACCAGTGGTTGAAAAGGCTGTAGGAGAGAGGGCGTCTGTAGTTGCTTCAGGGTCCATAGGTCTCAGCCCACCAGTGGTTGAAGAGGCTGTAGGAGAGAGGGCATCTACAGGTGCTTCAGGGTCCATAGGTCTCAGCCCACCAGTACTAAAGAAGGCTGTAGGAGAGAGGGCGTCTGCAGGTGCTTCGGGTCCATAGGTCTCAGCCCACCAGTGGTTGAAAAGGCTGTAGGAGAGAGGGCGTCTACAGGTGCTTCGGGGTCCATAGGTCTCAGCCCACCAGTGGTTGAAGAGGCTGTAGGAGAGAGGGCGTCTACAGGTGCTTCAGGGTCCATAGGTCTCAGCCCACCAGTGGTTGAAAAGGCTGTAGGAGAGACGGCGTCTACAGATGCTTCAGGGTCCATAGGTCTCAGCCCACCAGTGGTTGAAGAGGCTGTAGGAGAGAGGGCGTCTACAGGTGCTTCAGGGTCCGTAGGTCTCAGCCCACCAGTGGTTGAAAAGGCTGTAGGAGAGAGGGCGTCTGTATGTGCTTCAGGGTCCGTAGGTCTCAGCCTACCAGTGGTTGAAGAGGCTGTAGGAGAGAGGGCGTCTACTGATGCTTCAGGGTCCATAGGTCTCAGCCTACCAGTACTAAAGAAGGCTGTAGGAGAGAGGGCATCTGCAGGTGCTTTAGGGTCCATAGGTCTCAGCCCACCAGTACTAAAGAAGGCTGTAGGAGAGAGGGCGTCTGCAGGTGCTGCAGGTTCCATAGGTCTCAGCCCACCAGTGGTTGAAAAGGCTGTAGGAGAGAGGGTGTCTACAGGTGCTTCAGGGTCCATTGGTCTCAGCCCACCAGTACTAAAGAAGGCTGTAGGAGAGAGGGCATCTGCAGGTGCTTCAGGGTCCATAGGTCTCAGCCCACCAGTGGTCGAAAAGGCTGTAGGAGAGAGGGTGTCTACAGGTGCTTCAGGGTCCATAGGTCTCAGCCCACCAGTGGTCGAAAAGGCTGTAGGAGAGAGGGTGTATACAGGTGCTTCAGGGTCCGTAGGTCTCAGCCCACCAGTGGTCGAAAAGGCTGTAGGAGAGAGGGTGTCTACAGGTGCTTCAGGGTCCATAGGTCTCAGCCCACCAGTGGTTGAACAGGTTGTAGGAGAGAGGGTGTCTACAGGTGCTTCAGGGTCCATAGGTCTCAGCCCTCCTGTGGTTGAAAAGGCTGTAGGAGAGAGGGCATCTACAGGTGCTTCAGGGTCCATTGGTCTCAGCCCACCAGTACTAAAGAAGGCTGTAGGAGAGAGGGCGTCTACAGGTGCTTCAGGGTCCATAGGTCTCAGCCCACCAGTGGTTGAAAAGGCTGTAGGAGAGAGGGTGTCTACAGGTTCTTCAGGGTCCATAGGTCTCAGCCCACCAGTGATTGAAGAGGCTGTAGGAGAGAGGGTGTCTGCATGTGCTTCAGGGTCCATAGGTCTCTGCCCACCAGTGGTTGAAGAGGCTGTAGGAGAGAGGGTGTCTACAGGTGCTTCAGGGTCCATAGGTCTCAGCCCACCAGTACTAAAGAAGGCTGTAGGAGAGAGGGCGTCTGCAGGTGCTTCGGGGTCCATAGGTCTCAGCCCACCAGTGGTTGAAGAGGCTGTAGGAGAGAGGGTGTCTGCATGTGCTTCAGGGTCCATAGGTCTCAGCCCACCAGTGGTTGAAGAGGCTGTAGGAGAGAGGGCGTCTACAGGTGCTTCAGGGTCCGTAGGTCTCAGCCCACCAGTGGTTGAAAAGGCTGTAGGAGAGAGGGCGTCTGTATGTGCTTCAGGGTCCGTAGGTCTCAGCACACCAGTGGTTGAAGAGGCTGTAGGAGAGAGGGCGTTTGCAGGTGCTTCAGGGTCCATAGGTCTCAGCCTACCAGTGGTTGAAAAGGCTGTAGGAGAGAGGGCGTCTACTGATGCTTCAGGGTCCATAGGTCTCAGCCCACCAGTACTAAAGAAGGCTGTAGGAGAGAGGGCATCTGCAGGTGCTTTAGGGTCCATAGGTCTCAGCCCACCAGTACTAAAGAAGGCTGTAGGAGAGAGGGCGTCTGCAGGTGCTGCAGGTTCCATAGGTCTCAGCCCACCAGTGGTTGAAAAGGCTGTAGGAGAGAGGGCGTCTACAGGTGCTTCAGGGTCCATAGGTCTCAGCCCACCAGTGGTTGAAAAGGCTGTAGGAGAGAGGGCGTCTGCATGTGCTTCAGGGTCCGTAGGTCTCAGCCTACCAGTGGTTGAAAAGGCTGTAGGAGAGAGGGCGTCTACAGATGCTTCAGGATCCATTGGCCTCAGCCCACCAGTACTAAAGAAGGCTGTAGGAGAGAGGGCGTCTGCAGGTGCTTCAGGGTCCATAGGTCTCAGCCCACCTGTACTAAAGAAGGCTGTCGGAGAGAGGGCGTCTGCAGGTGCTTCAGGGTCCATAGGTCTCAGCCCACCTGTACTAAAGAAGGCTGTCGGAGAGAGGGCGTCTGCAGGTGCTCCAGGGTCCATAGGTCTCAGCCCACCAGTGGTCGAAAAGGCTGTAGGAGAGAGGGTGTCTACAGGTGCTTCAGGGTCCATAGGTCTCAGCCCACCAGTGGTCGAAAAGGCTGTAGGAGAGAGGGTGTCTACAGGTGCTTCAGGGTCCATAGGTCTCAGCCCACCAGTGGTTGAAAAGGCTGTAGGAGAGAGGGCGTCTACAGGTGCTTCAGGGTCCATAGGTCTCAGCCCACCAGTGGTTGAACAGGTTGTAGGAGAGAGGGTGTCTACAGGTGCTTCAGGGTCCATAGGTCTCAGCCCACCAGTGGTTGAAAAGGCTGTAGGAGAGAGGGTGTCTACAGGTGCTTCAGGGTCCATAGGTCTCAGCCCACCAGTGGTTGAACAGGTTGTAGGAGAGAGGGTGTCTACAGGTGCTTCAGGGTCCATAGGTCTCAGCCCACCAGTGGTTGAAAAGGCTGTAGGAGAGAGGGCATCTACAGGTGCTTCAGGGTCCATAGGTCTCAGTCCACCAGTGGTTGAAAAGGCTGTAGGAGAGAGGGCGTCTACAGCTGCTTCAGGGTCCATAGGTCTCAGCCCACCTGTACTAAAGAAGGCTGTAGGAGAGAGGGCGTCTACAGGTGCTTCAGGGTCCATAGGTCTCAGCCCACCAGTGGTTGAAAAGGCTGTAGGAGAGAGGGTGTCTACAGGTGCTTCAGGGTCCATTGGTCTCAGCACACCAGTGGTTGAAAAGGCTGTAGGAGAGAGGGCGTCTGCAGGTGCTTCAGGGTCCATAGGTCTCAGCCCACCAGTACTAAAGAAGGCTGTAGGAGAGAGGGCGTTTACAGGTGCTTCAGGGTCCATTGGTCTCAGCCCACCAGTGGTTGAAGAGGCTGTAGGAGAGAGGGCGTCTACAGGTGCTTCAGGGTCCATAGGTCTCAGCCCACCAGTGGTTGAAAAGGCTGTAGGAGAGAGGGCGTCTACAGGTGCTTCAGGGTCCGTAGGTCTCAGCCCACCAGTGGTTGAAGAGGCTGTAGGAGAGAGGGCGTCTACAGGTGCTTCAGGGTCCATAGGTCTCAGCCCACCAGTGGTTGAAAAGGCTGTAGGAGAGAGGGCGTCTGCATGTGCTTCAGGGTCTATAGGTCTCAGCCCACCTGTACTAAAGAAGGCTGTAGGAGAGAGGGCGTCTGCAGGTGCTTCAGGGTCCATAGGTCTCAGCCCACCTGTACTAAAGAAGGCTGTAGGAGAGAGGGCATCAACAGGTGCTTCAGGGTCCATAGGTCTCAGCCCACCAGTGGTTGAAAAGGCTGTAGGAGAGAGGGTGTCTGCAGGTGCTTCAGGGTCCATAGGTCTCAGCCCACCAGTACTAAAGAAGGCTGTAGGAGAGAGGGCGTCTACAGGTGCTTCAGGGTCCATAGGTCTCAGCCCACCAGTGGTTGAAAAGGCTGTAGGAGAGAGGGTGTCTACAGGTTCTTCAGGGTGCATAGGTCTCAGCCCACCAGTGATTGAAGAGGCTGTAGGAGAGAGGGTGTCTGCATGTGCTTCAGGGTCCATAGGTCTCAGCCCACCAGTGGTTGAAGAGGCTGTAGGAGAGAGGGTGTCTACAGGTGCTTCAGGGTCCATAGGTCTCAGCCCACCAGTACTAAAGAAGGCTGTAGGAGAGAGGGCGTCTGCAGGTGCTTCGGGTCCATAGGTCTCAGCCCACCAGTGGTTGAAGAGGCTGTAGGAGAGAGGGTGTCTGCATGTGCTTCAGGGTCCATAGGTCTCAGCCCACCAGTAGTTGAAGAGGCTGTAGGAGAGAGGGCGTCTACAGGTGGTTCAGGGTCCATAGGTCTCAGCCACCAGTACTAAAGAAGGCTGTAGGAGAGTGGGCGTCTGCAGGTGCTTCAGGGTCCATAGGTCTCAGCCTACCAGTGGTTGAAAAGGCTGTAGGAGAGAGGGTGTCTTCAGGTGCTTCAGGGTCCATAGGTCTCAGCCCACCAGTACTAAAGAAGGCTGTAGGAGAGAGGGTGTCTACAGGTGCTTCAGGGTCCATAGGTCTCAGCCCACCAGTGGTTGAAGAGGCTGTAGGAGAGAGGGCGTCTGCATGTGCTTCAGGGTCCGTAGGTCTCAGCCAACCAGTTCTGAAATGCAGGGCTGCACAGTATTTACAACAATACGGTGCAGCCCTGCGTTTCCCCCTGCACTGGTGCTAAATTTAGCTGCCTGGTGCCAATGCAGGCACTCTTGCATCAAAGTGCAAGGGGACCTGCGTTGTGCCCCTTCCTCAGCATAGACAATCTTGAATGGAGATTTGTAACTTCTATGTGTGTTGCTTTGTGCAGCACACATAGAAGTTGCAACTCGCCATTCTTAAAATGATTGTTTAAGTGCAGGAAGGGACACCTTTCCACACATAAACAATCATGCACGGCGTTTTGTTGTTTTTATGTGTGCTGCACAATGCAGCACACATAGAAACAGCAAAAACGAGGAGAAATAAAGCATTTCACTTCTTTGCACCCTGTTAAGACCAGGATTTCCCTGGTCCTAATGTTGGCGCTGCAGCACATTTATGGCACCCTTGTAACAATGGGGCAGCGTTAAAATCAATGGGTGTTGTGACGGAACACCCACTGCAACACCCATTACTCCCCCCCTTTTCACGCTAAGTATAGCGTGAAAGGGGGTCTTATTTACAAGGCAGCATTAAGTCACGTTAAGTGGCTTAAAACTACCTTGTAAATAAGGTGAAACCCACATCACTACAGTGACATTCTGGTGCCGATAGGGGATTGTAAATGTGCCCCAAAGCCTGTCCCCTGATCACTGCTGATCCAGCTCAGTACTCTAACCCTAAGAATATAAAGTTTCTAACTAGCAGCTTAGCCTCTGGGATGGCATCCACATGGGCATAGGGGTACTCCTCTACCCACCCTGAGAACATAGAAACCACAACTAATGCATAACAGGAATTTGCACATTTGGGTAAATGTATGGAGGCCACTTCAATGTGCGTGGAACGGCCGCAAGAGGGAGGGTGAGTAGCTGGGATGGCCATTCCCAGCACTCTGGAGTATAGAAGAAACAAGAGGGTGCATACCAATGGGCTACAGCGGCGCCGATCATGCCATCCCAACATGGACTGCCCACGATAAAACCTGGTCATGATGAGGAGGAGGAATGATGGTGTGACCACACACAGTGCTGTCTCTCCACACACCCTCAGGAGCTCTGTTAAGTTGCTGATTCAACCAAGGATGTTTTCCACTTTTAGAGGCCTCTTCCTCCCATTGAGAGAAGTCTTTTACTGCAGGTGCAGAAGGGAAGCCACTTTTTACAACACACAAAGCAACCTCAGCAGTTTTAGGCAATGCATCCTTTTTAGCAACAACAGCACATAAATGCTGATGGGCAGCACACTTTACCACTGCTATCTTTTCTGGCAATTGTAAGGCATCTAAAATGTTTTGGACATAGTGCCTGTTTTTAATGCTGACATTTAGACCCCCCCCCTCCCTCCCCCCCTGCATCCAAAGGATCCCCAATTCATTGGTAACCCCAAAAGTATACTTTGTGACTGTATATACCGTGGCATTTTTCCTTGGCTAAAACACAAGCACTTCTAATCACTATGAGCCCTGAAGCCTGCGTGGACTTAACTGAGGTAGGTAAAGGCAATATATACTGTGCCTTTCTCGAGGCATGATCTGTCTACCAAATAATGTAATTGACAATCAGTTAAAGGCACGTCTATTAAGTTAATGTGTGGTTTAGTAACTTGTGCAGTGGTTAAAATGCAATCATGTGGTTCTCTGTCCTCACCAGCAGGCATCAGTGAAGCAGGGTTCAGTGTAGGGCAACAGACTAAAGTAATATGAAAAGCAGAAAGCAACAACATTTCATAACGTGGCAGTCAAGCAGTGGAGAAGTGTTGTGTTTATGTGGTGAGGAAAAGTGCCACAACAGCATGAGGTACAGAAACCGTTAGTGGGGAATTTAACACAATATGGTTGGAAGCTTTAACAAGGGTGGTGACTGCTGCCACACAGTGCAAACATGACAATGCTAGGAAACTTCAACAAGGGCGGTGGCTGTCACCACACAGCAGAAACGAGGCAGGAGTCCAGTCGCGACTGGGTCCATTGTAGAAGAGTAGCAGGCTATGTGTCTTCTCTGATCACCATCTGTTTGTATCAATACCCCAGGAGCACATCTATTCATTTCATGACAAAACAGAATGAAATGTTTCTCACAGTTAGAAAGCCCCTCGGCAGGGGCTGAATTCTGCGCTTGTTTTGTCTTTACAAATGCATTTTCAGCCTCGCTAGACCTCTGCAAGAGCTTGGAGTGTCTTTTTTTTAAATAATCCAGTTAGGGTTCAGCCATATCAGCATATCCTAAAATCCATTGTCTGCAATACCCAGCCTTTACGAAGAATGTGCACACTTGAGACATGGCCTGAGACATGGCCACAGGACAGGGATATTCACGGATGGCTTTGACTCTTTCTGGATCTAGATGATGCCAATATTTCATGGTTAAGGTATTTTTACTCGGGGAAGGCAAAGCTGCAATTTTTCTTTAGACACTTTCTTCCCTTTCTTAGCCTATTCAGTGAGGAGACAGACTCTGTCTTCTACTGGTCTAGCATAACAGAGGTCAATAACAGGTCATCGAGATATTGAATTACAGCGGACCCCTGGGGAAAGACTATTGTGCAAATCCTTCTTTACGGCCTGAGACAAAATTAAGGGAGACTCTGTATATCCTTGTGGGAGACTAGTCCATGAAAGCCGAGACCTGTGGAATGTGAACAAGAATAGACATTGACTCTCTTCATGGGGATAGAAAAGAAAGCATAACAGAGGTCAAACACAGTAAACTACTGAGCACTAGCCAGCATTCAGGAGAGGATAGCGGCTGAGTTGGGGACCATTGGAAAGCTTGGGATAACTACACTATGAATCTCCCTAAGACAATGTACACACCTCTATGCGTTGATCCTCCTCACCTTTTATATCGGGAAAATCTGGGTGTTAAATCTGCTTACAATGGGAACTAGAACCCCTTTCTTAATTCAATCAGCTATTACCAGGAGGATCCCTTCGTTCACCTCCGACTTCAAAAGGTACTGGGGTATTTGCAGGAACTTCTTTTGTCAGTCTACCTTCACTTTTACTGGTTAAATTGAAGAAATGAACCCTATATCATTAGCTCCAGTAGACGACAGAGTGGTGGGTGCCTGTGAAAACAATGCAGTGAAGTCTGATGACATAACAGAATGGTCCGCACTTTCACTACAATATAAACTCTCAAACAACAAAGCACACACCTGATTATCTTGTTTCTGAGGTATATTTAGCAGCATGCGTACATGCACAGTAGTATAACAGGTTTTCACACACTTATTCGATAAATATACTCCATAAAATGAATTGCCTGTTAGTCATGCTTTCAATTATAGTGATGGCACACTGGTATCTGGAACAACACAACAGGGAGCATGACAAGGCTCTTACACAAGTGTGCCAATCACTTGCTGATGCAGGTCTCAGTCTGAATGCAGCAAAGTGTGAGTTTTACAAAAACAAAACTAAATCCTTTGGACACATATTCTCTGAAAGGGGAGTGACTCCTGAACCCCATAAAGTGCAAGCATTGGTATCTACTTGCCCCCCACAAGATGTAACCATGCTGCGATCCTTCTTAGGTGTGGCCACTTACTGCTCAAGGTACATTCATGGCTTTGCTACAGTGAGTGCCCAATTAAGAAACTTAACAAAGCAAAATTTCCTATTGCAGTGGTCTCCTGAATGTGACCACAGTTTAAGAGAAATAAAACATGTGATTGAGATTGCAACTGAAATTGCCTATTTTGTCCCCAAGTTTCATACTGAGATAGGAGTAAATGCAAACGCGGTGGGGCTGGGGGCAATTCTTGCTCAACACAATAACCTTCCGAATGCTCAAAGACACTTGGCCTCTGCCAGTAGAACCCTACCTTGAACAGAACCTACCTATTCTCAGCCATAAAAGGAGAGTCTGGCCGTAGTGTGAGCCTGCAAACATTTCCAGGTGTTTCTATATGGAAAACTGTCATCACTGACTACCAGGCTTTTCTCAGTATTATTGGAAACCCGCAAGCTAAGATGCCCCTCATATCGAGAGGTAGGGGTTTCAACTGCAAGAGTACGACTATGTGATTGTACATGAACCAGGAAAGATCACAACCCCACAGATTACTTTCCATGAGTGCCGCTGCATCTCCATAGTTCAACATCTAAAGTGGCTGAAGAGTATCTCAACTTTATTGTGAGGTCCAGCACGCTAGCAGCTCTATCCATTGAACAGATTATTTCTGGTACCAATACAGATGA
This sequence comes from Calotriton arnoldi, assembly GCA_963921515.1. Taxonomy (NCBI): domain Eukaryota; kingdom Metazoa; phylum Chordata; class Amphibia; order Caudata; family Salamandridae; genus Calotriton; species Calotriton arnoldi. Next base: position 426,543 of record CAWUFW010000323.1, on the reverse strand, counting down.
AGAAATGCTCATCCTCAAAAGCCTCATTTCAATGCAATCTTGGAAAAAAAGTAGTGGACCCTTTGCTGATATTGTTGAATTCCAAAATTTCGAAAATGTACATGATGAGCTATCTGTCACCCAAGAAGGTATCTTATTGAGAGGCTCATACCTACAAGCTTGAGACAGCAAGTCATTGAGCTGGCTCATGAAGGACATTGTGGCACTGTATCTACCGAGAGAGCCCTAAGAGTCTGAGTGTGGTTCCCTCACCTAGATGAGCGAGTTGAGAAAGAGCTGAAAGCATGCCACCTTTGTAACTGTTTATCCCCCAAGGTGAAGCAGCATCCCATGACAATGTCTGCACTTCCTGCGCAGGCTTAGGAAAGAGTTGCACTGGACTTCTTGGGTCCTCCAGGAAAGGGACACCACCTTATGTTAGTCATTGATGAATATTGGTGTTTTCCTTTGGTGGAAGACTTATCATTGACAACCTATGACAAAGTCATCAAGCGGTTTGATGACATATTTGCAGCGTGGGGCATCCTGGCCATTCTTATATCTAATAATGGCCCGCCTTCCAACTGCAAAGAATTCAAGGAGTTTCTTGTTCAACTCATTGTTGAGCATCAAACGAGTACATCTCTCTGGCCCCAGGCCAATGGTGTTGTTGAACTATTCATGGGCAACCTCAGGAGGGTAATTCAATGAGCATCGATAAAAGGAATCAATCTAAACCAAGTCTTGTGTCAAGCCCTCAATGCCTATCGATCAACTCCTCACTCCAAAACTGGTGAGAGTCCTGCCACCTTGCTGTTTGGGAGAGCCATCAGAACCAAACTACCGCAATGGACATAGAGCCAATCAATGAATGCCGATAAGGTTCATGTTACAGACACTTCTCAAAAATGCAAGATGAAAAATTATGCAGATCAGCACCGATGCACCCAGAAAACAGTCTTTGATAAAGGGGACTGTGTACTAGTCAAACAGAAAAAGAAGCGGAAAACGGTCACTCTGTTTGATGTCTATCCTTTGAGGGTTGTAACGTGTAAAGGACACATGGTGACAGATCATCGTTCTGGAAAGTCCATCACATGGAACTCGTCAGACTCTAAACACCTACCTCAATGTTCATCATCATCTGAGATAACGAGTGAGGCGACCCCACCTAAATGTCCAGATCAAGCATCAGAGCCTATGTCATTGGTGCTTAATCAAGGTTCATCTCAACTACCTCACACCACCCAATCTGGCCGACCAGTGAGAGAGCCTGGATGACTCATTGAGGAACTATGATACTCATGCTGCCCGTACCTTTTGGTTAACAAAGGGGGAGATGTTGTGTCATAATAATATGCGTGCAGTCCTGGGTGGACTCTAACTAGGAATTACGTAATCTACTGGAAGGTGAAGGTGTGGATATAAAAGGTTATGGCGCTATCCGTGCATTGTGTGGTTGTATGCTGAGAAATATAGACGTCTGTTAACAGAGCTCTTTGTGGGGTGTGTTCATTTACATGCTCCCAGGCTGGGGGAGATGTTACACCATCCACTGGAGAAACAATGTAAAGCATGTTCCCAGCCCCACTAGTAGCCTGACTGTGCAGGTTGCAAATGAAAAATTCGACCTGTCAAAGTAACCCCTTTTGACAGGTCTAAATCTTCCTTTTAATTATTTAGGAGTCACCACAAAGAGGCATCATTGCCCATATGGCAGGGTGCACGATATTTAAAAACAGTACATATGAAACTGTAATGGTAAACATGTTCTTACAGTAAAAAAGCTATATTCACTGTATAGGATATTCTATTTAAAAGCATTTTTAGTTTAAAAAAGTGTATTTCTGCCTAGTAAACAAACAGAAATTTATTTTTGGACTCATTAAAATATGTATTACAGGTCCAATTTACTTGTGATGTTTGGTTTGCAATAAATAATTTGGAAAATTTCTTTTATAAGGTCACCTTTGCCCTGCATAAGTCCCTGGAAGCTATATCTGTATTTTGCTCTCTCTCTCTTCCTCAGCCAATAATTATAATTTCAATAGATGTAAATGAGGTGTGAGCTTTCTCTAAGGACAGGGACAAAAGGCCTTAGGTGTGGGAAGGTGCTGTTGTGCCCTTGACAGGATAGCCTTTTGGTTTGGTTCACGAACGTGATTAATTTCAAAGTAGCTTAACCTGATACAAGCAGATGTAGCTATCAGGTTCAGTGACAGAATATCTAACACACAAATATTGTGTAACACAGAAATATGTCAAAAATATTGGTAACATAAATATTGGTTTCCGATACTTATGAAGGTTAGTACAAAAATATCTAACAAAAATATCTTTTACGCTGATATCACTAGAATATGACATAAATATAGCTTTTTTACCTAAATACACAGTTTAAAATGGTAAAAACTGTTTTTTTTGTACATAATTATAATATAATGTATATTCTATAAAACTAAGTAACATTTGATAATAAAAATAAATATATAGATGCATACATAAAAACATATGTGTATGTTTATATTTATATATATATATATATATATATATATATATAAATAATAAACAACTATTATTAAATATATATATTTTACATTATATTATGTTTTCTTAACTAATATAAAACGTATTTATATACGTTTATATATATTTAAATATAAAAATATATAAAATATTAAAACATTGAGAAATTAAAACAAATACAAACATTAAAAAAACACATTTACTAAAAATACTAATGAAAAAAATTGTATACATATATACTGGTGGTCACCAGTAGGTAGTTATAGTTAGGATGCACTTTCCATAGGAAGAGCATTTTTTCATTTGTCAATAACTTTGACGTGGTTTGACGAATCTTCGTGAAATTTTCAAAACAATTTGCCATTCAAACTTTTGTGGTGATCCATCAGGGGGTGGGGGGGAGAAAAAGGGGGGTCCCAAAACGTTTTTTTCTCCATGTTAATTTCCATAGGAAACTTCTACAGCACGAATTGCTGAACGGAATGACACCAAATTTGGCAGAAAGGTAGCTCTTGGTCCAGAAAGCGTCCTTTTTGTTAAATTATGTGTATCTGTTCGGTAGTTTCAAAGAAATGTTATGATTTTTAAGATATACAACTGATCCGCGACCCCTCCCCATCTGTGCCTGAGATCTGATTTGGCTGCCAAAACCAGGAAGTGTTGGCAGCCATCTGTGACTTGGTTGAACTAAGTCACAAAAAAAAACGTTAAAAAAAAGAAAAGGGGGCAGGGTAGGGCAGGGTAGAATCACCCTGACCCCCTATGCCTCTTTTTTTGTAAAAACTTTTTCGGCGGGAGTCACGCTGGATCCGTGACTCCTGCCAAATATTTTTTTTAAATGAAGCACTGCCTCCTGCGGTTCATTTATTATAGGCCCTTGGGTGGGACTTGTCCCGGGGGCAAGTTCTTATAGTAATGTAGGGGTGCCCATGGGGCACCCCCTTGCCCTGAGGACCGCCACCTCCTCGGGCTATTTAACTAAATGAATGCGGCGGAGGCACTTATGGCCTCCTCGGCAGCCCCAGGGACCGCCACCTCCCCAGGGCTAAATGTCACAAGTGCGGGGGCACACGGCCCCCCACAGTCCCGGGGACCACCATCTCCCCCAGGCTGAATTAAATAAAAATGCATGGAGGGTGTACCCCTCCCCATGCAGCCCCTGGGACTGCCACCTCCCTGGGGAAAGACTTTTAAATTACATACGGGGGCCGTGTGGCCCTCGCAGCCCCGGGGACCACCACCTCCCCAGGGTTAAGTTACATTGGAGGGGGCCACACGGCCCCCCTCGTGGAGCCCTAGATGGCAGGAGGGACCACCACTCCACAGGGCCGGCTCTAGCAATGTACCAGAGTGCCCTCCCCTGGGACATTGGAGTTTGCCATGGCTTGGTGGGAGCAATGCCTCGTTGTAGGGTGAGGTCCCCTTGCCTCCTGAGGGCCTCAGGACTAAAGTGGACTTCATCCCCCAAGCAGCAGTGTGCCAGGAGGCGCGTTTTCAGAGTTGTGGAGAAAGGGTGTGTGGCCTCTGACAACCTCTCAGCAATCCAGCTGTGTGGGTCTTACTGGAGGTAACAGGAGGGCTAGAGAGTGAGGGTTGGGCTACAGTTGTTTGATACACTTTTTTAGACAACAACCATGAGCCAGAGACAAGAAATGTAAGACAGAATAGCAGATGAGGTGAATGCTTTACCCAACACTGGGAGCTCACAGGAGCACATTTGCAAGCACTGAAATGTCCTGCTTGGGGAGGGCATAATCTTGCTTCTAGGGCACAAGAGAACCCCTGGTGACTGGTGATTGTTCTCTCAGGCACTTCAAGATCAAGCCTGGGAGCAGAAGGTGTTGTCCATACTGAAGACATTATGGGAATTCCAGGTGGAGTGGAGACTGGTAAGTGCAAGGATTATGTTTCTAAGAGTAACTACTTCACCCTGTTTCCACTTAGCAAATCAAATTCAGTAGCCCTAAATTTATCACTAAATCTAACAATTTTCCAACTCTTTTCTGGCTGTATCTTGATTTAATTTCCAACCACCGCATTTCAATGCTGGTGGTCAGAAACTAAACTGGCCGGTCATTCTGGCTGGCCTCCATTGGGCTCCTTGAGCCCATCGGTCAGTCGAAGTCCAGCCCGTAATCCCAAAGGGGGGCTGTTCCGCCCTCGGGATTACGATACTCGGACTCAGGCAGGCCTTCCAAGCTGGGCTTTCCAACATGGAAATCCTGTCGGATAGCGAGTATGGGGGCCCCTAGTATGGCCCCCTTTCCTTGGCGGCCTCCGCTTGGCATCTTGAGGAGCCTGCCACAGGGTGCAGGGAATAACACCACCTCCCATTTCCCTTTGGGGGCATGTACTACGGCCGGTTTATGGCCATTACACATGCTCCCATAGGGAAATGTCGGAATGCAACCGAACAGTGTTCGGTCTCATCCTAATCAGGCGGTCAGGACTGCCGACCGAAGGTCAGTCGGTCCAGTTTCTGAGATTGTGTTGGGCGGATGCCCGACATCGTAATAGGCCCCTTTGTGTCTGTCATTACTAATTCAACAACTTTTTATTCATCAAGGTTGTCTTTTAATTTTGTATAGGGCTATGTGCTGGTCAATATAGTACATAAAATCCAGTAATATATTTTTTGTTCCTAAACAGTAAGTATGGCAAAGCAATAACTTTGAACTCTTACAGTTTTTATACTACTTTTTTCATTAAAACAAAATTATCAAATTCAATTTCTAGAAACCCGGAAACATACATTTTTTTAGGATTAACTTTAGTGCCAAAAAAGTCCAGATCCCCAATAGCACGTAATTCTTTTGTTATAGAGGGGCACAGTGGTGGTGCGTCCATTGGGGGCGTTGCCCCACTAATGCCACGGCCCCATTTAGAAATCGTTCTACTTCTGACGCTAATTGCAGCAATCAGGACTCCTGATTGGAATTAGCGTCAGAAGTAGAACAGGGACGCTGAAGGGGGTGGGGCTGCGGCAGCACTCTCAGGGTTGAGTGACAGCGCAATAGTGCGCATGTTCGTTTTTGGGATGGTCATTTTTTACGACCAGCCCGAACATGCGCACTAGCCTTCCCCTTAGGAGAGCGAGGGTTGCTTCATGCGCAGCCCCCGGTCTCCTGCCCTCAACCAATCCTGGTGCTGCTGGAGGAGCGTCTGGATTGGCTGAGAGGGGTTGCCAGCCACTCACGCAGAAGAAGTTGAAGGCGCCAACACACCGGACCCCGGCCCAGGAGCAGACAGCAGAGGCGGCGCGGACCCGCCCGGTCAGGTAAGTTTAAGTTTTTTTTTAAACTTTATTTTTAAACCCTCCCCCCGGCCCCCACCCCTGCACGACCCCCCCGCGAGTATTGCGAGCGCGAGCCGCGACTGATGTCTTCTGCACTTAAGGCCCGGAGGACTCAGTGAGCGGTTCTGGGGCTGTGAGCTCACTGTGGGAGGAAGAGTGCTGGCTGATGTGACTGTCCTGAGGCCGCCTTTTGAAAGTTGTCAGCAGAACTTGAAAAGCGCTGGGCATCTGCTAATGGCTTAGCAGCATAATGAATTTTAAAGATGTGAAAAATAGTCTGCCTCGTAAAGCCTCTGTACTGTAACTACACATGTATGGCGTGTCTTGCTGGCCATTGTTTACTCCTGCGTACCACCTGAGCTCAGTGAAAATGGGGGCAACCCCCCACGAGCATCGGGTGAATATCCAAATGATTAGGTGTACTCGACCAGTTTTTGTGTTTGTATAACTGTACACGGAAAGATTTCTATTTAAAAAGGATGCAGGGAATTATTTTTGTGAGTTATTCGGGATATGCTGTCAAGGTCACTTCAGTTCGTCAGATGCAGCATTTAAAACAGATCAACGTGTGTAGGGTTTATCATCCTAAATCTCACGCGGTGCCACCTAATTAGCTGCAGGCAGCAGTGATTTGTTTAGTCAATTGTGTAAAGTATATACTAGAAGCCAGAGAGAACATCATGAAGTGGTCATTCAGAAAATAACACTTCCTCCTGCACGGTGTGTGTATTCTGGCACTTGTAGTGGGTACACATTACTTGGATTTCTTTGGTGTGTAGTGTGGCCGACAGAAGGCATTTCTGTATGTCGGGTCTAATGAAATGTGCCAAGTAGTTTTCATAACCGCTCCGACATCTGCTACTTGTAGCAATTAAATATCAGAACATATACTTTTCGCAATAGTGATTTGCCCAAGGTCACACAGTTTAAGCGGCTCCAGGTCTTCTGGGGCAAAGCCGGTGGCAGCGTCGCAGGCCGCCTTTCCTGGCATAAGACACAATTGATGGACGGAATGCAGAACAAATCAAAACATTCACCCCCAGTCAAGAGATCTGGGTTAAATCCATCATTCTTTTGCTCACCATGCCACCCCAGTTTAGACCTGGCCATATGCAAATCAGTCTTGACCCTGTGCCTCATGGGAACAGTCCAGCCCGAACTGCCAAGCCAGGTCCTCCCTGGACCGGAAACAAGCATCCTAGGACCGGTTTGATTTGCTCAAACGCTCCGTCCATCATCCCCTTTGGTATCGCTTTGTTCGCCCTAAGTTGGCAGGGTATGCCCAGACGTGGGTCCCTTGCTCACTTTGCCACTGGATTCAAGCTAGCCTGGCTGATGACGGCTGAATGGCCAGAAACCGGTCCCAGGATGCTTGTTTCCGGTCCAGGGAAGACATGGCTTGGCAGTTCGAGCTGGACTGTTCCCATGAGGCACAGGGTCAGACTGATTTGCATATGGCCATGTCTGAACTGGGTTGGTGGAGTGAGCTAAAGAATGATGATGGATTAAACCCAGATCAGTTGACTGGGTGTGAGTGTTTGATTTGCTCAAACGCTACGTCCATCATCCCCTTTGGTATCGCTTTGTTCGCCCTAAGTTGGCAGGGTATGCCCAGACGTGGGTCCCTTGCTCACTTTGCCACTGGATTCAAGCTAGCCTGGCTGATGACGGCTGAATGGCCAGAAACCGGTCCCAGGATGCTTGTTTCCGGTCCAGGGAAGACATGGCTTGGCAGTTCGGGCTGGACTGTTCCCATGAGGCACAGGGTCAGACTGATTTGCATATGGCCATGTCTGAACTGGGGTGGTGGAGTGAGCTAAAGAATGATGATGGATTAAACCCAGATCAGTTGACTGGGGGTGAGTGTTTGATTTGCTCAAACGCTCCGTCCATCATCCCCTTTGGTATCGCTTTGTTCACCCTAAGTTGGCAGGGTATGCCCAGACGTGGGTCCCTTGCTCACTTTGCCACTGGATTCAAGCTAGCCTGGCTGATGACGGCTGAATGGCCAGAAACCGGTCCCAGGATGCTTGTTTCCGGTCCAGGGAAGACATGGCTTGGCAGTTCGGGCTGGACTGTTCCCATGAGGCACAGGGTCAGACTGATTTGCATATGGCCATGTCTGAACTGGGGTGGTGGAGTGAGCTAAAGAATGATGATGGATTAAACCCAGATCAGTTGACTGGGGGTGAGTGTTTGATTTGCTCAAACGCTCCGTCCATCATCCCCTTTGGTATCCCTTTCCTGGCATGGCTGTCTTGTATGGCATCATTCCATTTTTTTAAAATTATAAATCTGCATGTTACTGTATTGTTAAAAAACAAGCAAAGGACGATAAATCCACATCAGATTGGGGATGTGAGTTCAGGCAACGGATGCTGTTCAAGGAGAGCGAATCAAATGGTCCCAGCTGTATTCATGTCCAAAGCAGCGCCGCGTGAACTCTCCAATTAGGAAGTGTTGATGCTCACACGACGAAGCGCTGCGAAGCCATCCCGTGGGAGCACTGTAGAAAACACCATCACAGCAGTCTACTTTTGTGAGTGTAGGGAGAGCAAAACAGTGTGCATCTTTGAGTGCAGTGCAGCGAAGGGTGATTGGTGTCTGTGTGAGTGCAGGGTGAGCAGTGTGCCTGTATGAGTGATGTGGATGGGTGAATGCAGGCTTAGTGATGTGTCAGGGAAGGGTGAGTAATGGGTCTATGAGTGCAGGGTGAGTAGTGTGCCTATATGAATGCAGGGAGAGTGATGTATCTGTGCAAGTGCAAAGAGACTTGTCTGGCTACTCCCAGAGATGTGTTCGCCAAGCAACCTCTTCCTCAAATTTGCTTGAGAATGCACCATTTGCCCATTCTTTTTTTCATTTCATTTGCCCCTGTAGGTAGTTTGGGCTCGCTCGCTACGCTCGCTCGCCAAGGTGCAGTATTTAGGCGCCACCATTTTCAAATGTCACCAGCCGCCACTGGAGGGGCACAGCTTATCGGCAAAATGGCCAGTTTCAAGGGTTCAATATTGTGGGCAAATCTAGAAACTGGAGACTTTAGTGCCAAAAAAATTGTTATAGGGGGACCTATGTGATAAATTAGACAGAACTTGATGCAGCTCTGCAATAAAAGTTGGAGAAAGTTCACTGTCTGGCACACAATTAGCTGAGATGAGCATTATCATACACTGCATTCACCAGAAACCATCTTGGGTGAATTCTGTTCTGGTAATTCAGGCAGTGAGCTCCATACTCCCCTTTTATGATAAAGCCGTTGTCGGATACACCCAGAGGTTTTGTTTTGATGAACTACTTTCCTTACCATATCTCTTACATGGTATGGTATGAAGATTTGTGTCTGCAAACAGGAGAGTCATTACTTTAAAAATGACCAAAATTAATATTTTTTAAGTTTTCTTTCAACGAGGATGGCATTTTATTTTCATTTGTGACTTTAAAAACATTTGCCTACATGCAAATCATCAATATGCTTTGAGTTTTTTATATACTCTAAAAATACTGTCCTAACATTACAATTTAAAAAGTACATAATGCGTATGTGTATTGTAGTTATATGTTCAGTTGTAGGCAGGGTAGGCAGAAAGCAACCCATTTTTTACATTATTAGTTTCGGCATAAAAATCTTGTCTTCATATTTTTTCCTTCTCATTATAGGACAGGCACGACTTCCACTCTAATGACCACACTGCCTCAAGAAACTACATTTTAAGCCTTCGAGGGGAGCAGCTCTCCTGGTCATGAGGAAAATCAAGAAGAGTAGCCAGGCCCATTGTGTGAACAGCGCCCTCTGTCTTTCCTCAAAAATCAAGGCTCAAGTAATAATACAGGCAGCAGAGTTCTGTCTCTATTGAAGACATCTGACCCCTCACAAGACCCCTGTGACCAATAACCATGTAGCCCTATCAATGTTGGCCCCCCTAGTCCTGGCTCTAGTAACAACTAAAGTTTTAACAAGCCACCCACTCAATGTCGCATGGCTGTTTGGAGAGGGCTCGAGTAGGAAATTGTGTGGGGAGAGTGGCCGAGGGTGCAGCAATAACTGCTCACAGCATGGGGGAATCTGATGGTAGGAGAAGCTGTTGTTCCAGATGATTGAACTTCTAAGGGCCCAGAATGAGATGCACAGGGCCCAAAGTGCTCTGCTAGATCCGCATTTGAGTGCACAAACATTACATGCTGGGATGGTGCAAGATGGCTTAAAAACATTAGCTGCAGCAGGGTCAAGTTTAGTTGGCTCTTTGCATGATGAAAGTGCTTCTGGTGGCAGGGTAATTCCACTCACATCAACAGATGCAGTCTCCACCAAAAGAGGGACACTGTTAAACATAGACCCAACTTTCAACACCTCCCCAGTTTTCCCTCAGGCTGCTTCAGTGGCCCTTGGGAGGAGTTGTCATGTGGCCTACTTGAGGCCACATCCAACCAACCAGGGGTGCTGAAATAATTGCTTTCTGCAAGTGCCAAAAAGTTGTTAAAGCTCTTAACCAGATACAAATATTTTGCTAATCAGTAGTAGAGATCCTAAAAGATGCTAGTAACATTTTCTTCAAGGATCTTTGGATTGTAAATCAGAGACTCACCATCAGGCAAAGATGTTTCCAATGAGTTCATGCTTGAGGTCACGCCATTATCTGCATCACACTTCTGTTGCTGCCGCATCTCACAAGCATTACCCTAGGTTTTCTGCCACTCCATGGACCACTCACCTTAATTTCCACCACTACTGCAGAAATGAAGAACTGCCACCATTTCTGCTTAAGGTTAATCTTTAGTATTAGAAGAGATTACTGTTACCCGTGACTAACCCTGGAGGAAGGAGGGTCGAGGAGAGAGAGAGCAATGGTTCTGGTGTACCTGAACCTCCTCTGAAAAGGATGGGGTTTGGCTGTGTTCATCCTTCTGAGCAGGGCACTTTGAGTTCTAGTACAAGGCACACTTCCTTCAGTCATGAGACGTACTCTGCACGAAGAACATAATCATTTCAGACAACCATACATGAATGCTCGACAATCAGCATGAGGTGTAAGTCATTAATAAGACATAACAAACAATAATTACTATGAGAAATTTGAGTCCATGTGAATGGCCCTTGAACACTAATCAGCACGCAAAATCCTTGGCGTGTATTCTTTAGCTTCTGCTCAGATGATTCTGAAATCTTTACTTTTACTTAATGTTGTACTACTTCACACAGCTAGTCCTATTCCTTTAGCCAACCCGCCCGGTTAATACATTAACATAAGGTTCATGTAACTGCTGAAATCATTGGAGCATTGAACGGTGGTGAGAGAGTCATGGTCATACTCAAGGAGACTGGTAAGTGCAAAGATTATGGGCCTTATTTACAAGGAATTAACGCAGCGTAGTGCCGCAAGCCATTTGGCAGCACCTCGCTGTGTTAATTCTGAATCAAAGGGATGAGTCATATTAACATCAGTATGAGGGATCCCTTTGATACCCCCTGCACTGGCACACAATTTGCTGTCATGCTCTGATTCAGGCACCCTTGCACCATGGTGCAAGGGTGCCTGCGTCATGGGGATGATTGTTTTTGTGCAGGTAGGGACACCTTCCTGCACAAAAACAATCACAAGATGTGAATTCCTCTTCCTATGTGTGCTGTAAAATGCAGTACAGATAGAAAGAGGAAAAAAGCGAGGAGAAATAGAAATATTTCTCCTCGTTGCGCCTCCCTATGCCTCCCCTGGGGAGGCGCAGCATTCTGACGCATTTCCAGGTTTACGAATTCTTGTAACTCTGCAAATGTGGCAGAAGCCATGGGTGTTGTGTGGGAACACCCACAGCAACACCTGTAGCACACTCCTTTCATGCAAAGTGTTACATGTAAAGAGGCCATATTTACAAGGACACAAAAAGCCATGCAGGGTGGCTTTGCATGTCCTTGTAAATATGGGGCAGCAGGTTGTGCCGCTTGTACGTCACAAACTGTGACGCACCAGCAGCGTGAGGGTCTTGTAAATAAGCCCTTATGTTTCTAGCAGAAACTAATGCACCCTGTTTCCACTCAGCAAGTCATATTTAGTACCTCTAAACTAATCACTAATACTAACCAACTTTCAACTCTTTAACACTTTGTGTCTTTCACTACTATCTCCACAACTTTTAATTTATCAAGGGTCTCAAGGTTTATCAAGGTGGCAGTCCCACCGACAGACAGCCCTTCGGGCCCACCGCCGCATTACGATGCAATGCAGGCTGTCGGTCCCTTGATTGTCGGGGGTAAGACCGCCATCTCTGACAGGATCTACTGATCCCAAAGGGGCGGCGGTCTGAATTGCGATCCTGAATGGAGGAGGTGCCTGCTCATGAACCGCCGTCAGGATCACGATGTATCTTTCCAACTTCCTGTTCATGGCAGTCCCACCGCCATGAAAAGGTAACCAGAAAGGGACACTGGGGGCCCCAAACAGGGCCCTTGTGGACCACTGCGATATGGTCCTGGGGGCACATTGCACACATATACACATATGCATACACCCCCACACGCATTCATGCACCATGTGCCAGGCATCATGGCCTGGCCCTTGGTGCATTAATGTGCACAAAGTGCTCAATAACACTGCAGCTTATGCTGCACTCCTTTTCCAGGAACGCTGCAGAAGCTGCAGTGTTATTGAGTACTTTTCCACCTGGCGGTCAAATTGTAAGTGGGCAGTGGGACCACCAACATCTTGTCAGGTGCTCCCCTACCCGAGGCGATGGCAGTTTGACGCTCTTCCGACCCCCATTGTAATGTCCCCCTGTATGAAGCTATCCCAAAAGGACGTAATTCCAAGAGGGGTTTCTGGCCCTCAGCTTCCAAGTGAAAGCATTTGAGTTAGTCTTGTTGCAGCAGGTAGGGCTCAGAACCCAAAGACATAGCTGATGGGAGACACAGCTCTGTCTTCAGACAGATGGATGCAGCCAAGCAGGGGGCTGTGTTGGAAAACAGTATATAAAGCTTGTCATGCAAGTGTTAATCAGGTTCAATCTAGATTATTGAATGTTTTCTGTCAGTTAGAAGGCTGTCTCTGGCAGGAGACTGGGGCAGGAAATAGAAGGTTGGGTAAACAAACATATTTAAGCAATCAATCAATCAAGTTTCTTGGGTGTATCTGCGATTCAGTCAAAGAACCAGGTCTTGAGGCCCTTCCTGAATTATGGCAGCAATGGTGATTGCCTGAGGTGCGGAGGCAAGGAGTTCCACGTCTTAGCAGTGAGGTAGGAGAAGGATCTTCCTCCAGCCGTGATTTTGTGGTCAGTTGGGCGTAGTGGAGATGTCTGGTGGGAGCGTAGAAGGAGAGGCGGTGGTTGAGGTATGCAGGTCTGGTGTTGTGAAGGGCTTTGTAGGTGTGCGTGAACAGTTTGAAGGTAATTCATTTGTTAATAGGTAGCCAGTAAAGGTCTCTCAGGTGGCCTGGGATGTTCAAGATGAGTCTGGCAGAGGCGTTCTGGATGTTCTGCAGTTTCTTTAGGAGTTTCTGGGTGTTGCCGGCATAGAGTGTGTTGTTGTAGTCAAGTCTGCTGATGACAAGCGCATGGGTGACAGGTTTCCTGGATTTGATCGGGATCCACTTAAAGATCTTATGAAGAAGGTGAAGCGTTTGAAAGCAGGAGGATAAGACAGCATTGATTTGGCTGTTCTTTGAGAGAGAGGAGTCCAGGATGATGCTGAGGTTTAGTGAGTGGTCAGTGGGTGTGGGAGGGTTTCAAGCACTAAGGGCCACCAGGAGTCATCCCAGGTGGAGGGAGTGTAGACCAAGATGAGGACTTCAGTCTTGTCTGAGTTGAGCTTGAGGCAGCCATCCTTCATACAGGTGGCGACTGCCTTCATCCCATTGTGGAAGTTGCTCTTGGCCTCTCTGTGTTCATCTGTAAGGGAGAGAATCAGCTGGGTGTCATTGGCATAGGAGATGATGTTGAGTCCATGGCTGCTGACAATGGCTGCAAGTGGGGCCATGTAGATGTAGAAGAGAGGGTGGGGCTCAGGGAGGATCTCTGAGGCACTCTGCAGCTGATCTCTCTGGGTGCTGAGTTAAATAGTTGAAGTCTGACTCTCTGTGTTAGGTGGGTGAGGAAGTAGTGGATCCATTCTAGGGCTTTGTCATGGATGCCGATGTCATGGACTCTTGCGCAGAGGGTGTGGTGGGAGATGGTGTCAAAGGTGGCTGAGAGGTTCGAGAGAATGAGGGCAGCAGTCTTGCCTCGGTCGAGGAGGGTGTGGATGTCGTGTGTAGCGGTGAGGAGAGTGGTCTCGGTGCTGTGGTTGCTTCCGAAACCCAATTGAGAGAGGTCCAAGATGTGGTTAATTTTGATGAACGCAGAGATTTCGGCGTTGATGGCTTTCTCAATGACTTTGGCTGAGAAGGGGAGCAGGGAGATGGTTCTGTAGTTCTTGAGGTCCGTCGGGTTGGCAGAGGGTTTCTTCAGCAGGGGGTTGATCTCTGCGTGTTTCCAGTCTTCATGGATGTGGCAAACTCGATGGGGCAGTTGATAGTGCAGCAGAATTCATGTACGGTGGAGGTGCAGGCTCTGTTGAATATGTGTTTAGGGCAGGGATCCGAGGGGGTTCCAGAGTGGATGCTGGAGCCTTGTTCAAGATTACTGAGCATTTCTTGTCAATTAGAAGGTTATCTCTGGCAAGAAACTAGGGCACGAAGGTGAGGCCTTTAATTCAGTGGCAGGGCAGTTAAACACATAAACAACAAACAAACGTAATAAGCAACTTTCATCAGGAGAAAACAGAGGCTTTTAACTAATCAGCAGCTTGTGCTAGGGCAGTTGAACAACTAAACAGCAACCAAGCATATCATGCAAACTTGTGGTCAGCAGGAAACAGAGGCTTGTAACTAATTAGTACGACATCTTGTTTAAAAAAAAATCCAAGCATTTCCACTTAGGCAAACAGACTTTTACCAGTGCCTGGCAGAGTTCATGGCACCAGCCTAAATGAAAAAAGTTGATGATAAAGGAGAACAAACATCATAGGCAGACCAGGGTGTGAAAGTTGCCACTAGTAATCGTAATCAGGTATGAAGCTGATGTGTTTCCTTAGGGCAATGTTGTGCAGCATATAACACAATTATTTTTCAGACCATTTCAGGCGAGTGGGGGAGGGTCCCTCCAGACTTGTCCAGGAAGTGACAAATTTAGCTGCCACTTTGTATGGTTAAAGTACCTACGGCAGCAGTTTAGTTTTTGGCACTGCCTAAGATTTACATATCGTTGTAAATCTGGATCAGTGTCAAAAAGCTATATGTGTTGCTGGAAATGCCAACAGCAACACCCATTACACGCCCTTTTGCCACAGAAAAATGCATTGCAGAAGCCATATTTACAAGGCTGTGTTAAGAGCTGTGCTCAGCTCCAATCCCCATCCTGACAGCAGATGGGCCATTGAGGAACACATAA
Organism: Calotriton arnoldi; assembly: GCA_963921515.1. Taxonomy (NCBI): domain Eukaryota; kingdom Metazoa; phylum Chordata; class Amphibia; order Caudata; family Salamandridae; genus Calotriton; species Calotriton arnoldi. The sequence continues at coordinate 411,329 of CAWUFW010000323.1, read as the reverse complement.
TCCCTCTTTGTGTGACAGTCTGGGAGGAAATCACAAAGTCTGTCAGTTACACACAGTCATGTGACCCAGCCCAGGCTGCAAGCACCAAAGGGCCAAGGGCAGAAAAATGCCAGCTTTCTAAAAGTAGCATTTTCAAAATTGTAATAAAAAACCCAACTTCACCATTAAATAGGATTTCTCACTGCAATTCCAAAGAACCAAACTTGACATAGCCACCTTCTCTCAATTGGGAATTACAGCTCATTAAATGTAATAAGGAATCCCCAATGTTATCCTATCAGAGGGGTAGGTCTCACAGTAGCGTAGAAAACAAAAACAAATTTAGGGTTTTTCACTACCAGGACATGTAAAACTTAAAGGTACATGTCCAATGTAATAATTACACAGCACCCTGCCCCAGGGTATACATAAAGCATATCTTTAGGGTGACTTACATGTAATCAAAAGGGAGTTTAAGGCTTGGCAAGGAAGTCTAATGCCAAGTCGACATGGCAGTAAGAAACTGCATTCAGGCTGCAGTATAAGTCCTGGGACATGATTTAGGGTGCCAATTCTTCCTCTTACCCTTGTTTCCTTCACTGCCTCCATTCCCACTCCAATGCCCATTCAAAAACCTGACCCCCTTTCACGGCTTTCACACACCATCCCTCCAACCCCATCCAGCAGTCCACCTCCATCAACCACTTCCAGAACACCTTGTCACTTTCAAACACAGAAAAAAACCTTTTCAATCAAAATCAAAAAACTCGCATACACCCACCAAGCTAAAATGACACTCCCATACCCACAAACACTCAATCAATCAATCAATCATGTCACTTATAAAGCGCACTACATACCCGCGAGGGTCTCAAGGCGCTGGGGGAAGAGGGGGGTGGTGCTGCTACTGATCGAAGAGCCAGGTCTTGAGGAGTCTTCTGAAGGCCAGTAGGTCTTGGGTCTGTCGGAGGTTGGTGGGGAGGGTGTTCCAGGTCTTGGCGGCGAGGTGGGAGAAGGATCTGCCGCCGGCGGTCGTTTTCCGGATGCGGGGGACTGTGGCGAGGGCGAGGCTGGTCGAGCGGAGCTGGCGGGTGGGGGTGTAGAAGCTGAGTCGTCTGTTGAGGTAGGCTGGTCCGGAGTTGTGGAGTGCTTTGTGTGCGTGGGTGAGGAGCTTGAAGGTTATCCTCTTGTTGACAGGGAGCCAGTGCAGGTCTCTCAGGTGGGGTGTGATGTGGCTGCGTCGGGGGATGTCGAGGATAAGACGTGCAGAGGCGTTCTGGATGCGTTGCAGCCGTCTCAGGAGCTTAGCCGTTGTTCCTGCGTAGAGGGCGTTTCCGTAGTCCAGCCTGCTGGTGACGAGGGCCTGGGTGACTGTTTTTCTTGTTTCGGTGGGGATCCAATTGAAGATCCTGCGGAGCATTCGGAGGATGTTGAAGCAGGATGAGGAAACGGCGTTGACCTGCTTAGTCATGGAGAGGGTGGGATCGAGGATGACCCCTAGGTTGCGTACGTGGTCGGTGGGTGGCGGGGCTGTTCCCAGTGATGTTGGCCACCAGGAGTCGTCCCAGGCTGAAGGGTTGGAACCAAGGATGAGGACCTCCGTCTTGTCCGAGTTCAGCTTCAGGCGGCTGGTCCTCATCCATTCGGCGACGGCCTTCATTCCTTCGTGGAGGTGGGCTTTGGCGGTGTGAGGGTCTTTGGTGAGGGAGAGGATCAGCTGGGTGTCGTCGGCGTAGGAGATGATGTTGAGGTTGTGCTGTCGGGCGACGTGGGCGAGGGGTGCCATGTAGATGTTGAACAGCGTTGGGCTGAGGGAGGAGCCTTGGGGTACGCCGCAGATGATCTTGGTGGCCTTGGATCGGAAGGGGCGAGGCGGACGCTTTGTGTTCTGCCGGAAAGGAAGGATGTGGTCCAGTCCAGGGCCTTCTCTTGGATCCCGGCGTCGTGAAGGCGTGTTCGTAGTGTGTGGTGTCAGACCGTGTCGAAGGCGGCTGATAGGTCCAGGAGGATGAGGGCTGCTGTTTCTCCGTTGTCTAGCAGGGTCCTGATGTCATCGGTGGCGGCGATGAGGGCGGTTTCGGTGCTGTGGTTGCTGCGGAAGCCGGACTGGGAAGGGTCCAGGATGTTGTTCTCCTCGAGGTAGCGGGTCAGTTGTTTGTTGACGATTTTCTCGGTGACCTTCGCGGGGAACGGGAGCAGAGAGATGGGTCGGAAGTTCTTGAGGTCCTTGGGGTCTGCCTTGGGTTTCTTGAGTAAGGCGGTGATCTCGGCGTGCTTCCAGCTTTCCGGGAAGGTTGCTGTCTCGAAGGAGATGTTGATTATTTTCCGGAGATGGGGCGCGATGGCTGTACTGGCTTTGTTGAAGATGTGGTGAGGGCACGGTTCTAGCGGTGAATCGGAGTGGATGGTGTTCATGATCTCGCTGGTGTCCTCGTCATTGATGTTGGTCCAGGAGAGCAGGCGGTTGGTGGTTGTGGGGGCAGTGGTCTCGGTGGTTGCCGGGGCGGTCGTGGTGTTGAAGCTGTCGTGGATGTCGGCGATTTTGCGGTGGAAGAAGGTGGCCAGTGAGTCGCACAGGTCTCGCGACGGCTGGATGTCGTTGGTGTTGGAGCTGGGGTTGGAGAGTTCCTTCACGATGTTGAAGAGCTCTTTGCTGTTGTGTGCGTTGTTGTCTAGGCGGTCTTTGAGTGAGGCCCTTTTGGCGGATCTGATGAGGTGATGGTGACTGCGGGTGGCGCTCTTGTGGGTGGCGTAGCTGTCCGCTGTCCGTTCGTGGAGCCAGATCTTTCCAGTTTTCGGCATGTTCGTTTGGAGGCCTGGAGGTCTTCGGTGAACCAGGTGGCTTTCTTGCTGGTTTGGCTGTTGGGCGGATTCTTGAGCGGGGCGAGGGTGTTGGCGCAGTCGTCGATCCACTGTCTGAGGTTGCGGGCGGCGGTGTCGGGGTCGGAGGGTTCGGCGGGTGGGCTCAGGGCGAGGGTTGTGGTTAGCTGGTCTTCCGTGACTCTGCTCCAGCAGCGGCGAGGCATTTGTTCGGTGCGGTGGTGCGTGGTGGGCTTCCTGTAGGTGAAGTGGATGCAGTGGTGGTCAGTCCAGTGGGGTTCGGAGGTGTGGTTGAAGGAGACGTGTGGGCTTGCGGAAAAGATGGAGTCGAGCGTGTGGCCGGCGGCGTGGGTGGGTGTAGTCACGAGCTGTCTGAGTCCGAGGGTGGCGAGGTTGTCGATCAGGGTGGTGGAGTAGATGTCCTTGTTGTTCTCGAGGTGGAAGTTCAGGTCCCCGAGGAGGATGTAGTCCATGGAGGCGATGGCGTGTGTGCTGACGAAGTCAGCGATGGAATCGCTGAACTGTGGTCGGGGTCCGGGGGGTCTGTAGATGAGGGTTCCTCTGAGGGTGGTGTTGGGATCGGTGTGGATCTGGAAGTGCATGTGTTCGGCGGTGCTGAGGGTGTCGTCGCCTACTCCTACTTCCTCCTGTACCTCAAAACCCTTTCCTGCTTCCACCTCCTCCCATACCTCTAAAACATCCCCGGTTCCTAAACGTTCTCATTGCCATGAACCCTTCCCAGTTTCTAATCCTCTCATTTCCCCAAATCTTCTCCTGATCCCACCTGCACCCATACCTCTAAACCCTTGCCTGCTCCTACCTTATCCCATTCCCCTAAACTCACCCTTGCTACTAGCTCCTCTCATACTTCTAAATCCTCATCCTGATCTTAATACCCCCAATTGATTGTGCCGAAAATGACAAAAAATTGAGTGCAGTTGTTTAATCGTAAGATAACATCAGGTCACTCTGTCTAGGGCCCTTAGTATGCTTTATTATTGCTAAATAATTAAAATAAGTTAGTTAACATGATATTATAATGTATTTGATTTACATGTATCTTGTACATGGTGTACATCATATTAACATGCCAAGTAAACGTATATGTCAAATTAAAAAGAATATTGCGCCATCTGCCAGTTTGACCAGCTACATCTGACATGTTTAATATCAGTGTAGTCTGACTTCTGCAATTATAATATGCATGGTTACCGGTCAATTAAACCATTTTCTCAGTGAAGATTTGCAACATTGAAACTTGAAAATTACACCCCTATGTTAGGCTTTTATACCCCAAGGCAGGGTGATGGGTCTTTAAGAGGGCGAATGGTTCATAAATTAAAGTAACATTCTTAAAGTAACCACCACCCAATATCTATTAAAAAAGTGACAGACCCTGCCTGTCCTCTGTAAAAAAGAAAGTAACACATTAATAAAAAACTTGTTTATTTATTAAAATAAAAAATAAAATGCTTCCACATATGTTTAATATGTTTATATTGTAAAAATAATATTGAAAACATTTAAAATACAAATATGTATATTTAAACATAGAATTTTTAAGATACACCATGGCCTCAGGATCAAGGAACATATTTAATAAATAATACCATTTACAATATCTTCTTGATAAGAAAAGGTTTCTGAGTAAATTTGAAAATAACTAATGTTTTATAAATGTTTCAATTTATCAGTTCAAAGTGGATCTACACTGGACCTTATGTAGAGTAAATCAAACCAGGGCTCTATTGCGATCAGCCTGAAATGGTACCTATTTCCCACTTATACACGTCCATAGAGTTAAGTTGTTACATTGTTCTTTTTTAATGGACTTATGTGATATAAGAATTAATCTTCAAAATTGTTTATTTTATATATTTTGCTATTGTAAGTATAATATATATTTTTTTACTTGTTTTTACAAATTACATATAATTTGCATGTATTGTGGATGCCATACAAATGAGGCACTACATTTACCTTGATTGATATTCTTTTTAAACCTGTAGGCAGAATTACTACCTTGAAAGTAATGATAAGGCTCTTTAACATAAAAGTGCCTATTTTGAGCCACTTTTTCAATTACACCCAAACACCCTCAAAAGATTGCCTTTGATTTTCCTGTGGACTGAGTTGTTCTTCCTGAGGCATTGCAGGTAGAGACCCAGACCTTGTAGGAACAGGCACATGTTTCTTGAGCTGATGGTGTGTTTGTTGTGGCTTGGGCTGACCTTTTTAGTCTTTTTTTACAGTCATCTCAGATGTGGAGGTTGATCTGTCATGGTTATGTCTTTGGAAAGCCAAATCCAAGTAGGGCAGGCTGAGTTATGGCTGTATTTACTTCATCCATTATTTTTGGAATATTACTCTGTAGAGAGAGGAAGAAAAAATCAATTTTTTATGGAGTTTCATCTGTCAAAACACTAGTTTCTAAACTGGGGGAGTTGAACTCCATGGCAGCAGACAGTTAAACAGATTCGGGTGGGACTAAAGCATCCACAAAACTCTAAATCAGGTCCATATGTCTCTGCAAAAAAAGGTATAGGACTGTATGATATTTTTGCATTACATTCAGACATCTTTAAGAAAAAAAAAGAAAAAAGAATAAATAGGAAATGTGCTTATTACATTTAGTAAGATGTGAAGAGGTTTAAATGCTGAAATAAATTACCTTTCTTTTGAAACAAGGAATAAAACTTGCTAATGAAGTGGTGTCTAAACATTGTTTGATGTAGAAGAAGAAACAAGAAGACAACAGTTTTTAATTGGAGTGAAAGGGCATGATGAATTATAATCTTTATCTGAAATGATCAATGGATGATGTGTATACTATTATTTCACCCCTCCAACTATTGCACAAGCTATTTTATTTTTCATATGTATACCTGAATGGTTTCCATCATTCTATTCACACAATACTAGTATATGCTTAGATATATGCCTGGTTTCCATCAGCATTAGGCCTAGTTTTTCACCACAAATGTATCTTTTTGTTAGCATTAGAAATTCCTGCTACTCCTATTTGTGCTCTGCCTCAGCTTAGAAAAATCAATTAGAAATGTATTCAGACAGGGTGGCAATGGATATTTTCCCAAAGGAATGGCATATGTGCCGCCCATCTATAAAACCACGATATTAGTAGTACTCTCAATGGCGAACACCCTACCATTGAAGACACCTCTGGCTCTGCTAAGGATCGGCTCCATCTCTGCCATGAAGGAGCAAACATTTCCCATTCGATTTACAGAATCTGCTTCATAGCCATTTAATGCAGAGTTACTTCCATGAATAAACTATATGGATATCTTGGCAGTCTTTCTGTAAAACAGGGTTATGGGTACCTAAGATGCTGGAAAACATTTTTATCATCTGAAGGATACACTCTCTACAGGAATTTGGATAATGTGCCCCCAATGTGGAATACATTCCCACTGTCAGCAGTTGGGAGCAAACCTTCCACCACCCAAGAAACCAGTCACCACTGGCACAATTTGCACCAGAGGACCCCCACCTTCCCAAAGTGAACCTCCTCATGGCAGAGATACCACACCTCGACTCAATGGAAGAACAGTGATAGAATTCCAACAGAGGTAGATCATGGTAAAGGGGAGCTTGAGGGCTTGGGGCGGAAGGAGTTCATAGAGTCATTTTAAATTTTAATAGTTTATTTATAGCGCGACCATGACCCTTGCGGGTATCTGAGCGCTTCACAGAATTGCAATGTGCTGAGTAGTAAAAGCAATAGAAACATATTCACCACAAGTTCACTAACAGCCGGAGTTGAGAAGCAGGGGGGTAACATTGGTATTGCATTGAGGAACGTACTAGATAGCCTGAGATAGTTAGTCATGGATGCGACTGAGGAGAGTAGAGTTATGTGATCTAGGGGAGAAATGTGTTCATGAGGAATTCTTTGACTTCTTTCTTGAATGAAATGGTTGAGGGATTTGTTCTGATTTCTGGAGGTAAAGTGTTCCAGATTCTTGGGGCATTCCCATAGAAAGCACAGTTGTAGGTTTTCTTCTTGTGGAATCCCTGAGGTTTCAGAAGAAAGGTGTTTGAGTTTCTGGTTGCTCTGGAACCTCCTGAGAGTTTGAGCTTCTGGACGAGATAGTTAGGGGTATTATGTTGAAGGGCTTTGTGCGTCATGCAGGCAATTTCTAGCTGGATTCTAGCTTTGTATAGCAGCCATTTGAGGGTTTTGAGATCCGGGGGTGATGTGGTTGTATCTTTTTGAGCCCGTGATGAGTCTAGCGGCAGAGTTGAGTGAGGCCCTTAGAGGAGCAAGTTTGGATCTGGGTAGTCCCGAAAGGGTTGTACTACTGTAACCCAGTATGGTAATCACTAGTGCTTGTACAGCATGTTTCAAATGGCTGGGGGAAGGAAATGTTTTAATTTTCTTATAATACTAATTAGATTTTTTGCTGCTTTGGTGGAGGCACTGATGTGTTTCTGCATGTTGAGATTTCTGTCAAGAGTAACAGCCAGTGATTTTGCAGAGTCAATGATTAGTGGGGTGCAGTTGAAGGCTGAAAAGCTGTTTCAACCATTCTTCGATAACCAGTGTCTGGTTGGGTGGGGCGATAAGAAGGAACTCAGTTTTCTGAGTATTTAGTTTGCGGTGATTAGTTCCTAGCCAATTTTGAGTTTCCATTAATGTTGTGTCAGGGTTGGTAAAATGCAGCTACTCACCCACAAGGGTCTCAAGGCGCAATGGAGCAGGGGCGGCTCTGTTGAGAGCTGGGGTCATCCGAAGAGCCAGGTCTTGAGGTCCTTCCTGAACTGGAGCAGTGTAGGGACTTGCAGGAGAAGGAGGGGGGGTTGTTCCAGGCCTTGGCTGGGAGGTAGGATAAGGACTTTCCTCCCATTCTGGTCTTGTGGATGCATGGCGTGGTGGCTAGATAGAGGTCAGCTGATTGGAGGTGTCTCTTGGGTGCGTGGAAATAGAGGCGGTTGCTTAGATATGCAGCTCCGATGTTGTGGAGGGCCTTGTATGCGTGTGTGAGGAGCTCGAAGGTTATTCTTCTTTTGATGGGAAGCCAATGGAGATCACATAGGTATTGGGTGATGTGGTTGTAACGGGGGACATCTAGGTTCAGTCTGGTTGCGGCTTTTTGGGCGGTCTGGAGTTTGTGAAGTAGTTTCTTGTTGATTCCGGCTCAGAGGGTGTTGCCATAGTCCAGTCTGCTACTGATGAGGGCGTGCGTGACCGTTTTTCTGGATTCGGATGGGATCCATCTGAATGTTTTTCAGAGTATGCACAGGGTGTTGAAGCAGGCCGAGGATACGGCATTGATCTGCTGGTTCATCGTGAGTGATGTGTCAAGTATGATGCAGAGGTTTTGTGCGTGGTCCGTCAGGGTGGGGGCGTTTCTGAGGGCGGGGGGCAACCAGGTGTCGTCCCACGTGGAGGGGGTGGAGCCAAGTATGAGGACTTCTGTTTTCTCAGAGTTGAGTTTCAGGCAGCTCTTCTTCATCCGGATGGCAACAGCTTTAATTTCTTCTTGGAAGTTGTGCCTGTTGATGTTGGGTTCTTTGGTGAGGAAGAGGATGAGCTGGGTGTCTTTGGCGTAGGAGACAATGTTGAGCCCATGGTTTCTGACAATGGTTTTGAGGGTGTCCATGTAGATGTTGAAGAGGGTGGGGCTGAGTGAGGATCCCTGGGTCACTCCACATCTGGTCTCTGTTGGTTCCAAGAGGTAGGGCGGGAGTCTGACTCTCTGGTTTCTGCCTGTGAGAAATGAGCATATCCAGTCAAGGGCTTTTCCGCGGATGCTGGTGTCGTGGAGTCTGGTGGCTAGTGTGCGGTTGGAGACGGTGTCGACGGCAGCTGAGAGGTCCAGGAGGATGAGAGCTACCATTTGGCCCTGGTCGAGGAGGGCAAGGATGTCGTCAGTGGTGGTGAGTAGAGCCAGCTCTGTGCTGTACATGCTGTACATGCTGCGGAATCCGGATTGGGAGATATCCAGGATATTGTTGGCTTCGGTGAACTTTGCTAGCTGGGTGTTGACAGCTGGGTGTTGACAGCCTTTTCGATGACCTTGGCTGCGAATGGAAGCAGGGAGATGGGGTTGAAATTCTGGTCCGTTGGGTCTGCGGGGGGTTTCTTCAGGAGGGGGGTTGACTTCAGTGTGTTTTTAGTCATTGGGGAATGTGGCAGTTTAGAAGGGAGCTGATGATCGTCCGGCGTAGTTCGGGTGTGATGGGCGTGGTGGCTCTGTGGAAGATGTGGGGTGAGAAGGGGTCTGAAGGTGCTCCGGAGTGGATGCTTTTCATCGTCTTTAGGGTGTCTTCTGTCGTGACCGGTGTCCAAGTGAGCAGGGTCTGTTGGTTGGTGTTGCTATGGGCGGGAGCTGGAGCGGTGCAAAGGTCTTGGTTGTCAAAGTTGTCGTAGATCATCTTAATCTTTAGGTGAGAAAAGGTGCTGAGTCTGTTGCAGAGGTCTTGGGAGGGTGGGATGTCTGTTGTTTGACTGTTGGGTATGGCAAATTCCTTGATGATGGAGAAGAGTTCTTTGGTGTTGTGGGCGTTGGGTTTGGCAAATTCCTTGATGATGGAGACAAGTTCTTTGGTGTTGTGAGCCTTGGTGAGGATTCTTTCTTGGAGGTATTTCTTCTGTGGATTTAATGAGTTGGTGGTCTGCTGTGGTGGCTGCTCTGTAGGCGGTGCGCGTTTCTGGGGTTCTGTTGTTTCACCATGTCTATTCAAGTCTTCGGCAGGAGCGCTTGGATTCTTGGAGTGCAGGGGTGAACCAGCTTGCTTTCTTGATGTGTCGTCCTGTGGCTTTCTTGAGGGGGGCGAGTGTGTTGGCGCAGTTCATGTTCCATCTGTGGAGGTTGAGTGCAGAGGTGTTAGCGTCTGGTGTCGTTTGTGGTGTGGTGCTGATGAGGGTGGGGGTGAGTTGGTCTTCTGTGACTTTGTTCCAGCTTCTACAGGTGAGGCGGTGGGCATGTTTGTGTACAGTGGGTTTTCTGAAGAAGTGGATGCAGTGGTGGTCTGTCCAGAGGAGTTCCATGGTGTGGCCTTAGGAGATGCTTCTTTCCTTCTGTGAAGATGGGGTTTATTGTGTGTCCCGCTGTGTGCATGCGGGCAGTGACCAGTTGCTTGAGGCCAATGTTGGCGAGGTTCTCTAGGAGGGTGATAGTGTTCGGGTCATTGTGGTTCTCCAGGTGGAAATTTAGGTCTCTGAGTAAGATGTAGTCAGTGGAGGTGAGGGTGTGGGGTGCGATGTGGTTGGCAATGATGTCGGTGAAAGGAGCGTGAGCCAGGTGGCCTGTAAATGAGCGTTCTGTGGAGAGTCATTTTAGGGTTGGTCTGGATCTGGAAGTAGAGATGTTCCCTGAGGGTCATAGAGTCATGCAGGCCAGTGGTTATCATGCGGGAGGTGCTTTTGTGAATGATGGCAATGCCTCCTCCTGTGTGGGTGAGGCGGTCTTTCTGCAAGACCTTGTATCCATCGGGAATGGCAGTGGCAATGTCGGGCGGGGAGTTGGCGTTGGCCCAGGTTTATATGAGGAAGGAGACGTCGGGCAAGTGGGTGTTGAGGAGGTCCCAGATTTCTATGGCGTGCTCGTGTAGGTAGCGCACGTTGAGGAGGATGCAGTGGAGCAGTTTGTGAGCAGTGATAATCAGTAGGCTGGGGGCTGCTGCTGGGGTCCGAAGGTGGTTGAAGGTGCAGCAGCAGTGTCAACAGGAGATCAGGCCTTGGGTGTTGCTTGACGTTGGAAGCTGGCAGCTGTTGCTGTGTCCGGGGATGAGAGCATGGCGGGTGCTGGAGTCGTAGCTGAGGCGGGTTGGAGGACCAGGTTCACTGGCGCTACCCGCGATCGGTTTGCAGACGGGCTCAGGCGGGCTTGTCTTAGGTGTGCCAGCTGTGCGACCCCTGACCGTGTCTGCTGCACAGCTGCGCCGCTGTACAGTGCCCATCATTAAGTAGGGTTCGGTGGGAGGGCAGACATCTGGGAGGCAGGAGTGGGAAGGACCCATTGGAGGGGGGAGAGGATGCGGGGGCAGCAGCGGCAGGGAGAAACCACGAGATAGAAAAGATAGAGAAGAGAGAAAAAGAAGTTAGAAAAGAGAGCAGAGAGAGCAAAGAGAGAAAAAAGAGGGCACAGAGAAAAAAGTCAATAGAGGCGGAACAGTAGAAGAGCAGAGTGCTCTCCCACTGGACCATCAGAATGAGGTTCAGGCAGGAGCCTGTGGGTGAAGGAGGGCCCCTAAACACCCAGAAAACAGAGAGCTCAGGGGGCTCAGAGGGCAGCACTTAGTAGTGAAGCTGCACGGGAGAGAGCAGTCACACTGACCAGGTCAGTGGTCTAGCTCTTCTTGCCGTGCAGTGTCTGCCATTAAGTAGGGGTCGGGGAGGGCGGACAGCTGGGAGGCGGGAGTGGGAAGGACACATTGGAGGGGGAGAGGTCACGGGGGCAGCAGCTGTGTAGAGAAAGCGCGAGATAGAAAAGAGAGCAAAAGAAGAAAGAAAAGAGAGAAAAAGGAGAAAAGAGAGCAGAGAGAGCAAAGAGAGAAAAAAAAGAGGGCACAGAGAAAAAAGCCAAGAGAGGCAGAACAGCAGAAGAGCAGAGTACTCTCCCACTGCACCACCAGGGATGAGGCGCAGGTACGAGCCAGCGTGTGGAGTAGGGCCACGAACACCCAGCAAACGGAGTGCTCAGGGGGGTCAGAGTAGAGCGCTTAGTGGTGGAGCTGGGCAGGGAGCGAGCAGTCACACTAACCAGGTCAGTGGTTTAGCTCTTCTTGCCACGCCGTGTCCACCATTAAGTAGGGGTCAGGGGGAGGGCCATCAGCTGGGAGGTAGGAGCGGGAAGGACAAACTGGTAGAGGGAGGGGCTGCTGGGGCAGCAGCGGCAGGAAGAAAGCACGAGATAGAAAAGAGAGAGAATAGAGAAAAAGAAGAGAGAAAAGACAGAAAATAGAGCAGAGTGAGCAAAGAGAGAAAAGAAAAAAGAGGGCACAGAGAAAAAAGCCAAGAGAGGTGGAACAGCAGAAGAGCCGAGTGCTCTCCCACTGGACCACCAGGGATGAGGCAGGAGCCTGTGGGTTGAGAAGGGCCTCGAACATAAGTAAATAGGTTGAAGAGGGTGGGGTAAAAGAGATGATCCATGTGAGACCCCCAGTGTTATCGACGTGGATTGAGATAGAGAGAGATTAAGCTTGACTCTTTGTGATCCATTTAGAAAGTAGGAGGAAAACCATTTAAGGACTGGACCTGAAATGCCCATACGGTGTTTCTTCAGGTCTAGCAGCTTTGCATTCTTCACCGTATCAAATGCCGATGATAGGTCCAGGAAGACTGATAGACAGGCTTAGTTCTGGTCCAGCATTTTTAGTGCCTCTTCTGCAATGTGTGTCATAGCAGATTTGGTGCTGTGCCCAGCATGGAAGCCCGATTGGAATTGGTCTAGCATATGGAAATGATCGATATGGTTACAGAGTTGAATGTGAACACATTTTTCCAAGAGTTTTGCCAGGGGAGGGATATTGGAAATAGGCCGTAAGTTGGTGAGATCAGTTTGGTCCGCTTTTGGTTTTCTCAGACTGGTGGTAACTTATCCTGATTTCAGGCAGTCAGGGATGGAGCTTTGAAGGAGGAAGGCATTGACAATCTTGGTCCAGATTTGGAGTAATGCCGGTATGATTACCTTGAAGAATTTTGAGCAAAGAAGAGGGTCATTGAAATGGTTTGATGGTTTCAGTGTAATTAAGATTCTTTTGAATGGTGTCTTCATCAAATGTTCTAAAGGAGTTCCATGAGGTGTTGTTTTTGGGGTACAGACTGGTAGACCATAAAGGAACGAAAGGTCTGGGAGGGGATGGGCAGGACTGAGGGGGGATAGGATGTTGTTCAGAAAGAAGGAGGCAAATTCCTCACAGTTTGGAAGCGAGTTGGTTCCTACCAGTGACTGATTTGGTGCACAGTACGATTGTGCTTTCATGAGATCAAATAGTATTTTGTGTCAGTTACTGGCTTGATTGAGTTGATTTCTGAAGAAGTCTGTTTTTAAAGTTCTGATGTTTTTGTTGTAACTGTTCCTTAATGAGCTCAGGTGCTTGAGATGCTCAATGGACGGGTCAGATCTCCATTGAGGTTCGGCTAATCTCAAATTGCATGTTTTTGTGTTGAGACTATCATTGTACCATGGTTTTGAGATTTTGGTGGGCATTCTTTTTAGTTGGAGTGGGGCGTTTGAGTCAAGAGCAGATTCCATGGAGCGAGTGTAGTTATTTGTAAGATCAAGGGCATCTGAGAGCTCTTTTGGGGGTGTCAAGATGTTGAGACTGAGCGAAGCCAGAACATTCCTGTCGATGTTGTGCATGTTCCTTTTCCAGATTTTTTTTTTTTTTCACGACTTCTGTGATGAGGAAAGTGATGCGGTGGTGGTCGGTCCAATCACAGGGTAGGGCAGATTCCATCTGAATTGAGCTGGGTTTTGCAATGATAAGATCTAAAGTTGATCCTTTGTTGTGAGATGGCTTGTCGCAGAATTGAGTCAGGTTCAGGTCTGCAAGAAAGGGTTTTGAAGCTGTTGACTGCTGGGTCATTCAGGTATTCCAATGAAGATTTAAGTTTCTGAGGAAGACTTGAGGGCCGTGCTGATCAGCATTTGTTCCAATGGTTTCCATGATTTGTTCAATAAAATCTAGTTTGTCGCCTAGAGGGTGGTATATCAAGTGCAACTTGCATAGGGCATTTTTGTTGCAGGAGATATCAAGGCAAAGGTATTCACAGGAAGGTAAGATAGGAGTTTGCATGTGTATGACTGATAAGTTGAGGCTATGTATTCAGGCGATACCTCCCCTGTTCTATGTGGTCTATCCATTCTGGTATTACCATGGTTAGGGGGGACTAGAATGTCCATGACAGGTGCAGAAGAGTCATTTAGCCAGGTTTCTGTTAAGATTAGGAGGTTAAGGTCATGTGCAAGGATCAAGTTGGCAATATCTCCAGCATGTTTAGAGGCAGATCTACAGTGGATTAGCATGCATTTTTGGTTGTGTTTTGTGGAGTGCTGGGTCAGAATGTGATAGGTTAATTTGTCTGAGGTTATGGGTGTTGACAGCTGTATGGTTGTGTCTTGGAACTCCTGGAGGGTTGGTCATGGAGACCTGGATAGTTTGCTGGCTATCCACGTTCTGAGGGTGAGAGGTAGGGTTTGAGCATCGCTGTCAGATAGGAGAGCTTTACATCTAGTTGGCCGTTAAGGTGCGTTGGGGTTGGGTTTCGTTCTCAGAGTCAAGTGCGATGACAGACTTGAGGGAGAGGTCCGGTTGGTATCGAGGTGCTTTCGGGTTGAGTAACAATTGCCTTGTGCCATTCTTCAACCTCCAGTGATATTAATCAAGTTATGTAAACCGTGGCTACTAACCCGTGAGGGTCTCAAGGCACTGCAGGGGGTTGCTGATCCGTCTGAGCGCTGGGGTTCAGTCGAAGAGACAGGTCTTGAGATACTTCCTGAATTCGGTCAGCGACTGGGATTGTCTGAGGTGGAGAGGCAGGGTGTTCCAGGTCTTGACGGTGAGGTGGGAGAAGGATCTTCCTCTGTTTCTAGACTTGTGGATCCGAGGGACGGTGGCAAGAACCAGCTGGATGGAGAGGAGGTGTCTGGGGGGTACTTGGAATGAGAGGCAATGGTTCAGGTATGCTTGTCCTGCATCATGGTGGGCTTTGTAGGCGTGCGTGAGGAGCTTGAAGGTGATTCTTTTGTGAATGGGAATCAGTGTTCTTGCAGGTGTTCGGTAATACGGCTGTGGCGGGGGATGTTGGGGACCAGTCTAGCTGCAGCATGTTGGACATTCTGTGGTTTCCTGAGGAGTTTCTAGGTGACATCGGCATAAAGTGTGTTGCTGTAGTCAAGTCTGCTGCTTTTAAGTGCATGGGTGATCGTTTGTCTGGATTCGGTTGTGATCCATCTGAATGACTTTCGAAGGAGGCGAAGCATGTGGAAGCATGATGAGGAGATGGCGGTTCCTTGTGAGAAAGGAGTCCAGTATGATGCCGAGGCGGAGGGCCACCAGTAGGGTTCACTGATAAAATATCGATGTTCAAAATATCGAGAAAAAAAATATAGACTACAAAAATATCGAGTCCCCTACCTGCACAGGTAAGTACAAAAATATCGAATAAAAAATATTGATGTAAAAAATACCAATTTAAATATATATATATATATTATATATATATATATATATATATATATATATATATGATATATTAAATATTAATATTGATTTTAACAAAATAAATTTAATTTAATCTACATTTTTACAAAATATTACAATTAAACTTAATTAAAAAAAGCACACAAACATAATAAATTATACATATATATTTAATTTAAAATAATTATTAAACTATTGTCTTTAATTTATTTTAAAACTTTTAAATTATGTAAAAATAAAATATATATATATAAATAATTTAAAATATAAAAAAACATTCTAGACTAAATTAAAACATTAAACTATGAAAAAATATTTACACTTAAATTGCCCAATACAATCAGTGCAACAGTAGGAAAAGCGTTGGATAGCAAAATAATTAAATTTACTATTCCAACTCCAGTGAGTGCAACATTAGGGAAACTGTTGTATAACGGAGGGGTAAAAATTACTATTCCCACTCCAAACAGTGCAATAATAGGGAAAGTGTTGGATAGCGGAGGGGTAAAAATTACTATTCCCACTCCAGTGAGAGCAACAGTAGGAAAAGCGTTGGATAGCAAAATAATAAAATTTTCTATTCCAACTCCAGTGAGTGCAACAGTAGGGAAACTGCTGGATAGCAGAGGGGTAAAAATTACTATTGCCACTCCAGTGAGTGCAACAGTAGGGAAAGTGCTGGATAGCGGAGGGGTAAAAATGACTATTCCAACTCCAGTGAGTGCAACAGTAGGGAAAGTGTTGGATAGTGGAGAAAAAAAATTACTATTCACACTCAAACTCTTAAAATTTAAAAATAAAAAACAAATATTAAAAATATAAAAAGAACACATAATATAATACTAATTACATATAACAAAAACCTACAAATATTATATAAAATGAAATAATAAATCTATTTACAAAAAAGTAATTCTTTTAAACAAAAAAATTATTAAAACATAAATGTATTTATTTTATTTCCTACCCTATAACACCACACCAATAGCTAAACACTTCAACATTTTTAATAAAATGTATTTACATAATTAACATAATTATTAATGAATTAAAAAAAATGTTAATAAAAAAATTAATAAACATTAATTGACTACACACACTTTAGCAATATAATATCCACAACACAAAAATAAATTAAACTATAAAATAATAAAACACAATTAAAACTTATTTTAAAATTAAAAACTATTACTATTAACAACTAATAATTAAATAATTAAAATTCATTTAATACCCACTCTTTACCCCTTTAAAAGTAAAAAAAACACACAAAAAAATAAACACCCAAAATAAATGTTAAAAAAATGTACATTAATTAACAACTATGGGGTCGATTCCGATCTCGGTCGGATGGCCCTCCCAAAGCCCTCCGTAGCCTTACCTTCCAACCGACTCGTTCCCAGAGCTGGTCCGTCCAAATGAGGCAGTACGATGCGCAAATGTGTGCATTTCCCGAACGACACGCACGCTCCGAATCGAGCAACATTTGCCGTACGAGCCGGCTCCGTCAACACAGATTGGACTCACCTGGAAGCATTACCGTAGCAGTTTCCGGCCGGACAAGTACGATGCGTACGTCCTCCGCGCCGAACAGGTCGCCACCTCCAGCACGTCACAGCATCTGGAAGAGCAGTACATCAGGACCGATTCGAGTCACAACACGAACACCGCGTACGAGACAAAGCTGCCATGTATCTGATCGCCTATGTCATCCCTGTACTGTACAACAATGTCCGAATCAACAACTGGAACCGACGCGTACGTCGCAGACGGTAAGTCAGACACCTACCACCCACCAATACGTGACGATCCTGCGAAAGCCAAAACACACATAGGGGGTGGCTGCCCACACCCCAGCGCAGTCCACCCCAGAAGGGGTGGATGACTTTCCCCCAGCACAGTCCACCCTAGAAGGGGTGGATGCACATCCCCCCAGCACAGTCCACCCCAGAAGGGGTGGATGCACATCCCCCAGCACAGTCCACCCCAGAGGAGGTGGGGGGCAAACACTCCCCCCCACTCCCATGCCAGGTTTGTGTATTGTGCACAAATATCTAGATTCAGTGACACATTAGGCAAATAAATGCTGTTACATCTATCACTCCAGTGAACAAAGGCCGATTGTGGGGTACAAACCCCCAGCATTGACAAGCAAATAGGGTAGATGTGGTATCACCCCCCATCAGTGTGGTACCTAAAAGATGAGCATTGGGTTCAAACCCCCTTCTTTGACAAACATATAGGGGACATGGGGTATAAACCCCCCTCTCAGTGTGGTCACCATAATGTGATAGGGGGATCAAACACCCAGCATTGACAAACACATAGGGGAGATGGGGTATCACCCCCCATCAGTGTGGTGCCCAAAAGATGAGCATGGGGTTCAAACCCCAAACTTAGCCAAGCACATAGGGGACATGGGTTGCAACACCCCCATCAGTGTAGTGACAAAAAGGTGAGTGGGGGGTTCAGACTCCCAGCATTTGCACACTATCATGTATGACTCTCTGTAGTGACAAAGTAGTGGTTGTGTGCCAAACGAACACATATCTGTTGAGGCAGACATAGTTGGGCCTTACAAAGACAAACATGCCATGTGGAGACAAGCATTGCCATTGCGGGCTAACACTGCCACCAATGTTTATTTTGACAATGGAAGAAGTGACCATCTAAATGCACAAGCACGCATTTGTTCACATACAGACACACATACAAAGGAATTCCGCAAGAAAGTAAAGTGTAGACAAGATCCTGTTCCACACTGTGGCAGCAATGGCAAATCAAGACCATGATCAATGGCCAAATTGAAGATGTTGGACTCCCAGGGACAGTAGCTAAACAAACAAAAACATACATCCAATCACTGCTCACAAAGCCAGTAGAAATACGCGGGTCAAGATGTGCTGATACAGCCAGCCAACCACACACTGCAGAACAAACACATGTGTGTGTGTAAGTGTCCCTAGTACCCCATCCCCCCTGATGGTGGGCTAAACTCCCCTGAGACATATGCGTCATGAGTATAACCCAGATGCATCTCCACCATTGTGTCACAGACTATTGGCAATTTTGCATTGTGGGATGTGCAGGTCAACAACAGTCACCTGTAGACAAATCTTGGGGGAACTCCAAACAACACATCAGGAAACTGACTCACCATCCCTGGTAACCTCAAGGCCACTACACTATGCTGACAGTATCCTGTATGATGATGCACTGTGTTGCCAAATCATGATGTGGACCATACTCTTGAGCACACTCACTCTTGTGCACTGTGTCACGTGTCTTTTCACAACACCTTTCCTCACACATACCCAAACATCACTCACAGGGCATTGCCTGTAATGTAAGGCCACAATGGAGCTAGGGGCCATGCCAAGAGGTGAGTCATATTTGGCAAACAAAAACCCCACACAGCTTGATCACACACAATGTGCAGCAGCTAAGCCTCCATTGAATGGTGATATTGCACATGCACCCATGAAAATACTAGGGGTGGTGGTTGGATCTGTGTTTTACAAACACAAGTCACGTAGCAAGGCATGACACATAAGTTTGAATATGTCACTCTGTAGAAATAAAAACCTTCTTAGGGGTTCACTGATACATCTGGTCCTTAAGACCAACAAGGAAGAGATTGGCACAGAAGCTGTAATATCAAAAAACATGTTTTATTAACCTCAGATGAGGGAGATTGCATCTTACGGTACCCGCAGGCCACTGTAGGAGGCATTCTAATGAGTGCAGAGAACAGGGTCCTTATATATGCATTTGTTATATAGTCAGCATAAAATCAAGGGGAGGTCCTAGCACATACAAGCATGCTTGTTGACTAATATGGGTATACAAAATTTGCTTGCTCCACAAAGTGGGAGGGGAGACTAAACTGCTTACATGAGTAAGAATAGCCTGACAGTTCTATACTAGGAGCAGGTGCATTCTACCAGCTAGGCCTCTCTGAGCATGTGCAAGACTTTGGAAGAGGGAGAAAGCACATGGCGAGCACATGGCTAACTAAAATGGCTGCCAAGTACAAAATGGCTTTCAGCTCATGCTAACAGCGATTCCTGCAATCTTTAACAGATGATCCTTTTAGCATGAGCTAAAGACATTCCCATGATCTAGTAGAGACATAGAAAATATTTTGCACATTTTCTTCTCATAAATTCATCAATATCCTATGCTAGGTGGGCATTTACATTCTAAACATTTCATTAAGCAGGTATATACAAGGTATAAGCAGGAGTACAAAGTGAACAGAGCATTGGGTCATACAGGTAGCAAGAGAGAATAATGACTATTATCTCAAACAGAAATCTCAATATTTTCCAACCCTAAGCAGAAAGCAAATACCAAAACCATCTAGTCTAATTCTAAGTTTCAGGGCTCTGATGTATTTCAGTGACTATTTATGTCAATTTCAAAATAGCCAACAGCACATACCTAATAAAAACCTTTTCAATAGACTTTCTCAGTATTTTTTATGAGGGCTAAATTATCAATTAATATACTTAAGGAAAGAGTAAAGTAACATGCTCAGATGAACTTTTCTCGTGCAGAATAAACATTACTCTTAAAAAATATTAAAGCAATCAGACATATTATTACAAAAACAATCCTGGCTCCGGGGGACCAGGAGGACCACATAGGGCCATAGGAATTAGGACAAGGAGCCGCAAAGGGCTGCTCCTCCAAAAAAAATGGGACGACCAAAGGGGTACATTACTAACAAAAAAAGAGTCCTTGGGAATTTGTAGAACCAACCAGCCAGAGGGGAGTCTTCTCCCTGTGTCCGTTTGAGCCTCACAGGCAGGCTCTTGTTGTTCCCACGGTGGAGCTGCACAACTCGCAACTCAAGAATCACGACCCAGTTTGAGAAGAAAAGTCTTTCTTTCAGGATAGGGCAATCACCCCCCCCAGGGCAAATACCCTCAATGATCCTGTCCAGTGTCTCAGGCAGTGCACCAGTTTTCTTCACTTTAATCTAACAGGCACCAAGGGCATAGCACCTGTACTCTAAACTCAAGTCCTTCCCTAACTCCTGTATAGCACCTCTGGCGCACTGCTCTTTTGTTAGGGCCACAAATTGTACCCAGTGTGCTCGGGCATCTCTTGATCAACAAACAAAGGCGTAGACTTGCATTCACTTGGGACCAGGACTCAAAGGCCTGAAGCAACCCTTGTTTCAAAGGGGTCACCTCAAGCAAAAGCCTCCTTGCCGTCCTTGTCGTTCTGTGACTCTCTCAGCTGGGCATCAAAAACTGGATCCACACAAAGATTTCTCCATCCTGATTTGTAACCCCGTCTTTCGCCCAAGACAGTGGCAGGGGTACACACTTCACGTCCCAGTGCTTCCGCCTTCACTGAGGTCCTAGTTGCCAGCAACGCCTGTGCTGGTTCCTTTTGTTTTGACTGTAGGCTGGACTGGTGCTGACTCCCAGGCTGGATCTGATGTCCGGGCCCCTCTGGCAATGGTTGTAAGGCAGCAAATATCTATTGGTGGACAGAACAAGAGGTCTTTAGACAAGGCACAGAAATAATCTAACAACAGAGAGGATAGTCTCAGAATACTTCCTTAGTCTCGGGCGCCCCATACATTAGCAAGGCACCCAAGAGCCACTTCATCTATCTGAGAGTAGAAAACCCTGGACCTATTGGCAAGTATAAAAGGAACGTTTTGGTGAACTGACAAGAGTAATACATCACCCAATCCCAAACAGCCAAGGAAGTCTGTGTTCATTTACTAAATTCTGAGGAAAAGAGAAAAACAATACAGACATACTCCAAATACTTACATTGGTGTATTCCTATATTACCAATCTGAAGAACCCTCAAGAAAAAGGAAATGTTCTACACTTTTACTCATAGATTTTACATTACTTGTACAGGACTGCAGACACTTGTAAAATAATTTCTCTTACATGTTATGCTTAGGACCATGCTCTCATGTTATAGGCGCAGCAGGAAAATCTAAAACTGCTAATTTAACAGGGATTCTTATTGCAAAAAGAACTAAACTTCAACATAGTGAGTACATTTTCTCCAGCAGAACATGTTATGACAAACAAACTCCTATAAAACAATATTTTCCTTCAAAATGTTTGCTAAGGATCACATGAGCGTCTTTCCTGCATTGTACTTTTCACGATCTGGACTATGCAACATCATTTTCAAAAGGAAAAAAAACCCTATCTCCAGCTCTAATAAGGGCTGTCAGCTTATTGACAGAGACTAGCTAATAAAAGACTAGCAATGCCCTTGCAAAACTGTATAGAACATGAGAATAACATAAACAATAATAGTGTTGCCACCTGAGATTTTTGAACAGAAACCCCCACTATACAGTTCTCCTTAAAGATCAAATAAGGGAACATCAATCTGTTCTACTCATTCTTTCATACAGGATGGGCAGTAACATAGCATAGATTTTATCATTTTATTAATGCTAACAATTTTTAAAACAGTATTACTGAATAGCCAATAACTATCACATGTCCATTTCCTAGACAGCTTAGACAGACTCAAGAAAGAGTGAGAAAAAGAAGAGAGAAAACATAATTTTGCCTACCCTTAATTTGTAGAGGAGCTAGCCTCCTTCCCCCATTTTGACAGTAGGAAAACCTGAAACAGGTTTTACTTCTGTCAACACTTTCAACCCCTATTTGTAGCAACTGGGCACAAACAAACTTGTAGGAGATATCTTAGAAAGTGGCTATTCTCTGATTCAAGCACATCGAGTACTGTAGAAAGCGTCAGCAACAAATGTATCAATTCCTTGAGCAATTGTACTTGATTAACATGAGGGCGCATGAATGCAAACTAAAATCCATTTCCTCCTTATCGTAGCCCCTACACAGTATTCTTTAAACTAAAACCATTATTTTATATACCTGGCAGATCAATGCTCAACTGAGGGCTGTTTTCCTTCGTTTCATATGACTGCGCAAAACGTGTGTTTGCCAAAAATAGGAAGCAAAGCTTCTCTTCCACTCTCTTTGCGCTATCATCTCGTCTTTCAAAAACTTTTCGAAGGTCGAAGTGTCCCAGCAAACATTACCCTTCACCCTGCTAAGTTGCTAAATGCAGAACTCCGACCTTTGACCCGTTCAGCAGCTGCTCATTTTTGTGTGCAAGGCTTGCCATGCGGTTTTCGTAATGCAAAGCAACTCTGGAGAATCACAGCTGAAAGGCAGTCCTGTCCGATGTGTTTGCCAGCAATTTAAAGGTAGGATAATAACGTCTGCTGGTTTCTGTATACTTATTTTCATTTATGTACAGTATGTGGTGTGCAGTCTAGTAATACAGAGGTCAGCTGTTTGTTTTATACTTGCATATACTTTATTGAAGCCTGAGAGCACGTTAAAACTGCCTTGAGTGGTAGAACTGCTTGTAAAATTGTGAATTTAGCTCAATTTCGACTTTGGTGGTAGGGGCACTTAAAAATGAATATCCTACAATATTTTTGCATAATAGGAACCCCCACAGTGTTCTCTAGATAGCCCAGGAATGGGAAATCAGAAATGTATAAGATATATCCTTATAAACATGAGTTTTGTACGGCTGGGTAAAGTGACAGTTCACATTTAAGGCTCCTGCTAATGCGGTACAGCACTGCTTAAATCCAACTTTGATGCTAGGAATTCACAGTATGATGATTAGGCTTTATAAAGATGAAAAAACGAATTTAAAGCATTTATTTTTAATAATATATATATTTGTTCATATAATTAATTTTTTTTGTTTAAATCAAAACCAACCATTTTGATGATTCCACATTTGAAAAGCAAGCTTCATTCGTAGCCTATCATATTTAAACGCATTCATTCATAACCCTAAGCACAGAAGCCTTACTTGAAACAGGAAAAGTCTGCGCCACTTTTTAAAAGGACAGTTATCATTTAACATCAGAACCACAGATGTACTTATGTAAAGAAGGCATTAAGAAAGGAAATCCCTACTTTCAATTTTGTTCTCTGTGATCTAAAATAATGAAACTGGTTTTTTGAAACTTTTAAAATAATGCAGGCCCTTATACCAGTTTTACACTGACTTAAAATTTCGCTGACTCAGCATTCCTGTCTGTGGCCGTGATCAGGAATAGCCATATGCTATTTATGCAGCTGTTGTTTGTCAGCAGGCGTCGAATTTTCACGCCTTTCTCAGGAAAAAACCCCTTTATTATTTGAAATACCCTGACAGAGTTAAATCCCCATTTGCTGTGTCAAACAGTTTCTTTTCAGTTAGTCAGTTTAAACACAGCTGTTGGAAAGCTTTTTCCTCGGGTGCTGAAAGAAAAGCATGTCACAGTCTATTTAAAACTGAGGCATTTCAATGCAGTCAAATCTATCTTTCTATAATGTGTATTTAGTTCAGCAATGACCAAATTCACTCAGATGATGTGCATGCCTTTTAATGTCTAATACAATGTATTTAAGGAAAATGCTGTAACGTGTATTTTAGTCTATTGATTACAAAACACACAATTTCGTTTTTCTTCCTCTGTATGAGGCCTATTTTAATCCTATTAAATATGAATTCTAATTTTATCTTTAGCATTGTGGCAATTTGCACACATGTATAGTATCTTACTCTGTCAATTTAAATAGTAACATGCAGCTGTTTAGCATATGTTATATAATTCATTTCTGGATTTTTATTTAATATGTAAGAAACTAAATGACATTTTGCATAACAGAATGATGACAGCAAAAAAACATAAACAAACTCATTGAGCTCATTCAGACATTTACAGAAGGGGGGTCATATACGCAGAGCACACAACACAGCGCGCTTAAAGCTAGCCATTCTTACACAAAGAGTACTCACACAAGTATCACCAATGTCAAACCACAAACCCACATAGACATTTAAACACACATTTAACCCACAAATCAACACTTAGGACTTTAAGACAGCTTACAAACTGTACGCAAGACCAACCTATTTGTAAATACTAATTGTAAGTCATATTTACAAGAAGAGCTCTCAAAAGTAGCCCAAAAAACTGTTCCATGGTCAAGAAGCCAAAATACACCAAATTCGCCAGTTTTGGCTGGTAGAACACTCAAAAAGCGCTCTGCATATCACCACTTATGAATGTTACTAAGTGCGCAGATCCGGATCCGTTTTATGTACATATTTAGTTCCATGGGGTACTTAGTCACCAAGGAAGAAATATCTTTTTACTATACGTAAACCTATTTAGGTATCCCCTCTGAGGGGAGTCAGCTGAGTACTTCCTAAATCCATATCGGTACCTCCAAGACAGCAACACTTTCTACGAAGTGTGCTAGAAGCAGGCATGTCAAGAATATTATAGCATATATAATATTATACTCCAAGTGACACTTAACTAACCCTGGGCATAATACTTTGCTACGCTCACGAAGCATGCAAAGTTTGTGCTACTACGCACTACGCAAATTGCACGTAGCAGAGTGAATAACTGTACTAATAAACGTAGCGTAGCAGGAGTATAATAAACTCCTTCAAATGCTTTGATAAAGCAATTTTTATGCTAAAAAGCATATAACCAATTCACAAAAATGAATGTTGACAATAAAATATCAAGCAATGAGAGAGGTGATGATTTTGGAGTCCCCCTAACCTAGGGGGAGGACCAAGCAGATGCCTTGAACACAAAAAGCATATCATGTGAACGATTCAATGGTGGTCCCTTCCTCCTAGGACCACCCCAAGCACAGTTATGGGCAAAATACAATCCCAACCAAAGGCCCTGCAAGCATTATGGGACGAGATTAGCAGTGGGCAGTGAATATTATAGTGTCCAATATCAAAATAATTCTACAAAGAGCTGCAGTTCAACTAGTCGTCACTGGGTGTCGTCCCTCAAGAGTGAAATGCAAAAGTATTGAAAACCTTTCATGAAGCTTTTGCATTTGACTCGTGAGGGACGACACTCAGTGACGACTAGTTGAACTGCAGCTCTTTGTAGAATTATTTTGATATTGGACACTATAATATTCACTGCCCACTGCTAATCTCGTCCCATAATGCTTTGCAGGGCCTTGGTTGGGATTGTATTTTTGCCCATAACTGTGCTTGGGGTGGTCCTAAGAGGATGGGACCACCACCTAATCATTCAATAAGATGTGCTTTTTGTTTTCAAGACATCTGCTTGGTTCTCTCCCTAAGTTAGCGAGGATACCAAAATCATCACCTCTCTCACTGCTTTTGTTTTCACTTTAGTGAAATGACTATATGCAATTTTAGCATATAAAGACAGAGATATTTATTTTATCTTAACTTGCACTGTACAAGTTTGCTTTTGGTAATTATTGTACAGTGCAGTGAGTCAAGCACACAGCTAGCACTACGCCCAGGCTTAATAATAATAACAAACTCCTTCAAATGCTTTGATAAAGCAATTTTTTATGCTAAAAAGCATATAACCAATTCACAAAAATGAATTTTGACATATCAAGCAATGAGAGAGGTGATGATTTTGGAGTCCCCCTAACCTAGGGGGAGGACCAAGCAGATGCCTTGAACACAAAAAGCATATCATGTGAACGATTCAATGGTGGTCCCTTCCTCCTAGGACCACCTCAAGCATAGTTATGGGCAAAATACAATCCCAACCAAAGGCCCTGCAAAGCATTATGGGACGAGATTAGCAGTGGGCAGTGAATATTATAGTGTCCAATATCAAAATAATTCTACAAGAGTTGCAGTTCAACTAGTCGTCACTGGGTGTCGTCCCTCACGAGTCAAATGCAAAAGCTTCATGAAAGGTTTTCAATACTTTTGCATTTCACTCTTGAGGGACGACACCCAGTGACGACTAGTTGAACTGCAGCTCTTTGTAGAATTATTTTGATATTGGACACTATAATATTCACTGCCCACTGCTAATCTCGTCCCATAATGCTTTGCAGGGCCTTTGGTTGGGATTGTATTTTTGCCCATAACTGTGCTTGGGGTGGTCCTAGGAGGAATCGTTCAATAAGATGTGCTTTTTGTTTTCAAGACATCTGCTTGGTTGTTGGTTCTCTCCCTAAGTTAGTGAGGATACCAAAATCATCACCTCTCTCACTGCTTGTTAACTTTTTGTTTTCACTTTAGTGAAATGACTATATGCATTTTTAGCATATAAAGACAGAGATATTTATTTTATCTTAACTTGCACTGTACAAGTTTGCTTTTGGTAATTATTGTACAGTGCAGTCAAGCACACAGCTACGCACTACGCAATTTGCATAGCTACGTGTAGTTGAAGCTGTACTTCACGTAGCTACGTGAAGTGCTACTACGCAAACTACGCCCGGGCTTACACTTAACACAATGTGTGCCGTTCAAGTTTTCAAAGTTAGAGAAAAATCTCCTCATTACCTGCCTTCTTTTGCTGCAGCAAAACAAACAAACAAACCAAAATCTTGGCCAAGTCATTCCAAACAAAAGTGTTGCCTTAGCAACCTTACCAAACCAAAGTCTCCAGCTTCCAACTGCCAAGTTCTGAGTGACCTAACAACTCCACTTAGGACGGATTACATGTGCCTAATGTGAAATGTAACAGACACATAGCGAAAGCCAACACTGTCCCGGAGCAATGACACACTCAAGGAGCCCTACAAAGAAGACACGTTGACATCAGGTGACAGGGAAAGGAATAATATGCTGAGTGTGAGTAGTCATACACACATACAAGTGATAAACGCATGAAAACAGAACAAAGATAAAAACAACTTGCTAATGTTGGTAGCACAGATGTGAGTCGTGGAACCCTGAATATGTCTAATGTGAGTTCACACACAGCGCAGGAACTTATAGCAACCAAACCATGGCGGTCACCAGATTGACTCAATTTGTCCCATCATGCACCCATAGCACAGACACTCACTGTCAAATAGGCTGTCAAATCAATGGCCAATTTTGCAAGCCCCGCTGACAGGAACATCTGCAGGGACTACAGTCTTGGTAGAAAAAGGGCTTTTGGCACCACAAATTAATGCTCACAGAACACATACCATGGGCTTAGGAAAGGTCACAGAGTAACACTCTGCCAAGAGGTGATTTCACTACTGTTGAAGTTCCGCTGTGTCAAGCTTGGTCTTGGCATGTGTCTGCATTGTCAGAATGAGACTCGGACATTGACTAAACTATCACAACACACAGAATACTTTGGTCCCATCATCCTGTGTACAGGTGTGATACCCAAGTTGGCGACACGTACTCAGAATCCATGTATACCAAGTGACACCTGGGACACAGATGACTTGTTCATCAGCAATGTGCTAATATGCATGTCCATTGGAGTGGTGCATACCATAAGAAACAGTAAAAATTAGTATACATGTCAAGCACAACATATGTGCTAAAGTGTACGCCAAAGATGGGAGAGGTTGTGAAAAGAATGTCACACTCTTTGTCAAAAACAATGTTGCTCGTGACAACAACCCATTTCAGCCTACAACAACTCCACAACACACTGTACTAGGACACATATCACATGGACCTCCGGCAGTCCATCACATCACTCTATCCTGATTTGGCTGAAATCAATGTTACAACAGCATTTGCAGTACAAAAATCAGCAACATCATGTACACCCAAAAAATTAGCTAAAATAGCTTTATTCAGCATTCAAATTTGAAAACACAAATCTTGCAAAAATACAAGGCCAATGGCCAGTCCATGTCAATGAGTCATTCAGAGGCTATATAGGATGAGTTCCCATACATTGCTTACCTGCACTTACATCACTAGGGGACAAATCCCCAAGGAGGGGCATCTTCTGGGGCAGGCCAGGCACCGCAGGGACAGGATTAGGGTGCAGCAGGATGGGTAATGGGAGGATTGGGGGCAACTAGAGTGTCTGTAGCAACTGCAGTGGACATGTTGGACTGAGGGGGTGGGGGCTCCACTGCAGTGCCCATGTCAGATTGTGGGGGTGGGGGCTCCACTGCAGTGCCCATGTCATATTGGGGGGGGGGATCCACTGCAGTGGACAGGTCAGATGGGGGGGCCAGGGTCTCCACTGCAGTGTCTGGAAGTGACTGAGTGTGTGGTGTTGTGGGAGTGGAAGTGCCTGTGGTAGGGGGTGAGGGCCTAATCATCCTGGGGATGGTGCAATGGTGTGTGGGTGAACCGCGGATGGCTTCTGGTGTGTGAACTCTGGGATGGGTGGTCTTGGGTCCCATGCTTTGGGGGGTGAAGTGTGGGATGGTGGTGGGGTTTTTCCTTTCTTCGTCCTGGGTATGTACGGGTGGGGGCCTCAGTGTACCTACTCTTAGGGGAAGGTGTGCGTGTGGTGGGGGATCTCCTCTTTGTGCATGGTGACCTACTCTTCCCCTTTCGAGTTGGAACTGATGTGTCAGTGGGGAAGAGGCCTAGGTCACAGAGGAAGACCCTCTGGGAATGGGGGGTTGCAGGAGAGTCAAGGGTATGGGTTTTGGAGGGAGAGGTAGCTGAGGAATGCGCAGTGCCTGTGGATGGGTGTGTGTGTTTTTTTACCCTCTCCCCTGTGTGTGTGATGTCAGTCCCCTGAGTGTGTGTGCGTGTTTTATTTGACTTTGTTTTGGGTGGCTGCGTGCTGCTTGTGTCTGTTGGGGTGTGTGCATGTGCATGTGTGCTTGGGTCAAGTAGGGTAGTGGGGATTGTGGATGGGTCAGAGGAAGGAGAGGTGAGGGACTGCTGCAGGAGGGACACTGCTGCCGTCAGTGACGAGGCCATGGACTGATTTGTCTGCTGTAGGGCAGACATGTTTGCTGAGATGCCCTCCATGTATGACACCAATTGTGTCAATAGACCGGTGTGAGCATGGAGGACACTCAGCATGGATGTCTGCCCCACATGTAACTGTTTCAACAAGTCCACTGACTTCACACTCAGGGCAGCAGGGGTGACAGACACAGGGGGTGCGGTGCCTGGACCAAAGGAGACATGCTCCCTAACACAGGAGTGTCCACGGAGCTTTGGAATGGGAGCAGCTGGGAGGGTGGAGATGGTGGTGGTGGTGGGGACAGACTCTGTGGGTGCGGCCTCCGCTCTGGTAACACCCACCACCACAAGGGAGTCATCACTTGAGCTAGATGGGTCATCAGCTGATGTTGATGTTGTTGAGCGTGCTTCAGTGTGGCTCCCCTCACCCTCTGTGCCACTGGGTCCCTCATCTTCCTCCACAGTGGACCCCGTCTGGCTAGCTGCTTCCTCCTGGTCCGTGGAACTCTCTCCTCCAGTTGGTGTTGATGATGCTGTGAACAAGGAGGGGAAACAGATTCACATCAGTCATCTGTATATACTTGACACTAGATTTATGTTCCCAACACATCACAGAGCAAGGCCTTGCATAATGTCAAAGCCACTATTCCTCAACTAACACATATGTAAATAGGTCATCTGTCAGTCTGCCTGTGAATCATGGTTACCAAACACATGTTGGCAATGGAAACATCTGTTACATTTATCTCAATTTAAACTATGTACATGCCCAACAGGGCACTCTCTTGCCTGTTGTCTTGTCTGTGATGCTCCTGAGTGTCAGGGCTTAACACAAACATGTCCCATCTCATGCAAGGGAGTCTGGAATTGGGCACGCAAATGGGATGGAGAAATACTAGAGTTTACATGATGAACATACTCACATCCACAGTAACCAATATGGCCTCATGTCGTGAACTCCAATGCTAAAAAGGTCTGCATGCAGGACAACTGACAAGTACAAAACTGCATCTTAAACTTTTTCAAGCACCACACTATGCCACAGTCCTGTCTGCCTAAACAGTCTGTACTGACTCTCGTTACCATGCCGGTGAATCAAGATTTAACAGTCAGCCCCAGGTCACACTCAAGTATACACTGCGCAAGTAACATCTGTAGTGCATAAGTATACATGTCCCCTAAGTGCTACATAGAATTTGCACACTTAGACAAGCTCATGTTGTTTAACTGAGACATTTGA
This sequence comes from Calotriton arnoldi, assembly GCA_963921515.1. Taxonomy (NCBI): domain Eukaryota; kingdom Metazoa; phylum Chordata; class Amphibia; order Caudata; family Salamandridae; genus Calotriton; species Calotriton arnoldi. The sequence continues at coordinate 381,436 of CAWUFW010000323.1, read as the reverse complement.
GTATATGAAGTCTGATATCTCAATGCAGGAGCATTTTGCATACTCCCAAAATCAAAGTAATGCAGCATACACATATCTGTTTAAGCCACCAATATGCACAGTCAAGGGATGAGACACACATTATTTGTCCTGTGTATCTACTATCTAAGCCAATTGACATACATGAGATTTCTGCCCATATCCGATACATTGGCCACATGTGCCATCAAAATTGCTCGTCCTGTACACACTAACACAGAGTCAGACACATGAATCTTCATTTGCAATGGTTACAGTGTTGCCTGACACTCAAAAATGGGATGTGACAGTGTCCCTGATGGCCTGAGTTTGCTTACCTGTCCTAGGTCCATGTGAAACATGGGATCAGTGGGAGTACGAGGCTGCTTACCATGCATTATTAGAGCAAATACAGTTCATTTGTCAGACACACCAACATTGGTCTTACCTGCTGCAAGTGTGTGCAGTATTCATGTCACAGACCTGTGTTTAGCCCAATCATCTCATCGTCCATTTAGGTATGTACCACACAGAGTGCAGGTCATATGTCTGTCAAGTTGCTGACACATGTCAGACAAGCACATCACTCATGACGGTCAACTCAATGCACCTGTCGTACATGGTGCTGTACACAGTGACCTTGGGCTACAGCTCATACACAGGAGTCTAGTGACACATGTCACAGACGGAAAGGGACACACCTGGGCATCAGATGACAATGGGGCATCTTTACAGTTTTGGCTCACAAGTGTTGTCTCAGCATACACACGACTTGTGATAGTGTTACCAAGCTGAGGGAGTGCAACATGCATGTCAGATATAGTACAGCTAACTGGCTCAAACTCACCCCCTCCTTGCTGCTGTCTGGCCTTCAACTGCCCATCCAGGTCAGGGAAGACCACCGTGAGTATCCGGAGCATGTAGGGGGTGAGGGTCCGTCGTCCGCCCCTCTTGCGAGGAGGTGACAGATTCAGCTGGACTCTAGCAATCCTCCGGGTCCAGCCACGGAGGTCCTGCCACCTCTTCTGGCAGTGGCGGATGCGGCGTTTGAAGACCCCCACAGATCTCACAGCCCGGACGATGGTCAACCAAATCTCCTGCTTCTGATGGGCGTCGACCTGTAAGGATGACATAGTGACACACCATTACTACACATGCAACATGTTTGTATATCACACACGTGAACATATAGGTCATTGGTAGTAGGGCAGAAGATGCATCAAGGTTTTAAAAGTATCAGCAGGGGCAGTTGTCCTGTGTGTAAGCCTGCCCTCACAACATGAGTACAGTGCATGAGATGAAATAGCACAGGATACACTTTTACTTCACTGTCCCTGTCCAGTACATGATTCAACACACTGTGAGAATTACAATGACTCTGTATGCATGCATGTCTTTGGTGATCAGAATTCTAGTAGTGCCTGTTAGGAAACATGGTGTACTGAGAAGTCAGTGCAATCAACACTCACCTGCTCCCCTGGTTTCCCATACAGCTTGCTGTACTGTGGAAGGAGGCTGTCCAGCAGGGCCTGGTTATCCTCCTCTGTGAAGGCTGGTGCCCTCTCCACAGTACGTGCCATTGCAGACTCCAGAGGATGCAGAGACGGCAGCAGTGGTAGGTTGTGATGTAGGCAAGTAGCATGTAGTGCAGGCAATTGAAGTCTCTTGGGAACAGACAGCCTTATATCTGTGCTGCAGAGGCGGATTCTGTTCCATGGGTCCAAAGAGATAGGTCAGAGACTTTTGCATTATCCGAATTTGTCCAATCCATCACATTGCACGCCTCGGACACGCCTACCGCGTCCTTCAAATTCTACTACATCATGACACTATGGATTTGGATACATTGTTGTTGTTGCTCAACTGATTTTGTGTGCACGCAATACATACACGCTGCTAAAACGCGTCTGTCCCCATGACGAGCAATAGCCAATGTAGGCGTCCGGCTTGGCCTAGCAGTGTACGCCGCGTCTTTTGAATAGTCACCCGCATCTGTCCCCATGACGAGCAATGTCCAATGTATGCGTCCGGCTCGGCCTAGCAGTGTACACCGCGTCTATTGAATAGTCACCCGCGTCTGTCCCCATGACGAGCAATAGCCAATGTATGCATCCGGCTCGGCCTAGCAGTGTACGCCGCGTCTATTGAATAGTCACCCGTGTCTGCCCCCATGACGAGCAATGTCCAATATATGCGTCCGGCTCGGCATAGTAGTGTACGCCAAGTCTTTTGAATAGTCACCCGCGTCTGTCCCCATGACGAGCAATAGCCAATGTAGGCGTCCAGCTCGGCCTAGCAGTGCACGCTGCGTCTATCGAATAGTCACCCGTGTCTGTCACCATTATGGTTTAACAGACAAAGGGTGCCATCCACACTATTTTGGCTGAGCCTCAGGTGCTCTACACCAATCAATAAGCCTGTCACACAGTATAGGAAACCACATTTCCTGCTTCATTACATGTGTGGGTACATAGCTTCACATTTCAGATTGGACAGAGCTCTTTATAGCACACACTCCCATGATGAGCCATGTTTCATGGGGACATAATCCATTGTGTGTGATGCACATCACAACTGTGAGTGTCAAGTCTGCAGATCACAACCCTAGGCATGGACACAGTTCCAGGGGCCCATTGTGTGATCACATGTTACATACACCCTGGATTACAGCTGTAATGGACTGTGTGTTACAAGGTTTTCCTGAGCTACTATTGTGGGGTTAATCCAGGTTATTTGCGTATTGTGCTACGCACATAATTCTTGTTGTATGTTGTAGATGTAAATCGTTTCACACATCCATCTGTATTTGGCACGTGAGTTGCTGTTGTGTCTGTGTGTCACAGACATAGGTTTGCCATGCAAACAAATTTGGGAGCACATCATGTGTGTTTCATGGGTGTGATGGTACGTGTACATCCGACGTTACATAATGACAGTGTCCATGTGGCATTACAAGATCCCTGTGTGTGGATCTCACAAACACATGTCATTTGGACAACACATCTATCTTCACTAGTCACTGTGGTGTGTGTTTGGTATGTGACATTTGTTCAGATGTACTGGGACAGACCCCATAGATTGGTCACAGCACAGCATCGCACTTGTTGTGTAACCATCAGGAGCTGGAATGTTCGGCGAGGGGCACATAGCTGGCATATGTGTCCATGCTCAACAGCACACACCTGACTTCATTGAGTCTTGGTATGATGTAGCATGTGATATTCTGCATGTTAATTGCCAGATATGAAAGGGAAATGATGTTCTTTCTTTGCCCACCTATGTACCGCAGGAGACCAGCTGTCCCCAGACCCTTCCCAGACCTAGCAACCATGGCTGAACGTGACAGCATCCGGCGTTACCGCTTCACCAGAGCACTAATTGAGGATTTGGCAGAGCAGTTGGCCCCACAATTGCAACCTGGACGGCCATATCCATCTACGCTGACCCCCAAGGTGAAGGTGATGGCAGCCCTACATTTCTTTGCCACGGGAACCTTCCAGTACACTGTGGCTACTACTGGTGGGATGTCGCCGACAATGTTTAGCCGTGTGCTCCGGGATGTTTTGGAGGGAATGTTGAATTTGCTGAACCAGTACATCAAATTCCCGGCACCACAACAAATTGCTGCCATAAAGAGTGACTTTTATGCTCTGGGAAGGATGCCAAATGTCATTGGCTCCATAGATGGTACACATGTGGCTTTGGTACCACCACAAGCAAATGAAGTGACATACAGGAACCGTAAGCATTTTCACTCCATCAATGCCCTGGTGGTATGTCTGCCTGACATGACTATCTCACATATCTGTGCACGGTTCCCCGGATCCGCACACGATGCATACATCATGAGGAATAGTAGGATCCCACAAATGATTTCACAGCTGCAAAATCAGCGTGCATGGCTTGTCGGTGTGTAATGTCTGTTTACCTTGTGTGCTTTTTGTATCTCAGGTTGTTCCCTCTTCTCAGACCCATGATATGTTTGTTTGTTGGTATGTAGGTGACTCCGGATACCCCAACATGCCGTGGTTGCTGACACCACTCAGGAACCCTGTTACCCCTGCTGAGATACGTTTTAATGAGGCACATGGGCGGACCAGGCAAGTGATAGAGTGGACATTTGGTCTCCTGAAAAGCAGATTTCGCTGCCTGGACCGGACAGGAGGGGCCCTACAATATGCACCAGAAAAGGTGTGTAGGATCATCATTGTCTGTTGCATGCTACACAACCTGGCAGTGAGGGAAGAGCTACCTCTCATCCAAGATGCTGACGACTAGCAGCCTCAGCAGGGGAGGATCCAGCCCTGGGTCATGTGGCCAGTGATGATGAGGTTGAGGGGGATGTTCGGACAGAGATCATCAACAACTTTTTCTCATGATTGTGAGTATACAGTGATATGTTGGCTAAGCTTTTCCTTTGTGCTTTCAACAAGGAGCTGAAGAGGGATATACGTGCCAGATCACCCTCCAATCATCATATATTCAAAACACCAAAGATATGGCTGTAACAGGCACCCTCATAAATTTTATATATAGGATTGTTATAGGCGGATATTCTTATCTTCACCCAAATTCAGATGCTCATTTACACAGTCTGAACTAATCCTCTGTGACTACTTGGTTAATTTTAAAACAAGAACGAAAAATAGAAGTAGTCAGTCAAGTCACTCAACATACACCATACCCATTCTAATTAAGTGTATGTGTACAACAAAGAAGTGTAAAGAAATGAGAAAGTATCTCACATGCGCACCACCAGAGGAGCTACTGGCAGGTTCTCACCAGCTTGCCCACGTTTTTGTCATCATCGATAACTTTCTCATATAGAAAAAAGTGTGTGTCCAGTGAAAAAAGGTGTAGAAACAGAACATAGAATAAAGACCCCGTGAAAAACGAGACAGGAGAAGTCTCTAATAAAATTGAGCTAAACTCACACACATACTTGTAACTTTTTAATCCACAATGTGAGTTAGCCCAGCATTAAAAACACGGCATGTTGTGAACCACTTCAAGGACGGCCAACATGTTTCATTGCCTGTTATATATTGGCGGCAAATTCGTCAGGGCAACCGAGGTCAGTAATCACCTCCCTGGACATCTAACATTAAATCAAGAATGACTAGTGAGAGCCATGGGCCCACATACCAGCTCCCACTTAGTCGTAAGGCTGTATATCGTTTATACTTTTGATCCCTTTTAACAGCACATTTGTTGCTTATAGATTCATCGCTATCCAGAAACCTTCACGCGGTAACTCAACCCAGCGTAAAATTAACAAAATAGGCACAGAGGATTAGTTCAGACTGTGTAAATGAGCATCTGAATTTGGGTGAAGATAAGAATATCCGCCTATAACAATCCTATATATAAAATTTATGAGGGTGCCTGTTACTGCCAGATCTTTGGTGTTTTGAATAAGCTTTTCCTTTGCCTGATATGTGTATGTAGTGAAATGTCCCTGCATACGTGTGGCTGCATGCTACTTGACATCATCCTTGCAGTTATGTGTCAGTTGAGTTAGTATGTTCACCATTGCAGTGTTGACATGAGTCCTAGGTTGTTTTCACAAATCATGAGACTTGTGTATGGAATGTCTATTGGAGATGTATTCAGCTATTTTTGGATTTCAAGTCTGTTGTATGTCTGTCCTTCACAGGGTCCTTTGGCTGTTGTCTGGTGACATGTGACCTCCAAAACACACAATGCTGTTACAGAGTGCAACTTTTCTTGGAAACAGGAGGCGGTGCCACACACCCAAGTACTGACATTTATGACCCTCTTGGTTACTTTGTGCTCACTGTCACGTGAGGCTACCTTGCATCTGTTGTGGAGGCAACATGTTATGATTGTGTAATAAACATGTGCTCCACATTGGGGTGTGCCTCGTCTGTATACACACATCCAACATCACTTTGCATACTGTACCTGTGGCCTGATTGCCACTTTCTCAGAATGAGTTTAGTGTATGTGCATTTCAGTGTCTTTTCAGTTCACAATAGTGGAGGCAATGAGTATGTGGGCCATGGGAATTTTGTGTTGTGTTGACCTAGTAGTGTGTATCTCCCATATGTGTCACATCACCATGACTCACAAAACTGTGTTTAAATTGCTGTAGTTGTTTTCCTGCACAGTCTTTGTTTAGCAGGTCATCATCTCTATGTCACAAACCAAGTTTAATTCACAACAGATGCAAGTATTGTGTGATTATGATTTAATTTCGATGCATGTGTGAAAATAGTACACATAATTGATAGTGCTGTACAGTGTGATAGATATCCAAAGTTCACAGAGGAGTTGTTAGTGTTAGTAGATGAAATTATCAGAGCCAAGTCCACAGTCATTTGATTCATTGTTCCAACTTCGACCCTCCATCACATGTGGGAGAATTCAGTGACAGTCAACAAGGTGAGCGCTTTGCACACAATGGAGGATATCAGGAGCAGGTGTTCACTTCCTGGGGGTATGCATGGCCATCTGTCTCTCACTTGTCCTTCTTCGGACGACCCCTCTTCTTCTTTTGAGGGGGACCCTCAGGTGCAGGCTGCTGCAGTTCCAGGGACTCTCCGCCAGAGTCCTCATCCCTCCCTGTGGCTGTTGCAGATGTTGTGGCAATAGATGTAGTGGGCACACAGGGAGGTGTGGTCATGTTGTCCGCAATCTGGCGGAGGCATGTGAGTAGGTCCCTGTGCACCGCAGTGAGGTCATCCATTTTATCCATTTTGGACTCCATCCTAGACATGTGGGTCTCCATCCTGGACATGTGGGACTCCATCCTGGACATGTGGGAGTCCAATTTGGAATGATGGGCAGCCTGCTGTTGCTGCATGTCCTTGAGGATCCCCACTACCTGGCCAAAGTCTCCAGTGCATTCTCGGTATGCATTTATGATGCGTCCTAACTGTGGGTCATCTTGCGCAGCAGCACCATCTTCAGGACGTAACCTCACCCTGCGCACACTCACCCCACCCCTACCCACACGAGCAGGACCTGCCGTTGTAGACACAGACAACACTGAGCCTCCTTCACTGTTGACACTGGTGGTGTTGTCCACCAACTCCAGAGTGCCCTGTGTAGCTGTGCCGTCTGTGTTTTCTTGACTTGGTCTGTCCGTGTTGGTAGAGGTCATCTGGGTGTTGGCAGATGTAGCAGGAGTGGTAGCAGGGGGTGCAGAAGTTACAGCTGCTGGTGCTGCATGCTGATCCACACCAGAGGGGCTAGGTCATTCGTCGTCGTCCGAAGAGGACTGAGAGACATCTACACCGGAGATCTCAGGGTCAACCAGAGTCTGGGACTGGGATTCTTGTTCTGTTCCTGCAGTGTCCCCAGCAGGCCCTGTGGGTAGGAGAAACACACAATGTATGTTGTGGTTCTGCACACATCAACGGATCACACACATTACAGTTGCTATTGTACTTCATGATGAGTGTATGTACATTGCATTGTCCTCAATTGTCACCGACAGAGGCCTATATTGGTTAAGAACATTGTTATTACAACCTGAAGCATTTTGATGTGCACGTAGAGCTTTGTGCATGAACAGCTCATGTATTGATTCATTGACTGTACATAGCCATTGCAACTCAAGTGCCATCCTGTGCCTGACCCAGGTGTGTTGTTCTTGTCAACATTAGTGCTTTAACAATGACATATGTGCACTTCCTCTTACAATGTGTTGCAAGATTTGTGCATGTGTGCTGGCATTTGTGCATGTATTTTTGAGTCATATTGGTGTGTCTGATGACATAGTCACAGTCCGGTACCTATGTGATCAATTGAGATATACTATTTTGTCATATGTGTTCCTAGTTCTCATCTCATTGCACACATGTGATTGTGTTACCGTAGCAAATGATGTTGCTGCAGAGCTTTGTACGTGATAACATCATTTATCTTGTCAATGTCCTCCATGGAAAGATGAGTTAACCAAGGCTGCTCTCTTGCTTTTCCATGCTCATAACAGTGAGGGCCAGAGGTTTGTGTGTTTGAGTTATGCTGCTGTAAGATGTACGCCTCATCCAACCCAGTCCAGATTACTCCTTGTGTTGAAAGTGTCAATGACAGTGAGGGGAGTGTTGTTTCAAGGATGCTGACAACGCTGCATGATGTAGGAGTAGAATGCAGCTCACAACAGCGCTTTGTGTAAATGACACCATGCAATAGTGTCAGCTAACTTTCTGTGGCCATTCCATTCACGGTCAGGTATCCCTTGTCAATGATGTATATGTAGCTTCGTGTGTGTGTTTTGATATGTGCTATGTCTGCATCTCACCACTTGTCCTGTACTCCACACACCTTCACAGCCAGGCCAGGGAGCACCCCCGGGACAATGCTTCCCCAGACAGTGAGTGGAAATATACAGTTAAGATGGCTGTGAGTGTGAACGTGTGTGAGAGGGCCAGTGCCTAGGTGTGACTTGCAGCCAATTCATACATCAGGCCCATGTGTCAGCCATCTTGCAAGGGCATTTACTTTCACGGTCATGGAGTGACTGCTCCCAAGAATGCTATTTGTTCTGGCTGAGAAGGTGTGTGTAGAGCCGGCCTTGAGAGCAGTTGGAGTCATTGCAGTAACTCCTTCTCCCCCAGAGCCCAGATAATCCCCCATGAACCATGCTTCCATTACAGGGAGTCAAAGTTTACGTTCAGGATGTCAGCCAGTGGTGTCCTGGTGTTTGTTTGAGCAGTACTCCCAACAGGGCCTTGTGCTCGCCACAGCAGAGCCTAGTGTCAGCCATCTTGTCAGTCCTTTTCCACTCCCTGTGAGCTGAGCAGGGTTGAATGTGGGCTTGATGGGCCAAGTGGGAGGAGGACTGTTGGCTGTGACTACGACTCCCATCATGCTTTTGGCTACACCCACCTTCCCAGAAAACCCGACCTTCCTTCCTGTGACTCAGCTTCCCTGGAAGGTAGTGTAACAGTGCTGGCAAGATGGCTGACAGTGGTGTCCTGGTGTTTGTTTGAGCAGTACTCCCAACAGCGCCTTGTGCTCCCGACAGCAGAGCCTAGTGTCAGCCATCTTGTCAGTCCTTTTCCACTCCCTGTGAGCTGAGCATGGTTGAATGTGGGCTTGATGGGCCGTGTGGGAGGAGGACTGTTGGTTGTGACTACGACTCCCATCATGCTTTTGGCTACACCCACCTTCCCAGAAAACCCGACCTTCCTTCCTGTGACTCAGCTTCCCTGGGAGGTAGTGTAACAGTGCTGGCAAGATGGCTGACAGTGGTGTCCTGGTGTTTGCTTGAGCAGTACTCCCAACAGGGTATTTGTGCTCCCCACAGCAGAGCCTAGTGTCAGCCATCTTGTCAGTCCTTTTCCACTCCCTGTGAGCTGAGCATGGTTGAATGTGGGCTTGATGGGCCGTGTGGGAGGAGGACTGTTGGCTGTGACTACGACTCCCATCATGCTTTTGGCTACACCCACTTTCCCCGAAAACCCAACTTTCCTTCCTGTGACTCAGCTTCCCTTGGAGGTAGTGTAACAGTGCTGGCAAGATGGCTGACAGTGGTATCCTGGTGTTTGATTGAGCAGTACTCCCAACAGGGCCTTGTGCTCCCCACAGCAGAGCCTAGTGTCAGCCATCTTGTCAGTCCTTTTCCACTCCCTGCGAGCTGAGCATGGTTGAATCTGGGCTTGATGGGCCGTGTGGGAGGAGGACTGTTGGCTGTGACTACGACTCCCATCATGCTTTTGGCTACACCCACCTTCCCAGAAAACCCAACCTTCCTTCCTGTGACTCAGCTTCCCTGGGAGGGAGTGTAACAGTGCTGGCAAGATGGCTGACAGTGTTTGTTGGTGTTTTGAGGCCAATGCCTTGCTGTATTTGTTAGTGAGTTTGTACATGTTATGACATAGTTCCATATTACTCTGAGATTGCAGGTATTGTGTTTATCTAACTGGCATACACATCACAGGATAATTAGCTTTCGGTTGATATGGCTTTGCTAACAGTGATTGGTTTCACTGTCCCCTTGACAGTGATGTCTGTGTGTGTGTATTGCCTCACAAGATTGGCTAGTTGGTTATGTACTCACCAGGCTCTGGTACTCCTGATATTCCATGTATGCCCTCCGGTGGAAGGATGGCCCGCACCTTCTTCTCCCAGGAAGTGAAGTGCGTAGGTTTTGCAGGAGGGCCACCGCCGGTCCGCTGGCTCAGGGCATGGTCTCTGCCAATCAGCTTCTTGACCCTTCTTCGCACATCATAGTACCTGTTCTTGATGTCCTCCGTTGTGCGCGGACAAGGTGCTTGTGCGTTTAACTTGTTGACAATCCTCTCCCACATCTTTGTTTTCTGGGACATGGGGGTCTGTTGGACCAATGTGCCAAATAACTGTGACTCTACTCTGAGAATTTCATCTACCATGACTTCCAACTCACTATCTGTGAACTTTGGATTCTTCTTTGGGGGCATGGTGATGGGTGGTGGTGGAGATGGATGTGTGTGTGAGTGTGGAAATGAGGGTGAGTGAGTGTAAGTTAAGCTGGGTGTTTGTGAGTGTGCTTTTAGAAAGGTGCTAGTGGTGTAAAGGTTGTGTGGTGGGTGAGTTGTGAGTGTGTATCTCAGTGAAGTGTAGTGGTGTTCTCTGCTGGCAGGTCTGTAGAATTTGCAGAGGATCATGGTAGGGATTTTGGCCCTTTATGTAGGTTGAGTTGTGGGTGTGTCTTTGCTGTTTGTTTGTTTTTTTTGACTTTGACAATGCTTGTTTGGTCTTTTTCTGTCCGTTTCTGTTTGATTTAGTTGAGCATGACGGAGACGGTCAGTTGACCGCAACGGGAGCTTTCTGCAGCATTTGCGAGGTAATCCGAGTCGGTCCCACTCACGTAATGCTATGTTGCAGCATTCGCGTACGCGTCGGTCGCGTCGGGCTCTTTTACGGGCGGCTCACTGGTTTCCGTACGCGCGGTCGTGTCGGGCTCTTTTACGGGCGACTCACTGGTTTCCGTATGTGTCAGTCATACGTATTGTGCTCCGTGCAAGTCGTTTGTATTTCACACGCATTGCATCATACTACGCCGGTTGTACAGCGTGTGTACGTGTCGGTCGGAATACAGCCCCGGTCCGTGTGGGTCGGAACGGTTTCCGACCTGAATCGGAATCGGCCCCTATATATAATGAATTAAACACAAATTACTTCCCACCCTTTACTCCTATAAAAACCACAACACACACCTAAAATTAATTGCACAATTACCATAATTAATTACCAATTAATTTATTAAAATGAATTAAAAAACAATCACTAATTCATCAATTAAAAATAACTTACTTCCCACCCTTTACACCTATGAACACCACTACACTCACCTAACATTAATTACAAAATTACCAAAATTAATAACCAATTAATTAATTTAAATTAATTAACAACCAATTATTAATTCATAAATTAAAAATACATTAATTCCCACCCTTTACACATATAAACACCACAACACACACCAAAAATGAACTACACCATTGCCATAATTGTTTACTAAGTAATTAATTTAATAACATTAATTAATAACCAATTATTAATTAATAAAAAATAAATTACTTTACACATTTAACGCTATAACATGTCAATTAAACAAATATTAATAAATAAAAATAATCAATAAATATAATATAATTAAATTACTTCCCACCCTATTCCCCTATAAACCCACAGCCCGCTACGGAACTAAAAACACAAAATTCAAATAAAAATAAATTAACAAATTTAATATAATTAAATTACTTCCCCCCCCCCCCCCCTTAAAAGCCCACAACCCGCTATGGAACTAAAAGCGCAAATTCAAATAAAAAAAAAGTAATAACTACTAAAAATGTAACACATATATTAAAAATAAAACAATTCTTATACAAAAAAACATAGATCACATACATATAAAATATATACTAACATATATAACAATAATAAAAACAATATTTTTAACAACTATAATTTTGCAAACGATATTAAACACTTCGATATTTTTAAAATCGATATTACTTACCTTAAATCGATATTCTTGACCACAATATTCTTGCTATCGATATTTCTGACTCACGATATTAATGACTCGATATTTGTGCAACTCGATATTTTGTACTCGATAATCTGTCTCTGCACCCACCAGGAGTAGTCCCAAGCTGAGGGGGTGGATCCTAGGATGAGGACTTTAGTCTTGTACGAGCTGAGTTTGAGGGAACTGGTTTTCATCCAGGTGGCAATGGCCTTCAACCCACTGTGGAAGTTGTTTCTGGCGGTTGTGGGTTCATTGGTGAGGGAGAGGATCAGTTGGGTGTCATCAACATAGGAGATGATGCTGAGTCTATAGTTCCTGATGATGGCAGCAGGAGGGGCCATGTAGACATTAAAGAGGGTGGGCTCATGAGGAGGAGCCCTGGGGGACTCCGCAGCTGATCTCCGTGGGTTTGGAGAGGAATGAAGGTAGTCTGACTTGCTGTGTTTGACCCGTGAGGAAGGAGTGGATCCAGTCCAGGGCCTTGTGGTCGATGCCGGCATCGTGGAGTCTCGTGATTAGGATGTGGGGGGAAATGGTGTTGAAGGCGGCCGAGAGGTCCAAAAGGATGAGGGTTGCAGTTTCACCCCAGTCGAGGGGGAGCGGTCGCGTTGGTGGTGGGGAGAAGTGTGGTCTCGGTGCTATGGATGCTTCTGAAGCCGGACTGAGAGATGTCCAGGACGTGGTATGCTTCGATGATATGTAGTTCGTCTTAATGATAATGAAGAGAACTAGAGAGCTGAGTCTTGCGGATGATGTAGGCTATTTTGGTGTTGATATTTTCTACATTGGAGGCTAGGTATGCTGCTGCTTGCAGCGTGACCTTGAGAGGTTCAGGTTATGGATTTCGCAACGCCTACCAGGAGTTTACCTATATCCAGAATGGAACACACTTGTGCTTGGACTGCTGTCCTGAAGTCTGCAGGAGAGATGGAAGGTTTGATTTTCCTTTATAGGTGAAATCAAAATTCCCCTTTCAATGAATCCCGTTTTTACCAGTTTATTGAGGTCTTGCTTTAGAAAGAGATTTGGATGAAAGAGGAAGACTAGAGAATTTGTAAATGTCACAAGTGATGGTGAAATGCCAGATGTAAAGAATTCTTTGAGCAGTTTTTGACCTGGAGAGTGGAATTGTTTAGCACAAAAGCTGGGGTTCCGTCTTGCTTGGCTTCAATTGTAACTAGAAAGGAGACACCCTATTGATTAGCTTGTCTAGGACGTTTTTGAGACTTAATAAGTTCAATGAGCTGTAGACTATCAAGTATAGATGAGTATAATATGTGTATTGGTGTAAAGAAACTTATTTATCTTGGGTCATTTATTTGATAAATTCCCTGTGGAAGTAAAAGAGCTAAGGTGAGAGAAGTTAGCTGTGGTGCAGCAGAATTTAAAGTGTAAATGGTATTTTAAAACTGTTCATTTTGATAATTTATTGAGGTGAGTGAAATGTGGGGGAGAGTGTTCAGCAAACTGATGTCCAGATTCCATATGGTACTTGAGCAAAGTTTTGCAACACCAAGACTAGAGATATGGAGGCAGAAAAGGAGATTAATGACACATGCAGATCTTTAGACAGGATATCTCATTATTTATATTTCATTCACTCTCATTGTTCCTCTGTGCTCTGTTTTGCTGGATGTAAATGACGTGAAGCATTCATGGTGGTACCATTTGGATTCTCTCTGTTGATGTATGCATTGAACATTCAGCGATCACTATATACTTCCTCTGTTGATTTCTGATGCAGGTACATGCGTCAAAGACGGACAATGTGGAACTGCACCACTGGGAAAGGATTCATCCTTATAGGGTTTTCCCTCAGCTCAGATGTTCGAGTCTCCCTGTTTGCTGTTTTTCTGCTCATCTACATTGTGGCACTCTCTGGAAACCTCATTGTTATTGCAGTCATCACAACCACGAAGAAGCTCCACACCCCTATGTATTTCTTCCTGTCTGTCCTCTGCTTCCTTGACATTATCTCTGTCTCGGTGACCGTCCCCAGAATGCTGAAGGATCTATGGACCCAGCAGAAGACAATTGCTTTCCATGAGCGCTTTACCCAAGTATTTGTTATCCTTTGGCTGTCATTTTCAGATACTTTTCTCCTCACTGCCATGTGCTATGATCGTTATACCGCCATCTGCCACCCATTAAATTACACAACTCTCATGAGCAGGCAGTTGTGTATCAATATGATATCTCTTTCCTTGATGAGTGCTGCTCTGATCTCCTTCGTTAATACATTTCTTGTTTCTCAATTACCCTTTCATGGACACAACAGGATTGACAGTTTCCTTTGTGAATTTCCAACCTTGCTGAAGCTGGCCTGTGGGACCACCTTGCACAATGACATTGTGTTCTTCATAATGGGTGGGTGTTCGGCATTGGTCACCTTCTTGAGCATACTCATCTCTTACGTACACATTATTAGGGTGATCATGAACATACCTTCCACAGAGGGTAAGCGGAAGGTCTTCTCCACCTGCTCGGCTCACCTCATGGTGATTTTCCTGTTCTACGGGACAGGAGCTGCAACCCACTTCACTCCTCCAGGCAGCCAAGAGCAGCCAGATAAGCTGGCATCACTGTTTTATACAGTTTTTGCCCCAATGCTGAATCCGATTATCTATAGTCTAAGGAATGAAGATGTGAAACAGGTTCTTAGGAAAGCAATCCACAAGAAGAGCAGCTACTCAAAGGCTGTGCAGGGGTGACTGTAATAGTCTTAAAAAACCTGCACTACTTTTTAAATTGTGTCAGGTTGATGTTATTAAAAAATCATTCTGCATTTTGAATTTTTATCCTTAGCCCTACCGTACCAAGGAGACAAATCAATATGCTTCCATATTACAGATCAATAGCTGATTTCAACAACTCCATCTCAAAGCGCATCTCTGAATCTGTCACACCACGCCCAAGCATTAGGATTCATATCTATCAAAAAGTAACGCAGCTCAGCAAGTCACAATACAGTGCATTCCGGCATTTTCCCAGCACTGATGCACAATGTGCTGCCTAGCGCCAACGCAGGCACTCTTGCACCAGGAGCATCTTCCTATACAAAATCAATCCCCTGAGGCATTTTGCTCTTTTTATGTGTGCTGTGGAATGCAGCACACATAGAAGGAGGAAAAAAGAAGGTGGAATAGAGATATTTCTACTCATTACACTTTTCCTAGGAAGGCGTAGCATTTTGGAGCATTTCTAGGTCTACCAGTAATGGTAAATCTGGGAACGCACCCAAATTAGGCAGTAGATGGATTATGTGGCATGTGTGGTGAATCCATAATTATGCATACAATTCATCAGCTGCATAACCTCTTAATTTCAGCAGAATTGTATCACCCAACTTTTAACTGTTACCTTCCTACTTATTCCTTTTTATATTTTTTATTTTTTCGCCCACTGCTTCTAGGATCTTTGCAGCTGTCATGAAAAGATTATGTCCCCCTAAATACTGTCATGCTCTGCTCCGCTTATGCTTCATAATATATGGCAACCAAGCAAATGGGGCCTAGATTTATGAAGCTCTTGTATTGCCATTACTTCACACAAGGCAATGCAAGGGATTCAGTGAGATATACTAAGCCACGCAAAGCCACCTTGTGTGGGTCTGCGTGGCGTAGTAAATCTGGAGTAATGTAAGGCAGTGCAATTCGCTGCCTTGCTTTTGTTTGCTCTTGGCAGTCATTCCATGTGTGGTGCTTGGGTGTTTCAACGCATCCACCCATTGATTTTGGCTCATTCCTAATTTTACTAAGACTAGAAAACCTGGGAATGCATCAAAATACTACACCTTCCCATGTGAGGCGCATTCCTAGCTATATTGAGACTGGTAAACCCGAGACAGTGTTAAAATGCTAAGTCCCAAGCGAGGAGTAACAATGCGAAATATGTTTATTTCTCCTGGTTTTTCCTTTTCTTACACATGTTGCATTTTGCGGCACGCATAGAAAGAGGAAAAAGACTCAGAGGATTGTTTTAATGCAGGAAGGTGTCCCTTCCCTCACAAAAACAATCCTGGCTGTAACACAGGCACCCTTGCACCATAGCGCAAGGGTGCCTGCTTTGGCGCTAGGCTGCACTCAGTGGGTGGGCACAGGGAGAGAGGTGGAGTGCGCCATATCTTAGTATATAAGGCACATCCCTGCCCTGTCACACAATGCAGCACAGCAAGTTGTCTTGCTGCATTGCAATGCATGACATGTTAGTTAATCTGCCCCTCAGTGTGTGTTGTCTCTTGCTACGAACATTCTACCACACAGACTAGGATTCTCTGAGTGACATTGTGATAGTTTCACCATAGAGCTTGATCTGATGAGACACAGCATTGCAAGATCTCACTTAAGCACCAATCTGAGCCCCCGACATACTATCAACCTATCAGCAAAGACTGCTTGACATTGTGCTGTATTTCACTAACTCCATACTCGCACCATATCTCCTTCTCGCCAGTCTTGTGCCGTCACTGCCAATCTGACTATCCCATTTAGAACTAGTCTCCCATAATCACACGCCTGTTCACATCTGGAGTAGCACAATTTAGGCTCCACCCTTACATGTCACATACGGGCATTAATATGCTTGTGACTGACATTATAATCACTGTGTGCCTTAACATCATTAACGTGAGCAAAGCATTTAAATGTATTAATAGACTGAAATCATTGTAGGGATTAGAGATTTATATATTTGCGCACTAATGTTGAATTTAAACATGTAAGCATGTATTCTTTATTCACACTTATACAGTTATACTTCAAATTATATTTGCATATGTAGTCATGTACTCCTTTACTCATGCTTCACATTTATTCTTCAAGTTACACATGTGCAGGTATAATCATGTATTTGGAGTGTATATTAAATGCTTAGTTAAACTTAGCCTGACTACAGGCCTCAACTGAAATGCATTTTGCTTTGCCATCAAGTTCTCTTTTTCTTTGCAGGTGCATTTGAATGAATATCGTTAGCTAGAGAAAGGGTTACTGTTTGTATTAGACTGATAATAGAGAGGCCTGAAAGGAATAACTTGGCAGCAAACGTGGAGAAGTAATGGTCAAATGAGGCATTCAATTCATCATGCACCGGGACGGAGAACTACAGTCCAAGTTCGATGCAATGGGAAATTGAAGGAAGGTTGCAGATCCACTTGAGTAACAATATAATTGGCTCCTGGCGATTTGAAAAGAAATAAGAATATTTCTGAATCTCCTGTTACTTTTAAATTAGTGTTCTCACAGTTAGAAGCAGAGCAGATTCCCTTTAGACTTTGAGAGGTACAGACCTCTCTGGTTGCCTTATTCTTGCAAGAGTGAAGCTTTATGCTAAACACTTCGGGGCCTATTTATGAGGCTTTTTGTAACGGTCTTGCACCGTGCAACCTTAAGACAGATTTTTGATTTCTAACAATCTGGAGTAACACAACACAGTGCAAATTGCTGCATTGGGTTTCTCTGCCCTCGTAAGGTGCTCCATGGGCTTTGCGAGGGGGTTGGAGGGCAGAAAGACTTTTTCTTCATTTACGAGGGGTGGGGTCATGGCTCACCCCTATATTTTTATCTTTAAGAAAACCCTGGTGCCTATTGGCTTTCTGCCACCACAGGTGCAGATCGGAGGTAATAGACCATATAAGACTGAAATAGAGGAAATTTGTACTGGTGCGGTGATCCGACAACTTTCCCACACAGAAATGTCTGGAAAATATGACTTTTTAGCTAAATATGAGGTTTGCAGGGGATTATGGGTTAAAAAAAGCACTGGGCGATCCACACAAGCCACTCC
This sequence comes from Calotriton arnoldi, assembly GCA_963921515.1. Classification (NCBI taxonomy): domain Eukaryota; kingdom Metazoa; phylum Chordata; class Amphibia; order Caudata; family Salamandridae; genus Calotriton; species Calotriton arnoldi. The sequence goes on along the minus strand of CAWUFW010000323.1, from coordinate 363,669 downwards.
GCCAGTCCATGCACACCCAGGCACAGCCAGTGTGCTGGATGAGCGGTGGGGTGGGCGGGGTTGGCAGGGATGGTGGGGTGGGCATAGGTGTCACAGGTGGGAAAAATAAAAAATAAAAAACTGCAGCAAGCCACGTCGTGCTCTTCTCCAGGTAGCACAGGCTCCCGGAATGCCCTGATGCCAATCTTGAAGCTACTCTCACACATTAAAGCAGCTTCCGGATTGGCCTAAGTACCCTCAATTGGCTCTCCGGGACAGACTGTGAGTCTGTGCCTGCTCTCAGCTGTTTTGCTGGGTTTGAGAAAGCTTTCACTACGTATGACGATTTTGCAGTCATGCACAGTGAAGGGAGTGCATCTACCGCTCCCCTTAGTCACCCCCACTGGCCCCACCCCCAAAGGCTGGACAAGAAAGGAAAAATAAAACAAGTGTTTATCATCATTTTATTTTTTCTGTCCTGCCGTTTTTGGGGGGGGACACTCCTCAGCCATAGTGGAGGAGCCGCCGATGCGCACGCCACCAGCCAAGTGCCATCCCTGCACACCGCCAGCCAAGCACCATCCACACACACTGCCTGCCAAGCACCATCCATGCACACTATCAGCCAAGCACCAGTTCACACACACCACTAGCCAGGTTCAATTCCACAGACACAGCCAGCAAAATTCTATTACACACACAGCCAGTTTAACACCAGTACATGCATACCATCAGCAGAACTACAGTTCACACACACACACAAAAACTTTGCCTGGTATCAAGTGGTTTTCAGTCCCCCTTGGGGGTCAGATGAGCCTACAAATATTGGTGATCAGTCCCTGAGGGAAGACAGAAACAGCCAAAATGTTTCCCTAAAAAAAAAGGTGACCGACCCTTTTCTATGGGGCCGCTCTCCGACATGCACATAAACAAATCTCTGGTGTCTAGTAGGCTATCTGCCCCCCTGTTGGGCAGATCAGGGGTATTAACTCCCTTATGCCCCCCCAGGGGGGTAGAAAGATTGCCAAGTTTGTGTTTGGGGCAATGGCATGTCCAATTTGGACAGCCCCCACCCTATGTATAATTTTTTTTTATCCCTGGAGCCTAGTGGGTTTTCTGCCCTCCCAGGGGGACAGATCAGGGGCTATTTCTCCCATCTGCCCCCAAACGGGGCAGAAAGACTGTCTAATTAGTAGGGGTGGAGGCAGCCCACAATGGGCATACTAGTGCCCCCACCCTTACATATAAAAAAGACCCATAATCCCTGGTGCTTAGTGGGCTTTCTGCCATGCCACGGGGGGCAGAGTAGGGGCTACTGCCCCCATCTGCCTCACAGGAGCAGAAATAATGTGGCAATTTTTTTAGGGGGTTGGGGCATTGGCATGCCTATTTAGGGCAGCCCCACCCCTAAATAATATACAACAAATAATCCCTGGTATCTAGTGTGCTTTCTGCCCCTCCAGGGGGGGCAGAAAGACTGTTTCTGAAAATATTTGGGTGGGGGTATGGTTTTGCCCTTTGTGGGCAGCCCCAACCTCTCTTTTATAAAAAAAATACAAAATCCCTGGTGTCTAGTGGGCTTTCTGCCCCTGAGGGCAGATTGGGGTAATAACCCTCATTTGCCCCCTGGGGTGCAGAAAGTCTGTGGAGGTTGTTTGGGGGTGAGGGCATTGGCATGCCCATTTAGGGCAGCCCCACTCTTAAATACTATAAAAAAACAATCCCTGGTATCTAGTGTGATTTCTGCCCCCAGGGCATCAGATTTGGGGCTACTGCCCCTATCTGCCCCCAGGGGGTGTACAAAAGACAGAATTTGCCCAAATTTATTTGAGGGGAGCAAAGCCCCTTGCCCAAGTGGCCGCTCCCCCCTTTCTGGTGTCCAGTGGTGATCCCTGCTTGGGGATCACCCTCCTGCGGCAATCCTGAAGCAGGGATCCATTAGAGACAAGTACCATTGGAAAGGGGAGATTCTCCCGGTTCCAATGATACCTCTCCCGTTTGCCTCGGTGCTCCGGGGGCTGAGATAGCCCCCCGAGAACTGAGGCAGTGAAACTGAATTGAGCCGATCGGCTTATTTGAGTTTCAGTTTCACTGAAATGACGTCAGCATGACGTGTATGCTGATCGTCATTTCAGTGAAAAAAAATGAGCAGCCTCAGGAGCTGAGGAAGCTCTTCCCCCGCTCCTGAGGCTGTTTGGGGGGAAAGAAAATCCCTCTACTGCCCGCACCAGAGGGATTTCCTGTGCCATGTGCGCGGACGGCCAGGAGCCATTCTACGCACATGAGCACTGTAGCTCCGGATGGCTCCCGGCCGTCCAACGCATTGAAGGGGTTAACATTCTGTATAGCACAAACAGATGGTATGTCAATAGTGAGAACCACATTGGAGAACCTTTCAACACAGTCTTTAACATCTTCTGAACCATCTGACACATCCACATAACTTAGGGCGAACAAAGCAAACACAAGGAGATGATGGACGGAGTGCTGAAACTTTTCAAACACTCACCCCAGTCACAGATCTGGGTTGAATCCATCATCATTTTTTAGCTCACTTTGCCACCCCAGTTCAGACACAGCTATATGCAAATAAGGCTTGACCCTGTGCCTCATAGGAACAGTCCAGACCGAACTGCCAAGCCATGTCTTCCCTGGACCGGAATCAAGCATCCTGGGACAGGTTTCAGGCTAACAGCCCTCATCAGCCAGGCTAGCTTGAATCCAGTGTCAAAGTGAGCAAGGGACCCACGTCTGGGCATACCCTGCCAACTTAGGGCGAACAAAGCAAACACAAGGCTTTTTTCGCCCTAAGTTGGCAGGGTATGCCCAGACGTGGGTCCCTTGCTCACTTTGCCACTGGATTCAAGCTAGCCTGGCTGATGAGGGCTGTTAGCCCGAAACCGGTCCCAGGATGCTTGTTTCCGGTTCAGGGAAGACCTGGCTTAGCAGTTCAGGCTGGACTGTTCCCATGAGGCACAGTATCAAGACTGATTTGCATGTAGCTGGGTCTGAACTGAGGTGGCAAAGTGAGCTAAAGAACGATGATGGATTCAACCCAGATCTGTGACTGGGGGTGAGTGTCTGAAATGTTTCAGCGCTCCGTCCATCATCTCCTTGTGTTTGCTTTGTTCGCCCTAGGTTGGCAGGGTATGCTCAGACGTGGGTCCCTTGCTCACTTTGCCACTGGATTCAAGCTAGCCTGGCTGATGAAGGGTGTTACCCAGAAACCGGTCCCAGGATGCTTGTTTCCGGTTCAGGGAACCCCTGGCTTGGCAGTTCGGGCTGGACTGTTCCCATGAGGCACAGTATCAAGACTGATCTGCATATAGCTGGGTCTGAACTGAGGTGGCAAAGTGAGCTAAAGAATGATGATGGATTCAACCGAGATCTGTGACTGGGGTTGAGTGTCTGGAAAGTTTCAGCGCTCCGTCCATCATCTCCTTGTGTTTGCTTTGTACATCCACATAACTTAGCATGACCCTATCTGGGTTAGAGGAAACACTACTGCACACCCCTTGGAAATGCCATCGCATCTCTTACCTAATGCAGGACAAGAGGGATAATTTCCCATATGATTACTGGAGCCACATCTGTAACAAGCTCCCTTTTTAACCTAGTGCCCTTACTAACAGCAGCTATTACAGAATCATCAGAAACGTAACAAGAGACATACCCTATTGACCGTTATTATGACCGGATGCTTGACTATTCATAACTTGAGAGGTTATGATGGATCTTTCAATACTTCTAGCAATATCAATCGTCTCATTAAGAGTCAGGTTTTTACATGTTATAAGCCTCTCCTGCACTTTTTTAGAATAACAGTTAAAGACAAATTGATCTCTTATATAGATGTCTACATGTTCTCAAACTCACACCTGGATGCTAATTTGCAACGTTGCTATATACTGTTCAACAGTTTCATCCACAGAATGGAAAAGTTATGTCTTTCAAGGAGAACACTAGATTCTTCAGTATACTGTTTACACATTCTTTCTTTGGTTTCTAAATGCACATTCCAAGGTACATCTTCTCCCAGGGAGGCTGGAGCAACAGGCAAATTATCAAAAACTCTTTGGCCTGCAAATCCAAGATGATTGAATAAAAGTGCAGATTTTCTGACTGGAGAATACCCAACAGCATTAATGGTGGTAATGTAGTTCTCAAATATACCAACCGTTCTCGCCATTTGACATCGAGTCTACCTGGCCTTTGTAAAAAAGGTGGTGGTTGCACTGCCCCCTCTACAGTTGCCATTATGACCAACCCAAAACAGGAGTTTCACCAGAGTAGCATCCTAAAAAAAAAAAAATCTTTTCAAAAATTGGCAATAGCGCTCGTAAAAGAACAGAGCGTAATGTAATGGAAAACACAGAGCTGGAACTGTAGCTCCGACCGGTGAAGACCCAATTAAAGATGGCCACCGTATAAGATCTGCGCTCCAGGGAAGCAAAACAATAGGTTGGTCACTATCAATTGAAGCGAAGCAGAGTAGACCCAGCAGTAAAAGTAAGATGGCCGTTGACGTGTTACGAGTCGCGTTGCGGTGTGCGTTGCACGACACAGACTTCAGTCACAAAGAAAGCAGGAAGCATTCACTCTCTCCAGGCAGCCACAGGTGTCCCAAAGAGGACGTAGAGCTCCGCCTTATCCAGGCAACAGCAGGCTTCAGGGGTATATTGCACTAAGAGCGTGAGATTCCCCTCTCCAAGCAACAAGAGCCAGAGACACAGCATATGTGTGAGGAAGGGAATCCACCTTGCTGCAGCCGCAGCAACATCACAAAGGTAACAAAAGCTGGTGGTCAAAAAATGGTACAGGAGGCCGTTACGGTAAGCATCAAGTGTGGGGCCCAAACACTCCAAGGTTGAAGGGGGAAAGTAAAACTCAGAAAGCTGTGTCTTGCGCTGCATGGATACCAGCTAGTGTGCCCTAAAAATGTAGATGTTCGTCTGTGGGTCTTATCCCAGCATGGACAACAGGAACTTCATGAACTCCACCAACTTCACTCCTTGTAACAGGGTGAGAGGAGGTTTCCAGTTTCCAGAAAGAATCACAGAAACGTTGACTTGTAGTAGAAATGCTTTAATCCTTAAATAAGGACCCACAACACTGGAGACATCCAGATAGTTCTGAGGACCGGCAAGGAATAACTCCTTAAGGTTCTCAGAACCAGGCTGCAAGTTCCAAACAGAATACATAGGAGAAAATGAACAACTACACAGAGATTTAAAGGCACCATACCATTACGCATAGAATATGATAAAGAGCATAAATACACATCACTATACACATTCCACAATTGGGTTGTTGGTTGACTGGGGTGCTAGCCCTGGTCAAGCAACAGCCACAATCACTGTCAGGGTGAACCACAAAAGTCACCAAATTAACCAGTGCTTATCCTTGGCACAAAAGCAGTTAGGTTTAACTTACTAACTTACTAAGAGGCATTATGTAAAGTATTTATGCAGCATACAAACAGTACTAAAGTGAAAACACAACACAAGAAAAATCCCATACCAATTTAGAAAAATAGAGTACATTTTAATAAATTATTTGACACTAAAATGAGAAAAATCTAATCAGTAGAACAGAAGTTCAGAAATGGTAATGTTTCTAGTAAAAACTAGCACCTAAAAGATCATAGACATCTAGCGGGTCGAAGTATAACAAATATGTCTGACCGTGATGGAGCGAGGGTCGGATGGAAGAAGTGGATTTGGCCTGGTCAGCGCTTACCTTCAGACTTCAAAGAAAATTTGAAGTAAAAGTTCTAAGAAGGTAAATTTTAGCAGAGCAAGGCTGCAGACAGTGTCTGAGGAGGGAGCATTGGCATTGGGAGGCCGTAGGGTGAAGTTGGAGTGAAAAGTTCTCCATTTGGAATTAGTTACTTTTTGGGAAGTTGAAACTCTCCAGCAAGATGAGGAAGGAGGCTGTAACCAACAAGAGTTCCAAGACGCCGAATTCCCTTTTGATGAAGGACCACTGAACAGAATTTACTGCTGCAAAGAACATAGTGGGTACTGCTGTGAAGTCAGGCAGAACGGCAATGCACCTTGGTGGATAGACGATCCGGTTGGTCCTGGTCTTCTCTTGGTTCTCAGAGCAGTTTTTAGCCAAATGTTTTCTAAGTCCCAAGTTTTGGATTTTGCCTCTCTGGGCATCTTTAACACTACCAGGACTGGACTGGGGCACCACTTGGGGGGACGGATCACTCAGGCTGAGTCTAAGTGTGGGTTCAAGATGGTGGGAGCCTTTTATGACCCTGTTGCTCTGACCAGGAGTCTAGCAAATTAGCCCTTGGAGTCACTCTGGTAGTCATGGGTTTAGGTGAGCTTGCAGGGCTCGAGCAGCAGGGCAGGCCTCTGAGGGTTCAAGGCAGGCTCCAGGCAGCAAAGCAGTCCTTCAAGGTGCAGCAAATCTGCCTTGTGGAAAACACAGCATGCCACAGCAGCCGGCAGTCCGGTGAGAGTCTTTCCACAGGTCCAGAAAGTGAACTGAAGAGTGGGTCTGAGGGCCCCATTTTTATACCTATTCTTTGAAGTAGAGAAAATTCTAGAGATTCCTGTTTGAAGTACATGGAATTTTTTCACTTCCCTGCCCTGGCTCCAAGCTGGCTGCAGGAACAATGCAGTGGTGACAAGCCCTCTGTGTGAAGGAATAGCACAACCCATTCAGTTGCAAGTGGAGCTGAGCCCAGCTCTGCCCCCATCTTGGCAGTAGATGGCCCGTTCAAGCAGAAGTAATCCCTCTATTGTGTGACTGTCTTGGAAGAATTCACAAAGTATAACTGCCAACTGCACCCAGTCGTGTGACCTAGGACAGTCTGAAGGCTCCAAATGGCTAGGGGCCGGAAAATGAAAATGGTAACTTTCTAAAAGTGGAATTATCAAAATTAATTTAAAATTCAACTTCAACATTTGAGAGGATTTAATTTTTTTTTTTTTATTGTATTTCAGGCCAAATACAGCAAACAATATCAAAATATTCAATCGGCACATTTTCATAAGTTGCACGTCGTTTGTACAATAGGACTGTCATCAGTATTGGCAGTACATTATACTGTTCGCCTCCTTTCCCTCCCATTAAATTACACAATTTATCCTCATTTTATTATGCTCTTACTCCTCTTCAAGTGGGGGGTTGTTATTAACAGGCAGGCAGAGCATCCCTCTACTTGTATTCCATCTCCCCCATATTTTTGTCCATTTTTGCGGGCAGCCTCTACCTTCATAAACTACCCTTTCAGCCTGCATACACCAGTCCATGTCAATTTTCCAATCCCTAAGTGCAGGCCCAGAATCCGCCCTCCACTTCCTCTCAATATTGCGTGACCCAGGTTCTTTCTCCTGCCATTAGGTCTGTCTTCTCCCATATGTTTAATAAACACCACTGGGGCGACATCTCCACCTCTCTTCCGCATAGTGTAAGCATGCACGTAGTTATCTTTTTCCAATATTTTAGTATCTTCGGGCAGTCCCACCATAGGTGTAAGAACGTACCTATCTAGCCACAGTTCTTGGGACATTGTGATGATTCAATTTTACCCATTTTAACTAGTGTAGTACTAGTATAATATGTCCTGTGCAAGATCTTTAATTGGACTAGTTTTAATCGGGAGCGTATGGCTACCTCTTGGGTGATGCAAGCGCCTCCTGCCACTCCTCGTCAGTGAGGGTTCCCAAATCCTCCACGCATTTAGCACGGACTTTCTCCAAAGTGTCAGGTGAATTGTACAATAATTTCTGGTACGTCAATGATATTGCCTTGTCCTTCAAGTAATCATCCAGAAGCCTATCCTCCAAGGGGGAGGAATCTGGGAGAATTGTTCCAATTGGGATGGCTTGTAGTAGTGTGTGTCGTATCTGGAGGTAACAGAAGGTTTCCATTGAGGATAACTCATATTCTTTCTGGCGGTCTGCAAAGGGCCTAATCTTCCCTCCCGCCCATAAGTCTCCCACCCTGGAGAGTCCTATGCAGTCCCATTTGTCAAAGCCAGGTTGGTGTACCAGAAGTCCCAAATGTACTGAGTCCCAAAACGGTGTGGCCAGAGTAATTCTATCCCTCCATCCTAATGTCGCTAACACTATATGCCAGATTTTAATTGTTGTCGATGTTGGGTGTATATTGGTGACTTCTGTCTCCCGCCATAAAAGGCCCTGAGGTAACCTCCCGGCCTCATATTGTTTCTATCCAATCTGTACGCTGGTTCAGTCTGTTCTAGATGTACCCATCGGTTTACAACTGTTTGTTGTGCTACCCAATAGTAGTATTGGAGTGAGGGAGGGCGATCCCTCCATCGTGTCAGCCATTTGTCAGCTTATTTAGTGATATTCGCAGAGTTCCTCAGTCCCAGGGAAGCGTCCGTACCTCCGCCTCTACAGCGCGAAAGTACCTCAAGGGAACCAAATATGGCATGTTTTGTAGAATATAGACGAAACGGGGGAGCACCATCATTTTATATAAGGACGCTTTACCCAACAGCGACAGGGGCAGAGTCCTCCAGTGCTGCACGTCCTCTCGCAACCAACGCAAAGGAGGGTCCAGATTGTGATCATAGAAGACCGCCGGATCCTTGGTAACATAAATTCCCAAGTATCGAAATCCCTCCATAGTTATTTGCACCGTGCAGGCTCTGGGAAGCTGAGGGTGTGATCCCCAAAGAATGTACAGCCTCCGAAAAGTAACTCTCCCTGCGGCAGGCTGATAATGCGTGAACCTAGGTCAGCGAGTGTTGGGGTTATGTAGTCTTGGAGGAATATAGAGGGATACATTGTTTAAAAGCCGGCCCTCCCGGTGCCCCAACAGTGTTACAAAATGCCCCTGTGGGTCGTATGTGGCTTTTCGTACTGTGAATGAAAGGACTTGCGCAGTAGGATACCAACCCCTCTTGAACCCCTGGTGTACCCTGAGTAGGCCGCTCGTTTATAGCCCCACCTATTGAGCACACAGTAAGAACTCCCCTGTATGTGTGTTTCTTGTAATAATACTATATCAGGTGCTTCACGTTTCAGGTATTGCAATACCACCCCTCTTTTAATTTTGTCCCCTAGGCTGTTGACACTCCATGAAAGTATTTTGAAGTTACAAGCAGGTTTATCTCTGTTCATGGTACCATGTATCTGCCTATGCCCCTCTGAGGTGTACCCAAGGGCATTCAGGCGGGAGGCCATTTTACCTTTACCTTCAAGGCCTTTTGGACTACGCCTTGTTTTACAACCTTCAATTGTTTGAGACATGTACCTTGTAGTATTGCTTCTACAAACCACTTTGTACGCCTAGAAACTCTATTAACACAACTGGTAAAACTAGTTCCCCCACCTGCTTCTCTGCATTGTGGACTTAAAACTGCCCACCCCCCCAACTCTGCAGAGTGTCTGTGTATCCCATCCGTCATACCTTACTGTTGGGAAGCATATCCCCACCGGTCGCCCACCCGCCACAACCCTATCTCCCAACCATACCATAGATTTACCAGTTTATAGCAATGCCATTGAGGTACAACAGGTTCTTTGACCCTCTCAGCAACTTGTCCCCCAATTAACACTGAACAGTCCGGGGCTGTGTAGTACTTCAAAGAGGGAATGTTGTATTTTATTGATGGAGGCCCCAGTGGAGCTACCAGACTCTGCAGTTCCCAAGTGTCCGTCTTCCGCCTGGGTTTGTCTGTTTGCTCCTTGTATCAAGATTTGACCTCATAGTATAACATGTTTTCTCCAGTGCAGCTGTGTCTCCTACGGCGGCTAAACGGCATTGGATCTTTCACCATCCGCTGGCAATCCCCCGTTCTGCTGACGTCTGGGTTGTCGCCACTCCTTATCGCTTTTCTGTCGATGAAATTAAATGAAATTTGGATTTTTGTAGAGTGTGTTTTTTGCCGTGGCGTCTTAGCGCTAGCTGTCCAGTGACTGTGAAGGAGTCGGGCTAGTTGGCTAACCTTTGTGAGCGAACAACCATGTCTTCAATGCCTTTCTGAACATTAACAGATTGGTTTGTTTCCTGAGATTAATGGGCATCGTGTTCCACAGTTTTGGGGCCAGATGTAGAAAACTTCTGCCACCCCACTTTAATGTTTTTATCCTTGGAACCACCAGCAGAGAGGCAGTTACAGATCTAAGCTCACGTTGAGGTGTATAGTGCCTGATATGTAAGTTGAGGTAGGTTGATCCCGCTGGGGGTTGGATCGTCCTTTACCAGCCGTCCTCCAACCTTCCAGCCACTCCCAGGCTTCCTCAGGGGAATACAAAAACCATGATTTCCCCTCCGCTGCTACACGGAGCTTGGCTGGAAACAGCATTGCGTATTTAAGGTCCCTTTCATAGAATACTTTTTTGACTTCCAGAAAGGAGCGACGCTTCCTCTGATCCTGAACTTTATTGTGGAATTGTCTTATTTTAGTGGAGGGGCTATGTGGGCTGTATGCAATATTACATCCCTATCTCTAAAGTTGAAGATCCTTGCCAGAATGGGGTGGGGGTGCAACCGGCCTTGGCTGGCCTCCTGGTACTCGGTGTGCATGTTCCACCGAGAAGTAGTTAGAGAGAGTGCGAGGCTGCAAATGTTTTATAATAAGATCTTCAACAAATAAGTCTGTGGATGGCCCCTCGGCCCGCTCCGGTACCCCTAAAATACGGACGTTGTTTCTACGTGCCGCCCTTCATAGTCTTCTAGCTTCTCTTCCAGGGTCATCGTCGTCGGTTGGAGCTTTTTAACGGTCGTCTCAAGAAATTTAGTAGTTGACTGGAGCATGACAAAAGAGTCTTCGGTAGCTCGTACTTGGTCTCCTAGATTGCATAGGTCTGCTTGCATCAGCGTTACCTCTGTCATGACCGTGTCTATTTTACTTTCCAGTGCTGAGCACACTCCTTGGATTGCTGCTATTATGTCTTGTAATGTAAGCACTGCTTCCTCTGTCACTTGTTTTTGCCACTGGTCATCGCCCCCCTCCAACAGGGTATTCATCTTGGGGTGTGTAAATTTGTCAAGCTTAGTCTGGTGTCTAGGTTTGGATCCCTTGTGGCTCGACATCTTAGGTTGATTGATTCACCCCACACTTGTTGCACCTCTGCAACTCAGCCGGGGTTTATTGGATAGACTCGCCATGGTCTGTCACTCCCTTCAGGTCAGTACTTCAGCTGATAGACTAGATTTAAATCCTGGTTAATTGACCCTTCGTGTGCCTTTCACTGTGCACTGATGCCTGTTCCTCTAACTTGATATAATGTGCACGTCTAGCATGTCATTGCAGTCTTATTCAGGCTCACCTTTTAGTTTCCAGCCACTGCATGGAACTCTTATACTTTGTGGTTCCCTCTCTGCGCCGGTGACATCAACAGTGAACTCGGCCTAAATCAAGGTCCGGTCTCCACCTCCACTTTGTCATGGGGTGTCCCGGGCCGAATCGCAGAGGCAGTGACGCACTGCCGGTCTCACTGCCCCTCCGCGGCTTCCAATAGCTGCTGTAGTGTGTCGGACCGCTGTTTAGGACCAAACGGCATATGCGCTCACCTCTTCTCTGCCGCAGCATCCTGGTCGATCACTGCCAGGCCCGATCTTATCACGCCACCTTCATCCGATCCGGTGACCCTGGGCAGCGCCGCTTAGTGACTTCACCGTCAGTCACCGGCTCGGCAGCAGGTTCGGCATCTCTTTTACGTCCTGAACCACGGGTCCGGGGCTTCACCAGTCCTGTCTCGGTCTTGCTCTTTATTTGGGGTGATGCAGCAATATCACCAGACGAGAGCAGCGTCTCTCATTGTCTCGGTCGCTTCAGGCTGTTTCAGAAACATGATTCATCGCCGGGCCCCCAAACTCATTCCAGACGGTCCTGGCCTTAACAAGACCTCCCAAACGAACTTTACGCTGTGGTGAGCGGATGATTTATACGGATATTTCAGGTTTTTCGACGGGCGCTTGCTGAAGCCCACTTAGGGTGCGGCCATCTTCGCTGGCTGCTAGCCACGCCCCCTTGAGAGGATTTTTTATTACAATTTCTTAGATACCAAACATGAAGTGTTTATCTGTCCCCACTCAAAAGCCTGCTCTCTGTGAGTGCTCTATGTGTGAATGAGTGAATATATGAGTGGCTGTATTGGTAACTGAGTGGCTGTGTGTGTGGCTGTATGGGTGAGGGATTGTGTGTGTAAGTAGCAGTATGGGTGAGTGAGTGGCTGTTTGAGTGGGTGTTAGGTTAACTGAGTGGGTAAAAAGCAATACAGTTCATGATATGAATCTTTTACAGTGTTTAAGCAGTAAACACAATCAAAATACGGACTGCCAGGTAAGGGCTGTTGCAGTCTTCAGAGAGAAGCAATGGTTATCATAGAATACAATCATTGCGGAATACCGTCAAAACATTTACTGTTGCGGTCAATAGAAAGAAGGCATAGGGTTAGATTGCAGAATACCGCCAACACATTCACTGTTGTGATCAATGGAAGCAGCACTCTGCCGTGGAGTTTTGGGTGACAATGGTCACTCAGAGTTCGGGTTACATTCTACTCGGGGTGAGTAGGAGTCTTGGAGGCCCCAGGGATCAATTACAGTAGTCAGTTCAGGGTTACTTGAGTTAGAGGTAATGGAGGTCGAGGGATGCCAAATTGTTTGTCACCGGCGGTGGCCAGCTGCTGCAAGAGCTACAAAGAAGATCTCATCCATGTGATATGCATTTGTCAGAAACTACAACCAGCTCAAGTTACTTTATTAAGGAAAGCCTTTCTGAACAGAGGAATACGGACTTGCAGATCTGCTATAATGAAGGGGCTAGATCCATCCGACCCCCAAATGAATTGCAAATTGATAAAGTTTCCACGAATACATGCACAGGCTGTGAAATCTAAGGTCCATTAAGAGGTTTTTCTTATCGAGGTTCGAATGCGGGCGTCAGTTCGATTTGTTAAATCGCCTCCCTAAGAAAAAAACGAGTTCATACCCCACTGATACATCTACCAGGTAGCAAATATGGGTGAATCACCACAGGGTCACTGATTGGTCAACTGGTAGACATTGGACTCAGAGACTTATGAACTTAACTAAAACTGAAAAATCATTCCTAGTCTGAAAGGAACCAAATTAGCTTATTACCTGCCAATTGATGTTTTTAAACTTTTGTGTCTTAACTGAATCTTGTTGTGTAGGACTAGTTCACACATCTCAGTCAAAAAATTGCTCTGTGTAAATTAGGTATGATACTACGTGACTTTCACAATATTAATTAACTGACAATTGATGTTTTTAAACTAGTGTGGGTCAATTTGTTGTATCGGACTTGCTGAAATTTCGCAGTAAAAAAATTACTCTGCGTAAACCAGGTTTAACACTATACGATATTTATGATAATTTTGCTAAACGATTTTTAATCTTTGCTTTTATTCATAATTGATGAATGCTATAAAATTGTTATGGTTTTAATTAACTAAACAATAAACTATACTTACTTACTTACTTACTTACAGGTGCAGTGTGGAGCAGGCCTCACGGTAGGGGTGGTCATGCCCAAGTTGCTGCTTACAAGCAGACAACGCTACCAGCAGGAGGGTGCAGGCTCACAGGAGCGGGGCTGTTTCCAGCATTGGTCACATGTGCTGTCAGGAGCCCTCTGGCTGGCATAGGCACTGAGGAGGTCGGTTTCCGGATTGGTGAACCAACAAGCCTTGGCTGTTGTAACTTGTGTTGTTGTGGTGAGTCACATCAACATGGTCTGTATTGGTCCTCAGCAGATGGCTGTCTTCACCAGCGGTGTGCGACAGCAGACCCAAATTGTCGAGTCCTTTAGCAGCATGCAAGCGTTGGTGCCAATTTCTCTGCAGCAGGGCTCAGTTGTTGGATCAGCACCACGTCTTCTTTCGTTTCTTCTTTTTGTCCATAGGAATCTGAAGTCAAGGTCTCTGGAAGCCACCTAAATACTAAGTTTAGTGGCATTACAGGGGAGACAGGTAGAAGCCAATGAGCCATCTGCCGTTAGGGTGCCAACATCCTCTATATGCTCACCCCACATGGGGGAGTGGGCATATCACTGACACTGATAGGCAATTTTTCCAATTCTCAAGATGGTGTAAAGTGACCAGTGGGGTCCACCTTGCCTGTGTTGCGGTGATTCTGCTGAGAAACAGAATGATGCTGGGGGCCACAGGACTTAAGAATGGGAGGTCTATGTCAACACACTACATTAGTCCCTGTGAGACCAAATCCAGACTAGCTCATAATACCTCACTTACTCTCCTAACCTTTCCAGTGAGACAAGTGAATTGGTATCCCCGAACACAACTCCAGTCCTCGGAGAACCGCGGAAAAACAGATCAGTTCTGTTTGCGTTTCTCACTCATGCATCATCCACAATAAAACAAAGAGAGACATGAGGAAAGTTTATAAGATTTATTAACTCTGTCATGCTCTGCCATGACGCAGGTGTGCAGCAATTATTAGACATATATAAATCAACAGAATACTGAACAGGGCCTACAGGCCATATAGACTGAAAATCCATACCATGATAAGAGATATACTTTTCTACTCTAATCTCCCTGCTCATGACTAATTTGTAAACTCACTAATTAATTAAAAGATCTCTGGGATTACAGCTGGGCTCCATACCTTGTGATGGTGGGTGTTCTGCATCTCAGAGTGCACAAGGTAGAGGCGCACAGTGCACAACCTTCATGCTCTGAAAGAAATCCCCCTCTGACTTATAAACAGAGACTCCTGTGTATATGATTTAGAGGTGCTTTGAGAAAAACAGCATCTGGATGCTAGTGTTGTGTCTATCCAGTGCGCTATGTAGCTAACCCATCACTGGGAAAATTAAAGCACAGTGTTTGTTTGACCTTGCACAATTTGTGCAGACTGAGGGGCATATTTACAATGAAGTGGCGGAGCGTGGCGTTAGCCTCCTTGGCTCAACGCTACGCTCCGCACTTCTGAAACACAGGGCTGCACCATGCTTTTCCTCCTGCACCGGCTCTAACTTTAGCATCCTAGTGCTAACGCAGGCACCCTTGCACCTTAGTGCAAGGGTGTCTGCATTTAAGGGAATATTGTTTATGTGCAGGAAGGTGCCCCTTTCTGCACATAAACAATCTTTAAATGGCGTTTTGTCACTTCTATGTGTGCTGCTTAATGCAGCACACATAGAAGTTACAAAATGTAATTTTTGTTTAAAGATTGTTTGTGTGCAGCCTGCACATAAGCAATCAAGGGGTTTTTGCTGTTTCTGTGTGTGATGCACAACACAGCACACATGGAAACAGCAGAAACGAGGAGAAATAAAGCATTTCTCCTCATTTCACCTGTTTAAGACCAGGTTTTCCTTGGTCTTAATTTTGGCACTGCCTCCTATTTACGCTGCCTTTGTAAATAGGGGGCAGCGTCAAAATCAATGGGTGTTGTGGAGGAACACCCACCGGAACACCCATTGCCCTCCCCTTTCACGCTAAGTGTAGAGTGAAAGGGGGCCTTATTTACAAGGCAGCGTTAAGCCATGTTAAGTGGCTTAACGCTGCCTTGTAAATAAGGCGAAGCACATATCGCCACAGGACCATCACTAAAAGTGACGTTCCTATGGCATAGGGGTTTGAAAATATGCACCTGAGTCTCACGTGGCTGAACTAAATAACATCACAGTGAAGAAATGAAATGCGTAACATGTGCAAACAAAAAGCAGCTAGTTACTTGCACCCAAGCTAACAGGGGCAGGTTTCAAAGGTGGCATGGCCTTTGATGCTTCTAGCTTCTGTGAGGCAGACACTTCTGGGGGCAAGGTGTGACCACCTCTGCCCAGAGCAGGGTTTGTTCCTGGATCCTGAGAGTGCTGGCCCTGACCCTATGGGTCCAGAAACATGTCTGGTAGTGGCAGGCTGGCTAGGACCAGTCAGGGACCACACCAGTGCTTGGTAGGTTTTCAGGGGACACTTTAAAAGGGTGTTGTGTGTGACTTTATTAATGACTCCATTACTGGCATCAGTGAGGATTTATTAAGATGAGATGTTTTTTACCAAACATCTTCGGGTACAGCAAAGCCATCATGGAGCTAGGAAGCTCATAATGACAAGCTTCCCGCCCATGTACTCTTTATGGCTTCACTGTGCACTTACAATATCCCAAACTAGATGGGATATTGTAGGGGCACATCTGCTAATGCAGAGGGGTCAACACATGGGGTATAGTGCACCCTACTTTAGGGCTATTAAGGCCTTCTGTAGGGGTGACTTACCTATACCTCATGCAGTGCTGTGAGGCATGGCACACAGGGCTGTCTGCCATATCGTCTTTTTGTATTTTTCTGCACCAAGACATGCAGCCTGCATTACAGTCAGCATAGCCTTGGTGAGGGGTCCTTAGGGTGGCACAATTCGTGCTGCAGCTCTAGAGGACCCTCTCCAGTTCCAATGCCCCTGGTACCCAGGGTGCCTTTTACTAGGGACTTACAGGGGTCACAGAAGTTCCCAATCGTGGTACAGTTTTCAGGGGAAGAAATCTCGCACTGGGGACCTAGTTAGCAGGGGCCCAGTGCACTTACAGTTTGAAATCACATCAGGCAAAAGTTAGGGGCTAGCCATAACAAAAGAGGCACTTTCCTGTAGTGAGTGACTGGTTGTATGAGTGGCTGTATGGGTGAGTGAGTGGGTGTGTGAGTGGCTGTATGGGTGAGTGAGTGGGTGTGTTAGTGGCTGTATGGGTGAATGAGTTGCTGTGTTAGTGAGTGAGTGAGTGGGTGTGTGAGTGGCTGTATACCTGAGTGAGTGGCTGTGTGTGTGGGCATGTATGGTTTTGGTTAGCTTTTTTGAGCAATCTGTCAAAAGACATTGTTTTGCAATCTGGTAGTGTCAAACACTGAGATTGCTCCGAATATATTTCTGTACTTGACGTAAAAGAGAAATCTCACACTCATTGTTCCATGAGTAACTCAATCCCAATAAGTCATCGATACTTATTTCTTCTTCATCTAAAGCTCCAAAGAATAACCATTATAAACTCCTGTGCATCTTGTTGAGTGTTTTGAGTAAATTGTACTGATCCGCTACATATGTCTAGAAGGTCTCTAATGCCTGAAGCACAATGTGTTGTAGTCCTATCACTATGTAAACATTGCAACAAAGCACACAGTGCAGAACACAGTCTCTTCTGTGGTCTCTGTTCACTTGCATATACAAGATGAGGTAATTAAAAGAGTACATTGGGAGCAAAATTTGCATAGCAATTCACACCAGAAGGGTTTGACAACTGGCATCCAAGAATAGCTCCATCATTGACAATTATTTTCTTCCTAACAGCTTCCTTGTTCTGCATCTTTTTCTTCTTTTCAACAACACCACTACAGTCCTTTGAAAGTTTTCACTTTGGACAGATAGTATATTTTTCAATAATGTGATACTGTCCTCAATGAGGAGCATATACACTTCTTAACTGATTGTATTCTTTAACACAACTTGGATAAGCACTTACTTAGCTGTCATCAAAAGCAATAAAATACAAATCGGACAATATTCTAACTCAAGATAACACTACACATGCCATTCCTTCTTTAAATACTTTACTACCAATATTAATAACAGCTGCATCTGCCCCTTAAACCTTGAGATTTATGGATAGTCACAGCGTATGCTAAAGTAGCTGAAAACTGCTGCTGTCAAACATGCAACCTCATTCCTATTTGGAAAGTTAATGAATCAATCACCTCACCCATAGCACCATTTACAAATCCTTGTTCAACATTTAAATTTCTACACAAAATTACTCTACAGTTCTTGCAAACACTTAAACATTTCTCCGAACCCCAATAGTTCCGGAATCAGATTTTTCCAATTAATCTAGTTTTGCTTGTAGTTTTTCATTTAGGAGTACAGTGACACCCGGCTGTTCCATTTTGTTGATTTATGTAAGTTGCACATATAGAATGTGATCCAGTAGGATCTCTGTATGCGCTCGAGATAGTTTGTGTTGAATTAAGTAACATCTCAATATACTCGTATCATTTATTGGGAGCATGTTTTTATTTTCTTTGTAATATCAAGTCAATCTTTATTTGGCATGAGCCATAAGAGGAGTTTGAAAAGACGTTTCTGTGTGAACAATAGTCATAAAAAGAATTAGTATATAAAATTACAATAGCCATGATAAAAGATCAAAACTCATTCCAATCATCAATCACAAAACATGAGACGTAAATACAGGGGATCATAAAAGCATCTAAAAACATGCAGCTTCCTCGCAATTTACATATTCCCTGAGGGTTTCAGCAAAAGAAAACATATATTTCGTTATCAAATATGATACAAAACATCCATACAATAGTATAATTGTAAGTATAAAGGTTTATCATGTTTCCTAACAGCCAATGCACTCTTAATAAAATTGTATACTGCAAAGAAAATATCTATGGAAGACAGTTTTTGTAAAAATTCCAGGCCTAACCTGACATGTCTAATATTTGCCTTACGCAACACAGGTTTTAGGAAGGGGGGTCTGAAGGCTGAATCTAAAGAGCAAAACAGAATAAAGTGACAAGTGCTCTGTTCCTCTGTATTAATACAGTGACATGGGCACAAAGCTTAGACTGCCAGATACATGGGGATGGAAAAGCAACTTTAAAAGGAATTAGGTTCAATTTGAACAATATAACATACGACCTATAAGTAGGATTGTCGATCCACAGTAAATAATGTTCAATATTTCTGCCAGTTGACACCTGTAAATAATTTTCAACAGTTTGCATGGTTTCTGCTCTCAATAATCTGTCATTCAGACAGGACTCAGCAAAATGTTGCCTTATGACCTCCTTACTATTTGAACCATGGTTTTAGGGTTTTAGAAACATATCCCGTAGGCCCAAATGATAAAATGTACATTTTAAATAAGCAAGCCAGGGCATCCTAATGGCCTTGTATGAGGTGAGGCAGATGGTGATACATGACCTTACTAATGCCACCTTCAGATTAAAACAACATTTTATCCAAAAGAGGAGTGGGGCTGCCAATCCGATCCTCAATGCAGGGTAATCCTAATTCCTCGTGGCGCTTTTGGGAGTAACTAACAATCTACGCATAAAACTATTCTCCAAAGGTTGAAGTGCTTCTACTTTTTGGTATCTCCAAATTCCTACACCGTACATGGCTGCAGAGATACATTTTGTTTTGTAAAGGCATATCATCTCAGCTATCTGTTTATGTTTTAGTTTCCGGGCAAGACAAAAGATGGCCTCAATGTTCCTGCCAAATTGCTGTGTTTTCACCAGGAGGAGGGATTTCCATGAGAGGGATGAGCAAAAAGTTAACACTAGATGAATAAAAAAAATTGTCTCCTCTAAGGACTTACCCCCTGTTGTGAAGAGCTTTGATTTGGTGGTAATGGGCCCACAGGTCATTACGTAAGACTTGGTATAATTTACTTTCAATTCTAGCCCGTTTATAAAACCCTCAAAAAGATCCAATAGACCTTGCAGACCATTAGCCGTGCAGGGAATCAGTACTGCATCATCTGCGTAAAGAAGGATCAGAGTTGGTTGGGTTCCTATTTTGGGGAGATCCTTTCTTACCCTCGTTAAGTGGCTGCTTATTCCATTTATATAAAGAAGGAACAAGAAAGGGGCTAAGCTGCAGCCCTGTCTCACTCCTCTTAACACCCCAATTTGGGAAGTGCATTCACCTTGTGCCCCAAAATCACTGTGACTTTCAGATCATAATGTAATCGTCAACTTAATTAAGGAGGTCTGTCTCAACACCTATGTCCACAGTGTGACTATCTAGAGAGTCTTAAATACATTGTGATGACAGTTGAGTTTTGTTTGTACTCAACATGCCTCAAACCTAATTCAATGATTTAATTAATGTATTTTTGTGACAAATTAATTTCATGTGTACCTGTGGTGTCTCTTTGCTTCAACCCTTCCCCGTCCCTTTCTTCCCTATTAGTTGCTGCCAGATTTTGTTATGTAAATGACTGGGGTGAGTTATGACTAATTATGAGGCAGCATTCCTCTATATGTTCATTATATCCTTAAACACCTGCTCAAGTGGAACTTTGGCAAAAGAGATCCTGGTCAGATGCTGCTGACTGGCGGAGGAACTACATCTTATGTAGCTGCTGCTAAATAAGATTACTAAACCTGATTTCTATTTGAAACACTTTTTTTTACAAAAATGAAGTGTAGCACACAGTTTTTAGTACACAGAATTCTGCTTGCTTTGACTTTTTCCCATCCTTTTGCATAGATACATTGATGGATTCTATATGGGAAAAACTGCTTGGGTGAGACAATTATCACACAGAATATAAGTCTGATCCCTCGCAAACTCCTGTTGTCATGTGTACACTGTGGAGTGCATTGTCATACTATAAGTCCTGGAATTGTTCATTCAGTTATGGGCAAACAACCCACTAATCGTGCGGAAATTCCATTTTGGATCGCCAAACAATTTGACCATATTGAAGTTGTGTTTCCCCGTTACTGGACTACAAGACAAGCACAGAATTTTGACCATGTGCTTACCCAATGGGATGGTTCCCGGTCTTGGAGACTTTAACACCTGGGGGATAGTTTTTGCCGCTATCTATACTATCTGTCATGACGTTCCCTCGATGTCTGTCTTACTAGATGTACTCAAACAGATACAGAATGAACATAGGGCAGCTGCTGCCCTGGACTTGGGGATGAAACTAATGGTACATTTTCCAGTTGTATCCGCAATGATTCTGTCAAATGTTAACGGTATAGCAGTATCTCTGGCTATAAGCCAGTGGCTCCGAGTGGTTGCATAATTCAACCATGAACGCGAGTTGACTATAAATATTGTTGATGGATATACATCCCTAGGAGACTCAATAATTTGGGAACTAAAGCTACTAAACCACCTGTTGTCAAATGTAGTACAAACAAGGCAGCCAAGCAGACCCATGGGTTTGGTGAAAAACTGACTCATGAAGGCAAAAGCCTTGCTCCACACTTCTTAGCGATGTGTGCTAGGCTACTATCACACAACACACTTAAAAGACAAACTTTATTGGGATTTCTATATTCTTGTCGAACAAGCATCCTGAATTATACACAACGCATTCAACTTGATTTTTCCTAAACACATTGGACATCAGAACACACTGATACTCTCATCTCATTACAGACTGACTTTGTTGCAACACGTTACTTACATATACGTGTGAATACCACAAACCTAGTCATCTGGATTTTACCGGTGCAATTGGATTTACCTATATCTCTTTTAATAAAGGTGAAACAGTGTAGATTGCATATAAATTGCATTTATATTCCAATGCGTCCACTGAACAAATACTGACTGCAGTGCCGATGGCAGTCCTGAAAGAACTTAGAGCCTGTCACAAAAGCTAGTGTTCCAAACTCCAAAGCGCTCCATCTTAGATGAATACAGTGGGTTACATCCTTGACAGCTGTTGATGCAGACTTTGTCTTTGACCCGTCTTTAAAGACACAAGAATTTTTACAGTATCTGTATGTTTATCCCATGCCAGGTTCTGTCTTACCTCTTGCCCACTATAAATATGTTGTTCACACTGATGGTTCAGCCTAACCTGCTATTGATTCTAAACAGCAGTACTCAGCTACTGTTATTGGTGTTCTGTTGGATGGTAACTTCAAACCATGAAAAACTTGCACCCAGTCCTTAGGCGACTGTACTGCACAGTTGGCTATCTGGAAGCTTTGCTTCTTGCACTCGAACAATCGGATCCTGAATTCCCCACACTTATTGTGTGTGATTCGTATTACTGTGTGCAGTCCTTTAATAATAATTTACATTATTGGAAGCAAAATGTATTCAAAGATTCTAATGACAACACAATCAAGCATAAAACGCTTTGAGTTAAAGTAGCTAACCTCAAAGAAACATTGCCACTGAGTTATCAACGTATAGGACCATACATTGTAGGGAATTCTTTGGCTGATGAATGGCCAAATCTGCTGTTATGATGACTGCTACTTTTAATGCAATCTTTTGTTCTCAAACGAGAATAGATAATGGTATCTTAGCTGCTGTTAATGCTAATAACTACGGCACGCTCGTACCCAAGGGGATTCCATCTAAATATTAATATTATTACTTGAGTAAACAAAACATTCCTTTTGTAATAATTCCAGATGTTGGTGATAATATGATTCCCAACCAAGATGGCAGACTAGCTTTAGTAATAGCAGCAGATGAAAGTGTTGCTTCAAAACACGCTGGTGTGGCGGCCACAAATTCCCTGCTACAGCAACGTTATTGGTGGTACTGCTTATATCAGCAGGCCAAAAAATATATCCTGCGTTGCAACATTTGGCAAAAATTAAAGCTTCCACTGTGGCTCGTCCTCCGCAGACACACCTGTTGAATTCGGACAAGACATTTGGTTGCATTTATTTGGAACATTGTGGTCCTCTTCTTTCAAATACTACATTTAAATGTATTTAAGTTGCAGTTGATTTATGCTCCAGGTTCCTCTGGGTTTGGCCACAGCGGTCAGCTGACGCTCAAACTGTTATTAAAGACCTGCGAGTCTTTATCGGTACACATGCATGCAGTACACTCCACTCTGACCAGGGTTCAGCTTTTGCCTCTAAAGCTTTCCATGATTGTATGGACTTCCTGGGTGTACAGGTGTATTACTCTTCACCATACCAGCCTGAGGGCAATTCTGTTGTGGCAAGAAAGAACCTTGACTTAAAGCAGTCCTTAGCAGCTCGAGTATTAGGCACAGGGCGCAATTTGATCCACCACCAATATAGGATTCAACTAGCACTAAATAACCTCCCTAAAAGATTTCTGGGGGGGGCGGACCCCATACGAAGTGCTTTTTGGCATCAGCAGTAAGTTCCGGACCTTGATAGTCCAGACATTGTGGCGGCAGCCTAGCCCTTAGCCATAGACAATCTTTGTGCTGTCTTACCGGACCTTCAAAAGTTCTGGGACGCTCAAGCAAACGATCATTTGAAAAAATCTTCCTCAGCGAGCATCGAGGAGACACCAAGGCCTTCTGTCTGGAGTCCAAAACCTGGAGATCTTTTTTGAGAGAAGGCTGCAGTAACAAAAGCATTCTGCCCATCAAACCAAGCACCAGTGCCAGTCCTTGGCTTCCAGGGAACATGAACTGTGATCCTGCCACCGCTTCCTGGCTCTAAAGAAAAATATTTTGTCTCCATTGAACATGTCAAGTTACAGCATGTGGCCGATTTTAAATAGTAGACCATGGGGAACCCTCGTTACCATAGGGGACATTCCTCTGCAACTCGTGAGCACCACCGAATCTGTTTCTCCCCAGCTGGGGGGGGGGGGCGGAGAATGCACTACAAATAAATATGGCGTACGTAACCAGCATCAAGATTGAAGTAAGCACCGCTGTTACTACTATGTCTTCTGCACATGACATCGTGTATACAGATCCACTCTCCATGGATCCAGCTCTTCTGGATTTTTCGAGTCCTGTTACAAAAAGGGAGCTACTAGTTTTTCAGCTCAGTGCTTCTGCGCATTACATTGATCTGGATGATTTTTCATCTGACAGTTCTTCTGTTTTAGACACTCCTCCTGCATGGATCAGTGTTTTCTTTTCGTGGTTGAAACGCATATTGATTTATGTTTGGATAACACTTTTCTTGGCTTTCCTATTTCTGTGGACTGGATTTGTGACAGTTTTTTCGTGCTGATTAATGGCTATTACCTACTAGAAAATTCTTCTATTGAACTGGTCAACGGGGTGTTGGCCCCCGACTCTTCTTCCCATAAACTGAAAAGAGACATTGATGGAGCAAGGACTCGTAAAAGAGACTTGCTCGGAAGTGATCCTCTCATTTAACCCGCTAACCAATTACTAACAACGTCTTGTGAATAATAACTTGCAAAAACAGAAGACACGCGGGTTTAGAGAAGCTTACATATGTGTTTACTAACGCTAACAAAATGAACAAAGGACTAAGAATGCTCTAACCGGGAATCTTTACTGCGCATGCGTCAACTGCATCTACGTAGTATGACGTTTAATGCTTGGAGGGAAAACTTTAACGCATGAGCAGAAGGCACTAAAATGGCGGCTTGAAAGCTCACATGCATGGCACCTACTTGGTTGAATAGAAAATAAGCTATTTTACTAATGCTAATGCAGAAAGGGTACTAATAAATATATTGGGTTAGAGTAGAGGTGGGTGGTATACAGTGAAACCATTTATTTGTGATAGTAACATTTCTCCTTTTGACTTTATTCTTAGTGTGCATTTGGGCCTCTGGTGTGTGACCAGAGTGTATTAAACACGTAATCCTTGTGCATGTCTGTTAAAGAAATGAGTCGGAAGCATGACGATGCACTTGAATGCGGTCCAAGGACACAGAAGTTACTTACCCTGGGAACAAGCACTGTAGATCTCTGGATGAATGGATTTTTTGAGAAAATAAAAACAATTGTGAATATGGGTGGGAATAAAATTTATGAATAAAAATTAAGGGGTTGGATTTATGAACAATGGGATGATAGACTAAGATGACATATAAGCATGGTGTGATGATCATCCCCCCTTTGCTTGTCCAATCAGAGTTAGTATTTTTGCGATATTGAAACTTTAGTGGGTGGTCCGTGGCCAACAAAAGATATAATTAAGGTACTTTAGTTAGTTAGTCAGAGCGCGGAGTTCCTGTATTGCTGGGACGGAGATTTGCTGTATGCTGCAGAGCTCGGGATGCTGTCGGTGCTGTGGGTGGTGCTGATGCTGATGAAGATGTTGGATGCTGAACCACCTATCTTAATTTAATTGGGTTAGAAGAAGATCGCGGAAGAATTTCGAGGAGGAAGAGAGTGTCAGAGAGGGGTGCGACGCAGACGTCGGTACTCTAGAGAGGTTAAGTATCCTGTCCTGAATCCTGTCCTGAGGTCTTTGTCTCCTGATCTATCCCGGGGCGACCCTTACCAGCCCTTTGGCCAGGGGGTTTGGTCTTCACACCAATCTGGGTAATTATTATTCAACGTTCGTTTATAGATTTTCTTTTCTCTCTATCCTCTCCTTTTCAGAGCATTAGTCATTGCATGAGGCCGAAGTATATGTTTAATACGATTGAATTTCTCTCTTCGAAGTCAAGGGTGACTGTGCTGTAATTTTGATGGTTCACATTCATAATTTAGATAATGATTTTAAAACTTCCCGAGTTTGTGGGTATTTTCTTTAAATAAAGAATAGTTAATATGTTATGTTAAATTATCACCATCAACTAGTTCAACTAATGGTCCATCGACCATTGGAAAGAACTTATTGATCAGTGAAAGGTTAGTTAGGAACATGTAATAATTAAACCTGAAATATTGGACTTTATAAACTAAACCCAGCGGTCTACTTGGATCAAGGTAAATGATTTATGGGCCCAGGTGACTATATGGTAGTAGAGTATCTGTTGTTAGTACACCGCTGGATCAGTTTTCTGGTAGCAGAGCTATGGTTATTATTGACTAGTTTGGTGATAAGTATAGACTATTGATGATTGATTATTGATTTATGTTTTAACAAAAAGAGTTAGCGTTTTTGTTCTATGTTGTCCAGAATTGCGGGTGGCGATAGAAACCACACTGCAGAGAGGTTACTCGTCTGTTGGAATAACACTGAGAAGCTACGTAGGGCTGGCAGTGTTAATTTAGGGACTATATTGTATAAAAGTAGAGTGCGAATGATAGCAAAAGGGGTTCGCTTGTGAAACTTTGGTCTCATTTCCCAAAACGGGTGACACTGGAGGAGTAGCAGGTTCTCTGGAGCTTGAATAAAGGGTAAGCGGAAGGTTTTACTCGCAGTGTATGAAGAGTAAGCGGAAAGTTTACTCGCAGTAAAAAAAAAGAAAATCTATCTTTTGGAATTAGAGGAACAGACAGAGTAGCGAATGTTTTTATGTAGTTAATAACAGAGAAATTTAATGCAAAATATAAAGAAAATAAGTTTTCGTATTACCTTGTGAAGGGAGGGTCAGTCACTAGAGTTATACTGACGACATAGTAAGCCGCGCTGGGAGGGTAGAAGCAGCGGGGGTGTGACAGGAGCAGCCTTGTAAAGGAGGGGTCAGTAGTGAGGAGCAGGACTGACGTCACAAGGAGCCGCACTAGGATTGGTAGAAGCAGCGGGCGTGTGACACGAGCAGCTTTGTAAAGTAGAGGTCAGTAGTAGGGAGCAGAACTGACGTCACAAAAGGCTGCGCTGGCATTGGTTAAACCACGAGCGTGGGCCTGAGTTTGATTGGATAATCAGTTAGAAACCATGCTAGGATTGGTAGAAAGAGGATTTGCATGCAAGATTCTGATTTGACCGCAAGTGAAAGAGACGCAAATAGAAGATTTCAAGGGTTTTCAGAATACGATTTTATATATCGTTCATCTAGGATGTACGGAGAAAAGAAAAATGTCATTCATAAAAAGGATTAAAAATTTCTTTAAGAAAGACAAACCTGTGTTGACTAGAGAGGGTATTCCTATTCCGCCCCCAAAAACACCAGCATCCTTTATGATGATGGAAAGAGGATATCATACTTGCGTATGGTTGGAAAATTGGATTGAATATACGAAAGGTAATGGAGTATTAGCATTTCCAAAAAATGGTACGTTTAATGGGGGAATTCTTCAGAATTTGAGAATGAGGATGAATGATTTGGAACCCAGACCTAGGTTAACTCAGTACGAGGCTTTGGAAGAGTGGAAGACTGAGTCATATGAACGCGAGCGAAATAGAGGTGGGAGATATAAAGGGTTCTTTCCTAGATATTTGCAAGAATCACGAGAAGGGCAGATGAAACAGTGGAGGAGGGCCATGGTGTCCGAAGGTTTATATCCAGTATTAATGGCTGAGGAACAGTCTGGAGGAAAATGTAAGGAGAAAACAAAACATTTGAATGTCACAAGATATGGAGAATCAGATGATGAGTTGTGAGAGGATATTTTGATTAAGAATCCACCACCATATCAAGAAGCAACTAGTAAGGTTACCCCAAGTGCACCAGTGATAGGAATGCCTTTGACCCCACAAATTTTACATGATGCGTCATTTAATAGGGTATTGCAGGATAATGAGAGAGATGTTTTAAACAAAACAAAAGAAGAATTAGTTCAGAAAATAAGTCACTTAAATTTAAATGCTGAAGCTTTAACGGTACCAGTGACCATTGGTCCGGTAATCCCGTTGTATGGAGATAAAAAGACTTGTCAGAAACCACAAACCGTAACAGTTCCGTTAACAAGTCCCAGAAGAGAAATAATAATTACGGATGACCAAACTAGTGAAAATGAATCAGTCATTTCACTGATGGACCTCCCCAATGTAGAAACTTCAACTGAAACACCGAGAAGAATTATACCCACAAATTTGAGAGAAAAGAGATCTTTGGTTCCTATAGGAACTGGAGGTGCAACAGTGGATACCCCTGAAGACATAGAAAGATGGGCACAGGAAATAGATAATCGGAACCCACCACCAAAGATGTTAGATATCAGTAGATTGAAAGTGGAATTAGAAGAGATGATAGTGGGAAGTGTGAGCTTAGAAAGATTGAATGTATACAATGATGAAGAATTATTATTTTTATGTAAAAGCATAACCAGGAGAGCAAAAATATTTCATGAGAGATTAACAGAAGTCGCTTCAGAGATTGGAATAGATATAGGGAAATCAAAATTGTTGCAAAAGCCATAGCGAGTGGATTTTTACTGACAAAGATTTAGAAAGTGTAAATGCTTCTGGTAAAAGACTACAGATAAAGGAATTAATTAATATATTGCGAAAATGGGGAGACATTGATAAATGGAGAATTAGATGGATAAGAAAGAAAGAGGAAGTTCAAGCGAGAGAGGCATCATCTGCATTTCCAGTAAGAGAAACAGAAAAAGTTGAGAAATTGTGTCCAATGAGAGAAGTTCCAGGAGGTGGATACGTTCATGTTCCTTGGAGTAGACAGGATATTTTGTCATTTACAAATGATTTCCCAAAATTGAGAGAGAAGCCAGTGGAAAGATTTGTGAAAGTTTCAAAGGTTTTATTAAAAGATTTGGATGGTTTAGTTGACATTGTGGTACCTGCTGATTTATGGACAGAGTGTAAGATTACAGTTGACTGGCCGAGTGAAGAATATGCTAGAGACTCGAAGACAGGAGCACCCTCAGAGGAAGTGATGAAGAAGTATCATCAGTGTTTATATATTTAAAAGGGAAAATACCTCCTAAAGAAACAGATTGGGTAAAGATAGACAGGACAACTCAAGAACCGAATGAATCTGTACACCCATATTATGAGAGGTTATTGCAGGTGTTTAAACAGTATAGTGGTTTTGAGAATATCGGTGATAAAGACATGGGACATTTTGTGTATCGGTTTGTATATGGATTGAAACCAGAAATTAGTCATATGATTCAGCAGCACATGTTGTGCTGGCAGAGTAAGACCGTGGATGAAATTTTAAAGTATGCAAAATATTGTGGAGACGACATTGAGGCAAGGCGTAGAAAGTTAAAGGAGAAAATGATGTGGGCACAGGTAAAATTGGCAGAACAGCAGGAGAATAAAACTAATACACAGAATGACAATCAAGTGAAAGAGCAGAGTCAGAATGATCAAGTAGCGAGTGGTAGTAAGTTTAGAGGACGAATGATTAGAGAAGATGCGAAGAAGACGTTTCCTTGTCATGCGTGCGGAAAGCTTGGACATTGGAAGAACGAGTGTAAGAGTATTCAGAATAATAATGGGCCAAATTAAAATTTAATTCCACAGATGCAGAATGAAGTACTTATGAATCAGCAGCAGCAGGTAGTTACTCCACAATATCAGGTGCCACCAGCTCCTATGCCAAATTTTGTGAACCATCAAAAGTTCAGTGCAGACACCAGATTTCAAGGAGAAAGTGGTAAGAATAATAGAACCATTATGCAATATTTGTAACGGAATGATGAGGGGAAATACAGAGTTTGTGCAATGATGGTGCCTGAGGGGGGAGGAAGAGGAGTGCGTGCTTGGCACATCCTTGCCGGTAGATCAGTCAGGTCCATTTGTTGATGGGAAAGTGGAAGGTAAAGACATCACTTTTCTATTGGATACTGGTGCTACCCGGTCTACTGTGAGAACAGCAGACATCCCAAACCTACCCCTCTCGGGAGAATCCATCCAAGTAGTAGGCGTGTCGAATAAACAGATTAGCACCCCAATCACAAAACCAATGGAAGTGCATATTGGGAATTTTAAAGAAATGCATTGATTTATAGTATGTGATTCTAGTCCCGTAAATTTGTTGGGAAGAGATCTACTCTGCAAGATGAATTGCACGATCTATTGTACACCGGATGGTGTCGCTTTTCAGACCCCTGATGAGGACATCATATACAAGATGATGTTAGCAAAGCAGGGAACAGAAGTAGATGAAATGTTTTCTTTGATAACTGAGAACGAATTACCTGAAGAGTTGAGAGCCACAGTCAATCCAAAAGTATGGGATTTCACAGGAAAAGATATTGGGCTAATGTCAAATCTAGACCCAGTGAAGGTGACAGTAAAAGAAGGTGCAGCTTAGCCAAACACACGACAATACAAGATGAGTCCAGAAGTAAAAGCAGGAATTATGCCAGAAATAGAGCGAATGGTTAAACAAGGCATTTTAAAAGAAATAATGAGCAGTCCTTGTGACTCACCAATCCTGGGCCTTAAAAAGCTTAGTGGGAAATACAGGATAGTGCAAGATTTACGAAAAATAAATAAAATTGTAGTGCCCTGTTGTCCGATAGTGCCAAATCCAGCAGTAACCCTTTATCAGATACCTTGGAATGCAGGCTGGTTTACAGTAATTGATTTATGCCAGGCATTCTTTTCTATTCCTTTACACCCAGACAGCCAGTATCTTTTTGCTTTTAAGTTTGAGGATCGTATTTACGCATGGTGTCGAGTTCCTCAAGGGTACACAGAGAGTCCCTCGATTTTTAATCAAATTTTGAAAAAGTTCTTGGAATCACTAATTATGCCAGGAAATTCGGTTTTGGTTCAGTATATTGATGACCTATTGGTGGCATCAAAAACACGAGAAGATTGTGTCACTGACACAATTGCATTACTGAACCATTTGGCTGAAGGAGGACACAAGGTATCTCCAGAAAAATTGCAGTTCTGTCAACAAGAAGTTAAATATTTAGGGCATAAAATAGAAAGAGGAGTAAGAAAAGTAACACCGGAAAGAATACAAATAATCAGAGAAATGCAGCTACCTCAAACACAAAGGGAGATGAGAATGTTTTTGGGAGTGGTTGGGTATTGTAGGCAATGGATTAACAGTTTTTCTATGTTGGCAAAACCATTGATACAGATGACCTGGAAAAAAGCAAAAGATTCAATAGATTGGAATGATGAATGTTTGGAAGCCTTTGTGAGATTGCGGAATTGTTTGTGATTATTCAAAAGAGTTTGCGTTGTTTTGCTGTGAAAGAGAACATTTTGCACTTTCGGTCCTAACACAGAGACATGGCCTGAGCAGACGTCCGGTGGCGTATTTTTCTGCCACATTGGATCCAGTGGCTTCAGCCTTACCCAGCTGTTTAAAAGCAGTAGCTGCTACTTGTATGAGTCTGGAGCAAAGTGAGTCAATAGTGATGGGACATTCGGTAAAGGTTTATATTCCACATTCAGTTGAAATTCTTTTGACAAGAACCAGAACCCAACACCTCACCCCTAGTCGGCTGACTAAGTATGAGAGAGTGATTTTGGGAGCAGAGAATGTAGCTGTAATAAGATGTACGATTATGAACCCTACCACATTATTGCCAGATCCATGCAATGAGGAAGTAAGAGATGAAGTTGATCATGATTGTCTAGATGTGACTGAATTGTGTACTAAGTCCCGCCCTGATATAAAAGAGACACCATTAAAAGAAGCTGATCATGAGCTATTTGTGGATGGGTCTTGTTTGAGACATGAGGGAGGAGGGTTAAGTGCTGCATATGCAGTGTGTAAGGTATCAGGGGTAGTTGAAGCATCCTGTTTGCCTGGAGTCAAATCTGCACAAGTAGCCGAATTGGTGGCCTTAACAAAGGCATGCAAAATTGGGAAAAATTGGAGAATAACCATATTTAAGGATAGTGAATATGGTTTTGGAATTGTGCATGATTTTGGCCAGCTTTGGATGCAGAGGGGATTTCTGACCTCTTCAGGATCTCCTATCAGAAACAGTCAAAATGTGAAGGGTCTGCTCGAAGCATTACAATTGTCAAAATAAGTAGCAGTTGTTAAATGTGCTGCACATCAGTCAGGATATGACTATGTGGTAGCAGGTAATAGATATGCAGACCAAATTGCTCGATATTGTGGAAGGAACACAATGGCAATAAACAGAAAAATTGTGACCGATGAAACCAGCTGCCTACTTATGTTCTTCTCAATACCAGAAACATGGGATGAGATTAGACAGTTGCAGGAGGAAGTTGAGGAAAGGGAAACAGAAATTTGGATAAAAGCAGCTTGTACAAAAAGAGCAGAAGATGAAGTATGGGTATACTTAGATGGAAGACCAGTCATGCCAGATTGTCTGCTCTCTAAAATGGCAAGA
The DNA here is from genome assembly GCA_963921515.1 of Calotriton arnoldi. NCBI lineage: Eukaryota > Metazoa > Chordata > Amphibia > Caudata > Salamandridae > Calotriton > Calotriton arnoldi. Next base: position 332,157 of record CAWUFW010000323.1, on the reverse strand, counting down.
GTTTATCATGGAGCAACACACATAGGGAGAGATTCAATGATCAGATTATTTAGACAGAGTTGGTATAATCCAAAGTTCAGGGTAGTTGCTGAAAGCCTTTGCCAAAGGTGTTTAACCGTCAGCAGCAAAATCCAGAAAGAAAGACAGTGGTCAGTTGGGGAAAAATTGGAAAGGCAGAAGGACCCTTCACCAGGTTACAGTTAGATTTTATTGAGTTACCTCCTTGCAATGGATTAAAATATGTACTTGTCATAGTGTGCCTATTCTCAAGATGGGTGGAGGCATACCCCACCAGAAGAAATGACAGTCTTACAGTGGCCAAATTATTGTTAAGAGAGTTAGTTCCTCGTTTCGGTTTTCCAGTCACTTTGGAATCAGATAGAGGACCTCATTTTAATAATGAAATAATTTGATTAATCTGTGCTGCATTTAACATTGAACAAAAACTGCACTGTGCTTATCGTCCAGAGGCTTCTGGAATAGTTGAACAGCTAAATGGCACAATCAAGTCAAGATTAGGGAAAGTGTGTGCATCCACGATGCTGAAATGGCCAGATGCAGTACCTCTTGTATTGATGGGTCTCAGAAGTATTCCAGACAAAAAGACGGGAATGAGTCCTCATGAGGTTCTCATGGGAAGGGCAATGAGGCAAGCATTTATTCCTCGAAACAAATTGATGAGCATAACTGATGATCTGGTATTGGACTATTGCAAAGGGTTGGCTGAAATGGTGCGTTCTGTCTCCCACCAGGTTGGAGAAGACGCAGTTGAAAGACAGCCGGACCAAGCACATGATTTGAATACTGGAGATTGGGTGCTAGTGAAGAAACATGCAAGGAAGTCGTGTCTAGCACCAAGGTGGGATAAACCGCGTCAAGTCATACTGGTCACTATCACAGCAGTGAAGTGTGCAGGTTTGCCCAATTGGATTCATGCTAGTCATACCAGAAGAGTACCGAGCCCATCAGAACAGCAAGAGCAACCACTGACTGGGAGAGCTGAAACGTCAAAAGTTGAAAGCTGTGAAGTCGAAGAATCTAGAGTGATAGATTCTGAAAGACAACTGAATGACGAACAGCTAGGAACGAGTCAGGAAGATTGGATACCAGTAATTGAAATAGCTGATGGTGCTGTCGAAATGAGAAGAATAACAAAACTGAAAAGACAAGAAAGTAGACAGAAAAGGACAGGGGAAGAAGAACACACTCAGGTTAAAATAAACAAAGACATTCAGGAACCTGAGGAGGGAAAGGCAGAATTAGAAGAACAAGTTCAGGCAGAAGAAGACAATTGATCGGAAATAAGAACTGCACAGGATGAGATAGATCGAGAAGAACAGGTTCAGGCAGAAGAAGAAGAAGAAGAAATTGTAGTACGACCTGAACAGGTGCAAGTAAAAGAAGGTTCAAGCACAGAAAATAAAGAACAAGGACAGATTGTGCCTAGATTAAGTGAAAATAAAAGGACTCTAAAGGAAGATAAAGAAGGTGAAAGTGCAGTTCAGGTCAAAAGAGTTAGAAAAGGCGATAATTGGCCAGAAGGAGTGAAGAAATTAAAATACTATTTGAGAAAAGTAGAAAAGAAACCAGAACAAGTAAACGAAGTTACAAGTCAAACAGAACCCAGACAAACTTTAGTGAAAATCACTCGAAGGAGCCCAAGACTGAGATCTTTAAACAGAAAATACAAGGCCCCTGAGTGGACCTATGTCATACTTGAAGAATTTGAAAACTTAGATTTAAGTGAAGACACTGAAAAGGTTCATGTGGCACAGATTGATTAAAGCAAGTTAAGACCTCCTTAAAAGAAGGAAATATAACAGACGAAAGAAAAGAAAAGAAAGAGAGGACATTTCCTCAGATTTAAAATGACAGAAATTGAAGTCACAGAAAGACCAAAACGAGATTTTAGAAGAAAATGTTTTAGATTTTGTTTATGTAGTAGTTTATTAGTAATATTGGTATGGACGTTTTTATTGGTAGGAGTACCTTTATTAGTGGGAAAAGGTGACAAAAATATTACCATTACTAATGGAAAATTAAATAGAGTAAAGGGAACTAAAATAGAAATAGGGGTAGAAGATGAGACGAATTATCATAATAAGTCAGAAAATAATACATCTTCAAATGTGTTTGTAAAATTATTATTTCAGTACGTTAATACAATGGAAGAAAGCAAATGCTATGTCTGATTGAAACTACCGTCATCTGTATCAGAAGGTGTGACATATCATCATATACCTTTAACATTTGGTGTGTCATGTAGTATTTTATCAAGTTTGTTTTATGCTACAGGGAAACTTCAGTATTACTATTCAAATTTAGAAGTAGTATTCTCCGAATTGCCTATTAGAAAGAAAATGAATCCAGTAGCTAGTAGTAAAAATGCACAATTTATGGGTGAATTCTTTCTAACAATGAGTTCAATATAGTTCAAGCATATAAAGATAACCTAACATGTATAATACGAGAAGAAGAAAAAGAATTTTTGAATTTAGTAGAAGAAAGGAGACAGGATTTAACCAAGAAAGCTGCTGGACAGAAGTCCTATATACCTCCATGGGCTGAAAAAGAGGGAAAATATTCAAAGGGCAAGGCTTATGCTGCGATGTCCCTGGATTTTGTGAAAAGGGGAAAATTCTGCCTCCATAGATTAAAGACAGATTATAATAACTGTAGGAGAGTAGGATCTGCTTCACAGGGGTACCCCCACTTTTTGCTGATACTTCACTGGTTTTCGACATTAGTCTGGCTGGGGCCCTGCTATTCAGAACCCCAGCCTAGCTGTTTCCTCTTTAAAAGGGTCTCCATGTGCCTTAGGCACATCACTGATTGGGATCTGGAGTGCCCTTGTAAGTCCCTAGTATATGGTATACTATGTACCAAGGGCATAGGTACCTCAGAGGCCTGCCAGGGGCTGCAGCATGTATTATGCCACCCCTGGTAGGCCATCCAAACTGACACCACAGGTCTGCTACTGCAGCCTGGGTAAGGTGGTGCATGCACCCCTTGCTGTGGTATAGGTCACCTATATCACTAAAAGCATACACACATATAAACCTATAAGTCACTCCTAAGGCAGGCCTTATCAATCCTAAAGGCAGAGTGCATGGTTCCTATGTGAGAGGGTGCCCCTGCATGAGCAGGGCCCCTCTGCAGCGTTCGGAGACCATCTCTGATGCTGTTTGTAGTGCAGCCTGACCATATACTCTTAAACGCATTATATCCTCGCGGTAAAATGCTAACTATGGAATGGCTGCACCTAAACATGTCGTGTTTGGTGTCAAACATCTTGGAATACTACCCCCCGCCAATCCTGGTGGCGGGGGTAGCATTCCACCCTTCTAGAGGGAAAGGCATGTTAACTCTGACGAGTCCGGTAACTTCTTTCCAGAGCCTGGCATCACAAAATGGATGCTGCTGCCACAGACACGAGTCTGGCCTCCTGCTGCTGGACGAAACTCCGGCAGGGGAGGCCTGGACAATAGGTTTCCTGTCCCAGGGAGGTGTGACCACCTCCCCAGACAGGACAATGTGTATTGGGGCTGGGCGGGAGCACTTTCGGGTGCTTTGAAGTCCTGCACTGGGGGCACATTTGGTGTCCCTGTGCATACCCCAGTTCAAACCGGATCAGGGGCTTGCAGCCCCTGCTTTGGCGCGAACTGGACAAAGGAAAGGGGTGTAGCCACCCCTCTGCCCTGACCCACCCATAGGTGGGGCCACAGAGTAGTCCATCCCCTATTTTTAGAATAAAGGTAGGAACCCAGTCCCTAGGACTTTAGATTATACCTGGACGAAACTCTGAAACAGAATCCTGGACCTTCGACGCTCTACTCACGATTAGAGGACTGAAGAATCTCCCTTGGGGTCAAGGAGTGACTCCCCTGCTTGGCAGGCACCAAAGAAGCATCTGTCCGGTTCGCATCACTGAAGCTCCCGTCGGACGCCGAAGTCATCGCATCACCAGAGGTGGATTTTCAGACTTCCCGAGGCTACCCTGAGTCCCCAGCAAAGCTGAGGCCCGTGGCTATTGTGGGTGACGTGAGACCGTGACCCCTGGACACCGAGCACATTTGCAAGTGCACCATCTTCTGGGTCTCCCAAGAAGTCGTGCTTTGGGCTTCGAGTAGCCCTAGCCTCCAGCACCACCTGCACCGAAGATCACTGGCCCCCACTCCACGAGTGTCCTGTAAGCCAGCTCCACGTGCGGCGTCACGAGGCTCCTTCGCGGTCGCTAGCCCATTGGCTAGTAGCCCTTAACGAAGGCCAATCTTTTCTTTACTTGGCAGTCTGGTTGCTCCAGGCCTGCCCTCACTTACCCTCGCTGGGTGAGTTCCCCAGACCTTGCTGGTCTGCATCATCGACGATCTACATCTTACTCGAGACTTGCCGTTGCCAAGGCTTGTTGGGTCCAATCTGGTCGCCGACACCTCTGCACTCGACAGATATCGAGCAACAGCCCGAATCCTGCTCCTGGTCGCCGACAACGCCTCCCGGACCTCGTGGCTGAAGAGTCAAGATGACCGTCATCGAATCTGAAGCACTCGACATCGGTGGGCATCTGACCATCACCTCCCTGGTCACTGGCTAGTGACTCAGACTCTGTCCCCTCTGCTTTCAGGTTCTTCAGAACTCCGATCCACTCTTGGATCCACCCGGACACTTTTCTCCTGGTCGCCAGCAGCACTTTGCAGCAGATCGCCATAAGAACCGACGACGAAACCCGACCCCGAAAGGCACCTATGCACCCGGCTTCCCTGGGTGAGGTAACACGAGTACTCTGGTGCTCCCGTGGGTAGAGACTCTTCAAAGTCCTAGATCTCAAGGGGTTTTGTCCTAGTCCTCTTTTAAGTGTCCCTTTCCTCTATTTTCCCGATCCCGACTTTCTCCATAGAAGTTAACGGCGTATCGCGGTCGTGTATTTACACTGCACGCGTCTCCCGTGGGTCCCCTGTGTCACTACCTTGGGTGGTTCCTTGTGGTCCAAGCACTTCTAGAGGCTCTAGGCCTAGTGTCTAGTTCAGTCGTGGTTCGCATACCACTTTATTGGTATATGGTTTGGTACGCCCCTAGGGCCCAAACGTGTATTTGTGCTATTACTGTGATTTAAGATCTTATAACCTATGTACTTCGAACTCTAGCCTCATAAAGAGACTAGAGGGGTGTGTTTAGTAATAAATACATATATTTTGAATATATACCTGGTGTGGTGCTCTTTCATTTGGTCACTCAAGAGATTATAGACTGGTAAAACAAGCTGCTTTACATTCCTTCAAGACTTAGCCTGAAGGCTGCTCTCCATAGCTACCACTAGGATAGCTTTCAATAAGGTTGTCTTTAACCTACCTACCATAAGAGTCGATTTGGACTGGTGCAAGGTGCCCACTACAAATAGTGGACAGCATATGCCAGGCCAACTTCTCACATTGGTGTGCAGCGTGTGGGATTCCAGCTTGCTATTGTTTTACCAGATAATCTCAATTGAATTGATCAACTGAAAACCACTAAAGGTACCTAAGGTACATATAATTTAAGCTTAGAATATCAGTAAGTTCTACTGAACTTAGAGTTGTGTGTTAAGGGATAGCACAACCCTTTCTACAACTCAAGAGAGTTTAGTAGGCCACACTAGAGTAGGTAGTGCATACACCACACCACACTAGTAATGTCTTTAAAAGCAGGATCCAAAGATGCCCTGCAGGAAGCCATTGAGCTTCCCCCTCCAAGTATGACACACTCCCATTCTTGGAACTGAGAGCTTTGTGTAACGTGAGGAAATTAAGGACAGGCCAAAGTCCCACCACCCAACACCTCCAGGAGTTGTTGGTGGCTTATGATCTTAGTAAGTCCTCAGAGACTGAAGGGGTAGGAGCAGAGGGTGGGCCAGCAGATGAGGAAGGGGCCAGGGGTACTACTACCCCCAGCCCCCTCTGAAACTGACCAGGAGGGTGACAATGACCCTGACCTGGAAAACCCAATCCCTTCTGGGGAAGATGAAGATGAGGATCTGGAGAACCACACCTTTGTCCCCCAGGAAGGATTATGAGTGTGCTCAGAAAGTCTAGGTCTCCTTCTCAGGAGTCTAACCACTCTGGCACCTCAATAGGGAGCTCTGTTTCTTCTCACAGGAGGGAATCCTCTCATGAGAGAAGAAAGAGACTGGTCCAGTATGAGGAAACTCAACTGGAGATCAGGAAGAAGCAATTGGCTTTAGATAGAGAATCCCTAGATCTCCTTAAAGAGAGAAGAAAGTTGGGACTAGAGTCCCATGGTGGCAGCCATGTCCCTAGAGATAGGGAAAGGTCCTATGACCATAGGAACCTGAGCAAGATTGTCCCTCCCTACCAGAGTGGGGATGATATCCACAAATGGATAACTGCTTTAGAGAGGGCCTGTAAAGTACAGAAGGTCCCTCAGGAGCAGTGGGCAGCAATCTTGTGGCTCTCCTTTGCTGACAAAGGTAGAGACAAGCTCCTCACTGTTAGAGAGGAGGATGCTGACAATTACAAGGTCTTGAAGAGTGCTCTTATTGATGGGTTTGGCCTAACCACTGAACAGTACAGGTTGAAGTTCAGAGACACCCAAAAAGCACAGACTCAAGACTGGGTAGACTATGTGGATTGTTCTGCCAAGGCTCTGGAAGGCTGGTTGATGGGCAGTAAGGTGTGTGACTTCTCAGGATTGTATAATCTGATAATGAGGGAGCAGATTCTTAATAACTGTCAAAACCAGCTGTTGCATCAGTACCTGGTTGACTCTGATCTGACCTCTCCCCAAGAATTGGGAAAGAAGGCAGACAAATGGGTCAGAACCAGGGTGAAGCAGAAGGTACAGAACCAAGGTGGGGAAACCAAGAAGCAAGATGCTAAGAACTCTGACAAGGGTGGGGAGAAGGGTAAAGATCAAAAGTCTTCATCAAGCCCCCAAAAATCTTCTTCTGGTGGGGATTCCCAGTCTACCAAGGGTAAAGGCCAAAGAAAACCATGGTGCAAGGTCTGTAAGCAAAAGACCCACTGGACCAGTGATTGCACCAAGTCCAAAGACTCCAGTCCAGCACCCACCAATGCCCCTAAGGCACCTGTTCCCCCTAGTACAGTTGGTGGAGGTGCTCCAGCAAAGGGTTTAGTAGGGTTCACCCTGGGAACTGAGTTGGGCTCTGACTTAGTCAGGGAACTGACTCAGGCTGTGTTAGTCTGTGATGGAGGCATGGATGTGACCTCCACTGTGAGTCCCAGTAATCTGGGCAAGTACAGACAACAGCCTTTAATCAATGGACGAGAGGCTTTGGCATTTAGGGACACAGGGGCAAGTGTCACAATGGTGACACAAGACCTTGTGCTACCTGGGCAAGTTATACTTGGTGAAATGTACCAAGTGACCAATGCTAGCAATGTCAGAACAGACCATACTCTGGCAGTTGTTAACTTCTCCTGGGGAGGGGTAACTGGCCTTAAGAAGGTTGTGGTAAGTGCAGACCTACCAGTCGAATGCTTGCTTGGCAATGACTTAGAGACTTCTGCTTGGGCAGAAGTGGAGCTCAGGACCCATGCAGAAATGCTGGGGATCCCTGCAGATGTGTTTGCTGTGACCAGGTCACAAGCTAAACTGTCTAAAACTGAACAGGCCTTGGATTCTGGAAGAAGGGACCAAGTGCCTTCCAAGAGGAGGAGTAGTAGGGTTAAGGCAGAGCCTTCCCCCTTGGCTCAGGAGGAAGATCAGTCCCTTGAGGGGGATGATCTCAGCCCTGAAGAAGGAACTGTCCCAGAGGAACTTGAACCTGAACAGGTTGAGTTCTTGGGGACAGGGGGACCTTCTAGGGCAGATCTGAGCCAGGAGCAGCAGAGCTGCCCCTCCCTTGAACCCCTCAGACAGCAAGCTGCTGCTGAGGCTGCTGGGAAAGCTAGTGGTCCCCATACAGTGTATTGGGATGATGGACTACTGTACTCAGAGAGTAGAGACCCCAAGCCTGGTGCTACCAGGAGGTTGGTAATACCTTTGAAGTTCAGGGGCTTCCTATTGACCCTAGCCCATGATATTCCCTTAGCAGGACACCTGGGCCAGAACAAGACTTGGGACAGAATTGTCCCTCACTTTCACTGGCCCCACATGTCTGAAGACAGTAAGGAGTTTTGTCGCTCCTGTGTAACCTGCCAAGCCAGTGGCAAAGCAGGTGGCACTACAAAGGCCCCCTGATACCACTACCTGTGGTGGGGGTGCCCTTTGAGAGGGTAGGGATTGACATTGTTGGTCCCATGGATCCCCAAACAGCCTCTGGGCACAGGTTTATCCTGGTGGTAGTGGATCATGCCACCAGGTACCCAGAAGCTATTCCCCTCAGGACCACTACAGCACCTGTGGTGGCAAGGGCCCTCCTGGGAATCTTCTCAAGAGTGGGCTTTCCTAAGGAGGTAGTATCAGACAGGGGTGCAAACTTCATGTCTGATTACTTAAAAGCAATGTGGAAGGAGTGTGGAGTTACTTATAAGTTCACCACACCCTATCACCCACAATGCAATGGTTTAGTTGAGAGATTCAACAAAACCTTGAAGGGCATGATTAAAGGGCTCCCAGAAAAGCTTAGGCGTAGATGGGACATACTCTTGCCCTGCCTTTTATTCGCATATAGGGAGGTGCCTCAGAAGGGGTTGGTTACAGCCCTTTTGAACTTCTGTTTGGCCACCCTGTGAGGGGTCCACTGTGCTTGGTGAAGGAAGGATGGGAGTTACCTCTCAAGCCCCCAAAGCAAGATATAGTGGACTATGTACTTGGTCTCCGCTCCAGGATGGCTGAGTACATGAAAAAGGCAACCAAAAACCTTGAGGCTAGCCAGGAACTGCAGAAGGCCTGGCATGACCAAAAGGCTGTTCTGACTGTTTACCAGCCAGGACAGAAGGTGTGGGTGTTGGAGCCAGTGGCCCCAGCAGCTCTCCAAGACAAATGGAGTGGACCCCACACTATTGTTGAACAGAAGGGTGAGGTCACTTACTTAGTGGACCTAGGAACACCCAGGAGTCCCCAAAGGGTTCTCCATGTCAACAGACTTAAGCCATATGTGGACAGGGCAGACATGGGCTTGCTCATGGCTACTGATGAAGGGCAGGAGGAAGAGAGTGACCCACTCCCTGACCTGCTCTCACAGAACCCTGACGATGGGTCAGTTGATGGTGTAGCCTTGGCAGGCAGCCTCACTACCCAGCAACAAACTGATTGCAGGCAAGTCCTCAATCAGTTTAGGCACATGTTTTCACTGACACCCAGTCAGACCACCTGGTGCACTCATGAAGTGGACACTGGGGACAGTCTGCCTATTAAAAACAAGATTTATAGGCAACCTGACCATGTCAGGGACTGTATCAGGACTGAAGTCCAGAAGATGTTGGAATTGGGAGTGATTGAGCCCTCAGATAGCCCTTGGGCTAGTCCAGTAGTCCTAGTACCTAAACCTCACACCAGTGGTGGGAAAAGAGAGATGAGGTTTTGTGTAGACTACAGAGGCCTCAATGCAGTCACTAGGACTGATGCCCATCCAATACCCAGGGCAGATGAGCTCATAGATACTTTGGCCTCTGCCAAATATCTCAGCACATTTGACCTAACAGCTGGCTACTGGCAGATCAGACTAGCTGATGCTGCAAAGCCCAAAACAGCATTTTCAACCCCTAGTGGGCATTATCAATTTGTGGTGATGCCCTTTGGTCTGAAAAATGCACCTGCCACTTTCCAGAGGTTGGTGAACACAGTTCTCACAGGACTGGAAGCCTATAGTGCAGCTTATCTAGATGATATTGCTGTCTTTAGCTCCACCTGGGAGGATCACCTGGTCCACCTCAGGAATGTTTTACAGGCCCTGCAAAAGGCAGGCCTGACTATCAAGGCCACTAAGTGCCAGATAGGGCAGAGTCAGGTTGTGTACCTGGGCCACCTTGTGGGTGGAGGCCAGGTTCAACCTTTGCAGAGCAAGATCCAGACCATCATGGACTGGACTGCTCCCACTACCCAGACTCAGGTGAGAGCCTTCTTAGGCCTGACTGGGTACTATAGGAGATTTGTCAAGGGGTATGGATCAATAGTGACACCCTTGAATGACTTAACTTCTAAGAAAATGCCCAAAAAGGTTCAGTGGACAGTTAGCTGTCAAAAGGCATTTGATGACCTCAAGCAGGCCATGTGCACTGCTCCAATTCTGCAGAGTCCTGATTACTCCAAGAAGTTCATTGTTCAAACTGATGCATCTGAATTGGGGGTAGGGGCTGTACTGTCACAATTGAATGAAGAAGGTCAGGATCAGCCAGTAGCTTTTATTAGCAGAAGGCTGACCCCTAGAGAGAAACGTTGGTCAGCCATAGAGAGGGAGGCCTTTGCTGTGGTCTGGGCTCTGAAGAAGTTGAGGCCATACTTGTTTGGTACACACTTCCTGGTTCAGACAGACCATAAGCCCCTCTTATGGCTAAAACAAATGAAGGGTGAAAACCCCAAACTGCTTAGGTGGTCCATTTCCCTACAGGGGATGGACTTTACAGTGGAACATAGGCCTGGGAGTAACCATGCGAATGCAGATGGACTCTCTAGGTATTTCCACTTAGAACATGAAGACTTAACTGGGCAAGGTTAGTTTAATGTCCCTACGTTTGGGGGGGTTGTGTAGGAGAGTAGGATCTGCTTCACAGGGGTACCCCCACTTTTGCTGATACTTCACTGGTTTTCGACATTAGTCTGGCTGGGGCCCTGCTATTCAGAACCCCAGCCTAGCTGTTTCCTCTTTAAAAGGGTCTCCATGTGCCTTAGGCACATCACTGATTGGGATCTGGAGTGCCCTTGTAAGTCCCTAGTATATGGTATACTATGTACCAAGGGCATAGGTACCTCAGAGGCCTGCCAGGGGCTGCAGCATGTATTATGCCACCCCTGGTAGGCCATCCAAACTGACACCACAGGTCTGCTACTGCAGCCTGGGTAAGGTGGTGCATGCACCCCTTGCTGTGGTATAGGTTACCTATATCACTAAAAGCATACACACATATAAACCTATAAGTCACTCCTAAGGCAGGCCTTATCAATCCTAAAGGCAGAGTGCATGGTTCCTATGTGAGAGGGTGCCCCTGCATGAGCAGGGCCCCTCTGCAGCGTTCGGAGACCATCTCTGATGCTGTTTGTAGTGCAGCCTGACCATATACTCTTAAACGCATTATATCCTCGCGGTAAAATGCTAACTATGGAATGGCTGCACCTAAACATGTCGTGTTTGGTGTCAAACATCTTGGAATACTACCCCCCGCCAATCCTGGCGGCGGGGGTAGCATTCCACCCTTCTAGAGGGAAAGGCATGTTAACTCTGACGAGTCCGGTAACTTCTTTCCAGAGCCTGGCATCACAAAATGGATGCTGCTGCCACAGACACGAGTCTGGCCTCCTGCTGCTGGACGAAACTCCGGCAGGGGAGGCCTGGACAATAGGTTTCCTGTCCCAGGGAGGTGTGACCACCTCCCCAGACAGGACAATGTGTATTGGGGCTGGGCGGGAGCACTTTCGGGTGCTTTGAAGTCCTGCACTGGGGGCACATTTGGTGTCCCTGTGCATACCCCAGTTCAAACCGGATCAGGGGCTTGCAGCCCCTGCTTTGGCGCGAACTGGACAAAGGGAAAGGGGTGTAGCCACCCCTCTGCCCTGACCCACCCATAGGTGGGGCCACAGAGTAGTCCATCCCCTATTTTTAGAATAAAGGTAGGAACCCAGTCCCTAGGACTTTAGATTATACCTGGACGAAACTCTGAAACAGAATCCTGGACCTTCGACGCTCTACTCACGATTAGAGGACTGAAGAATCTCCCTTGGGGTCAAGGAGTGACTCCCCTGCTTGGCAGGCACCAAAGAAGCATCTGTCCGGTTCGCATCACTGAAGCTCCCGTCGGACGCCGAAGTCATCGCATCACCAGAGGTGGATTCTCAGACTTCCCCGAGGCTACCCTGAGTCCCCAGCAAAGCTGAGGCCCGTGGCTATCGTGGGTGACGTGAGACCGTGACCCCTGGACACCGAGCACATTTGCAAGTGCACCATCTTCTGGGTCTCCCAAGAAGTCGTGCTTTGGGCTCCGAGTAGCCCTAGCCTCCAGCACCACCTGCACCGAAGATCACTGGCCCCCACTCCACGAGTGTCCTGTAAGCCAGCTCCACGTGCGGCGTCATGAGGCTCCTTCGCGGTCGCTAGCCCGTTGGCTAGTAGCCCTTAACGAAGGCCAATCTTTTCTTTACTTGGCAGTCTGGTTGCTCCAGGCCTGCCCTCACTTACCCTCGCTGGGTGAGTTCCCCAGACCTTGCTGGTCTGCATCATCGACAATCTACATCTTACTCGAGACTTGCCGTTGCCAAGGCTTGTTGGGTCCAATCTGGTCGCCGACACCTCTGCACTCGACAGACATCGAGCAACAGCCAGAATCCTGCTCCTGGTCGCCGACAACGCCTCCCGGACCTCGTGGCTGAAGAGTCAAGACGACCGTCATCGAATCTGAAGCACTCGACATCGGTGGGCATCTGTCCATCACCTCCCTGGTCACTGGCTAGTGACCCAGACTCTGTCCCCTCTGCTTTCAGGTTCTTCAGAACTCCGATCCACTCTTGGATCCACCCGGACACTTTTCTCCTGGTCGCCAGCAGCACTTTGCAGCAGATCGCCATAAGAACCGACGACGAAACCCGACCCCGAAAGGCACCTATGCACCCGGCTTCCCTGGGTGAGGTAACACGAGTACTCCGGTGCTCCCGTGGGTAGAGACTCTTCAAAGTCCTAGATCTCAAGGGGTTTTGTCCTAGTCCTCTTTTAAGTGTCCCTTTCCTCTATTTTCCCGATCCCGACTTTCTCCATAGAAGTTAACGGCGTATCGCGGTCGTGTATTTACACTGCACGCGTCTCCCGTGGGTCCCCTGTGTCACTACCTTGGGTGGTTCCTTGTGGTCCAAGCACTTCTAGAGGCTCTAGGCCTAGTGTCTAGTTCAGTCGTGGTTCGCATACCACTTTATTGGTATATGGTTTGGTACGCCCCTAGGGCCCAAACGTGTATTTGTGCTATTACTGTGATTTAAGATCTTATAACCTATGTACTTCGAACTCTAGCCTCATAAAGAGACTAGAGGGGTGTGTTTAGTAATAAATACATATATTTTGAATATATACCTGGTGTGGTGCTCTTTCATTTGGTCACTCAAGAGATTATAGACTGGTAAAACAAGCTGCTTTACATTCCTTCAAGACTTAGCCTGAAGGCTGCTCTCCATAGCTACCACTAGGATAGCTTTCAATAAGGTTGTCTTTAACCTACCTACCATAAGAGTCGATTTGGACTGGTGCAAGGTGCCCACTACAAATAGTGGACAGCATATGCCAGGCCAACTTCTCACAATAACAATTACATTGGTTCCAGTGAGTGTTAACACAACTTCCTAATTTTAGGAGGGTGGGGACTAAAAGGGGGAACTGATCCTGTATTTCCAGGAGTATATTATGTTTGTGGGAATAATGCCTATTATAGGTTACCTGCAAGATGGTACGGGAGTTGTTATTTTGGGATAGTTTTTCCAAAAATTTATCATGTGGACAGAATCAATGGAATCAATGGAAATTTTAATAAACTAACACGAAGGAGAAGAGCAAGTTTTTCTGAAATAGTAGGAGATATATTCAGTGCATTGATACCCTCAGTTGGAGTCATTCTAAATTCGCAGAAAATTTGTAAATTATCAACCATAGTTGATCGTCTTTCTACAGATACTGCAGGAGGATTCTTAATGATTAACACAGAAATGGTTGCAATCAGGTCTATGGTTTTACAGAACCGTCTTGCTCTTGACATTTTGTTAGCAAAAGAAGGTGGAGTCTGTGGCATGTTGAAAATGCAACATTGCTGCACTTATATTCCGGATAAGAGCAGAGAAATTAAAGGATATATTGAAAATATTACAAGAATGCATAATGACTTGACCCATCTGGAGGTTGACAGTGTGTGGGGAAAACTAACAAAGAGTATAACATCGATAGGGAAATGGTTTACTGATTTTGGGAAAAGTTTTCTAGGTCAAATAATATTACCATTAGTAATAATAATGACAATAGTAATGATAACAATGATCGCATATAAATGTTGTAAATCCAGAGGGAAAGGGAAAGAGACAGAAAAGAGAATATGATGAGATACAACTAGAAGAAATAAAAGGAGAAATATATAAGAAAATGAAAAATTTAGAAGGAAAAGAACTGACCAATGAAAGATTGAGAAAATAAATAGATGTATGAGATGTGCTAAAGTTGGCATCTGGGATGGAATGGGTAATTTTGTGATGGCTTAAAATGCCATCAGAGAGGGGATTGATGGAGCAAGGACTCTTAAAAGAGACTTGCTCAGAAGTGATCTTCTCATTTAACCCGCTAACGAATTACTAACAACGTCTTGTGAATAATAACTTGCAAAAACAGAAGACACGCGGGTTTAGAGAAGCTTACATATGTGTTTACTAACGCTAACAAAATGAACAAAGGACTAAGAATGCTCTTTCCGGGGAATCTTTACTGCGCATGCGTCAACTGCATCTACGTAGTATGACGTTTATTGCTTGGAGGGAAAACTTTCGCGCATGAGCAGAAGGCACTAAAATGGCTTTCTCTGTAGGCTTGAAAGCTCACATGCATGGCACCTGCTTGGTTGAATAGAAAATAAGCTATTTTACTAATGCTAATGCAGAAAGGGTACTAATAAATATATTGGGTTAGAGTAGAGGTGGGTGGTATACAGTGAAACCATTTATTTGTGAAAGTAACATTTCTTCTTTTGACTTTATTATTAGTGCACATTTGGGCCTCTCGTGTGTGATCAGAGTGTATTAAATACGTGATCCTCGCGCATGTCTTTTAAAGAAATGAGTCGGAAGCATGACAATGCACTTGAATGCGGTCCAAGGACACAGAAGTTACATACCCCGGGAACCAGCACTGTAGACCTCTGGATGAATGGATTTTTTGAGAAAATAAAGACAATTGTTTCTATTAAAATGTGAATACGGGTGGGAACAAAACTTATGAATAAAAATTAAGGGGTTGGATTTATGAACAATGGGATGATAGACTAAGATGACATATAAGCATGGTGTGATGATCATCCCCCCTTTGCTTGTCCAATCAGAGTTAGTATTTTTGCGATATTGAAACTTTAGTGGGTGTTCCGTGGCCAACGAAAGATATAATTAAGGTACTTTAGTTAGTTAGTCAGAGCGCGGAGTTCCTGTATTGCTGGGACGGATATTTGCTGTATGCTGCAGAGCTCGGGATGCTGTCGGTGCTGTGGGTGGTGCTGATGCTGATGAAGATGTCGGATGCTGAACCACCTATCTTAATTTAATTGGGTTAGAAGAAGATCGCGGAAGAATCTCGAGGAGGAAGAGAGTGTCAGAGAGGGGTGCGACGCAGACGTCGGTACTCTAGAGAGGTTAAGTATCCTGTCCTGAATCCTGTCCTGAGGTCTTTGTCTCCTGATCTATCCCGGGGCGACCCTTACCAGCCCTTTGGCCAGGGGGTTTGGTCTTCACACCAATCTGGGTAATTATTATTCATCGTTCGTTTATAGATTTTCTTTTCTCTCTATCCTCTCCTTTTCAGAGCATTAGTCATTGTGTCAGGAGTGATCAGGCTAGAGCTTCCCAACTTCAAGGTAGCAGCCTAACTAGATGTCTGCTAGCATTTCCAATGTATGGAAGACTTCGTCGAGTCATTTCCTTGACTCTGGTTTCACTGTGGATTCAAATCCTTCTCGGTTCACGGCCGCGGAATTCCAAGATGGCCGCTGTGAACCGATTTTGGGGTTAACAGTCTAGTTGTTTACTCGCGAGCGATCACAGCCGTTTTAGCGCGAGTTAGCGATTTCTGTGGCGCACTTCAACTGAAATTCTGAGGGACAGGCAGCGTTTGAAGAGAGCTTGTCCGAAATTCTTGAAGAACTCGTAGTTTGGGTACCGGAGAGTCAGAGAATCCAAAAGCTAAGTAAAGTTAGCAATATAAGATGTTATCAGATGTGAATAATATTAAACAGCATTCTGCCTAGAGATACATAAATATCCTATTAGGCTCTGGGTGTCAGTGAGGTGAGAGTCGCTGTGTACACCTTGAGCTTTCCTAGCCAGTGTCACTCTAGCAAGGTAAAGAGAGAATAAAGTGACATTGTAATTTCAGCCAGCGGAGAGAAGAAGTCAAGAATTAGTCTCCACATTAAAAGAACTCATATCCTAGAACTTGGCTACTACAGAATCTACAAAAGATACTATGTAGATATAATTATATATATATAATTGTACTTACCAACGCAGCGGTCTTTACATCCTGCAGTAAGACAAAGAAGAAGAAGATATCAGGACATAACCTACTATCATCAGATAAGACAACTTGTTCAATTTATTAAGGAGGAAATATCAAAAGAAGCATCACAAGGTTCAGGTTAAAAAAAGGCAACTAAAGAATAATAGGGAGGTAGGGAGTATTTTAGTATTAGAAGTTACATTGCGTTTGTGCTTCAGGGTACTACCAGCATATCCCTACATCTGACCAGAACCGAATTGAGAGTGACCAAGAGGTGTGACTCTGTACTTACATAAGAGAGCAGCAACCACTGTAGAAAAGACAGGTATTTTAAAAGTAATGATAATAAATATCGTAGGGAGGCAGTGAGATTCTGTGGTTATATGTTATCATTATTTACAGGATTCAACACGATCCCCTTTCCCCCTCACTTCTGCTAGTGAGCAGTGTAGCTCACTGTAGTGGAGTCGGGGATTGAGGAAATTTGCATCGGCTCCTGCGGAAGCTACAGTTTTGGAGTTGGTACTTGACAGATTGAAGTGCCTCCCCCTAAACTTCCGCCTGAGCAGGATGACACAGGAAATTGATGTTAAGGCTTTGGCATCGGTTGTAGATGGCTTACAGAAGCAATTGAGTGACACCATGGAGGAGAATAAGTCTCTTAGGGCAGAAGTGAGGAAATCTAGTCAGGAGGCCCTATTCTTGCACCAACGGTTTGAGGAATTCTCCTCAGGTTCCCCCTCGGGGTCCACGGAAGGCAAGACTCAGTCCTTCTCCCCTGCACCATCAGCTACAGAATTGACTACACAGGTCATACATGCAATCTCTCCCACGATCCCTCTTGCTGCTCCGGAAAGATTTAGTGGGGATCCAAATAAGGCCCAGATATTTTTTACGCAGTGTTCATTACACTTCCTGTGTAGACCCATAATATTCAAAGAGGATCAATCTAAAGTGGCCTTCATATTGTCCTACTTGAGCGGAGATGCTGCGGCTTGGTCGATGCCTTTGGTGAACAACAATGATTCCATTTTGTATGACTTTGAGGCCTTCAAGAAGGAATTCTTACGCATCTTTGACCGAAGATCCATATCTCAAACCACAGACAACGAACTTTTGGATTTAAAGCAGGGTAATCGAGACTTAGTAGCAGACCTGGCTCAATTTAATAAATTGATTGTGGAGACTAACTGGCCTGAAGCTAAGAGGGCCGCAATCTTTTATAGAGGTTTGAAAGACGAGTTGAAGGATGGATTGGCGCAGATTCCTAAGCGGCCTACTGAAGTGTCTGAATTAATTGATTTAGTCCTGCAAATTGACCAGCGTCAATGCAAGAGGAAGAATGAGAGACGCAAGGAGGTGAGATATGTTCCTCCGCGATTCGACAGAATAAGGTCAGAATTTTCCAAACCCAAGGAAGGAATAAGTGAAGAAGAACCAATGCAAATCGGGTCAGTGCGGGGACCCTTATCAAAGGAAGAAAAAGAGAAGAGAAGAGTAGGCAAGCTTTGCATGTATTGTGGAAACTCCGGACATTTTGTCAGAGATTGTCCTAAGAAGCCTAAGAATAATCTTTGGGTAAAAGACAGGCTCCACCAGTAGGAGGAGTTGCTCTGGTGGAAGTGGTTGATAAGTCAACTCCGAATTCTCAATTCATTGCCAACACTCTGCAATCGTCTGCCCTGCATTTGATAATCTCCGTGCAAATTAGGTTTGGAGATACAGAAGTACATAAGATTTCGGTTATGATTGATTCTGGGGCAACCGGAAACTTCTGTGATATCAGATTTGCTCAGTCCTTGAAGATCCACTTTCTGAAGAAGGATAAGCCAGAAGCAGTGCGGGCTGTGGACGGTACTAACCTTTCCTCTGGCCCTATTGTGTATGACGCGGAAGAAATTTCCTTGAGAGGCCCTGGGAGTCATCTCAGCATTTTGAAATTTAGTCTTATAGATGCACCCCAGTTTCAACTCATTTTGGGACTGCCTTGGCTAACAGAGCACAATCCAAGGATTGACTGGGCCAAGAGGTCCATAGAAATGGATTCAGACTATTGTAAGCAACATTGTCATGAACAGGAACGTGTGAACCATCAGACAACACCATCTTTGAGTTTGGCTAGTCTGACGCAGTCCATTTGTGCATTGGAGATTCCAAAGATTCCCCCTGAATACCAGGATTTGGCCGCAGTTTTCGATGAGCAAGAAGCAAAGAAACTACCGCCGCATCGAGAGTATGATTGTCGGATAGAGTTGGAGCCAGGTGCTTCGTTGCCTTGTAGCAGAATATATGCGCTTTCTGAAGTTGAAAATTTACATCTAAAGGAGTATGTGGATCAATATCTGGCCAACGGATTTATCCGTCCTTCCCAATCTCCAGTCTCATCTCCCCTTTTTTTTATTCCAAAGAAGGATGGCAAGCTTAGAATGTGTATCGATTATCGGGCCCTAAATCTGGTCACTAAGAAGAATCGATACCCTTTGCCGTTGATTTCGGAACTGCTTGATCAGGTACAAAAGGTAAGAGTGTATACCAAACTGGATTTAAGAGGAGCGTATCATTTAGTACGCATGGCCGAAGGAGATGAATGGAAGACAGCTTTTCGAACCCGGCTGGGTTTGTTTGAGTACCAAGTTATGCCTTTCGGGCTGTGCAATGCTCCGGCTGCCTTCCAACACTTTGTCAATGATGTGTTGAGGGAGTTTTTGGACCGTTTTGCAGTTGTCTACATTGACGACATTCTCATCTTTTCAGCCAACCAAGAGGAACACATTCAACATGTACGTGCCGTTTTGAACAGATTATTGGAAAATCAACTGTTTGTCAAGTTGGAGAAATGTGTGTTCCATGCCAATCAAGTAGAGTTCCTGGGCTTTGTTTTGTCATCTGACGGTGTCGCTATGGATGAGGCCAAGGTAAAGGCAATAAAGGATTGGCCTTCCCCACAAAGTGTAAAAGAGGTGCAGAGCTTTATTGGCTTTGCCAATTTTTACAGGCGTTTCATTCCCCAATTTTCTGAAAAGGTTTGTCCTCTGACTCGCTTGCTTAAGAAGGGGGTCAAATTTGAATGGAATGTTGATCTTGAGAAGGCCTTCGTGGAATTCAAGCAGATTTTTGTCACAGCGCCTGTGCTGCAGCATCCAAATCCTGAAGAGCCTTTCGACGTGGAAGCTGATGCGTCAAATTTGGCCATTGGAGGAGTCCTGTCACAAAGACACAAGGTTACTGGGCAACTTCATCCGGTGGCTTACAGATCACGTAAATTATCTGCAGCAGAAATTAATTATTCCATTGCTGATAAAGAGTTGCTTGCAGTAAAAGACGCATTTCAAGTATGGCGACACTACCTATTAGGGGCAAAGCATGAAGTGACGGTCTTCACTGATCATCGGAATTTGCAATTTTTAAAGTCAGCTCGGACCCTTACCCCCAGGCAACTAAGATGGTCTTTGTTTTTTGCTGACTATAATTTTGTGTTGACTTATAGACCCGGCTCTGCAAATGGAAAGGCTGATGCCTTATCTCGTCTCCACTCAGGAGAAGAAGAAAGCAAGACCAAGGAGGGGTTGATTATCCCTCAAGAGAAGATAATCAGTGTCATTTCATATCCAGAATTTGAACACAAGTTAAAGAATTCCCTGTCTAAAGAAGAGCTGAGAAATTGGGTTAAGGAGGGGACTGGAAGAAAGATCAAGGATGGGAAGCCCTATTATTTGGAGAACCTTTTTGTACCCAATGATGATCTCCGATTGGAAGTAATACGACACTGTCATGATGACTTGCTGGCCGGTCACAAGGGAGTCAAGAAGACCGTGGAGTTAATTCAACGGGAATTCTGGTGGCCCGCCATGGAAGCTCAGGTGAGACAATATGTGGCATCCTGTGAGCAGTGCATAAAGGGAAAATCTTCTAGGTCGGCCCCACTGGGATTGTTACAGCCTTTGCCCCCTGCTCCTTATCCTTGGCACACGATTTCCATGGATTTCATTGTTGATCTCCCCTCAAGTCAGGGTTACTCTACAATTTGGGTGGTGGTAAATCACTTCACTAAGATGAGTCACTTTATCCCTCTGAAGTCCATCCCTACTGCAACTCAGTTGTCTTCCTTGTTCACATTGCATGTAGTCAGGGCGCATGGAATTCCAAGGGTGGTCATTTCTGACAGGGGCCCTCAGTTCGTTTCTCATTTCTGGAGGGCCTTCCTTAAGAGATTGGAGATTGATTCTCGTTTGTCCACTAGTTTCCATCCTGAGACTGATGGACAGACAGAAAGAGTCAATCAAGAACTGGAGCAATATTTGCGTTTGTTCTTGATGGATCATGAGGGCGAATGGCCAAGTTTAATTTGGGCGGCAGAATTTGCTTACAACAATGCTGAACATACCTCCACCGGGTTTTCTCCTTTCTATCTAAATTCTGGGAGGCACCCAAACACCTTAGTGGGCAAACATGAGAGTGAGGTTCCGGCAGTTGAAACAGTGGTACAGAGTATACAAGAGGCCTATCAGGTAGCTACTGACAATTTGATTAAAGCTAAGTGTTCCTATAAGAAACAGGCAGATAAGAAGAGACGTGCTAATCCCATTTATGAATCAGGTGACAAGGTGTGGATTTCGACTCGAAATATGCGCCTAAAGGGAAACCGTAAATTTCAACCACGATTTGTGGGTCCTTTTCAAGTAGAGAGAATGGTGAATCCAGTGAGTGTGAAGGTTCGACTTCCGCCCAGATTACGGTTACATCCGGTTTTTCATGTCTCTTTGTTGAAAAGGAACCCCTCACAACTGAGAGTTAGAGGTCCACCAGCTCCAGTCCAAATTCAGTCCTCAGAAGAGTTTGAAGTAAAGAGAATCCTTGATTCCAAGATCAAGAAGGGGAAGTTGTTCTACTTGGTAGATTGGAAAGGCTATGGCCCTGAAGAAAGGACCTGGGAACCTAAGGACAATTTGCACGCCCCAAGATTGGTGAAAGAATTTCATAGTACTCATCCTTGTAAGCCAAAAGAGACTGAGAAGGGGGCATTGGTGGGAGGTACTGTCAGGAGTGATCAGGCTAGAGCTTCCCAACTTCAAGGTAGCAGCCTAACTAGACGTCTGCTAGCATTTCCAATGTATGGAAGACTTCGTCGAGTCATTTCCTTGACTCTGGTCTCACTGTGGATTCAAATCCTTCTCGGTTCACGGCAGCGGAATTCCAAGATGGCCGCCGTGAACCGATTTTGGGGTTAACAGTCTAGTTGTTTATTCGCGAGCGATCACAGCCGTTTTAGCGCGAGTTAGCGATTTCTGTGGCGCACTTCAACTGAAATTCTGAGGGACAGGCAGCGTTTGAAGAGAGCTTGTCCGAAATTCTTGAAGAACTCGTAGTTTGGGTACCGGAGAGTCAGAGAATCTAAAAGCTAAGTAAAGTTAGCAATATAAGATGTTATCAGATGTGAATAATATTAAACAGCATTCTGCCTAGAGATACATAAATATCCTATTAGGCTCTGGGTGTCAGTGAGGTGAGAGTCGCTGTGTACACCTTGAGCTTTCCTAGCCAGTGTCACTCTAGCAAGGTAAAGAGAGAATAAAGTGACATTGTAATTTCAGCCAGCGGAGAGAAGAAGTCAAGAATTAGTCTCCACATTAAAAGAACTCATATCCTAGAACTTAGCTACTACAGAATCTACAAGAGATAGTACGTAGATATAATTATATATATATAATTGTACTTACCAACGCAGCGGTCTTTACATCCTGCAGTAAGACAAAGAAGAAGAAGATATCAGGACATAACCTACTATCATCAGATAAGACAACTTGTTCAATTTATTAAGGAGGAAATATCAATAGAAGCATCACAAGGTTCAGGTTAAAAAAAAGGTAACTAAAGAATAATAGGGAGGTAGGGAGTATTTTAGTATTAGAAGTTACATTGCGTTTGTGTTTCAGGGTACTACCAGCATATCCCTACATCTGACCAGAACCGAATTGAGAGTGACCAAGAGGTGTGACTCTGTACTTACATAAGAGAGCAGCAACCACTGTAGAAAAGACAGGTATTTTAAAAGTAATGATAATAAATATCGTAGGGAGGCAGTGAGATTCTGTGGTTATATGTTATCATTATTTACAGGATTCAACACGAAGAATTGTAGAGTCCAGTCAGAAGAAGACGAAGCAGTGCAGTCTCTCTTTCTCATCCCAATCCCTTTCCCCTCACTTCTGCTAGTGAGCAGTGTAGCTCACTGTAGTGGAGTCGGGGATTGAGGAAATTTGCAACGGCTCCTGCGGAAGCTACAGTTTTGGAGTTGGTACTTGACACATTGCATGAGGCCGAATACGATTACATTTCTCTCTTCGAGGTCAAGGGTGACTGTGCTGTCATTTTGATGGTTCACATTCATAATTTAGATAAAGATTTTAAAACTTTTTAAGTTTGTGGTTATTTTCTTTAAATAAAGAATAGTTAATATGTTATGTTAAATTATCACCATCAACTAGTTCAACTAATGGTCCATCGACCATTGGAAAGAACTTATTGATCAGTGAAAGGTTAGTTAGGAACAAGTAATAATTAAAACTGAAATATTGGACTTTATAAACTAAACCCAGCGGTCTACTTGGATCAAGGTAAATGATTTATGGGCCCAGGTGAGTATATGGTAGTAGAGTATCTGTTGTTAGTACACCGCTGGATCAACATCACTTGTGAACATTTCAGCCATTTTAGTAACTGATGGAATTGTTTGGGATAAAGTTTCTCTCAACATATTAGGTGTTAAGGAGATCCTTCAGATACCATATGTGTTCAAAGTTTCTATGGGAGATGTAATAGTACCTGGGTTACATTCAGATGATTGGGATGTTAAAATTGTAAACTCCATGCTCTCGGAGCTGGAATAATATCCTGTTTTTGAATAAGAGGACCTGAAACTTAATTATGCTAATTATGCTGATATTTTCTGTTATCACCATTGCATACATCATTTCCTGCATCGGGCCAGTGTTCATCATACACTTTTTAATTACCCACAATGGGAACATGTCCGACTTCCACAAAAGGGAGTTCCAAAACATATAAAGATAGACTCACATATTTTTCAGGATATGACACCTTAGATCCAACTTCATATTATTTCAAATTAGTTCCTACACCACCAAAGAAATATATATGCTTACACAAACTCAGCTAATATATGCTGCTCCGTTTGTCACACAGTTAGCCCTTAAGGGCTATGTTTATTGGAAAGATACAGCTGAACTGAAATCAATTTGGGGAATCAAACCGTGGCAAGTTCAGTTTTTTCAGCATGTTTAATCCCAACACAAATGTTTCTCCTGAATGACACAACCCAACAGACTACATGTCCAGGATTTGCAAAAATCAAAGAAATGAATGCTTCAGCTATTCCATCCATTGCCCTTTTTGATAATTGGCAAAGTCTGACAAATTACCCTGAAGAAGAACTCAATAGTATGGTGCATGATGGTACATTTAATTCCACGCTTTCAGGTCCTCACTAGTGGTTACTGTGGCCAGTTGACACCAATGATTGTCATGCTCATTTTCTTAATTCCACAACGGGGCTTAAAACAAGCCGACCCGACCTCTGGCATTCCCAAACACAACATTCAGGTATTCTTACCACCTATTTGGTGGGGAAATTGCATCATCAATTGTTGAAACAGTCCACACTGTCTGCAGTGAAACAGCATCTTTCTTCTCTGTCTGAAGATATGGACTTATCAGATTTTTTATTAGGCCTTAGGTCCTCACACTCCAGAAGATTTATTTATGCTACCTAAAATGAAATTTGGAATTATTGCAAATGGAAGCTGCGGCATGTTTAAGACAAATTGATCAAGATAATTTGGATGAAGTGATTGCTGTAGCTGATAAAAGTATTAATACGATGTCTTCCTTCATTTATAATTTGAATAACATTGAGTCATCTGTTATGGATATTGTGCAAAGTGACATGTCAACATTGTATCGTGGGCAAAGTCAGCTTAGATATATCATGCAGTTTAGCTGAACACATCAAACCCTTAAGAATGTGCGCGTATCATGGTGTTTTTGAATTCCAGTAATCTATTTTTGCCTTTAAATTTAACATGCAAACAACAGCCAATGGCAAAGAAAGACTCCGCCTATACAATGTTGCATTTAGAGAATTTAGAACAGCTCCCCTTCAACTTCAATACACAGAGTAATTACTTTACCTATCTCAACATTTCAATTCACAGATTGCATGCAACATTTCCCTGTCAGTTGATATGAGCCCCTAGGAGGCAGCTTCATTCATGATTTATGGTCATTCCCCTTTTCCTATTGTTGGAAACGTACTGGCAACACTTACTCGTTTGCAAACACTTGACCGTTCATGGCACATGGAATGCTTCTGTAGTGATTTTTGCAAAAGAAACAACTGATGGACGGAATGGTGGACAATGCAAACATTCTCCCCCAGTCACAAGGATCTGGGTTAAATCCATCATTCTTTTGCTCACCACACCACCCCAGTTTGGACCCAGCCATATGCTAATCAGTATTGACCCTGTTCCTTGTGGGAACAGTCCAGCACGAACTGCCAAGCCAGGTCCTCCCTGGACCAGAAACAAGCATCCTGGGACCGGTTTCAGGGCATCACCCTTCATCAGCCAGGCTAGCTTGAATCCAGTGGTGTAGTGAGCACGTGACCCACTTCTGGGCATACCCTTCCCACTTAGGGCGACATATGCAAAAGAAACAATTGATGGACGGAATGCTGAACAATTCAAACATTCTCCCCCAGTCACAAGTATCTGGGTTAAATCTATCATTCTTTTGCTCACCACACCACCCCAGTTTGGACCCAGCCATATGCAAATCAGTCTTGACCCTGTTCCTTGTGGGAACAGTCCAGCCAGAACTGCCAAGCCAGGTCCTCCCTGGACCGGAAACAAGCATCCTGGGACTTGTTTCAGTGCATCACCCTTCATCAGCCAGGCTAGCTTGAATCCAGTGGTGTAGTGAGCACGGGACCCACGTCTGGGCATACCCTTCCCACTTAGGGCAACATATGCAAAAGAAACAGTTGATGGACGGAATGCTGGACAATGCAAACATTCTCCCCCAGTCACAAGGATCTGGGTTAAATCCATCATTCTTTTGCTCACCACACCACCCCAGTTTGGACCCAGCCATATGCAAATCAGTCTTGACCCTGTTCCTTGTGGGAACAGTCCAGCCCGAACTGCCAAGCCAGGTCCTCCCTGGACCAGAAACAAGCATCCTGGGACCGGTTTCAGGACATCACCCTTCATCAGCCAGGCTAGCTTGAATCCAGTGGTGTAGTGAGCACGGGACTCACGTTTGGGCATACCCTTCCCACTTAGGGCGACATATGCAAAAGAAACAATTGATGGACGGAATGCTGGACAATGCAAACATTCTCCCCCAGTCACAAGTATCTGGGTTAAATCCATCATTCTTTTGCTCACCACACCACCCCAGTTTGGACCCAGCCATATGCAAATCAATCTTGACCCTGTTCCTTGTGGGAACCGTCCAGCCTGAACTGCCAAGCCAGGTCCTCCCTGGACCGGAAACAAGCATCCTGGGACCGGTTTCAGGGCATCACCCTTCATCAGCCAGGCGTGCTTGAATCCAGTGGTGTAGTGAGCACGGGACCCACGTCTGGGCATACCCTTCCCACTTAGGGCAACATATGCAAAAGAAACAATTGATGGACGGAATGCTGGACAATGCAAACATTCTCCCCCAGTCACAAGGATCTGGGTTAAATCCATCATTCTTTTGCACACCACACCACCCCAGTTTGGACCCAGCCATATACAAATCCATCTTGACCCTGTTCCTTGTGGGAACAGTCCAGCCCGAACTGCCAAGCCAGGTCCTCCCTGGACCGGAAACAACCATCCTGGGACCAGTTTCAGGGCATCACCCTTCATCAGCCAGGCTAGCTTGAATCCAGGGGTGTAGTGAGCACGGGACTCACGTTTGGGCATACCCTTCCCACTTAGGGCGACATAAGCAAAAGAAACAATTGATGGACGGAATGCTGGACAATGCAAACATTCTCCCCCAGTCACAAGGATCTGGGATAAATCCATCATTCTTTTGCTCACCACACCACCCCAGTTTGGACCCACCCATATGCAAATCAGTCTTGACCCTGTTCCTTGTGGGAACAGTCCAGCCTGAACTGCCAAGCCAGGTCCTCCCTGGACCGGAAACAAGCATCCTGGGACCGATTTCAGGGCATCACCCTTCATCAGCCAGGCTAGCTTGAATCCAGTGGTGTAGTGAGCACGGGACCCACGTCTGGGCATACCCTTCCCACTTAGGGCGACATATGCAAAAGAAACAATTGATGGACGGAATGCTGGACAATGCAAACATTCTCCCCCAGTCACAAGGATCTGGGTTAAATCTATCTTTCTTTTGCTCACCACACCACCGCAGTTTGGACCCAGCCATATGCAAATCAGTCTTGACCCTGTTCCTTGTGGGAACAGTCCAGCCAGAACTGCCAAGCCAGGTCCTCCCTGGACCGGAAACAGGCATCCTGGGACTTGTTTCAGGGCATCACCCTTCATCAGCCAGGCTAGCTTGAATCCAGTGGTGTAGTGAGCACGGGACCCACGTCTGGGCATACCCTTCCCACTTAGGGCAACATATGCAAAGAAACAGTTGATGGACGGAATGCTGGACAATGCAAACATTCTCCCCAGTCACAAGGATCTGGGTTAAATCCATCATTCTTTTGCTCACCACACCACCCCAGTTTGGACCCAGCCATATGCAAATCAGTCTTGACCCTGTTCCTTGTGGGAACAGTCCAGCCCGAACTGCCAAGCCAGGTCCTCCCTGGACCAGAAACAAGCATCCTGGGACCGGTTTCAGGGCATCACCCTTCATCAGCCAGGCTAGCTTGAATCCAGTGGTGTAGTGAGCACGGGACCCACGTCTGGGCATACCCTTCCCACTTAGGGCGACATATGCAAAAGAAACAATTGATGGACGGAATGCTGGACAATGCAAACATTCTCCCCCAGTCACAAGGATCTGGGTTAAATCCATCATTCTTTTGCTCACCACACCACCCCAGTTTGGACCCAGCCATATGCAAATCAGTCTTGACCCTGTTCCTTGTGGGAACAGTCCAGCCCAAACTGCCAAGCCAGGTCCTCCCTGGACCGGAAACAAGCATCCTGGGACCGGTTTCAAGACTGATTTGCATATGGCTGGGTCCAAACTGGAATGGCATGGTGAGCAAAAAAACGATGGATTTAGGCCCAGATCTCTGGACTTGGGTGAATGTATGACATTGTTCTGCATTCTGTCCATCAATTGTTCTTTTTGCATTTGTCACCCCGAGTGGGACGGGTATGCCCAGACGTGGGTCCCGTGCTCTCTATGCCACTGGAGTCAAGCTATCCTGGCTGATGAGGGCTGAAAGCCCGAAACCGGTTCTAGGATGCTTGTTTCCAGTCCAGGGAGGACCTGGCCTGGCAGTTCGAGCTGGACTGTTCCCATTGGGTGCAGGGACAAGACTGATTTGCATATGGCTGGGTCCAAACTGGAATGGCATGGTGAGCAAAAAAACAAATGGATTTAGGCCCAGATATCTGTACTGGTGTGAATGTATGACATTGTTCTGCATTGTGTCCATCAATTGTTCTTTTTGCATCTGTAGTGATTTTGGCGTGCTTTTTAAAAAGGAATACCAGCTCTTGCCATACTCCCACTTGTTACTTTTTAAATTGAAGTTGCTTAATGCCTGCTGGGATCCCATATATTTTATCTGTTTCTCAAACTGTCACGTGTTGTAATATTGGTGTCGTGGATAGGCTGTTATGGCCTTCCATTCCAAATTTGAAGGCTGATTTTAACAAACTAAGCAGACGCAAAGCGCTATTGTTTAAAAAAAACAGCTCTCACATCTGCAAGAGAAACCTTTGTATTGCAAGTTGCAAGGACATCCAGTGAAATACAGTCACTGCTAACCACAAACCTCCCACTACATTTTGGTGAATTAGTTCATTGGATTTTTAATGCATTGAATACTGCGCATGTCTTTAAGATAATAGGTTCTGGCTTAGTGAGTTCCTTTCAAAACATCTTTGGAGTAATACCAGCTTTTATTCATTGCCTTTCTTCCAGTATGTTCGGAGTATTCTCATTGCTGTTGTGTGTTCCCTGTGGAGACCCTTGTCGTTTTCCCAATGTTAGTCTAATTGTACATGTTGTACGATGCTTTTGCTTTGCAAATGTTACACATGTTACAAAATATCATGCTTGTTTTTTTGCCACATTGAATTTATCTGCACATGTTTTCATGTTTTGTTCGGCCCCTCCCCCACCGATTCCCGCCTCCCAGTTGTGCCTCCCTCCCCCTCCCTATTTAATGCCGGCCGCTGCGTGGCCGCGACGCTGGTGCGCCAAAGGCAAGCCCGTCTGCGCCTGTCCGCGACCCGACCGCGGCCAGCGCCAGGAACCCTGGATCTACGACCCCCCACCACCACAACTCCGCGGCTCTCCTCGCACTCAACCCCGGAAGAAACAACAACTGCCAGCGATTGACGCCGAACACCACCCATGGCCAGTTCTCCTGCCGACACTGCCGACAATCCTTCACCATCAACAGCCCCCCCATGACCGCTGAACCCACGCCGGACGCCCGCATGACCGAAGGCCTAACGTTCATCCTCCTCAACGTGCGCTCCCTACACAGACACGCCATGGAGATCTGGGACCTGCTCGACACCCTTTCACCAGACTTCGCCTTCTTCACGGAAACATGGACCAACGCCACCTCTACCCCCGACATCGCCACCGCCATCCCCGACGGATACAAGATCCAAAGAATGGACCGCCCCCTCTGCCCAGGAGGAGGACTCGCCATCGCACACAAGAGCTCCTTCCGATTCTCCACCTCGAGCACGAGCGACCCCTTCTCCAACACAGAGCACCTCCACTTCCAGATCCAGACCAGCCCCAGAACCACACTGAGCGGAACCCTCGTCTACAGCCCCCCGGGCCTCTCGCCTCTTCCGCCACCACCATTACCAACCTCGTCGCACCCCACGCCATCACCTCCACGGACTACATTCTCATCGGAGACCTGAACTTCCACCTCGACAACAGCAGCGACCCCGACTCCACCACCCTCCTCGACAACCTTGCCAACCTCGGACTGAAGCAGCTCGTCACCACCCCCACTCACAGAGCCGGACACACCCTCGACCTCATCTTCATAGGAGGGACTAACATCCACTTCAGCCACACCACGGAGCCCCTCTAGACAGACCACCACTGCGTACACTTCACCTTCAACATCACCACAGCACCCAAACCCGCCCCACTCCCACCACGGAGAAACTGGAGTAAGATCACAGAGGAACACCTCAACACCACCCCCCCCCCACTGATCCCCCCCTGCCACGACCGACGCCAACTCCTCAGCCAAAGAACTACACCGCTGGATCTCCAGCTGCGCAGACAAGCTCACACCCCTCCGTAAATCTGTCAAACAACGCCCCCTGAAGGCCGCCAGGTTCACCACCAACCTCCAAGAAGCCAGGCGCTCCTGCAGACGCCTCGAGAAACTCTGGAGGAACAGGAAAACCACCAAAGACCAGAACACCTACAGTAACGCCATGACTGAATACCACTAGCGCATAAGAGCCACCAAGCGGACCTTTATCAAGAACAAGATCGACACCAACGCCAGTAACGCAAAAGAACTCTTCAACGTCATACAGCAGTTCACCAAACCCCCCAGCGAAGCCACGGACGTCACACCATCCCAGAACCTCTGCAACAAGCTCAGCTCCTACTTCCACCTGAAAATCAAGGCCCTCTACGACAACTTCAGCGAACAGACTCCAGACACCACCCCCCCTGCCCGCCGCACATCTACCACAGAGCAGCCGCCGCCATAGCACCCGAACTAGGCCGGACCATTAACGCCTCCTTCGAATCCGGCATCTTCCCCGATGACTGGAAGCGGGCAGAGGTCAAGCCCCTCCTCAAGAAACCCTCGGCCGACCGACGGACCTGAAAAACTAACGGCCCATCTCTCTCCTCCCCTTCGCAGCCAAAGTCACCGAGAGATTCGTCAACGCCCAGCTGACCACCTTCATCAAAGAGAACGCCATCCTCGACTCCTCCCAGTCTGGATTTTGCAGCAACCACAGCACTGAGACCGCCCTCCTCGCCTCCACCGATGACATCCGCATGCTACTCGACCAGGGCCACACTGCGACCCTCATCCTACTAGACCTCTCCGCAGCCTTCGACACCGTCTCACACCGCACTCTCGCAGCCAGACTCCAAGACGCAGGGATACGAGGAACCGCCCTTGACTGGATCCGCTCCTTTCTCTCCGGCAGAACCCAAAGGATTAGACTCCCACCCTTCCTCTCCGAACCCACAGAGATGAACTGTGGAGTACCACAAGGATCCTCGCTCAGCCCCATGCTCTTCAACATCTACATGGCCCCCCTCGCCGCCATCGTCAGACAGCATGGGCTCAGCATAGTATCCTACGCCGACGACACCCAGATCATCCTCTCCCTCACGAAGAATCCCGAAGACACCAGACTCTGCTTCCAGGAAGGAATGAAGGACGTCACAGCTTGGATGAACAACAGCTGCCTGAAGCTCAACTCAGAGAAGACAGAAGTCCTTGTCCTCGGACCCTCCTCCACCGCATGGGACAACACCTAGTGGCCTTCTGCCCTCGGAAACCCACCTACTCCATCAGACCACGCCCGAAACCTCGGCATCATCCTAGACTCCTCCCTCACCATGACCCACCAGATCAATGTCGTCACCTCCACCTGCTTCAACTCCCTCGACATCCTCCGCAAGAACTTCAAGTGGATCCCCCCCTAATGCAGGAAGACCGTCACCCACGCACTCATAACCAGCAGACTGGACTACGGCAATGCCCTCTACGCCGGAATCAACAGAACCCTGCTACACAAGCTCCAAACCATCCAGAACTCCGCAGCCAGACTCGTCCTCGGAACCCCACGACACGAGCACATGACCCATCACCTACGAGACCTCCACTGGCTCCCCATCGAGAAGAGAGTAACCTTCAAGCTACTCACCCACGCCTACAAATCCCTCCACAACATCGGACCCAAATACCTCAACGAAAGAGTCTCCTTCCACGTACCCAAAAGGAACCTCGGCTCCGCCGACCTCACCCTGGCAGAAACCCCATGCATCCACAGAACCAGAGCAGGCGGAAGAGCCTTCTCCTACGTCGCAGCAAAGACCTGGAACGAGCTCCCAGTCAACATCAGACGCTCCCCCACTCTGCACACCTTCAGGAAGACCTGGCTCTTCAACTGATCCGGAGCTGCACCCCCCCCCCCCAACAGCGCCTTGAGACCCTCATGGGTGAGTAGCTTGCCTTAGAAAACCCTGATTGATTGATTGATTGATTGATTGATCATATAACCCGGGACTTGTCGTTTGTAAACACAAACAGAGCGAAGGTCTCAAGAGGAGAGCTGTGCCAGCTGAGATGTAGAACACCTGTCTACTAATGGCAGGTATGGGGTTTGCCACTACTCCCAGAGATCTATAATATAACACTGTTTCTCATAGTTAGGGTAGGTTTAGGCAATTCTGTCAGCTAATATGACAGGGCTTTTTTATTATGTATGGTCTCCTAATTATGCTAATTATATTGTTGACCTGCATATGCTTTCTAATTGCAGCACAAATGTTCTATAGTGGAGCACGACAGTTTCAATAAATATTGTAAGCTTCCTTCATGTCTCTTTTTTGCTAATTGTGGATATCTATGAGTGAGAGAACGAAAGGTGATGACCTGATTCTGCGATCCCTGAGTGGTGTGTTCTGGGCGTTCCTAATCACTTTTCTCTCTAGAAGAGCAAGTGAGTCACTATGAGCTTGTCGGATTCAGGCCCATGGATACTGATGTAGTATGATGGCTCAGTCCCTACATGCTGATGTTCTATGGTCCTAAGCATAGTTTTGTTCCTGAGCAGAATCCCTGTTTGCACAGTGTTCGGAGGTAGTCCAGAATCTTTATTGAGCTCCTTAGTATTAGACAACTGCTGCTAAGACCATATCACCTCAGTGCAAACCACTCGTCAATGGTAGCCATCGAAGCCAGAAGTGTCTATATAGTTGCCCCTTATATCATTATATTCTTCACATTGGAGCTCCAAAATGTCTGGTCCCGACACAGAATGATGCCCCTCCGGAACTTTAAAATTTCTTATGGAAACGGCTTGCTGCAACAATTACTTCACCCTCCCATAAATTTGCTCAATTTGCACCCCTAAGAACCTGGAACTCTGTCTCCCTCATCTCCAGTTCTGAAACTCATGACATCAACGTCCTCAGGAAATATCTCTTGTAGATGTCATCTCAACAGCTTTATCACCTTCCCAAGGTCCCCTGAACACTGTGCTGTACAGGCTCTCCCTACGCAATGCAAGGGATTTACCATTATCTTTAATTACTTTTATATTTTTAATGTTTTTAATGTATATTCCACATCTTTTCACCAATGTAATTATTTGTAAATCATTAGTGCATGTGCCTTCTATCTGGGTATTTTTGTATATGATTTTGACTGTGTACAATGATTCTTTCTGCTATCCGTTGAAACACCACATTTGCATTCCCAGGATCCCTTTACACAACCATAGTCCTTCTTTGAGCCTCGTTTGACCTCAACATAAACATTACCTTGATAACAAATAATCCAAAAAGTGTATTTAGTTTTTAAAATGTACCATACATTATCATCAATCTTTATTCGATTGTTAACAAACAATCATAAAAAATAAAACATGCATTCATCAAAAATAGGAATATAAAAAATTAAAACAGAAGGTACATTATGGATACACAATGGCATGACCACATGAAGCAAGGTCATTAAAAACAATTGAAATAAAAGTATTTATAAATACACTTTGTGATGACAACAGGATTGTGCTAAGTCTTTCCGAATTACGACATTGAGGGCACTTTTTAAAAATGGACCTACTGCAGAACAAACTGCAGGATCAGGTAACATTCGAAGAAAATATAGGGCCGGCCTGTGTTGGCGCAATACTTCAGATCTATGAAGAGGCAACAGGTGAAAACGCTGAAACGGTGCATGATTAATACAAAATGAGATAAGGTGCTCAAGATAATTGGGGAGAAGTACCATCACACGAGCAGGGGTGTAGAATCACATTGACCAGCTGGGAAGCAAAGATAACTTCTAATGGAGTGTAGAGAAATGCTTCTTTCAACATAGTTACCCCCACACTTTTTCCCTGCTAAGACGGCCCTCAGTGCCAGATCTCTTTCTTAAAAAACTGTATAGGGTTTGGCACAACTTCAGCGACCCCTGTAAGTCCCTAGTAAGTGGTATGCCTGGTACCTAGGGCATTGTGACTGAAGAGGGTCCACTAGGGTAGCAGCACAAATTGTGCCACCGTAGGGACCCCTCACCAAGACCATGCAACCTGCCATTGCAGGCTGTGTGTCTTGATGCAGACAAAACCGAAGAGTCGACATCCACATACACTGCACGAGGTATAGGTAAGTCACACCTACTGCAGGTCTTATAGCCCTAAGGCAGGTTGCACTATATCCCATGTGTTGCCCTATCTGCCTGAGCAGATATGACCCTACAATATCAAGTCCATTCTTGGTTATAATAAGTGCACAGGGAAGCCATAGAGAGAACATAGGCTGGATACTCGTCATTACGAGTTTCCTAGCTCCATGATGACTTCACTGTACCCTAAGATGTTTAGGACCAAACCTCTTGTCTTAATGATTATTAATAAAGGCACCCGAAAACCTACCAAGCACGGGTGTGGTCTCCCACTAGCCTTAGCCAGCCTGCCACTACCAGACATGTTTCTGATCTAATGGGGTTAGAGCCATCACTCTCAGGGGTCAGGAACAAAGCCTGCTCTGGGCGAAGGTGTTCACACCTTCCCCCTAGCAGGAACTGCATCGCAGAGCGGGAGGCTTTACTGGCCATGCCACATTTGAAGCCTGCCACAGGCAATCTGCTGTTAGAAGCAGATACCAACCCCCCTGTCTTGCTCCCCTTTCGGTGGGAGGACAGGCGGGAAGATTAACAAGATTAGGAGATGGGCCCACTCCTAGCCAGCACCACCCATCAGGTGGGGCAGCTGAAGTGATCCACCCAAATCTCCTTCCTCCATCTTGCTTTGGGGGAAAATAGACAACTAGGGTTGGGGCTGTGCTCCCTCCCACTGGAGGGGGAAAGTAGAGGGTGTACACACCCTAAAGGCAGGTAGCCCATTGGCTACTACCTGTCACTCCTTTTATTGTGTCCCTAAATTCAGTATTTAGATGGCTCCCCAAGCCCCTGAACTTACATTTGATGGACCTAAAGAAGAAAAGGACAAAGGAGTGCTGCTGACCCAAAGACTGAAGCCCTGCTGCAGAGATTTGGTGCCAAACCCTGACTGCTGCCTTAAGGACTCAACAATCGTAGTCTGCTGTCTTGACCTGATCCTGTGAGGCCTCCAAGAACCCCAGAGCCCCTCCAGCCTTCTACAAATTGCCAAGAAACTTCCTTGGCGTAGAGGTACTACTCCCCTGCAGTCCGCAGGCACCGAACACAAGAAGTCTGGTTTGTCAACTTGCTGCTCCCCAGTGACTCCGACGCAGCGTCCAAACAAAACATGGTACACCAGCTTCTATGGACAAAATCTGTCTCCGCTCCAAGTTTAGAGACACCAGGTTCCACCTGAGCCTTGCTATACCAATATCTGGGGTACTGGACCCTCAACCACATACAATGAGACAAAGAGTCCATTCTGGACTCCGACTGCCCAGAAAACAATCATCTGTCTAGAGACATCAAGGCCCCTGAGACTCACTCGCTGAGTGGCCCAGTTGTCCCGAAACTGCCTTACCAAGCCATCTGCCCCAGACCGCGAGGACATCTTGACGCACCCTGCCCGGCTGAGCAAACTGCTCTGCTCCCAGCCCCACCGGACCCGGTAACAGCAAACCATCTGTGGTCCCATAGTCCTAAGACCCTTGCGACCTGCTCCCTCAACAGGGACCCCTTGGAATTAACTTTAAGTCACCCTGTGTAGTGTGTTTTGAAGAGGACACCTCCTCCATAGTTCACCAGCTACTGACGACCTCAGCAGCCTGCTCCAGGTCAAATCCAGGATGCTCCAGAGAATTTGCTGGTGTAACATTGGTCCTGACCATGCTGCAAATCTAAACCCCGAGGTGAAGCTTGGAAGCGAACTGTACAAATTTAAATGCATTTTTCTATTTCTATCCCTTGAATTAAATGGTGTGTAATTGTGCACTTAAGTAATTCACTTTACGAACTTTGAAAATTGCTAACATAAAAAGTACATACTGTTGAACGAAGTTCTTGGTCTGAAAAATTACATAAAAATCTATTTTATTTTTATAAATTGATCTTGTTTTTGTTCTTGAGTGTGTGTGTCATTTATTGCTTCTGTGAGTACCAACAAATGCTTAGCACTACCCTCTGATAACTAACTCCTCGCCCACACCACCATAAATAGAGCATTATTTTTTATCTACTTTTGCCTCTGTGTATCAATTTGGGTCTCACTTGACTCTCTGCACCGTGTACTTCATTTTTGTGCACTATTTAGAGAGCCAGCTTCTCACATGGAGTCCATTTGAAATTTTGCTAGCAAGGATCTTTCCCAGGGGCTCATCAATAGTGACAAGTAGGGCTCAGGCCCAAGGCTAGTTTTGATAATCAGGTAATCTCTCAGGGTGACTTTGCCCAGGGCTTCCCTTTCTCTAAACTCCTTGGTGCCCTGAGCATATTGCTCTCTAATCTTGAAACGCTCTCCCTTGCTCATCACCTGAGGGGAGGAATATAGTTCAGGTCTGCCAGTGATTCAGCCAGTAGCCTAACATGGGCAAGCCACATAATCTTATGGCCACACTCACTGTTTAAAAGGTCCCGAATCATGTTGCAGTTGAGGGACATAAACTGATTGCTCCATACCACTGCCATAGGACATAGGGGCCAATCTGATAGTATCCTCTACATAAGCTAGGTTTAATTCTTCATGCATGTATAAAATGGGGGTTCCCAGGGCCAAATCCTGCAGCCTTATGCAAAAACGATTCTCCTCTTGCTGGCCCCACAGACCTCCCCATAGGTCAATACAGGGAGACACGTCATCTTATACTTTCAACAAGTGCAGGATGGGTTTAGGTCCATCGCTAGAAGCAAACACAAATAAAACAAAGCATGATCGATTACAACAGGTACAGCAGCTGGAGAGACAAGGTGCCCAGCTGTTCTGTTTGTCAAAAGTTATCGCAAGATAAGGAAACTCACTAACCCTCCCAATTGTCTTACACTTAATGGAAATCAGCCTCATTTTACTGGAGATAATCGTGTCAAGGCCTAGACTATCCATGACATTCACCAATGCTTCAACAAGCCCCCTAAGGCCGATGGTAGTACGGGAGAGGAGGACAGCATTGTCTGCGTACATTAGAGCCAGGATAGATGTGATTTTTACTATGGGCATATCCTTTCCATTAGTGATTAAAAAGGAATTAAGACCATTAAAATGTAATAAAAACAAATTGGGGGCAAGGACGCAGCCTTGCGGAACCCCTCGGGAAAGTTCAAACGATTCGGTGCATTCCCCCTCAACATAATATCTAATGGAGGCTCTAACCCCTGTGTGCACCGCTCTTAAAAAGCCCACCAAAGGGGAGGGCATATTGCTATGGGTTAAAATATCCCACAGCTTAGATCGGTTAACTCGGTCAAAAGCTCTGCTTAAGTCCGCAAAGGCCATATAGAGAGCCCCTTTCTTAGCTGTAACATACTTTTCAATGATGAGGTTGAGATTTATACGTTGTTCTAAGGTCCCCAAACCTTCCCTGAAGCCATATTGCACTGGGCAGAGAATGTTGTTTTCCTGCACCCAGGTTTCAATTCGAAAGAGGATGATCCTGACTGCGGAGTCCAATGACAGAAGGGCTCCTGCCTTTTGACCTTCTTAAACATTGGGCCAATTATGGCACATTTCCAAGACTCTAGGATTTTGTCACAAGCAGCAGTGTTTAAAAGATTAGCAATGAGAGGGGCCCAGAGCTTGATGCTGGCCTTGAACAGGTCCATGTAGACCCCACTCGGACTGGGGAGGGGGTTATTAAACGGACTGGACATGATAGCCATAATGACCTCGGAATAGCCAAAGGAGATTTTCTGGAAGAACTGAGAGGAAGCCTCAGCTCACTCTACCACTAGGTCAGAGCTTAATGAGTAACGTTGTTTAAAATGAGCCTCCTATTTCTCTGAACTGTTTGTCCCTAAACCATTAAATGGATGGAGAAAGGCCTGCTTACCATTGATAATCTCTCTAAACCGCCTTGTATCCCAAACTCTACATGAGGAAACTGTGGGGCATATTACCAAGCCCCTATCGCCACTGCAGCGTCACTTTTTGTGACGATGTGGTGGCGATAGGGTCAGCTCCCTATTATCAAGGCAGCGTTAAGCCACTTAACGTGGCTTAAAGCCACGTTAAGTGGCTTAACGTTGCCTTGATAATAGTGCCCCTTTCAAGCTAAATTTAGCGTGAAAGGGGCGTGCAATGGGTGTTGCGGTGGGCGTTCCACCGCAACACCCATTGAATTTGACGCTGCCACCTATTATCAAGGGTGGCAATAATAGGTGGCAGCGCTGAACTTAAGACCAGGAAACTCCTGATCTTAAGTTGGCGAAATGAGGAGAAATGCTTTATTTCGTCTCTTTTTTGCTTTTTCCATGTGTGCTGCCTTGTGCAGCATACATGGAAAAAAGCAAAATGCCATGGTTTGTTTATGTACAGGAAGGCCCTTCCTGTACATAAACAACCCTTTTTCAAAAAGGCCATTTTGTAACTTACATGCACACACGTAAGTTACAAACTGGCATTTTAGGTTTGTTTATGTGCTGGAAGGGACACCTTCCTGTACATAAACAAACCTCCCTGCTCGCAGACACCCTTGCACTCTGATGCAAGTTGTAAAACTTAGCGCCATCGCAGGGGGAAACGCGAGGCTGCACCATATCCTTGGTAATATGGTGCAGCCTGGCGCTTCCGAAGTGGCGAAGAGAGGCGTTAAGCCAAGAAGGCTAACGCCTCTCTCCGCCACTTCCTTGCTAATATGCCCCTAAATGTTCTCATCTGTCCTCCTTGAATTCGAGTTTTCTATTCTTTACAGCCTTTTTCTAATCCAATCGAGTGGCTTTAATGCTCGGCTGATCTCGAGGTCCAGCATTCAACAGTTCTCGGAGCCTGGTAACAGTAATATAATACCCCTTATTAAGCAATCCCTGCTTCCTAGACCCACTCTGCCTAGAGCGACTAAGCAAGATTGTTCTAACTGAAGAACCTAGACTTCAAAAGGCCTTTAAAATGTCGGGGGCTGGGGAATCGATAATCAACAAGCAGTCAACTAGAATTGCCAGAATACCTGCTATCAGCAAATGCGTTAATGTAGGCATTTAGGTTTCCCTCCATTTAATTCTTAAACCCTTATCCTTCTGGGAAAGGCTAATAACCCCAGAAATAGTACATGGACAAGGGCTGGTGGGTAGATTCAGGGAAAATCATATTGGGTTATGGTCACTGTCATAGGATGCTATGACCCCCTCCCCCGAATGAACACCACATTCCAGGCCCCTAGAAATGAATACATAATCTATAGTGGAACTGCGACCACAACCTACAAAAGTAGGGGGCTGGTTGAGGGGGTCACCCGCCTATTCTGCTACACAGATCGACCGGAGTTACACAAGGCCTAAAAAAACCTCCTGCCCCTCTGATTGAAAGATGCACAATGAATAGGCGAATCCTGCAGTGAGAAAGGATCAACCACTGTAGCAACAGAGCCCATATTGGTGTTGAACTAATTCCCTAGTATAGTGTTAAAATCGCTTCCTACATTGGAGGATCTAGTATTGAGAATGGCCACCAACTGGAAGAGAGTCCAAGTCTGGCAGCCCGACTCGTACCCTAAATTATAAAAATTGATTAAGAAAAAATTAAACTTGTCAGGCAACATGACCCACACAGTCTGGATCCCACTGTGATCTAGAGCTGGTGCCGAATTTTAAGGTCAGTGTGGTCCGAATCATGATCACCAGACCCCCCGTGCTCTGTGTCCCAAAGAGGCCACTGCAGGTATGGTATAACTCTAGGCCTGGGTATGAAATACCGCTCCGCTAGTGGAGTTTGTGGAGTTTTTTCCTCGCTCATGCTCGCTAACGCTAGGTTGGTGAGCGTAAGTGAGGAAAATCTTACTGAAGACCACCTCCCAGCAACATTTCTCACCGCGGGCGGTTGCGGATGGCCACTACCGCTCACGTTGAGAAACCTTCCATTCACATTGAGTAAGCTAGAGTAGAAAATCTACTCGAGTGGCAGAAAGAAGCAGCTTCCTCTTGTGCTGCACATGGTGCTGTTCACACTGATTTTCCAGCTCGAGACAAACACCTGGCGCTAAAAATCAGTCAACTCCTCGAACTCCGCCCAGGCCCATAT
This sequence comes from Calotriton arnoldi, assembly GCA_963921515.1. Taxonomy (NCBI): domain Eukaryota; kingdom Metazoa; phylum Chordata; class Amphibia; order Caudata; family Salamandridae; genus Calotriton; species Calotriton arnoldi. The sequence continues at coordinate 292,245 of CAWUFW010000323.1, read as the reverse complement.
CACTCTCATATCTGTCCCAAGTAAGCTCCTCAATTGCCCTCATTTCTAGTGATAAAACTACATCAAAATGAAAAATGAAATCAATCCAATTGGGATTCTGGTGCTTATCCTTGAACCCCGCATTGTTCCAACCAACAATTTTACTGGCGTGCCCGGTGCCCATGCCTGCTTCCCCATATGAGAATGAAACTCAGATGTGTGGGCTGACTCTATAGGGGCTAGAGTAGGCTCTGGACGTCAGTCAACACTAGCCAAATCTGACAATGGATGAAATCTACTACAGGTGGGAGCAGAGGTTTCTAACCAGTTCAACAACCCTAGGTAACGGAATTCTATGCCCAACCTCAATCTTGGGTTATAGGTGTTTATAAAAAAACCTAAAGGGACGATGTTAGTGTCAGTCCCCTGCTGATGTCTCCTGATACAGCATTGGATTATCCGATGTACCTGCCTGGGGATTTTGCAATTAATATCGATACAATCCGCACACAGTTGTTTGGTCGAGGGAACAACAAACCTAACCCTTCTCACAATCAAAATATCATTAAATTAATTGATATTGAAATTGGAGTTTCGAGTCAACCAGTGGCAAACTTTATTTTTAAGCTGAATGGTGGATTCCTCCCTTAAGGAGTTCAAGTATGGTAGACCAGTCAAGATGCCCAAATAAGGACACTAATCAGGGGGGAGATTCAAACAAAACTGGTTGGGGTGATACTGAGCCTGAGTGTTGTTTCCTTGGTCCGAAGGTCATTTTAGGGCTCTAGGTTCCCTCATAGAGGCCCCGCCTGTCTCCCCCAGTTCCAGAGCACCCCAAACTTGCGAGGAGATGGTTGTTAGTCTCAGCTGGAGGCGGTGCTCGTAACCAAGGGCCTTACTAAGTCAGATGTAGGTTATTGGGCTGGGGTCTGAAGTGTCAACAGGTTTGTGTGGGTCTTTGATAGGGCTGATGTCACTAACATTCATGGGATCAGGGATATTATGCGTATTAGATGATTGTGAATGAGCCTGTAAAATGGGCACATCAAACTGAGGGCTCCAAATAGCGCGGGAACCTCACTCCCCACAGTCAATCGATGACCCAGCTGTTTCACAGAAACCTCTCCCATATCTAAAGACAAATGCCTCTCCGCAAGATACATTTCTTTAGTTACAACTTCGACTGCATGGGCCCGAAAGAAGTCAAGAGTAAGACCTTCTAGAGTTTTAGCGGTGGTGGCATCTCGGTCCCCAGGTAACTTTTGTTTGTCCATAGTTCCACTGGTTGAGCCCTGCCGGGGTGTATGTAGAGCGAAACTTCAGATACAAAAAGCTTAACCTGTTTGAATGAAATGACCATAAACCAAGGGGGGTGACTCGCTCTAGTGATGATTAAGGGGGGATGGCTGCCTTTGCCTCCCAGGATTCGCTGGCGCCTCCTGGCATGGTACTGCTTGGGAAAGGTAGCCCACTCCACAATGTATCCTCATGTACCATAAATTTGTGTTTAAATACAAAGTGCCATCTAGGGTTTTGTTGTGCTTTGCACTGGGTCATTTTTTATCCTGACATTCTGGGGTGGTGGTACTGCGCATGAGCAAGATGCAGTATCAGCGCTTAGAATGTTGTGGTTTGAACTGTTCATCAGTTCTTGGTTAAACTTACATGAAGTGGCCACTCGCAAATGTTGGCTAGTTTAAAAAAATCATGCAGTTTTCAAAACTAGATTTGGCTTTTGCTTACCAGCAGGCCCACTTGGATCCTGACTAGGCTTGGAAGAAATTTTAATTATGCTGGAGTAATCAGAGTTATTCAGTAATTAGGCACTACTCTTGTGTTGTGAAATTACCAAGATTATGTAATTACATCAACTTGTGTAATTAACAGTAATTTGGGGCATAGTAAAAGTAAACTAAGAGAGAGGGAGTGGCTGCTGTTAACTGCTGTTCGTGTCCTTTAGCATTTAGTGCTATCTTCTTAGCACAAAATGCATCCTCTGGCCCATTCTGGCCGTGAGGGTGCATTTTGCACTAAAAAAATAATGCTAAATGCTGGATTACGCTTCACACCCCACAATTACACATAATTATGAGTAATTTTGCAATAAATATAAGTAATTACTCTAGAGAGAATTACACCAGTTACGCCTCCCCCTAATGCTGACTCAAGACACCCTGCTGCATTTGTCTCACCTTTAGGCATGATCCAATACTGCTGGATGCGGTTTGGTCTGGCATTCACAACATACGTGTTCCAAAGGATATTGTGTCACAAGCTGAGGGGCGTACAAGGTAATTCAGTCTTCCAAGATGATGCCCTTATCTTTGGTCCTGATTGTAAAATTTGTAATGAATTTTGGACAAAGGTTAGAAAGGTTCTAATTGAAATGTGTCCTGCTTAGACATGAAAAATGTGCATTCTTGACATACAATCTTGAATATTTGGGTCACATAGGCTCCCAGGATGGTATGGAGCCCAAACCCAGGTTGATTCGAAGTATCATAGAAGCTGTTACCCCAAAAGATAAGGTAGGCTTAAAATCTTTTCCTGGTCTTTGTAAGTTCTACACTTGTTTTGTTCCTGAGCATGCTTCCAAATTGAGACCATTGTTAAATATGTTGAAGAGAGGTGTTTCATTTGATTGGGAGTCTGTTTATCAAAAGACATTTGAGTGCATTAGGAGCCAGCTAACTAGTTCAAAAGCACTCAAACACTATTACCCTGAGTTTCCATGTGTTGTAAAGGTAGATGCCAACAACATGAGTTTAGGAGCAGTACTTGCTTAGAAGACTAGTGAGGAATTGTCCACTGTTGGTACGCAGTTTGAGTACTTACTGATGAAAAAATCTATTACTCAGTGGTTAAGAATAAACTACAGGCTTATTGGTGGGCTGTTACTAAATTTCACAATTATTTGTGGCGAACGAGATTAGTAGTTCTAACAGACCATAAACTTCTAATTTGTTATCCTGGGTGTGAGGAATTTAAAGGGATTCACTTCCAGCACAGCTAAGCTCTCTACTAAGCTGCTCCCATTTGTTTTGGAACCCGAATACATTGAATACATTCCCTATAGAAGGGATGTTTGTGATGATTATTTGCAGAGGTTTCTTGTTGGTAGAAATTCGTTGCACCTAATGATACAAATGAGGATGATGTTGAAAATTGCATTGTGGCTGCTCTTGACTTGCTAGAAGTTAGTGGATTCGTGGAGGATGAGTTGTGTATGGTGTTGACTTAGGATTCTGTGCTTAAGGAGGTAATGTTCCTCACAAAATCTGTGTGGCCTAAAGAAAGGAACATGGATAATAGTTATCAGCCCTTTGTACAACTTGAAGAAGAATTCACTGTAGTAGATGGATTATTGATGAGAAACAAAAAATGTGTACTGCCAGTGAGTCATACAAATAGCATTTTAGTAAAAGCATATGATGGTAATTTCAGTTGGTCCATGACCAAAAGATAAAGTAGGTTGTATTTTTGCAACCACTCCATGAATAGAGCAATTAATCAGGCTATACATGAGTCTATCATATGCAACAGTTGTGAAAAGCCTCTAAAAAAGAGTTATATTCCTCTTCAACTGATCAGTCTTCTATCATTTCCATGGGGAGAAGGTGAGAATTGATACTGTAGGGCCATTTAACCTCCTTCCAGATAATTCATGGGTTGCTGTGCTGATGATTGACTATTATAGCAAGTGGCTTGAAGCCAAGTATGTCAGTGACTTCACATCTAAAGCTATGATTGATTTCCTTAAAGACACATTCCTGAAAGAGGTTTTTTCAGAAACTTCAATTTCAAACAATGGAGCACAATTCATAACTGACGATGTAGCTGAATTTTAAAAATGTGTGGAATTGATCACATAAAGGTTTCAATATATCATTCACAAACTAATGGGTTAGTGGAAAGAATTAACAGAGTGCTGGGAGAGTGCTTTCAACAGGCTGATATTAACATTTATATTGTGGTAAATGCAATAGGATCCATGCTCTGGTATTATCATATCACTCCATATTCAAACACAGGGATCTCTTCATTTGAATTATTATGTGGGAGAAACCAGCCATGGAGTTTGCCACAGCTTGGATGTCCAAGTGGGTCATGAAGAATAAGATAAGCCTGTGAAAGACCATGATGACAGTATCAGAACGAGTCTCAAGTTTAAAAAAGAAAAACCAAAAAAGTATTATAATAAAAGAAAAATGTAAAACCAATGACAATCCATGTAAGGTATTTGGAGAGGGTGAAAAAAGTACGTCATGTTTGGAAAGGGGACCTGAAATATGGCAAACCTGTTACGGTGGAGAAGAGTAGGGCTTTCAGAGTTACAAGTGGGCAATGATGGAACAGAAATAGGGTGGTGAAGGTCAGTGGTGATGGGTCCTCTTTGATTCAGGTCCCCACTTTGGGGAGCCAGGGAGAGGTCTCATCAACTTCTCGTTTGGGGGTTACTGAACAGTTTAATCGATCACTACAGTGAAGATCATAGGGTGGAATCTATCCCTCACAGGTATTGAGATTAAGGCAATAGAAACCACATATTTATGTTGTTTTTTTGTATATATATATATATATATATATATATATATATATATATATATATATATATATATATATATATATATATATATATATATATATGTTAGCTCCACAGTACACAGGTAACAACGCCCGAAAGCTTGGAGGCGCACTCAACGGCAGAGGAACCTTCCAATTTTAACACAGTTTTAACGCAGGGAACTTGCATAGTTTCTCCTGTACATTTCTGGACCTGACGCGTTTCAAGGTAAATCCTCTTTTTCAAAGGTCACTTTTCATGTTGATTTCGCAGGAAGTTCTTGCATGCTGCTCAATTATATACGGCCCCCAGTGGGCCCCGCCCCTTGCGTGTATCATTTTCAGCATGCTGGGACTTGTGGTCCCATGTAGAACAAATCTCTCCCTTAAGTAAGGCCTGCGCAAAAAAACAACATTTACAAATGTTGTTATGCCCACAGTGGGCTCCAGGATCACAGTCAAATTCAATTGACCTCCTCTGCCATGCCGCATCCAAGGCTGGATTAGTTCCAACTATGCAGCCTCCTTAATTACTTGGATGGTGCTTCCCCCCACGGCAGGGCAGCCGTGCACATCATTTTTTATTCCAACAACGCCCGAAAGCTTGGAGACGCACTCAACGGCAGAGGAACCATCAAATTTTAACACAGTTTTAACGCAGGGAACTTGCATCGTTTCTCCTGTACATTTCTGGACCTGACGCGTTTCAAGGTAAATCCTCTTTTTCAAAAGTCAATTTTCATGTTGATTTCGCAGGAAGTTCTTGCATGCTGCTCCATTATATATGGCCCCCAGTGGGCCTCCCCCCTTGCGTGTCTCATTTTCAGCATGCTGGGACTTGTGGTCCCATGTAGAACAAATCTCTCCCTTAAGTAAGGCCTGCACAAAAAAACAACATTTAAAAATGTTGTTATGCCCACAGTGGGCTCCAGGATCACAGTCAAGTTCAATTAACCTCCTCTGCCATGCCGCATCTAAGGCTGGATTAGTCCCAACCACGCAGCCTCCTTAATTACTTGGATGGTGCTTCCCCCCATGGCAGGGCTGTCGTGTATTTCCTATAGTACCCATGCAGGACTTGCGCGTTTGTATAACATAAGCTGTGGGCTTGGTGGCAGACTGACTCTGTGCAGCCCCACCGCGTATGTTAGATTGTTTTGCATTAGCTAGCTCACAGTGCCACTAGAATCTCCTCTTATCGGGGAGAGATTAGTTTCTTGCAACCTTAGATCATGACAACCCAAATTCCTCAGAATCGTGGAAACAATATACTACCTTTCGCTCAGTCACTCGTGCTTACTTTTTCGGTTTGTCTCAGAGAGTTACACAGAATACACAGTCGGGCGTTTCAATAAGTATTTATTGAACAGTTGTTGTTCTAGTGTAAAATATATGTGCTGCAGTAACCAGCAGACAATAGCAGAGATATATGATCAGCAGTACAATAAAAGCAAAGGGATAGAACAGTTCTACCATATTGTAATAATCATGAATACATACATGAATATAAAAGCATTATGAAAGTGTGCGTACTCCTACGATGCCTAACTAGATGTACCTGAGTGTACCTAGCATATGTGTAGGTCTAAAAGCCTAAGAGCCAAGAATCCTTCTAGGATTTAGTCGAACCCCCATACCTGAATAGAGAGAGTGTGGGACCCCGTCCTGGTCTCGAGTTGGACACCCCGCAAGGGCTGTGTCAGACCGCTGTCAGCTGGAGCGACTGCATGCAGGAGCCTCAGCGTCTCTGGTCAGTGTGTCAGCATGGAAGTCTCGGTTCCCTCTATCTTACCGGGGCAAGATGTGGTGTATTTATACCCTAAAGAGTGAATGCGACTAGTGACCGAAGTTGGGAGTGGACCCAGAAGACTTAGAAGTGCTGGGGGACCAAGGAACTACCCAAGGTGAGGACCCAGGAACCCCACGGAAGCCGTGTGCTAAATGAATACACGACCGCGTGCTCAAGGTACGTCAATGGGGGAAATCGCGGTTATAGTTTTTAAGGAAAAGGACCCTTCCCAGAGGACTTGGAAGACACCCTGTGGAAGATGGATGGTTCGAGAGTCATCCCACCCGTAGATAGTCAGGAGACCAGGTTACCTGCCCCAGGGAAGCCGGGTGCATAGGTACGAAGTGACGTCAGGAACTGCCGTTGACCCCAATGAAGGAAGTTGGAAGAGCCTGTTGGAATCCAAGGTTGGATTCAAGAAGAAGAGCACCTGTAAGCAGAGGGGACAGAGTCTAGGTCACTCAGGGTTGACCAGGAGGCACAGGAGTCGAGTGCCCACCAATGTCGGCTGTTTCAGGAGAGTTGACGGTGCCCTTGTCTCTGCAGCTACGTGGACCAGGTGCCGCTGAGGACGACCAGGAATGGTGTACGAGCTGTCCCACATCGGCTGTCGATATCCACGGGTCGGTGTCCGGTGAGAGCACCAACAGGCCTTGGCAGCAGCAACCCATGGAAGTAAACAACAAGGTATGGTGTGAGGACCAAGGTCCGAGAGACTCACCATGTTCAAGTAAGTCAGACTAAGCCCCGAGCAAGTAGGGGAGCCTACTGGAATCAAAAGCAGGCCCTCAACAGGGTCCAGGGATCACTGGAGATGAGAGTCATCCAACCTTAGCAACGGCCAGCCGACGAGATGCCCAGAGACTCGGTTCCAGCAGTGTCGATGAGGGATCCTGGCCTCAGACTCGGTCTGAAGACAGTGCGGGTCTAGAAGACATTGTAGAACCATCTTGTATGTTACTGAACCTGTTGGAGTCAGTAGGAGCCTAGGATCAGTGATTTATCCAGCTGTGTTGAGGTGCCTGCAGATGCAGGGGAGTGACTCCTTCACTCCAATAGAGATTCATTCGAATGTCTTTGGATGTCCACAGGCCCAGGATGGAGCCTGTATGGAGCACGGACACTGATGGTGCAGCGACTTGCAGAACAAAGAAGTCCGGAGCAGACAGAGTCTTCCTGGTTGCAGTCTCGGTTCCTGAAGTGAAGTTCGATGCAGTGAGTCCGACTCGGTCACCATGACTCGGTTGGGATGTCTAGACTGTTTGAAGAGAACATGGAGTTAGATCTAAATCAAATCCCACGACGAATCTAGGGAACCACCCACATGTAAGCCCTTAAGTACCCTAAGGTGAGGGTTGAGATGATTCAGTAATTCCTCCCAGAGGAGGGTCTGGACAGTGGGGAGGATACTCCCATGTCCATTGTCCAGTTTCACGCCAGAGCGGGAGCCAATGGCTCCCTGAGCTGCTTCGATCTGGGGTATGCAAGGAGGGCACCAGATGTGCCCTTCCAGCAGACTATGTGGTGCTGGCAAGCGCCCTCACCCCAGCCTAATACACTAAATCCTGTCTGGGAGGGGGTCACTCCTCCCTGTGACAGGAAACCTATTGTCTTACCTTCCCCTGCTCAGGCTTGGCCCAGCAGCAAGAGGGCAGAACAGTGTCTGTGGTCGGCAGCAGCCCTAGGTTGCTGTCAGGATCTGTAATATCGGTCCCGGGAGCATGGAGGACTTCCCAGGGGAGCCCTAACGTGGATGTAATCATACCTCCAACACCGGATACAGTGTTGGGGTATGATTCCAACATGTTTCATACCAAAAATGCCCAGGTTCGTTCCAGCCAGTTTAGAGATGGTCATCGCGTAATGACGCATGGCCTCTCTATATCGTAATGGTTAATTCACTCACAAAGACTAGAGAATGGACTCTGGGGTGTGTAAGGGTGGTCTGCTCATGCAGGGGCACCCTCACACTTGGAACTGAGCACCTTGCCTTTAGGACTGAAAGGCCTGCAAGAGGGGTGACTTACAGGTCTCATGTGCAGTGATGTTAGATGTAAGGAAACATATCTTTCGTGAGTGGTGCATGCACCAACTCACACAGGCTGCAATGGCAGGCCTGTAGTCAGAGTTTGGGGGGCCCCTTATGGGTGGCATAACACGTGCTGCAGCCCATGGGGAACCCCTGGTGTACCCAGGCCCTAGGTACCTTAGTACCATATACTAGGGACTTACTAGGGTAACCAAGCAGCCAATTAGGAATGTACCAAGGTACTCACCATAGCCACTTTAGGGATGAAACACAGTGACTGGGGTCCTGATTAGCAGGATCCCAGTCAGACTAGTCAGAAAACGGTATAACACCAGCAAAAATTGGGTGTAACCATGAAAGCAGATCCTACTTTCCTACACAGTGCTTGTTTGTACATCACGGAAAAGAGAAGGAGGGTACTAGCTAGCTTGTGGGATTGATGTGCTGTTGTGGACGTGCTCCACCTATTGCCCATTTCTGCTGTTGGGTCAAGCTGCGATCCCTCGCTGAATGGCCGTGCTGAACCTGTGCTGAATCCAGACAGCCGACCATTGCTCTTTCCACTTACGCCGCTGGGGTCAGTGGTGGGGGGGCCGGGAGGCTTGGTCCAAGGCATATTGATGGGCGGTACTGATCGAGTGGAGCAGAGTGTTGGCAGGATTGCAGCGGTCACTTCGGCCCCCATCACATGCTCTCGGCGGCCAGAACGTGCTCTGTGGGGTGAGCCGGGAGGCTCGGCTGCTGGGTGTGTAAAGGAACCCGTCTACCCAGCGGGGAGCTACTGCCCCATAAAAACAAGAATGTGTGCAGCCAAGCTGGTCAGGTAGCAATCGATAAAGTGGACTAAGAGAATTTAATCTGCTGCCACAGCCCCATAGGGTAGAAAGGCTGGGAGCAGGGGCAGTGTCTTGCATTGAGGAATTGATTACTTTGGGCCCCATTCTTGCCTTGAGTGTGGAGCGAGGAGTGGGCCCAAGGGACAAAGTGGCGAGCCCTGGTCGGGTTGCTATCAATCAAGTGGATATAATCGTGGCCACAGCCCCGCAGGTCAGAAAGGCCAGAAGTATGGGCAGTGATTTGTCTTGTCGATCCACGCCATACCGTTTCTTTCCTACAAGAGCAGCGCAAAAGAAGACAGGAGAGGCTAGTGTCGCGGGCCCCTCTACGTGTAAGGAAGCGGTCAGCATCAGGTCGGTGCGGCTTGTCTCACAGCTGAGGGCACTTAGTAGTAAAATACCTTGGGATCTTATCTACATGATATAGAAGACGGAGTAGTCAATCTTCCACCAGACATCCAGGGACCAGTAAACAGCCTCAGCAATCATTTCCTATAAGGTGGACCTCGTAGATTTCACCTAAATAAAGGAAATTAAAAATCAATTATCAGAGTCTAGTTGGATCCCCTTCCATAAGTTTATGGTAAAGTTATGGCCTACAGGAAATTACGAAGTAGAACAGTGTATATGAAAAGAGTAGGTACAGCCGAATCGCAGAAAAGAAGCAAAACGCGATCAGCACACATAGGAGCACTCCTGGGTTCACTCACAACACCAGATGTATTCCTCTATCTTCTCCACCTTCAAAAAAGGTTCAAGAAATATCTAATCAAGAAGCTCTTAGTGGCCTCATGGAAATCATGAAAAATACTTCAGACTTGCCTGCAAATCATCAGAACATTGGCATCGAAGGACAGTAAAAATACTGTCCAGAGGCAAGGGTTCCTCAGAAACAATTCTCACCAACAATTCCCACAATATCTACACCTGAAATGGATCTCACCCTCGCAGACATAAATTTGAGCTGAGCAATCATCGCTCTGCCTGTAAAATCACAAAGGGAGACGCTACAATTGTTTATTAGTGAGCCTACAGACCCTTCGGATGTTGCTGATCGTCCATCTCTCTCTCTCTCTCGACTTTCCGCTCTTATAGTCTCTGGGGCAGATTTACAAGCCCTTGCGCCACTTTTGCGTCACTTTTAACATGGAAAGAGTGACGCAAAAGTGGCGCAAGGGGCTTGTAAATCTGCCCCTCTGGATCTCCCAAAAAATAGAGCATCCATTGCGGATTCACTGTGGGGCATATTATCAAGGGCAATATCGCCGCTTTAGCGGCACTTTTTGCCGCTAAAGCGGCGATATTATTATCGCCCTATCAGCAAGCTGTCGCTAACAGTTGTTAGCAACAGCTTTCCCACGAAAGCGAGCATGTTGGGTGCCACTTTGCATGTCAGCGATATCTATCGCTAATGACATGCAAAGTAGGCGTTCCCAACCTGGCAGCGACTGGAAGCAGTCGCTAACTTCGCTATCGCCTATTAGGGAGGCCAGCGAGGCGATAAAGAAACCAGTGCTAAACACGATTAGCGCTTGTTTTTTTACACCTGGTCCAAACCTGACTTAGCCATGTAATCCAATGGGAGGTGGATTACATGGCTAAATCCCCCTTGCCCTATCAGCAAGCTATCGCCGGTCACAGTGCGATTATCACTGGATTTCCAGCGATAATCGCACTGTTTTCCAGCGATAGCAGGGGTTTCTATCGCATTGGAGATAAGCGTTGCTGATAGCACGCTATCTTCGCGATAGAAACCGGCGATAGCCGGCGATAATTATCCTAGCGCTAAGTGCGCTTAGCGATAATTATCGCCGGTTATTGCTAATAGGCCCCTGTGTTCTTTGCAAAGTGTTCGGGAAGCAATCCTGGAATTATTTAGAAAATCGACAGCGATTTCCGATCACATCTTGGAAACTCAATCGGCAGTCCTCCAACTTCTGTTGGACCCGACAAACTCCCAAATATCCTCAGATGCAAACGAAAATTACAATAAGAAATCATGTCAACGAATTGGAAATAAATGTCAAATAGAGGAAAATGGAGATTTATCATTGCATATAAAAACGAGGGGGATGCAAACAAATAGTAAAAATAAAATCCAAAATAAAAACAAAGAAGAATTTGACATTATCTATTCTCTATAAAAGCTATTTGAGGCATCGAAAGAAAGTAGCTCATTAACTGTAAGTCCCAAATATTACCCAGTCTTTACTCGCAAAAGAACACAGGAGATTACCCAGAATCTTCAAAAACACTCTATGGAACTTTCTTCCCAACGATCAGTGACGTCAACCGATGAAATACAAAAAATAGGAGAGGCTTCATTAAGAAAAATGTAATCTCAGAAAACGAGCAAGGAAAACTGCAAGTGAACAAATCAAAAGTACAAAAAGTAGAAGGAGAAAGGTCTAAACACAGATTTGCAAAAGCAAAACCACGCAAAATAATGTTTTCCCAAAGAGACCGGCTAAGGGCTCAGACCCACAGGCAGAAGGTAAACATGTTGAGTAACATTGACAACAACGAGGCGAAGGGACTTTCTCCTTCATCTTTACAGAGTATCACAAGTCAATGAAATCCCCTGGCTATCAATTTCACAAGTAAAGGTTCTCAACAGCCCATAAGGTATCCTGAACCGCTGCTCTCGCTCTTGATATGTTAACAATCTGTAGAACAGATGGGGAAAGTTCGATATGGGATGATAACCATCTTGAAACTACAAAATATACACTGGATGGATTTACATATGGCTGCTACTAAAAGGAATACTAAATAATTCTGGCATTTGATTGCCAAAGGAACGTGAAGCCTTAAATCGATAAAAGCGACGCCGGTGTCAGAGACCGAGTGGGAAAGCTAGCTTCTAGATCTTTATAAATCGAATATACATCATTCTGGCTGTAGGAAAACACCGAATACGAGACCTGTCAATGGGATTGTAAAATCTTAACCTTCTCTCTCAGGCAAACAAATTGAGCTATATCAAGAAAGCAAGAACTTCAGCAGCCGTGGGTCCAGACACAATACCAATAAAAGTCTTGCAGAGCAACCCGGTGAGGTGGAGCGTATTTTTGGCACCCCCTTTTTCAACATTGTTATGCTACCGCTCAAATTCCTTATTAATGGACTGGGAGTATCATCATTCCAATACTGAAAATGGGCACACAACTGAACCCCGGGAATTATCGGCAAATTGCACTTCTGGACGCCACAGGAAAAATATTAGCCACAAGTGTTCTTGATCATTTAAGAGACTGGGCTTTTTCAAGGGGCATTTCCCCGAAGTTCCAAGCGGGCTTTCATCCCAATCATTCTGAGATTGAAAATATAGGGATTCTACAGTCAACTATTGATAAATGTCCTATCTAAATCTCAAGTAATATACAGCCTTTTTGTTGATTTCTCTACAGCTTTTGATAGGGTCAATAGAGGAAACTAAAGGAAATAGGGATGCCGGCTTCACTTTTGAGGTTGATAGTAGCCCTGCACACTTCAACATGGTGCAAAGTCCAGATGGGAGGTGACAAAGGCCTGACTCACAAGATATCCACTCAGAATGGTCGAAAGCAGGGTTGTCTATTTGCTCCCTTTTGTTCTCACTTTACATAAGCGATCTACTAGAGTTTTTCCAAAATGTAAATAATTTTCCTCCTAAAGTAGCGTCAGAAAATATACATGAGCTAATTATGCCGACGATGTGGTACTGTCGATCGTACCCCGTTGGGCTTACAGAGAAATATATAGATGCCCTCACAAAATATTCAGAAACGAACCATCTAAAAGTGAATATTTCTAAGACCAAGGTAGTCCCATTTAGGGGTAGGAAACACCATCCCCAATATAAATGGAAATTAGGTGATAGAACAATTGAGGTCGCAAAAGCATATACCTATCTTGGGAGGGTCTTTTCACAAACCTGTGAAGTTCTATCCCACCTATATCAGATAAGCGAAAAAGCAGTAGCATATACAAACGCACTAAGGTAATTTTACTCCTACCAGGGCAAGAGGCACTTTCAAGCTCTCTCAGAAGATTATAGGGCTAAAATTCCGCCAACCATAATCTATGCGACAGAGTATATCTCCACAGCTAGATGGAACGTACTGAACAACAGCGAAGGCAAACTATCATGGCAAACACCTTCATTGAGTCAGGCTGTTCCAGTGCAGATCCTCCGCTTGGAATTCGCTATTGTAAGTGCATTCTCAATAGCTCTAGCCAACATAATCAGATGGGCTTTTAAATTATTACACGCAAAAAGAGGCCCTTTAAGGGCCTTATTGAAATAGTTTAAGCTAGGAAAAAACATGATACTTTTCAAACTAAAATTCAGATAGCTTTAGAATATTGTGAGTGCACGGAAGCCATCCTTCAATTCTGGTCCCCAGCGCACCTGAAGCACTTCATGAAAGATATGACTCCCCGGTGAAGCAGCGAGCTTGATAAAGCACATGGCCTTCGACTATCTCTGCACAAATGACTTCAAGATCCCTCAACAATATCTGGAGCATAGTATCTGGAGATGTATCATTATGCTGCGATTAAGTATACTCCCTCTAAAAGCTTATACAAAAAGTTGGAGTAACCTAGAATAAGATAGTGGGGTATGCCACAAATGTAATCACGGAACTCAGGATCTAATACATGTTTTTAGTTTATGTTCCAATAAGGAGGTAGTTGAGGCTAGAAATCGTTTTATAAAAACTATTGTTTTTAGAGATAACCTTTCTTCCACCAGTGACCTGATCACCTTTTTCAGAAGCCCACCGAATTAATTTGCTTGTTATAAATTGTAGAAATTAATTTTTTTCATGTTTTAAAATGAGTTTTAAAATGTGTGTAGAAGAATTTTATATTAAGACATGGAATTATGTTTTTGGTATGATTGTTAATCTCGTCAGAGATCAAAATCAATCAAATTGAATTGAAATTGAAATTGAACAATGCCTTCTAATCTCTAAATAGGGTTTAATTCACTGTGGAATCATTTGATTATTTAATATGCCCTCTTTCCTGTTTTAAGAGATTTGCCTGTTAACGTTAAGCTTGTACTTGGTGCTTCATTTTGTAAAACAATAAGTGCCAGGGCCCTGCCAGGAGGCCACTGCAGCTGGCAGCACCCACTGCCCCTGCCTGGGCTGCCAATGATGGTAACAAACAGCTACTAACCATCACACCCTACAAGTGTGACAGCTCGCACTATTCAAGGCCCCAAGAGCTATAAGTGTGGCTTGGGCAGCATGCACATGGCCCAGGTGCTCATGTCCCTGGGAGGGCCCTGCTGGGGGCTGTTCTCCCAAGCATGAATCAGGTGAGCTGGTCTGAAACCAGTTCACCATCAGGAGTGCGACTGGCCCTGCAGGAGCTGGGGTCGATCTCAGCCACCTCTCTCCTGCAGTTTATCAATTCTCTGCAGCTGGCCTAGTCCCAAGGTGGACAGAGTAGTGTGCATGAAAGGACCATGTAAACATGTCCTCTCACACTGTACATCAGCATTTGTATGAGGGTAGCCCTGGTGAGTGTAGCCCTGGTGAGTGTAGCCCCGGTGAGTGTAGCCCCGGTGAGGGTAGCCCTGGTGAGTGTAGCCCTGGTGAGGGTAGCCCTGGTGAGTGTAGCCCTGGTGAGTGTAGCCCTGGTGAGGGTAGCCCTGGTGAGTGCAGCCCTGGTGAGGGCAGCCCTGGTGAGGGTAGCCCCGGTGAGTGTAGCCCCGGTGAGTGTAGCCCCGGTGAGTGTAGCCCCGGTGAGTGTAGCCCCGGTGAGTGTAGCCATGGTGAGGGTAGCCCTGGTGAGGGTAGCCCTGGTGAGTGCCCCGGTGCACTTCACCTTGTGACCCTCTGTACCCCTCAGACAATGCCTCTTGCTAATCAGGGTTATGGGTGACTGGGCTGTGCCCACTGACCCTGTGTGTGTGGTGGCACACGTGTGCATGGGTCTCTCTATATTTTTTAGTGTCTGTATGCTGCTGTGTGCATGTGTACACACTCTCTGTTTGCATGTTATGTGCTTCTCAGTGTATGCACCACACAAAAGCCTAACCCACTGGCTTTGTCAGTGTTTACTGCAGTGTATTGATCACACACATGGCCAGGTTTGTCACTGGATTGCATTGTGCTTGCATCAGACAAGGTGACGCAAGGTCAACGCAATCTTCACTAATTCACCTGTGCACCAGGGAGGCATGTCTCTGCAGGCAACTCACTCACCAGCGAAAAGTTTCGAAAAGTTTCTGCAGAGATGTTTCTGCTGTGTGGAACTTGTCATTCATCTGGTCCCAGGAGGGGGCTCCCTGTGGACCCCATAGTCAATATACAGCTCACCCCAGCCATGGCCTGGATGCTGGGAGGTGAGAGTCTGGCCGGTGGCATCTGTAGCGCTTAGAATCCTACATCTGACTCACCAAGCACTGACTGGACTTCAGGTAAGAGTTAGAGATCACAGGCTGATGACCAGGTGCCGAAGAGGTCTCACCTCAGACACCCTGCATCCTATCTGCTGTAAAGTACTGCTGGGGGGGGGGCTGAGCCCACCGTGCGGACCCTTCTGTGCACAAGAGATTTACTCGTGACTGACAGGTTGTAAGTTATCACGACAGAGTCACTAGTGTTAATGTGTGAGTGGGAGGGGAGCGTGCCAGATCTTTTACCAGAGGCTCAAGCACTTCAGCTGAGCATCCTCAGCCAGCAGACCCCCCACATCACACAACACCCCCAATGTCACCAACCGACCCTTGACCCGGACATCAGACGCAACATTCATCCATCCATTCCAGGGGGAGTTGGAATTTGTCTCCTGTCATAACACATCGACTTTATTTAATACACGAATATTAGTGAATATTTGAGATACACAAGCAGTTTAATGTTTTAGACTCTGGTGTTAGATTTTAACTGCATTTCCAAACACATGTGACTTGAAACATTATGTCACAGTCTAATGTCAGAATATACGTATTGTTTCACTGATGGTGCGCGAGGACTTGCACCAAAAATACACCTGATTATTTCATATCACCCTAAGTCATAGACCTGCAATTGAGTAACACATTTACCTCTCCGGATCGAGGGGAAAACATTTAAAGGAATAACTTTCATCTTGGTAAATAAGAGTCAAGTATGGAGAAACGGTACTTTCAGAAATGCACGAACGTGAAAGTTAAACCTAGTAAAGTTCATACGTTTGCTGCGCACACACTTCAAGAAGGCGACGCTTTCTGTCGTAATGGAAATGTAAAGTGATTTCCCTTTTTGAGTAAAATACCTCACAACGGCCGAGAACGTTTCTGCAGCATTATTCGTGAACATTGCTAGCGCCGCATTATTCACGCGGTGAACATTGTTAGTGCCACATAAATCAGGCAGTGAACGTTGCTAGCGCCTCATTATTCATGCAGTGAGCATTGTTAGTGCCTCATAAATCATGCAGTGAACGTTGCTGCGGCATTATTCATGCGGTGAAATTTGTTAGTGCCGCATAAATCATGCAGTGAATGTTGCTGCAGCATTACTCATGCGGTGAAGGTTGTTAGTGCCGCATAAATCATGCAGTGAACGTTGCTGCAGAACTATTCATGCGGTGAACATTGTTAGTGCTGCATAAATCATGCAGTGAAGGTTGCTAGCGCCACATTATTCATGCGGTGAACATTGTTAGTGCCGCATAAATCATGCAGTGAACGTTGCTGCAGCATTACTCATGCGGTGAAGGTTGTTAGTGCCGCATAAATCATGCAGTGAACGTTGCTGCAGAACTATTCATGCGGTGAACATTGTTAGTGCCGCATAAATCATGCAGTGAACGTTGCTGCAGCACTATTCATGCGGTGACCATTGTTAGTTCCGCATAAATCACGCAGTGAACGTTCCTAGTGCGGTATTATTCATGCGGTGAACATTGTTAGCAGTGCTTTAAATGGGCCGGTACTCACCGGTACTGAGTACCGGCACTTCTTAAATTTACCGAGTCGAGTACCGGCACTTCTCCACTGTCAAGGAGAGTACCGGTACTCAGGGTCAGATTAGAAGGTGGGCAGCTGCGTGCCGTTTGTTTGGCAGCATGTTGGCCGTTGCCTTATTTATTCAGGTTTGGCAAGCTGCCCGATGCGGCCTCTGCTCCCTTCCTACCCAGATGGAGGCTCTACTTGTCCTCATCACCCCCTGCTAGGCATCGATGCTGGGTCCGTGGAACGCAGACACAAAGGGTCATTTTCACCCCTTGGCCTCCCACTGGGGTGTGACTTTCTTTGTCCGGACTCATTTGCCCTTGCGATTCCACCCATCCCGCGCGCTGGGACATTAAGTCCATGATGGGCGGTGATGATCGAGGTGGCGAAGAAGGCTTAAGCAGCCTCCCTGGTGCCCAGGTGAGGGGGAGTTCAACTGACCTTCCCATCGGAGGCCAGTACTGTCAATTATCTGAAACTGTTAAAGGTTACCTTCGAAAGGAAGCAACGTTGCTTTTCCATTTCCCGCATGAGGCCCGTACACTTCTCTTTATTTTAGCCTCTGCCAGATTTTGACACTAACAAAAGGGACAGTTCTACCCATGTCTGTACGCAGGGCCGGCTCTGCATGGCGTTCCTGATTGCTAGTTTATATTGTTTTTAAAAGCACCCGCTGCAGTGTTCCTGACCTGCAGCAATTTTTAACCAACAATAAAAATGTCAAGTTAACTCCGGTGATTGACGCTGTTCCTGGAGAGAGAACGAAGTTTTTGTCTAGTGGAAGTTTTGACTGGGGGATGTTTTGATTCATCTTAAGGTAGTGCAGAGGGTTAATGTGCCTGGGCAAAGAATGTGTACCATGCAAATCACGAAGTGAACATAACATAAATCTTTCGTCAGAGACTTCCTTTTGTTACTTGCAGCTTATAAGTTAAAATGCTAAAAAAACGGAGCTATTTACTGTCATCAAAGAATTGAAATGCAGACTTCAAGTATAGATTAGAGCGTTTGATTTTTTCCCCAGACTTTTAATATCCTAATGTTGTACAAAGTGTTGATTTGGGTGTAAATCAATTCCAATTATTAAAGATATTCGCCAACCATGGTCTTACATTTTAAATTCTGAGTTTGTGCTTCTCCAGACCAAGCACCCGTAACTATACTACCTACCAGTATGGATGACAGATAAATCCTACCACTCTGTCATATGGAACTTTTCCTATACATTGATTTACACACATATGATTGAGTAATGTGTGTGCAATGTAAAGTGCTCGGACACCCTTCACTTTTATGAGTGACACTATAAAACTAACTCGATGCATCTGAGAGAGAGTGGTTATGGAGAGTATTAAGGGGTGGTGGTAGTGCGGGAATCCGTTGCGCAGGAGGTCATTGGGGGAGCGCCAAAAACCATTGTCGCACTGGGCGCAACCAGTGCTAAAGCCGGCCCTGCCAGTATTGTTCTTCCCCTGCTGGACTCTGCACATACTCGGGACCCTCCAGTGCTCACTGCATGCCACTGCAAGCTCTGCCGAGGGAGAGGAGGGAAAATGGGGGTGAGTGAAGGTGAAGAGTGAGGGGGAAGGAGCAGAGTTTAAAGTAGGAAACGGTAGAGAGGCAGAAGGGGTAAGTGCAGACAGAGATATGGAAGGGATCCAGACGGCTGTGGAAAGAGGTAGAGAGGCGCGGAGAGGGCAGATTAGAAATAGAAAGAGTGATGAGACAGAGTGATAAGATGCAATAGGGGTAAAGAGAGTGGGACAGAATTAGCTACAAACGGGAGAGAGGTGAGTGCGAGAGGGATCTCGAGGTTAGAGATGTGAAAACAGAGAGTGTGTGTTTGAGAGGAACAGAATCAGGAGGTATTTGAAAAGAAATGCATGGAATGCTTGTTTGTATGTGTGCAATCTTAAATATTTAAGGATTGCGCCAAATGCAACCAAGTAGGAATATTAGAAATATTATGATATTAAGAAGCTGCAAATATTAGAAAACAAGGAAACATGAACATTTGGTGTTTCACCTTCATTTTGTATAACGAGTTAACACATTTTGTTTGGATTGATACATTTCTCACATGTTTTGTTCTGTCCCGCAACCGGTGTAAGTGCCAGAGTCTCTATCGTCCTAGACCGCCTTGATTATTAGCCTGAAAGTGCTAAAAGTGCTGTTGATGGCTTGGCTCATTCAGGGTTTTAGTTGTTAATCTGCACATATGGAAAGTTTGAGACCACTATCCAGGACAAAGCAAGGACAACATGAATACTCAATAGAAGTGTTGTTGTATCATGTCTAACTCCGCCTCTAACTCCGCCCACTAGCCACGCCCCTCGCTCAATTTAACGAGTACCTGCACTTATTTTTTCCCGTTTAAAGCACTGATTGTTAGTGCCGCATAAATCACGCAGTGAACGTTGCTAGCGCCGCATTATTCATGCGGTGAGCGTTGCAGCGCAGTACCTCTGATGCACATCCCTGTCATGGCTCCAACTAGACGTATTCGTGCTCAGTTCACGCACCGCACGAGTATTTCTCATTATCATCGTCCATCCACGTATCTGGTTAATGCACTGGGCTGTGTAGTCTGAGATATTTTGTTTAAAGTTTATGGTCCTGAGCAGGCTGAGGTTAGAGGAGGGATGGTGGAGCGATCTGCTGGGGTTAGAGGAGGGATGGTGGAGCGATCTGCTGAGGTTAGAGGAGGAATGGTGGAGAGATCTGCTGGGGTTAGAGGAGGGATGGTGGAGAGATCTGCTGGGGTTAGAGGAGGGATGGTGGAGCAATCTGCTGAGGTTAGAGGAGGGATGGTGGAGAGATCTGCTGGGGTTAGAGGAGGGATGGTGGAGAGATCTGCTGGGGTTAGAGGAGGGATGGTGGAACGATCTGCTGAGGTTAGAGGAGAGATGGTGGAGCGATCTGCTGAGGTTAGAGGAGGGATGGTGGAGAGATCTGCTGGGGTTAGAGGAGGGATGGTGGAGCGATCTGCTGAGGTTAGAGGAGGGATGGTAGAGCGATCTGCTGAGATTAGAGGAGGGATGGTGGAGCGATCTGCTGAGGTTAGAGGAGGGATGGTGGAGCGATCTGCTGAGGTTAGAGGAGGGATGGTGGAGCGATCTGCTGAGGTTAGAGGAGGGATGGTGGAGCGATCTGTTGAGGTTAGAGGAGGGATGGTGGAATGATCTGCTGAGGTTAGAGGAGGGATGGTGGAGAGATCTGCTGAGGTTAGAGGAGAGATGGTGGAGCGATCTGCTGAGGTTAGAGGAGGGATGGTGGAACGATCTGCTGAGATTAATCAATCAATCAATCAATCACGGCATTTATAGAGCGCGCTACTCACCCGGGAGGGTCTCAAGGCGCTGGGGGAGGGGGTAAGTTACTGCTCGAACAGCCAGGTCTTGAGCTGCTTCCTGAAGGAGAGATGGTCCTGGGTTCGCCGAAGGTGAGTGGGGAGGGAGTTCCAGGTCTTGGCTGCCAAGTAGGAGAAGGATCTTCCTCCGGCGGTGGTTCTGCGGATGCGTGGTACGGTGGCGAGGGCGTGGCTGGTTGATCGTAGCTGGCGTGTGGGCGTGTAGAAGGTCATGCGGTCGTTGAGGTACTTTGGGCCCAGGTCGTGGAGGGCCTTGTGTGCGTGGGTGAGAGTCTGAACGTGATTCTCTTGCTGACGGGGAGCCAGTGCAGGTCTTTCAGGTGTCCGGTGATGTGGCTGTGTCGGGGGATGTCCAGGATGAGTCGTGCGGAGGCGTTCTGGATGCGCTGGAGTCTCTTTTGAAGTTTGGCTGTGGTTCCGGCGTAGAGGGTGTTCCCATAGTCCAGTCGGCTGGTGACGAGTGCCTGGGTGACGGTCTTCCTGGTTTCAGTGGGGATCCATCTGAAGATCTTGCGGAGCATGCGCAGGGTGTTGAAGCATGAAGATGAGACGGCGTTGACTTGTCTGGTCATCGACAGGGAGGAGTCCAGGATGAAGCCCAGGTTGCGTGCGTGGTCCGTTGGCTTGGGCGCGGTGCCCAGGGCCGGGGGCCACCAGGAGTCGTCCCAGGCGGAGGGTGATGAGCCCAGGATGAGGACTTCCGTCTTGTCTGAGTTCAGTTTAAGGCGGCTGTTCCTCATCCAGTCGGCGACGTCTCTCATCCCGTCGTGTAGGTTGGCTCTGGCGGTGGTGGGGTCGTTGGTGAGGGAGAGGATCAGCTGGGTGTCGTCGGCGTAGGAGA
The DNA here is from genome assembly GCA_963921515.1 of Calotriton arnoldi. Taxonomy (NCBI): domain Eukaryota; kingdom Metazoa; phylum Chordata; class Amphibia; order Caudata; family Salamandridae; genus Calotriton; species Calotriton arnoldi. The sequence continues at coordinate 270,899 of CAWUFW010000323.1, read as the reverse complement.
TGATGTTGAGGTTGTGTCGGCGTGAGATGGCTGCGAGGGGGCTCATGTAGACGTTGAAGAGGGTTGGGCTGAGTGAGGATCCTTGTGGATTAGATTAGAGGCAGGATGGTGGAACGATCTGCTGAGGTTAGAGGAGGGATGGTGGAGCGATCGGCTGAGGTTAGAGGAGGGATGGTGGAGCGATCTGCTGAGGTTGGAGGAGGGATGGTGGAGCGATCTGCTGAGGTTAGAGGAGGGATGATGGAGCGATCTGCTGAGGTTGGAGGAGGGATGGTGGAGCAATGTTCTGAGGTTAGAGGAGGGATGGTGGAGCGATCTGCTGAGGTTAGAGGAGGGATGGTGGAGCGATCTGCTGAGGTTAGAGGAGGGATGGTGGAGCGATCTGCTGAGGTTAGAGGAGGGATGGTGGAGCGATCTGCTGAGGTTAGAGGAGGGATGGTGGAGAGATCTGCTGAGGTTAGAGGAGGGATGGTGGAGCGATCTGCTGAGGTTAGAGGAGGGATGGTGGAGCGATCTGCTGAGGTTAGAGGAGGGATGGTGGAACGATCTGCTGAGGTTAGAGGGAGGGATGGTGGAGAGATCTGCTGAGGTTAGAGGAGGGATGGTGGAGCGATCTGCTGAGGTTAGAGGAGGGATGGTGGAGCGATCTGCTGAGGTTAGAGGAGGGATGGTGGAGCGATCTGCTGAGGTTAGAGGAGGGATGGTGGAGCGATCTGCTGAGGTTAGAGGAGGGATGGTGGAGCGATCTGCTGAGGTTAGAGGAGGGATGGTGGAGCGATCTGCTGAGGTTAGAGGAGGGATGGTGGAGCGATCTGCTGAGGTTAGAGGAGGGATGGTGGAACGATCTGCTGAGGTTAGAGGAGGGATGGTGGAGCGATCTGCTGAGGTTAGAGGAGGGATGGTGGAGCGATCTGCTGAGGTTAGAGGAGGGATGGTGGAGCGATCTGCTGAGGTTAGAGGAGGGATGGTGGAGAGATCTGCTGAGGTTAGAGGAGGGATGGTGGAGAGATCTGCTGAGGTTAGAGGAGGGATGGTGGAACGATCTGCTGAGGTTAGAGGAGGGATGGTGGAGCGATCTGCTGAGGTTAAAGGAGGGATGGTGGAGCGATCTGCTGAGGTTAGAGGAGGGATGGTGGAGCGATCTGCTGAGGGTTAGAGGAGGGATGGTGGAGCGATCTGCTGAGGTTAGAGGAGGGATGGTGGAGCGATCTGCTGAGGTTAGGAGGAGGGATGGTGGAGCGATCTGCTGAGGTTAGAGGAGGGATGGTGGAGCGATCTGCTGAGGTTAGAGGAGGGATGGTGGAGCGATCTGCTGAGGTTAGAGGGAGGGATGGTGGAGCGATCTGCTGAGGTTAGAGGAGGGATGGTGGAGCGATCTGCTGAGGTTAGAGGAGGGATGGTGGAGCGATCTGCTGAGGTTAGAGGAGGGATGGTGGAGCGATCTGCTGAGGTTAGAGGAGGGATGGTGGAACGATCTGCTGAGGTTAGAGGAGGGATGGTGGAGAGATCTGCTGAGGTTAGAGGAGGGATGGTGGAGAGATCTGCTGAGGTTAGAGGAGGGATGGTGGAGCGATCTGCTGGGGTGGACTTTGGGGAGATCACCTCATATCTGACTGGGATGGTGAGATGTCAGGATGCCACCCTGCTGGTTTATATCAGCGTTTTAATGTCCCCGATGGTACAAACATTAGAAAAATCACCCAAACCCCTTATTTTTCCCTTTATCCGTAAATAATGTAAGCAGGAAACGGTAGAAGGAAGCACCTGAAATGTGCTCTACCGCCCCCCCTGTGACCCCCGCCTGATGTTTAAAGTACACAAAGACAGACAGCCCATGTGAGAAGTTGGCCTGGTATATGCTGTCCACTAATTATAGTGGGCACCTTGCACCAGTCCAAACAACCCCTTATTGGAGATAGGTTAAAGACAACCTTATTGAAAGCTATCCTAGTGGTAGCTATGGAGAGCAGCCTTCAGGCTAAGTCTTGAAGGAATGTAAAGCAGCTTGTTTTACCAGTCTATAATCTCTTGAGTGATCAAATGAAAGAGCACCACACCAGGTATATATTCAAAATATATGTATTTATTACTAAACACACCCCTCTAGTCTCTTTATGAGGCTAGAGTTCGAAGTACATAAGTTATAAGTTATTAATTCACAGTAATAGCACAAATACACTTTTGGGCCCTAGGGGCGTACCAAACCATATACCAATAAAGTGGTATGCGAACCACGACTGAACTAGACACTAGGCCTAGAGCCTCTAGAAGTGCTTGGACCACAAGGAACCACCCAAGGTAGTGACACAGGGGACCCACGGGAGACGCGTGCAGTGTAAATACACAACCGCGATACGCCGTTAACTTCTATGGAGAAAGTCGGGATCGGGAAATTATAGAAAAGGGACACTTAAAAGAGGACTAGGACAAAACCCTTTGAGATCTAGGACTTTGAAGAGTCTCTACCCACGGGAGCACCGGAGTACTCGTGTTACCTCACCCAGGGAAGCCGGGTGCATAGGTGCCTTTCGGGGTCGGGTTCCGTCGTCGATTCGAATGGCGATCTGCTGCAAAGTGCTGCTGGCGGCCAAGAGAAAAGTGTCCGGGTGGATCCAAGAGTGGATCGGAGTTCTGAAGAACCTGAAAGCAGAGGGGACAGAGTCTGGGTCACTAGCCAGTGACCAGGAAGGCGATGGACAGATGCCCACCGATGTCGAGTGCTTCAGGTGCGTTGACGGTCATCTTGACTCTTCAGCCACGAGGTCCAGGAGGCGTTGTCGGCAACCAGGAGCAGGATTCGGGCTGGTATACGATGTCTGTCGAGTGCTGAGGTGTCGGCGACCGGATTGGACCCAACAAGCCTTGGCAACGGCAAGTCTCAATGAAGATGTAGATCGTCGATGGTGCAGACCATCAAGGTCTGTGGAACTCACCCAGCGAGGTTAAGTGAGGGCAGGCCTGGAGCAACCAGGATGCCAAGTAAGAAAAGGATTGGCCTTCGTTAAGGGCTACTAGCCAACGGGCTAGCGACCGCAAAGGAGCCTCGTGACGCCGCACGTGGAGCTGGCTTACAGGACACTCGTGGAGTGGGGGCCAGTGATCTTCGGTGCAAGTGGTGCGGGAGGCTAGGGCTACTCGGAACCCAAAGCACGACTTCTTGGAAGACCCAGAAGATGGTGTACTTGCAAATGTGCTCAGTGTCCAGGGGTCACGGTCTCAAGTCACCCACGATAGCCACGGGCCTCAGCTTTGCTGGGGACTCAGGGTAGCCTCGGGGAAGTCTGAGAATCCACCTCTGGTGATGCGATGACTTCGGCGTCCGACGGGAGCTTCAGAAATGCGAACCGGACAGATGCTTCTTTGGTGCCTGCCAAGCAGGGGAGTCACTCCTTGACCCCAAGGGAGATTCTTCAGTCCTCTAATCTTGTCGTAGAGCGTCGAAGGTCCAGGATTCAGTTTCAGAGTTTCATCCAGGTATAATCTAAAGTCCTAAGGACTGGGTTCCTACCTTTATTCTAAAGATAGGGGTTGGACTACTCTGTGGCCCCACCTATGGGTGGGTCAGGGCAGAGGGGTGGCTACACCCCTTTCCCTTTGTCCAGTTCGCGCCAAAGCAGGGGCTGGAAGCCCCTGATCCGGTTTGAACTGGGGTATGCACAGGGACACCAAATGTGCCACCAGTGCAGGACTTCAAAGCACACAGATGGTGCTCCCGCCCAGCCCCAATACACATTATCCTATCTGGGGAGGTGGTCACACCTCCCTGCAACAGGAAACCTATTGTCCAGGCCTCCCCTGCCGGAGTTTCATCCAGCAGCAGGAGGCCAGACTCGTGTCTGTGGCAGCAGCATCCATTTTGTGATGCCAGGGCTCTGGAGAGAAGTTACCGGGTTAGTCAGAGTTAACATGTCTTTCCCTCTAGAAGGGTGGAATGCTACCCCGCTGCCAGAATTGGCGGGGGGTAGTATTCCAAGATGTTTGACACCAAACACGACATGTTTAGGTGCAGCCATTCCAAAGTTAGCATTTTACCGCGAGGATATAATGCGCTTAAGAGTATATGGTCAGGCTGCACTACAAACAGCATCAGAGATGGTCTCCGAACGCTGCAGAGGGGCCCTGCTCATGCAGGGGCACCCTCTCACATAGGAACCACGCACTCTGCCTTTAGGATTGGTAAGGCCTGCCTTAGGAGTGACTTATAGGTTTATATGTGTGTATGTATTTCGTGATATAGGTAACCTATATCACAGTAAGGGGTGCATGCACCACCTTACCCAGGCTGCAGTAGCAGACCTGTGGTGTCAGTTTGGATGGCCTTCCAGGGGTGGCATAATACATGCTGCAGCCCCTGGCAGGCCTCTGAGGTACCTATGCCCTTGGTACATAGTATACCATATACTAGGGACTTATAAGGGCACTCCAGATTCCAATCAGGGATGTGCCTAAGGCACATGGAAACCATTTTAGAGAGGAAGCAGCTAGGCTGGGGTCCTGATTAGCAGGGCCCCAGCCAGACTAATGTCGAAAAACAGTGAAGCATCAGCAAAAAGTGGGGGTACCTATGTGAAGCAGATCCTACTCTCCTACACAACCCCCCCCAAACGTAGGGACATTAAACTAACCTTGCCCAGTTAAGTCTTCATGTTCTAAGTGGAAATACCTAGAGAGTCCATCTGCATTCGCATGGTTACTCCCAGGCCTATGTTCCACTGTAAAGTCCATCCCCTGTAGGGAAATGGACCACCTAAGCAGTTTGGGGTTTTCACCCTTCATTTGTTTTAGCCATAAGAGGGGCTTATGGTCTGTCTGAACCAGGAAGTGGGTACCAAACAAGTATGGCCTCAACTTCTTCAGAGCCCAGACCACAGCAAAGGCCTCCCTCTCTATGGCTGACCAACGTTTCTCTCTAGGGGTCAGCCTTCTGCTAATGAAAGCTACTGGCTGATCCTGACCTTCTTCATTCAATTGTGACAGTACAGCCCCTACCCCCAATTCAGATGCATCAGTTTGAACAATGAACTTCTTGGAGTAATCAGGACTCTGCAGAATTGGAGCAGTGCACATGGCCTGCTTGAGGTCATCAAATGCCTTTTGACAGCTAGCTGTCCACTGAACCTTTTTGGGCATTTTCTTAGAAGTTAAGTCATTCAGGGGTGTCACTATTGATCCATACCCCTTGACAAATCTCCTATAGTACCCAGTCAGGCCTAAGAAGGCTCTCACCTGAGTCTGGGTAGTGGGAGCAGTCCAGTCCATGATGGTCTGGATCTTGCTCTGCAAAGGTTGAACCTGGCCTCCACCCACAAGGTGGCCCAGGTACACAACCTGACTCTGCCCTATCTGGCACTTAGTGGCCTTGATAGTCAGGCCTGCCTTTTGCAGGGCCTGTAAAACATTCCTGAGGTGGACCAGGTGATCCTCCCAGGTGGAGCTAAAGACAGCAATATCATCTAGATAAGCTGCACTATAGGCTTCCAGTCCTGTGAGAACTGTATTCACCAACCTCTGGAAAGTGTCAGGTGCATTCTTCAGACCAAAGGGCATTACCACAAATTGATAATGTCCACTAGGGGTTGAGAATGCTGTTTTGGGCTTTGCAGTATCAGCTAGTCTGATCTGCCAGTAGCCAGCTGTTAGGTCAAATGTGCTGAGATATTTGGCAGAGGCCAAAGTATCTATGAGCTCATCTGCCCTGGGTATTGGATGGGCATCATTCCTTGTGACTGCATTGAGACCCCTGTAGTCTACACAAAACCTCATCTCTCTTTTTCCACCACTGGTGTGAGGTTTCGGTACAAGGACTACTGGACTAGCCCAAGGGCTATCTGAGGGTTCAATTACTCCCAATTCCAACATTTTCTGGACTTCAGTCCTGATACAGTCCCTGACATGGTCAGGTTGCCTATAAATCTTGTTTTTAATAGGCAGACTGTCCCCAGTGTCCACTTCATGAGTGCACCAGGTGGTCTGACTGGGTGTCAGTGAAAACATATGTCTAAACTGATTGAGGACTTGCCTGCAATCAGCTTGTTGCTGGGTAGTGAGGCTGCCTGCCAAGGCTACACCATCAACTGACCCATCGTCAGGGTTCTGTGAGAGCAGGTCAGGGAGTGGGTCACTCTCTTCCTCCTGCCCTTCATCAGTAGCCATGAGCAAGCCCATGTCTGCCCTGTCCACATATGGTTTTAACCTGTTGACATGGAGAACCCTGTGGGGACTCCTGGGTGTTCCTAGGTCCACTAAGTAAGTGACCTCACCCTTCTGCTCAACAATAGTGTGGGGTCCACTCCATTTATCTTGGAGAGCTGCTGGGGCCACTGGCTCCAACACCCACACCTTCTGTCCTGGCTGGTAAACAGTCAGAACAGCCTTTTGGTCATGCCAGGCCTTTTGAAGTTCCTGGCTAGCCTCAAGGTTTTTGGTTGCCTTTTTCATGTACTCAGCCATCCTGGAGCGGAGACCAAGTACATAGTCCACTATATCTTGCTTTGGGGGCTTGAGAGGTAACTCCCATCCTTCCTTCACCAAGCACAGTGGACCCCTCACAGGGTGGCCAAACAGAAGTTCAAAAGGGCTGTAACCAACCCCTTCTGAGGCACCTCCCTATATGCGAATAAAAGGCAGGGCAAGAGTATGTCCCATCTACGCCTAAGCTTTTCTGGGAGCCCTTTAATCATGCCCTTCAAGGTTTTGTTGAATCTCTCAACTAAACCATTGCATTGTGGGTGATAGGGTGTGGTGAACTTATAAGTCACTCCACACTCCTTCCACATTGCTTTTAAGTACCGAGACATGAAGTTAGCACCCCTGTCTGATACTACCTCCATAGGAAAGCCCACTCTTGAGAAGATTCCCAGGAGGGCCCTTGCCACCACAGGTGCTGTAGTGGTCCTGAGGGGAATAGCTTCTGGGTACCTGGTGGCATGATCCACTACCACCAGGATAAACCTGTGCCCAGAGGCTGTTTGGGGATCCATGGGACCAACAATGTCAATCCCTACCCTCTCAAAGGGCACCCCCACCACAGGTAGTGGTATCAGGGGGCCTTTGTAGTGCCACCTGCTTTGCCACTGGCTTGGCAGGTTACACAGGAGCGACAAAACTCCTTACTGTCTTCAGACATGTGGGGCCAGTGAAAGTGAGGGACAATCCTGTCCCAAGTCTTGTTCTGGCCCAGGTGACCTGCTAAGGGAATATCATGGGCTAGGGTCAATAGGAAGCCCCTGAACTTCAAAGGTATTACCAACCTCCTGGTAGCACCAGGCTTGGGGTCTCTACTCTCTGAGTACAGGAGTCCATCATCCCAATACACTGTATGGGGACCACTAGCTTTCCCAGCAGCCTCAGCAGCAGCTTGCTGTCTGAGGGGTTCAAGGGAGGGGCAGCTCTGCTGCTCCTGGCTCAGATCTGCCCTAGAAGGTCCCCCTGTCCCCAAGAACTCAACCTGGTCAGGTTCAAGTTCCTCTGGGACAGTTCCTTCTTCAGGGCTGAGATCATCCCCTCAAGGGACTGATCTTCCTCCTGAGCCAAGGGGAAGGCACTGCCTTAACCCTACTACTCCTCCTCTTGGAAGGCACTTGGTCCATTCTTCCAGAATCCAAGGCCTGTTCAGTGCTAGACACTTTGGCTTGTGACCTGGTCACAGCAAACACATCTGCAGGGATCCCCAGCATTTCTGCATGGGTCCTGAGCTCCACTTCTGCCCAAGCAGAAGTCTCTAAGTCATTGCCAAGCAAGCATTCGACTGGTAGGTTTGCACTTACCACAACCTTCTTAAGGCCAGTTACCCCTCCCCAGGAGAAGTTAACAACTGCCAGAGTATGGTCTGTTCTGACATTGCTAGCATTGGTCACTTGGTACATCTCACCAAGTATAACTTGCCCAGGATTCACAAGGTCTTGTGTCACCATTGTGACACTTGCCCCTGTGTCCCTAAATGCCAAAGCCTCACGTCCATTTATTAAAGGCTGTTGTCTGTACTTCCCCAGATTACTGGGACTCATAGAGGAGGGCACATCCATGCCTCCATCACAGACTAACACAGCCTGAGTCAGTTCTCTGACTAAGTCAGAGCCCAACTCAGTTCCCCGGGTGAACTCTACTAAACCCTTTGCTGGAGCACTTCCACCAACTGTACTAGGGGGAACAGGTGCCTTAGGGGCTTTGGTGGGTGCTGGACTGGAGTCTTTGGACTTGGTGCAATCACTGGTCCAGTGGGTCTTTTGCTTACAGACCTTGCACCATGGTTTTCTTTGGCCTTTCCCTTTTGTAGACTGTGAATCCCCACCAGAAGAAGATTTTTGGGGGCCTGATGAAGACTTTTGATCTTTACCCTTCTCCCCACCCTTTTCAGAGTTCTTAGCATCTTGCTTCTTGGTTTCCCCACCTTGGTTCTGTACCTTCTGCTTCACCCTGGTTCTGACACATTTGTCTGCCTTCTTTCCCAATTCTTGGGGAGAGGTCAGATCAGAGTCTACCAGGTATTGATGCAACAGCTGATTTTGACAGTTATTAAGAATCTGCTCCCTCATTATCAGATTGTACAATCCTGAGAAGTCACACACCTTACTGCCCATCAACCAGCCTTCCAGAGCCTTGGCAGAACAATCCACATAGTCTACCCAGTCTTGAGTCTGTGCTTTTTGGGTGTCTCTGAACTTCAACCTGTACTGTTCAGTGGTTAGGCCAAACCCATCAATAAGAGCACTCTTCAAGACCTTGTAATTATCAGCATCCTCCTCTCTAACAGTGAGGAGCTTATCTCTACCTTTGTCAGCAAAGGAGAGCCACAAGATTGCTGCCCACTGCTCCTGAGGGACCTTCTGTACCGTACAGGCCCTCTCTAGAGCAGTTATCCACTTGTGGATGTCATCCCCATTCTGATAGGGAGGGACAATCTTGCTCAGGTTCCTATGGTCATAGGACCTTTCCCTATCTCTAGGGATATGGCTGCCACCATGGGACTCTAGTCCCAACTTTCTTCTCTCTCTAAAGAGATCTAGGGACTCCCTGTCTATGGCTAGTTGCTTCTTTTTGAGTTCAAGCTGAGCTTCCTCATATTGAACCAGCCTCTTTCTTCTCTCATGAGAGGATTCCCTCCTATGAGATGAGACAGAGCTCCCTATTGAGGTGCCAGAGTGGTTAGACTCCTGAGAAGAAGATCTAGACCTTCTGGGCACACTCACAATCCTTCCTGGGGGGACAAAGGGAGCCTCATTCTGATCCTCCTCTTCCTCTACCTCAGGAGGGGTTGGGTTTTCCAGGTCAGGGCCATTGTCGCCCTCCTGGTCAGTTTCAGAGGGGGGGCTGGGGGTACTGGTACCCCTGGTCCCATCCTCATCTTCTGCCCCACCCTCAGCTCCTACCCCTTCAGTCCCCAAGGGCTTACTAAGGTCATAAGCCACCAACAACTCCTTGAGGTGTTGGGTGGTGGGGCTTTGGCCTGTCCTTATTTTTCTCAAGTTGCATAAAGCTCTCAATTCCAAGAATGGGAGTGTATCATACTTGGAGGGTGGAAGCTCAATGGCTTCCTGCAAGGATTCTTTGGATCCTGCCCTTAAAGACATTACTAGTGTGGTGTGGTGTATGCACTACCTACTCTAGTGTGGCCTACTAAACTCTCTTGAGTTGTAGAAAGGGTTGTGCTATCCCTTAACACACAACTCTAAGTTCAGTAGAACTTACTGTTATTCTAAGCTTAAATTATATGTACCTTAGGTACCTTTAGTGGTTTTCAGTTGATCAATTCAATTGAGATTATCTGGTAAAACAATAGCAAGCTGGAATCCCACACGCTGCACACCAATGTGAGAAGTTGGCCTGGTATATGCTGTCCACTAATTATAGTGGGCACCTTGCACCAGTCCAAACAACCCCTTATTGGAGATAGGTTAAAGACAACCTTATTGAAAGCTATCCTAGTGGTAGCTATGGAGAGCAGCCTTCAGGCTAAGTCTTGAAGGAATGTAAAGCAGCTTGTTTTACCAGTCTATAATCTCTTGAGTGATCAAATGAAAGAGCACCACACCAGGTATATATTCAAAATATATGTATTTATTACTAAACACACCCCTCTAGTCTCTTTATGAGGCTAGAGTTCGAAGTACATAAGTTATAAGTTATTAATTCACAGTAATAGCACAAATACACGTTTGGGCCCTAGGGGCGTACCAAACCATATACCAATAAAGTGGTATGCGAACCACGACTGAACTAGACACTAGGCCTAGAGCCTCTAGAAGTGCTTGGACCACAAGGAACCACCCAAGGTAGTGACACAGGGGACCCACGGGAGACGCGTGCAGTGTAAATACACAACCGCGATACGCCGTTAACTTCTATGGAGAAAGTCGGGATCGGGAAATTATAGAAAAGGGACACTTAAAAGAGGACTAGGACAAAACCCTTTGAGATCTAGGACTTTGAAGAGTCTCTACCCACGGGAGCACCGGAGTACTCGTGTTACCTCACCCAGGGAAGCCGGGTGCATAGGTGCCTTTTGGGGTCGGGTTCCGTCGTCGATTCGAATGGCGATCTGCTGCAAAGTGCTGCTGGCGGCCAAGAGAAAAGTGTCCGGGTGGATCCAAGAGTGGATCGGAGTTCTGAAGAACCTGAAAGCAGAGGGGACAGAGTCTGGGTCACTAGCCAGTGACCAGGAAGGCGATGGACAGATGTCCACCGATGTCGAGTGCTTCAGGTGCGTTGACGGTCGTCTTGACTCTTCAGCCACGAGTTCCAGGAGGCGTTGTCGGCGACCAGGAGCAGGATTCGGGCTGGTATACGATGTCTGTCGAGTGCTGAGGTGTCGGCGACCGGATTGGACCCAACAAGCCTTGGCAACGGCAAGTCTCGATGAAGATGTAGATCGTCAATGGTGCAGACCAGCAAGGTCTGTGGAACTCACCCAGCAAGGGTAAATGAGGGCAGGCCTGGAGCAACCAGGATGCCAAGTAAGAAAAGGATTGGCCTTCGTTAAGGGCTACTAGCCAACGGGCTAGCGACCGCGAAGGAGCCTCGTGACGCCGCACGTGGAGCTGGCTTACAGGACACTCGTGGAGTGGGGGCCAGTGATCTTCGGTGCAGGTGGTGCTGGTGGCTAGGGCTACTCGGAGCCCAAAGCACGACTTCTTGGGAGACCCAGAAGATGGTGCACTTGCAAATGTGCTCGGTGTCCAGGGGTCACGGTCTCAAGTCACCCACGATAGCCACGGGCCTCAGCTTTGCTGGGGACTCAGGGTAGCCTCGGGAAAGTCTGAGAATCCACCTCTGGTGATGCGATGACTTCGGCGTCCGACGGGAGCTTCAGAAATGCGAACCGGACAGATGCTTCTTTGGTGCCTGCCAAGCAGGGGAGTCACTCCTTGACCCCAAGGGAGATTCTTCAGTCCTCTAATCTTGTCGTAGAGCATCGAAGGGCCAGGATTCAGTTTCAGAGTTTCGTCCAGGTATAATCTAAAGTCCTAAGGACTGGGTTCCTACCTTTATTCTAAAAATAGGGGTTACTACTCTGTGACCCCACCTATGGGTGGGTCAGGGCAGAGGGGTGGCTACACCCCTTTCCCTTTGTCCAGTTCGCGCCAAAGCAGGGGCTGGAAGCCCCTGATCCGGTTTGAACTGGGGTATGCACTAACCCTGGGCAAAGCACTACGCTACGCTCGCGTAGTTTGCGAAGTTTGCGCTACTTCGCACAACGCGAATTGCACGTAGCACAGTGCAAACACGCGTAGCGTAGCGTAGCGTAGTGCAGCGGTCATTTTTTGCTTGCTCGCGGTCCTCAACGTCAAGTTGGCGACCGCGAGCAAGCAAAATGACATCCCGACGAGACTTTTTCCTCGTTCGCGATCAGCAACATCAAGTTGCCGATCGCGAGCGTGGAAAATAAACCTCCCGGCGAGATTCTCAACGCGGGGAGGTCAGGTTTCTCATTGCGAGTGGTCGCGTATGCTCGCGACCGCTCGCGATGAGAAACTACCAGTCCGCGTTGAAAGCTGCCGCTCGAGTAAAAATCTACTCGAGCGGCAGTAAAAGACAGCTCGCACTGTGCAAGATGCCGTTTTCAATGATTGCACAGTGCGGACAAGCATCCGGCACTGTGCAATCATTGCGAACAGTGCACTACGCAGTTCGCGTAGTGCTACGCGTAGCTCGCGTAGTGCGAACTGCACTTTGCGTAGCTTCGCGTAGCGCTACTTCGCGAACTACGCCCAGGCTTAGTATGCACAGGGACACCAAATGTGCCCCCAGTGCAGGACTTCAAAGCACACAGATGGTGCTCCCGCCCAGCCCCAATACACATTATCCTGTCTGGGGAGGTGGTCACACCTCCCTGCAACAGGAAACCTATTGTCCAGGCCTCCCCTGCCGGAGTTTCGTCCAGCAGCAGGAGGCCAGACTCGTGTCTGTGGCAGCAGCATCCATTTTGTGATGCCAGGGCTCTGGAGAGAAGTTACCGGGGTAGTCAGAGTTAACATGTCTTTCCCTCTAGAAGGGTGGAATGCTACCCCCGCCGCCAGTATTCCAAGATGTTTGACACCAAACACGACATGTTTAGGTGCAGCCATTCCAAAGTTAGCATTTTACCGCGAGGATATAATGCGCTTAAGAGTATATGGTCAGGCTGCACTACAAACAGCATCAGAGATGGTCTCCGAACGCTGCAGAGGGGCCCTGCTCATGCAGGGGCACCCTCTCCACATAGGAACCACGCACTCTGCCTTTAGGATTGGTAAGGCCTGCCTTAGGAGTGACTTATAGGTTTATATGTGTGTATGTATTTCGTGATATAGGTAACCTATATCACAGTAAGGAGTGCATGCACCACCTTACCCAGGCTGCAGTAGCAGACCTGTGGTGTCAGTTTGGATGGCCTTCCAGGGGTGGCATAATACATGCTGCAGCCCCTGGCAGGCCTCTGAGGTACCTATGCCCTTGGTACATAGTATACCATATACTAGGGACTTATAAGGGCACTCCAGATTCCAATCAGGGATGTGCCTAAGGCACATGGAAACCATTTTAGAGAGGAAGCAGCTAGGCTGGGGTCCTGATTAGCAGGGCCCCAGCCAGACTAATGTCGAAAAACAGTGAAGCATCAGCAAAAAGTGGGGGTACCCATGTGAAGCAGATCCTACTCTCCTACAGCCCATGTTAAACATTAAAATGCCATTTCATAAAGTTCCACTTCAGAATCACCTCCAGGTCTTCGCAGCATTCTAAGATGCGCACAGATGGCAGAAGCATGAGGCAGCCCCTGCAGTTACTCCATGCCTGTTCTGTTGGTGATCAATGCTTGTTTGCTGTGGACTGGCGGAGTGTCGGTGAAGGTGTGACCCGCAGCGGTTTTGTCTTTAGTGAGTGTAAGAGGGTGAAGCACTACAGGGGATGTGGACAGCAATTAACTGACCATCCACTGAGTGTTATGATATTAGTATTAATGTGAGTTACATATTGCATTGTATTGTAATTGTATTTATATAGCATTTGCTACCCCTGATGAGGCCTTGTGGCGCTTTACATCAGGCAGCACGCTGTTCCAGAACCCAGGATCAGGCAGTACGCTGTTCCAGAACCCAGGATCAGGCAGCACGCTGTTCCAGAACCCAGGGTCAGGGGGGTTTTGTTGCTTGTTTATTGTTGGCCACCGAGATGAGTCTGTCACTCTTAAGCAGCTGCGGCCCGTGCAGGTAAGAGGGGTGCGGCGGTGGGGCCGGGTGGGGGGGGAAATTTAGACAGACGAGGAGGGAAAATTAATTATTTATTTGATTTTCCCTCATGGTCATCTGTCGAATCCCCACCCAACCTGGCCCCACCACTCTTACCTGCAAGGGCCGCGGCTGCTCTTAAGGAAACCCTGCCATGTGTTCACTCTAGCTTCTATGTGGAAGATTAAATTAATAGGAGTTAGGCCTTTTCTTTAGTGAGAGAGGAGGGTATGTGAGTACGTGCAATGGTTGTTGGTAATAATTGATGAACCACAGGAGATGAGGTACTGTAAGGAGGCTGGGGTATGTCTTTTAGGAGAGGTTGTGATCTTTAGTGAGAGAGGGGGGTATGTGAGTACGTGCGATGGTTGTTAGTAATAATCGATGAACCACAGCAGATGAGGTACTGTAAGGAGGCTGGGGTTTGTCTTTTAGGAGAGGTTGTGATCTTTAGTGAGAGAGGGGGGTATGAGAGTATTTGCAATGGTTGTTAGTAATAATCGATGAACCACAGCAGATGAGGTACTGTAAGGTTGCTGGAGTATGTGTTTAAGGAGAGGCTGTGATCTTTAGTGAGAGAGGGGGTATGTGAGTACGTGCAATGGTTGTTGGTAATAATTGATGAACCACAGGAGATGAGGTACTGTAAGGAGGCTGGGGTTTGTCTTTTAGGAGAGGTTGTGATCTTTAGTGAGAGAGGGGGGTATGTGAGTATTTGCAATGGTTGTTAGTAATAATCGATGAACCACAGCAGATGGGGTACTGTAAGGAGGCTGGGGTTTGTCTTTTAGGAGAGGTTGTGATCTTTAGTGAGAGAGGGGGGTATGTGAGTACGTGCAATGGTTGTTAGTAATAATCGATGAACCACAGCAGATGAGGTACTGTAAGGAGGCTGGGGTTTGTCTTTTAGGAGAGGTTGTGATCTTTAGTGAGAGAGGGGGGTATGTGAGTATTTGCAATGGTTGTTAGTAATAATCGATGAACCACAGCAGAAGAGGTACTGTAAGGAGGCTGGGGTTTGTCTTTTAGGAGAGGTTGTGATCTTTAGTGAGAGAGGGGGGTATGTGAGTATTTGCAATGGTTGTTAGTAATAATCGATGAACCACAGCAGATGAGGTACTGTAAAGAGGCTGGGGTTTGTCTTTTAGGAGAGGTTGTGATCTTTAGTGAGAGACGGGGGTATGTGAGTACGTGCAATGGTTGTTAGTAATAATCGATGAACCACAGCAGATGAGGTACTGTAAGGAGGCTGGGGTTTGTCTTTTAGGAGAGGTTGTGATCTTTAGTGAGAGAGGGGGGTATGTGAGTACGTGTAATGGTTGTAAGTAATAATCGATGAACCACAGCAGATGAGGTACTGTAAGGAGGCTGGGGTTTGTCTTTTAGGAGAGGTTGTGATCTTTAGTGAGAGAGGGGGGTATGTGAGTATTTGCAATGGTTGTTAGTAATAATCGATGAACCACAGCAGATGAGGTACTGTAAAGAGGCTGGGGTTTGTCTTTTAGGAGAGGTTGTGATCTTTAGTGAGAGACGGGGGTATGTGAGTACGTGCAATGGTTGTTAGTAATAATCGATGAACCACAGCAGATGAGGTACTGTAAGGAGGCTGGGGTTTGTCTTTTAGGAGAGGTTGTGATCTTTAGTGAGAGAGGGGGGTATGTGAGTATTTGCAATGGTTGTTAGTAATAATCGATGAACCACAGCAGATGAGGTACTGTAAGGAGGCTGGGGTTTGTCTTTTAGGAGAGGTTGTGATCTTTAGTGAGAGAGGGGGGTATGTGAGTACGTGCAATGGTTGTTAGTAATAATCGATTAACCACAGCATTGAGGTACTGTAAGGAGGCTGGGGTTTGTCTTTTAGGAGAGGTTGTGATCTTTAGTGAGAGAGGGGGTATGTGAGTATTTGCAATGGTTGTTAGTAATAATAGATGAACCACAGCAGATGAGGTACTGTAAGGAGGCTGGGGTTTGTCTTTTAGGAGAGGTTGTGATCTTTAGTGAGAGAGGGGGGTATGTGAGTATGTGCAATGGTAGTTAGTAATAATGGATGAACCACAGGAGATGAGGTACTGTAAGGAGACTGGGGTATGTCTTTTAGGAGAGGTTGTGATCTTTAGTGAGAGAGGGGGGTATGAGAGTTTTTGCAATGGTTGTTAGTAATAATCGATGAACCACAGGAGATGAGGTACTATAAGGTTGCTGGGGTATGTCTTTAAGGAGAGGTTGTGATCTTTAGTGAGAGAGGGGGGTATGTGAGTACGTGCAATGGTTGTTAGTAATAATAGATGAACCACAGGAAATGAGGTACTGTAAGGTTGCTGGGGTATGTCTTTTAGGAGAGGTTGTGATCTTTAGTGAGAGAGGGGGGTATGTGAGTACGTGCAATGGTTGTTAGTAATAATGGATGAACCACAGGAGATGAGGTACGGTAAGGTTGCTGGAGTATGTGTTTAAGGAGAAGCTGTGATCTTTAGTGAGAGAGGGGGTATGTGAGTACGTGCAATGGTTGTTAGTAATAATGGATGAACCACGGGAGATGAGGTACTGTAAGGTTGCTGGGGTTTGTCTTTAAGGAGAGGTTGTGATCTTTAGTGAGAGAGGGGGGTATGTGAGTATTTGCAATGGTTGTTAGTAATAATCGATGAACCACAGCAGATGAGGTACTGTAAGGAGGCTGGGGTTTGTCTTTTAGGAGAGGTTGTGATCTTTAGTGAGAGAGGGGGGTATGTGATTACGTGCAATGGTTGTTAGTAATAATCGATGAACCACAGCAGATGAGGTACTGTAAGGAGGCTGGGGTTTGTCTTTTAGGAGAGGTTGTGATCTTTAGTGAGAGAGGGGTGTATGTGAGTATTTGCAATGGTTGTTAGTAATAATCGATGAGCCACAGCAGATGAGGTACTGTAAGGAGGCTGGGGTTTGTCTTTTAGGAGAGGTTGTGATCTTTAGTGAGAGAGGGGGGTATGTGAGTATGTGCAATGGTTGTTAGTAATAATGGATGAACCACAGGAGATGAGGTACTGTAAGGAGGCTGGGGTATGTCTTTTAGGAGAGGTTGTGATCTTTAGTGAGAGACGGGGGTATGCGAGTATGTGCAATGGTTGTTAGTAATAATCGATGAACCACAGGAGATGAGGTACTATAAGGTTGCTGGGGTATGTCTTTAAGGAGAGGTTGTGATCTTTAGTGAGAGAGGGGGTATGTGAGTACGTGCAATGGTTGTTAGTAATAATAGATGAACCACAGGAAATGAGGTACTGTAAGGTTGCTGGGGTATGTCTTTTAGGAGAGGTTGTGATCTTTAGTGAGAGAGGGGGGTGTATGAGTACGTGCAATGGTTGTTAGTAATAATCGATGAACCACAGCAGATGAGGTATTGTAAGGTTGCTGGGGTTTGTCTTTTAGGAGAGGTTGTGATCTTTAGTGAGAGAGGGGGGTATGTGAGTACGTGCAATGGTTGTTAGTAATAATGGATGAACCACAGGAGATGAGGTACTGTAAGGTTGCTGGGTTATGTCTTTAAGGAGAGGTTGTGATCTTTAATGAGAGAGGGGGGTATGTGAGTACGTGCAATGGTTGTTAGTAATAATGGATGAACCACAGGAGATGAGGTACTGTAAGGTTGCTGGGTTATGTCTTTAAGGAGAGGTTGTGATCTTTAATGAGAGAGGGGGTATGTGAGTACGTGCAATGGTTGTTAGTAATAATGGATGAACCACAGGAGATGAGGTACTGTAAGGTTGCTGGAGTATGTGTTTAAGGAGAGGCTGTGATCTTTAGTGAGAGAGGGGGTATGTGAGTACGTGCAATGGTTGTTAGTAATAATGGATGAACCATGGGAGATGAGGTACTGTAAGGTTGCTGGGGTTTGTCTTTAAGGAGAGGTTGTGATCTTTGAAATGAGATGTGGGCCATGTGCAGAGATAACATAGCAGGGATTAAGGCAAACATGCGTGTGATGTAGAGTAGGCTGTGCTCAGAGAGAGGAGGCATGTAGCGGCTGGAAAGGAAGAGGAGTCGTTCAAAAGAAAAAAGAGAGTCCACAATCACAAATTTCAAGTCAAGATCCGTTTTTGTGCGGGGTGTTTAAGAATATTGTGACAGCCTATTTAGAAAGCATACAAAACTGTAAAAGAACAAACATTTTCTGCATGAGTTGTGATAATCACTGTAAGCCTTAAGAACACACACACACCAGCATCACCCATGTAATTAACAGAATTAAAATAAAATTGTTTCGTTTTCCCATAAAACCTGATGAAAGAAAAATGCAAAAGCAGGAATGTTGTATTTTAAATGTTTATGCTAGAGATGCTTCTCCCCTTTCGCTTTATTGATCAGGGAGGGATGAAGGAGAACAGAGTCAGTTTTAGTGAATTTGTGCAGAGTAACGCATCTTAGGGCAGGTGGTACTGGGGCTGTCTCCGATCTGGAGCACCCACACCACAGGCATTATAAGGAGTGAGATCTTGAGTACGGCTCTCATTCAGGCTTCCTGTAGCAGTAATCAGAGGCACAAAAGGAAAGGCCCTGGATAGAAGCTTCCTCGCCTGAATAATAGAAACCGCAGCCCCCCTCACATTTATCATCTACCAAACCTCCAGTAATCAACAGCCCCCTCACATTTATCATCTACCAAACCTCCAGTAATCAACAGCCCCCTCACACTTATCATCTACCAAACCTCCAGTAATCAGCAGCCCTCTCACATTTATCATCTACCAAACCTCCAGTGATCAGCAGCCCCCTCACATTTATCATCTACCAAACCTCCAGTAATCAGCAGCCCCCTCACATTTATCATCTACCAAACCTCCAGTGATCAGCAGCTCCCTCACATTTATCATCTACCAAACCTCCAGTGATCAGCAGCCCCCTCACATTTATCATCTACCAAACCTCCAGTAATCAGCAGCCCCCTCACATTTATCATCTACCAAACCTCCAGTAATCAGCAGTCCCTCCTACCAGGGCCCTCATTGAATCTTATGGGGGCCCTGTCTCCATCCTCTCTCACTTCGGTGTCTGGTCTCCAACCTCTAGCCCTGTCTCCATCCTCTCTCACTTCGGTGTCTGGTGTCCACCCTCAAGCCTCGGGAATGCAGGCAGCACACTTCCACTGGCTGTGGAGGTGACTGCAGAAATGATGGGGGCAGAAAAAAGAAATGATGTGGGTAACCATGAACTGTTGGATATGAACATAATTACAAATGATCGTGAGAAGTGGGGCTGTGAGTCAGTTCCAAGAGAGGCCAGACGGGGCCTTGGAAATGGAAGAGAAACCCTATGGCAAATGACTGTGGGAAACGGGGGTAGAGGGCACACTTTCTGTATGTGTCAATGGGTTGTCTGTGGGAATACATGCAAAATGTTGGAGGCAAACATAGCTACAACTATTGAATCCTCCCAGGACCCTGGTATGATTAGGCGGGGTGTACCACAGAAACATTCGTATCCCGCCGCAAGAGGTTATTCCTCGATTGCTGTCCTTGTTTCTTGCTGCTCAGGACACCCCTGGGGACTGAGGTGTCACTGCCCGGCCCCCTCTCCTCTCACATGACTCGCTCTTTCATCAGTGTAATGATAAGATGTTGAAATTCGTGTCCTTCAGTTGAAGCACTTGAGTGGCTGTGCTGCACAGGACTCAGCTGTGTCAATATAAACATCTTAAAAAAATACCAAATGGAGGCAAAGCTGCTTCAACATTACTGATGGTGTTTAGCACAACTGCTGCTCACCAAAGTGCACCTTGTTAGGTCTCGCCTGAGCCAGCGCGCATGCGAGGCTCCTAGTAAGCACTTCCAACTCGGACCACACGCTCGTGCGTGTACTTTTTATTTTGCTCCCATGCGATTGGCCTTTGCGTGCGTCTTTCTAAGAAAGACAGCACGCAGTTGGCCAAAGGCGGGTGCATGTCTCGCCTTCTCTCTCCCCTGGCCTAGGGAGCTCGGGAGCTCGGGAGCGAGCAGCAGCGCGGCCGGGTGCCAGCTGCATACCAGACATTCCTTGCAGTGCGCGATCACCGCGCTTGTTTCTGTGTGCAATAAAGAGGCCTGAGTTCTAAATCCGGATCTCCCCTTGACTTAATAGTGTGTGGTCCTGGACAAATCGCTTTCCTTTAGTGCCTCCGTTATAATATTAGTTAAAATCTTCTGCTCACCACAGTGAACCTTGTGTTTGTGGGGGAGTTCATTCATAAATTCTGTGTTGTGTTTTCTTCCATAGGAGGGAATGGAGAAAGCTTCTCAGTTTCATAATGGAGATGGAACTTCATGGGGTGCAGTGAGGGACACACACATGGGGTGCAGTGAGGGACACCCATGGGGTGCAGTGAGGGACATACACGGGGTGCAGTGAGGGACACACACACGGGGTGCAGTGAGGGACACACACACGGGGTGCAGTGAGGGACACACACATGGGGTGCAGTGAGGGGGACACACATGGGGTGCAGTGAGGGTCTCACACATTCGGTGCAGTGAGGGACACACACATGGGGTGCAGTGAGGGACACACACATGGGGTGGAGTAAGGGACACACATGGGGTGCAGTGAGGGATACACACACGGGGTACAGTGAGGGTCACACACATTTGGTGCAGTGAGGGTCACACACATTCCGTGCAGTGAGGGACACACACATGGGGTGGAGTAAGGGACACACATGGGGTGCAGTAAGGGCCACACTCACGGGGTGCAGTGAGGGTCACACACATTCGGTGCAGTGAGGGTCACACACATTTGGTGCAGTGAGGGACACACATGGGGTGCAGTGAGGGACACACACATGGGGTGGAGTAAGGGACACACATGGGGTGCAGTGAGGGACACACACACGGGGTGAAGTGAGGGTCACACACATTCGGTGCAGTGAGGGTCACACACATTCGGTGTAGTGAGGGACACACACGGGGTGCAGTGAGGGACACACACACAGGGTGCAGTGAGGGACACACACGGGGTGCAGTGAGGGACACACACATGGGGTGCAGTGAGGGACACACACACATGGGGTTCAGTGAGGGACACACACATGGGGTGGAGTAAGGGACACACACATGGGGTGCAGTGAGGGACACACACATGGGGTGCAGTGAGGGACACACACACATGGGGTGCAGTGAGACACACACACACACATGGGGTGCAGTGAGGGACAAACACACATGGGGTGCAGAGAGAGACACACGGGGTGCAGTGAGGGACACACACATGGGGTGCAGTGAGGGACACACACTCGGGGTGCAGTGAGGGACACACACTCGGGGTGCAGTGAGGGACACATACGGGGTGCAGTGAGGGACACACATGGGGTGCTGTGAGGGACACACACATGGGGTGCAGTGAGGTACACACATGGGGTGCAGTGAGGGACACACATGGGGTGCAGTGAGGGACACACACATGGGGTGCAGTGAGGGACACACACACAGGGTGCAGTGAGGGACACACACAGGGTGCAGTGAGGGACACACACATGGGGTGGAGTCATTACTACTAGCTTTTGCATTTGGTAACCAATAGAATATTTCCATGAAGCAATCTGGTAAGAAATAGAACATGATAGAAGTGTGGTTATCTGATTAAAGCACGCTGCACAAGTTTTCTGGGCACTCTGAATGAAGGATGCGCCCATATCATAAATATATGTTCAGGCTCAGAACAGTGGGGTGTGACTGTTTCTGAATGTAAATGTGCAGTGTACATACATTATGCAGGATAACTTGGTAACTCTGTGAATTAGTTCATGTGCTGGAGACAAGACTGTTACTCTGAGGCCATAATTCAAGGGTGGACAAGAAAGCTAATGTGGTGTTCCTGCTAACAGAGTTACTGACAGCACAGCTACAAGTAATGGTGGGAAGCAGGAAGACGGGTGCACTGACTTTGACACTGAGTGTGCCCCAAGCAATGTGGAATCACTGTGGCAACTAATATTGGTGCACCTGATTCTCATGGTATCCACACTTCTGTTCGGTCTCCCACCTGGAGATGGCACCAATTTTTGGTAAAATATGCAGGGGGGATAGGGAGCACAGGGATACAGGGTTACTGCAAGGTTATATTGGCCGAAGGGCTGGTCACTCCGCTTGCTTCAGACTCTGGACCTCCACCGCACCTGGAAGGATGTAGGGTGAGTGGAACCCACAGCTCAATTTTTCCAAGCTGTGCTGTCTGCAGCTGATGCACACAAGCTTCGGATGTAATGGACCCACTTCTACCCAGCCCAGGCTCTTTCCACCAGGCTATGGGTGGGCTACCCAAGGAAGGCTGATGCCCGGCTCAGGACGGAGGGCTACTGCAGTTCCACCTTTGGTCACACGTGGCAGGTATCCCAAATCAGAGCTTGTCCAGAATTCTTCACCTTGACCCCACTCTGTCCTCCCTGATGCAATTTATAAAACAGAGAAAATTGATTAGGATGTGACGGGCAGCGGCATCGTATGCAAGGTGCATGCATAGGCACACATTAGGGAGGGGATGTTTATGTGAACATCGTCCTCTGTTACGCAGTTTAGTCACAAACATGTGGAGGTTTATCCACAGAGTCCAACCATGCTGCACTTCACAGGTGTGTGCCAGTAAAAGCCTGTGTCATCTCCATGGCCTCTTGTTTAATTAATTAATTGTATCATTCTGTGAGGTGAAGGTCTCCTTGTCTGCCTTACAAAGAGCCACCCCACATGCAGTTTTAAGTAATGTTGCTCCCCAAGTTAACAGACACTTAAGGGCAGATTTGCTAAGATTTTGCGTCAGGGTTGCATCACTTTTGTGGCGTAGCCCTGACGCGACACCTTTTTTGCTTTTAACTAGGCCATGCAAAGCCACTTTTGTGTGGTGTTGCATGGTTTAGTAAATACAAGCCATAGCGCTGCCTTGCATTCTCTTGCATTGGGAAGGCGTTCCATGGATGGAGCATGGGCGTTCCGATGCATAACATAACATAACGTGTATTTTAAAGCTTACGTTCACTCAGAAGGGTATCTTAGTGCTGAATATCGGATGTTTATTGTTACCCAACTCAATGGCACGCATTTTATTGACCTCTGAAAGATAAAATGCTGAGTGGACCTGCTGGGATTTGAACCTGTAAGCATGAGGTTAAACTCAGCCCCCTACAGTGGAAGCATCTGTCCATGAAGCCCCCAGACCCGGCCTGAACACTTTCACCCATGGATTTGGGAATGTGTCAAAATTCTGTTCCTTTTCCAGTGAGACATAACGGCGAAAGATATCTTTATTTCTCCTTGTTAAATATTCTTTCCATGTGAGCTCCATTTCACAGCACACCTAGTAAGGGAAAATCACTGTTAAGGACTTGTATTATTCAGGAAAGTGCTCCTTCAAGCACAAAAGCAATCCTGCCAATAATGCAGACACCCTTACACTAGTGCTAGGAGGCAGCTGGAATGTGCCATACCTTAGCTGATGTGGCACATTTAGCTGTCTCACTCCTACGTAAAGCAGTGCAGCAAATCTGCTTGCAGAGTCTGACAGTCAACGTATACCTGTATTTTGGGAAATGTCTGCTCCATAGAAAGTGTCAAGGAGGACATATGTGAAAGTACATTTGTTCTAGATTACTTATTTGGTCAAAAAGTGGCTTTCCTTTAAAATATCTTACAGGTTTAACACACCTGAAGCAGAGAGCATTGTGTGCCCAGCAATTCTGACAGGATTATAACAGCGGTCAGATAACGCTGATGGTTAATCTATTTCTGGAGAGACCTGTGCTTTTTCCAGTCACATTTTTTGCTCATAAAGCAGCATAGAGAGTTAATGTTCCAGCTGCAAATGGTTGTGTGACAGAACCACGCACGCAATTACCATGCATGCTGGTTCAACTCAGTCTTAACCATGCATATGCCTTTGACACGCATGCCTTTACAACGTAATATGCATTTTAAGGCATGTATGGCAAAGACATATGCATGGTAAAAGCTAGGTAAGTGCACCCCAATATATATATATATATATATATATATATATATATATATATATATATATATATATATATCCAAACAATACCTCACTAAACCTTGAAGTGAGGACACTGACACCACGGCTGGAGGTTAAAGATGCCTTTAATCCATGCAGAAAGTTGCACAATTGCACAAACCCAACGCGTTTCTCCTCTATGTGAGGCTTGATCACGGGTACACTTCTGCTTTTCACCTTTCCTCGTGCATTACCACTGCGGTTAAGGTTTTCTCCCAGAATGCATCATCACACAGGTGTGTCCATTTATTTTCTTAAGGCAACAGCACATAAAACTTTATTGTTCACTTTTTTCTCGAACATGCTGCCATCTGCCTTAACGTAGAGACTGTTAATAATGCAAAGTTAATTGTGCAGTTTGGCAATTTTATCTTTCATGCACAGCATACTCAATCCCTCAGCCAACAAGTGAAGAAAACTTCCTCTTGCGCCCTTACCAGCCTTCCTTACGATTTTCTTATGGCATTTCTCCGTTTTAAATCCTCAGGAATTCATGGCGAGCCGGGCTTCACGGAAAAAAGTGAACAATAAAGTTTTATGTGCTGTTGCCTTAAGAAAATAAATGGACACACCTGTGTGATGATGCATTCTGGGAGAAAACCTTAACCGCAGTGGTAATGCACGAGGCAAGGTGAAAAGCAGAAGTGTACCCGTGATCAAGCCTCACATAGAGGAGAAACGCGTTGGGTTTGTGCAATTGTGCAACTTTCTGCATGGATTAAAGGCATCTTTAACCTCCAGCCGTGGTGTCAGTGTCCTCACTTCAAGGTTTAGTGAGGTATTGTTTGGATTATAACGGAGGGCACCGGTATCGTGTTACTGACCCGCCCTGCAGAGCCTGCTGGCTCATTTTCCGGTGCAAACTTGTTGGTATTGAATTTTCCGTGAAGCCCGGCTCGCCATGAATTCCTGAGGATTTAAAACGGAGAAATGCCATAAGAAAATCGTAAGGAAGGCTGGTAAGGGCGCAAGAGGAAGTTTTCTTCACTTGTTGGCTGAGGGATTGAGTATGCTGTGCATGAAAGATAAAATTGCCAAACTGCACAATTAACTTTGCATTATTAACAGTCTCTACGTTAAGGCAGATGGCAGCATGTTCGAGAAAAAAGTGAACAATAAAGTTTTATGTGCTGTTGCCTTAAGAAAATAAATGGACACACCTGTGTGATGATGCATTCTGGGAGAAAACCTTAACCGCAGTGGTAATGCACGAGGCAAGGTGAAAAGCAGAAGTGTACCCGTGATCAAGCCTCACATAGAGGAGAAACGCGTTGGGTTTGTGCAATTGTGCAACTTTCTGCATGGATTAAAGGCATCTTTAACCTCCAGCCGTGGTGTCAGTGTCCTCACTTCAAGGTTTAGTGAGGTATTGTTTGGATTATAACGGAGGGCACCGGTATCGTGTTACTGACCCGCCCTGCAGAGCCTGCTGGCTCATTTTCCGGTGCAAACTTGTTGGTATTGAATTTTCCGTGAAGCCCGGCTCGCCATGAATTCCTGAGGATTTAAAACGGAGAAATGCCATAAGAAAATCGTAAGGAAGGCTGGTAAGGGCGCAAGAGGAAGTTTTCTTCACTTGTTGGCTGAGGGATTGAGTATGCTGTGCATGAAAGATAAAATTGCCAAACTGCACAATTAACTTTGCATTATTAACAGTCTCTACGTTAAGGCAGATGGCAGCATGTTCGAGAAAAAAGTGAACAATAAAGTTTTATGTGCTGTTGCCTTAAGAAAATAAATGGACACACCTGTGTGATGATGCATTCTGGGAGAAAACCTTAACCGCAGTGGTAATGCACGAGGCAAGGTGAAAAGCAGAAGTGTACCCGTGATCAAGCCTCACATAGAGGAGAAACGCGTTGGGTTTGTGCAATTGTGCAACTTTGTGCATGGATTAAAGGCATCTTTAACCTCCAGCCGTGGTGTCAGTGTCCTCACTTCAAGGTTTAGTGAGGTATTGTTTGGATTATAACGGAGGGCACCGGTATCGTGTTACTGACCCGCCCTGCAGAGCCTGCTGGCTCATTTTCCGGTGCAAACTTGTTGGTATTGAATTTTCCGTGAAGCCCGGCTCGCCATGAATTCCTGAGGATTTAAAACGGAGAAATGCCATAAGAAAATCGTAAGGAAGGCTGGTAAGGGCGCAAGAGGAAGTTTTCTTCACTTGTTGGCTGAGGGATTGAGTATGCTGTGCATGAAAGATAAAATTGCCAAACTGCACAATTAACTTTGCATTATTAACAGTCTCTACGTTAAGGCAGATGGCAGCATGTTCGAGAAAAAAGTGAACAATAAAGTTTTATGTGCTGTTGCCTTAAGAAAATAAATGGACACACCTGTGTGATGATGCATTCTGGGAGAAAACCTTAACCGCAGTGGTAATGCACGAGGCAAGGTGAAAAGCAGAAGTGTACCCGTGATCAAGCCTCACATAGAGGAGAAACGCGTTGGGTTTGTGCAATTGTGCAACTTTCTGCATGGATTAAAGGCATCTTTAACCTCCAGCCGTGGTGTCAGTGTCCTCACTTCAAGGTTTAGTGAGGTATTGTTTGGATTATAACGGAGGGCACCGGTATCGTGTTACTGACCCGCCCTGCAGAGCCTGCTGGCTCATTTTCCGGTGCAAACTTGTTGGTATTGAATTTTCCGTGAAGCCCGGCTCGCCATGAATTCCTGAGGATTTAAAACGGAGAAATGCCATAAGAAAATCGTAAGGAAGGCTGGTAAGGGCGCAAGAGGAAGTTTTCTTCACTTGTTGGCTGAGGGATTGAGTATGCTGTGCATGAAAGATAAAATTGCCAAACTGCACAATTAACTTTGCATTATTAACAGTCTCTACGTTAAGGCAGATGGCAGCATGTTCGAGAAAAAAGTGAACAATAAAGTTTTATGTGCTGTTGCCTTAAGAAAATAAATGGACACACCTGTGTGATGATGCATTCTGGGAGAAAACCTTAACCGCAGTGGTAATGCACGAGGCAAGGTGAAAAGCAGAAGTGTACCCGTGATCAAGCCTCACATAGAGGAGAAACGCGTTGGGTTTGTGCAATTGTGCAACTTTCTGCATGGATTAAAGGCATCTTTAACCTCCAGCCGTGGTGTCAGTGTCCTCACTTCAAGGTTTAGTGAGGTATTGTTTGGATTATAACGGAGGGCACCGGTATCGTGTTACTGACCCGCCCTGCAGAGCCTGCTGGCTCATTTTCCGGTGCAAACTTGTTGATATATATATATATATATATATATATATATTCACTCAAAAAACCATAGGTTTCAGGGACGTTATAGTTTGAAATTAGCATTTAAAAAACCATTGAAATTTACTGAAAAAACCATAGGTTTCAGGCACGTTATAGTTAGAAATTAGCATTTAAAAAACCTTAGAAATTCACTGAAAAAACTATAGGTTTCAGGGATGTGTGGGATTTACTGGAGGTAACAGGAGGGGTAGTTAGCCCCCAACGTCAACCTTGGGGGCCAACTACCCCTTTTATTACCTCCAGTAAGTCCCACACAGCAAGATTGCTAACTTGTTATATCAGGCCCCGCTGCCCCCTCCCTGCACCACTGTGCAAACGCGCCCCCTGGAGCATTGTAAATTGGGGGATTAAGTCCCCTTGAATCCTGAGGGTCCCTGGGGGCCAGCTAGTCCACCAGGTACCTCCATTAAGTGCCACAGAGCTGGGTTGCAGAGAGGTGTTCCGAGGCCACGCCCCTTTTTACACCACGCTGCAAAGTGGGCTTCTGGCGCACTGCTGCTCGGAGGATGAAGTCCACTTGTGTCCTGAGGCCTCTATTAGCCCCGGGGACCCCATCCCACAAAGCTCTGCATCTTTTTAAAAAAAAAAAAATTATTGAGGGAGGGGGGCCGCGTGGCCCCCCTCCCGGGTCACTTCTGGCCCCAGGGACCCCATCCCCTGGGGCCGGCCCTTTCCTTTGGGGACGGTGGGGGGAGCCCCAATGCCCCCACGGTCCCTGCCGGCTCCCCGCCTCCTGCGGGAGCCGGCATTGCTTTTACACAAGGGGAGCTGCTGACATGCAGCTCCCCTTGTGGAAAAGCAATCTGCTTTGCTTCATTGAAGCGAGAGCAGGTTTCCCTGCTCTTGCTTCAATGAAGCAAAGCAGCGTTTGCTATGGCAGGGCGGGAGCCGCATGTCACTGACCATGTCATGAGTGATGTAATATGTGACATCATCAGCAGTGCATTGCGGGGGCGCGAGTTATAGTTAGCTCAACTAACTATAACAGCCGAATTTCTCTGGTTTTGTACGAGTGAAATGTCAGCCTAACTATAACGTCCCTGAAATCTGTGTTTTTTTCAGTGAATTTCTAAGGTTTTTTAAATGCTAATTCCTAACTATAACGTCCTTGAAACCTCTGTTTTTTTCAGTGAATTTCTAAGGTTTTTTAAATGCTAATTTCTAACTATGCCTACATAGGTAGGACATGTGCAGAAAGTGGAAGAAAGGTGCAGAAAGAGGCAAGAGGGGTGCAGAAAGATGCAACAGAGGTGTGGAAAGAGGCAAGAGAGGTTCACAAAGAGGGGAGAAGGGTGCAGAAAGAGGCAAGAGGTGTGCAGAAAGAAGCAAGAGAGGAGCAGAAAGAAACAAGAGAAGTGCAGAAACAAGCAACAGAGGTGCAGAAAGAGGCAAGAGGGGTGCATAAAGAGGCAAGAGCAGTGCAGAAAAAGTAAATGCCTGGGTCATTGAAAGAGGGCATAGGTAGTGTCCGAGTGAATGGTTGAGTTTAAGAATATTGCCTGAGTGATTACATGAATACATGGGTAGTGCCTGAGTGAACATATAAGTGGAGATGTACTGTTTAGGTGATTAGATGAGTGCATAAGTACTGTCTGACTGAGTTTATGACTTGAAGAATAATGTCTAGGTGATTACATCAGTGCATAGGTAGTGCCTGAGTAAAACCATCACTGTGAGAATAATGCCTGGGTAATTGGATGACTGCATAGGTACTGCCTAAGAGAATAGTTTAGTGCAACAGTAGTGCTTGAGTTATTGTATAAGTCTATGGGTAGTATGTCGGTGATCTCATGAATACAGGAGTAGTGTCTGGGTGATTCCATGAATGCACGGGTACTAACTGGATGAGTGGGTAGGTGCATTGGTAGTGCATATGTGAATTCATGAGTGCAAGAGTAATATCTGTCTCCTTAGTTCATTCCATAGCTAGTACTTGAGTACAAGGATGACTCAAAAAGTAATCTGTAGTTCATTCTATGAGTGCATCAGTAGTACCTGAAGAAATGGACGAGTGCATGGATATTGTCTGAGTAAATCTTTGAGTGCAAAAGTAGTGCCTGGGTGATTGCAAAATTGCATAGGTAATACCTGATTTATTGAATGTGTTTATAGGTAGTTTCTCCTCAACTGTATGACTGCATGGGTAGTACCTGAGTAAAAGGATGAATGTAAGAGTAATGGTAGGGTCTTTAGATGAGTGCATATATAGTGCCTGAGAGAATGGATGACTGGATGGCTACTGCCTAAGTGAATAGTTCAGTGCTAGAGTAGGGCCTGGATGATTGAATGAGTGCAGGGATACTGCCTGGGTGATTGGATCAGTGCATGGAAAATACCTGAGAGAAACTATGAGTGCAAGACTAAAGCATGGTTTATTGCATGACTGTATGGGTAGAGCTTGAGATAATGGATTAGTGCACGGATACTGCCTGTGTGATTCTATCACTGCAGAGGTAGTAACTGGATAATTGTATGAGTGGATGGGGAATACCTGAGAGAAAGTAGGAGTGTTAGGGTAATGCTTGGGCCGTTGCATGAGTGCATCAGTAGTGTCTGAGTGAATACATGAGTGCATAGGTACTGCCTGAGTGAATGTTTGAGTGGAATAGTAGTGTCTGGGTGATTTTATGAATGTATGGTTAATGTCTGAGTGATTAGAAGTGTGTATAAGTAGTGCCTCCTTGATTGCATAACTGAATAAGAATGCCTAAGTGAATTCATGAGTCCAAGAGTGATATGTGCCTCTTTACATCAGTGCATACCTAGTGCTTGAGTATAGAGATGTAATTCTCACTATTTTCCTGAAAGCAAGCAAGCATGTGTCTGTAACTTTACCTAGTGGCATCCTATGTAAAATAAACATACAGATACATGTATACCAGTGATTTATACCTCTGCCATCTTTATAGGTATAATAACACATGTGAGAATACATATGCAAGCAGACACATACTTGAGTCATAAGACTACAAAGCTCCTTAACCTTGGCAGACTGCACTCTCCATTTCATAGAGACACCTAAAATTATGCAGAGTATTTGAAGTGTACATTTCCATAGACCAATATGAGCTAACCTAATCACTAATCCTTCAACCAACAAGTCTTAAACCTCACTTTTGTGCTGCAGCTTCACTATTCAGCAACTACTGAGAGTGTTGGGCCTAGCCAAATGCAAAGCAGCAAGATTTTCAAAGTGTCTGTTAAAAGTCTCACTATACTCCCAAAACCATGCATGCATGTATCTGTACCTCTTACTAGTGGCATCATATGTAAAAGAAACATACAAATACATGTATACCAGTGTTTTATAACTCTACCATCTTTATAGGTATAACACATGTGAATATACAAGTGCAAGTACAAATATACCTCAGTCACAACACCATAATGCACTTTCAATTATGCGGCATACTACATCTGCACCTTTCCACACACTCATACAAACTACCATAATCACTAATCCATCTGCCAATGTACACATGTTACTTTGCACAAACCAATTCAAATATCATTTCATTACAATAAAACAAACTACAATAGACATCTGTAAATTTGATAAGATATTTCAAACATTACACTACAAAGAGAAAAGCACTGCCTCACAATACATAACACACCTTATAAATTTCTTACTCACCTTTGAAATAGCTTTGCAGAATATCAAGTATCACAACAAACTCATTAAAGATTTTCTTTTGCACACAATAAATGTCATGCAGCACTCTCAGCAAGGTGATACCAGTAATGGCAAACTTTTCCTCTCTTTCTGCACACAAATAAATGTAAGTGGCAAATCACATTGCTTCTTACATTATTTCAAATTGTGAAATACATTTCTATTGGTTAGACATATTAACCCTTTCTAACTGTCTTCAAATAGTGCTCAAACTGGTTCTGTAATTTTCTGAAGTTGCGACTCCACCGTGGTACAGCAGTTTAGTGTCTCGATGGAGCCGCCGAACCCTTACGGGAGTTCAAAAGCCTATTCCTAATAATACTTTATCAACAACACATAATTCTAGACATACAAATGACTTAGAAAACCTTAATTTAGTAACATATCACTAATATTTAAAGTTTCTATTTCACATTTAAAATCCACTGTAAAGTTTCAACCCTTCCCCCATTCTGCTAAATCCCAGTTTCCATAGTAACACTTTCTGCAACATTCAACTGTACTGGCAGGTCACAAGTTCACCATATTTTCAAGTTCAGCACACAAGCTTAAAATGCAAACAGCAGGTGTGGTTGACTTTTGCAAAATATTACCTTATCCTATCTACTGTACCTCTCAAACATTTTTTAATAACCAGTCAAAAACATGATTCCTCAGCAAAGTAACATGCATCCTATTTTTGAGTGAACAATGTTGATGAACAGCCAATCACTTATTGGCTTTTTAAAAAACAACATCTTCTCCACCATTTTCGATACCTCTCATTCTATCAACTCACTATCTCAGCTACAGACATCTTTTCATTACTTCTAGACATCCCTTCAAGATGCTGACAGTGTGGATTGTAGGGCACAGCTATGTTTTCTGGGGCAAAAGGTATGCTGAACACAGAGGTATAGACAAAGACCTAGGTTTACAAAAATGTGGATATTAAATGGATTGCACAGAGAGGATTAAAGTGGCACCAATTGATGCCTTTGGTTAAATCCTTTTTGCATCTCCAACTCCCTGACCTCATGATTGTGCACTGCAGGGGCAATGACCTAGGCACATTGACTGGGATTGGGCTGGAAATGCTAATGAAGGATACCTTTGCGCAATTTATGTTGATTTTGCCTCAAACTGTCTTTGTATATTCTAATATATGCCAAAGACAGAAATAGAAGAGGTCAAATCAATTCTGTCCACAGATTGAGAAAGCTAGGAAGAATGTCAATAAAGTTGTTTCTGCTTATCTCAGAGACCATAAGATGGGCTCTATCTATAACAACAATTTACATTTTGAGATGGATGACATCTACAGAAGTGATGGAGTTCACTTCACAGATGAAGGAAACAGAGTGTTTCTCAACAACCTTAAGCTGTGCGTCCGCACTTACATGTAGCTCAACAAAGTCAGACTGAAAACAAGGGCTCTTTTTAGAGCCACCCTATAACCCAACAATATATATATATTTTTTTAAAACATACATACTCTTTTTTTTGTTTTTTTGGATTTGCGAACTCGTCGCGAACCCGTTGCAAAAGCACAAATTCAATGTACTACAACACAATACACTCTTCAACTGTAGCTTTAAATTTTTTGTTTATTATGTTATTAATAACTCTATCAAAATTATTCTGAACAATAACTTCAAACTCACTATCTTTTTAAAAAAGGTCACAAATGTAACACAACCTTCTAAATACTATACTATTAAATTATTTATTTGAGGTGGGACCGTGAATCCAACGCGATGTTACACACGGCCCCCCTTCCTGGAGCTTTAATTATTACATGCAGGGGCACATGGCCCCCCTGCAGCCCCGGAGACCACCACCTCCCTGGGGCTCTGCATTCAAAAAATGTGTGTGGGGGGGCACGAGCCCCACCACATGGCCCGGACACCACCACCTCCCCGGGGCATACATAAATTAAGGGCAGGGTCTGTAGCGGGCCACCTGGGGACCACCACCTCCCCGGGGCTTTAAACTTGATGAGAGGGGGCCACACGGCCCCCCTCCAGGAGCCCTAGATGGCCCTGGGGACTGCCACTCCCCACAGAAGGCTCCAGCAATGTCCCTGGGTGCCCACCGCCGGGAGATTGCAGTTTGCACCCGCCCTGCCATAGCAAACATCTTCTTTCTGCACCTCTCTTGCTTCATTCTTCTGCACCTCTCTTGCCTCTTTATGCACCTCTGTTGCTTCTTTCTTCACTTTTCTTACCTCTTTCTGTGCGCTCATCCCTCTTTCTGCACCTCTCTTGCCTCTTTCTGCACCTCTCTTGCCTTTTTCTGCACCTCTCTTGCCTCTTTCTGCACCTCACTTGCTTCTTTCTGCACTTCCCTTGCTTTTTTCTGCACCTCTCTTGCTTCTTTCTGCATCCCTTTTGCCTCTTTCTGCACCTCTGTTGCTACTTTCTGCACTTCTCTTGCTTCTTTCTGCACCTCTGTTGCTTCTTTCTGCACCCCTCTTCCCTCTTTCTGCACCACTCTCCCCTCTTTCTGCACCTCTGTTGTCTGTTTCTGCTCCTCTCTTGCCCTTTCTGCACTTCACTTGCCTCTTTCTGCACTTCTCTTGCCTCTTTCTGCATTTCTGTTGCTTCTTTCTGCACTTCTCTTGCTTCTTTTTGCACCCCTTTTGCATCTTTCTGCACCTCTGTTGCTTCTTTCTGCACCTCTATTGCTTTTGTTTATTTATTTGAAGAGTTCTATATAGCGCTGGCTAGACCCGTAGGCATCAGAGCACTTTACATGAGGATCGTTGTGTTACAAGTTACAAATTACATCCGTTACCAGAGCATAGTAAAACATAGGCAAAAAAACAATGTTACGGTAATTCGTGGGAGGGAGGGGGAGGAAAGAGACAACAGCAGGGATA
Organism: Calotriton arnoldi; assembly: GCA_963921515.1. NCBI lineage: Eukaryota > Metazoa > Chordata > Amphibia > Caudata > Salamandridae > Calotriton > Calotriton arnoldi. The sequence goes on along the minus strand of CAWUFW010000323.1, from coordinate 237,401 downwards.
CAGGGAGAACTGTGCCCAATGTCCGGCTGGGTAGGTGACGGCCGAGGGGGTGAACCAGGGCCGATCTCCTCTATAGCTGTCTAGCAGCTCCACCGGGCATCAGCAATGAATGCTCAGGTCTCAGCGGTCAGGAATAACAGGAAACAACAGTTTTTCAAGGGATACATTAGTTACAGTTGCATAGTCAAACACAGAAGAAACAAGTCCCCAGTAGCGGAATAGAGGGAGTGGGGGAGTGGAGAACAGGGGGCTGGGAAGCAGATCAGAATCTGGCAAACCGGCAGTGGGAGAAAAGTACCATGTGGGGGCCCAAAAAGTTAGTGTAAGCGGGCCAATAACCCAGATGGGGTCACAAAGTCACTAAGTCCAGTGCCCAGATTCAATCACCGCGGTAGCGATGGCTAGACCCGGAGGTATCAGAGCGCTTTACATGAGTATCAGCGAGTTACAAGTTATAAAAATTACATCAGTTACAGGAGCCAAGAATAGACATAGGATAAGATAATATTTATTTTTGCTTGATTAATTAAAATCTTTGCAAATACATAACAAAAAGATTCCCATTATACACAAATTATTAAGCTTAAAACAACATTAAAATGATCATCAATAAAATATTCCCAGTTTGTGCGATTGGCTGTTCTGTAAGACATTACACATAAATACTTATACTTCAAATAGTGCTGAGCTGGCAATAACTACCATTGAATTACATGCCGCCTGACACAGCATAACCAAGTCCATTGTTCAAACTATTGGGCATTATTAATTTAAAATGCTAGTGCAACTATAGGAAGGTATTAAGTTCATTTAACATATGAAAAGCATTTTCTTGACCTTTCGGCAATAAATAAAAAGTACTGGTACAATTATAAAATGTTATTATTCATTTTTGATTATTTGCGAGTCCCTTCTGATGCCCTTGTACTCTTATTTTTAACATACTTCAGATAACGACAAATTTTTGAGTCTCTTGGATACCGTCTCAAAAAATTGTGTTAGCCGACAGTTCAGCTGAACGTCAACAGGCTTGAAGCAAAGCTTTACTGCCTGCCTGCAGGACCGGGTGCCTTAATACCTGAAAAAGGGACGTAACAAGGTGCATCTTATATCCTTTAAGTTGGGACAGATACAGATTACATGAATAATGTCCTCCTTCCCGCTTCCGCATAGACGGCAAGTCGGTGTACCTCCTCTTCTTTCCCATGGTGGGAGGTGGGGATTAATCGCAATTATCCCCAATCGCAGCTTTAGAAAATTTTCCTTCGTTCTTATTTTGACTCCTGCACTCAAGTAGGATTGGGGTTTGAGCCTTACGTAATCACTGAGCACTATCCAGCCGTGTGCCTTTTTAGTAAGAATTGCTTTGTCTTCAAAAACAGATAACATGGACGTTGTCTTTTTCACTGTTTTTTTTAAGGAAAGATGATCTGTTGGTACGGCCCAGAGTTCAGACAGACCCAGTAGCTCAATGGAGTCAAACAGGTAATCCCTGGCTGAGCATTTTCCTTGACGAAGTAAGGCGATCCAGAGGTGGGAGTTTAGGGATCCTGCCTCTGCACTTCGGATTTTATGCCAACTTTTTACATAAGCACTCCTTCTTTCCACCGTTTGTCTTTGGACCCCAAATTCCAGCCGTATTTGAGCAGGGGAGACATATTTTGGAAGATGGAAAATTGCTCTGTAAGAATTGGCTATTATTACGTCTAGGGCTGCCGCGTCTTTGCCTTTAAGAGCCTCACTCCCGTATGTTAGTGTCGGCAGCAGTTTGGCCCGCAAAACCTGTAGGAAGGGATCTAGCGTGAGGTCGGGAAGCCGTCTCTTCAATGACTTCAGTGCTAAATAAGTTGTAGTTCCCTTTCTCCGCATGGACTCTAGCTGAGGTTTAAAGGAGCTTTTATGGTCCATTAGTATTCCCAGATATTTATAACTCGTTACCTGGTCCAAACGTTGGCCATCTAGGAACCAGCTGTTATTCTTCTTTTTATGATAGTTAACTGCCATAATTTTAGTTTTCTTGAGATTTATTTGGAGGGCGTTCCGATGTGAGAAACTACTTGTCGTATTTAAAAGATGCTGAAGACCAATGGGAGTCTGACTAATCAAAACCAGGTCATCAGCATATACCAGGTTTGACAATAACTTGTTTCCCAATTTTGGAGCGTGGGATATACAGCTATCCAACTCCCCTGGGAGATCAGCTAAAAAGAGGTTAAAAAGAAGCGGCGCAAGGACACACCCCTGCTTGAGGCCTTTCGAGGTCATGATTCGTTTTGAGATATGTGTCCCTGCGCCTAATTTAATCCTGATCCAGGTATCTGTGTGTAACTGTTTAAGCCGATCCAAGAGTGAATTAGGTAAACCCCAGCTTTCAAGTTTTCTCCAGAGTTTGGCTCAGTCAACATGATCGAAGGCGGCTGTATAGTCAATAAAGCAGAGGAAGAGGGGGATTTTTGATTCCTTAGCTGCATCCATTAACAGTGTTAGGGACAAGATGTTAGTTGATGTTCCTTGGCCACTGCAAAACCCAGTTTGATTGGTAGGAATGATGGAGTTTTCTGAGGCCCAAGAAGTTAACTCATCCAAGATTGTTCCTGCGTAGTATTTTGCACCTACGTCGATAAGGGCGATTAGTCGACAGTTGTTTGGATCGTTTCTATTGCCCTGTTTAAAAATAGGACTGATAATTGATCCTTTCCAAGATTCCGGGATGGTGGCTGTAGAATTTATGCCCTTAAAGACTGGTAATAAAGCCTTGCTCCAGAAGTCGGTGTCATGTTTGTACAACATCGGAGGGATGCCATTGGGGCCAGGGGCACCCATAGCTCTACCCCTGGCTATCAGACATTTTATCTGTTTTTCCGTGGGTGCATACCATTCCTCTTTAATGGAGGCTAATGAATCTAAATCGGTGGCCAGGAGGATCCCTGTTGTTTGTGGGTATTAGAACTTTCGGCCGATTGATCTTTGATAGTGCGATTGTGTGTCACTTCTACCCTTTTGGGGGGTTCACTGTCCGTTGTCACAATACCCGTTTCCTTGTTAGATTCCGCTTCCTTTTGCCTATTGTTGTTGAAGTGGGCGGAGAGGTAATCTACCCAAGCGGCCTCTGTTATATTGGAGCTTAATCCTGGATTGTTCGGTCGCTCTATCTTGTGGATCGTTTGCCAAAACTTAGCGCTGTTTTTTGCTTGGCATCGTGCAGTAACTTGGCCCACAATTCATCATTCTTTAATCTTATTTTCCTCCACTTCCTCCTTTTCAGTAATACCTTCATATGCCGAAGGGTCGACTGCAAGTCCAAGTTCCCTGGTGTTTTTCGAAGTTGTCTCAGTGTTTGATTTATGGTGCGTTTTAGACTCTTTGATTCCGGGCTGCTTTTCACTTTTGTTAGATCATCTTCCGGTTGTCTTGGTTTGGTCCCTATCCTAATCGCAAATTTCCCACTGAAGGTCGTAATACAATTTTCCCATGCTTTTACCGTTGGGACGGCGGATTCTTTTTCTCTCTCATGTAGGATTTTGGCGGAGGCTGATAGTGCTTCAATGTTGTTAAGATTGCACCTTATACGCTTTAGGTTAGAGATCTCTTCAGTTACAATGGGATTCCAAGCGTCTAGTATAACAGCCGGTCTCGCATTCAACAGTACTTCCTGTGGTAGGTGATCACTATATGTGTTGTCACCTATTCTAAAAGTTGCTATTTTGTTGAACATAGCTAATGTTGTAAACGTGAAATCTAGATAAGAGGAAGTTTTTGAAGAATGGAATGTGGCGACTGGTGGATTATCCTCCAAGAAGCGGCCGTACAGTGCTCTTAAATTTAAGTGTTCTAATTCCTGTAGCAGATGTTTAGACCATCTCGTTGGTTTATTAATTTTTGCTCGGCCTTGATTCGGTATCCCCCATATTGCTGTGAGTTCGTGTGCAGGGCCGTCATCTTGGCCTGACCCCAAAAGGTGTAAATTGAAATCGCCAGCAAGGATTATATGGTCGGTATCTTGCTCGTCCATAATCCTTTTTATTTCTTTTGTCAGCTCCTTTACAGTTTTTTGTTTTTGTTTGGGATGCACGTAGGTGTTAATTATTATAACTTCTTGGGACATATTGTTGAACTTGAGGGTTATCATTACTGCTTGAACCTCGTTTGGTGGTGTGATTTTCGCCTCTATGGACTGTGTTTTGCCTATTGTAGTTATTGAAACTAGCATCATTAACCCCCCCGAACGGCGACCAAAATTAAAGCCCTTTGTGGCCGGAACGAAATAGGAGGTGTACCCCTGGAGCTCTAAGGCCTTATCTTCCCAGGTTTCCTGGAGGAGTATCATGTCAAATGACTTTAAGTAGTTAACTACCTCGCGGTCGTCAGTTTTGCCTGCCAGGCCATTAATGTTCCAAATACACAGTTTGATTTTCCCTTGCTCTGCAGGGGGTATCTGTAAGGTGCAGCTCTCTTGTCAATTTAGACGCTCTGTTATTATTGTGCGTGTTATTTGCGTCCGAGTCTGTGTACCCGATGTCAAAATTAGAATTGATGCCCCAAAGCTTGTACTTGGATTGGAAACCTTTATTTGGATTGGAAACCTTTATCCAAGCAGTTAGATCACCAGGAGTTCTGCTTCTTGCCACTCTTAATACTGAGGTGGTAATTTTATCTGGGTCGTTGATCCGAGCATTTAGGAACGGAGTAGGGTAGGGAGATTTCAATTCGGGTTCCAGCTTTATACCCCAGAGCTTAAGCTTGCTTTCTTCTTCCTTGAATTTGGTCGCAATTCCACTGGAACTCCATCTTGTCCTAGTCGCCTCAGGCCACAGACGATTATTACTTGGAAGGAATTCTATGGAGAGTAGGTCTGATGAGCTTATGTTTCCAAGACTCGGGATGGAATTTAAAAGTCGTAGTACATTCCCTCTGTTTAATATGTCAACTCTTCCCCGGGATTCATATTCAGGGATGAAAATGATGCTGACCGGTTCTTCAGTAGTGCTCTCCTTCATTCCTTGAGTAGAGATTTCCTCCTTGATTGCTAAAGGTTGTTCTGTCCCGGTCCTTGGTTGGCATAAGTACGGGAGATTGGCAGGAGGACAGTTAGAGACTTGGTTTTGCTAGGAGAGCCACTTTGTTTTGCGGAGCCCCCCTGCGACTGTTGTACTCGGTCTTCATTTTCGGACAGATGGACTTCATTAGAGGACGACCTTAATGTTTGTTCTTCCTTAATGTTGTAAGGTAGTTCTTGCTTTGGAGTTACTAGCTCTTTTACTAATAGGGTTGACTCCTGTCTGTCGTCCGTTTTTGAGATGTTCCGTCTTGATGATCTCAAGGGTGGCCCCAAAGTGGCAGCCGTGGTTGTAGTAGGCCCTGCGATGGGGAGATCCGACCTGCCTCCCAAGGTGGAGAAGGGGTCAGGACCAATTTCTTCAACATCAGAGTCTGGTGCAGCCACAGTGGCGTATGGTTTGCTTGAAACACTAAGAGCGAGGGCTAGTGGCTTCTTGCTTCGTCCCTTCCTTTTTTGTTTGTGACGGGCTTTCCGAGGTGTGGGGATTTTTTGGGCAGGACTCATTTGTGTTGGGGCCATTGTTGCTGTTGCATCGCTGCCTATAAGAGTATTGGATAAGTTGGTTGATGTTGGATCCATTTTTTGGGGTTCGGATGGAGCTGTCCCTGGCTTACGCAGTCCATCTATGGAATTGGTGGACGTTGAAGCGCTGTCTTTTATGTCTGATAAGAGATTTCCTAACATAGATGGTAATGTTATTAGCTTATCAATTATTGGGGCGCAGGTGCATTCAAGTTGGGCTATTTGGCTTCCATGTACCGCTTCTTGTCCCCGCTTATTAAGCTATTGAGCTCTGATAACTTCTTGTCAATCCCTGACGTAAAGTCGGCCAATGTCTGAAGGACCGTGAGCTGTAAATCCATTTTATGCGATTGGTATTGTAGGGCTGTAGTTGAATATTGCATTGTATTTAAGATTGCCACCCAAATAGATTCTGTGTGCATGGCATCGCTAAGGTTGCATCTTTCCAACAACGGTGTATTAGGGGTTTCATGGGGCGTATGATTTCGAACAGATTTTAAATTATAAGAAGCAATGAGCTCCTCCCATTCCTGTGAGGCCAGGAAAGACATGTCCGGACTTGTTGCGTGAGAATCTTCATATGGAGACATCATACCGCGCTCAGATGGTTTGCTGCCAAGTGGGCTATGTGAGAAGTTGGCCTGGTATATGCTGTTCACTAGTTAAAGTGGACACCTTGCACCAGTACAATTCGACTCTTATGGTAGGTAGGTTTAAGACAACCTTTATAGAAAGCTATCCTAGTGGTAGCTGTGGAGAGCAGCCTTCAGGCTAAGTCTTGGAGGAATGTAAAGCAGCTTGTTTTACCACACAATCTCTTGAATCACCAAATGAAAAGACACCACACAGGTATATATATCAAATATATATGTATTTATTACTAAACAACTCTCTACTAATCTCTTTATGAGATTAGAAGTCAGGAACATATGCACAAATCAACGTTTCACAATAAATTAAGCACAAATATGGCTGGGGCCCTAGGGCGTACCAGACCATATACTAAAAAAGAGACTTAAGAACAACGACTTGCAAAGGGACAAGGCCTAGGGCCTTCAGAAGTGCTGGGGCCTCACGAAACCACCCAAGGCAGGTAAGTAAAGGACCCACGGGGGACGCGTGCAGTGCGTGAACACAGGCGCGGATCGCCGTAGACTTCAATGGGGCAAGTCGCGGTTAGAAATTAAGAGGTTAAGGGCACTTCGGGAGTAGCTACAAGCAAGTCACTTACAGGGTAAGTAGTTCTAGGGCCAACACCCACAGGAGCACCGTAGTGCTGGAGTTACCTCACCCAGGGAAGCCGGGTGCACAGGTGTCCTTTGGTGTCGGGACACGGCGTTGTTTTCAATGGGAGCCAATGAAGACTTGCTGCTTGTGAAGTCCGAAGAAGTGTCCGGTGGAATCCAAGCCTGGATTCGGAAGAAGGAAGACCTGAAAGCAGAGGGGACAGTGTTCAAAGTCACTGGGCAGTGACTCGGGGCAAGGAAGATGAATGCCCACCGTCGCCGGAAGATTCAGGTCATTCATGGGTGTCTTGACTCTTCGGCCACGAGGTCCAGGAGGTGTTGACGACAACCAGGAGCTGTATTCGGCGTGTCCCACAACGTCTGCAGCTTACTGAGGTGTCGGCGACTCGATTGGAGCCAACAAGCCTTGGTAACAGCAAGTCTTGGGGAAAGGTCAAAAAGTCAATGGTGCAGACCAGCAAGGTCTGGGGAACTCACCCCGCGAGGGTAAGTCAGGGCAGGCCTGGAGCAACCAGGGGGGCCCTTTGGTTCTTTAGAAAAGTCTTCTGGGGACCCACAAGCCGGCTGGCAAGGGATCGCAAAGACGCCTCAGGAGGATTCCTTCAACAGGAGCCCACGGTCACTCGGGATTGGGTAGGCCTCTGATCGTCGGAGGGATTCCTGCTAGAGGCTGGGACCACATGTGGTCCAAAGCACAGGTTCGTAGAACGTCGTGAAGGGGTTGCACTCGACAATAGTGCACGATACCCAGGGACTGCAGTTCCTCGTCACTCGTGGGGTCCACTTGCCTCAGCTTTGCTGGGGACTCACAATGGCCTTGGAGAAGTCAGGAAATCCTCTTCCTGGGCTGCAGGGACTTCGGGATCTGGCGGGAGTGGCATAGTTTGCAACCATTGTTGTAGTTTTTGGTGCCTGCCAAGCAGGGGAGTCACTCCTTGACTCCAAGGGAGATTCTTCCGTCTTCCAGAGGTAGTAGAACATCGAAGGTCCAGGATTCTTCTTTAGAGCGTTGTCCAGGGGTATCTAGTTTGCAATGCACAGGTTCCCCCTCTTATACTAAAAGAAAGGGAGGGACTAGCTCTATGACCCCACCTATGGGAGGGTCAGGGGAGTGGGTGGCTACACCCACTTCCCTTTGTCCAGTTTCACGCCAGAGCAGGGGCAGGTAGCCCCTGAGATGGTTTGAACTGGCATATGCACAGAGGAGCCTTCTGCTCCCCCAGTGCAGGACTTCAAAGCACTCTAAGAGTGCACCCACCCAGCCCCAATACACTAAACCCTGTCTGGAAGGTGGTCACACCCTCCTGTGACAGGATACCTATTGTTGGGCTTCCTCCACTGCGAGTTTCGGTCATCAGCAGGAGGGCAGCCCAGTGTCTGTGACTGGTGGCATCCATTTTGTGATGCCAGGGCTCTTCAGGATTCTACCGCGTTTCCACAGTAGGTACATGTCTATCCCTCTAGAAGGGTGGAATGCTACCCCCGCCGCCAGAACTGGCGGGGGGGGTAGTATTCCAAGATGTTTGACACCAAACACGACATGTTTCCGTGCAGCCATCCCAAAGTTAGCATTTAACGCGAGGTTATAATGCGCTTAAGAGTATATGGTCAGGCTGTACTACAAACAGCATCAGAGAAGGGTCTCCGAATGCTGCAGGGGGGCTCTGCTCATGCAGGGGCACCCTCTCAAATAGGAACAAAGCACTCTGCCTTCAGGATTGATAAGGCCTGCCATAGGAGTGACTTATAGGTTTATATGTGTGTATCTAGGTAGTGATATAGGTAGCCTATATCACAGTAAGGGGTGCATGCACCACCTTACCCAGGCTGCAGTAGCAGGCCTGTGGTGTCAGATTTAGTCTGCTTCCCAGGGGTGGCATAATACATGCTTCAGCCCCTGGTAGGCCTGTGAAGTACCTATGCCCTTGGCACCTAAGGTACCATATACTAGGGACTCATAAGGCACCACAGTATCCAATCACTAGTGCACCTAGTGTGCACTCCAAGTCGTTTAGAGAGAACAGAGAGGCTGGGGCCCTGATTGGCAGGGTCCCAGCCTGACTATAGCCAGAAACCAGTGTAAACATCAGAAAAAAAGTGGGGGCAACATAAGAGGCAGATCCTACTCTCCTACACAACCCCCCCCCCAAACGCAGGGACACTAAACTAACCTTGACCAGTTGAGTCTTCGTGCTCTAAGTGGAAATACCTTGAGAGTCCATCTGCATTGGCATGTTGGGTCCCAGGCCTATGTTCCACTGTATAGTCCATCCCCTGTAGGGAAATGGCCACCTCAAAAGTTTTGGGTTTTCACCTTTCATCTGTTTAAGCCATAGGAGGGGCTTGTGGTCAGTCTGAACTATGAAGTGAGTGCCAAACAAGGATGGCCTCAGCTTCTTCAGGGCCCACACCACAGCAAAGGCCTCCCTCTCTATAGCTGACCAACGTTTCTCTCTAGGGGTCAGCCTTCTGCTAATAAAAGCTACTGGCTGGTCTTGACCTTCATCATTCAGTTGAGACAGTACAGCTCCCACACCCAGCTCAGAAGCATCTGTTTGGACAATGAACTTTTTGGTGTAGTCTGGACTCTGTAAGATGGGGGCAGTGCACATGGCCTGCTTTAGGTCTTCAAATGCCTTCTGACAGCTAGCTGTCCACTGAACCTTTTTTGGCATTTTCTTTGAGGTCAGATCATTCAAGGGGGTCACTATAGATCCATATCCCTTGACAAACCTCCTATAGTACCCAGTCAGGCCTAAGAAGGCTCTCACCTGTGACTGGGTGGTAGGAGCAACCCATTCCATTATGGTTTTTATTTTACTCTGTAAAGGCTGAACCTGGCCTCCACCCACAAGGTGGCCTAGGTACACAACCTGACTCTGCCCTATCTGGCACTTAGTGGCCTTGATAGTGACAGTATCCAATCACTAGTGCACTCCAAGTCGTTTAGAGAGAACAGAGAGGCCGGGGCCCTGATTGGCAGGGTCCCAGCCTGACTATAGCCAGAAACCAGTGTAAACATCAGGAAAAAAGTGGGGGCAACATAAGAGGCAGATCCTACTCTCCTACAGGCTATTGAAAGCTGTCGGATCTGCCGGAGCACCTGCTTGTAATTCTTGCAGCTGTAGTGGGGAGCTGTTTTTTGGCTGCGAATGGGGGACCGTTCCCAAGTGTTCTGCCGACTGACTTGGGACCAAGGAGTAGACATGAGGGTCCCTCATGTCCCCTCGTAAGTCGATTTCAATTTCCGGATTCTCCAAATCCTCTGGAATGCTTGTATTTTGTAGGCCTTTTGTACCCACTTGTTGGAGTTTCCCAGGCCTTAGATGGTTTTTGGGACTGCCTAACTTATTGGCAGCTACCGCCTGGGTTGACACACTGTCATCCCTGTCAGCTCTTACACCTATTGTTTCTTCGGAATCTCCGCCTGCCTGGGTGACGGTGATATTTTTTAATGGAACCTGGTCACCCACCGTAAGCGTGTTCCTTTGATGATTTTTAACATGGTGGTGGATTAGGGGTTCCGGGGACGCGATAAGAGGCTGATGAGTTGATCCGTACTTCTCTGGCTGTAAAGGCGTTTGCAGCCCTTTTACGTTCTCACTTTTGGAGTAAATTACTGTTCCAGGATCTTTCAAGAAAGAACATTTTGTGTAGATTTTTGGTTGGAAAGTACAGGAGTTTTTCCTTTGGAGAGCCCCGTCAATACTTATAAGATCTTTGTCCATTTGGGTATCTGGTGACGGCATCAAGCCAGCTATTTGATGAGAAGTTATTTTTCCCATTCTTCGCACTTCACTGGCACCTTACGCCATTGATGGAAGAGATTATGCCGGACCAAGTGCTGGTGTCGCCCTTGGCTGTGTTACTTTCTATGCTTGTTTTGTTGGATACTGGCCCTGATCCAAGGCCACTTGAAACCTCTATGCTTATTTTTTCTTTTTTTGGTTTGGTTTTTGGCCTTAAGGGAGTCTTCCTTACTCGGCCCGACCTCATGACTGTATTAGCACCGTAGTCCAAGTATGTTACGACAGCACCAGGCTGCTCCAGGCGGCGTGTGGCAGATGGTGAAGGCTAGTGAAGGCTGCACTGGTGGGAGTGGCTGCAGTTACCAAGCCTTGATGAGATGGTGGGGGCAGGGGCAGAGTGGAGGGGGGAGAGGGGGAGAGAGAGGCACAGAAGCAGGGCACGCTGGGGTCCTGATAGCCGCACCCAACCTGGTCATGGTCTTGCCTGGTGCTTCACTCAGCGGTCAACACTGAAAATGGCCGTGGTCACGCTCTCTCCTCCACCTACATCTCTCCACCTATCTGCATCAGCCCCCCAGCTCAACTCCGCCAGACTCCGCCAGACCCCGCCAGACCCCTGGAGGGCCCCGACGCTCCTTCCTCAAGCCTTCCTCAAGCCTTGGGATCTCCCCGCCGCAGCTCACCACTCCTCTCTCCACCAACCTCACCGCTCTCACAACGCCTCACGTGGGTCTGAGGCAAGAAGTCCGGCGTCGGGCACACGGGCCAGAGAGAAGGAAGACCACAGCTCACGCACACCACAGCTGGGAGGACAGCAAGCCCTCTCAGCTCCGCTTCCCCGTTTCTTGCTGTTCGCGGATTCCTTGGAGTACCCCACTGCCACACTGCAAGCTGAGGAGACCAGTGGGGGCCAGTGGGGGCCATCGGGGGCTGCCACAAGCTGCTACAGGCTGGTTGAAACCTCCCGCGGCACCACCTCGCCGCCGGCGCCGCACCACACCACACCACACGTCGAGAGACAAGGCTGCTGCGGGCCATTTGGAGCCACCCGCGGCACTCTCTGCATTCGCGGCACTCGCAGCTCACGGCCCGCGGCGCTCACGGCAGGCTTCCCAGCCGGGAGATGAAGTGATGGAGACAAGCGGGGGGGGCTACAGCAGGCTGAAGGGAGCCTCCTAGCAGGCTACCGCGCTGAAGGGAGCCTCCTGGCAGGCTATCGCGCTGCACTGCACTGCAAGCGGGAACGGGAAAATCGGAAAACCAGGACTGGATCCAGAGTCAAAACGGCAAGACAATAGGGCCAAACGGCAAGCATAGACATGGGAGAGAAACAGTGATAACACAATATCAAGAGATATTAACGCATAAGCTGGAAATGGGAGGTAGCCACAGGATCACGGAGGGAGGAGGCAGGGAGGGAAGGAAACACAACGGGGAGAACGAGGAAAAACTATGTCCAATGTCCGGCTGGGTAGGTGATGGCCGATGGGGTGAACCAGAGCCAGACTCCTCTCTAGCTGCCTAAACAGCTCCACCGGGCATCAGCCATGTTGCTCGGTCTCAGAGCTCTTTACATGAGAACACAGTAATACAGAATTACATCAGATTACCAGAGCATAAATAATACAACAACAAGTCCCAATGGGGCATAGAGGGAAACAAGGAGGAGGGGAAAATGAGTCTAGCAGCTGGAAAACGGACAGAGGTCAAGCAAACTGGCAAAGGGAGAAAGTACATCGGGGGACCTTCAAAGTCATAGTCCACGAGCCCACAGACCAGTTAGGGTCACAGAAACACATCATCTGGGGCCAGGCTCGCTCTCTGCGAAGGAGCACCAAAGGTCGAGAGGGGTGTCTCGTAGTGGGCATCCTTATCAGAAGGTAGTGAATGCGTCCCGAAGAGAGGGGGGGGATCGACTTGAAGCACTAGACCAGATTGGTAACACCAAGATGTAGAACGGCGGCCCATAGCGATCGTAGAAACCGGTCGTTGCCGACAAGATGGTGGACCCAGGTCTCGGACTCTCCAGCACAAAATGGAGGGTCAGCAGATCGATAAAATACAAAAACCAAAATCCATGATGAAACCCAACTCAGGGAGCCGAACTGGATGTAGGAGGTAGCCACGGGATCGGTGGGACAGAGGACCAGAAAATAGCCGATCTCGCTCCGGTCATTGCGACAAAAATACTCGGGAACACAAAAAGGCAGCAGCGTCTCAGGTGTAACTTGCTGCTTTATCAGGGACGTCGACTCAGGCGCCCAGGAGACGGCTCCGGATAGGGGAGGCAGACACCTTGCTTCTTTCTGCACCTCTATTGCTTCTTTCTGCACCCCTCTTGTGTCTTTATGCACCCCTCTTCCCTATTTCTGCACCTTTCTTGCCTCTTTCTGTACCTCTCCTGCCTCTTTCTGCAGTTCTCTTGCCTCTTTCTGCACCTCTGTTGCTTCTTTCTGCACTTCTTTTGCCTCCTTCTACACCCCTCTTGCCTCTCTCTGCTCCTTTGGTTCTTTCTGCACTTCTCTTGCTTTTTTCTGCATCTCTCTTGCTTCTTTCCGCACCCCTCTTGCCACTTTCTGCGCCCCTCTTTCTTCTTTATGCACCTCTCTTGCCTGTTTCTGCAACTCTCTTGCCTCTTTCTGCAGTTCTCTTGCCTCCTTCTGCAAATATGTTACTTCTTTTTGCACTTCTCTTGCCTCTTTCTGCACCCCTCTTGAATGTTTCTGCACCTCACTTGCCTCTTTCTGCACCTCTCTTGCCTCTTTCTGCACATCTCTTGCCTCTTTCTGTATCTCTCTTGCCTCTTACTGCACCTCTCTTGCCTCTTTCTGCACCTCACTTTCCTCTTTCTGCACTTCGGTTGCTTTTTTCTGCACATTACTTGTTTCTTTCTGCAACTCTCTTGTCTCTTTCATCACTTCTCTTGCCTCTTTCTGCACCCCTCTTCCCTCTTTCTGCACCTCTCTTGCCTCTTTCTGCACCCCTGTTCCCTCGTTCTGCACCTTTCCTGCCTGTTTCTGCACCTCTGTTGCCTATTTCTGCACCTCTCTTGCCTCTTACTGCACATCTGTTGCTTATTTCTGGACTTCTCTTGCCTCTTTCTGCACACATCTTGCCTCTTTCTGCACCTCTGTTGCTGCTATCTGCACTTCCCTTGCTTCTTTCTGCGCCTCTCTTGCTTCTTTCTGCACCATTCTTGCCTCTTTATGCACAGTTCTTCCCTCTTCCTGCACCTCTCTTGCCTCATTCTGCACCTCTCTTGCCTCTTTCTGCAGTTCTCTTGCCTCTTTCTGCACCTCTTTTGCTTCTTTCTAGACTTCTGTTGCCTCTTTCTGCACCCCTCTTGCCTCTGTCTGCACCTCTGTTGGTTCATTCTGCACTGCTCTTGTTTCTTTCTGCACATCTCTTGTTTCTTTCTGCACCACTCTCGCCTCTTTCTGCACCCCTCTTCCCTCTTTCAGCACCTCGCTTGCCTCTGTTTGCACCCCTGTTCCCTCTTTCTGCACCTCTTTTACCTGTTTCTGCAACTCTCTTGCCTCTTTCTGCAGTTCTCTTGCCTCTTTCTGCACCTCTGTTGCTTCTTTCTGCACTTTTCTTGCCTCTTTCTGCACCCTCTTGTTTCTTTCTACACCTCCTTTGGTTCTTTCTGCACTTCTCATGCTTTTTTCCAAACCTCTCTTGCTTCTTTCTGCACACCTCTTGCCTCTTTTTGTACCCCTCTTTCCTCTTTCTGCACCCCTCTTGCCTCTTTCTGCAGTTCTCTTGCCTCCTACTGCACATCTGTTGCTTCTTTCTGCACTTTTCTTGCCTCTTTCTGCACCCCTCTTGCCTATTTCTGCACCTCACCTGCCTCTTTCTGCACCTCTCTTGCCTCTTTCTGCACTTCTCTTGCATCTTTCTGCACCTCACTTGCCTCTTTCGGCAACTCTCTTGTCTCTTTCACCACTTCTCTTGCTTCTTTCCACACCTCTGTTGCTTCTTTCTGCACTTCTCTTGCCTATTTCTGCACCCCTCTTGGCTCTTTCTGCACCCCTCTTCCCTCTTTCTGCACCTCCATTGCATCTTTCTGTACCCCTGTTCCCTCTTTCTGCACATCTCTTGCCTGTTTCTGCACCGCTCTTGCCTCTTTATGGACTTCTCTTGCCTCTTTCTGCACTTCTGTTGCTTCTTTCTGCACTTTCCTTGCCTCTTTCTGCATTTCTGTTGCTTCTTTCGGCACTTCTCTTCCCTCTTTCTGCATTTCTGTTACTTCTTTCTGCACTTGTCTTGCCTCTTTATGCACACCTCTTGCCTGTTTCTACACCTCATTTGCTTCTTTCTGCACTTCTCTTGCTTCTTTCTGCACCGCTCTTGCTTCTTTCTACACCCCTCTTGCCTTTCTCTGCACCCCTCTTCCCTCTTTCTGCACCTCTCTTGCCTCTTTCTGCACCTCTCTTGCCTCTATCTGCAGTTCTCTTCCCTCATTGTGCACTTCTGTTGCTTCTTTCTGCTCCACTCGTGCCTGTTTTTGCACCCCTCTTGCCTCTTTCTACACCTTTGTTGGTTCTTTCTGCACTTCTCTTGCTTCTTTCTGCACCTCGCTTGCTTCTTTCTGTATGACTATTGCCTCTTTATGTACCCCTCTCCCCCCTTTCTGCTCCACTCTTGCCTCTTCCTGCACCCATGTTCCCTCTTTCTGCACCTCTCTTGCCTGTTTCTGCAACTCTCTTGCCTCTTTCTGCAGTACTCTTGCCTCCTTCTGCACCTCTGTTGCTTCTTTCTGCACTTCTCTTGTCTCTTTCTGTACCTATGTTGGTTCTTTCTGCACTTCTCTTGCTTCTTTCTGTACCTCTGTTGCTTCTTTCTGTACCCCTCTTGCCTCTTTCTGCACCCCTCTTCCCTCTTTCTGCACCTCTCCTGCCTCTTTCTGCACCCCTGTTCCCTCTTTCTGCACCTCTCTTGCCTGTTTCTTCACCTATCTTGTCTCTTTCATCTCTTCTCTTGCTTATTTCTGCACCTCCATTGCTTCTTTCAGCACTTCTCTTGCTTCTTTCTGCACCTGTCTTGCCTCTTTCTACACCCCTTTTACCTCTGTTGCTTCTTTCAGAACTTCTCTTGCCTCTTTCTGTACCCCTCTTGCCTGTTTATGCACCTATGTTGGTTCTTTCTGCACTTCTCTTGCTTCTTTCTGCACATCTGTCGCTTCTTTCTGCACCCCTCTTCCCTCTTTCTGCACCCCTCTTCCTTCTTTCTGTACCTCTCTTGCCTCTTTCTGCACCCCTGTACCCTCTTTCTGCACTTTATGTACCCATTTTGCCTGTTTCTACACCTATGTTGGTTCTTTCTGCACTTCTCTTGCTTCTTTCTGCACATCTGTTGCTTCTTTCTGTACCCCTCTTCCCTCTTTCTGCACCTCTCTTCCCTCTTTCTGCACCTCTCTTGCCTCTTTTTGCACTTCTCGTGCC
This sequence comes from Calotriton arnoldi, assembly GCA_963921515.1. Taxonomy (NCBI): domain Eukaryota; kingdom Metazoa; phylum Chordata; class Amphibia; order Caudata; family Salamandridae; genus Calotriton; species Calotriton arnoldi. The sequence goes on along the minus strand of CAWUFW010000323.1, from coordinate 221,380 downwards.
TCTTTCTGCACCTCTATTGCTTTTTTCTGCACTTCTCTTGCCTCTTTCTGTACTTTTCTTGCCTGTTTCTGCACCTATTTTGCCTCTTTCTTCATCTCTGTTGCCTCTTTCTGCACCCCTCTTGCCTCTTTGTGCACCACTCTTGCCTCTTTCTGCACCCCTCTTCCCTCTTTCTGTACCTCACTTGCCTCTTTCTACACTTATCTTGCTTTTTTCTGCACCTTACTTGTTTCTTTTGGCAACTCTCTTGTCTCTTCATCACTTCTATTGCTTCTTTCTTCTGCACCTCTGTTGCTTCTTTCAATAATTCTCTTGCTCTTTCTACACCTCTCTTGCTTCTTTATGCACTTCTCTTGCATCTTTCTGCACCTCTGTTGCTTCTTTCAGCACTTTTCTTGCCTCTTTCTGCACTTATCTTGCCTGTTTCTGCACCTCTCTTGCCTCTTTCTTCACCTCTTTTGCCTCTTTCTGCACCCCTCTTGCCTCTTTGTGCACCGCTCTTTCCTCTTTCTGCACCCCTCTTCCCTCTTTCTGCACCTCTCCTGCCTCTTTCTGCACCCCTGTTCAATCTTTCTGCACCTCTCTTGCCTGTTTCTTCACCTACCTTGTCTCTTTCATCTCTTCTCTTGCTTATTTCTGCACCTCTATTGCTTCTTTCAGCACTTCTCTTGCTTCTTTCTGCACCTGTCTTGCCTCTTTCTACACCCCTCTTACCTCTGTTGCTTCTTTCAGCACTTCTCTTGCCTCTTTCTGTACCCCTCTTGCCTCTTTATGCACCTATGTTGGTTCTTCCTGCACTTCTCCTGCTTCTTTCTGTACATCTGTTGCTTCTTTCTGCACCCCTCATGCCTCTTTCTGCACCCCTCTTCCTTCTTTCTGCATCTCTCTAGCCTCTTTCTGCATCCCTGTACCCTCTTTCTGCACTACTTTCTGTACCCATTTTGCCTGTTTTTGCACCTATGTTGGTTCTTTCTGCACTTCTCTTGCTTCTTTCTGCACATCTGTTGCTTCTTTCTGTACCCCTCTTCCCTCTTTCTGCACCTCACTTGATTCTTTCAGCAACGCTATTGTCTCTTTAATCACTTCTCTTGCTTCTTTCTGCACTTGTCTTGCCTCTTTTTACAGCTCTCTTGCCTCGTTATACACTTCTCTTGCTTCTTTCTGCACCTCTATTGCTTCTTTCAGCACTTCTCTAGCCTCTTTCTGCACCCATCCTGCCTCTATCTGCACCTATGTTGGTTCTTTCTGCACTTCTCTTGCTTCTTTCTGCACCTCTGTTGCTTCTTTCTGCACGAATCTTGCCTGTTTCCGCAACTCTATTGCCTCTTTCGGCAGTTCTCTTGCCTCTTTCTGTACACCTGTTCCCTCTTTCTGCACCTCTCTTGTCTGTTTTTGCAACTCTCTTGCCTCTTTCTGCAGTTCTCTTGCCTCCTTCTGCACCTTTGTTGCTTCCTTCTGCACCTTTGTTGCTTCTTTCTGCATTTCTTTTGCCTCTTTCTGTACCCCTCTTGCCTGTTTCTGCACCTCTCTTGCCTCAGTCTGCACCTCTCTTGCTTCTTTCTGCCCCTAACTTGCTTCTTTCTGCACTTCTCTTGCTTTTTTTTGCACCTCTCTTGTTTCTTTCTTCAACTCTCCTGTCTCTTTCATCACTTCTCTTGGTTCTTTCTGCACCTCTGTTGCTTCTTTCAGCACTTTTCTTGCCTCTTTCTGTACCCTTCTTCCTATTTTGTACACCTCTCTTGCCTCTTTCGGCACATCTCTTGCCTCTTTCTGCACCCCTCTTGCCTTTTTCTGCACCTCTATTGGTTCTATCTGCACTGCTCTTGTTTCTTTCTGCACCTCTCTTGAAAATTTCTACACCCCTCTTGCCTCTCTCTGCACCCCTCTTAACAATTCTGCACCTCCCTTGCCTTTGTCTGCACCCCTGTTCTCTCTTTTTCCATTTCTCTTGCCTGTTTCTGCACCCCTTTAGCCTCTTCCTGCACCCCTGTTGCTTCTTTATGCACTTCTCTAGCTTCTTTCTGTACTTCTCTTGCTTCTTTCTGCACCCCTCTTGCCTCTTTCTGTACCCCTCTTCCCTCTTTCTGCACTTTATGTACCCATTTTGCCTGTTTCTACACCTATGTTGGTTCTTTCTGCACTTCTCTTGCTTCTTTCTGCACATCTGTTGCTTCTTTCTGTTGCTTCTTTCTGTACCCCTCTTCCCTCTTTCTGCACCTCACTTGCCTCTTTCTGGACCTCTTGCCTCTTTTTGCACTTCTCTTGCCTCTTTCTGCACCTCTATTGCTTCTTTCAGCACTTCTCTTGCCTCTTTCTGTACTTTTCTTGCCTGTTTCTGCACCTCTTTTGCCTCTTTCTTCATCTATGTTGCCTCTTTCTGCACCCCTCTTGCCTCTTTGTGCACTGCTCTTGCCTCTTTCTGCACCCTTCTTCCCTCTTTCTGTACCTCACTTGCCTCTTTCTGCACTTATCTTGCTTTTTTCTGCACCTCACTTGTTTCCTTCGGCAACTCTGTTGTCTCTTCATCACTTCTCTTGCTTCTTTCTTCTGCACCTCTGTTGCTTCTTTCAATAATTCTCTTGCTTCTTTCAATAATTCTCTTGCTTCTTTCTACACCTCTCTTGCTTCTTTATGCACTTCTCTTGCATCTTTCTGCACCTCTGTTGCTTCTTTCAGCACTTTTCTTGCCTCTTTCTGCACTTCTCTTGCCTGTTTCTGCACCTCTCTTGCCTCTTTCTTCACCTCTTTTGCCTCTTTCTGCACCCCTCTTGCTTCTTTGTGCACCGCTCTTTCCTCTTTCTGTACCCCTCTTCCCTCTTTCTGCACCTCTCCTGCCTCTTTCTGCACCCCTGTTCCCTCTTACTGCACCTCTCTTGCCTGTTTCTTCACCTATCTTGTCTCTTTCATCTCTTCTTTTGCTTATTTCTGCACCTCTATTGCTTCTTTCAGCACTTCTCTTGCTTCTTTCTGCACCTGTCTTGCCTCTTTCTACACCCCTCTTACCTCTGTTGCTTCTTTCAGCACTTCTCTTGCCTCTTTCTGTACCCCTCTTGCCTCTTTATGCACCTATGTTGGTTCTTTCAGCACTTCTCTTGCTTCTTTCTGCACATCTGTTGCTTCTTTCTGCACCCCTCTTGCCTCTTTCTGTACCCTTCTTCCGTCTTTCTGCACATCTCTTGCCTCTTTCTGCACCCCTGTACCCTCTTTCTGCACTTTCTGTACCCATTTTGCCTCTTTCTGCACCTATGTTGGTTCTTTCTGCACTTCTCTTGCTTCTTCCTGCACATCTGTTGCTTCTTTCTGTACCCCTCTTCCCTCTTTCTGCACCTCTCTTCCCTCTTTCTGCACCTCTCTTGCCTCTTTTTGCACTTCTCTTGCCTCTTTCTGCACCTCTATTGCTTCTTTCTGCACCTCTCTTGCTTCTTTCTGCACCCCTGTTGCCTCCATTTGCCCCCGTCTTCCCTCTTTCTGCATCCCTCTTGCCTCTTTCTGCACCTCTCTTGCCTCTTCATGTGCCTCACTTGCCTCTTTCTGCACATCTCTTGCTTTTTTCTGCACCTCACTTGTTTCTTTCGGCAACGCTATTGTCTCTTTCATCACTTCTCTTGCTTCTTTCTGCACTTGTCTTGCCTCTTTTTACAGCTCTCTTGCCTCGTTATACACTTCTCTTGCTTCTTTCTTCACCTCTATTTACTTCTTTCAGCACTTCTCTAGCCTCCTTCTGCACCCATCCTGCCTCTATCTGCACCGATGTTGGTTCTTTCTGCACTTCTCTTGCTTCTTTCTCCACCTCTGTTGCTTCTTTCTGCACGACTATTGCCTGTTTCTGCAACTCTATTGCCTCTTTCTGCAAGTTCTCTTGCCTCCTTCTGCACTTTTGTTGCTTCTTTCTGCATTTCTCTTGCCTCTTTCTGTACCCCTCTTGCCTGTTTCTGCACTTCTCTTACCTCAGTCTGCACCTCTCTTGCTTCTTTCTGCCCCTAACTTGCTTCTTTCTGTACTTCTCTTGCTTTTTTTGCACCTCTCTTGTTTCTTTCTTCAACTCTCCTGTCTCTTTCATCACTTCTCTTGGTTCTTTCTGCACCTCTGTTGCTTCTTTCAGCACTTGTCTTGCCTCTTTCTGCACCCTTCTTCCTACTTTGTACACCTCTCTTGCCTCTTTCGGCACATCTCTTGCCTCTTTCTGCACCCCTCTTGCCTTTTTCTGCACCTCTGTTGGTTCTTTCTGCACTGCTCTTGTTTCTTTCTGCACTTCTCTTGAAAATTTCTACACCCCTCTTGCCTCTCTCTGCACCCCTCTTAACAATTCTGCACCACTCTTGCCTTTGTCTGCACCCCTGTTCTCTCTTTTTGCACCTCTCTTGCCTCTTTCTGCAGTAGTCTTGCCTCCTTCTGCACCTCTGTTGCTTCTTTTTCCATTTCTCTTGCCTCTTTCTGCACCCCTCTAGCCTCTTCTTCCACCCCTGTTGCTTCTTTATGCACTTCTCTAGCTTCTTTCTGTACTTCTCTTGCTTCTTTCTGCACCCCTCTTGCCTCTTCCTGCACTTTATGTACCCATTTTGCCTGTTTCTGCACCTATGTTGGTTCTTTCTGCACTTCTCTTGTTTCTTTCTGCACATCTGTTGCTTCTTTCTGTACCCCTCTTCCCTCTTTCTGCACCTCTCTTCCCTCTTTCTGCATCTCTCTTGCCTCTTTTTGCACTTCTCTTGCCTCTTTCTGCACCTCTATTGCTTCTTTCAGCACTTCTCTTGCCTCTTTCTGTACTTTTCTTGCCTGTTTCTGCACCTCTTTTGCCTCTTTCTTCATCTCTGTTGCCTCTTTCTGCACCCCTCTTGCCTCTTTGTGCACTGCTCTTGCCTCTTTATGCACCCCTCTTCCCTCTTTCTGTACCTCACTTGCCTCTTTCTGCACTTATCTTGCTTTTTTCTGCACCTCACTTGTTTCTTTCGGCAACTCTCTTGTCTCTTCATCACTTCTCTTGCTTCTTTATTCTGCACCTCTGTTGCTTCTTTCAATAGTTCTCTTGCTTCTTTCTACACCTCTCTTGCTTCGTTATGCACTTCTCTTGCATCTTTCTGCACCTCTGTTGCTTCTTTCAGCACTTTTCTTGCCTCTTTCTGCACTTATCTTGCCTCTTTCTGCACTTCTCTTGCCTGTTTCTGCACCTCTCTTGCCTCTTTCTTCACCTCTTTTGCCTCTTTCTGCACCCCTCTTTCCTCTTTTTGTACCCCTGATCCCTCTTACTGCACCTCTCTTGCCTGTTTCTTCACCTATCTTGTCTCTTTCATCTCTTCTCTTGCTTATTTCTGCACCTCTATTGCTTCTTTCAGCACTTCTCTAGCCTCTTTCTGCACCCATCCTGCCTCTATCTGCACTTATGTTGGTTCTTTCTGCACTTCTCTTGCTTCTTTCCGCACCTCTGTTGCTTCTTTCTGCATGACTCTTGCCTGTTTCCGCAACTCTATTGCCTCTTTCTGCAGTTCTCTTGCCTCTTTCTGTACACCTGTTCCCTCTTTCTGCAACTCTCTTGCCTGTTTTTGCAACTCTCTTGCCTCTTTCTGCAATTCTCTTGCCTCCTTCTGCACCTTTGTTGCTTCTTTCTGCATTTTTCTTGCCTCTTTCTGTACCCCTCTTGCCTGTTTCTGCACCTCTCTTGCCTCAGTCTGCACCTCTCTTGCTTCTTTCTGCCCCTAACTTGCTTCTTTTGGAATTGTCTTGCTTTTTTTGCACCTCTCTTGTTTCTTTCTTCAACTCTCCTGTCTCTTTCATCACTTCTCTTGGTTCTTTCTGCACCTCTGTTGCTTCTTTCAGCACTTTTCTTGCCTCTTTCAGCACCCTTCTTCCTACTTTGTATACCTCTCTTGCCTCTTTCGGCACATCTCTTGCCTCTTTCTGCACCCCTCTTGCCTTTTTCTGCACCTTTGTTGGTTCTTTCTGCACTGCTCTTGTTTCTTTCTGCACCTCTCTTGAACATTTCTACACCCCTCTTGCCTCTCTCTGCACCTCTCTTAACAAATCTGCACCTCTCTTGCATTTGTCTGCACCCCTGTTCTCTCTTTTTGCACCTCTTTTGCCTGTTTCTGCAACTCTCTTGCCTCTTTCTGCAGTTGTCTTGCCTCCTTCTGCACCTCTGTTGCTTCTTTTTCCATTTCTCTTGCCTCTTTCTGCAACCCTCTAGCCTCTTCCTGCACCCCTGTTGCTTCTTTATGCACTTCTCTAGCTTCTTTCTGTACTTCTCTTGCTTCTTTCTGCACCCCTCTTGCCTCTTTCTGTACCCCTCTTCCCTCTTTCTGCACCTCTCTTGCCTCTTTTTGCACTTCTCGTGCCTCTTTCTGCACCTCTATTGCTTCTTTCTGCTCTTCTCTTGCTTCTTTCTGCACCTCTCTTGCTTCTTTCTGCACCCCTGTTGCCTCTATTTGCAGCCGTCTTCCCTCTTTCTGCACCCCTCTTGCCTCTTTCTGCACTTCTCTTGCCTCTTTCTGGACATTTGTTACTCTTTCTTCACCTCTCTTGTTTTTTCTGCACTTCTCTTGCTTCTTTCTGTACTTCTCTCACCTCTTTCTGTACTCAAATGTGAAGTGCAAGCTGTCAAGTTTAAAGGTCTGCATGCTCTTGTGACTGAGATATATGTCTACTTGTATATGTATTCTCACATGTGCTATGCATCTGAAGATGGTAGCTTAAAAAGTGGGTAGCTTCTCCTATAGGTGGTTAAATGTTTTCAGTTCTGCTCTGTCATTCGGTTGCACAGGCAGACATGTCTTATGTATATAGGTGTTATATAGCCCCTCAAATATACTATTGAGTACCCATGTGCCCTGTATTATGAGCAGAAAGAAAGAAATACACAATTTTGTACACAAATTTACAGAGTATGCTATTTGAAACACAGGTATTCAAGTATTTGTATGTTTATTTTTATGTAACATGTCACTAGGTAAAAGCAGAAACACACACATGCATACCTTCACAAACTTGGTCAGACTTACAACAGTGATATGGTTAGGGTTGCTGTTCTACATTTGGTAGGCCTAACATTCTGAGTAGCCGATGAATAATGAACCTTCAAGAGAAAAGTGAGGTTTAAGACATCTTGGGAGAAGGATTAGTGATTAGGCTACTTTGTATGAGTCTGTGGTATTGTACAGTCAAAGTAGGCCTCTTCCTGCACCTCTGTTGCTTCTTTCTGCACTTCTCTTGCTTCTCTCTGCACCTTTCTTCCTCTTTCTAGACTTCTGTTGCCTCTTTCTGCATTTTTCTTGCTTCTTTCTGCACCTTTCTTCCTCTTTCTGCACCTCACTTGCATCTTTCTGTAATTCTCTTGCTTCTTTCTGCTCCTTTCTTCCTCTTTCTGTACATGTCCTACCTATATAGGCATAGTTAGAAATTAGCATTTAAAAATCTTAGAAATACACTGAAAAAACCACAGGTTTCAGGGCCATTATAGTTAGTATTAGCATTTAAAAAAACCTTAGAAATTCACTGAAAAAAACAGAAGTTTCAGGGATATTACAGTTAAGAATTAACATTTAAAAAACCTTAGATATTCACTGAAAAAGCCACAGGTTTCAGGGACATTATAGTTAGTTGGACATTTCACTAGTACAAAACCAGAGAAATTCGCCAGTTATAGTTAGTTGAGCTAACTATAACTCGCGCCCCCGCAATGCACTGCTGATGACGTCACATATTACATCATTCATGACATGGTCAGTGACATCACTGATGACATCTCAAATGACATCACTGATGACATCACTGATGACATCATCCACATGATAATCTGATGCACCTCCTCATACCCTAATATAACCTTTGATACACTGTGAGAAGTTGGCCTGGTATATGCTGTTCACTACTTAAAGTGGACACCTTGCACCAGGGCAAATCGACTCTTATGGTAGATAGGTTTAAGACAACCTTTTAAAGAAAGCTATCCTAGTGGTAGCTGTGGAGAGCAGCCTTCAGGCTAAGTCTCGGAGGAATGTAAAGCAGCTTGTTTTACCATATAATCTCTTGAATCACCAAATGAAAAGACACCACACAGGTATATATATCAAATATATATGTATTTATTTCTAAATAACTCTCTACTAATCTCTTTATGAGATTAGAAGACAAACATATGCACAAATCAACGTTTCACAATAAGTTAAGCACAAAATATGGCTGGGGCCCTAGGGGCGTACCAGACCATATACTAAGTAAGAGACTTAGAAACAACGACTTGCAAGGAGACAAGGCCTAGGGCCTTCAGAAGTGCTGGGGCCTCACGAAACCACCCAAGGCAGGTAAGTAAAGGACCCACGGGGGACGCGTGCAGTGTGGATACACAGGCGCGAATCGCCGTTAACTTCAATGGGGCAAGTCGCGGTTGGAAATAAAGAGTTTTAGGATACTTCGGGAGAACCTACAAGCAAGTCACTTACAGGGTAAGTAGTTCTAGGGCCCACACCCACAGGAGCACCGTAGTGCTGGAGTTACCTCACCCAGGGAAGCCGGGTGCACAGGTGTCCTTTGGTGTCGGGTCGCGGCGTCGTTTTCAATGGCGAACAAAGAAGACTTGCTGCTTGCGGGAGCTGAAGAAGTGTCCGGTGGAATCCAAGCCTGGATTCTGAAGAAGGATGACCTGAAAGCAGAGGGGACAGTGTTCAAAGTCACTTGGCAGTGACCCGGGGCAAGGAAGATGGTTGCCCACCGTCGTCGGTCGCTTCAGGTCGGTTGCGGGTGCCTTGACTCTTCAGCCACGTGGTCCAGGAGGCGTCGACGACGACCAGAAGCTGGATTCGGTGTATCCCTCGACCTCTGCAGCTGACTGCGGTGTCGGCAACTCGATAGGAGCCAACAAGCCTTGGCAGCCGCAAGTCTCGGGGAGATGAAGAAAAGTCGATGGCACAGACCAGCAAGGTCTGAGGGACTCACCCAGCGAGGGTAAGTCAGGGCAGGCCTGGAGCAACCAGGGGAGCCCTTTGGTTTGGTTAAGAAGTCTTCTGGGGACCCACAAGCCAGCGGGCAAGTGTTCGCGAAGACGCCTCGGGCGGAATCACTCAACAGGGGCCCACGGTCACTCGGGACGGTGTAGGCCTCTGATCTTCGGAGGGATTCCTGCTGGAGGTCGGGACCACACGTGGTCCAAAGCACAAGTTCGTAGAACGTTGTGAAGGGGTTGCACTCGACAATAGTGCACGGTACCCAGGGGTCGCGGTTCCTCGTTACTCGTGGGGTCCACTTGCCTCAGCTTTGCTGGGGACTCACGATGGCCTGGGAGAGGTCAGGAAATCCACTTCTTGGGCTGCAGGGACTTCGGACTCCGGCGGGAGCGGCGTAGTTTGCGACCGTCGTTGTCGTTTTTGGTGCCTGCCAAGCAGGGGAGTCACTCCTTGACTCCAAGGGAGATTCTTCTGTCTTCCAAAGGTAGTGGAACGTCGAAGGGCCAGGATTCTTCTGTAGAGCGTTGTCCAGGGGTTATCTGCTTTGCAATGGCAAGGTTCCCCCTCTTATACTAAAAAGAGGGGATGGACTAGCTCTATGACCCCACCTATGGGAGGGTCAAGGGAGGGGTGGCTACACCCACTTCCCTTTGTCCAGTTTCGCGCCAGAGCAGGGGCAGGTAGCCCCTGAGCTGGTTTGAACTGGCATATGCACAGAGGAGCCTTCTGCTCCCCAGTGCAGGACTTCAAAGCACTCTAAGAGTGCACCCACCCAGCCCCAATACACTAAACCCTGTCTGGAAGGTGGTTACACCTCCCTGTGACAGGATGCCTATTGTTGGGCTTCCTCCACTGTGAGTTTCGGTCATCAGCAGGAGGGCAGCCCAGTGTCTGTGACTGGTGGCATCCATTTTGTGATGCCAGGGCTCTTTAGGATTCTACCGCGTTTCCACAGCAGGTACATGTCTTATCCCTCTAGAAGGGTGGAATGCTACCCCCGCCGCCAAGATTGGCGGGGGGTAGTATTCCAAGATGTTTGACACCAAACACGACATGTTTTGATGCAGCCATTCCAAAGTTAGCATTTACCGCGAGGATATAATGCACTTAAATAGTATATGGTTTAACCGCATCCACAAACAGCACCAGAGAATAGGCTCTGAGAGCTGCAGAGGGGCCCTGCTCAGGCAGAGGCACCCCCTCACATAGAAGCCAAGCACCCTGCCCTCAGGATTGATAGGGCCTGCCTTAGGGGTGACTGATAGGTTTATATGTGTGCGCAGGAGAGATATAGGAAACCTATATCTCAGTGAGGGGTGCTAGCACCACCTCACCCAGGCTGCAGTAGCAGGCCTGTGGTGTCAGATTTAGTCTGCTTCCCAGGGGTGGCATAATACATGCTGCAGCCCCTGGTAGGCCTGTGAAGTACCTATGCCCTTGGCACCTAAGGTACCATATACTAGGGACTCATAAGGCACCACAGTAACCAATCACTAGTGCACCTAGAGTGCACTCCATGTCATTTAGAGAGAGCAGATAGACTGGGGCCCTGAATAGCAGGATCCCAGTCCAACTAAGTCATAAACCAGCAAAACACCATAAAAAAGTGGGGGCAACCATATAGTCAGATTCCACCTTCCTACATAACCCCCCAAACGAAAGGAGATAAGGCTAACCTTGGCCAGTTGAGCCTTTATTGACTAAGTGGCCATATAAGGAAGCACCTGCACTAGCATGGTTGCCCCCTGTCTGATGGTCCACTAAGCAATCCCTCACCCTAAGGGTGTGAGAGGGTCTCCACCATGGGGAATCACTACCTCTGGTGTGCTCTGGTAAAGTACAAGGCTGGTGAGGTGTCTGAGTAGGGAAGTGAGGCCCTAGGAAGGTTGGCCTCAGATTCCTCAGATCACTGGTCACCATGTATGCCTGTCTTTCCATGACTGAGTTGCATTTTGCTCTAAGGGTCAACCTTTGGCTGCCTACAGCTGGGGGTTGGGTCCCTTTGGGTGGAACACTGGAGGGACATGGCATGTTTGGAACCTTTTGGTCCCAGGTTTGCCCTTGCCTAACAGAGTCCTTCTGGGGAGGTCCCTACATAAAGGTATGGGGGATCCCTCAGTGGGTTGAGGAATTTCTACCTGGCTAGGGCTACTAGCCTGGATGCCCCTAATCTGCTGATGGGGGTTCCTCTGGACAGGGGGCCCTGGGGGTCCACTGACCTCCCTGACCTCTGCAGCCCTGGGCTGCCTGAGGCAGGGTAGAGAGGGGCAGGTTACCTGCTCCAGACTGGGTACCACCTTGTAAGGGTCCTCTGCCATCAGGGGGTGGCCAGGCCAGGCCTGACTACCTCTGTGGCAGTTCCTTCACTAGGGGTAGGGTCAGTTCCCTGAGGAGGCTGACCCTTACCTACTGTCTGGAGGGAAGAAGACTTTTCTTCAACCCTTGTGCTCTCTTCTGGGGGAGAGTGGGCCATTCTTCCAGGCTCCATCTCTCCAAAATCTTGGGCTGGGGCTGTGGCCATCACAGCCCCACTAACCTTTACAGGGACACCCAACATCTTCAGATGGGTTTGGTGTTCAATTTCAGCCCAGGCTGAAATTTCCAGATCATTGCCCATCAGGCAATCTACAGGTAAGGTTGGAGATACTGCCACTCTTTTGGGCCTGTGACCCCCTCCCAGCTGAGATTGACTATGGCCATGGGGTGATCTGTTCTGACACCATCAATGTTGGTCACCTGGTATTTAAACTCAGGTAAAAGCTGGTGAGGGGGACTAGTTTCCCTGCCACCATGGTGACACTAGCCCCTGTGTCCCTAAATGCCACAGCTTTCTGACCATTAATTATTGGCTCCAGTCTGTACCTGCCCAATGCTGTGGGACCCACGGTAAAGGTGGCAAATCCTATACCACCATCAGAGTCTGAGGAGTCTGTTGAGGGGGTCCTGTCTAAACTAGGGCCCACCTCTGTTCCTCTTGCAAAAGCACCTAACTTTTTGGGTGCACTACTCCCAACTGGAGGATTACTACTGGTAGTACCAGGAGGGGTGGTAGTAGTTGTTGGAGGAACATTTTCTTTATTGCCATTCCTGGGACAACTGGGATCAGATTTCCAGTGCCCAGGCTTTTTACAGACATGGCAATAGGGTTTCTTTTCAGGAGAGGAAGGAGTTTGGGACCCACCCCCAGAAGAGGAATTTTGGGGCCCTGTAGTGGACTTATCCTTGGATTTATCCCCACCTTTCTCTTGGGACTTGGTAGAATCTTTCTTGTGGTCACCACCCTGATTCTTAGGCCTTACTCTGGTTCTGACCCATTTGTCTGCCTTCTTTCCCAATTCTTGGGGAGAGGTCAGATCAGAGTCCACCAGGTACTGGTGTAAAAGCTGGTTTTGACAATTATTAAGGATCTGTTCTCTCATCATTAGATTATAAAATCCTTTGAAATCAGTAACCCTACTGCCAACCAGCCAACCCTCCAGAGCCTTGGATGCACAATCTACAAAGTCAGTCCAGTCCTGAGTCTGTGCCTTCTGGGTATCTCTGAACTTCAACCTGTACTCTTCAGTGGTTAAGCCAAACCCATCTATCAGTGCACTCTTCAGGACTTCATAATCATCAGCATCCTCCTCTCTAACAGTGAGGAGCTTGTCTCTTCCTTTATCTGAAAAGGAGAGCCACAAGATTGCTGCCCACTGCTTTTGGGGGACCTGCTGTACTCTACAGGCCCTCTCCATAGCAGTTATCCATTTGTGGATATCATCCCCACTCTGGTAGGGAGGAACAACCTTGCTCAGGTTCCTATGGTCAGGGACATATTCTCTGCCTCTAGGGACACTGTTGCTGCCACCAGGGGGTTCTAACCCCTCTTTTCTAGAAGCTCTCTGGATCTCCAGGGCTTCCCTATCCAGTGCCAACTGCTTGGTTCTGAGGGCCACTCTGGCTTCCTCATACTGGAGCAGTTTGCACCTTCTCTCAGAGGAGGTCTCTCTTAAGGGAAAGTATGAGTTCCTCTGCTGGACAAATTCTCTGCCAGAGTGATAAGAGTGGTCAGATTCCCTGGAAGGGGATCTGTGCCTCTCCTCCTCTCTGTCAGTTCTCTTATGGAGAATTCCTCTGTCCTTTTCAGGCCCCTTGGAGCCTGGCCCTTCAATCACAGAGTCTTGGTCATTCTGATTTTCATCATCTGACCCAGATACTATGACTGACCCACCCACTGATTCAAACCCTTTAGCTCCTAGAGCCAATCTAAGGTCATCTGCTGTCAGCAGATCTATCAGGTGGGGTGTTGAGGGACTCTGTCCTATCCTCAGGTGTCTGTCAACACACATGGCTCTCAAGTCAGAGAAAGCCATGTCCTTATACTGAGGCTGAGTGGATCCACTGGGTCCACCCTTTAAGGACATTCTAGTGTTGTGCAGTGTTGTACTACCTACACTAGTTTGTGGCCTACTGATCCTAGCTTGAGCTGTGGAAAGGGTGTGCTATCCCTTGGCACACAGCTCTAAGTTCAGTAGAACTTATTGATACTAAGCTTGACTTTATATGTACCTTGAGTACCTATAATGGTTTTCAGTTAGTAATTCAAATAGAGATTTTCTGGTAAAACAATGGCAAGCTGGAATCCCACACGCTGCCCACCAATGTGAGAAGTTGGCCTGGTATATGCTGTTCACTACTTAAAGTGGACACCTTGCACCAGGGCAAATCGACTCTTATGGTAGATAGGTTTAAGACAACCTTTTAAAGAAAGCTATCCTAGTGGTAGCTGTGGAGAGCAGCCTTCAGGCTAAGTCTCGGAGGAATGTAAAGCAGCTTGTTTTACCATATAATCTCTTGAATCACCAAATGAAAAGACACCACACAGGTATATATATCAAATATATATGTATTTATTTCTAAATAACTCTCTACTAATCTCTTTATGAGATTAGAAGACAAACATATGCACAAATCAACGTTTCACAATAAGTTAAGCACAAAATATGGCTGGGGCCCTAGGGGCGTACCAGACCATATACTAAGTAAGAGACTTAGAAACAACGACTTGCAAGGAGACAAGGCCTAGGGCCTTCAGAAGTGCTGGGGCCTCACGAAACCACCCAAGGCAGGTAAGTAAAGGACCCACGGGGGACGCGTGCAGTGTGGATACACAGGCGCGAATCGCCGTTAACTTCAATGGGGCAAGTCGCGGTTGGAAATAAAGAGTTTTAGGATACTTCGGGAGAACCTACAAGCAAGTCACTTACAGGGTAAGTAGTTCTAGGGCCCACACCCACAGGAGCACCGTAGTGCTGGAGTTACCTCACCCAGGGAAGCCGGGTGCACAGGTGTCCTTTGGTGTCGGGTCGCGGCGTCGTTTTCAATGGCGAACAAAGAAGACTTGCTGCTTGCGGGAGCTGAAGAAGTGTCCGGTGGAATCCAAGCCTGGATTCTGAAGAAGGATGACCTGAAAGCAGAGGGGACAGTGTTCAAAGTCACTTGGCAGTGACCCGGGGCAAGGAAGATGGTTGCCCACCGTCGTCGGTCGCTTCAGGTCGGTTGCGGGTGCCTTGACTCTTCAGCCACGTGGTCCAGGAGGCGTCGACGACGACCAGAAGCTGGATTCGGTGTGTCCCTCGACCTCTGCAGCTGACTGCGGTGTCGGCAACTCGATAGGAGCCAACAAGCCTTGGCAGCCGCAAGTCTCGGGGAGATGAAGAAAAGTCGATGGCACAGACCAGCAAGGTCTGAGGGACTCACCCAGCGAGGGTAAGTCAGGGCAGGCCTGGAGCAACCAGGGGAGCCCTTTGGTTTGGTTAAGAAGTCTTCTGGGGACCCACAAGCCAGCGGGCAAGGGTTCGCGAAGACGCCTCGGGCGGAATCACTCAACAGGGGCCCACGGTCACTCGGGACGGTGTAGGCCTCTGATCTTCGGAGGGATTCCTGCTGGAGGTCGGGACCACACGTGGTCCAAAGCACAAGTTCGTAGAACGTTGTGAAGGGGTTGCACTCGACAATAGTGCACGGTACCCAGGGGTCGCGGTTCCTCGTTACTCGTGGGGTCCACTTGCCTCAGCTTCGCTGGGGACTCACGATGGCCTGGGAGAGGTCAGGAAATCCACTTCTTGGGCTGCAGGGACTTCGGACTCCGGCGGGAGCGGCGTAGTTTGCGACCGTCGTTGTCGTTTTTGGTGCCTGCCAAGCAGGGGAGTCACTCCTTGACTCCAAGGGAGATTCTTCTGTCTTCCAAAGGTAGTGGAACGTCGAAGGGCCAGGATTCTTCTGTAGAGCGTTGTCCAGGGGTTATCTGCTTTGCAATGGCAAGGTTCCCCCTCTTATACTAAAAAGAGGGGATGGACTAGCTCTATGACCCCACCTATGGGAGGGTCAAGGGAGGGGTGGCTACACCCACTTCCCTTTGTCCAGTTTCGCGCCAGAGCAGGGGCAGGTAGCCCCTGAGCTGGTTTGAACTGGCATATGCACAGAGGAGCCTTCTGCTCCCCCAGTGCAGGACTTCAAAGCACTCTAAGAGTGCACCCACCCAGCCCCAATACACTAAACCCTGTCTGGAAGGTGGTTACACCTCCCTGTGACAGGATGCCTATTGTTGGGCTTCCTCCACTGTGAGTTTCGGTCATCAGCAGGAGGGCAGCCCAGTGTCTGTGACTGGTGGCATCCATTTTGTGATGCCAGGGCTCTTTAGGATTCTACCGCGTTTCCACAGCAGGTACATGTCTTATCCCTCTAGAAGGGTGGAATGCTACCCCCGCCGCCAAGATTGGCGGGGGGTAGTATTCCAAGATGTTTGACACCAAACACGACATGTTTTGATGCGGCCATTCCAAAGTTAGCATTTACCGCGAGGATATAATGCACTTAAATAGTATATGGTTTAACCGCATCCACAAACAGCACCAGAGAATAGGCTCTGAGAGCTGCAGAGGGGCCCTGCTCAGGCAGAGGCACCCCCTCACATAGAAGCCAAGCACCCTGCCCTCAGGATTGATAGGGCCTGCCTTAGGGGTGACTGATAGGTTTATATGTGTGCGCAGGAGAGATATAGGAAACCTATATCTCAGTGAGGGGTGCTAGCACCACCTCACCCAGGCTGCAGTAGCAGGCCTGTGGTGTCAGATTTAGTCTGCTTCCCAGGGGTGGCATAATACATGCTGCAGCCCCTGGTAGGCCTGTGAAGTACCTATGCCCTTGGCACCTAAGGTACCATATACTAGGGACTCATAAGGCACCACAGTAACCAATCACTAGTGCACCTAGAGTGCACTCCATGTCATTTAGAGAGAGCAGATAGACTGGGGCCCTGAATAGCAGGATCCCAGTCCAACTAAGTCATAAACCAGCAAAACACCATAAAAAAAGTGGGGGCAACCATATAGTCAGATTCCACCTTCCTACATACACCCACTCTAAAATACAGACTACCATTTTCGAAACCATAGACACACCAATACCAGTTACTACATTACCACTCACTGATTCCTAGGTCTACACACATGTCCACTCATTCATCCATATAGTTACTCATACATGCAGTCACTCATCAATACAGCACTATCATATGCACTCATACACCTATACAGACACTCACACACCACCACTCACCCATAGAGTTACTCACACACCTAGTCAGTCATGCAAAGAATCAACCACACTCCCATTTACTCACCTATACAGTTATACACACACCACTTCACTTATTCATACAGATACTAACACATACTTACTCTCTTCTACAATCACTGACACAAGCACACACTCATCGATATAGCCACTCTCACAATCACTCACTCTCACATATAGTCATTTATATACTCCAACACTCATATATACTGCCTTTCACATATGTAGTTACTCACACATGTACCACTGAGACATCCATTCACTCACCAACACACCCATAAACACTCACCCACCCAAACAGCCCTTCACAGATGCACTCTTGAACCCATACACCAAGTGAATCACCTACTCACACATGTATGCACAAAGTCACACACCCCCCCCACCCACCCACAGAGACACTCAGGGCACCCATACAGATACTCAGACAACCAATCAATAACCCATATAGACACTCATGTAGCTACTCACCAACTCATGCAGCCGCTTACACACCAACTGACAGACTAATACAGACATTCACACAGTTTAGTCACTAACCCATGCATTCAGTAAGATACGATTAATCACTCACTTATACAGTCAGTCACGCACCTACTAAATCATCTATTCAGACACTTATACACCCACTCATTCTTCAATACACCCACTCATTCTTCAATACACCTTGGCGCATATATATATAACCTACCGGCGGTCGCCAGTAGGTAGTCATAGTTAGGACCTTGTTTCTATTCAAAAAGCGTTTTTTCTTTTGCCAATATCTTTGGCGCTGTTTGACGAATCTTCGCGAAATTTTCAAAACTAATGACCCCCTCCGGTCATCTCCTGTCTTGAAAGTTTCGGGGTGATTCAACAAGCGGGGGCCGAGAAAAAAGGGGGCTCCCAAAACGCATTTTCCCCATGTTAATTTCCATAGGAAACTTTAGACACAGCTACAGCCCGAACTGCTGAACGGAATTACACCAAATTTGGCAAAAAGGTAGCTCTTGGTTCAGAAAGCGACTTTGTTTTAAATGGTGTCAACCCGTTTAGTAGTTTCTAAGAAATTCAAAAATAAAAAAATATTGATATCTGGGCGGAGCCTAACCACACATCTCATTGTGAGATCTGATTGGCTGTCAGCACTTCATCCTGGAATTGCTGGCAGCCATCTTGGGACCAATATACATGATAGCACCCCATTGAAATGCATTGTAGTGAATAGAAGATTTTGAAGGTCACCAAAAGGAGAACTATAAAGGGTGATAACAGACTTTAGTTACATTAGAATGCATTTGTTGATGGTACCATACTAATTTTAGGAATTGTGGTGTGTTATAAGGTGATTTTACCCTGTGCAAAACCTTCTGCTGGGATATCATGAATCATGTTTGAGAGAAAACTATTTTCTCATGCTTGTCCCATAGAGGTTTGGAAGGTGCTCCAGAAGCTAAAATGAGAGCATATTTTCTGTAAATTCACATTATCTTATTCAGTCATGTGAGAATGAAGTCTGACATTCTCAGTAAAACATGTACATCCAACAAGGGCAGAGACTGTCAGTTGATTCCTTTGTGTTCTACTGCAGCTTCCCAGAGTGTTCTAAAGAACTACTAGAGCGCTAACAGCCTTAATTATGACAAAAGTATGGCACACCTGAAGCCATCTTGATTGGAATAAACTGGTAACACTTAAAATATTTAATTTAAAATGGAACAAAATGATGGGGTTCATTTTGTCATAGAAATTATGGTTAGTGCTGTAGAAAGAAAAATTAGGACATGTTTTAAGTG
This sequence comes from Calotriton arnoldi, assembly GCA_963921515.1. Classification (NCBI taxonomy): domain Eukaryota; kingdom Metazoa; phylum Chordata; class Amphibia; order Caudata; family Salamandridae; genus Calotriton; species Calotriton arnoldi. The sequence goes on along the minus strand of CAWUFW010000323.1, from coordinate 203,058 downwards.
AGATCTCAAATATCTTCCTGTTATATTTCAACAGGAGCAGCCTGTCAGTTGATTCCTTTGTGTTCTACTGCAGCTTCCCAGAGTGTTCTAAAGAACAACTAGAGCGCTAACAGTCTTACTTATGACAAAATTATGGCACACCTGAAGCCATCTTGATTGGAATAAACTGGTAACACTTAAAACATTTGATTTAAAAAGGAACAAAATGAGGGGGTTCATTTTGTCATCGAAATTATGGTTAGTGCTGTATAAAGAAAAATTAGGACATGTTTTAAGTGAGATCTCAAATCCTCTTCTATTTCATTAGAAAATTCTGGCATGCAGACTGAAACAATCACTTTCAATACCAGCAGTATACTTCCAGTTAACTCCCTGGTGAGCAGTAGCTTTACTACAGTGATCTAATGAGCAACTAGAGTGCTAACATTCTGAATTTATGGCAAATGTGTGACACATCTGAATGCCTTCTTGATGGAATCAAAGTAAAAAACTGAAAGCATTTCCTACTGAGGAGACTGCAGTAAATGAGGAAATTAGGAAACTTGATAACAAATAAGTCTCCCAAGATGGCCACCAGAGAACAAAGAGCCCAAATGTAGCACAAATATCACCCAGATGTAGCCCACATATAGCCCAATGACAGAAGTGTGCAAAACACTTTTGATTTTTTTGCAGTTTTATATAGTGCAGACTGGTCAGGTATTGGAGCGTTGCTCTTACTTGGACCCCTTATTGCGTATTTTGCGAAACATTGAACTTTACTATTCTGTTAACCTGAAGTTGCTCTGAACCGGGCTTTGTAACACCCGTTTTTACCTACTGGTTTTAATTAATTCTCACTGTATTGTATTAAGAAAGAGGATTTACTGTTTTTATGTACACTTTTATGATCTATGTTTCTAAATCAGATCGAATAAAGTTTAATGAATTTAATTGAAGTCTCCCAAGATGGCCACCAGAGAAAAAGGAGCCCATATGTAGCACAAATATCACCCAGATGTAGCCCACGTATAGCCCGATGACAGAAGTGTGGAAAACACTTTTTATCCTTTGTTTTTTTGCAGTTTTATATAGTGCAGGCTGGTCAGATATTGTAGTGCTTTACATGAGCATTGGTTACATCATACAAGGACAAACTCATTTTGGTTGTAGGCATGGGGAGATTAAGTGATTTGACCAGAATCACAGAATGTCGAGCTGAAGCAGAAACTCCAATTTGGTTCCCCAGTTGCAAAGTCTGCAGCTCTGGAAGTAACACCACATTCTCTCCCCTAAGCGTAACATTTAATCAAGTGGTCAACTGGATAAAAAAACATAAAGATAACAAATAATTTAAAAGTGCTTTGTCGCTATTTGAGAACTCAGAAAATATGTCCTCATTTTAGTTTTTTAGAGCACTAACCATAATTTCTATGCAAATAAGACCCTCTCATTTCTATAATTTCTAAAGAAAATGCTTTAGGTATTACAGTTTTGATTACATCAAGATGACGTCAGGCGTGCCACACTTTTGTAATAAATATAGAATGTTAGCAATCTAGTTGTCTCTTGTCTCTTTCTGCACGTCTCTTGCCTCTTTCTGCATCTCTCTTGCCTCTTTCTGCAGCTCACTCTCTACTTTCTGCACCTCTCTTGCCTCTTTCTGCACCTCTCTTCCCTCATTCTGCAGCTCACTCTCTTCTATCTGTACCTCTCTTGCCTGTTTTGCACCTCTCTTGCCTCTTTCTGCACCTCTCTTGCCTCTTTCTGCTTATCTCTTGCCTCTTTCTGCACCACTCTTGCCTCTTTCTACACCTCTCTTGCATCTTTCTGCACCTCTCGTGCCTCTTTCTGCACCTCTCTTGCCTCTTTCTGTACCTCTCTTCTTTCTGCACCTCTCTTGCCTCTTTCTGCACCTCTCTTGCCTCTTTATGCACCTCTCTTGCCTCTGTCTGCACTTCTCTTGCTTATTTCTGCAGCTCACTCTCTTCTTTCTGCACCTCTCTTGCCTCTTTCTGCACCTTTCTTCCCTCTTTCTGCAGCTCACTCTCTTCTTTCTGCACCTCTCTTGCCTCTTTCTGCACCTCTCTTGCCTCTTTCTGCACCTCTCATGCCTCTTTCTGCACTTCTAGTGGTTCTTTCTGCAGCTCACTCTCTTCTTTCTGTACCTCTATTGCTTCTTTCTGTAATTCTCTTGCCTCTTTTTGCACCTCTCTTGCCTCTTTCTGCACCTCTCTTGCCTCTTTCTGAACATTTCTTCCTCTTTCTGCACCTCTCTTGCCTCTTGATGCACCTCTCTTGGATATTTTTGCTCTTCTCTTACCTCTTTCTGCAGCTCACTTGCTTCTTTCTGCACCTTTCTTCCTCTTTCTGTACCTCTCTTGACTCTTTCTACACCTCTTACATCTTTCTGCACCTCTCTTGCCTCTTTCTGCACTTCTCTTGCCTCTTTCTGCACCTCTCTTGCCTCTTTCTGCACATCTCTTGCCTCTTTCTGCACCAGTCTTGTCTCTTTCTACACCTCTCTTGCCTCTTTCTGTACCTCTCTTGCCTCTTTCTGCACCTCTCTTGCCTCTTTCTTCACCTCTCTTGCCTCTATCTGCACCTCTCTTGGCTTTCTACTTCACTCTTGCCTCTTTCTGCACCTCTCTTGCCTCTTTCTGCACTTCTCTTGCCTCTTTCTGCACCTCTCTTTCCTCTTTCTGCACCTCACTCTCTCTTTCTGCACCTCTCTTGCTTCTTTCTGCACCTCTCTTGCTTCTTTCTGCGCTTCTCTTGCTTCTTTCTGCACCTTTCTTCCTTTTTCTGCATTTTTCTTGCCTCTTTCTGCACCTTTCTTCCTCTTTCTGGACGTCTCGCCTCTTTCTGCACCTCTCTTGCCTCTTTCTGCACCTCTCTTGTCTCTTTCTGCACCTCACTCTCTTCTTTTTGCAACTCTCTTGCTTCTTTCTGTGCCTCTCTTGCTTCTTCCCGTACTTCTCTTGCTTCTTGCTGCACCTCTCTTGCCTCTTTCATCACTTCTCCTGCTTCTTTCTGCACCTTTCTTCCTCTTTTTACACCTCTCTTGCTTTTTTCTGCAGTTAGTTGGATATTTCACTAGTACAAAACCAGAGAAATTCGCCCATTATAGTTAGTTGAGCTAACTATAACTCACGCCCCCGCAATGCACTGCTGATGACGTCACATATTACATAATACATGACATGGTCAGTGACATCAATGATGACATCTCAATTGACATCAATGATGACATCATCCAGTGACTATGTGTTTCTGTGAAGTTTAAATATGTTTTATATATATATATATATATATATATATATATATATATATATATATATATATATATATATATATATGCCAAGGTGTATTGTAGAATGAGTGGGTGTATAAGTGTCTGAATAGATGATTTAGTAGGTGCGTGACTGACTGTATAAGTGAGTGATTAATCGTATCTTACTGAATGCATGGGTTAGTGACTAAACTGTGTGAATGTCTGTATTAGTCTGTCAGTTGGTGTGTAAGCGGCTGCATGGGTTGGTGAGTAGCTACATGAGTGTCTATATGGGTTATTGATTGGTTGTCTGAGTATCTGTATGGGTGCCTGAGTATCTCTGTGGGTGGGTAGGGGGTGTGTGACTCTGTGCATAGATGTGTGAGTAGGTGATTCACTTGGTGTATGGGTTCAAGAGTGCATCTGTGAAGGGCTGTTTGGGTGGGTGAGTGTGTGTATGGGTGTGTTGGTGAGTGAATGGATGTCTCACTGGTACATGTGTGAGTCACTACATATGTGAAAGGCAGTATATGTGAGTGTTGGAGTATATAAATGACTATATGTGAGAGTGAGTGATTGTGAGAGTGGCTATATCGATGAGTGTGTGCTTGTGTCAGTGATTGTAGAAGAGAGTAAGTATGTGTTAGTATCTGTATGAATAAGTGAAGTGGTGTGTGTATAACGGTGAGTAAATGGAAGTGTGATTGATTCTTTGCATGACTGACTAGGTGTGTGAGTAACTCTATGGGTGAGTGGTGGTGTGTGAGTGTCTGTATAGGTGTATGAGTGCATTTGATAGTGCTGTATTGACGAGTGAGTGCATGTATGAGTAACTGTATGGATGAATGAGTTGACATGTGTGTAGACCTAGGAATCAGTGAGTGGGTATGTAGTAACTGGTATTGGTGTGTCTATGGTTTCGAAAATGGTAGTCTGCATTTTAGAGTGGGTGTATCAAAGGTTATATTAGGGTGAGAGGAGGTGCATCAGATTATCACGTGGATGATGTCATCAGTGATGTCATCAGTGATGTCATTTGAGATGTCATCAGTGATGTCACTGACCATGTCATGAGTGATGTAATATGTGACGTCATCAGCAGTGAACTGCAGGGGCGCGAGTTATAGTAAGCACAGCTAACTAACTGTTCCAATAAAGCCTCCAAATTGGATTCCCCGTGTGGCCTCTTCCTTTCTGCTCGAGGGAGGTTCTGCTGCATGTTTCACATCTGCCAGAGGCGTGTCAAGAGTCCCCGTTCCGTCAAGCTGGCTGGTCGCCATTCTGGTTCCTGCTTCTGCAGTTCGTTTTTCCAAGGTATTGGACCGGCACCAGCCCACCTCGGAGTGTGAGTTCTGCAAGGGCTGCCGCCAGTGGCAGCTTGTGACTGCACAGGGAGTTTGACTAAACCATAGTCATCTCGCGGCCCGGCGTACTTGCGCCTTCGGGGTTGGAGCGTATGCGGGGACCCAAGGAGGCTTAAGGACTGTAATTTGGCACACAGCGCCTCACCTTGCAAGACACCCGTCCACAGGGATTCATTTCAATTTCCCCACACAACACCGTCCCAACAGAGATGCATTTTGGGAGATTCAGTGCCTACAGTGCTGCTTATGGTGGGTGATCACATGATTGGGGGATGGTGCCTGTTCTCACCAATGAGAGGACTGCAAGAACATTTAAAGTGAGGGTGAAACTGTGTTCCTCATCAACAGCGGCATCTGAGGAAGGCCCTACTGGCCGAAATGCATAATGCTTACCTGTTGTTCCAATAAAGCCTCCAAATTGGATTCCCCGTGTGGCCTCTTCCTTTCTGCTCGAGGGAGGTTCTGCTGCATGTTTCACGTCTGCCAGAGGCGTGTCAAGAGGCCCCGTTCCGTCAAGCTGGCTGGTCGCCATTCTGGTTCCTGCTTCTGCAGTTCATTTTTCCAAGGTATTGGACCGGCACCAGCCCACCTCGGAGTGTGAGTTCTGCAAGGGCTGCCGACAGTGGCGGCTTGTGACTGCACAGGGAGTTTGACTAAACCATAGTCATCTTGCGGCCCGGCGTACTTGTGCCTTCGGGGTTGGAGCGTATGCGGGGACCCAATGAGGCTTAAGGACTGTAATTTGGCACACAGCGCCTCACCTTGCAAGACACCCGTCCACAGGGATTCATTTCAATTTCCCCACACAACACCGTCCCAACAGAGATGCATTTTGGGAGATGCAGTGCCTACAGTGCTGCTTATGGTGGGTGATCACATGATTGGGGGATGGTGCCTGTTCTCACCAATGAGAGGACTGCAAGAACATTTAAAGTGAGGGTGAGACTGTGTTCCTCATCAACAGCGGCATCTGAGGAAGGCCCTACCGGCCGAAATGCATAATGCTTACCTGTTGTTCCAATAAAGCCTCCAAATTGGATTCCCCGTGTGGCCTCTTCCTTTCTGCTCGAGGGAGGTTCTGCTGCATGTTTCACATCTGCCAGAGGCGTGTCAAGAGGCCCCGTTATGTCAAGCTGGCTGGTCGCCATTCTGGTTCCTGCTTCTGCAGTTCGTTTTTCCAAGGTATTGGACCGGCACCAGCCCACCTCGGAGTGTGAGTTTTGCAAGGGCTGCCGCCAGTGGCGGCTTGTGACTGCACAGGGAGTTTGACTAAACCATAGTCATCTCGTGGCCCGGCGTACTTGAGCCTTCGGCGTTGGAGCGTATGCGGGGACCCAAGGAGGCTTAAGGACTGTAATTTGGCACACAGCGCCTCACCTTGCAAGACACCCGTCCACAGGGATTCATTTCAATTTCCCCACACAACACCGTCCCAACAGAGATGCATTTTGGGAGATGCAGTGCCTACAGTGCTGCTTATGGTGGGTGATCACATGATTGGGGGATGGTGCCTGTTCTCACCAATGAGAGGACTGCAAGAACATTTAAAGTGAGGGTGAGACTGTGCTCCTCATCAACAGCGGCATCTGAGGAAGGCCCTACTGGCCGAAATGCATAATGCTTACCTGTTGTTCCAATAAAGCCTCCAAATTGGATTCCCCGTGTGGCCTCTTCCTTTCTGCTCGAGGGAGGTTCTGCTGCATGTTTCACGTCTGCCAGAGGCGTGTCAAGAGGCCCCGTTCCGTCAAGCTGGCTGGTTGCTGTAGGAAGGTGGAATCTGACTATATGGTTGCCCCCACTTTTTTTATGGTGTTTTGCTGGTTTATGACTTAGTTTGACTGGGATCCTGCTATTCAGGGCCCCAGTCTATCTGCTTTCTCTGTAAAAAGGTTTCAATGTGCCTTAGGCACATCTCTGATTGGAATCTGGAGTGCCCTTATAAGTCCCTAGTATATGGTATACTATGTACCAAGGGCATAGGTACCTCAGAGGCCTACCAGGGGCTGCAGCATGTATTGTGCCACCCCTGGAAGGCCATCCAAACTGACACCACAGGTCTGCTACTGCAGCCTGGGTAAGGTGGTGCATGCACCCCTTACTGTGATATAGGTTACCTATATCACTAAATACATACACACATATAAACCTATAAGTCACTCCTAAGGCAGGCCTTATCAATCCTAAAGGCAGAGTGCATGGTTCCTATGTGAGAGGGTGCCCCTGCATGAGCAGGGCCCCTCGGCAGCGTTCGGAGACCCTTCTCTGATGCTGTTTGTAGTGCAGCCTGACCATATACTCTTAAGCGCATTATAACCTTGCGTTAAATGCTAACTTTGGAATGGCTGCACCTAAACATGTCGTGTTTGGTGTCAAACATCTTGGAATACTACCCCCCGCCAATTCTGGCGGCGGGGGTAGCATTCCACCCTTCTAGAGGGAGAGACATGTTAACCCTGGCCTGGCCGGTAACTTCTTTCTAAAGCCCTGGCATCACAAAATGGATGCTGCTGCCACAGACACGAGTCTGGCCTCCTGCTGCTGGACGAAACTCCGGCAGGGGAGGCCTGGACAATAGGTTTCCTGTCCCAGGGAGGCGTGACCACCTCCCCAGACAGGATAATGTGTATTGGGGCTGGGCGGGAGCACTTTCGGGTGCTTTGAAGTCCTGCACTGGGGGCACACTTGGTGTCCCTGTGCATACCCCAGTTCAAACCGGATCAGGGGCTTGCAGCCCCTGCTTTGGCACAAACTGGACAAAGGGAAAGGGGTGTAGCCACCCCTCTGACCTGACCCACCCATAGGTGGGGCCACAGAGTAGTCCAACCCATATCCTTAGTATAAGTATAGGAACCCAGTCCTTAGGACTTTAGATTATCCCTGGACGAAACTCTGAAACTGAATCCTGGACCTTCGATGCTCTACTCACGATTAGAGGACAGAAGAATCTCCCTTGGGGTCAAGGAGTGACTCCCCTGCTTGGCAGGCACCAAAGAAGCATCTGTCTGGTTCACATTTCTGAAGCTCCCGTCGGATGCTAAAGTCATCGCATCACCAGAGGTAGATTCTCAGACTTCGCCGAGGCTACCCTGAGTCCCCAGCAAAGCTGAGGCCCGTGGCTATCGTGGGTGGCTTGAGACCGTGACCCCTGGACACCAAGCACATTTGCAAGTGCATCCTCTTCTGGGTATCCCAAGAAGTCGTGCTTTGGGCTCCGAGTAGCCCTAGCCTCCAGCACCATTTGCACCGAAGATCACTGGCCCCCACTCCACGAGTGTCCTGTAAGCCAGCTCCACGTGCAGCGTCACAAGGCTCCTTCGCAGTCGCTAGCCCGTTGGCTAGTAGCCCTTAACGAAGGCCAATCTTTTCCTAACTTGGCATCCTGGTTGCTCCAGGCCTGTCCTCACTTACCCTTGCTGGGTGAGTTCCCCAGACCTTGCTGGTCTGCACCATCGACGATCTTCCTCTGCATCGAGACTTGCCGTTGCCAAGGCTTGTTGGGTCCAATCCGGTCGCTGACACCTCAGCACTCGACAAACATTGTGTACCAGCCCGAATCCTGCTCTTGGTTGCCGACAACGCCTCCTGGACCTCGTGGCTGAAGAGTCAAGACGACCGTCAACGCACCTGAAGCACTCAACATCGGTGGGCATCTGTCCATCGCCTTCCTGGTCACTGGCTAGTGACCCAGACTCTGTCCCCTCTGCTTTCAGGTTCTTCAGAACTCCGATCCACTCTTGGATCCACCCGGACACTTTTCACTTGGTCGCCAGCAGCACTTTGCAGCAGATCGCCATTCCAATCGACGACGAAACCCGACCCCGAAAGGCACCTATGCACCCGGCTTCCCTGGGTGAGGTAACACGAGTACTCCGGTGCTCCCGTGGGTAGAGACTCTTCAAAGTCCTAGAACTCAAAGGGTTTGGTCCAAGTCCTCTTTAAAGTGTCCCTTTTCTCTAATTTCCCGATCACGACTTTCTCCATAGAAGTCAACGGCGTATCGCGGTTGTGTATTTACACTGCACGCGTCTCCCGTGGGTCCCCTGTGTCACTACCTTGGGTGGTTCCTTGTGGTCCAAGCACTTCTAGAGGCTCTAGGCCTAGTGTCTAGTTCAGTCGTGGTTCGCATACCACTTTATTGGTATATGGTTTGGTACGCCCCTAGGGCCCGAACGTGTATTTGTGCTATTACTGTGTTTAAATAACTTCTAACTTATGTACTTCGAACTCTAGCCTCAAAAAGAGACTAGAGGGGTGTGTTTAGCAATAAATACATATATTTTGAATATATACCTGGTGTGGTGCTCTTTCATTTGGTCACTCAAGAGATTATAGACTGGTAAAACAAGCTGCTTTACATTCCTTCAAGACTTAGCCTGAAGGCTGCTCTCCATAGCTACCACTAGGATAGCTTTCAATAAAGGTTGTCTTTAACCTATCTCCAATAAGGGGTTGTTTGGACTGGTGCAAGGTGCCCACTATAATTAGTGGACAGCATATACCAGGCCAACTTCTCACATTGGTGTGCAGCGTGTGGGATTCCAGCTTGCTATTGTTTTACCAGATAATCTCAATTGAATTGATCAACTGAAAACCACTAAAGGTACCTAAGGTACATATAATTTAAGCTTAGAATACAGTAAGTTCTACTGAACTTAGAGTTGTGTGTTAAGGGATAGCACAACCCTTTCTACAACTCAAGAGAGTTTAGTAGGCCACACTAGAGTAGGTAGTGCATACACCACACCACACTAGTAATGTCTTTAAGGGTAGGATCTAAAGAATCCTTGCAGGAAGCCACTGAGCTTCCACCCTCCAAGTATGATACACTCCCATTCTTGGAATTGAGAGCTTTATGCAACTTGAGAAAAATAAGGACAGGCCAAAGCCCCACCACCCAACACCTCAAGGAGTTGTTGGTGGCTTATGACCTTAGTAAGCCCTTGGGGACTGAAGGGGTAGGAGCTGAGGGTGGGGCAGAAGAAGAGGATGGGACCAGGGGTAGAAATACCCCCAGCCCCCCCTCTGAAACTGGCCAGGAGGGTGAAAATGACCCTGACCTGGATAACCCAATCCCTCCTGAGGAAGATGAAGAGGATGATCAGAATGATGCCCTCTTTGCCCCCCCAGGAAGGATTATGAGTGTGCCCAGGAAGTCTAGATCTCCGTCTCAGGAGTCTAACCACTCTGGCACCTCAATAGGGAGCTCTGTCTCATCTCATAGGAGGGAATCCTCTCATGAGAGAAGAAAGAGGCTGATTCAATATGAGGAAGCTCAGCTTGAACTCAAAAGGAAGCAAGTAGCCTTAGACAGGGAATCCCTAGATCTCTTTAGAGAGAAAAGAAAGTTGGGACTAGAGTCCCATGGTGGCAGCAATATCCCTAGAGATAGGGAAAGGTCTTATGACCATAGAAACCTAAACAAGATTGTCCCTCCCTACCAGAGTGGGGATGACATCCACAAATGGATAACTGCACTGGAGAGGGCCTGTAAAGTTCAGAAGGTCCCCCAGAGGCAGTGGGCAGCAATCTTGTGGCTCTCCTTTGCAGACAAAGGTAGAGACAAGCTCCTCTCTGTAAGAGAAGAGGATGCTGACAATTACACAGTCTTGAAGAGTGCTCTGATAGATGGGTTTGGCCTAACCACTGAACAGTATAGGTTGAAGTTCAGAGGCACCCAAAAAGCTCAGACTCAAGACTGGGTTGATTTTGTAGATTGTGCTACAAAGGCTCTGGAAGGTTGGATACATGGCAACAAAGTGCATGACTTTTTAGGATTGTACAATTTGATTATGAGGGAGCAGATCCTTAATAATTGTCAAAACCAGCTTTTGCACCAGTATCTGGTGGACTCTGATCTGACCTCTCCCCAAGAATTGGGAAAGAAGGCAGACAAATGGGTCAGAACCAGAGTAAAAACTAGAAATCAGGGTGGTGACCAGAAGAAAGATTCTACTAAGTCCCAAGAGAAAGGTGGGGATAAATCTAAGGATAAGTCCACTACAGGGCCCCAAAATTCCTCTTCTGGGGGTGGGTCCCAAACTCCTTCCTCTCCTGAAAAGAAACCATATTGCCATGTCTGTAAAAAGCCTGGGCACTGGAAATCTGATCCCAGTTGACCCAGGATTGGCAATAAAGAAAATGTTCCCCCAGCAACTACTACCCCCTCCTGGTACTACCAGTAGTAATCCTCCAGTTGGGAGTAGTGCACCCAAAAAGTTAGGTGCTTTTGCAACAGGAACAGAGGCGGGCCCTGGTTCAGACAGGGACCCCTCAACAGACTCCTCTGACTCTGATGGTGGTGTAGGATTTGCCACCTTTACCATGGGTCCCACAGCAATGGGCAGGTACAGACTGGAGCCAATGATTAATGGTCAGAAAGCTGTGGCATTTAGGGACTCAGGGGCTAGTGTCACCATGGTGGCAGGGAAACTAGTCCCCCCTCACCAGCTTTTACCTGAGTTTAAATACCAGGTGACCAACATTGATGGTGTCAGAACAGATCACCCCATGGTCATAGTCAATCTCAACTGGGAGGGGGTCACAGGCCCAAAGAGAGTGGCAGTGTCCCCCACCTTACCTGTAGATTGCCTAATGGGCAATGATCTAGAGATTTCAGCCTGGGCTGAAGTTGAACACCAAACCCACCTTAGGATGTTGGGCGTCCCTGTAAAGGTTAGTGGGGCTGTAATGGCCACAGCCCCAGCCCAAGAATTTGGAGAGATGGAGCCTGAAAGAATGGCCCACTCTCCCCCAGAAGAGAGCACAAGGGTTGAAGAAAAGTATTCTTCCCTCCAGACAGTAGGTAAGGGTCAGCCTCCTCAGGGAACTGACCCTACCCCTAGTGAAGGAACTGCCCCAGAGGTAGTCAGGCCTGGCCTGGCCACACCCCTGATGGCAGAGGACCCTTCCAAGGTGGTACCCAGTCTGGAGCAGGTAACCTGCCCCTCTCTACCCTGCCTCAGCCAGCCCAGGGCTGCAGAGGTCAGGGAGGTCAGTGGACCCCCAGGGCCCCCTGTCCAGAGGAACCCCCATCAGCAGATTAGGGGCACCCAGTCTAGTAGCCCTAGCCAGGTGAAAACTCCTCTACACACTGAGGGATCCCCCATGCCTTTATGTAGGGACCTCCCCAGAAGGACTCTGGTAGGCAAGGGCAAACCTGGGACCTGAAGGTTCCAAACCTGCCCTGTCCCTCCAGTAGTCCATCCAAAGGGACCCAACCCCTAGCTGTAGGCAGCCAAAGGTTGACCCTTAGAGCAAAGTGCAACTCAGTCATGGAAAGACAGGCATACATGGTGACCAGTGATCTGAGGAAGCTGAGGCCAACATTCCTAGGGCCTCACTTCCCTACTCAGACACCTCACCAGCCTTGTACTTTACCTAAGCACACCACAGGTAGTGATTCCCCATGGTGGAGACCCTCTCATACCCTTAGGGTGAGGGATTGCTTAGTGGACCATAAGACAGGGGGCAACCATGCTAGTGCAGGTGCTTCCTTATATGACCACTTAGTCAATGAAGGCTCAACTGGCCAAGGTTAGCCTTATCTCCTTTCGTTTGGGGGGTTATGTAGGAAGGTGGAATCTGACTATATGGTTGCCCCCACTTTTTTATGGTGTTTTGCTGGTTTATGACTTAGTTGGACTGGGATCCTGCTATTCAGGGCCCCAGTCTATCTGCTTTCTCTGTAAAGGTTTCCATGTGCCTTAGGCACATCTCTGATTGGAATCTGAGTGCCCTTATAAGTCCCTAGTATATGGTATACTATGTACCAAGGGCATAGGTACCTCAGAGGCCTACCAGGGGCTGCAGCATGTATTGTGCCACCCCTGGAAGGCCATCCAAACTGACACCACAGGTCTGCTACTGCAGCCTGGGTAAGGTGGTGCATGCACCTCTTACTGTGATATAGGTTACCTATATCACTAAATACATACACACATATAAACCTATAAGTCACTCCTAAGGCAGGCCTTATCAATCCTAAAGGCAGAGTGCATGGTTCCTATGTGAGAGGGTGCCCCTGCATGAGCAGGGCCCCTCGGCAGCGTTCGGAGACCCTTCTCTGATGCTGTTTGTAGTGCAGCCTGACCATATACTCTTAAGCGCATTATAACCTCGCGTTAAATGCTAACTTTGGAATGGCTGCACCTAAACATGTCGTGTTTGGTGTCAAACATCTTGGAATACTACCCCCCGCCAATTCTGGTGGCGGGGGTAGCATTCCACCCTTCTAGAGGGAGAGACATGTTAACCCTGGCCTGGCCGGTAACTTCTTTCTAAAGCCCTGGCATCACAAAATGGATGCTGCTGCCACAGACACGAGTCTGGCCTCCTGCTGCTGGACGAAACTCCGGCAGGGGAGGCCTGGACAATAGGTTTCCTGTCCCAGGGAGGTGTGACCACCTCCCCAGACAGGATAATGTGTATTGGGGCTGGGCGGGAGCACTTTCGGGTGCTTTGAAGTCCTGCACTGGGGGCACACTTGGTGTCCCTGTGCATACCCCAGTTCAAACCGGATCAGGGGCTTGCAGCCCCTGCTTTGGTGCGAACTGGACAAAGGGAAAGGGGTGTAGCCACCCATCTGCCCTGACCCACCCATAGGTGGGGCCACAGAGTAGTCCAACCCCTATCCTTAGTATAAGTATAGGAACCCAGTCCTTAGGACTTTAGATTATCCCTGGACGAAACTCTGAAACTGAATCCTGGACCTTCGACGCACTACTCACGATTAGAGGACAGAATAATCTCCCTTGGGGTCAAGGAGTGACTCCCCTGCTTGGCAGGCACCAAAGAAGCATCTGTCTGGTTCGCATTTTTGAAGCTCCCGTCGGACGCCGAAGTCATCGCATCACCAGAGGTGGATTCTTAGACTTCCCCGATGCTACCCTGAGTACCCAGCAAAGCTGAGGCCCGTGGCTATCGTGGGTGACTTGAGACCGTGACCCCTGGACACCGAGCACATTTGCAAGTGCATCCTCTTCTGGGTCTCCCAAGAAGATGTGCTTTGGGCTCCGAGTAGCCCTAGCCTCCAGCACCACCTGCACCGAAGATCACTGGCCCCCACTCCACGAGTGTTCTGTAAGCCAGCTCCACGTGCGGCGTCACAAGGCTCCTTTGCAGTCGCTAGCCCGTTAGCTAGTAGCCCTTAACGAAGGCCAATCTTTTCCTACCTTGGCATCCTGGTTGCTCCAGGCCTGTCCTCACTTACCTTTGCTGGGTGAGTTCCCCAGACCTTGCTGGTTTGCACCATCGACGATCTTCCTCTGCATCAAGACTTGCCGTTGCCAAGGCTTGTTGGGTCCAATCCAGTCGCCGACACCTCAACACTCGACAGACATTATGTACCAGCCCGAATCCTGCTCCTGGTTGCCGACAACGCCTCCTGGACCTCGTGGCTGAAGAGTCAAGATGACCGTCAACGCACCTGAAGCACTCGACATCGGTGGGCATCTGTCCATCGCCTTCCTGGTCACTGGCTAGTGACCCAGACTCTGTCCCCTCTGCTTTCAGGTTCTTCAGAACTCCGATCCACTCTTGGATCCACCCGGACACTTTTCACTTGGTCGCCAGCAGCACTTTGCAGCAGATCGCCATTCCAATCGATGACGAAACCCGACCCCGAAAGGCACCTATGCACCCGGCTTCCCTGGGTGAGGTAACACGAGTACTCCGGTGCTTCCGTGGGTAGAGACTCTTCAAAGTCCTAGATCTCAAAGGGTTTGGTCCATGTCCTCTTTAAAGTGTCCCTTTTCTCTAATTTCCCGATCACGACTTTCTCCATAGAAGTCAACGGCGTATCGCGGTTGTGTATTTACACCTCACGCGTCTCCCGTGGGTCCCCTGTGTCACTACCTTGGGTGGTTCCTTGTGGTCCAAGCACTTCTAGAGGCTCTAGGCCTAGTGTCTAGTTCAGTCGTGGTTCGCATACCACTTTATTGGTATATGGTTTGGTACGCCCCTAGGGCCCAAACGTGTATTTGTGCTATTACTGTGTTTAAATAACTTCTAACTTATGTACTTCGAACTCTAGCCTCATAAAGAGACTAGAGGGGTGTGTTTAGCAATAAATACATATATTTTGAATATATACCTGGTGTGGTGCTCTTTCATTTGGTCACTCAAGAGATTATAGACTGGTAAAACAAGCTGCTTTACATTCCTTCAAGACTTAGCCTGAAGGCTGCTCTCCATAGCTACCACTAGGATAGCTTTCAATAAAGGTTGTCTTTAACCTATCTCCAATAAGGGGTTGTTTGGACTGGTGCAAGGTGCCCACTATAATTAGTGGACAGCATATACCAGGCCAACTTCTCACAGTTGCCATTCTGGTTCCTGCTTCTGCAGTTCGTTTTTCCAAGGTATTGGACCGGCACCAGCCCACCTCGGAGTGTGAGTTCTGCAAGGGCTGCCGCCAGTGGCGGCTTGTGACTGCACAGGGAATTTGACTAAACCATAGTCATCTCGCGGCCCGGCGTACTTGCGCCTTCGGGGTTGGAGCGTATGCGGGGACCCAAGGAGGCTTAAGGACTGTAATTTGGCACACAGCGCCTCACCTTGCAAGACACCCATCCACAGGGATTCATTTCAATTTCCCCACACAACACCGTCCCAACAGAGATGCATTTTGGGAGATGCAGTGCCTACAGTGCTGCTTATGGTGGGTGATCACATGATTGGGGGATGGTGCCTGTTCTCACCAATGAGAGGACTGCAAGAACATTTAAAGTGAGGGTGAGACTGTGTTCCTCATCAACAGCGGCATCTGAGGAAGGCCCTACCGGCCGAAATGCATAATGCTTACCTGTTGTTCCAATAAAGCCTCCAAATTGGATTCCCCGTGTGGCCTCTTCCTTTCTGCTCAAGGGAGGTTCTGCTGCATATATATATATATATATATATATATATATATATATATATAAAACATATTTAAACTTTGCAGAAACACATAGTCACTGGATGATGTCATCAGTGATGTCATCAGTGATGTCATTTGAGATGTCATCAGTGATGTCACTGACCATGTCATGGATGATGTAATATGTGACGTCATCAGCAGTGCATTGCGGGGGCGCGAGTTATAGTTAGCTCAACTAACTATAATGGGTGAATTTATCTGGTTTTGTACTAGTGAAATATGCAACTAACTATAACATCCCTGAAACCTATGGTTTTTTCAGTGAATTTCAAAGGTTTTTTAAAGGCTAATTTCTAACTATAACGTCCCTGAAACCTATGGTTTTTTCAGTGAATTTCAAAGGTTTTTTAAATGCTAATTTCTAACTATAACGTCCCTGAAACCTGTGGTTTTTTCAGTGAATTTCTAAGGTTTTTTAAATGCTAATTTCTATCTATAACGTCCCTGAAACCTGTGATTTTTTCAGTGAATTTCTAAGGTTTTTTAAATGCTAATTTCTAACTATAACATCCCTGAAACCTGTGGTTTTTTCAGTGAATTTCTAAGGTTTTTTAAATGCTAATTTCTAACTACACCTAGATAGGCAAGACATGTGCAGAAAGAGAAAGAAAGGTGCAGAAAGAAGCAAGAGAAGTACAGAAAAAAGCAAGAGAAGTACAGAAAAAGGCAAGAAAAGTGCGGAAAGAAGCAAGAGAGGCACAGAAAGAAGCAAGAGAGTTGCAAAAAGAGGAAAGTGAGGTGCAGAAAGAGGAAGAAAGGCACAGAAAGAGGCAAGTGAGGTGTAGAAAGAGGCAAGAGAGGTGCAGAAAGAGACGAGAGAGGTGCAGAAAGAGGCAAGAGAGGTGCAGAAAGAGGCAAGAGAGGTCCAGAAAGAGGAAGAAAGGTGCAGAAAGAGGCAAGAAAAATGCAGAAAAAGGAAGAAAGGTGCAGAAAGAAGCAAGAGAAGCGCAGAAAGAAGCAATAGAGGCGCAGAAAGAAGCAAGAGAGGTGCAGAAAGAAGAGAGTGCGGTGCAGAAAGAGGCAAGAGAGGTGCAGAAAGATACAAGAGAAGTGCAGAAAGAGGCAAGAGAGGTGCGAAAGAGGCAAGAGTGAAGTAGAAAGCCAAGAGAGGTGCAGATAGAGGCAAGAGAGGTGAAGAAAGAGGCAAGAGAGGTGCAGAAAGAGGCAAGAGAGGTACAGAACGAGGCAAGAGAAGTGTAGAAAGAGACAAGACTGGTGCAGAAAGGGGCAAGAGATGTGCAGAAAGAGGCAAGAGAGGTGCAGAAAGAGGCAAGAGAGGTGCAGATAGAGGTAAGAGGTGTAGAAAGAGTCAAGAGAGGTACAGAAAGAGGAAGAAAGGTGCAGAAAGAAGCAAGTGAGCTGCAGAAAGAGGTAAGAGAAGAGCGAAAAGATCCAAGAGAGCTGCATCAAGAGGTAAGAGAGGTGCAGAAAGAGGAAGAAATGTTCAGAAAGAGGCAAGAGAGGTGCAGAAAGAGGCAAGAGAGGTGCAGAAAGAGGCAAGAGAATTACAGAAAGAAGCAATAGAGGTACAGAAAGAAGAGAGTGAGCTGCAGAAAGAACCAAGAGAAGTACAGAAAGAGGCATGAGAGGTGCAGAAAGAGGCAAGAGAGGTGCAGAAAGAGGCAAGAGAGGTGCAGAAAGAAGAGAGTGAGCTGCAGAAAGAGGGAAGAGAGGTGCAGAAAGAGGCAAGAGAGGTGCAGAAAGAAGAGAGTGAGCTGCATAAAGAAGCAAGAGAAGTGTAGACAGAGGCAAGAGAGGTGCATAAAGAGGCAACAGAGGTGCAGAAAGAGGCAAGAGAGGTGCAGAAAGAAGAGAGGTACAGAAAGAGGCAAGAGAGGTGCAGAAAGAGGCAAGAGAGGTGCAGAAAGATGCAAGAGAGGTGTAGAAAGAGGCAAGAGTGGTACAGAAAGAGGCAAGAGATGTGCAGAAAGAGGCAAGAGAGGTGCAGAAAGAGGCAAGAGAGGTGCAAAAGAGGCAAGAGAGGTACAGATAGAAGAGAGAGCTGCAGAATGAGGGAAGAGAGGTACAGAAAGAGGCAAGAGAGGTGCAGAAAGTAGAGAGTGACCTGCAGAAAGAGGCAAGAGAGGTGCAGAAAGAGGCAAGAGACGTGCACAAAGAGACAAGAGACAACTAGATTGATAACATTCTATATTTATTACAAAAGTGTGGCACGCCTGACGTCATCTTGATGTAATCAAAACTGTAATACCTAAAGCATTTTCTTTAGAAATTATAGAAATGAGAGGGTCTTATTTGCATAGAAATTATGGTTAGTGCTCTAAAAAACTAAAATGAGGGCATATTTTCTGAGTTCTTAAATAGCGACAAAGCACTTTTAAATTATTTGTTATCTTTATGTTTTTTTATCCAGTTGACCACTTGATTAAATGTTACGATTAGGGGAGAGAATGTGGTGTTACTTCCAGAGCTGCAGACTTTGCAACTGGGGAACCAAATTGGAGTTTCTGCTTCAGCTTGACATTCTGTGATTCTGGTCAAATCACTTAATCTCCCCATGCCTACAACCAAAATGAGTTTGTCCTTGTATGATGTAACCAATGCTCATGTAAAGCACTCCAATATCTGACCAGCCTGCACTATATAAAACTGCAAAAAAACAAAGCATAAAAAGTATTTTCCACACTTCTGTCATTGGGCTATACGTGGGCTTCATCTGGGTGATATTTGTGCTACATATGGGCTCCTTTTTCTCTGGTGGCCATCTTGGGAGACTTCAATTAAATTCATTAAACTTTATTCGATCTGATTTAGAAACATAGATCATAAAAGTGTACATAAAAACAGTAAATCCTCTTTCTTAATACAATACAGTGAGAATTAATTAAAACCAGTAGGTAAAAACGGGTGTTACAAAGCCCGGTTCAGAGCAACTGCAGGTTAACAGAATAGTAAAGTTCAATGTTTCGCAAGATCAATCTCATGTACTTCGTGCAAAATACGCATTAAGGGGTCCAAGTAAGAGCAACGCTCCAATACCTGACCAGTCTGCACTATATAAAACTGCAAAAAAACAAAAAATCAAAAGTGTTTTGCACACTTCTGTCATTGGGCTATATGTGGGCTGCATCTGGGTGATATTTGTGCTACATTTGGGCTCTTTGTTCTCTGGTGGCCATCTTGGGAGACTTATTTGTTATCAAGTTTCCTAATTTCCTCATTTACTGCAGTCTCCTCAGTAGGAAATGCTTTCAGTTTTTTACTTTGATTCCATCAAGAAGGCATTCAGATGTGTCACACATTTGCCATAAATTCAGAATGTTAGCACTCTAGTTGCTCATTAGATCACTGTAGTAAAGCTACTGCTCACCAGGGAGTTAACTGGAAGTCTACTGCTGGTATTGAAAGTGATTGTTTCAGTCTGCATGTCAGAAGTTTCTAATGAAATAGAAGAGGATTTGAGATCTCACTTAAAACATGCCCTCATTTTTCTTTCTGCAGCACTAACCATACTTTATATGGCAAAATGAACCCCCTCATTTTGTTCCTTTTTAACCACTTAACCGCGGCGGCAATTCCGCCGCGGCGCGGCGGTTTAGCGGAGTGGGCGGGGCCGCGTCGGCCAACGGACGTGCGCAGCACTACGGAGGTAGTGCTCGCGATGGCCGTTGGCCGACAGAAGCAGCGAAGGGGTTAATTTAAATGTTCTAAGTGTTACCAGTTTATTCCAATCAAGATGGCTTCAGGTGTGCCATAATTTTGTCATAAGTAAGACTGTTAGCGCTCTAGTTGTTCTTTAGAACACTCTGGAAAGCTGCAGTAGAACACAAAGGATTCAACTGACAGGCTGCTACTGTTGAAATATAACAGGAAGATATTTGAGATCTCACTTAAAACATGTCCTAATTTTTCTTTCTACAGCACTAACCATAATTTCTATGACAAAATGAACCCCCTCATTTTGTTCCTTTTTAAATTAAATGTTTTAAGTGTTACCAGTTTATTCCAATAAAGATGGCTTCAGGTGTGCCATAATTTTGTCATAAGTAAGACTGTTAGCACTCTAGTTGTTCTTTAGAACACTCTGGGAAGCTGCAGTAGAACACAAAGAAATCAACTGACAGGCTGCTCCTGTTGAAATATAACAGGAAGATATTTGAGATCTCACTTAAAACATGTCCTAAGTTTTCTTTCTACAGCACTAACCATAATTTCTATGACAAAATGAACCCCATCATTTTGTTCCTTTTTAAATTAAATATTTTAAGTGTTACCAGTTTATTCCAATCAAGATGGCTTCAGGTGTGCAATACTTTTGTCATAAGTAAGACTGTTAGCGCTCTAGTTGTTCTTTAGAACACTCTGGGAAGCTGCAGTAGAACACAAAGGAATCAACTGACAGTCTCTGCCCTTGTTGGATGTACATGTTTTACTGAGAATGTCAGACTTCATTCTCACATGACTGAGAAAGATAATGTGAATTTACAGAAAATATGCTCTCATTTTAGCTTCTGGAGCACCTTCCAAACCTCTATGGGACAAGCATGAGAACATAGTTTTCTCTCAAACATGATTCATGATATCCCAGCAGAAAGTTTTTCACAGGGTAAAATCACCTTATAACACACCACAATTCCTAAAATTAGTATGGTACCATCAACAAATGAATTCTAATGTAACTAAAGTCTGTGATCACCCTTTATAGTTCTCCTTTTGGTGACCCTCAAAATCTTCTATTCACTACAATGCATTTCAATGGGGTGCTATCATGTATATTGGTCCCAAGATGGCTGCCAGCAATTCCAGGATGAAGTGCTGACAGCCAATCAGATCTCATAATGAGATGTGTGGTTAGGCTCCGCCCAGATATCGATATTGTTTTATTTTTGAATTTCTTAGAAACTACTGAAAGGATTGACACCATTTAAAAAAAGGTCGCTTTCTGAATCACGAGCTACCTTTTTGCCAAATTTGGTGAAATTCCGTTCAGCAGTTCGGGCGGTAGCCGTGTCTAAAGTTTCCTATGGAAATTAACATGGGGAAAATGCGTTTTGGGACCCCCCTTTTTTATCGGCCCACACTTGACGAATCACCCTGAAACTTTCAAGACAGGAGCTGACCGGAGGGGGCCATTAGTTTTGAAAAGTTCGCGAAGATTCGTCAAACGGCGCCAAAGTTATTGGCAAAAGAGGTTACACATTTTCGCGCCATGAAATAAAAATATATATTTCACATTGTATTAACTTTTTAAAATTTTTAAATTTATAAAACAAATATGAATAGGTAGTTATAGTAAGGACCATGTTTTCATAGGAAAAGCGTTTTTTGACTTGCCTATAACTTTAATGCTGCTTGACAAATCTATACAAAATTTTCCCAAAGTGTGCTGTGGGCCGTGTTGTGCATGGAAGGTTTTGGGGTGATCTGTCAAGCGGGTACCAAGAAAATTGGCAAGTAAAAGAAAGTGTATTTTCCATGTTAATTCCCATAGGGGGTTTGAATACGACTACTGCCCGACCAGCTGGACAGAATTATGTCAAATTTGGTAGAAAGGTAGATTTTGTTCCCCAGATCACAATTTTTGTTATTTGGTGTTAATTCATCCAGTAATTGTTGAGAAATGAAAGGAAAACCACATTTGTATATCTAGGGATGCGGATCCTCTGAGATCAGTTTACATGCTGAAATTTGATTGGCTGCCAACTCATCAACCAGGAAGTGTTGGCAGCCATCTTGGGACTCGGCCTCAACCGAGTCCCCGAAAAAACATTAACCCTGGATTCCTAGCCCTGGAAAAAAATGTTCTTTTTACAAAAAAATTGCAGCAAAATAGTGCGGAAGCCACAAATCCTCATCACAAAAAAAAGTGTAGTCTTTAATGAGACCCCAGGTGGGCCGCCTGCCAAGGGAAGTTTTCAAAAAAAGGACTGGGAATGTGGGGCCCCGATCCTTGGACTGCTAAGAGCTCCGGGGACCACCACCTTCCCAGAGCTTTATTATAATATTTGAGGGGGGCCACACAGACCCCACTCCATTGGGCTCTTTGAGACCCAGGGCCACCACCACCTGGGTCTTTAGTTATAAAATGGAGGAGGGCTGTGCAGACTACCCTTCTGGGGCTGATTGAAGCTGCAGACACCACCAGTTCCCGGGGCAAAAAAACTAAACGATTAAAGTGGGGCCGCTCAGACCTCCCTGGCCCTGGGGACCACCACCTCCCTGGGGCCTACAAAATATTTAAATCTTGGAGGGTGAGTGCGAGGCCCTTCCTCCCAGGCCATTTCCAGCCCCACAGACCACCACCTTCCTGGTGCCAGCCCGTGAACATAGAAGGAGGGGGGTCACACGGCCCCCCTCCTGGAGCCATTATTGGCCATGGGAACTGCCAGATCCCATGGCCAGCTACTGCTAAGTCCCAGGGTGCCCACCCCCAGGACATTGCTGTTTGCTCTGACTTGTTGGGGACCTGTGACAGCTCCCGCCAAGTCAGAGCAAACACTGACTCCACTCCCAGCCAGAGAGAGCTGTTAAACTACTTCCGCTTTCTGAGATCAGAGTTTTCATCTGTTTCCATGCCCACTGTCAAGCAGGCTGGGAAGCAAATGAATCTCTTGCTCTCACACACAGGGAGCTGCATTTTTAGCAGCTCCATGTGTGTGAGAGCAATGCCAGCTCCCACTGGAGATGGGGAGCCAGCAGGGATCACAGGGGCATTCAGTCTCCCCTCACAGTCCCCTAATGCTGCTGACTGGATGCCCTGGGTGGGCTCCAGGGCACCCAGCACTCAAGGCCAGGCCCCAGGAGATGGGGTCCCCAGAGCCGAAATCGGCCCAGGGATGAGCCGCATGGCCTTCTCTCCCATTGAATTGTGGCCAGGCCCCAGGGGATGGGGTCCTCAGGGCCAAAACCAGTCTGGGGAGGGGGGCTGTGCAGCCCCACTCCCTCATTGTATTGTGGCCGGGCCCAGGGGGTTTCGTCCTGGGGACAAAATTAGTCTGGGGAGGGGGGCCGCGCAGCCCCACACCCCTTCTAATAATTGGGCAGCCCTCCCCACAGATGACAGTAATATGCAAAGGTCTTCCTGTCTTTTGCCAGGATGATAGACCACTTGTCAAAAGGCCCCCCAGAGCATTTCCTGCCAATTTTGGTGACACGTTCTTCATGCCAAGGAATATGAGGACATCTCCAAGAAACAAAGAAACACTTACTTGATATAGCTAATAGGAAGTGCCCTTGTTTGGTGGAGATTTACCTCTTTGTAGTCTTGTTGTCCTCTCTATAGGAGGATTCATGTTATCACAGATTTCTGGATAAAGACACAGAATAAAAAATCACATTTCTGTAATTCAAGCAAGGTCACTGGAGACATTTCCTCATGGTCCATTACACACATATAGTGTAGAATATGCACTAGACATTTACCCAATGGGGTAGCAGTTACTATTTAACCAGAAAAAAGTACTCCACTTGAGAAGATATTTTGTGCAAAACTGTGGACTTTTGTTGGATAAAGGGGCAGGTATGGTTCTGTTGTGGCCCAGTCACTGACACAGCTACTGACACATCCACATAGACACTTGGATACCCATTCACACACTCAAGCACTTATACACCTACTTATACTCCCACTCACAGACCTACTCAGACACTCTCACATGCCCTCATAGACCCACTGAGAAACTCACACACCCACTCAGACTAATTCAGACACTCATGCACTCACTCACAGACTGAGTCACAGTCATGGAGGCCCGCACACACCCACTCAGACTCTTTCTCACCCACTAAAAGACCCACTCAGTCACTCACTCATGCACCCAATCAGACACTTATGCACATACTCAGACACTCATGCACCAACTCACAGACCCACTCAGATACTCATGCACTCACTCACAGACTCATAGAGCCACTCACACACCCAATCACAGACCCATACAGCCACTCACACCCACAAAACCACTCACACACCTAGTCAGTCACCCATGTATCCACTCACACACCCACTCACTGACCTATACAGCCACTCACACACCCACTCTCAAAGGTTACAGGTAGGGAATAAAAAAAAAACAACTTAGAAATTCACAGAAAAAAACAAAGGTTGCAGGGACGTTATAGTTATGCTCAGATTTCACTTGTACAAAACCAAAGAAATTCAGCAGTTATAGTTACCTGAAATACCTATAACGTATGCCTCTGCAATGCACTGCTTATGACCTCACATATTAAATCGCTCATGACATGGTCAGTGACATGACTGATGACATCATCCACAGTCTCTCATACACTCACTCACACACCCGCAGAACCATTCACATATCCACACAACTTGTCACACACCCACTCACTCACCCATGCAATCACTCACATACCCAACCACTCACCTATACAGCCACTTACACAACCACTCACTCACTCATACAGCTACTCTTACAACCACTTAATCAACCATACAATAACTTAGACAGCCAGACTGCATCTCAACAGACCTATTGACACACCCATACAACTACCCACACACCCACTCACACACTCTCACAACCACTTACATACCCATTCACTCATCCCTACAACTCAGACAATCACTGTTTCACCCATACAGCAACTCCCACAGATACTCACTCTCTAATATGTTCACTCATATATCCACTCAGTTAACTAAACACCCACTGAAACAGCCACTCACCCATAAAAGTGACTTACACATCCACTCACTCACACATACAGCCACTCACACAGCTACTTATTCACCCATACAGTCACTCACACACCCATACAGCCAATCAGACACCCACTCACACATGGATTCACACATTCACTCACATACTATATGTTAAAATAGTGTCACCCATTAGTAATACACCTAGTACACTAATTTAACTTTTGTTGCAGCTTAGTATATATGTTTAACAATCATAAACGCTTAGAAAACACTCACACTCACTGAATGATGTCATCAGAGATGTCATCAGTGATGTCATTTGAGATGTCATCAGTGATGTCACAAGTGATGTCACTGACCATGTCATGAGTGATGTATTATGTGAGGTCTTAGTCAGTGCAAACAATTGGATTTTAGAGATATTCCATTTACTATTCCCGCTCCAGTATGTGCAATATTAGGGAAAGCGTTGGACTTCAGAGGAATTACATTTACTATTTCCACTCTAGTCTGTGCAATAGGAGGGAAAGTACTTCACTTCAAACACATAACATATATGAAACATAACCCTATTAATGTATAACACATTTAATACTCTTAATATAAACTTTATTAACTAACCCAAAAAAGTGATATACATATATAGATATATATATATATATATGTATATATATATATATATATATATATATATATATATATATATATAAAAAACAATTAAAGAATTAACATGGCATGATTATTTAATGATTTATAGTCAATTTAAAAAATTGACCATTATTTATTACTTAGTTAACTTACCACACTATACCTTCACAAACCTAGCAGCCTACACTGAAAATATAACTAAAATAAATAAATGTCACACAATTTACATAAATAGTAATCAATTAATTTTTCATTCAAACCTTAATATTAAGTAATTAAAATTTAATTATTCATTAGTTGGATAATTAATATTTAACTTCCCACTCTGGAGCCCTACAAACCCAGCAACCCATGTAATATGCATCTCAAAAAATATAATTATTGCACAATTTACATAATTAATAATCAATCAAATACTTAATAGAACATTGTTAATTAATTGTTAATTAATCATTACTTAATTATCTTCCCACCCTACACTCCTATAAACCCAGCAGCCCGCAAATAATAGATAACTTAAAAAACATATTTATTACACAATTAACATAATTAATAATCAATTAAATAATTGATAATAAATTAATACATATTTGTTTATTAATTATACTTAATTACCCGCACGTCCTACAAACCTAGCAACTCACTACGACAATATAAGTTACTATTAGCAATTAAATTAAAAATTATAACTCACTTAAAGTTACAAACTATATTTTAAAATATTATGAGCAATTATACAAACAATAACATATACAATTAATAAATGAACTAACAAGCATAAATATAAATAAAAAAAATATTTTTACAATTATATTATTGAAAGCGATATTAACAACAACGATACTCTTGAAAATTATATTACTTACCTGGAAAATCTTGTCAACAATATTTTTGCATCATGTTATTTTTGTATCACAATATTGTTTTTTGATATTTATGCTACTCGTCATTTAAAACTCAATATTTTGTCCAAATACCAAACCCAGCACCTCCAGTGATGATCTTGGCAGGAGCAGAAAGAGTTAGTAGCATCGCTGAAGATTGTGGGACAGCCCAGGGTAAGAATGGGGCAAAATATAACATTGTAAAAGCTCTTAAGTAATTATCATTGCTCTCTCTTTTACCCAGGACATTAACTCTGGGTTATTCCCCATGCAAACATGTTCCACTCTTCAACTTTTATTTTACAAATCATTGTTTTCAGGTGCCTTACTTCAATGAGATCAACTGGCCCAGGGCCTCAGCTTTCAGAATGCACAGGATTTTTAAACCAAAATCTAAGACTAGAGAAGGATGTCTTTGGTGACATGGAGTCATTGGGTCACCTACCCAAGTCAAAAGCGAGGACACAGAATGGGGCAAAGGCCAATTAATCACAGGAACACCTGATGGTATGTTAGTTGGTATTGCCCTACTCAGCTGTACTCATTGGTACATCCTTTCGAAGGACAAAAGTCAGGAATAGCACACTCTTTTCTTGGCACTGTGTGACCTAGGTTCTTCCTTTTGCACTTTGTGTTCTTCCTGTATGCTTAGCACAAACTGAGCACAGTCATGTTTTTTCTCACAGCCAGTAGACAAAAGCTTTGTGTGACCTTGTTAACCTGTTACACTTTGGTTTAGGTTTACTAATATTACATGCAACGTAGCGGAGCATCGAAATTAGATGTGCTGTGTTATGTAAAGGGGAAAGCACAGCACAAAACCATATTTACTAAAATTGGGCTTTTGCTGTTGTCATTCCCCTAAGCCGGCACACACACAGTCTGCCTTGCATGACACATAGCCTCACTTAATAGCGCATTAGTGAGTGTGTGAAATATCCCTTTCCAGTACAAATTCTTATGTATAGACAACAGCAGATGAATTGGATTTGTGCAGACAACTGCAGTACACAAGAAGAATGTGTGGAGAAATTAACATATTTTCCCTTGTTTGTGCCTGCTTCAAGAAGCCGATTTTCGACACAGCTACTGATCTGGATATCTTAGAAGATTAAGGTTTGTGTCACAACTTGCGTGTGTGTACACCTAATGGAACTGTCCCCTGCATGGTGATAGATGAGTGCACCCCAGCACAGAATGCCTGAGATTAATTGATTTATGGATGCTCAGTACCGATTTTTGGTCATGGGTGAACTCAGATCACGCATGTGCCCCATGACCTATGCCTGTCTCACAGATTTAGGTATATTTTGACAGGGAGGGTTGCATAAAGTGCTACCCTTGCAGTGGTGAAGGGATACTGCCCTTATAAAAAGTGCTGTAGCGTGAGTGCGACGATGACAGCATACATATTTTGTAATAATAGTCAGTAGAGTGAACAAGCCTTTTTACCAGTATCACTGGAGTGATGTCTACCAGACCACTCATGTAAAGTTCAGCTGCTGTGTGCTTAACTCTCCCTTGGCCTACATCATCTTAGTATGTAGCGCTTTGCAGCTCATGTGTATTTGAGAGTTTATTCTATGACGTATGCGTGCCTTTGTGTTCCAGGTTTGTATGCTCCATGTTGAAAATCTAGAGCCTTGGAAAGGCATGAGGAGGAGCCATCACAGACAGATTTTAATGAGAGCTGGGTTCATGAGAGTTGGGTGGTACACACTGGAGGAAGGGAGGGCCAGGCTCTCCTCTGCACTTCAAAGGGGTTCATTGATTCTGAAAAGGTCACTGGTCAGTGACGTCTGAGCACATCAGAAGGAAGAGAATGGGGCTGATCAGAGAAATTCTGTATAGACAGGGAACCATGAAGAGCAGGGCTGGGGCCTTTGAAACCTTTTGTTATGCATATATTAGTGAGGCTGACATTCAGATGTGATTCTCGAGGTACTCCCACGGCTTGTATTGTGGGGATATCAAAGTAAGAGTGGCGCCTGCTGTGACAGACTGCTTCCTTGGTGAAGGACAGGACAGAGAAGTGGGCACTTCAAAGGAGGCAACACACACAACCTGAACTTCAAAGACTGAGAAAATAAATCACATCTGTGTCTGGAAATGGATTATAAAGAGGAGCTTGAATCTCTCAAATTGTCAAACATCGGAAAGTGAACTCTGGGTGTACATCTGCATGGAGAAGCTCAACATGACTTCTGCTGTTGAGTTCAGGACTCTGGACCAAGGGGTTAGAGCTGACATCATTGGCATGGTATCTCCCAAACCTTTTGACTTCACTCTTCCTGTATGCTGAATTTGATTTTGTTGGCTTTAGGACTACTTAACGCTGCCTTGTAAATAAGGCCCCCTTTCACACTATGCTTAGCGTGAAAGGGGAGGGCAATAGGCGTTGCTGTGGGCGTTCCACCGCAACACCCATTGATTCTGACGCTGCCTCCTATTTACAAGGGAGGGGTAAATAGGAGGCAGCGCCAGAATTAAGACCAGGGAAAACCTAGTCTTACCCTGCTGTTTTCATGTGTACTGTGTTGTGCAGCACACAAGAAAAGAGCAAAAGGCCAATGATTGTCTAGGTACAGGAAGGTCCCCCTTCCTGCACATAAACAATAATTTTTTTAACAAATGCCGTTTGGAAACTTCTGTGTGTGCTGCATTAAGCAGCACACATAGAAGTTACAAAGCGGCATTTAAAGATTGTTTAGGTGCAGGAAGGGGGACCATCCTGTACATAAACAATCTTCCCCTGAACGCAGACACCCTTGCACTATGGTGCAAGGATGCTTGCATTGGGGTTAGGCTGCTAAATTTAGCGCCAGTGCAGGGGGTAAGGCAGGGCTGCACCATATTCTTGTAAATATGGTGCAGCCCTGCATTTCAGAAGTGGCCGAGCGTGACACAGTCAAACATGACAGCATGATCAGCCTTCTAGAGTCAAGGATGGGGCTATCCGGACCCGTTGCAAACTGGCTTGCTTCATTCCTACATAATAGATCTTAAAGAATAAAAGTCAATCATACCCTCTCCTACTCCACTCCGGTCTCTATTGAAGTACCTCAAGCATCCACGCTCTCTCTTACACTATTCAATGTGATTATGGAACCCCTCACTGAAATTCTAAAGTACTCAAATATTCTTTATCACATGTATGCTGACGACACACAATTATATTTGAAAGTCTCAGCTCCTGAGGATGTTAAGACTATATTATAAAAATATAGGGCCTTATTGAGATGGCTGTCAGATGAGCATCCGACCACCATCGCAGTGGGATTGGGACCACCCGACAAGTAGTTGGAGGTCCCTCCCGCCATATTATGAGGCGACCACCATGTAGGCAGACAGAACCATCCTTTTTTCTATTTTGGTTTGTGCTGAGGCCCTGAAAAGGGCTACACACAAGTCACACTAGAAAAGGGGATGTTTTTAAACATCCATGCACCATGTGCCAGGCACCATGTGATGCCTTGCACATGATGCAGAGATGTTTGGGGGCACCACATGTGCCCCCCTGGCCACATAACGGAGGCCCACAGGGACAGGGCCCTGCTAGGGGCCTCAAAGCCCTTTCTGATATCTTTTCCATGGCAGTGGGACCACCATGAAAATGCTGTGGGAAATGTTCTTCATAATACCTACACTGGTGCCTGCGCATGCACTGCCCCCATTGTAGGAATTATGGTCCTACCGCAGCCCGATGGGCTCCTTGAGCCAGTTGGAGGAGGCTGTCTGCCTCTCCGACTGGTCGGCCGATATCCTGGATGTCGTTAAGACCGCCACCGACGGCCTGTCGGTGGCGGTCCCAATGACATCATAATAAGGCCCATAGTGTACTACAGTCTATTTTCGATTTTTAATTTATTTAAATGTGCACAAAAATGTCTATAGAGTTCCGTAGTAATACCTACAAATTACTGTGCTACTTTAAAAAAAAAAAAATGTGTACCTCTCCCATAATTGCTGTAAAAATATATAGAAAATGATAAATAAATGTCTCTACCTATTACCACTATCATAAAGTGGTAATAGGTAGGGAACAACAATAAAACCCATTGCTTACCTATATCAATGTCCATAACCCAAAACAAAGAGAAACACAGAATACAGCCAAACTGTCCTAAAAACTACATGGCTGCCTTTTACATTTGGTAAAAAAATCCATTAGCCAATCACATACTGGCTTCTCATCCAAAAACATACGGTGGTATGCCGTGGCACAATATATAATTTAGTATTGTAAAACTTAGAACTTTAACACTACTTACACTTTTTACACATCTTGCCACAAATTAACATTTACACTTCATTATATATATTCCTGCCACAATACTTCTACATCCCTTCACACACACTTTCACACTGCATCTGTTTCAATTACCACACTCCACTCTACGTCACTCCACTCTATGCCACTCCACTGCAACCCACTCGTGTACGAAACTACCCTACATATCAACACTAAGAAAACATTAAATGTATACATTACGCACCATCTTTAAATTAATATATCTTTATTTATTCTTTAACTACAAACCAAATTTAAACTACACAAAAATAAAAAATTCGAAACCTATACTTATACCTTTAATTTTTTTATTGACGCAACACCTTCAAATGATCATAACTTGCAAACCTTCATGCACAGTGCATTGAACATTCTAGCCATACTACAGTTACTAAGGCAATTTGACAACACTGTGTACAGAGGTGCCCGACTTATTATGTTTCGACTTGGGAATAAATTATAACTGTAAGTGATAACTATAACTTTAGAATTTCTAATGTTTGTGTAGTTTAAGTTGTTTTTTGTATACACAAAATGAATAAAATGTTTTATTTAATGAAAATGTGTTTCAAATTGTAAAGTTGAGTGTTGGCTATTGGAGTGCCATTTAGTGGAGATTTGTTGAGTAGAGTGTTGTAGAGTGGAATAGAGTGGTGTAGAGTTTTGCAGAGTGGAGCGGCATAGAGTGGAGTAGTGTGGAGCAGAGTGCCTTAGAGTGGATTGTCATCAAGCTGAGTGTCGTAGAGTAGAGAAGAGTGTTGTAGAGTGGATGTCGTAGAGTGAAGTGTTAGAAAGTGGCCTGTCATAGATTGGAGTGCCATAGAGTGTCATAGACTGGAGTAAAGTGAAGTAGGGTGGCGTAGTGTGATGGAGCTTACCGTGCAGTTGAGTATTCTACAGTGGAGTGGCGTACAGTGGAATGGCATGTTGTAGAGTACAGTGGAGTGGCATAGAGTGGAGCAGAGTGTTGTAGAGTGGAGTGTCATAGAGGGGAGTGTTGTCAAGTGGAGTTTCATCGAATGACGTGTCATAGAGGGGAGTGTTGTCAAGTGGAGTTTCATGGAATGAAGTGTCGTCAAGTATGGTGTCATAGAGTGGCATAGAGTAGAGTGTTGTGGAGTGGCAAAGAGTGGAGTAAAGTGGAGTTGAGTGTTGTAGAGTGTAGTGTCGTAGAGTGGATTGTCTTAGAATGGCGTATGGTAGAGTGGATTGTTGTAGAGTGTTGAAGAGTACAGTAGAGTGGCATAGACTGGAGGCTCAAATAGGGATGGGTGGAGCTCAGGGAGTTCTATTCCACTGGATTCTGTGCAGTTATCTAAAAACGAGTTCCGCAGAGCGGCTGAATTCCGGTCTGAGGCTAATAATAGTAATAGATCAGTGTCTCCTTCTATCCTGAATGTATCCTACTTTCTTCTGCAACAGGACCCAATACCACATAACCTGCGAAGGTTACTAGAAGATGGCGTTGCTCCTGTGGCAAAGTAGAAGCCTCACCCCACCTGTGGCAGAGGGCAGCATCCTCCCTTCTCGAAGTCCACATCCCTGGCCAGCTGCCATCCTGCATTGCGGATGTCGGTATAGCATAGCAGCTGAATCACACAGCTTGGTGCTCCGCTTACCTGCTGTGGGGTTCTCCCCATACACAGAGCGGATTCCAGAGTCGATCGCCGCACATGAGTTGTGGTTGTGATGCTGTAAGTGCTTTTCATGTGTTGCACCGTCCTCTTCTCAAAGCTGCTGCTCTGTGTTCCAGTTGCTGTGATTTCTTAAATTCCGTTACTGACACACAATATTGCTGCCTACTCCAAATAAACGGAGCACAACAACTGCCCCGACCCGAAGTTAGCCCCCCCATTTTGAATCCACCTGATTCCAATTTCCTACCTGGTCCCTCCCATCCAGAGGAATGATGCAATTGTTAGAAAGCAACACTGCAAACAGCAGGGGGAGTAGGGGAGCAACAACACATGGCAATAGCTGCATCCAAAGAAGGTCAGGCACATAATCAAACTTAGAAACAGCATCACAGTGGAGTGGCATAGAGTGGAGTAGAGTGTTGCAGAGTGGCTTGTCATTGAATAGAGTGCATAGCATAGAGTGGAGTGGAGTGTCGTAGAAGAGAGTGGAGTGGAGTCTTATACAATTGCATGTTGGACAGTGTCTTAGAGTGGAGAGGCGTAGAGTGGAGTGGTAGGCCTGGAGGATTGCTGAGGCCCTTTTTGCTTAAAGGCACCTTCAAAATATGTGGTGGAACAGGGCCACCGACAACAGAAGAGCTGGTACAGGCCATGCTTATTTTGGGGGGTTGTGGGGCATTAGCGGAGCCCCACAAAAGGCACAACAGTAGGTTACACCTTCTTGAGGAGACAAAGGGGTGGAAAAGGTGGGCCAACTAGTAAAATAGTTTCCTGGGCATCTGATGCAAGTGGGCACCTATGATCCAGACTCCTTCATAGTAACTTTAAGAATGGGGTTGGAGCCATGACACAGCATAATGGCGAGTTCCAAAAATTAGAAAGGCCATACTCAGGGACATGTTCTCAAAACTGACTGCCTCAAAGACTGAAAGAATGAGTGGCCTCTTACAGAATCTGCCCATCAGCACTGCCTTAACCCCCTTCTTATGCAACATATGAGAACCACATAACATAGGAGTTCATTAGGGAGATCTTTCAGAATCTACATAAAGATATCTTAGCATTGAAAGTGGACTTCTCTAGGGAAATGCAAAAAGTGAAGGGAACAGAGGAGGAGGTGAAGGCCCTGAGGCAAGAAACTTTGAGGCTCACAGACTAAATTATTGACTTACAAGCACATTTCAGGATTTAGACAACAGATACAGACAACCGAACATCCACCTCAGGGGGTCACTGGTCAGAGCAGAATCCATGGATATAGAAGCATATCTACAATGTCTGTTCATGTTCATCTTGGACTGTAAGGAAAGCAAAGAAGTCAAACTGTACAAAAAATACAGAAGGGGCCATGCAAGAGCCCAAAGGAGGACTCCCCTGGACATCCTCACCTGTGTTCATGTTTTCAAATAGAAAGTGAAGTTTAGTGCAAGGGCACAGTGTATGATGTGCACCATTATGTTTGAGGGTAATAAACTCTGACTCTACCAGGGCCTATCTCTTGTCACTTTCAAAAAATGGAGAACATTTCGACCAGCAACCAACTTCCTGAGGGGTAAACTGGTCAACTACAGTTGGGGTCACCCGTTTGCCTAATTTTTCAATCAGAGGAGAAGACTTACCAGCTCAAATCCCTCAGCGAGGGCTGTTAAATCCTAGGTCTAGGGCGAAGATCATCAGCCCCTCAATGCAGCATTGAAGAATGCATGAGAAGCAGCAGATGGAAAACAGTGGCCAAAGGAAAAGGGGGTACAAAGCCATATGCGAACAAGATTCCTCACAAAAGGAGAGCGCTAATTAAGTAATTGCAGGGAGAAACTCAGAATCTCCCCCCTCCTCCAATAGAGCAACATATCCCGAACCTCACCTGAGTGGCAATGGAGAGGTGCCAGGCTGGAATGGAAGGAGGAGCATGTCTTGCTGAGGTCTGGATAGGGGAAAGAAAGCCACTGAGTAAAGCTGAATAGGTAGGCCATGTCCTAGGTCCACAGGTCAATGAACTGATTCTGAAAATCGCGGGTAGCGTGTATTAGTTGTTTTTTCAGTTTATTATTCATTTGCCTCCTACCACAGGTATATATAAAAATAGTTCTCTTCAGGCTGTACGAAAGAAGTGTAAATAGTGATTCACACTGTTCCAAATGATGTCCAAGTAGCGTTTTTGAGACATGTGATGGAGGGATCCTCTAGTCCCCAGATACAGCAGATATAATTGTGGAATACCTCAATCTGGTGACGAATAATGCCCTCATCTCATTGATTGGGTCTATTGGGAGCATGTCTGATGAGGGTAGTCAATGGGAACGAGATGTGGGTCTCACTGATATCTAGAAAATACTCCACCACCAATCCCATGACTTCATGTACTACTCTGCAGCTCACCGCAAAGAATTTGACGAACCCAGCATGGAGACAGCATACATTCCCCCCTCCCAAGACCTCTGCAACAACCTCACCACCTTCTTCCACCACAAGATTAAGGAGATCTATGACAGCTTCCTCATTCAATGGCTTCAGACCCCAGCAGACTCTGCCCAACTGGACCCCCCTCATCTCTGGAACACCCTGAGGATCATGAAGAGCATCCACTCTGGAGCCCCCTCAGATCTCTGCCCTCACCACATCTTCAAAACAGCTCCTCCATCGCCCCCGAACTCTGCTGCACCATCAACTGCTCCATCGAGTCCACCACCTTCCCTGAAGACTGGAAACACGCACAGATCTACCCCCTGCTGAAGAAACCCTCTATTGACCCGACGGACCTCAAGAACTACA
Source organism: Calotriton arnoldi (assembly GCA_963921515.1). NCBI lineage: Eukaryota > Metazoa > Chordata > Amphibia > Caudata > Salamandridae > Calotriton > Calotriton arnoldi. The sequence goes on along the minus strand of CAWUFW010000323.1, from coordinate 168,671 downwards.
GACTCATCTCTCTGCTCCCTTCCCAGCCAAATTCACAGAGAAGGCCATCAACGCACAACTCTACGAGTTCATCAAAATGAACCACATCATGGACCTCTCCTAGTCAGGCTTCAGAAGCAACCACAGCACCAAGGCCATGCTCATTGCCGCTGCATACGACATCCGCACCCTCCTCGACTGAGACGAAACTGCAGTCCTCATTCTACTGGACCTCTTTGCAGCCTTCAATACTGTCTTCCATCACACCCTCTGCACAAGACTCCATTATGCTGGCATTCATAACAAAGTCCTTGAATGGATATCCGCTCCTTCCTCACTGGCCGAACACAGAGAGTCAGACTTCCACCATTCTACACAGAACCCACAGAGATCAGCTGTGGAGTGCCTCAGGGATCTTCCCTGAGCCCCATCCTCTTCAACATCTACATGGACTGCTTGCAGCCATCGTCAGAAGCCACGGACCCAACATCGTCTCCTATGCCGGTGACACCTAGCTGATTCACTCCCTCACAGACAAACCCACAGCCGCCAAGAGCAACTTCCACAAAGGGATGAAGGCAGTCACCACATGGATGGAGGACAGCTGCCTCAAGCTCAACTAAGACAAGACTGAAGTCCTCATCCTGGGCTCCACCCCCTCCGCTTGTAATGACTCCTGATGGCCCACAGCGCTCGGAACCCCTCCACACCCACAGACCACGCATGTAACCAAGGCATCATCCTGGATTCTTCACTGTCTATGAACTTCCAAATCAATGCCGTCTCGTCCTCCTGCCTCAGCCCACTCCATCAGTTTCAGAAGATTGAAATGGATCCCCACCGTGTCCAGGAAAATGGACACCCATGCACTTGTCAGCAGCAGACTGGACTACGGCAACGCACTTTATGCCGGTACCACTGAAAAAAGCTCCTAAATCCAGAACGCCTCCACCAGACTCATCCTGAACATCCCCCGTTGCAGGCACATTACCGGTCACCTGAGAGACATCCACTGTCTCCTGATGAACAAAAGAATTACCTACAAGCTCCTCACGCATGCCTACAAAGCTCTCCACAATGCCGGACCTGAATACCCCAACCGCCGACTCTCCTTCAACACCCAGACACCGCTGCTCTGCCCAACTGGCCCCGGCCACCATCCCATGGTAAACTCCGCTCCGCTCGCAGAGTTTGCAACATTCGGGCACTCTGTGCTCTGCAGAGGAACGCAGTATTCCTAAATTCCGCAATTCAGGCCGAAGTGGAGTTTTTTTTCATTTGCACGATCTCGGGTTACCTTTTGGCGCTCAACCGCAAGTGCCAAGACTCTCTGGCCACTTGCGAGCACGTACGAGACTTCTCACACCACTAGAGAGCTCCTGTGAGACTTCGCGCTCACTCGCTCAGCTTCAGGACGTGACGGCACCAATCCAGCATCCTTAGTGCAATCACAAATGGAGCGGTCAAGCAGCTTTTCTGCTTCAGAATGCAGCTGAGAGGCATTTGAAGTGGATTTTCTTCTCAAACTGGCCGTGGGAGTCGTTTTTTTTGTGCGAGAAGTCATTTTTTAAAAACCTTTTTTTTCAAACCAGAAGGAAGTGCCCCAGAGAGTCCAACTTCCTGTTCCTGTCCAGCAGGCTCCTTCCAGTGATTTGTCCCTCTCCTGGTTACTTTTCTTTGGGATTTGGAGCTGGAAGGATCACTCTCCTTGTCTGCTGCATATATATCATTGGATTTAAGGACTTTGTTGTTGAGATATGACATGTATATAGAAAACCTGGTGTATAAGGGTGTTGTTTGTTTGACTGGGGGAATGCACCTGGATTTATTTATTTTTTCACATTTAATGTGGTGGATTGCCTGCAGTTTTAGTAGGGGCCTAGTTTTTTGTGCATGAAATTTATCTTCTTTTGTAAAGGAAAAATGTTGCACAGTTCAGTACATTTTCTTCTCCATGTTTTTTAATAAGTTTGCAATATTGCTTGATTTAATTCACTATGTGGCCTAGTTTGCCAATGAGCCTTCCAGCCAGTAGGCCCTGTACTATTCATGGGTGCATGAAACAACTGTTTCTGTGGTACCTGTAGAATTGAAACATCATTTAGGCCATGGATGGCATTGGATTAAAATACAAAAGATGGATTTTTTGTGGTTTTTCACGTTTGTTCCACGCAAACAGTGTTTAGGTGGGGTAATTCCTTTGAAGGATGTGTGTTGTTGTGAACATTTTTAGCCCTGTTAATTTTTGTTTGTGTCATTGCTGAATTAAGGCTGTGTTCTCTGTGTTACCAATGCCTCTTTTGTCTGGCCACTGTGTGTGTATGTGTGTTTGGCATAGGCCACCATTTGCCTTTGTTGTTCAAGAATCATTATGCCATGTGGCCAGGGGCCATTTTGTATAGTCGGTGTCCTCCCTAGGCCTGCGTGTGTTCTTTGTTTTCCAAGCCTCCTGCTTGTTGTTGTGACCATGTGGCTGGCGGCCATTTTGCAAAGCTAGCCAATGTGCTTTCCCCATAGGCCTGCATTTCTTCTTTGTTTGTGGCAATGCCCCCTTGCTAGTTGTTGTTGTTGTGACCATGTGGCTGTGGGCCATTTTGTGTAGCCGGTCAGTGTGCTTTCCGCATAGGCCTGCATTTCTTCTTTGTTTGTGGCCATGCCCCCTTGATAGTTGTTGTTGTTGTGACCATGTGGCTGGTGGCCATTTTGTGTAGCCAGCCAGTGTAATTTTCCTATAGGCCTGCATGTCTTCTCTTTGCTCCCCATGCCTCCTTGCTTGCTGTTTGACCATGTGGCTGGTGGCCATTTTGCGTAGGCATCCAGTATGCTTTTGCCATAGACCTGCATGTCTTCGCTTTGTTCCCAATGCCTTTTTGCTCTGTGTTGTTGTTGTTGATGAACATATGGCAATGGCAGGCAGCCATTGTGTGTGTCCAGCCAGTGTGGCCCTTTGTCATATATTTGCATGGTTGGTTGAGCAATAATTCAGCAGTTTAATAAAGAAAAAATGAATGATATGCTTGAGGATAATGTCACCTTTTTATAATTTTTTTAATTGAATGTTTTTTCAATTTTAGTTAATTTGTTTATTTTTTTATTTTTTTAAAATGTAATTTTTTTAACCATTTTCATAACATCTGGCATTAATGAATCAACCCCATGTCTGCTATAGGTGCACAACAGCAATCATTGTGTAAGGATTACTCGATTGTTAATGCCTTTGTCAGCCGCAGCTCCCTCCGTGCCACATCCCACGTGATGCATTGCACATAAAGTAAGCAGATACAGCTGTATTGTTTTGTTGTTGTTGTTGTTGCTCTTTCTAATCCTTCCTGAGTGCACAGTCACCACGAAAGTTTATGTTGGTGTAGTTTTCCGTTTTATGAATGAACACTGTATACTATTGTTAGTTATTTATAATAACTTAAGTAACCACACTAAATGATATTGTTTGTTTCTACTACTACGTGAACTGCAACAATGCCACGTTTCACTGATGTTTTTTTGCTTGTTTGCTTTTAGGTTCACAAGAGAAGAGACATCACCCACAGTACTGCCAGACAGAAGGCCTCTGCACGACCGTGATGCGTGACTGAATACACAACACGGTCATCTCTTCAGCGTGTTGTGAAGCTAAGTGCCACTGCCAACTGACAGCTTCAATATGGCCCCAAAGAAAGGTGCTTCCAAGAAAGTGGCTAGTGGGGAGCAGAAGAAGCAGATTTTCACCACTGGCGTGCCGACCGCTGCTTTTTTCAGGAAAGTCGTGCCTGCCGCACCGGCCTCCGATGAGCTAGCTGAGAGCAGCACTCCTCCATCAACAGCACCACCTCCCCAACCTAAGCCCAGGACCATGTCTGTCAGTGAGGCAGCCAGTGAAATCAAGTCAATGCCGACGAGTAGCGATGTTGAATTGGATTTGTCCCTTTCACAAGAAGTACACAATCTTTTCAGGAAACACAGCAAAGTGGACAGCAGCAGCAGCCAGCAATGGATTTGTCTGATGTTGGAGCAGAACAGGAGGTTGAGCTTCCTTCAGAGTAAGAAATTGAAACTCCTCTTTTAGAATCATTGGCTCCCACATCTCCAGCATGGAAAAGGATGGGTACTACAGCACCATCTTCTCCAAGCATCACTTCTGATGATGATGATAGGGACATGGAGTGGATCCCAACAGAAACCAGGAGACAACAGGAGAGGCAAGGGAACAGAAAAATTCCAGAGAGACTTAGACTTATGGAAGGGGATGTGGAGGAGGATGGCAATGATGAGGTAGTCATGGTGGAAGGTGACACAGAGGAATCAACCAGCCCCGAGGGATGTCGCACAGGTAGCACCGCTACCAGCTCCCATATTTGCAAAGCCCCAGCTGAGACCTGCACCAACCCTTGCCTCAGGAGAAGCAAAGAGGCAATTGACAACATGCCCAACTACCTCCAGTTGGTCTTCAGGCATTAGCAGTGGCCCGGTAAAAAAGTACTCTTCCCCAGTTTGAGACTTTTTTACAGTTAGTAAAGAGGAGGAGCACATTGCATTATGCACCATTTGCCACACAAATGTTCGTCCAGGTAAGCCTGGTACACATTATGGTACTGGAGGCCAGACGACCCACATGAAAAAACACCACACAATCAAGTGGGAGGAGCACCTTAAAAAAATTGCTGAACGTGGTGGTGGGGAGAGCCGGGGAACATCAGCTACAAGTCCAATCACGGTAGAAGGTGAGGATGAGGAAGAAGAGGTTGACATCTTCACGCAAAGCAGCCCTGTCCCCAGCAGTGCACCAGCAGAATCACCCACATCAGAGACTTCACAATGGCACAAGAAGACTCAGGGGCATATGTACAAGCCCCTATTGCCACCACAGCGTCACTTTTATCGACGTTGTGGTGGCGATAGGGGCTTAGCCTTATTTACAAGGCAGCGTTAAGTCACTTAACGTGGCTTAATGCTGCCTTGTAAATAAGGCCCCCTTTCCGTAGCGTGAAAGGGGTGGGCAGTGGGTGTTGCGGTGGGCGTTCCACCGAAACACCCATTGATTTTGACACTGCCCCCTATGTACAAGGGCAGCGTACACAGGAGGCAGCGCCAAAATTAAAACTAGGTAAAACCTGGTCTTAAGTTGGCGAAATGAGGAGAAATGCTTTATTTCTCTTCATTTTTGCTTTTTCCATGTGTGCTGCCTTGTGCAGCAAACACGGAAAAAGCAAAATGCCATGGACTGTTTATGTACAGGAAGGTCCCCCTTCCTGTACGTAAACAATCTGGGAAAAAAATGCCAATTTGTGACTTTCATGTGTGCTGCATTAAGCAGCACACATGAAAGTGACAAAATGGCATTTCAGGATTGTTTATGTGCAGGAAGGGACACCTTACTACACATAAACAATCCTCCCCTGCACGCAGACACCCTTGCACTATGGTGCAAGGGTTCCTGCGTTGGCGCTACACTGCTAAGTGTAGCACCATCGCAGGGGGAACTGCAAGGCTGCACCATATTGTTATAAATATGATGCAGCCTTGCACTTCAGAAGTGGCGGAGTGAGGCGTTAAGCCATGACGGTTAATGCCTCACTCCACCACTTCATTGAACATATGGCCCTCAGAGTGAGATGATGGAGATACCGCGACATACAGTGACTGCCCAACCACCACCACACACATTGAGTCTACCACTAGCATCTACTTCTCAAAAGATGCCAGTGCCAGTGCCCCAAGAAAAGAAGAAAATTCAGGCTACTATTACAGACATGTTTTAGGCAGGAGGAGCCCTATGAGCGAAACCACCCAACAGCATGTTTGTACAATGGTAAGCTGGCAAAAATGTTAGCGCTGGACCTCCTCCCTTTTTCATTTGTGAAGAGGTGGGATTTTTAGAATTTGTGGCAGCCATCAGCCCAAAATGGAGGGTATCAAGTAGGAACTATTTTGCCAGAGTGGCTGTTCCAGTGCTGCATCACGATGTGCTGCAGTTGGTTGGACAAGCTTTGCAGCAAAGTGTTGTTCACACCATCCACCTGACGACAAACATGTGGTCCAGTTGTCAGGCTACTGATTACATTTGAATCACTGCACACTGGGGGCCTAATTTATGAGATTTTACTGTAGGGCAGCGCTGCAGGCCTTCCTGCTGTGCTGCCCTACGGTAAACGAAAAGGATCTCTTTTGTAGGGGTAAAGCAAAAGATATCTTAAGGTCTTGGCCCTGAAGAAAGTTTTAAGAGCGTTCAGCGGCATGCAACAGTGGCCATGTTCGCCATGGAGGAATCACATACAGCTGTAAACATCTTGGAGGAATTTAACAGCAAGGTGTATGAATGGCTGGGACCCACAGGTCTTAGAATTGGATTTGTTGTCACGGACAACGGCAGTAACATTGTCAAGGCCGTGTCAGATGAGGCCATTTCAGGGTCCTGTGTTAGGCCGATTGCATCAACCTGGTGCTGCAAGACTTCCTCAAAAAGGAAGACGTAGTCAGCAACATACTGACTACCTGCAGAAGAATCTGCACCCATCTCAGTCATTCTTTTAAAGCCTGGAAGCAGCTGTGGATTATTCAGCGTAATATTAGAGCACCAGTTAAAGCCCTGATACAGGAGGTGCCAACACGTTGGAACGCCACCTTTCACATGCTGCAACGTCTGTTTGAGCAGTACAAACAGATCAAGAGGAAGGGATGCATTTGGGAAAGCTATGACCATGGATGTCGACAAATGTGGCCTAGTCAAATGTCTGACACAGATGCTAATCACTTTTGAGGTTTTCACGCAGGAAGTTAGCAAAGAGGACAGAACAATAGGCCAAGCTATCCCATTCCTGCATCTCCTACTAGACCAGGTAAAGAAGGGGTCTGAAAGGTTCGCCCCTGCAGGTGTGAATGAAAACACAGAAGCACATGCCTTGGTTGAGAGCTTAGTCCTGTGCTTGGCTTCTAATATAAGGCTGCAACATGACATCATCGAGTCCAAAGAGTACATATGTGCCACACTTCTTGATCCATGGTACAAAAAAATTCTGCCCACTTTCATCCATTTTTTTTAAAGGGGATGTTTTAAAACACAAGAGGTGGATTGTAGAGCAAGCCAGAGACTTGGAAGAAGAACAGATGGAACTTCGAGTCCTACCCTGCAGTTCTGGGGTGCCGCCTTCAACTTCCATAGAGGGCAGTCTTGTCTCACAGCATTCAACAACACCATCAACCAGAACACCGGCAACAACAGCAAAAGAAGGACCAGACCCAACCTCTGCATTGTATTGCTTTCAATTGGCAGGGCTCAAGCCCAGGCCAGAGACGATGGCAAAACAGGTAGAGCAAGTGGCAGCACCAATGACCATCCACAGGATGTTCCAGGAGTATCTGGATGATCCAAAAGAGGTCTATGTGGATCGAAATCAAATGATGTATTTGTATGGGAAGATGCACCAATGGCCAGAGCTCCTCAGGCTGGCAATAAAGTATCTGACTTGTCCTGTTGCCATTGTGTCTGCTGAACATTTGTTCAGTCCAGCTGGTGCGATCGTCACAGTGGGAAGGGCCAGTCTCTTGCCTCAAAATTTGGAGAGATTGACCAAGATCAAAATGAACCAACATTTTAAACCACACAATTACACTGTTTCTGAAAAAGCAGCACACGAGGAGGAAGAGGGTGATTGGTTTGAAATTAAATCAAATGTGTTAGCTGACCAACTTTTGGGTGAACCACCTGAGTTTGAGGATGAACTCTACTTCCCTGTCTAACTATACCAGTGCCCCCATAGATCTTTTATAATTTTCTCGCTGAACTTAGTTTTTTTTTTTGCAAAAAACATTAAAAAACAATTAGCTGGAGGGACATTATTATTTTTGTGTCAGATTTCTGTTGCCCCACATTTTTTTTATGAGTCACATATATATTGCCAGATTACAGTTGGACCAGTGTGCATTGAAGAAGCCTCCACAATTCCTTCATGACATTGGGAACAATGCCTGCCCCCCTTGCATGCCTATTGCCTAATACCTATCCCTTTTTGCATCACTTAGTACTAGAAGGGCTGCCCCATAAAATCATTTAGTATGTACAGGACTGCCTGCCAATACCAAATTCCAATGTGTTGCCTGTATCAAAGATGATTGAATATCCAATACCTGAACTAGCCGTGCTTGCCTTGGATTGGATGAGGTAACTTCAACTATTGCAACGGTGAGTGACTGATTGCATGAGTGATGATTTAAGTTGATTGATGATTCATGTGGTGGCAGACACTCAGGGAGGGTATGTGTTGAACTGCAATATGGGAAATTTCTTGAGATGATTATTGATTTTACTTGTTTGGGGCTTGAGTGATGGGCACCTATTTTATTTTCCCTGTAGGTGATGATCAGCCCTTCTTCACTTAGCCAGATTTACTTAATTGCAGGGGTGTTCTTCTTTTTTCCTGGTTCTTCAGACATGAGTAAAAAAGAGAAATCCCTTGGTGTAAATATGTGCTATTACTGGGTCTCTAAATTCCCAGTATAAAGTTACTAGCCCATATGTTAGAAAGATATTGGGTTAAGGATGTTCCTACACAATTGTAAGTTATATTAAAAGTATTGTTTTATTTAAAATTCATCACTCAATATATAAAAAACTCATTACACTGAAAGGTGACATCAAATTCATATACCATTAAAAAAAACTTTGTTGCAAACATTCAAGTAAAAGCACAAACTGATAAAAACAACACAATTATTCAACACAGAAATTATTAAAAAGTTTAAATCTCTTATACAAACTAACAAACACTCAACAGAGAGACAAATATAGACAATACATTTTTGTCATTTAAAAAAACACATCCAATCGGATCCATTTTAACACAATCCTTGGAAATACCTCATCCTATAGATAAAAAGTATAGATTGTATCTAGGATCTGTATTGGAATCATTCCGATTGGATGTGTTTTTTTAAATGACAAAAATGTATTGTCTATATTTGTCTCTCTGTTGAGTGTTTGTTAGTTTGTATTAAAGATTTAAACTTTTTAATAAGCAAAGGGGTCCCTCTTTTTCTTATTGCATCTTCAGACATGAGAACAGTGACTTTAGTTATTGAACAAAAACCTATGCAAAATACTGCAATTCTGTTTTATTCTCTACTTGTTCTTCAACAGCGGTGCACTGCACTTCACGTCTATCTTGCTTGGGTCCTCGCAGTTCATAATGATGATGATGACTGGTCTGGTACGGGGTAACTCGGAGTCCCTCAGGACTGGAGGAGTATCATGGAAGAACTCAGGGTGGGACTGGAAGCTGCAGGACTACCTCATTTACAGCAAGAAGCAAGAAGTTATTGATTATTGGCTTCAGTTCAAAGGTAAACCAAGAGTCTGAGGCCTAGTACTACTCAGCTATTTGGAAAAGAGAGAGGTGTGTTTGTGAAATGCTGCTCTGTGTGTGTGTGTTGGAGTTGTGGCAAAAGTGAAACTCTGAGCACCCCTTTTGTTTTTTTTGCTCTGCCTTTGAGTCTTCTTATCTTGATGAACTCCTCATGAAGCTTACCTTCCTTCTGTCCTTCTCCTCGACTCTAAAATTCAGTTTCTCTTTTACAATCCACAGGCCTTCTTCTAGTCTCCTTCATGAATGAAAGGTGAAAGCTAGCTGAGCTCATCAACACTCCTGCTTACCTACCGGACCAGTCCAGAGTGCCACAAAGAGTGGACATTCTTGAGGAGAATGCAGACGCACCACCCAATTTTGCAATACAGTATCATTTTTCTTTTAACAATCATATTAACTAAGAGAAGTGCGTGGGTAAGTTCACTCCCTAACCTAGAAGACAGAACATTTGGATATATATCGTAAATTGGGTCTCGGGGCACAAGGTCTATTTGCAATGCATGCATCTGTACTCTGTCATACTCATTCCTTTGTTTCCTTCTAACAACAGATTGATGGCAAATGATGTGCTGCTGCTTATTGCCCAGATGAATGTTGGCCTTGTGTTGTAGTGTTTGTCTTTGTCAAACTTTTCCCAAAATCCCATTACCCATCCATTCATCAAACCACTAACCCTCTTCCCCCAAACTGTGTGATTTATTGAGCTGCGGCTTAAATTACACAATCAATGGATCACACACTTGGTGGGGCAGATGTGGTGAAAGCAACACCAACTTACTGTAGAATCTTCGAACCAGTAGCCCACACCAGCCCATTACCAACCTGCGCATTAAAAATGATCCATAGTTTGTTAGTTATAGAATGGCCTTCTGTTGCCTAACCGTAAATGCCTAACCTAAGCTTGTCGACTCCAGACTTTGAGTATTTTTTTGATAACTTGTGGATTTCACAAATACAACTGCTAGCTCCACATTAGCCAAAACGTACTAGTATTGGTATTTTTTCTATTTCAGCACAATCAGGCATTCTTAGTGTGTCATCATCATCACGTACTACTCAGGTGGTGCCAACTGAAAATCTTTGATAAAGATATATAACCCACTCACTCAGTCTTTCTACTTCCATTTAGTTGCCTACGATGGATAATCATCAATCAATCATTCATAACAGTCCTACAGTGGATCTCACCTGTGTGGAACTGGAAGTGGGACCTCGATGGGCAGTTGTGATGCCTCCCCTGTTATTGCTGCACGTATATTTAGGTAAGAAAACTAGTATGGATGTAATTTAACTTAGTAAGAAATAAATTAACTGCTATTGTTTTGTATCTAGAAAGTTCAGACCCTCCACACTATATAGCCTAGGTCATCTCATCATGGCAGCATTCCCCATAATGGTCAAGATAGTTAGAGAAGTATAAGCCTAGACTCTATAACTAAGTGCTACGATATCTCTAGTCCTAAGTTACAAGCACATTAACAGGCTGTGTAAAACTACTTGAAGGCAGCAGTGCAAAGTAAAAGTAAAATAAACTACTTCAAGCATAAATGTGGATTATAAAAAATGTTTTCCCCCTATATTTATTTACAAAGCAACCCACCCTCTCCACCCAAACAACATGTCCACCCCTCTCCCAAACAAAACTGCCCCAAGCCCCAAAACTCAAAATGTTCAAGAAAGTCTCTTTAGTCCCACTCCCAACTCCCTTCCCACTCTCTCCACCCAGCCCCAACAAACAACAAATCCCTCCCACCAAAACAAAATAATAAAAAAGGTTTAGAAGAGGGCATTATGGACGTTGGTGCAGAGATGGTCCATGCTCTGCTCCAACGAGGTGAGCCGGCCCTCGATAGTATCCAGCCACTGCAGAATGCGGCACAGCAATGACCTGTTGCCATTCTTGTGGGGGGTTGCAGCAGTTGGCTGGCTGCAGTCCTGGCGATGGGATGGCCGGGAGGCTGGAGGCTGAGGGGGACCGGCTGCAATGGGGCCCGGGAGCTGAGCATTGAGCTACTCCTCCTCCTCTTCCAGGACCACCAGCCACTGGTATTCAAGCTGGATACGCTCCAGCCTCTGCCATTGCAAATGGGCCCCTCTCTCCTGCCAGTAAGGTGGTCCAGCTGGACCAGCAGGAGCAGCTATATTGAGAAAAACAAAAAAGACAAATTGTAAATAATGCTCTGTGCAAACAATAGTTTTAAATAACACCGTGGCACAGTAGCAGTGCATTGCTGGTCCCCTAGGGTCATTGGAATTTATTTGATGTGATGATTATGATTAGGAGAACCACAAGGCCAATTTTATGTTTTCTTGCACTCACACATGTTGCCAAACATAAAAAAGCAGTGACTTTGTGGCAGAAAAGTAACAGGCAGACTGGCAGAGAATAACATCACAGGATTAAAAAACATTGATTGGATTATTTTTTTCTTCTAAAGGCTTTTCAAGTAAATATAATAAACCGAGTCAGACACTTTGAGTTGAAAAATAAATTACTTCTCATTGATAAGTACAGCATTATGCACTGTTATGGAGTACAAGTTGTGTGTGGTGCTAAAATAATGAAGCCATGCTCATTGCTAGCCAGCGCCTCTGCTAGTTTGCTACTGGCTGTAGCTGTAGTTGACAATTATCTAATTCCAATGGCCCTGCTCTTCGCCAAATGCATTCCCCTTTCTACCCTGTCTCCAAAGAGGCTGATGAATAATAAATGAGATACTCCGTCAGTCACACACATCATGTATGAAATGCGGATATTAATATATTATCTTGTATGCCGTAAGTAGACGTTGAGGAAAATGAATCTAATGGACTGCACTACAGGTAAAGGAACGGATTATATAGATGGTATTTGGCACATTCGTCACTGTGTATCCCATATGCCAAACTTGATATCAAATTATGGACTTATGCCCACTTTACTCTGTGTCCTCGCTCGCCACCACGTTTTCCAACAAATTCATTTGCTGGGCAAGACCCAAGGAAAGGAAACTTGATTTTCTGTACTGCAGGGGGTAGGGTAGAGGGATTAGACAGGTAGGGTAGAGCTTTTTTATATATAATAAAGTGGCCACTGCACTGATCATCGATTCATCATCTTTGGCTTATTCAGCCAAGATCAATTCACAAGGGAAAAATCTGAACAAGTGTAAATTAATCTGTTATGGGAAACCATGATATATTTTCTGGAATCGCTTCACATGGGTATCGCATGATTAAATGTGGCACATGCTAAAAATGGCCCACCCACCCTTTCACTCATATACCATTTCCTTTCTTTTAAGTTGCCTTCTTTTCTTTCAAGCCATCAAAACACTTTGGGGCATATGTACAAGCCCCTATCGCCACGGGAACGTCACTTTTTGTGACGTCCCCGTGGCGATAGGGGCCTTGCCTTATTTACAAGGTAGCGTTAAGCCACTTAATGTAGCTTAACGCTGCCTTGTAAATAAGGCCCCATTTCACGCAATGCTTAGCGTGAAAGGGGTGGGTGTTGTGGTGGGCGTTCCACCGCAACACCCATTGATTTTTACGCTGCCCTCTATTTACAAGGACAGCGTAAATAGGAGGCAGTGCCAAAATTAAGACTAGGGAAAACCTGGTCTTAAGTTGGCGAAACGAGGAGAAATGCTTTTTTGCTTTTTCCTTGTGTTCTGCCTTGTGCAGCACACATGGAAAAAGCAAAATGCGATGGATTGTTTATGTGGAGGAAGGTCCCACTTCAGTTAGTGGCACTTTTCCGGCGTAAACGTGAATTTTTAATATTGCCACTTAACCCAAATGAGATACATGGTGAGCGTTCACGTGCAAAAACTGCCACTAACCCCATTTTGCAATATTTACAATGTAATTCCCATGCAGCGATAACCCACCAAAACTGCCACTAAGTCCAGTTAGAGGCAGTTTTTTAAGACCAGAAAATAGCTGGTCTTAAAATTGGTGCAAACACTTTGGGCCTCATTTGAGAGGTTTTGGTGCTGGATAGCGCCTGCAAGGAATGTTGCTGCGCTGCCCTGCGATAAAACAAAAGGGCAGGAATGCGCACTATCAATAAAATAGGGCACATTCCTGGGCCAAATTCATGAAAAGTGTTGCATCGCTGCGACAAAACAGGGTTGCAACACTTTTCACTGCGGCCTCCTTGTAACACCATGGATGCGTTGTATACAATGTACAGCGCTCCATTTTGCAAACAATGACAGATACGTCCGGAATCCTGATGTATCTGGCAGCGCTAAAGTCACACATTGCTACAGTTGTGTTGCAAGCATGACGCAACTCCAGCAATGCATGGGGCCAGCCTATCCCTATGGCACTGCATCACCCTTACGCCTGCCATGAGACAGGTGTAAGGTTTTGACGCAGTGGTGTCCTAGAATTGTCGCAGTAAAATCTGAGGGACTTCACTTCGCCAATCCTACAAGCATTGTTGTGTTGGAATGCCCACCCTGCATACATCATACTCGATGCAGGTATAATGTGGCACAGGGCTTCACAAGGTCACGCATATGCCTAAGTGTGTCACTTTGTAAATACGGGGCAACGTGTTGCAAGAGCCACGCTGCAAGTACGTCAAGAAAATGATGCACCGGCGGCATTAAAGGGCCGGAAGGTGCTCAGGATTAAGCCCCCCTGTCTTTTTCCCCTATGATGGTGCACAATGGCTGCCATGTGCCAACGCAGGCACCCTTGCGCCATGGTGCAAGGGTGACTGTGTTGCGGGGTTGATTGATGTTGTGGCTCCATCTCTACTCGAGACGTCTGCAGGTGTGTCTGGACTAGTGGAGGGCAGGAGTGAACCAGTCGGTCTTCTTGGAATGTTGCTTGCCTGGTCTTTTCTTGAGGGGTGCCAGGGTGTCGGCGCAGTTGGAGATCCATCGGTGGAGGTGCTGGGTGCAGTACGTGGCGGACGGACGCAGACGGGCTTGCCTTTGGTTTGCCTTCGGCGCACCAGTGGCATGCCCGCTGCACAAGGCTGCACAGCATCCACCATTAGGTAGCGCTGCAGAGGGGCTGGACAGCTGGGAGGCAAGAAATGCAGGAAAAGACACTGGAGGGTGCGGGAACGCGGGGGATCGCAGCAGCAACAAGGGATAGAGAAAAAGGTACTGCAAAAAAGCACTGGAAAAACAAAGCAAAGATAAAAAAGACAAAGGTAGAAAAACAACGGAGAAGAGCAGTAAGATGAACAGGAACAGCAGAAAAGAGGGACAGGAGGGCAGTCAAGCTGCAGAGCAGTGACGCTCTACCACTGGAGCATTGCTGGAGTTGCGTCGCGCTTGCGACACGACTCCAGCAATGTGCTGGCCTTACGACATAAGATGCGACACGCATCTGACTATCCTTGCGCCATGGTGCGTCGCATTGTAAATGCGACATATTCATGGTGGTGCAAGGGTATTCCTACATGTCGCATCTTTACTAGCGCATCCCTGCTAATATGCAGGGATGCGCCAGTCCTTCTAAATCTGGCCCTGAGTTTACTTTTCATAAAACATTTTGTGGAGATTATTATCAGAATCACTAATCTATTTTTTTAATCTTCCTAATTTCTTTCATCAGCACCCCAGGGGAAGAAGAGGGATGATTCTGAGGGTCCAGGGCAAGCTGGTCAGCCGGCGCCGACCACCAGCGCCGCTGCGGAGGCCTCTGCAGATCCCAGTAAGCCCTTTTATGATTGTTGTGGACTTCTTGGGGTAGAACCGTACAATCTTGGGGTATTTTGTCTATTGGAATGTTGGTGCTATCTATCGTGAAGTGTGAAGATTGAGATAACATGCCCAAAAAAGCTAGTATTTTAAATTTAAAAAAATCACCATGTATGGATGAGGGATGAGGCACAGGCAGGAGCCTGCGGGTGGAGGAGGGACCCGAACACCTGACCTCCGGATCATAGGAATAAGCAGCAGCAGATGGGGACAGCAGCAGCAGCAACCAGACGACTCAGCGCTGTGGGAAGAGGAAGTCCACTAAGGGTTAGTCCCCGGTACACCCAAAAGCAAACTAACAGGGGGCAAGGAAAGGCAGCACCACCCGGTAGCCTCTTGCGATCTAACAGTGGTGACCTAATTCTGTGTTCCCCAGCGAGTAACAGCGGATCAAGTTGCATACCCAAGGGCCTGGGCCAGAAACGGCCCCGGTGCCCCTGGTACCCACTGCAACCAATGGCCTATCTCAGTGACTTGAGAAAGTTAGTGGAGTTCCCCATAAGTCTTGTGCGGTGCCCTCGGTGATGTAGGTCAGCCGCAGCGCAGGGATTGCTCAGGGCATGGTGTGCGTCACCCACAGGTGCTAGGCCTGGGCACAACTCGCCCCCAGGCCTCCTCCGCTATGCGTCCCATCTTCTCCTCACCTGTACATTGATACCAGGGCTCAATGCACTGCACTCTCTCCAAATCTGTGACTCAGCCAGCAGGAGCCTCAGCCAGGTGGGATTTCACAAGCCTGGGTACAACAGTTGCACCAAGTCTGCTGGGGAACCTCCCGATGCAGGTGATGCAACAGGGCCCCCTTAGGCGTGAAGTTGCAGCACTCCCGCCACACAAGTTTGGCGCAGCTCAGGGGCCCCACCCTCCACAGCATCTGGCCTGCACAACTTCCTCCGGCGTGTGATGCGGAGAGGCGTGTCCCACCATTGGTAATCTCCTCCGTGCACCCCGGTGTAGTGGTGGCGCCTGGTATGCGATGCAGACCTCCCTATGTTGGTGCACAGGAGCGCCTCTACCGTTCACAGCTCCAGGGTGCACCAAGCGGTCACAGGTCAGCAACATGTCTTCATGTGACCTGCCAGACTTCACCACCAGGTAAGGGCGATCACTGATGCCTCAATGTCTACCGTAATGGCCCAGCAACTCCACAGCACCTCTGCCTCCCACTCCGGGTCACAGAAGCAGGCCCAGCGAGGCCTCCGGGCCCTGGGAAATGTCCCTGCTTTCAAGGTTTTGGCTGCCATGGTGTTGCAAGGAGGGCGCTATGAAAAGTGAGCATCACTGTTTTTTCACAGCGATGCGCCTCACTTCATAACTGAATCTGCATTTCCTCTTCCCCTGGAACTCTGGCTGGTCATCCTGGCTGTTGGGGGGCTGGCGGGGGGGGGGGGGTTGTTGATCCATGCTGCACTTGGCCCTGCCTGCTTCATTCTGCATTCCATTGGTTTTATTTCCTTTTTTTCATTGGAGGTGATCTTATTGGCTATTTTTGCCTTCACGTTGGGCTGACTAACATGAGTTTTGTTTTTTTGCTGCTAATGGGCCTTGCGTGAACATTTTTTTCACCTTGACGCAAGTGTTAGTGGCAGTTTTCACCACGGCTAGCTGTTACTATCACCATGTAACAACGTATTGTAAATATATTGCTAACAGGGCGATAGTTTTTGGTGCTAGGCCGCGTTAAGAAAACTGCTGCTAACTAACGGCAGTTCTTGTACATATACCCCAGAGGAGTCCTTAATAACTCAACCACTGCTGTGGCTGGTAAAGCTGGGGGGGGTGTTCAGCTCAAAGTCATTTTTGATGATGACAACGAGCGAGCCATGGCAATATCTAGTGAGAATAGTAATTGCAAGAAATATGTGACTTACCAGCGCCTGTCCCTTCAGCCTCCTCTCCCCCTGCAACCGAGCCATCTCCTCCTGCAGCGGCACTGGAGCCGGCATCACCGAAGTTCTGTGTGGCTAGAATATAAAACATTACACATAATTTAGATCCCAGATACACAACCCCAAATACAAAAGCAATGCAGCACTACAGCTCTGTTAGAACGTACCTTCCAAATATCACTCTGGGCGTTTGATTGGTTGGTTCACAAAGTTAAACAAGCCAGGCATGGAATAACGCTCAATGAAAAACCTATGGGGTTGGGTGGCAAATGCATTGCAAATGCGACCTCATACTTTTATTTTCAGCGTTGCTGTACTGTCATTGGAAACTGGTGGTCTTCGGTAACAATAAATGAACGGGTCTGTAGCACCCTACACTGAGGGGGAATGTGGTCTATGATGACTATGGCCACTGTCTCGTGAACTGAACTGTGTTAGAGCTAGGCATACTCAGGAAAAAGAAAGCCTTCCAAACAAACATACATGGTGATTTTTTTAAATTTAAAATACTAGCTTTTTTGGGCATGTTATCTCAATCTTCACACTTCACGATAGATAGCACCAACATTCCAATAGACAAAATACCCCAAGATTGTACGGTTCTACCCCAAGAAGTCCACAACAATCATAAAAGGGCTTACTGGGATCTGCAGAGGCCTCCGCAGCGGCGCTGGTGGTCGGCGCCGGCTGACCAGCTTGCCCTGGACCCTCAGAATCATCCCTCTTCTTCCCCTGGGGTGCTGATGAAAGAAATTAGGAAGATTAAAAAATAGATTAGTGATTCTGATAATAATCTCCACAAAATGTTTTATGAAAAGTAAACTCAGGGCCAGATTTAGAAGGACTGGCGCATCCCTGCATATTAGCAGGGATGCGCTAGTAAAGATGCGACATGTAGGAATACCCTTGCACCACCATGAATATGTCGCATTTACAATGCGACGCACCATGGCGCAAGGATAGTCAGATGCGTGTCGCATCTTATGTCGTAAGGCCAGCACATTGCTGGAGTCGTGTCGCAAGCGCGACGCAACTCCAGCAATGCTCAGGGGCGCCCTATGCCTAACATGCTGCGTCACTCCTTATGCCTGCTTCAAGCAGGCGTAAGGTTTTGATGCAGCGGGGACGTAAAAGTGACTGTGAAATCTTGTAGATTTCACTGCGTCAGTTTTACGGGGCTTCCTTGCGACGGAACGCATACCCTGCATACATTATACCTGACACAGGTATAATGTAGCGCAGGGCTTTACAACGTGACGCATCTCACTAGATGCGTCACGTTGTAAATCTGTCGCATAGTGGCACATTGTTCACGACGCCGCTGCGTCACAGAAGTGACGCAACAGTGTCGTAAAGATGTCGCAAGGGGCTTGTAAATCTGCCCCGCAGTCGCTAAAACAGATCACCTATAGTACTACTAGTTTGTTTCGACTCAAGTCTATCAACTGTCATTAAATCCATGTTCCAAATCTCCTTAACAAAAACTACATATTGCAGTTAATAATCTTAAATTTTTTTCTATTCCCATTTCTCAACACCCTTGATGAGCCAACTCGGTCTCCTTTTTTTGCAATGCATAGATGCATACTTCACATCATCACTGTGAATTTAATTAAATAAATAACCTGGAACTGTACGAGCTACATAAACAAAGTCACAGAGAGAATGCGCTACTCAGTGATTCACTAAAGTGACAGAAGAAAAAGTATGCAATGGCTTCTTAATTAATCAGCCAAAGCGAGAGCCTGATTAATGTGATTAGGTAGCGGCACCTGCCCAGAAGAAACTAGAAACTGGATCACACAATAATATACCAGCGTAACCTTTACTAAACACATAACTTACCTCTGAGTGTGAGCAGCAAGGCATTCGGATTTTATTTTTGCATTGTAGAACACAAACACAACAAATAATTAATATTCACCAAGCCCCGGAATCTTTATGCCTAGCAGGTCAAGCAGGCCGTGCTCCCTGTAGAGAATGTTGGCCCAGCGGTGCCACAGCTGCCGGGCGGTGCCCCAAACCTCACTGTGGAGCCGCAGGCACCAGTGCACCGCCCCCCAGCACTGCCGCAGCTTCTACACGGAGTAGCTGCTGCCGGGCCTGCCGCCTGCTGACAGCATAGAGAGGAGGTGGCGCTGCACAAAAGAAAACTAGCGCTGCCACCTCCACCTCTCCAAAGATCCCCCGGAGCTGCACACCTGGGCAGCAGCGCCACCCGCATAGAAGCCGCCCCTCTGCCTTGACGCTGGGTGGGGAAATAATAAACTAAGAGGCTGATTACAATGTCGTTCGGAAACTGTTCCGAACTAATCCGTCTTGGAATCATTTCCTAACGAATCGGGTTCTGCAAGTCCGAACAACCGATTATGATGCTTCCCAACATCGTTTGGTCGGACTTGCATTGACTACAATGGGAGCCTGTGTTCCAAACGAGAACACAGGCTCCCATTGAAAAAAGGGGTGGTTGGGGAAAACCTTGCACCCTGTGGCGGGCACCCCATGGTGCTTGCCACATTGTGCACGGTTGGGAAGAGAGGTCCCTTGTGTACCCCCACGGGCCCCAACAGGATACCTCTGGGTGATGCAACGGGCCCCCAAAGACAGATTCTGACAGCCGTTTTGTGTCGGGCAGACCGAATCGGAATGGCTGTCCGAATCGGTCATTGTAATCGCTCGTTCGGAAACCATGCCCATAGAGCTGTACGATTCGGCTCCGAAAGACTCAGGCTGTCCAAATGCTTTTCTGAACCGATTTGGACTGCCCGAACGGTTTCCGGTCATCGTAATCGGGGGTTGGGAAATGTGTACGATTTGTTTAGAAGCAAGGGTTCCTGATTGGATTCTGCAATACCGAATCCCATTCGGAGCCTTTCCGAATGACATCGTAATCGACCCCTTAGAAGGGAAAGGAAGGAAAAGTAAAGAAGAAAGAAATAGGAAGAATGGGAAATAAACTAAGTCAAAAAAGTCACAAAAACACGAAATAATGTAAATAAAAACGTAAAATACACAAACACAAAGACGCACATTATTGTAAAAAGTAAAAATTTGAGGTAGAAAAGTAATAAAGGAGGAGGATGATAAAGGTTAACAAGAGAGTAAAAATTAGGCCAAGCACCGTAACAAAGAGCAGAAAAACAAGATGGCCGCGCCCATGCAAACTGCGTGATTCTGTTCGCTCGTGATTTCGAACGTGAGCACACTTCAGGACAGCGTAGTGCCGTTCCCATGGGATTTTGGAGCAGCAGAGATTTTTTGCGACTCAGCGGAATTCTGCATAGTGGGATTTCGTAAACTCCGCCCACCCCTAAAAAAATCCCATTAGCTAGAGACCCACACCAGCTGAAAAACTGGAAACTGCTAACATTCTGGTCCATAATCCACAACATTAGAAAGAGGTCAGTCTCCAGGTAGCTTGCAGAAACCAACATTGTAGGGATGTTCTTAAAGTGTTGGTGCACAGCAATCTCAATGCCATACCAGCTAAAATAAAGAAAGTCAGGAAAAAGAAGAAAGAGGAATTGAATTTTCAGCCAAAAGAACAAGAACCCATCCATAAAAGGTCTGCATGAAAAATTATTTAATGGCACTAAAAGCACAAATTAAAATGCTTGACAATAGCAAAGCAGAATATGCACTTCTCTGTACGAAGCAAATCTATTACACAGAGAGGAATAAAGGCAGTAAATTATTAGGGGCATACGTACAAGCCCTGGTGCATCGCTCTTGCACCACGCAATGTGGTGCAAGAGCAATGCAACCTAAAATTGAGATTTATGAAGCCACTCAAGGCCACCTTGTGTGGCCCCGAGTGGCTTCATAAATCTCTAGTAAGTAAAGCAAAGCAGTGCAAATTCCTGCATTGCCTTACTCTGTGCAAAGGAGGTGTGCCATAGGTGTTCCCAAATTTACCAGAATTGGTAGTCCTGGGAATGTGCCAAAAACCTACACCTAACCAGGTGAGGCAAAACAAGGAGAAATGTCTTTATTTCTCCTTGTTACTTTCTCTTTTTATGTGTGCTCCATTCTGCAGCGCATAGAGAAAGAGGGAAATGCCTTACAACGCAGGCATCCTCTTACCATTGTGCAAGGGTGCCTGCATTGGGGCTAGGCAGCCAAATAGTTGCAAGCGCAAGGGAAAAGGCAGGATTGCACCGTATGCATGACAATCTCATAAATCTAACCCTTAGTGTACAAGCTGAGAGGCAAGCTACATAGATTCAAAGTCCCACACATAAAGGGGAAGCAGGGCGAGACATACCCAAATGACGAGGATACAGCCTGAAATTTTCAAATTACAACACTTCTTTGTACACAGACAATAAATCCACTGGAATTATGCGTAAAAGTTTCTCGAGCATAGAGAGACCACTCAGGACTCACAGTGGTGCTTTGAGTCTCTTGATCAGTCAATCAGACTAGAGGAGTTCATTTCTAATATTTCATGATTGTAGATGGATAGAGCAGAAGGCCCAGATGGCTTCACACCAGCCTTCTACAAATCAATTTACCATTCTGTTGCACCAACTCTAACCTGACTATATGATTCTGTTTCAAAAATGGAAATTTTGACAGAATCCATAATGAATGCATCCATTTCAATACTTCGAAAATCTAGGAGAGACTCATCTCTTTGCACTTCCTAAAGGCCGAGATCTTTAATCAATATGCATGTGAAAATCTTCATGGGAACCCTAGCACATAGGCTTAACCTTGCATGGCAGGGCTCATAGATCCTGACCAGTCAGGGTTTATAAAGGGCGGAAACTGCAGTGATAACATTGCTCATTCTTGACAATATCAAAAGAATTTAGAACATGGGTTAACAGAGGCTACTGCTGACAGCTGGTAGTGGTTTGTGTTCATGGCACACATTCACCACAGATGTCATTTTAGAGAGGCATTAGGAAGGGATGCGTCTCTCCCCTATGCTTTTTGTCTTGTACATGGTGCCAGTGTCAGAAAGAATGGAGACATCTCTATAGTTAAAATGACTGGTTCACTGACAGAATATCGACCACAAAAATATAGAAAATATTGAGGGAAAAATATAGCATGCAAAGAAATTGACTCCCTATACTTAAAAAGTACAAACATATCGGACAAAAATATTGTTTACAATAATACAGTTGTATTAAATATCAATTTTAAAATATATACAATTTAAAATATTAAAATAAACCTAAATCAAATACTAACTTTAGTTTATAAAAAAAACTATAAATTAATGTATATTTTAACAAATACAACAAATAAACTTCCTTTTAAAATGTAATATATATATATATTTATATATATATATACATATATATATAATTATACATATATAAAAAATATAAATAAACTAATATTTTTATTAATAATATAATTTAAAAAGAACTTAAATAGCATACTATTATCAAAATTATAGGTAAAAATATTTAAATATACCAAAAACAGAAAACATTAAAAAAGGGAATCAATTTAATTTAAAACAAAAATTAAACAACACATATATTTTGCAATTTAATTAAAAATAAGTTACAAACAAAAAATATTGTAAATTATACATATTATTATTATAATAAACACATAATTATATAAATTTCAACATAAAATAAATTATTACAAATTAAAATAAGTACATATACATTTCCCACAACTTTAAAAAGAAAACATTTTTATACTAAATAAATATAAAATTAATTACTCCCACCTAATACAACAAAACAGTAACAAAATATTTTACTTCACAAAAAATAAGATTTACTATTCTAACTACAATAAATATAAAATTACATAAAATATAACATTACAAAATATTACAAGTTACTATTTCCACTACACTTGACACAACAATAAAATTTATCATTAACAAAAAAAAAAGAAACATTCCCACTCCAGTCAGTCCAACAGTAGGGAAAGCACTGGATTGTGGAGGGGTAAAATTTACTATTCCAGTCAGTGCAACAGTAGGGAAAGTGTTGGATTGCGGAGGGGTAAAATGGACTATTCCCACTCCAGTCAATGTAACAGTAGGGAAAGCACTGGTTTGGGAAGGGGTGGAATTTACTATTCCCACTCCAGTCAGTGCAATGTTAAAAAGAAATAAAATATCTTGAACAAAATGTAATTATTAAAATAAAAATCTAAATAAATGAAAATACAAATATGTTGAATACAAAATACAAATATATTTAATATTAATGATAATTTTAAAAATCATAGTACAATGTTAAATACATATCGCAAATACCTACAAATATTAATATAAATAAAATGCAAAAATAATTTTCATACAAATAAACAATTTTATTTACAAAGTATTTATTAACAAAAATATATTTATTACTTAAATTAAATTTAGTTACTTCCCATCCTACAACAAGACAAAACTCAAAACCTGCACCTAAAACTTAATTAAAACACAAATGATTTACACTAATAATATAAATATGTATCAACAAACCAATTATCATTAATTTTTAATTAATTGTAAATAAAGATTTCTCCACAGTATACCCCCACAAAACACAACACACTCAAACAACTCCCCAGAAAATTACTTACACAATTAACATAATCAATTATCAAATTAATATTTATTATTATTTAAAAATAAAAATTATTTACTAAAGATTAATGTTCTTCGCACCCCATACCCGTACAAGACCCATAACCCACATTTCAAACAAAAGAAAATTAATTGCACAATTAACATAATTAATTATCAATTAAACAAATATTATTTATTTGAAACTAAATATAAATTAATTACAATTAATTAACTTCCCAACCTTTATCCCTATAAACCCCACAACCCCCAACTAAAATTAAACTAAAAAAACATTAATAAAACAGTTAAAATAATTAATTTACAATTAAATAACTAATAGTATTTAACAACTAATTTCAAATTAATTACAATTAATTTACTCCCCACCCTTCACCCCTGTGAACCCCAAATCCACACCAAAAAAAAGTAATAAAAAAATTAATATAATTAATTATCAATTAATTATTAAAATGTAATGATCAAATAATCAATAATTAATTAACAATAAATTACTTCCCACCCTTTAACCCTACAAACCCCACACCTAAAGAAAAATACACAACTACCATAATTAATGATCAGTTAATTAATTAATATTAATTAACAACTAATTATTAATTAATTCAAAATAAATTACTTCCCACCTTTTACCCCTATAAACCCCACAACCTACACAATAAAATTTACTCCCCCAAAAATGTAAAGCCCAATTAACACTATTGAATATCAATTTAATAAAAAATAATCATTATTTATTAAAATTAAATTACTTCCCACCCTTTTCCCCTATAAACCCACAACCCGCCACGGACACAAAAAACACAAAGGGGTCGATTCCGATTCGGGCCGGAAATTTCTCCGACCGAGCCGGACCCGGAGAGATTTCCGACCGAATCGGACCCGTGCAGTCCGACCGAACGAGTACGATGCGTCCGTATGTTATCGGACTCGAGTCGGTCGGACTCCCATTGAAGTCAATGGGAGCCGGTCGTACAACGCGTACGCGGGCTCCCATTGACTCAATGGGTGCGAGTCGGACAAGGGCGCCCCTACAGCGGGTACGCGGCGAAGCGATTCGCGCCGTACACGCACAGGTAGGGGGACCCATGGGTCCCCCTGTGTGCGACTCGCGCGGCTACGCGTACAGGGGGTCCGACACGGACCCCCAAAGTACGGCTCCGACAGCTCTTACGAGCCGGACGGCGCGGCTCGGTCGGACTGCTCGCGGCGCGCATCGTACTTACCCGGCCGGGAAACGTCTCCATTGCGCGGTGCGAGTCGAGTCCGAGCGAGTCGGTCGGAGCGGTTCGAGCCGGGAGCGAGTCGGTCGGAGCGGTCGGGACGCCCGGACGAGTCGGTCGGCGATTTCGCATCGTACTCGCTCGGCCGGACCCGCGTACGGTTCGGTCGGGAAACAGGGCTCCGAATCGGATCCGGTAAAGCCGAATCCGATTCGGAGCCCTACCGGCCGAGATCGGAATCGGCCCCAAAATGTAATTACATTTAATTTAATAACTACAAAAAATGTAACACATATATTAAAAAACATACACAATACTTATTCAAAAAAATTACATCACATACATTTAAAACATATATTAAAATACATAACACTAATTAAAAAACGATATTTTAAACAACCATATTTTTGCAAACGATATTAATGACTTCTATATTTTAAAAGCGATATTACTGACCTTGAAAACGATATTCTTGTCCACAATATTCTTGCTTGTGATATTTCTGTGTCACGATATTTCCAACTCGATAATTGTGTCAGTCGTTATTACTGACTCGATATTTTGTCTGAATACCATTAAAATTACCCACAAGCTTTGCATGTACACATATGTCCTTACCTGTGATGTCCATCCCAGGACTGGTCTAAGAGATGAGAGAATCTACCGAGGTCCTGGGCTTTGTCTCAACCTCCAGATTTGAGTTATTCTGAATATAAACACGTATATTATTATTATATCATTAGGATCTGCTAACTGAACAATCCCATTACAATGGACCCCGAGGCAGTTCCATGTCTGGGGATTAAACTGGCAGTGTCACCTACAATAGTGGGTATTATTAATTATGAGGAACTGCTTTCCCACATCAGAAAGGATATCCCATCTTGTCATAGTGCTGGCCTTTTATGGCTGAGCTGCTTCGCTGCTCTTAAAACCTTCTCACTCCAATTTCCACCATAGGTCATCAATAAAATGCTGAAGACCATAGATCTTTTCATATGGGCAGGGAAGACACCTAGGGCATCATTACGATGGCGGGCGGACAAATTCTGCCCGCCACCACAACGGCCAAAGGGACCGCCCGCTATATGTGCGGCGGTCCCGCACCTGCAATTATGATGCCACCGCTACCGTGGGGTGGCATCCCCTATTCCCAGCATTGTGGCGGGCAGTGCTCACAGCACCGCCCGCCACAATGCTGGGAATGCACGTTGTGCATTGACATGCACAAGGTGACAGGCACCGCGCGGTGCCTGCCACTTTGTCCATGCCAATGCAGGGGGTACCATAGGTACCCCCATGTGCACCCCCACCCCCCAACAGCGAAGACCACATGCCTTTCCATGGCGGCAACGCCGCCATGGAAGGGCTGCTTTCCGCCATCATCATAATATGGATGGCGGTGTCTTGCAGACACCGCCACCATATTATGCATGTTTTCTGCCCAGTCGACGAGTTGGCCGGCGGAAAAGCGGCGGACGGTCTTTCCGTCCGCCGTGGACCCCCCAGCCATCATAATATGGCGGGGGGTCTTTCTGTTGTGGATGGCGGGCGGTTTGCCCCCGCTGGGCCGGCGGGGGCGACCCGCCCGCCATCCTAATGACCCCCTTAGACTGGGAAAGAAAGAGCACGTAAGCACCCTGATGATATAGATATGGGGATACCTGAGGGGAATAGATACTTCCAGGCTGCAGTGCTTGGATATATGTTTGAACTCAGAATTAGCAAAGTACTGGTGCTTTACCGACCAACATGCTGTGGTCACCCACATCTGCAAGGGACTTTAGTTAAACAAAAGACACCGGTGGTGACAGGTACATTTGCTGTCTGGGATGCGAGGGCAGTTAGAGATATGTTAAACCCATTCCATTCGTCACTAACCCCAATACTTTCAATCCCAGAATTTTGCCAAACCTCTGCAAGAGATTCCTAAATCGTCTGGGACAAGCAAGGGTGCAAGAGAATTGGTGACCTGTCTGATCCCATTGGAGTCGAGCCCTTCAAATGAATTAAGAACAAATTTGGGATACCTAAAAGAGAAAGAATGTGTTACCTGCAAATCAAGCATTGGGTGCTGCATAATTTATTAAACCCTTTTGTCTCCCAACACTTTACTAAATTTGAAAAATGATTACTAATGTCATCAGCCAGCCAGCCAGCCAGCCAGAAACCAGTCCCAGGATGCTTGTTTCCGGTCCAGGGAAGACATGGCTTGGCAGTTCGGGCTGGACTGTTCCCATGAGGCACAGGGTCAGACTGATTTGCATATGGCCATGTCTGAACTGGGGTGGCAGAGTGAGCTAAAGAATGATGATGGATTAAACCCAGATCAGCTGACTGGGGGTGAGTACTTACAATGTTCAAACACTCCGTCCATCATCCCCTTTGGTTTTGCTATGTTCGCCCTAAGGGCATCATTACGATGGCGGGCGGACAAAGTCCGCCCGCCACCGCAACGGAATGCGAGACCGTCAGCAAAGGGTGCGGCGGTCCCGCACCTGATATTAGGATGCCACCGCCACCGTGGCGGTGGCAAGCCCTATTCCCAGCATTGTGGCGGGCGGTGCTCACAGTACCGCCCGCCACAATGCTGGGAATAGACGTTGTGCATTGGCATGCACAAGGTGACAGGCACCGCGCGGTGCCTGCCACTTTATCCATGCCAATGCAGTGGGGTACCATAGGAACCCCCCATGTGCACCCCCCAGCCCCCCAACTTTATGGTGGACCCGCCACGGGCCCCCAAAGGCAAAGACCACATGCCTTTCCATGGCGGCAACGCCGCCATGGGAAGGCACATCTCTGCCACCATCCTAATATGGATGGCGGTGTCTTGCAGACACCGCCACCATATTAGAGGCCTTTTCCGCCCGGTCTCCTGTCTGACCGGCGGAAAACCGGCGGATGGTCTTTCCGTCCGCCAGGGTCCCCCCCGCCATCGTAATATGGCGGGGGGAAATTGGGTGCGGGCGGTGAGGAATAGCGGGCGGATCGCCACCGCCATATGGGCAGTGGCGATCCGCCCGTTATCATAATGGGCCCCTAAGTTGGTAGGGTATGCCCATACGTGGGTCCCTTGCTCACTTTGCCACTGGATTCAAGATAGCCTGGCTGATGACGGCTGTAAGCCAGAAACCGGTCCCAGGATGCTTGTTTCCGGTCCAGGGAAGACATGGCTTGCCAGTTCGGGCTGGACTGTTCCCATGAGGCACAGGGTCAGACTGATTTGCATATGGCCATGTCTGAACTGGGGTGGCGGAGTGAGCTAAAGTATGACGATGGATTAAACCCAGATCAGTTGACTGGGGGTGAGTGCTTGCAATGTTCAAACAATCCGTCCATCATCCCCTTTGGTTTTGCTAAACTGTGGGTTTGTCTGTTTTCTCTTTTTTATTTTCCCTCAAACCTCAGGGGCTACATCCTTGTCAGTATTTGGATTTAGGTGAGTGTATGTGTTTCAGAATATCTTTAATAAAACAAATTGAACCATAAATTGGAGAGGTATTTGAGGCAGTCATGATGTATACAGGAACTCTGTTCCAGATCTTCGATGCATAGATGGGAAAGGTATCTTGCCTTTTATTTGGTCTTTTTGGCACTTCTTCGTGTACAGTCTGACAATTTCTTGGCTGCAGGTGAACTGAGACCTGCCAGAGGTGGTGATTTTGTCAGATAGTTAGGCAGGGATATCCTCCTTTGGACCTTGAAGAGGCTGCTTGAAAGACAGATGTCATTACATGGAGGTTTGGAATGCTGGTTTGTAAGCAACAGTGCTATATTTGGATATCAAGAAGACAGACCCTGAGGTGGTGGCACAGATTTTGCCTAACACCAACAAGTCCCCCCTTTCATTGAATTTACATTTCTAGAGGCTCGTTGAGACTCGGAGGTAGCAAAATGTTCTGATGTTGGTGGGTGGGTTGTTTCAGATTCTGGAGACATAGGCTGAGCATTCTTTTTTCATGATTTTTCTTTCCTACAGTGATCAGTCTGTAATCTGGCAATTTTGAAGCTCCTCATCTGGCGTTCAAGGAAAGATATTGTTAGTTTGCTAGCTACATACACAGGGATCTTAGTGTAAAGAGCCTTGTAAGTGACGCAGCTGATCTTGTTGATGATCTGGCTTGCAGGGGGGAGACAAAATGGATCCTTTAGCATGCAGGTGATGTTGTGAAATTTCACGTGCCCCTTGATGAGTCATGCTGCTGCTTGAAGGATGCCTTTCAGAGCAGCAAAGGTGGTTTCTGGGATGTCGTTGAGCAAGGTGGTGCCTCCATCTAGGAGGGAGAGGATGAGGGCTTCAACTGTCATTTTGAAGCCTTCTCCTGAAAGAAAAAAGTTAGATTTTTTTTAGGTGAGAAAGTTGGAACTAAGCTATTTTGGACGTCTTGGCAATGGGTTCTTTTTTATTTATTTATTTTATTTTATTTATTTATATAGCGCCTGAATCGACCCCCGAAGGGGTATCTCTGCGCTTTGGGCGGGCGGCATGGATGGAATGCGGATTTAATTAAATCAGAGTCAAAGACAAAAGAATCAAAGACAGAAAAGGGTGGTCTTAAGCAGCTTCCTGAAATGCAGATAGTCTGTACATTGTCTCAGGAGTAATGGAAGTTCATTCCAGTAACGCGGACCAAGATGTGAAAGGGCCTTTCCTCCCAGTCTAGCCTTTCTGACTCGAGGTACCACCAGAAGATGTTTGGAACCTGAGCGCAGAGATCTCGAAGGTAAATACGGAGTAAATTTCTCTGAGAGGTAAGAAGGGCCCAGATCGAACAGTGCCTTGTGTATTATGCAACAGACTTTAAATCTTATCCGTTGACGGACAGGAAGCCAATGAAGTTGCAGAAGCAGAGGGCGGGAGTGAGTCCTGGGGGGGGCATTGAGGACCAATCGCGCTGCCGTATTCTGGACTACTTGTAGGAGAGACAGAGAGTTTGAGGGAGAGTTTCGAGTTGAGGGTGAATCAAATAGATTTGGCCTGTTCTGTCAGTTGGGGTGTGAAGCCCATTAAGTTTAAGTTGAAGAGCCAAAACTCAATCAGAGAATGTCTGACATTGCTTGGAGTTTAGCATCAGGTAGTTTATTGACATCCAGGTTTGGATGAGTTTGCGGCAGGCGTTAAGACTCCGTTTATCACAGTTTGAGGAGATTTTGATTAGGCATTGGGTGTCATCAACATTAAGGTAGATCTTGATGTTGCTGTCTCCAATGGTTCCTTATAAAACTTGAAAATGATGGATGACAGGGACTCTTCAGGTGATGGAGATAGTTGAGGATCTCGTACTTCCTTTCTGAATTAATTGCTTTTGATTGGCGATTAGGATGTGCATTGTGACTGGAAGCTCATGGAAGTTTCCTGAATGTGGGTCAGCGCTGTGTGGCATATGCTTTTAAGAGGTAGAGTAGGACTAGGAGGCAGAGGACATCTGTATCATTGAGGAAAAGGACATCTCCTGCTTCTTGGGGCATTGCTGTTTAAATACTGCACCGTGGTCTGAACATCGATAGAAAGTCTTGAAGAAGGTTATCCTTTCGGATGTACTCCTTTAGCCAGATAGTGAATTCGTTTTGCACCAAAATCTACTTGTCTGGTTTGATCTGGTGAAATTTATGTGAGGGAATTTTGGGGGCGACAGACAGTCAGTCAAGGATCTTTATTTGGTTAGATATCCATAAAAGAGACAATACAGTGCATTTTAAGCAAGTCCTAAATAGAACATAAGAACACCATACAATAAAAATCTCATAGTCATATAGTCAATCAACTATTCTTCAAATAAAAATAATTCACCAGTATACCATGTTCAAAGTGCGCAAAAAAATATTGTCCATGCACAAATAATCTCCTGGTCACGTTGTCATAATCAGCAGTTTTTCATATGAAACAGATCATCAGTAGTCCATGTATAAAATACATAAAGAAGTAGCGGCCACTAGCAGCAACATGTGGTCATGTTTACAGTTTATGTGATGGATTATGGTTAGCAAACCATTTTGACTCCCCAGTATTGCCACCCTCTATGACATTCTCGGAGCACTGGTACGCACCATCTCATGAGTTACTTAGGGGCCCATTAGGATGGCGGGCGGAAGCATCACCGCCGTGCTGGCGGATGCAAAAAGCACCAGTTACCGTCCGCCCGCCACAGCACACACGCCCGCCCAATTAGGACGCGAAAAGACAGCCAAACACCGCCCGTACGCCAGCGACGCCGTCCGCCATCAAAGTGCGCCCGTTCACGGAGCGGCGCGGCTCAATGGAGACACAACGCCCGATGAAATCACGTACCGCCCGGCGTACAAATTACGATGCCAGAACCAAACAGTTCCTCCGGCTAAGAGACACCGCACGTGAAAGCAAGGCGGAAAACCGAACTCACAGTACGGATATCAAAGAGGCGGACCCCCGAGCATGAATCCAGCACTGCAGGCCCTCCCCATGCTCTACCTGATGCAGCACCCAGGAGTCAACGCACCGCGGCGACGCAGGTAGGCAGACACACAACAGGGGCACGCAAACAGCGCACACAGTGCAAGGGCGGGAAAACTGTATATGGCCCCCACCCCGACACCCCTGCGTGGACACGACACATCCACCACTGCACCCACACATGCGCACAACGCAGAGGCCAACGGCAGCGCAATGCATGCGCCGCACACAAACAACACAGGGTCACAACCAAACACCACACACACCAGCACCACCCAGAACGCACATGACACGTGACAGCCCTGCCACAGTCATGTCCCCAACCGGCAATTCACTGTTGCCAACCTGACGTCACACAACTGACCCGAACATGTCAGTGACGTCACGCCACATTAGGACACACCCCTGTATGCAAAACACGGCGAAGCACACAGCGGAGGCAACATCACCCATCAGAATATGGACCCCGTCGGGAAAAGGTACGCCAGTACCACACAGAAAACACCGGTGCCACCCTGCACCCAATAACAAGACATGCAATACGTAACATCAAAGATACCGGGGACAGACAACAGGTGGGACCAATTATAACACAAGGCCCAACGTACAGCGGAAAAGCAGCCTGCTGCCCACACACGGGAGAGGAGACAGCACCGAATGACCTTCCATTCCCACTGTGAAACCACATCCCGACTAAACAAGCCGGAGAAAACAGTCATTGCACCAAACAAAGCCCAACACAGGCATGCAGAGGGAAGCGGCCACAGGGCAGATAGCGCATAACACCAAAGAACATTCACAACGGAAAGAAGAAATGATAACACTCCCCATGTGGTTCACATGCAAGTTATCTTGAAGGAGTCAGACACCACTGACCTTGACCATTCAGAGAAGCATGTGGGATGAGGGCCCGTGTCCTCCGCACAAGCCAACATAACACAAGTCCTGCCTCCCTACGACCATTACCGAATTCCCAGGAACATCGGAGGTTGCACTCTGCAGACTGCACAGACAGCCGGAGCACGCCACCACAGCGCCCTGCAGCAAAATGGCACTTGCACCACACCTACCCAACTACGCCGGACAGATCAAGCTGTACAAACATAACCTGATACAGATATTGGGATGTGACAATCTGGCCTTGCTGAACGTAAGTTACCGACTAACTTACCGCATCGCATTGTTCAGCTGCGTCATCCCCGTCTTCTACTGTCGGAGGTGTCCCTTCTACTATCCTGTGGAGTTATGTCTCTCCAACCCGGCATGTCCAAGGGCGGACCTGCTACAACTATTCCACCCCCTGGACGCCCACGACAGGGCCTGTTCAGCCTATGGGGGCATGGCGTATGTGGCGACTATCGGACCCAGACTGCAATGGGACCACTGTGCTTCCACACGACGGATAATGGATTACAGTTACATCGAATGCCATACAACATGTCCCATCATGCTCCTACAAGGGACAACTCACGAACAACACCTTGACAGCCACCATCCGCTACATTGGCTGGCAACCATGTCCACCACCAATGCCATGGAAGCCCTGCTGGAAGGTATTGCATTCCTGACAACCTGTCAATTCGTCGGGCCCCGTCGCCAGACCCCCAATTGAGCAATGATGTCCCACACCGTACCCATGCTTGGCTTACGCACGGACTAGGCAGTTACCAGTACAACTACTACACCATGCAACCTGCAACTGACACCACAACAACAACTACACTGCCATGACATCTGATACTATTTGGGAAATGCACCCTGTACCTCATCACATCCAGTAACTCTGCATGAACAGGGGGAGGCAGAGGCATGGGATTTGTGTATGGCAACCACATGGACAGAACTGCACGTACAACCATGCCATGATATGGATCCTGCGCCCATGAACATATGCACCGGTCAGTGGACATCAATCGTCCTGCTGTTGTATGTGAGAGCTGTCACCACACCTCCCACTGAACGTCCGTGCCAGGACCTTTGCATGGACACCAAGTGCATCCACCAACAACATGAGCCCAGTGACTGTGACATGGCCAGTACCCACCACATCGCAACAACAAGTGGGACGCCTTAGCATGCACGTAAGCCCATGCCCTGATGTCACCTCCACGCACATGTGTATGAGTAACCATAGCAGCAAACCTGTAACATGGAACTGAGATGCACTGTGCCCATGATGACAAGCGGACTGGTAGGCTAAATGTATACTGTCTGTGTCAGTCAGCAGCACCACAGTAATCAGCAAATGTACATTAGCACTAAGCCTGGGCAAAGCACTACGCTACGCTCGCGTAGTTTGCGAAGTTTGCGCTACTTCGCACTACGAGAATTGCACGTAGCACAGTGCAAACACGCGTAGCGTAGCGATCATTTTTTGCTTGCTCGCGGTCCTCAACGCTCAAGTTGGCGACCGCGAGCAAGCAAAATGACATCCCGGCGAGACTTTTTCCTCGCTCGCGATCAGCAACATCAAGTTGCCGATCGCGAGCGTGGAAAATAAACCTCCGGCGAGATTCTCAACGCGGGAGGTCAGGTTTCTCATTGCGAGGTTGTTGCGCATGCTCACGACCGCTCGCGATGAGAAACTACCAGTCCGCGTTGAGAAACTGCCGCTCGAGTAAAAATCTACTCGAGCGGCAGTAAAGACAACTCGCACTGTGCAAGATGCCGTCTCAATGATTGCACAGTGCGGACAAGCATCCGGCACTGTGCAATCAGTGCGAACAGCATTTTGCACAGTGCACTACGCAGTTCGCGTAGCTACGCGTAGCTCGCGTAGTGCGAGGTGCACTTCACGTAGGTTCGCGTAGCGCTACTTCACGAACTACGCCCAGGGTTAATTAGCACACCAACGGCTTAGCAGTTGTAACTCTGAAGCCCACATCCCACAGCCAACAACTAATCACTGTACCCCTACACCCTATGCTATGTGTAATCATGCTGAGTATATCCTCCACATGCACTTCGCTGCCAGTAGTGTTCACTATACTGCATCACAGAGGACATTAGTCCCAATACATGGCTTGAAGCAACAATGTGTCTCTGCTGATTCATTTCACAAGTACGAATGAGAGAGGATGAGAGTGTGTGAAGTACACGGCAGTCGTGAGATGACCATGTAGTCCACTGTCATTGGATGTCAACGCAAATGAGTAGCACAACTGTGGAAGACACACATGTGTCATGTGAAGCGGGAGTTACGCATGGCTCAGGTGGGTTGGTGTGACGGGTAGGTGCGCACATGCAATGTTGATACACGCTGTGTTGGTAGGACTCAGGACCAGTACATTGGCGCACTCCTGGGAATCTGTAAAGACCACCTGTCTGGTGACGAATGTGAACACTTGTGTGCACAACAGGCGGGCACACGAACAATGCCGCATCAAGTGTAGACGTCAGCCCACCCTCCGTGGACATGCCGGCTACTGCTGCGCGTCCGCAAGGCCCTTGCCAAGGCACTCACATCCCCTGTCGACCTGGTGCATCCCCAACATTGTCCACTTGCACAGGCAATCCAGGGCACAGGATGGCAGTTGAGCATGGTGGGTGAGAGGACATGGCGCGCTCATCCTTGTCACATCACGCAGGCAAAACATCCACAATGTGTAGTATGGCACAAGTCAAATGGAAGTAGTGGGGGGACGCACATATCACAAGCAGCAGTGATGTCACGGAAGGTGGCTCGCACCATACCACCCATTGACAATACACCCACACACGTTACATGCCATTGCAACAGAGAAGCCAGCGCGTGCACAAGCAGCTCCAAGCTCGCTCCAGAGAGGCCAAAGAGTGAATGTGTGGGGCCATGAGCTCCAGTTGGACGCGGACTGGCAGCTACAGCCTCTGTGTGTTGCAGGTGGTGTATCCGGACTGCGGAGCCTGTCATGCATTGTCAATGTTGCCCGGGTCTCGAGTCGGGGCACCACGCATGTGGACGGCGTCACGCCACTAATTATACCGTGAGACAGACCACATGTACAAATGGACCCACACATACACTCCTTGGCCTCTCTGGGGCGAGTTTGGAGCTGCTTGTGCATGCGCTAGCTTCTCATGTGCAAATGCATATTGGTGTGAGCGAGGGGAGGCCATGAGGACAGTGTAAAAGATAACTGTTTGACTTCCAGTTAGTGTAAGGAATGCCCCTGATGTGGTCAGAAAAAGACATGTCTCGTGTGTATTGCAACTAGTAGATAAGCCGATGACCTACCCATGTCTTGCATGTAGCCCCGCACCTAGCCCCGCACACCCGACACAGCGTAATGAGTACCAGCACCACATACTTCCCATTCAAAGCACTGACTGGGGGTGACAACCATTGGACAGTCTTGTGTAGTCCACCCACGCGTACATGTGGGCCCTCCATGAACCATGTCACCTGCGGCAAAGTGATGTCATGGGCAATGACGGAAGTGAGCAGAGCTGTCTGCCCCACGCACAGACGGTGCATCAGCTCAACAGACCCAGCACTGAATGCAGCAGGGGTCACATGTGCAGGGGCAGTTGTGCCTGGTGTGAATGCACATGCACATAGACAGCACATCGAGCAATGTGTAGGCTGCCCACATCTACTGTCCATTGTCAGGCTGACCTAGAAACAGATCACAAGGCAACACATCTGTGTGGGTGTACCCACTGTGACCAACACTGCGCAACCATCAGCGTACTCGCCCTGTGCATGGCCCACCCCGCAACGAAGGTCACATTCAGTGCCACTATCCCTCACACACATCCCTATCACGAGTCATGGTGTGTCCAATCGACAGTGCAGAGTAAGCGCTCATCCGGGGGTCCTGAACAGGAGACACATGTAACCCACTAGGCAGTCTGTGTCGGCACCTACTGGCATTGTGCAGTCAATGTGCAGGCCAGGCCTGCTGGGACTGAGAAGGGCAGCATGGCCCCAGCCTGACTTCCACACGACCGACAGGTGCACTGAGACCTGCATTGCCAATTGTCTGTGTCACTGGATGTCTGACATGAAGTTTCCATGTACCACCACTCGGGTGGGACAGACAGGTCAAAGCGCCCGAGAGCTCACATACCCATGCCACCTGCGGCCAGCATGGTGTGCAGTGCATGTCTGTACTCCACAGGCTCTGACTCATAGTGCTGAGGAGCAACGACATGTGTGTCCCCCACATGCACACCCACACCCACTGCAGTTGTCTCTCACACACAACTTTCGCAAGGAATAGCCATGTGCAGTGTGCATGGAGCACGGAATCCAGGTTCTCCGGCTCCTCGCTAGTGAGTGGACCTGGACATGTCCTCAGCGTCATCCACGTGTAGGTGTAGTGGTGGCAGCAGCAGCTGTCGTCGAGGGGTGCCAGGCTGCAGTGCCAGGTAGCTGTGGTCATGCCTGTCCCACTCACACACACATATTGCCCCCTGGGGCCGCTTTCAGTGGGTACAAGCTGCTGCGATTCGTGTACCATGTCTGGCAGCTGCAATTGCAGACGTTGGCCTGCTCCCAGCTGGCCATGGACGCCTACCTCCACAGTGGAACACGCAGGGTGCAACCGCGAGGGTCATTGGAGTTGGCCGTAAGGGCCTGGGCCATGCCGGGTACAGTCCGCTGATGCCATGTGCACCACACAGTATGATGTGCGCAATGCATCTGCAGGTGTGGCCATGATTTGCGTGTGGGTGCAGGTCCACAATGGACAGGGCCACAACATGCCGTGTGCATAGGCAGGGACGGCCAGTGCTCAGCCTCCACATGTATGTAGGAACATCATCATGTACACATTGGCATGGGAGCGTGGGATATGCATATGCACACACATGCCATCTTTCACTATGTACATCTGCCACTTGGCACGTGCAATGTTACGTGTCACTTGTGATGTGTAGTTGCAAGCACACAGCCGTGTCGGCATGGGGCTGTCAATGTGTACACCTGTCAATGTTTCTCGAGGTGTGATCCGTACAGTGCTGTACTTAGGGTGCAGTAGGGACATCAATGACTGTCTCATATCCCCTCGTGCCACCGGTCCCACTTGTTCTGGCCGCTCAGCCTGTGTCCATAGCGTTGTTGGTGTGTGCCCTACACACCCAGCCTCGGAAGCAGTGTGATGCACAGCAGCTAGTTATGTTGCCGTGGTGTTGCAGCTTACCGATAATGCAGTCTGTTGCCTTCAGCATGCCTTACAAGTTGTTAATGCCTGACTTCCCCATGTGCATGCTCATAGCAATGGTGTGTGTCACTGCCCATTGCTATTGGTAGGGGACCTGTGTAAGTGTATTGTGGCTGTGCTGTCCCTACTTATCAGCCGTTCTGTCATTCAATTGCCTGCCCAGTCATTTATGTTCTGTGCATGTGAATATGCCATGTGGCGTGTTGCTTTGACATGTGTACACTTCCATCTTTCCTAGGCGGAGACCAAACATTCATCGCCCCTACCAATTGCTGTCAGACATGGTGGATGTTGAGGTCATCCGCAAATATCGTCTGGACCGACCCACCCTGCATCGTCTATGTGTCTTGTTGGAACCCCACCTCCGTCCTAGCAGGGTGTATCCAACAGCATTCACCCCCACGGCTAAGGTGATGGCTGCACTGCATTTCTTCGCCACTGGGTCATTCCAGCACACAGTGGGCAGTGGAGGTGGGTTGTCCCAACCCATGTTCAGCATGGTGCTCAGGGATGTACTGTCAGCCATGATGCTGTACAGGAACAGATACATCCGCTTCCCCAGGGCTCATGAATTGGCGGCAGTGAAGGGTGCATTCTATGCTCTTGGACGAATCCCCCACGTCGTTGGTGCAATAGACTGCACCCATGTTGGCCTTGTTGCACCACAGACCACCGAGCACCTCTACCGCAACCGGAAGCACACGCACTCCCTGAATGTGCAAGTGGTGTGCCTTGCGGACATGGTGATCACACACGTGTGTGCGAAATTCCCAGGATCGGCCCATGACGCGCACATCATGCGCAACAGCATCCTACCACGTCTGATGACCAATCTGCAACCGGACCGTGGCTGGATTGTTGGTGAGTATGTGGAGTAGTGTAGCGTGCTGGCTGTGCGATGCTGTCTTGTGTCCAGTTGGAATTGCAACGGTTCTCTGTGTCCCTCACACCCAGGTGACTCTGCTTACCCGAATGGAGCCTGGCTGCTCAGCCCATTACGATGTCCTGGGAGCCCAGCAGATGTACGCTACAATGAGGCACATGGGAGGACCAGACGTGTGGTTGAGCGGACCTTTGGCCTCCTCAAGTCCAGGTTCAGATGCCTGGACCGCACCGGGGGCGCACTGGCATACTCCCCACAGAAGGTGTGCCAGATAATTGTGGCTTGCTGCATGCTGCACAATCTGGCGATCCGCAAGCAGATCCCCCTAATTGTGGATGACGGAGATCAACCAGGGCCCCAGCCTGCAGACCTGGACAGCTCCAGTGAAGAGGACAGTGGAGAGGATGAAGCTGTGAATGTGCGTCAACAGCTCATCGCCCGCTACTTCACTTGACGGTGAGTGACCATGTACGACGGCTGATGTAGCTGTAGTTGTGCAGGTGTATGTGTGCTCTGTTACGGGGGCCTTTTGTTCACTGAGTGCTGTGTGTCAATGGTCCATGTCCAGGTTGGTATGCCACTGACAGTGGCTGTAGCATTGTGCCCTGTTGCTCTGTGAGATGTGCGTGCATTGCTTGTAGTTGGTGACAAGTACTATGTGATGAGTGTGTGACACACTCATTGAATGTACTCTTGTTCTGTTTTACACCCCTAGGTCCCTGCAGCCTCTCCTGTCCCATCGACCTGCCACACAGCAGATGCATTTCTGCTCATGGTGGCGATTGCACATCGTGGAATAAACCCAGGACACATTAAGCCGATTGTGAATAAGGTGTATTTATTAACAGCGGTGACATGTGATTGTGTGCAAGGTGATGACAAATGTGGTGCATGCTGTGACAATGAGTTGACGGTCATGGCTGCGTGATGGTCAAGGTGTACCCATGGAGTTCTATGTCCACAGTCCAACAGACACATGCCATTCACATGGCAGTGTGGGGTAGGATCGTATTCCATGTCAATGCAGTAGGTGGTCAAGGTGGCTGGCTGACTCACTGGCGTTTGGTGCGGGCGAAGTCGTCTCTGGACACCTGTTTCCTCTTCGGACGGCCCCTTCCACGTTTGGTAGGGGGGGATGTTGATGTTCCGCTGGTGGTGGCTGAGGAGTGCTCACTCGCTGTGGACGCAGGAGAACGCGAGGCTGCACGAGCCTGCGCCACAGCAGGTGGTGGCGGTGGTGGTGTTGCTGGCCTTGCTTGTGCCCTCCCCCCCACCACCAGCTGGCCCATGAGTGCCGCGATTTGGGCCATATGGGCGTCCATGGACCTCAACACCGCAAGGACCTCCCGCGTGTCGCTTGCCGACCTGGCCCATTCGCCTTGGGCCTCTTCATAGGCCCCAAGGACTCTGTCGATTGGCGGCAGGGCTTGGCTCCCAGGCACAGTTGGCATTGGCCTGACCCTGCTCCTCCTACCAGTACTGCAGCCACCGACCTGCCCACTGGCCACATTGCTCACCACGGTCCTTGCTCTGGCTCCCGGGGTGGAGCCCGACGGCCGTGCCGACCCTTGCACAGGTGCTGTGGCGAGGGATGGCGTGGTGGTGGTGGTTGCGGCGGTGGTGGTGGTTGCGGCGGGGGTGGTGGCCGCAACGGCCGTGGCAGCAGGGGTCTGTGACTGGTCAGCAGCCCTGGGTGATGGGTTGGTAGGCAGGAGGGGCCCTGGGGAGCGGTTGTGCCCTGCCACTCCAGATGGGCCTGCTGGGTGGTCCGTGTCCGGAGAGGTGTCCAGCTCCTCTACATCCGTGAGTCCAGGTCGGGGGCTTGCAGACTGGCTGTGCTGGCTGCTGTCACCCTCTCCAGCATCCAGCAGTTCGGCACCTGTGGGGAGGATGAAATGGGTCATTGTGTTGCACCTAGCAAAGTATGTATTGGTTGTCTGACATTCACAGTTCGTGCACTGTCGTGCACAGGTTTCCCAGTGGCTTGTGTGGATGTACGATGTGTGTATGCGTGGGCTAGGCAATGGGTCTGTGTGATGTGGACATGTGGCATGGGACGGATTAGCAATGCCGATGGGTGTGTGTTGCTATGCTCCTACATTTTGTGGCTCGTGTGTATGCGTGCTCCAGGGCCATCGGCGATGTTGGGTTGAACGATGGTTTAGGGGGAGGGATGGTACGCTTAGGTACGCTGATGCCAGAAGGGGGTACAGCACCCTACACGCTCTTGGGTTAAGATATGCTTTTGGGGTACATGCTGTGGGTGATGGGTGCAGAACGTGACATGTGTTCTGGCAACGTGACAGTGCATGGACAAAGGTGTGTGTCTGTCTCACATAGCCGGAATATCTGCTGACTGTTATCATTCATGGACATCACATTGGTAGCAATGTTGTGAGTTCGTGCTTGTTGTGTGCCACACGTCGTATTGAAGATGGGCCAATTCCTTTGTGTGCGCGCTGCCCTGGTACATGTGCATCAGTGCTGTGCTCTTGGGGTGTTGACTATGTTATGTGTGTCGTTATTCGCAGTGTGACGTGCGCTTCGGTCACTGCAGGCACTTGTTTTGTCATAGGCAGGTATCTTTGCATGTCTACTGGATGTGGGCCAGCTGTTAGGTATGACATCCGATCATGACATTGTGGCTGTGAGATGAGATGGATGATATGTTGAATGTGCATTGTGTGCCTGTGTATTTCATGGGTCCGGTTGTCTTTGTGTGCAATATTGTGGTTCCAAGCTGTTACTTCTAGTACGGTCTGTCTTACGTGGGCGTTGTTGTACGATGTGTGGGTGACAGGCAGTGAGGACTACATGGACAGGACTTCGATGGTGTTGCTGATGTGTGTGATGGGTGGCACAGTACCTGCTGTGTGGGTCTGTGCTCCAGTGGGACTTGTACATGCAGACGTGGCTCCTTAGGTGTTGCTGTATCTGTGATAGGTCATGTGGGGTTTGACTCTGTCGAACATGTCCGTGTGCACATTGGTCTCATGATTGTGACTGGGAGCAGTGCTGCGTGTTCCTCTGCTACGTGTCATGTCCCATGTGTCAGTCGTAGTACAGTCCTCATGCCTACAGACGCCCCGCCCTGTACAGTTTCCCACCTACAGGTTGTTTCTGAGTGCGCAATGCAGTGGATGCCACATGGTACTGGGAGGGAGGGGTGCTTCACCTTGCTGGTCTGTGGTAGTGGGGGCCTGGTGGGTGTTTGACTTCAGCTGTCCCCCCTCCGACTGACTGTCTTTGTGTTCCGGCTACTTACCTGTTAATTGTCGGTCAGTGCAGCTATGGCGGACACATGGATGTGGGGTGTGCTCCACCTTGCTGGTCTGTGGTAGTGGGGGCCTGGTGGGTGTTTAAATTCAGCTGTCCCCCCTCTGACTCACTGTCTTTGTGTTCCGGCTACTTACCTGTTCATTGTCAGTCAGTGCAGCTATGGCGGACACATGGATGTGGGTGTGGGGAGTGCTCATTCTGGCGCATCTGGTGTACAAGGGGACCTGGTGGTAGTTGCGGTGCTGGCTGACTGTACACATGCCCCCATGGTTTTGTTAGTTGGTAGCTTTGGGCTGAGTGTGTATGAGTGTCTGTTGCATGTGTGGGTGATGTCTTGTGTATTGTGTGCTGGACATGGGGTGTTTGTCCCTAGGAGCTATGGCATGGTGGTGGTGCATGTGAGTACATAGCGGTGTGCTGGTATACGTTTGTTTGTACTTACCAGCCTCCACTCCCCCTGGTAATCCGGTGAGGATCTCCGGATGTATGATCACTCGCACCTTCTCCTCCCACGCCTTGAAGGTCTTGAATAGCGTGGCATTCCCTCCGCCAGTCCTGGCAGCCAGCTCTCGATTTTTGCTCTCCTTCTTCTTGACCACGCTTTTGAGGTCGTTCCACCTTTT
The DNA here is from genome assembly GCA_963921515.1 of Calotriton arnoldi. Lineage (NCBI taxonomy): Eukaryota > Metazoa > Chordata > Amphibia > Caudata > Salamandridae > Calotriton > Calotriton arnoldi. The sequence continues at coordinate 126,599 of CAWUFW010000323.1, read as the reverse complement.
GTTAATTTCTCCTCTGTTGCGTGGAACGTTCCCGACTGCATTGACCTGGTCTACGATCCTGCTCCACAACCGGTTTCTGGTGGATAGTGGTGTCTGTTGGACCTGGTTGCCATAGATTTGTGGGTGCACCTTGACGATCTCGTCGACCATGACCGTCAGCTCGGTGGAAGTGAACTTGGGCATTCTGTGTGATGCCATGGTGTGTGTTTTGGTGTATGTGGTGCTGGTGCGGTGTGTGGTGTGTGATGTGCAGGGGGTTTGTGGGTCAGGTGTTTGGTGGTGGTGGTGATGGGTGTGATAGGTGCGTGTCTGTGGTGTGCTGCTGTCCTTTCTGTCTCGCTGTGTTGTGTGCTTTCGTCCTCAGTTTGTAATGTTGCAGGGGGTTGTGGTCTGTGGAGGGGCTGGTTTTGTACTTACCTATGTGGGTGTGTCATGGTGGTCTGTTGTTTTCAGGTGTGTTGTAGCTGGTGTTCTGGGATTTGTAGTTGATTTGTATGTCCAGGGGGGGTGTTTCAGGGATGTGTACTGTGTTTGGGTTTTTGTGCGTGGGTTGCTGTGTGGACTTGTTAGCCATGTTGTGTGTGTTTGTTTTCGTCAGCGGATGGTTTCTGTGCATGGACGTGGCCGCCAGGGCTTCCGCCGTGTCCATTTTCGTCACTGTTGTTTGCGCTGGCGGGCGGTGTATTTGTGGATTTCCCGCGCTCATGTCGGTACGATCCTAATTTGACGGGCGGTGTCTAGGTCGTCAGGGCGGGCGGTTTTGGCTTTTCGTGCGTCTTTCCGTCCGTGGCGGGCGGATGGACTTGGACTCGGACATGGGCGGGCGGTTTTTTCTGTTTATTTTCCGCCTCCGGCGGTTTTCGGTTCGCGGCATCGTAATTGCTCGGTCGGTATTCAGAGGGTGTAGGCGGGCGGATTTTCGCCACTGTGGTTGATGGCGGATTTTTATCCGCCCGACATCGTAATGGACACCTTAGTTTTAGCATAAAAATATAGAGGGTAGAAGTGTAGGAGGCCAAATATAATTATTATGTACAGTGTGATAACTCCTACCTCACACAGAGGGACCATAGTAGAAGAATTGTCTTCTGTACATATTAAGCTGATTGTAACATATTGCAGTTATTTTCCTACCAGGTTATGGAGTCTAATGAGGCCATAAGAAATCCATGAACAGTGAGAAATACCGCATCAGATTGTAAAAGCTGGGAATAGAATAAGGCTGGTCTACATAAACTGATATTGAGAGTTTTCAGTAATGTGTTTCCTTGGCGTCTTATATAAACTACAGAAGAAAAAGAAATGTAAGTGCAACTGAATGTATTCTGAGTTGCATGGGCAAGGCACCAAGGGTCTAATTTACAAGGAATTGGTGTAGGGCAACTTACTGTTCTATGCCACTGTGAAAAAGGCAAGAATGCACCGATTTGTGAAATATGGTGCATTGCGGTCCTCTCCCCATCCACGGGCACACAATTTGCTGCCTAGCGCCAACATTGGCACCCTTATACCTTCCTGCACAAAATCAATCCCGAGAGGAGTTTTTCTCATTCTACGTGTGCTACACACCGGGAAAAAGTCAAAAACAAGGAGAAATTAAAACATTTCTCGTCATTACGGCTGCTCTGGGGAGCTGTAAGGTTTTAGCGCTGTCCCAGGTTGACGTGATTTTGTAAATCTGGGGCGGCATCAAAATACACAGGGAACACCCACCACAACACCTATGGATTACCTCCTTGATGCAGAGTAATGTAACCCAGCGCTTTGTGCTACCTCGCCTTACTCCATATCTATGAGGCAAAACATGTAGGGTGTCATTGTGTCCCCTCATAGATATGACTGAGAGGCTTGCGTCACCGGAGCTTCATAAAAAGTGACGCTTCAGCAGCACAGGCCTGTTGTAAATAAGCCCCCAGATCTTTATCACAATAGGCTTCTGCTGGATAAGATATTAATAGTTGGGCCCGGTTGAGGCGGGATCTTACCAGATATTACCTCTGGGTGCTCGGCATTGTATAGATATGGCTCCATATGATTAGCCGTAATTAGTAGGATATAGTGCCTCTACCATCCTCTTACAACACTCTGCTGCTGCTCTTTGCCTTGGCAGAAGGGCCAATAAATCAGTTTTAACAGAGGCACTGACTGGCGATTGAGGTTCTGTTGATTGTCGAAAAGTTATGGACGTCCAATTGAATATAATTGGACTTTCACATGGAGCAGCCAGTTGATGTTACATGCTTTATCTAGTTTCTTTCAATCAGCAATCACCATTTGATATAGTGATGCTACAGGTCTAGAGCAGATTGACAACTACAACAAGGTCAGTGCAATCTTTACAGAGTCTACTCAAAAAAAGAGAGTCACCCCAATTAAGCCAAGAAGGGACTGGGTAGTTAGAAGAAGGCGGAGACTAATCAGACAATCCGTCGAAACGCAGCGTCGACATTGTGAGAAGTTGGCCTGGCATATGCTGTCCACTATTTGTAGTGGGCACCTTGCACCAGTCCAAACAACCCCTTATTGGAGATAGTTTAAAGACAACCTTTATTGAAAGCTATCCTAGTGGTAGCTATGGAGAGCAGCCTTCAGGCTAAGTCTTGAAGGAATGTAAAGCAGCTTGTTTTACCAGTCTATAATCTCTTGAGTGACCAAATGAAAGAGGACCACACCAGGTATATATTCAAAATATATGTATTTATTACTAAACACACCCCTCTAGTCTCTTTATGAGGCTAGAGTTCGAAGTACATAAATTATAAGTTAGTTATCTACAGTAATAGCACAAATACACGTTTGAGCCCCAGGGGCGTACTCAAACCATATACCAATAAAGTGGTATAAGAACCACGACTGAGCTAGACACAAGGCATAGAGCCTGTAGAAGTGCTTGGACCACAAGGAACCACCCAAGGTAGTGACACAGGGGACCCATGGGGGACGCGTGCAGTGTAGGAACACAGCCGCGAATCGCCGTTAACTTCTATGGGGAAAGTCGTGATTAGAATTTAAAAGAAAAGGGACACTTAGAGGAGGACTTGGAGCAAACCCTTTCAGAACTAGGCTGTTCTAGTGTCAATACCCACGGGAGCACCGGAGTACCCGAGTTACCTCACCCAGGGGAGCCGGGTGCATAGGTGTCTTTCGGGGTCGGGTTTCGTCGTCGCTTTCAATGGCGATCTGCTGCAAAGTGCTGCTGGCGGCCAAGTCGAAAGTGTTCGGGTGGATCCAAAGGTGGATCGAAGATCTGAAGAACCTGAAAGCAGAGGGGACAGAGTCTGGGTCACTAGCCAGTGACCAGGAAGGCGATGAGCAGATGCCCACCGATGTTGAGTGCTTCAGGTAGGTTGACGGTCATCTTGACTCTTCAGCCACGAGGTCCAGGAGGTGTCGACAACAACCAGGAGCTGGATTCGAGCTGTTCCACGACGTCTGCCGATTGCAGGGGTGTCGGCGACCAGATTGGACCCAACAAGCCTTGGCAACGGCAAGTCTCGTGGAAATGGAAGAAAGACGATGTTGCAGACCAGCAAGGTCTGTGAGACTCACCCAGCAAGGGTAAGTCAGGGCACGCCTGGAGTAACCAGGGAGCCCAAGCAGAAAAAGATTGGCCTTCGGGAGGGCCTACTAGCCAATGGACTAGCAACCGCGAAGGAGCCTCGAGTCGATGCACGTGGAGCTAGCTCACAGGACACTCGTGGAGTGGAGGCCAGTGATCTTCGGTGCAGTTGGTGCTGGAGGTTGAGGCTACTTGGAGCTCAAAGCACGACTTCGTGGGAGACCCAAAAGAGGATACACTTGCAAATGTGTTTGGTGTCCAGGGGTCACAGTTCCACGTTACCCACGACAGCTACGGGCCTCAGCTTTGCTGGGGACTCAGGGCAGCCTCGGGGAAGTCTGGAAATCCACCTCTGGTGATGCAAAGACTTCAGCGTCCGACGGGAGCTTCAGCGATGCAGACTGGACAATTGCTTCTTTGGTGCCTGCCAAGCAGGGGAGTCACTCCTTGACCCCAAGGGAGATTCTTCAGTCCTCTAATCTTAAAGTAGAGAGTATATGTATAATTTAGCCTATTAGGGCATTGTAAAAATACTTCTGGTACCTATGTAATTCTTTCCTATTATGGATCAATATTAAAAATGTATTTCATGAATGCAGTATAATATATATATTTTTATAATAAATTATTTTTATATATTGAGGAAACAATAAGTTGTTTGTTTGTTAGATCTAGATTTATACATTCCTTTATGCAATTTAGGTTCAGTGCACTCTGTTTGATCATAGGTGAACTAGTGACAAGTAGCACATAAGGGATCCTTTGTTTTTGAGTTTTTGAATCATTACAGAGTCCCCATTATTGCCAATGTATGGCATACGGAGGTGGGTACACTCCCAGGCAGTCACAGCAATCTATGCAGAAATTTGTTTTCAGCAATTTGCAACTGAGCAGAATCATGGAGTCCCCAAACGCCTGCACCATATGAGGCAATCGAGATGCATCTGGCCTTATATATTTTAATTATCAACTCCAAGATGATCAGCACAGTTAAGCAGCGAACTTAAATATTGGGGCCATAGTCTTTTCAAATTGTAGGCTCCTCACTCTAAGTAGATGTTTCCAGGTGCTCTCATTATCAAAAGGAATCCCCAGATATGTAAAAAATGGGACACGCTGCAATTTAGTTTCACTAATGTAAAGTGGTCGCAGGTTATTTGATGGTCAGCCAACGACATAGTACAAGATTTAGGGGCATATTAACAATGCGGCGATAATTTCATCGCCGTATCAGCAAAGACACGCTATCACGTGTTTTGCTGATTTTGCTCCCGTTTCCAGCACGCCTAACTTCGCATCGCTAATGAGATGCAAAGTAGGTGTGTCTGTGGAAACAACATGGGTAAATATCGCGAAGGCAGCTTCGTGATATTTACAATGCGGGGAAGCGATTATTTTAATCGCGTTAAGTATGCCTTAACGCAGGAATTTAACGTCTGTTAAATTCCTGACTAAGGCATACTTAACATGGGGTGTGGATTCTGTGGCTAAGACCACAGGCCCTATCATCTAGGATATCACCGTTTTCCACATGGAAAACGGCGATATCCATGCTAGCTCTGGAATTTTATCGCCTCGGCGATGCGCGTTGTTGATAACGCGCTAACCAGGCGATAAATTGCAGAGATAGCCGGTGATAAATATGCAAGCGCGCTTTGCGATATTTATCGCTGGGCCTTGTTAATATGCCCCTGAGTTTTATTGGTGGACAGCCCTAGTCCATCGATAAACACTACAAACCTATCCAGCAGCTTTTGAAGGCCCACCCCAGTTCTAGAGATTAAAACGCAGTCATCATCGTACATGAGTACAGGAAAACTCTTGAGTCCTGCCCTTGGTGGATCAGCCTCTATATCCAACAGGGATGTCTCAAGGTCATTGATGTAATTCTGAAATAAAAGAGGGGCCATAATGCACCCTTGTCTGACTCCTAGCTTGATAGGTGGTGTGAATTCACATTTTAGACCATATCCGACACATTCCTCTACATCCTCATTAAGTTTAGAGAGCAGATACACAATCTCGGGGCTCGCTCCCATCGCCAACATTCTCCTCCATAGCTTGCCTCTGTTGCCATCAAACGCCAAGCTGAGCTCCATGAAGGCAAGGGGTAAGCACCCTCACTTACTATGTGCTGGTTTGCATATCAGGAGGTGAAGGTTCAGGCATCGATCTGTGGTTCCCAGACCCTGTCTAATCCCATACTTTGCTGCCGCTAAAATGCCTTTCTCACTGACCCAAGACTCCAGTTGATCTGACAGGTTTCGACCCATCATTTTGCAGTCGAATCAATAAGGGAGATGGGATAGTAAGAGAATGGATCCATTCACTCCCTTTTCTTAAAGATTAGGCAATAATTGCATTCAACCATGTCATGGGTGGGCCACCAAAAATAGCACTACGCAGAACATTTACTAGGAGAGGGGCCCAAAAGTCAAGATTACTTTTAAAACGGCCAATAGGAACCCCTTCTGGGCCTGAGGTTTTATTCCTTGGGTACCGTTCCACTGCCAAGGTAACTTCCTTTAATGTAATTAATGGGACACCTTCCTCCCTAGGGCTGCCCATTCTTCCCACTGTATTACTAGTCACATCATCCAAGTTATTTGATGCATAGACCTTTGTGAAGTGAGTCTCCCATATATACGAAGGTATAATTATGTCAGTGCTGGAGATGTGGCTGTTCTCAAAGAAGGGGAAGTTCACTATTCTCCAAAATAAGGAAACATCATTCATGGCACTCGCCTTCCGGAGCTGATCACACATTTTCTTTCTTATTGTGAGTTATATCCTTACAGTGCTGCCTGCAGTGCCTTACTTCTATGCCGTACATAGGGGACCTTTTTACAATCCTTAAAAGTCTACTGTGTGCATGCGAGCAGGACCTGTCGGACCACTTCTTTGGCCTTGGCCCCCACCTTGACTGTGATACCATTAGGAGGTCTGCTACGCTTTTACATATTTCATCGTAGGCCCCCAGTTCACTTGATGGATTGGCTTCTCACCCTAGACAGACCATAAGGTGTCCCATGCTTTTCCCAACCAGGGTAGTCATTGGTTCCCCAATATCGATGTTCGACCAGTGATAGTGAATACCCCTATTCCTGCTATCATTAATTGTGGGAATGAGAGACGAATGTAGGTCTGAAGCAAACAGAAGGCGTAAGTGTGCATTCACCTCTTTAGGTATTTCAGCACTTAATAACATGTTTATTGTTACCCAACTCAATGGCACTCATTTTATTGGCCTTAAGTAGGATGAAATACTGAGTTGATCGGACTTTAACCTGTGCCAATGAAGTCAGATTCCTGTGCTGGCTGGATTAATCCACTAAGTCAACAGGCCGGATACAAATTAATGGAACATTAGCAGTAGAAAATTATGGACCTGATTAAGTGTTTGCAGTACCGTCCACTGTTCTTCCATCATGGAGGAATTGATCCATCGGCCAGATTAATGGAATATATTTAAAGTCTGGAAAAAACCACAGTCGTCATGATGGAGTTTTGTCCATCAGTCAAACCACATTACTCTGTTGTTGGTAATAACTCCATCAATGTTGGTTTAGTGAACATCTGTCGACCAAGTGGGATGTGTTTCCAGATGGCAGACCACATCTGTTAACTTGATGGACACATCCATTAGTATACACACACAGCTGCTTTAGATCAGATTATCAAACTCACTCATACCTCAAGGTACAAAGCCCAAGCCTTACAACCCAGTAGCCTTTTATCATTCTCAATTGATGCCAGCTTCAGCAGACCAGATTGTCTTTTGTACAAATGAATCCCCAAAATGTCTGGAAGAAGATCGGGCCAAGATTTTCTGAAAATGACTTAACAGCTATGGAGGATGAGGTAGTAAGGGTTGGGATACAGTTGTTTGGCCCCCTTTTCAAGACAATAACCATGATCCAGAGAAAACAAATGTGTGACAGAAAAGCAGATGAGGTGAATGCTTTATACAACACCAGGAGCTCACAGGAGGACACGCTGGAATGACCTGCAGGCAGAGGTCATACTCTTGCTTCCAGGGCACACAGAGAAGCCCTGGCAACTGATGGTGGTTCTCTAAGGCACTTCAAGATCATGCCTCGGAGGAGAAGGTGTTGTTCACACTGACGACGTTACAGGAATTCCATGTGGAGTGGAGACTGGTAAGTGCAACGATTATGTTTTTAGCAGTAACTAATTCACCCTGTTTCCACTCAGCAAATCCTATTCAGTAGCCTAAATGTATCACTAATTGTAGCCAACTTTCAAGTCTTTGACACTTTGGGGCCGATTCCGATCTCGGCCAGAAGCTCACCGAATACGATTTGTCCGGAAAAAATACGAGCCGAACGCGGTTTTCCCGACCGAATCGAACAGTCGTCGGAGCGAGCAAGTACGATGCGCATTACTGCTAAATTTCCGACCGAGCCGTACGCTCCCATTCCAGCTCCAGTTCCCCCGACCGAGCCGGATCCGTAAACGCCGATTCGAGTCGCACGGAAGTAAATACACAGCACCTTCCGGCCGGACTAGTACGATGCGCACTCGTATGCGCCCGAACTGGTCGCTACGTCCGGCACGTCAGAGCATCCGGGAGAGCTGCACATAAGTTCCGATTCGCGCCACAAGACGATCCACGGCTACGAGACGAACAAGCCAGCTACGAGTACGAGTCGAAGCCACGATAAACCCGAACGAGACGAACCAACCATGAATCCCATCGCGCAGGTCCACCAATACTGTACATCTATTACCGGAACCGGTACGGACGCGTACGGGGCAGATGGTAAGCCAGACACCCACTACACAAACAAACGACACGTACCCGACATATGTCACACACACATAGGGATGCAGAAATGATGTACACTAGCAACAGCCAAACCATAGGGGCGGGATGGCCATCACCAATGCCATACACACCCATAGGGGCCTGATGGCTACCACTACCACCACCCCTACTCATGGGGGGCTGGATGCCTAGCACTACCACCACCCCTACTCATGGGGGCCTGGATGCCTGTCACTACTACCATCCCAACTCATAGGGGGATGGATGCCTAGCACTACCACTACCCCTACTCATGGGGGCCTGGATGCCTGTCACTACTACCATCCCCACTCATAGGGGGATGGATGCCTAGCACTACCACTACCCCTACTCATGGGGGCCTGGATGCCTGTCACTACTACCATCCCCACTCATAGGGGGATGGATGCCTAGCACTACCACTACCCCTACTCATGGGGGCCTGGATGCCTGTCACTACTACCATCCCCACTCATAGAGGGATGGATGCCTAGCACTACCACTACCCCTACTCATGGGGGGCTGGATGTCTGTCACTACTACCATACCCACTCATAGAGAGATGGATTCCTAGCACTACCACTACCCCTACTCATAGGGGATGGATGCCTACCACTACCACTACCCCTACTCATGGGGGCTGGATGCCTGTCACTACTACCATCACCACTCATAGAGGGATGGATGCCTAGCACTACCACTACCCCTACTCATAGGGGGATGGATGCCTACCACTACCACTACCCCTACTCATGGGGGGCTGGATGCCTGTCACTACTACCATCCCCACTCATAGGGGGATGGATGCCTAGCACTACCACTACCCCTACTCATGGAGGCCTGGATGCCTGTCACTACTACCATCCCCACTCATAGAGGGATGGATGCCTAGCACTACCAATACCCCTACTCATGGGTGGCTGGATGCCTGTCACTACTACCATCCCCACTCATAGAGAGATGGATGCCTAGCACTAGCACCATCCCCACTCATAGGACGGGTAATGCATGACACAACCAGCATACTCCAACATAAGGAATGTCAGCAAAAGACATCCCCCCAACATCATGACAAGAGTGTGTAGTCTGTGTCAAATGCCTACAACACTGATATGACATTGAACATACAATGTGACCCCCTATCACATGTGTCACACAAAAATGTGTGTGGCCTTCACAATGCAAGCAGACTCATGACCACTGTGGTAATGGGGTCTAAACCCCCATCATCACAGTGACCAAAAGGTAAGTGTGGGGTCCATAGCTGAAGCACATTTTGAACATTGTGGCAATGGGGTCTAAACCCCCATCATCACAGTGACCAAAAGGTAAGTGTGGGGTCCATAGCTGAAGCACATTTTGAACATTGTGGCAATGGGGTCTAAACCCCCATCATCACAGTGACCAAAAGGTAAATGTGGGCTCCATAGCTGAAGCACATTTTGAACATTGTGGCAATGGGGTCTAAACCCCCATCATCACAGTGACCAAAAGGTAAGTGTTGTCATGGAAAAAGCTGCAACTGCCAAACAGCATGGATTATTCCTGGTCACAGAACAACAAACACATCAGTGGCAAAGTAGTGGTTGTGTCCCATAGCAACATAGATTGGGTGAGGCAAACAGTGCAGTGCAAATAAAACATACCTTTGGCCATGTGCAGACAAACATCACCCATGGGGGCTGACATTGTCTCCATTTATCAATTACACAATGTCAGAAGTGACCATCAAAAGGCAGACACACTTATCTGCACTAATGGACACACAAATGTAGATATCCTGTGGAGACTGTAGATGTGAGGTGAACAAATACCATACCATGGCAGCAATGGGATATACAAACCATGATTATTGTGCTGACTGATGACCTAGGAGTCCCAGGGACAGCAGGGGAAATCCTCCAAACAACATACAGGCAATGGCACACTAAAGATATGCCAATGCAGTGGTGCAGATGCACCAACACAAACAGGCAGCCTCACACTGCATATCAAACACAACAGGTGATGGGGGTGTGTGTCAGTGTCCCCAGGCAACCACACAACACATGAGGAGGCATGAATTCCAATTACACAGATGTGTATACAGTGCCATACAAAAGTAACTCATGGATCGGATTCCCCTATGTGGGCAATCAGGCATTGTTAGATGAGAGAGAGCCCAAATTACACATGTCACACAAGCTTGTAGGAACAGCAACTAACACAGCAAGAGACAGACCCACCACAGCACTACCCCCAGGGACCCCACATTGTGGTGACACTATCCTGCATGATAATCCCACTGTGATGACAAAGGTAGATGTCGTTCACACTGTGAACCACAGCCATGTGTCCTGAGCCACAAACTACCATCACACCTACACAAGCACAATTCAATCAGCACGGCCTGTCATCCAAGGCCAATATGGAGGTAGGGGTCTAGCCGTGCAACAACTCACATTTGCACACACTCAATACCACACACCTTGATCTCCACCAATGTGCAGCAGTGAAGCTCACATGGACTGGTGACATTGCACATGCACCCATGACAATCCAAGGGGTGGTGGGGGGAACTAAGGTGCAGAAACCCATCACACATGGCCAGTCAAAAAGCCTTGTGAATGTCTGACACACTGCACAGTATGCGGTACATGGGCATGACGTGAAATCCACCCCAATCAATGGGATCCCGGCCACATTCACACACCAATGAAGAAGCCAAGGTGACCCACAAAGAACACACGTTGACAACTTCCAACATTGCAGCTCTGACCCTGAGGAGTGGCAGCAGTCACACACACAATGTGTCACAATCACTGAAAGCTACCACAAACTGTAAATTACATGACTTGCGTAACCAACAAGTGCCAAGGGGAATCCTGACTGTGTCCCATCTGCGTTTGCCCACATCCCCAGCCCTGACAACAAAGACAACTAGGGATGACAACCTGATGAACATTAGTTTGCCATGCACCCACATCCCGGAGAAACCAGGTCCAAGATGCTGGATGAACACAGGACAACTCAGCAAGCATCACAAACAGGAACATCTGTAGGGACACAGCCTGTGTAGGAAAAGGGAAGGGAACACACACAGACATGCTTACACAACACTCAACACTGGCCCAGGCAATGTCACGGGATTACACACTGCCATGAGGGCACTCCACTCCTGTGAAAGGTCCGCTGTGCCAAACCTTGTCTGTGCACGACTCAAACATGTCAGCAGAACACTCGGTCAGTGAGTCAACAATTACAACACACTGAAGGCTCTGCTCACATCAGCCTGGGTACGGGAGTGTCACTTCAGTCATCTGCATATACCCAAAACACGTGTCAAGCAAGTTGCACTGTATACACAGATGAGTCCTTCAACATTGATGTGCTAAACTGCATGTCCAGTGGAGATGGGCCCACAGTCAGGGAAATAGAAACATTGAACAGTGGTAAGCCCACCAGATGTGCATGAGTGTAAGCCACAGATGTGAATTTACAAATGCAAAACGTACATCCCTGTGTCAAATGCTGAACATTACACCCTCAGACTGCAGCAAAGGATGCTATGGATCCAGACTAGATTAGGACACATATCCCATGGACCAAATGGAGTCCATCACAGCAACACTTCATTTTCCTGATCTGAACACTATTACAACAGCAAATGCATGATGATTCTCATCTACATCATGTACATCAAAAGAAAAACCTCTAGTAAACAAAAAGAGGCTTTATTCAGCAAATGTGAATGAAAAATTGGAAGTCCAAAAGAAACTAAGGCCAATGGCCAGTTCATATTCACAGTCCGAACAGGGTGACATGTGACAACTTGTCACCCATTGCTTGCCTGCACTGGTACGGACAGGGGACATCCCCCTCGGAGGGGCATACAAGGGGCAGGCCAGGCACCGCAGGGACAGGATCAGGGAATGCCAGAAGGAGGCAGTGAAGGGGTGGTGGGAGCAGGAGTGTCACCGGCAACTGCAGTGGAGGTGTCTGACTCAGTGGGGGCCGGCACCACTGTAGGGCACAAGTCAGATGGTGTGGGTGCCGGCACCACTGCAGTGGGCCGGTCAGATGGAGTGGACTGGGTCCCCACTGCAGTGCCCAAGTCAGACGGGGTGGTTGTGGACTCCACTGCAGTGCATAACTCCAAGGGAGTGGAAGGGGGGGTAGATGAGGTGGGCAGGACAGGGGGGGGTACCCAGTCTCCACACCAGTGGCACAAACAGGCTGAGCGTCTGGGTTGGGGGTGGAAGAGCAAGGGGTAGGGGGGAGGGCCTAAGCAGTTTGGGGATGCGGTATTGGTGTGTGGGGGAACCTGGGGCAGGGTGTGGCAGGGGAACCTGTGGAGTGGTGGCCTGGGGGATGGAGGAGAGAGACTGTGTGGTGGAGCTGCGTGGTGGTGGTGGTGGGATCTTGCCCTTCCTGGTCCGGGGTGACTTCCTAATGGGGTCCTCAGTCTGCCTGTGCCTGGGGGAGGGTGTCCGGGTGTGAGGGGCACTACCCTCTGTGTGTGGTGGTGGCCTCTTCCGCCTGTACGTTGGGACAGATGGATCTGTGGGGAAGAGGCCAAGCTCACAGAGGAAGAGCTTCTGGGAGGGGGGGTTGCAGGTGAGGCAAGGGAAGGGGTTTTGGAGGGAGAGGCATCTGAGGACTGCGGAGTGCTCGTGGATGCGTGTGTGTGTGTCTGGGCCCCATCCCCTGTGAGTGAGGTATCAGTCCCCTGACTGTGCGTGCGTGTGTGTCTGGATTTTGGCTTGTGTGTCTGTGTGCTGCTTGGGTCTGTGCTGGTGCGTGCCTGTGCCGGTGTGTGTGTGCTTGGGACAGGTAGGATGCTGCGGATTGTGGATGGGGCAGAGGTAGGAGGGGTGAGGGACTGTTGCAGGAGGGACACTGCTGCCGTCAGTGAGGAGGCCATGGACTGATTGGTCCGCTGTAGGGCAGACATGCCAGATGAGATGCCCTCCATGAATGACACCAGTTGTGTCAACAGACCCGTGTGTGCATGGAGGACACTCAGCATTGATGTCTGCCCTACATGGATCTGTTTCAGCAAGTCCACAGACTCCACACTCAGGGCAGCAGGGGAGACAGAGGCAGGGGGTGCGGTGCCTGGCACGAAGGAGACACGCTCCCCTACACAGGAGCCTCCACGGACATGTGGGATGGGAGCAGATGGGAGGGTGGAGATGGTGGTGGTGGCGGGGACAGACTTGCTTGACGTTGCCTCTGGTCTGCTGACACCCGCCTCCACAAGGGAGCCCTCACTGGAAGCGCTGTGTTCCTCAGCCGAGGTGGTCATAGCTGAGGTCTCCTCAGTGTGGCTCCCCTCACCCCCCATGCCACTGGGTCCCTCGGTCTCCTCTGCAGTGGACCCAGCCTGGCTGTGCCGCTCCTCTTGGTCCGTGGAGCTGTCTCCTCCTTTGGCCGTGGATGTATCTGCAAACAATCAGGATAAACAGAGCAACATTAGTCACCTGTACTGACTACACACACCACAGTCCGTACAGCACATCACAGAGCAAGCCCTGCCATCACTTGCTAGACATTGCAATAAGTGCTGACACTGATTTGAAGAAGCCCATTGTCTGCCTGACAGTCATTCATGCCACTCATATCCTACCTGTCCATGCACCCATCTGTCTGGTGCCTGTTGAATGCCACTAATCATATGTGCACACATGGACCACAAACACAGTTGTTGGACATCCAAGAGAACATATGGAAATGTGTCACTCCAAACACATGCCATCTCCTGCCACTGACTCAGTACATGTGTCAGGAAAAGTGATGGGTAGAGTCTCTGTCGATATGCGGGTTTTGCTTCCATCACAAGACACAATGATGTCCTCATGTCCTGATAGTCAATGCGACAATGGTGTGCATGCAGGACATATCACACTACTGCCGGATCACCCTTTGCAATTTGAATGTCATGGCACAGGCCTGTCTGGCAAGTCAGTCATAACTGTCTCCTGTCACAGGGGCAGTGCATCCACACAACACCAGTCTGCACTGTGTCACAATCATGGAAGTTTTAGGAATGCAAGCCCTGTAGCTGACAGGTGCACATGTGCACCCCTGGCCACCCACATCATGAGGACTAAGATGATCCCACGTCATTCAAATGAGACATTTGAGTGACTGCAAACACAAATCCATACACATGAGCACTTCACCGTCTGATGAGAATGAACCAAAGCTGCTTGCACCTCAATGTTGCATACACCATTGTGCACAGTCAAGGGATTAGAGACCTATGCATTAACCAATGTGCAGATCCTATAGTCACAACTCAGATGGCTGGCCACCCCAAACTGTTAATCACTCCAGGAGTCCAAAAAGCAAGGCCACACCACAGTGACACAGAGGCAGACACCTGAGTGCACTCTTCACAATGCCCAATATGTATGCTGGCACCCGGGAGTGGGAGAACAGAGTGCCTTCGATGTCTGGAGTAGGCATTACAGTCCTGGTCCATGTGCAACATGGTATTACCCTGAACACTAGGCAGGTGGCTATGCATGTGTCACACACATGATGTACATACTTCTGAGGCTCCTACATTGGTCTCAGCTGCAGCATGGGTGTGTGGCACATACCCCAGACATGTGGTGAGTCAGAGCAGCAATTGGAACACATATTAAAGCCATACCCAGAGTACATGTCAGATCACAGGCATTGTGTGAGCAATTGTACCACCCATGCAGCCCACAACAAAGTTCCTGTAACTGATGCTGTCCCCAACTTGAACCACAGGTAACTGCAAGTACACAGTACCCAAGTGACCTAAGTCACAGACTGGAAGGACCACACCTGTGTATCAGATGTGTTGTGCACATGACCACTGTGATGTGCAACTGTTCAGTTCAGAGCATGTGGCATGATCACATTTCCAGGTTGTATATGTGTATGTTATGTCACATACACCCTGAGTCCCATGTGGGATGGTATGTACGTCACAGGGTGAGCCATTGCCACAATTGTGATGGCCCTCCACAGTCTGTGTGCATGTTGTGTTTCAGATGTCTCTGATTCCATGTGCACAATGGGAGACAGTCTCCACATCCACGTTGTTTGTGCATCGACATTGATGTTGTGCGTGTGTGTGTCACAGACGTCCATGTATGTCCTGCAGAGGCAACAGGGGCCACTACCTGTGGGAGTCATGGTTGTTTTGCTGGCGTGTACATGATACGCCATGTCATGCCAGTGTCCATGTGGCAATACAGGGTCCCTGGGAATCGACCTGTCAAAGAGCTGTGATGCCTGGGGCACATCTGTCCTCACTTGTCACTGTGGTGTGTGTTTGGAACGTGACAGCAGTACATGGGTACTGTGACACAGCCTAATGATTTCCCATAGCACAACCTGGAACTTGTTGTCAACACATGTTGAACTGAGATGTTAGATGATGGCCATGTAGGTGCCATATATGTCCATACAGAACGGCACACACATCAAGTACTTGTGTCTCGTAATGATGTATCATGTATGTTTACATCTTTTTTATGGGGAAAAAAGGTCCCCCAAATTGCACTTAGCACTTTATATGAGGAACTGGAAAATGGTGGATTAGCCCTCCCAAATTTGAGGGATTATTATTTCGCATATTTTGCACAATACATGCCCAGATTTAAGCCGGAACTGCAATCAGGTTTTTTTATTAATTATTTTATGAACTTAGGGCATCATTACGATGGGGGGCGACCGTAACGGAGCACGGGACCGACCGCCGATGCTGTGGCAGTCCCGCCATGCAAATTAGGATGCGCCCACCACACTGGCGGGCGCATTCTGGGCCTTTTACATTGCGGGTGGATCTGCTGGCTGCAGACCCGCTCGCAATGTAAAAGGACTGTGCACCGCATTGCAATGCACAACATGGCAGGCACCATGTGGTGCCTGACACGTAGTGCATTGCAATGAGGGTGGGTACCATAGGTACCCCCATGTGCACCCCCACCCTCCCAACACCCTGCGGGCCCGCATTGGGCCCCCAACAGCAAGAACCGCATGCCTTTCCATGGCGGCATCGCCGCCATGGAAAGGTAATCTACCGCCTACATCATAATATGGATGGCGGTGTCTTGCAGACACCGCCACCATATTGTGTCCCTTTTCCGCACGGTCGACAATTTGACCAGCGGAAAAGCGGCGGACGGTCTTTCCGTCCGCTGCGGCGCCCCACGCCATACTAATATGGCGGGGGGTGAACCAGGGACATATGGCGGGCGGATCGCCACCGCCAGCCCGGCGATGACCACCGCCGGGCCCGCAATCATAATGGGCCCCTAAATTTGTAAAGAAAATCAGGCCCACTAACAATTGTTAAATCTCCTAAATTAGTACGATATAAGTGCATACAGTGGTTTTTCCATAAACGCCAGGCCTTTTATAGAAGATATTCTATTCCTGTAATTAACTCTTCAACTTCATTATCTGGCCCTATCTTACAATCCGGGATAAGAGAATCATCGGTAATCACACAAAAATGGGCAAAGGCTGGATTTGGGAAAATTTAAGATTTTTTAAGGAATGATAGATTGCTGAATATAACTGAAATGTCTTATTTAATTCCAAATGACTTTCTTCTCCTTGGGTCATATAATGTCTTTAGTAAGTTTTTAAGTAAACTAGATCTGGTTCAGATCATTGAACGGAAATCCTAAGTTTATGATCTATTAGAAGACATTGTATTGAAGAAGCCTGGGGAATGGAAAAAGCGTTTAGCCTCTATCAAGGGTATTGATTTGAAGGCGAAGGCCATAGCGAAATGGGCAAAACATGAGGAGATGGAAATTACAGCGAATATGTGGTCAGCAGTTAATAATCTGAATTTTTGTACATTAAGGGGAGCTAATTGGCGTAGGATGTTGTTTTTTAGTAAATGGCTACTTTATAGAACTCCACTTTTTCTATCTAAGATTTATTCCAACCAATCTGCACAGTGTTTTCGTTGCCTTAACCATCCTTCCGCCAATTGGACACATATTATACTACAATGCCCCTTGATTCAGAGGTTCTGGAAGGACATTTTTTACTATCTGGAACACAAATGTGGAATTTTTACAGGTTTAAATACTCGGTTAATAGTACTTGGCTATGACCCAGACCTTCTCCTTTCATATAAGCTGATTAAATTATTATATATCACAATACTGTCGCAAGATCCCTTTTACTTCAGAGATGGCGATCAGACGCTATACCATCTAAATATGAATGGATTCGGAAAATGAAGCAAGTAAAAAAAAGCGAACGAGCTTATGCATTGAGAATAGGCGGACTTAAGAAGTTTGAGAGGGTTTGGGCAGTCTATTTTGATTAAGATTTTAGAATTTAGCCTATCTCAGCGGAGGGATTCTTAAAATATGTTTGACTTTTATGCATAGTAATATCTGTATCTTAATCTATTTTAGGACATTTGATATTTTCCTTGTATTTTAACCATGTTAATGAATACAGGATCAATCAGTATTTTGAACATACTTATGGATCTGTATGTACATGTCTAAGGTTTAATCAATTGTTTAGTGTGTAGTAATTATTAGCAGTGGATTCTGTTCCAGGATATAACATGTGGGTCTTCTCTACAGATTTTAGGATCTACTGTTTTTCCGGCTAATTGGTGCTATTTAACAATTCTGTATTGTTTTTTTGATATATTTGATGAATTTTATGGATGTATTTATGGATAACAACTTTTGGTTATATGGATTTCAATAAAAATTTTAAAAAAGGATCACAATGTCCCTTTCCAAGTGCACATGTAGTGCACCCACGCACATTCATGCACCATGTTCCAGGCACCTCATGGTACCTGGCAGATGGTGCATGAATGTGCACAAATGCTCAATAGCTGTTTTCCAAGGCTGCAGCACAAGCTGTAGTGTTATTGAGCACTTTTCTGCCCGCTAACCCGGCAGGCACAGTGTAATTGGGCGGTGGGACCACCGACGTCTTGTGGGGCGGTCCCCTGCCCACAGCGATGGCAGTTGGAAGCTTGTCTAACCGCATCATTTCTCGCACCAGAAGAATCCCAAAATGAAACATATTTGACCTATCCACCTTTCCTCTGAGAGACTATCCACATAACTAGCCAGAGTCATATGCCCAGTATAACTGTAAAATATAAATTATTTGCTATTTTCATTCGAGTGGACTCATTTTTATGATATATATCCTTTAGGTTCATATATTATTTTTTATTGCAAATGTCTTTACTGCTGTTCAAATGAAATTTTATGCCCTCTAATTTTGTATAATGTCCGCTTTTGAACTGTGTTAACAGGAATTCTGTATTACTGTGTAACGCTCTGATACCCAAATGGGTCATTTTTGCGCTACATAAAATACTGAATAAATATATAAATAAATATGAAGCTATCCCAAAGGGATGCAATTCCATGAGGGGTTTCTGGCCCTCAGCTTCCAAGTGAAGGCATATGAGTTAGTCTTATTGCAGCAGGTGGGGCTTGGAACCCAAAGACGGAGCTAATGGGAGACACAGCTCTCTTTTCAGACAGATGAATGCAGCCAAGTAGGGGTCTGTATAAGAAAACAGTATATAAAGCCTGTGATGCAAGCGTTATCCAGGTGCCTTCGAGACTGCTGAATGTTTCCTGTCAGTTAGAAGGCTGTCTCTGGCAAGAGACTGGGGCAGGAAATAGAAGGTTGGGTAAACAAACATATTAGGCTCTGGAGCCTTGTTCAAGATTACTGAGTGTTTACTGTCAAATAGAAGGCTGTCTCTGGCAGGAAACTAGGGCATAAAGGTAAATGCCTTTAATTATGTGGTAGGGCAGTTAAACACATAAACAACAAACAAGTGTAATAAGCAACTTTGATGTCAGCAATAAACAGAGGCTTTTAACTAATCAGCAGCTTGTGCTATGGCAGTTGAAAAACTAAACAACAACTAAGCATATCAGGCAACCTTGAGGTTAGCAGGAAACAGAGGCTTGTAACTAATCAGTACCATATGCTGTTTAAGAAAAAATCCAAGCATTTGCACTTAAGCAAACAGATTTTTACCAGTGCCTGGCAGAGTTCATGGCACCTGCCTAACTGAAAAAGGTTGATTATAGTGGAGAACAAACAGCATAGGCAGCTCAGGGTGTGAAAGTTGCCACTAGTATTCTTTATCAGGTATTAAGCTGATGTGCCTTTTTAGGGTAATGTTGTGCAGCACACAACACAACTATGTTTCAGGCCATCTCAGGCGAGCGGAGGAGGTCTCTCCAGAATTGTCCAGGCAGTGACAAATTTAGCCGGCTCTTTGTGTGGATAAAGTATGGCAGAAGTTTAATTTCACCTACATCGTTAGCTGCAAGCTCCACTGAAAGGGGGACACTGTTGACCATGAAGCCACCTGTCACAACCACCCCAGTTTTCACTCCTGCTGCCTCTTTACACTTAGAAGGCGTTTGTCTTCTGGCACAGTGCAGGACAACACCCAACCAAGCACCAACAAGAGGTGGAAAAAATATTTTTGTTGTCAATGCCAAAGAGATTATTCTTGTCCACATTATGTTTTGGCATTTCATAGAGACTCAGGGACTGTTGTCTGGAAAAGGCATTTACATAATTGTTTGCCTGACGTAAACTTTTCATTCAGCTTTATTGCCAATTCATTTTCCCCAAAAATGTAGCATTTATAAAAAAAGATTCTGAACAAAAATATTGAGTTGTCAAACATTTTTCAGAATACAAAAACATGTTTAAATGTATGCAAATGTTTTTGAAACAATGTTGTTATTTAGCTACTACTTTTAGCATATGTATAATCCATGATTCAATGCACATTCCATAGTTTAAAGAGACACGATAATTGTCATAAAACATTATTTTGACCACAAT
Organism: Calotriton arnoldi; assembly: GCA_963921515.1. Classification (NCBI taxonomy): domain Eukaryota; kingdom Metazoa; phylum Chordata; class Amphibia; order Caudata; family Salamandridae; genus Calotriton; species Calotriton arnoldi. The sequence continues at coordinate 106,389 of CAWUFW010000323.1, read as the reverse complement.
GGATCATAAACAAACAAACAGCACAATAGACAAATACATAAAAATACAATTTTGAATATGACAATAAATAAACATGTTTGAGACACAATAATACAATACCAATCCATTTCTCAGTTAATTTAAATTGTGTTTTGATTTGAAGGTTACAAATACATATCCCTATGTTTCTACTATCACCAGAAAGTAAGAAGTACAAAGAGTTTGAAATCTAGAAACCAAGCACAGAAGAAGCAGCATATTACAATAATGAACAAACACAAAAATATTAGGTCTAGATTGAACTAAAAAAATGGCAGATTAAATATACACCTATTGTGAACATAATAGTCTTGGTTACAGTTTGTAATAACTGAATCTTCAAATACATTTGCAAAATCAATGGGAAATTTCCAGGCCTGGGCGTAGTTTGCGGAGTTTTGCTACGCGGAACTCCGCGAAGTTACGAAAAAACTCCACGAAGTTCCGCGAGTGGCGGAGTGCAGTGCGAACTGCAGTTTGTGCTGGTATTCCTGCCGCTTGGGTACAAATTCTACCCGAGCGGCAGCTCGCGCTCGCGTACTTACCGTTCACGATCGTGAGCGGGGAAAAAACTCCGCTGCACATCGCGAAGCAGAGTTTTCTGCAATCTGCGAGCTCAGCGGAGTGCAGAAAAATATGCAAACTCCCCGAACAAAGCGAAGTTCACCACCCAGGCTTAGAAATTTCACTCACACTTTGATGTTCAACAAATCAACACCAAGATCTCTAGTTTGAGACCCAACCAACATGTGTCACGGACCTTAGAAACAACTTGGTAACATTGTCACCACTCCATGATCTCAACTTAGTGTAAAGATGTTAATTATCAACACATTACACCAATGTTCAGACTACTTACAATGTGAGTCTCTTTATACACATTGTGTGAGCAAGACAAAAAAAAACATCAACTTGATAGTGCAGAAACAAATAGTAGGATGACATGATTAAAGTAAAAGTTCAAAACTTTTCACAGCGTCTCAAATCTTTTATGATTATCTTGATGACATGATATGTCTTTTTAAGCAACAACATTTAGACTACTCACATATATAGGTACATATAACCTGTATGCCAAAGATTTCAACATTTGATGCTTTAACAAATGTATTTTTTGGAAAAATTGTGCAAATCTGTCAAAAAGTTTTTAAGCAGTAAATCAGAAAAACATATATTGTTAAATAGTAGCAGACATCCTAAAAGATGTTAGTAACATTTTCTACTTAGACCTTTACATTGTAAACCAATAGACTTAATATAAGGCAAGGCTGATTTCAATTAGTTCACATCTGAGTTCACTTCCTTTCTCTTCATCACAAATATTTTCCTGCCACACCTGACCACCCCTTGGCTTGCCACTGGTAATCTTCATCAGCCTCAGGTTGCCACTGGTCATCTTTATCAGGTTTGAAGGTGATGTTCCTCTGCAGGTCAATGTTGTGTGACATACAAAAAAATAAAACGATTTTGCAACCCAAAAGCCAGTTAAACAGGTTCCCTTTTTCGCACATCAGCATCATTAAAGCAGACTTCCACTGCCAGTTTTGGGTTTTGTAGTGGTGTTAACAGCAATGTGTGGGCAGGATATGCAGAATTACCTGACATATGTTAAATAAAAAATGAAATTACAAAACAAAATCACATTAAACTGAACACTTACCAACAAGCCTGGTCCTCATTGCTACCAGGTCTGCCATCTGTTGTGATATACTGCTGTTGAATCACACTAGTGAGTTATGGGTTGACCCAGCAAGAGAGATTTGGGGCCAGATTTATCAATAGTTGATGAAGCACAACACAGCAAAACAACTTGCTGTGCTGCTGAAGGAATGTGCCATAATTACTAATATATGGCACATTGCTACTCTCTCACTGTGCTGGCAAGCTTTGAGCTGCCTAGTGCCAACAGAGGCACCCTTGTGTCACGGTGCAAAAGTGTCTGCATCTTAGGCAGGATTTGTTTGTGCAGGAAGGAAACACCTTCTTGCACAAAACCATTCCTCAGAGGCATTTTCCTGTTTCTAAGTGTGCTGCAGAGGTAAAATAAATATATTTCTTCTTGTTGAGCCTCGGGAGGGTGTACAATTTTGATGCATTTCCAGGTTTACTTGCCTTGGTAAATCTCGAATATGGCAAAATACATGCAGCATATTTACATGAAAATGGTGCAGCATGGTGCCACAAGCTATTTTGCTACGCTGAGCTGCGTAATTTTAAAAATGCAGGGATGCACCATATTAACAAGAATACGGTGCATCCCTGTGGTAAAAAAGCTGCAAAGCGCCAACGCATGCACCCTTGCACCATCGTGCAAGGGTGCCTGCGCTGCAGGGATGATTGTGTTTGTAGAAGGAGCAAAAAACGGGGAGAAATAAATGTATTTCTCCTCGTTGCACCACATTAATGCCTCCTTTTGAAAGGCTTTAGTTTTTGGCGCTGTCTCAGATTTACAGATAATTATTGTAAATCTGGAGCAGTGTCAAAAAGCCATAGGTGTTTATAGGAATGCCCACAGCAACACCCATTGCATGCCCTTTTGCCGCAGAATAAATGCATTTTAGAGGGCCATATTCACAACGCTGTGTTAAGCCACACAAAGTGGCTTAGTGTGGCCTTTTAAATATGGGCAACATGATGCTCCGGTGGAGCTAGGGGCATGTAAATATATTCCCATGGATAAATGACAGAGGGCACCCATCTCCATCCATGTAATGTCTTCCCTGCTCAGAATAACACAAGGCAGAGACTTGCGCTTTCTTGCGTTCCTCCAGATTTGCCAAGCCACACAAGATGACTTTGGGTGTCTTGGTAATTCTGACTTAAGGATTGCATTGACCTCAGGTCAAGCTGCACGTTGCAAGGGCAGCACAATCCTTGGATAAATCTGTGCCTTGGTATACAAGCCACATGCACATTGTTGGAGTGGAAATGTTTCCGATTCTCATATACTTGTTCACGGTTGCTTAGTGACAGTACTGCTACTTAAGATCCATCTATGCACAAAGAAGATGTGGAATGTGTCCCAAACCATAGAACCTGGCCTTGATATTGTTCAATACGTAAGTCTAAAGGGCATGTGGAAAGTGCTAACCATGCTCGGGAGGGGGATCCCTTTTAAGGGCGGTTCCCCTCACACACCGTGGTGTCATGCTTCATCATAGGGGTGCCTCCTCGCGTCAAGAGCCTAGTCGTGACGCGGGCTACAACTCCCTTGGTGCGAGGGAGGAGCTCAGGGATGTTTTTTGAAAGAGGGGGTTATCCTAAAACCCTACATGAGCGTGGTGTGTTGTGGGTGGAGTGCAGTGCTAGAGTGAGTCGTGGTTAAAACTGACTACAAGGTTAGCCAGGGCAAACTTTATCATGCCACCTTGTGACAGGATTAAAAACAGATAGCTTGTAATGCAACTGCCAACATTAGAGACAGCGGCATTTAGAAACGATCAACATGTTTCAGCCTTAAAACCTATAAGAGTGTCGTGGCCTTCAACAGTATCAAATGTCAGCTACTACAATCGGTGAATGTACACAAAAGTAAAAACGTGTGGGCAAAATAGCAATAAACGGCGGTGTGTAATACTGAACCAGTGGTCCTGTAGTTCAGTAGATTCACCGGTGGAACCTGTGGTGAAACAAAGAGACAGCATACAGCGCCATTTACATTGTGTTAAGAAAAAGGTATAGCGCATGGTTAAGCCGAAACATGTTGATCGTTTCTAAATGCAGCTGTCTCTAATGTTGGCAGTTGCATTACAAGCTATCTGTTTTTAATCCTGTCACAAGGTAGCATAATAAAGTTTGCCCTGGCTAACCTTGTAGTCAGTTTTAACCACAACTCACTCTAGCACTGCACTCCACCCACAACACACCACCCTCATGTAGGGTTTTAGGATAACCACCTCTTTCAAAAAACATCCCTGAGCTACTCCCTCGCAGTGAGGGCGTTGTAGCCCGCGTCACGACTAGGCTCTTGACGCGAGGAGGCACCCCTATGATGAAGCATGACACCTCTAGTGTGTGAGGGGAACCGTCCTTAAAAGGGATCCCCCTCCCGAGCATGGTTGGCACTATCCACACGCCCTTTAGACTTATGTATTGGACCTGTGGGCTCTTTTTGTGATAGGTATTAGTAAGAGTGGGGAGTCTGCCCACGGAGGTCCATAAATCTCCTCCAAGCCTTCTTTGTGTGTATTCCTGTACGAGCAGCGGCTCAGCTGGGGGCTATTTCTTTAACTTTTTTCTGGTTTCTAGCACTCAGTGAGCAATCCTAACTACTTTTCATTGACAACCCCGGTGTATACAGCCTTCACACCATGGCTGAGCGCACAGGGCTGTCCTATGATGGCGCAATGGTGTTTGACATTCTGACTACACCAAGTATACCAGATACACCACTGACCCAAACAATCGTGACTTCTGACGATTGGAGCAAATTGCTGAATCTCAAGCGTCTCTACATTAGGACCACTACACATGGGTCTATAATGACAGAATATCTTAGAGGTAACTGTGCCCCCACAGGCCTTATTGTAACCAATGCTCCCAGACTCTTCCTGGACACTATGACCTTCCTCAAAGACTGGTCCCTCATCCCGTGGCGATGCACGAGGGACTGGCTCATCTTGATTATTAGTACAGCAAAGAAGGTGGCCGATACCATATTGATTGAAATTCAAACCCTGGAATCTCAAATCAAAACCATAGTGAGTGCCACCCTTTTCAAGAAGAATCTAGATAAAACCACCAAGGATTATAAGGAATCTTTACTGACCAGCAAAATAAATAAATGTATGAAATATTTGGCAAAATTTGCGCTTGAAAAAGTATACCCATATACTGATGAAGCATACAAACCACCTGAATTCAACAGAGGAGGCAGGTGGTATGGTTCCAACTATTCCTCCTCGGACAGAGAGGAGTGGTCCAGTGATTCTGACATGAACTCGGACACCTCCCGACAGAGTGCACAAAAATGTGGACAAAGAAAATGGCATGGAGCTCGAGGCAGACCCCAACCGAGTCAGTGGTGGCCACGTACACCATGGGGCTATCCCGCCTTCCTGGCGTTTGGCACAGGACCCCAAGGACCCATGATGGGATTTCAACCACCGCCACCACAAGGTTATAACCAGCCTTTTTTAGGGCAGGGCCGCGACCGGTCGAGAGGAAGAAGACGATCACAGCAACAAGTACATTGGAGTCCCCCAGCCTCCTCACGGAACACCAGGAGCATGACAAAAACAGGACAACAACCAGGACCGAGCATGGACCCAGCCTCGTAGTCAACCTGAGCCAACGCCTACTCACGACTGATGAAATCCTTGTACTAAACTGCGGTCTAGGCTTCATACCCACCTACAGGGGGGACCCCTTTCAACTCCAACAGGAGGTTCATAAATTCTTTCGTAAAGTCAGACTGCATTTCTTCTTTTCGGATAAGACCTCTGTGGACATTGACACAGGCATCACGAACATCAACTTACGTCCGAAATCGACGTTCAATCCCCCCATAGGTCTAGTACCGGTGGAGGTGGCCACTTTTGAAAAGGCGGTCCTTAAAGACTTGGACTCCAGATTGTTCTCCCCACCTAGGACTTACAACAATATTTCTAAATGCGAACAGCAAGCCCTACGCACCCTCAGCATGGACAAAATGATCACAATCAAGCCAGCTGATAAGGGTGGTGCTATTTTTCTTATGGACACCAATACCTACAGGTCTGAATGTTTACGTCAGTTGAGCGTGATTACATCCCACCGTCCACTACAAAAGGATCCCATTGAAAGGATCACCAACACCATTGCTACTATTACTACGATAGCTAGGGATAACGGATGGATTACACCCAGGGAAGCTGAGTTCCTCCACACCAGGGAACCAGTGACCCCCTACTTTTACATCCTACAGAAGATCCACAAGCCACAGAGACCACCACCAGGAAGACTGATCATTTCAGGCATAGGCTCCGCCTTGGAACCTCTGTCTCAGTTCGTGGATTTCTTCCTGCGACTTTTGATTCAACTTATGCCCACATTTCTGCAAGACACCAAGGACGTTCTCCGCCTACTCAGAGGGATGGAATTCAACCCAGACACCGACTACCTGGTTTCCTTCGATGTAGAGTCATTATATACCTGCATCCCCCAGGACCAGACACTGGCCACAATTGAACATCTTCTGACTCTTCATCCACCGGATACCATTACACCAGTACCATTTATCATAAGATGTGCCACCATGGCGATGATGGAGAATTTTTTCCAATTCGAAGATCAGCTCTACCTACAGGTATCAGGTACTTCCATGGGGAGTACCTTCGCCCCCAGCCTGGCGAACCTCTTCATGCATGTCTTCAAGGAGGATGTCGTCCTTTCTGACAACAACCCATACCTTGCCCATATCCTTCTCTGGAAAAGGAATATCGACGACATCCTGGTGGTCTGGAGAGGCGATGGTACAACCATCAATACCTTCCATGAATGGCTTAACACTCGCAATGGCCACCTCCGGTTCACATGTGAGTACAGCAGAGAAAAAACTTACCTTCCTAGATCTTCTAATCTTTCCATCTGAGGGTCATTTGGAAACAGAACTGTACCAAACACCCATGGCCCGGAACGCCCTGCTTCAATACGAGAGTCACCACCCCAAGTCACTACGTGAGAACCTACCCTTTGGCCAATTTCTCAGGCTGAGGCGGAATTGCTCCAGTGTCGACAAATATAAGGAACATGCACTGACACTACGAGGTAACCTTCTGGACAGGCATTACCCGGCTGCGCTAGTCAAGAAATCGGCGAAACGAGCGCTGAACAACAATAAAGATGCCCTAAAGGATAACCCTCCTAATAGACAACCACAAACGAGACTGGTGTGCATCAACACCTTCCGCTCCCTCTCGAATGCAGTTAAAAAATCCATCATGCACAACTGGAACATCCTTAACAAGGGACAACTTACCCTGCAAAAACCCTTGTTCATATTTAAGAGAGGGCGCAACCTGAGAGACAGTCTGGTCCATACCAGACCTCCACCAGCGGCAATACAGAGGCCTAACACCTTGTGGCACCTTCTACCCGTTCAGGGGCACTTCCCCTGTGGGACTTGCGCTGCCTGCGCTCAAACCACAGCCACTAGGACAATTGATATTGGCACAGGGAGACCCTGGTAGTTAACACACCACACTAACTGTAACAGTGAGAGGGTCATCTATTTCATCACCTGCCCATGTGGCCTTAGATACGTGGGCATGACGACACATAAAGTACGCACACGCATACTCGAACATAAGAGCACGATTAGATGCGCTAAACAGACAACGAAACTTACAAAACACTTTTTAGAAATGCATCACCAGCCAGATACACTCACCTGGACAGTGCTTGATAAACCCAACCTCAGCGTGTTGACACCCAATCTTACCAGAAAACTGTTGCGAATTGAGCAAAGATGGGTGTTCAAATTGAATACTTCGAATCTTGGGCTGAATGATGACATTCCTTGGCTGGCTCTCCCTTAACCCATCCAGCACTCAAGGCCTTATGCACCTTACTTTACTGTCAAATTAGCACATACCATCTACATATTCTTGCTTTTTGCAACATTTTTGACACTCCATGTAAGTCCCGTTTATCTTACAGGCATGTAATCATTGATGTACATTTTGGACGACACCCCCATCTCGAGTATCACTTGGCTCCCGATTTTTCCAGGTTGTAGTTCTGACATTTCTCAGGCACGCAACCCTGGACATTTTTACAGACGACACTCTCACTTCGAGTGTCACATGGCCCTGATGGCCTGGGTCTTTCAGCAGCCAAGTCTCTTACCAACATTGTGCCGCTATATTCACTGATATTGGCTTCAGTTTAGTTTCAATTACATTATTTTCACACCCGGACTACACTTCCCAGCATCCCCGGTGTTCACACCAGGAAGCTGGGCCCCGCATTGCATTGTTACTATATAAGAGCATTGTCCTCCAGAAGGTTCCCCCCTGTCGGACGGACATACGCATTGGGAATTGGGAATCCACGCTCACAGTGAGCGGTAAGTGTTTTTCGGCCATTTTTGTCCGACTTTGACGAACGTGATTAGTCCAGCAGTGCTTACACTCCTTTCCCCCCGGCAGCTCACGGGATTAGCCTAGCAGCTTATTTCCCCCGGGATCCGCGGGCTAACATTAACGCGCCCTTACGGTTAGCGTTTGTTTGGAACAGCTATATATGCACACTGTAAGCATACATTTTTTGTTCATGGTCCAAGGACTGATCGCCCATTACGGTGTTCGCTGTTCTATAGTTTAGCGTCTAACTGGGCAGATCCGGTATGCGTTCCACTAATCTCCAGCATCGTTGGTTACGCTGAACCTGAAAGCATACACGAAGTGTGCTCGTGGCAGTGAGACTTCGCCCATCACGGTGTTCGCCGCTTTGGAGGTACACTGCCATGCGATATGGGTGCACTGCTATAGTCTTCCTTCCTGTAGCACAAGACTATCACATGCGCTCTATAGCCAGCGCCTTTTCACATGTGTATTTCCCTACCTCTCACAAACCCAGCCCGCATAGGTGCTTCTTGAGTCTTTCATGATGCCGTCCAGCTTCTAGGGTTCATCCTTGTCATACCCCGACACACGAACTGTCTAACATCTGGGGCTTACCATTCAGTGCTCACTGGCCTACATAGATCACCACACACATTACGCATTGCTGTGCGTGTGTTCCTTGTAGTTGCCAGTTTTTAGCACATGTCAGTTCACAACTTGTGCTTATGATTGCTCACATACCGCTTGGCTCGTTCATACTTTTTCTAGCAATTTCGTGTTACTTTTAACGCTACTCATACTTCCTTCTCTTCTTTACCTTAATGCCACCGACTTTATTCTCCAGGCTGGTTTGGCATATGTACCTTTGGCTCGGAGCCCAGGACAGATGCGGTAAATTCCCTGACTGTTGTAGGTGAGTCTCGCATTTGTAATCACTCATTATTATTTGATAGTGGTCTGACTGACTACATCAAGTGATGTACTGTATTGTTTGTCTTTTGTGCTGTGGCTTAACCATGCGTTATACGTTTTTCTTATCACAATCTAAATGGCGCGGTATGCTGTCTCTTTGTTTCACCACAGGTTCCACCGGTGAATCTACTGAACTACAGGACCACTGGTTCAGTATTACACACCGCCGTTTATTGCTATTTTGCCCACACGTTTTTACTGTTGTGTACATTCAACGATTGCAGTAGCTGACATTCGATCCTGATGAAGGCCACGACACTCTTATAGGTCTTAAGGCCAAAACATGTTGATCGTTTCTAAATGCAGCTGTCTCTAATGTTGGCAGTTCCATTACAAGCTATTTGTTTTTAATCCTGTCACAAGGTAGCATAATAAAGTTTGCCCTGGCTAACCTTGTAGTCAGTTTTAACCACGACTCACTCTAGCACTGCACTCCACCCACAACACACCACGCTCACATAGGGTTTTAGGATAACCCCCCTTTCAAAAAACATCCCTGAGCTCCTCCCTCGCAGCAAGGGGATTGTAGCCTGCTTCATGACTAGGCTCTTGACGCGTGGAGGCACCCCTATGATGAAGCATGACACCTCTGGAGTGTGAGGGGAACCGTCCTTAAAAGGGACCCCCCTCCCGAGCATGGTTGGCACTATCCACATGCCCTTTAGACTTACGTAATGGACCCGTGGGCTCTTTTTGTGATAGGTATTAGTAAGAGTGGGGAGTCTGCCCACGCAGGTCCTTAAATCTCCTCCAAGCCCCCTTTGTGTGTATTCTTGATATTGTTCAGCCTTGCATTATCTTTTGGAAGTTGTATGTTGTCATTTAGGAGCCTCAGCATGACCTCCAACACTTGGCTGAGGACAGCAAAAAGTAGGTTGTGGCATCCCATCAGGAAGTGCTTTGTAGACTCTCCCTTGATGTTGATGTCTTCTCCCTTGTATTAGCAATGGACATATTTGGAAAAAAAAAAAGATAAACTAAAGGTTAATAATTGGACTATAGATGGGCGTTGTACAACTTAAATAAAAAAATTCCCAGGTGTACATCGAAGTATTAACCAAGCAATATGTATGAAAATATAAATATGTCAGAAATGCAAAAATTAACAGTGTCATTCAAACAACAGCGTTTGAACATGGGAAATCCATAATTTATATATTTTTTCATTCTAGTATTTTTACAGTGTCTATATTTTTTAGCAAAAAAATTTGAATATTGTTAAAGGTATTGCTATATGAAATATATTTATTTTCAAAATGTTTTATTTTTTATCCAAAGCATCCTGTTTTTTGTAATGGCTATTTTTTAAATGTTTTGATATTTGGTTTAGGAAAAAATAGTTTACACAATAATGATGAGCTATGATGATTCAAACCAAAACAAAACTAGTTTCCAAAAGCACCTAGATGTGCATAAAGAAAAAAATATTAAAATAATTTTTGATTCACAGATATAGTAAAACTAAAACTTTATGTACACTTGAATGTGTAGAAAGAAAGGACTCACGTAAGTCAAAAGATATTAGAGCTAAGATTTGCTTGAAAGATGGATGATATTGTAACCAGAGAGACTTTACATCATGCACTTTTCTTAAGGTGTAAAAGCGAAATGTTTAATGATATGTGAAGCAATTGCATTCTCAGATGTTGACAAATACAACTTTCACTATTGTTGTTTTTGATACTCTCACAATGTTTGTCCATTTTCTATAGCCAGATCTCATTAAAGAAATAAAAACTACAATACCATTCCCCGACAAATGTGTCAACAAGGGGTCCACAGGAGCCACAGCATTTACTGTATGAAATGGTGGCTGGGCCTTCGCCAGTGGACGCCCCTCAATGCACTGCCAATATTGTGAAGGTCCTCCCCAAAAAAGGAGTGGGTGCAGCCTCAATGACCCTCATGATTCTCTGTATTCTGGAAGGCATTCCCTGATCTGGATAGGGAGCTGAAGGTCATAAAGCAGGAGCAATAGGGTTAGATATATACTTTAGAAAATACCATTTTAATCTTAATTTACTTTACATTTACACTTGTTTTGAAGCTTAATAAATGTGAACATTTGTTAAATATTTATATGTTTTATAACAATTATACTTCATTGTGAAAAGCCTAAATGATTTATCTATGGACCTTAATTAAAGCAGTCTGATTAGTGGCATACCTACTAGTGGACTGTTAAAAAATAAAAAGCAAAACTAACACATTGTTCATTAATAAGATGACTTAATGATTTTATTTAAGACTGGATCTACTAACTCAAAGAGGCACCAGATTGTTTAAATTGACACAATAGTTGTTGTTTTACACAATAGCCTTAAACAGTGCTTGCTTTGGCTATATCAATCCAAAATAAATACGGTTCCTATCAGAAAGTGTGTTTAAAAAAGAAGACATTAAGAGCTATAGAAATTGTGTTTCTCAGCCACTGAACTCTAAGTTAACATGTTTAAATATATGTAGAATAATACAACAATCGCAATATTTGGCAATAGAAAGAAAATAACAGTTACTGAGTTCACATCTTCATTTGCATGGGGAACACTTGTAATTATGGTGGAAAAATCTTTTGAGAGAGACTTACTATCGACCAAAATCTTGAGTTTGCATATGGTGCCTGATCAAGATTTTAGTGGAAAGATACTCCGTCACAATTTTCACGGATATCTTGTAGAGAATTTTACAAGTGGATTATATCTCCTAAGACAATTATAAATAGCCTTACGAGTTATCTTTCACATATGTGATGGAGTAATTGTGTGACAAACTGTAAATTAGTCACATTGTTTTTGGCGGGGATGTACGAAATTGGGTTGTTGGATGACTGGGGTGTGAACCTTGGTCAAGCAACAGCCACAATTCCTTGCAGGTTGAACTACAGAAGGTCACTAAATTAAACTGTGCTTAGCCCAAGGAAGCTTGGCACAAAAATCAGTCCGGCTTAACTTAGAGGCAATGTGTAAAGTATTTTTACAGCATAGAAACAGTAATAAAGTACAAACACAGCACAAGAAAAATTCCAAATCAATTTAGAAGAATAGAGTAACTATTCATAATTTATTTGATACCTTAACAACAAAAATCAAATCAGTAGAACCCGAGTTATGAATCTTTAAAGAGTTTAGTGAAAATAACACTAAAAATCACAAAACGCCAACTATAGAATCTGGGGGGATATTAGCAACAACTTGCGATAATTATCGCAAACCGCGCTTATTGCGGTTTTTTTATCGCCGCCTATCGCTGGATATTATTGCGGAGATAACACGCTATTAGCAACGTTTATCTCCAATGCGATAAAATATCCAGCGATAAGCGGTGAAATGCGTGAATATCGCTGGACATCCAGCGATATTCACGCATTAACGCCATGTGGGACTTAGCCTGACAATCCACCTCCCATTCAACAAACAGGTAAGTCGTGTTTTTAGCAGGTGTTAAATTCTAGCGATATTCGCGCATAGCGCAATTTTTTTTATCGCTTCGCCTGCGTTGCTAATTTGGGGAAGTGGTGTTAGCGACTGTTTTCAGTCGCTTTTAGTTGGGAACGCCTACCTTGCATGTCATTAGCGATAATTATCGCTGGCATGCAAGGCGATAAAGCCCTTGCTAATATGCCCCCTGGTCCTTCTGGACCGGGTCAAAGTCACAAGTTCAGGCCGACCGCGATGGGGGCCCTGCAGACCAGAGAAAGCACTGCGGGAGGCTACCGGAGTAGCACGAAGAGCAGGCCAGGTGTCTTGGTGGCATTTCTGGAGTCTCACATTGGCGATGCCCACAAGAGGTCAATGCTGTAGTGTGAAAGGTCGGGCTAATGGAGGTTCACATTGAATTGCTGTGCGAGCGGCAAAATCTCAGTGCAAACCGGGTCCATTCAAGGTCGCAAAGAGCCCAAAAGCTTGAATACAGCACTCTGAGCCACTCCAAGGGTACACCCCTTGAGGGGCACCACTTGGGGGTCAGGAACTCACTTCAGCTGGGTCCAAGTGCTGGTACAGGATGTTGGGGAGCCTTTTATGCCCCTGAGGCTCAGATCAGGGGGCCAGCAGATTTGCCCTTGGAGTCACACTGGTAGCCTTCGGTTCAAGATCAATTTGCAGGTCCCGTTCTTCTTCCCCAGACAAGAGGGCAGCAGGGCAGAAGGTCAGCAATACAGCTAGGCAGCAGCAGGTCATCTTCCTGGCAGAGTTTCCACAGGTCCCGAAATGCACTGTAGAGTTAGTGACTGAGGTCCTTTTTTATATCCTTGTGCCCTGGTTCTGGAAGGTGGGAGGAGCATCTAGACAGTGGCTTTAAAGGTCATGGAATTTCTTGACTCCCCTGCCTTGGTTCTAGGCTGGCTGCAATTATAATATGAGGTTGTTAAGCCATTTGTGTGAAGGCAGAGCACAGGCTATTCAGTTGCAAGTCGGGCTGTGCTCAGTTCCAACCTCCATCCTGCCATCAGGTGGCTTATTGAGGCACGCTTCATCCCCCTATTGTGTGACAGAGTCAATCAATCAATCAGGGTTTGTAAAGCGTGGCTACTCACCCATGAGGGTTTCAAGGGGCTGAGGGAGGGGCCGCAGCGAATCAGTGCTGAGATCATCCAAAGAGCCAGGTCTTGAGGTCCTTGATGAATTGTGTTAGTGAGGGTGATTTCCTTAGGTAGATGGGCAGGGTGTTCCATGTCTTGGAGGCGGTTCTGGTCTTGCGGATTCATGGGACGGTAGCCAGGGTAAGCTGGGCGGAGCAGAGGTGTCAGTTTGGTACGTGGAATGTGAGGCGAGGATTCAGGTATGCGGGTCCAGCATTGAGAAGGGCCTTGTTTGCTTGGGTGAGGAGTTTGAAGGTTATTCTTCTGTTGATTGGGAGCCAGTGAAGGTCACGGAGGTGTTGAGTGATGTGGCTGCAACGGGGGATGTTGAGGATTACTTTTGCTGTGACACTTTGGACATTCTGGACTCTTCGGAGGAGTTTCTGGGTGACACCGGCGTAGAGTGCATTGCTGTAGTCGGGTCTCCAGCTGAGGAGGGCATGTGTGACTGTCTTCCTAGATTCCATGGGGATCCAGCTGAAGGTCTTTTGAAGCAGGTGGAGTCTGTTGAAGCAGGCTGAGGAGACAGTGTTTATCTGGCGGTCCATTGCGAGCGAGGAGTCCAGTGCAATGCGAAGGTTTTGTGCGTGGTTTATGTTTGTAGGGGCCTTCCTAGACCAGAGGGCCACCAGGAGTCATTCCAAGTGGAGGGATACGCTCACAGGATGAGGACTTCTGTCTTGTCCAAGTTGAGCTTCAGGCAGCTGTCCTTCATCCAGGCAGTGACAGCTTTCATTCCTTCGTGGGGGTTGTTCTTGGCAACAGTGGGTTCTTTGGTGAGGGAGAGGATCAGCTGGGTATCGTCAGCATAGGTGACGATGTTGAGCTCGTGGTTTCTGATGATGGCTGCGAGGGCGGCCATGTAGATGTTGAAGAGGGTGGGGCTGAGAGAAGAGCCCTGGGGTACTCCTCAGCTGATCTCTGCCGGTTTCGAGAGATACGGTGGGAGTTTAACCCGTTGTGATCTGTCAGTGAAGAAGAAGCGGGTTCAGTTGATGGCTTTGTCTCGGATACCAGCGTGGTGGAGTCTTGTGGCTAGGGTGCAGTGAGAGACGTTGCGAAGACCGCCGAGAGGTCCAATAGGATGAGGGTCGCAGGTTTGCCCTGGTCATGGAGGGAGCGGATGTAGTCAGTGGCGGCGAGTAGGGCGGTCTCTGTGCTATGATTGCTCCGGTTTGGGAGATGTCCAGGACGTGGTTGGTTTCGATAAAGTTGGCAAGCTGGGCATTGATGGCTTTTTCGATAACTTTGGCTGCAAAGGGGAGCAGGGAGATGGACTGAAGTTCTTGAGGTCTGTCGGGTCTTTGGAGGGTTTCTTCAGGAGGGGTTGATCTTGGTGTGTTTCCAGTCATCGGGGAAGGTGGTGGTCTCAAGGGAGCAGTTGATGGTTCTGCATAGCTCGGGTGCAATGGCGAAGGCAGCTCTGTGGAAGATTCGGTGCAGGCAGGGGTCTGAAGGTGCTCCGGAGTGGATGCTTTTCGTGATCTTTATGGTGTCATCAGTGGTGAGTGGGGACCAGCTGTGCAGAGTTGGGTGGGGGGTCAGCATCAGATGTGGTGGTTGTTGGTGCGGTAGGGGGTCCTGGGTGTCGAAGTTGTCGTAGATAGTCTTATTCTTGTGGTAGAAAAATGTGCCGAGTCCATTGCAGAGGTCTTGGGAGGGTGGGACGTCTGTGGCCTCGCTGTTGGGTTTGGCAAACTCCTTGATGATGCTTAAGAGTTCTTTGCTATTGTGTTCATTGTTGGTGATTCTGTCTTGGAGGGCCTTCTTCCTTGTGATTTTGATGAGATGGTGATGTTCGGTGGTGGCTGCTTTGAAGGTGGCGTGGGCTTCCGGGGTTTTGTTGTTCCTTCATGTCTTCTCCAGCTGTCTACAGGGGCGTCTGGACTCTTGAAGTGCAGTGGTGAACCAGCTTGTTGTCTTGACGTGTTGTTTGCCAGTGGCTTTCTTGAGGGGGCAATGGTATCAGCGCAGTTTGTGATCCATTGGTGGAGGTTGTGTGCTGTGGTGTTGACGTCTGATGATGTCGGTGGTGATGTGTCATTGAGGAGGTTGGTGAGTTGATCTTCTGTGACTATGTTCCAGCTTCTGTGGTGTAAACGGTGGGCATGCTGGTGTGCAGTGGGTTTGTTGAAAGAGAAGTGGATGCAGTGGTGGTCGGTCCAGAGGAGTTGGGTGGTGTGGCTGTAGGAGATGCTGTTTCCTGCAGCAAAAACGGGGTCGAATGTGTGTCCTGCTGTGTGCATGGGAGAGGTGATTAGCTGTTTCAGTCCTAAGTTGGCAATGCTCTCAAGGAGGGAGGAGGTGTTGGAATCATTTTGGTTGTCCAGGTGCCTGAAAAGAAAGGGTGGCAGTTCCTTGGCCTATTTGGCAGCTATGACCTGGAACTCCCTCCCTGCCGACTTGCGCAGCCTTCAGAACATCACTCATTTTAGAAAGAAACTTAAAACCTTGCTTTTCAATTGAGTTGCCTCTTTGCCTCCTTTTTCCTCTTTTATTCATTTTTGTGTGACTCTTGGGCTCGAGCCGGGACACTCTTCTGAGTAGCTGTGCGCGCTATAAATATACTATAACATAACATAACAAATTGAGGTCTCCGAGTAGGATGGAGATGTTGGAAGCAAGGGCCTGGGGAGCGATCAGGTCAACGTTGGCATCGGTGAAAGAGGCACAGGGACTGGGTGGTCTGTAGATGAGGTTGCCCCAGAGGGTGGTTTTCAGGTTGGTCTGGACCTGGAATTGGAGGTGTTCCATGTGGCTCATTGGTACGTCTGACTGGTTGGTCAGGGGGAGGGAGCTTTTGTGAACGATTTCAATTCCTCCTCCTGGCCATATGGGGCTGATCTTGTAGCCATCAGGGATGGCGGTGGCGATGTCTGGCACTGAGCTGGAGTTCGTCCAGGTTTCTGGCAGGAAGGCGCTGTCGAGCGAGGCGGTGTCAAGGAGGTCACAGATCTCTGTGGCATGTTTGTGGGGGGATTGTACGTTGAGGAGGATGCACTTGAGAGGCTTGGGTGTGGTGAGGGTCTGTAGGTTGGGTGAGGGAGCTGGTGTACGGAGATGGGTGATGATGAGGCAGCAGTAAAGGCAGGTCAGCGGGCCGTGGGTGCTGCACGGCATTGGGAGCTGCCAGTTGTTGTTGCATCCCGGGTTGAGATCATGGAGGATGCTGGCATTGTAGCGGTGGTGAGTCAGAGGGCCAGGATACCTGGCGCTGGGTGCAGTCAGGTCGAGGAAGGGCGTAGATGGGCTTGCTTTTGGCACGCCAGCGGGGCACCTGTGTGCCAGCCACCATTAAGTAGTGTGAGGGAGAGGGCTGGTCAGCTGGGAGGGGGGAAGCAGAGAGCAGGAAAAACAGTGCACTGGAGGGGGGATGGGTCAGAGGAGTCAGCAGTGGCTGGAAAACGGAAAATTGCTGGAGGGCAAAAAAACTGCAAAAAAGGCAAGAGGAGAAAAAAGTCACAGTGAGTAGAAAGAAAGGAAAAATAGAGAGCAGAGAAAAGACAGAAGCAGCAGAGGGACAGAAGGCAGAACAGCAGAAGAGCAAAATGCTCTCCCACTGGACTACCAGCGATGAGGTGCAGGCGGGAGCCTACGGGTGGAGAAGGTTCTCGAACACCTGACCCAGAAGGATCAGAGCACACTCAGGGGGCAACTACTTAGTGGTGGAGCTGCACATGGGAGGGCAGTGACACTGACCAGGTCAGTGGGCTTGCTCTCCTTGCCGCGCGGCGGCTGCCATTTAGTAGTGTGAGGGGGAAGGTTGGTCAGCTGGAAGGTGGGAAGCAGAGAGCGGGAAAAATGGCACGCTGGAGGGGGAGGAGCTGCGGGGATCAGCAGCAGCGGGAAAACGGGAAAGCGCTGTAGGGCAAAATAACTGTGAAAAAAGGCAAGAAGAGAAAAATGGCACAAAGAGTAGGAAGAAAGGAAAAGACAGAGCAAAGAAAAGACAGAGGGCAGAAGAGCAGAAGAGCAGAAGGCTCTCCCACTGGACCACCAGGGATGAGGCAGAGGCAAGAGCCTGCGGGTGGAGGAGGGCCTGGGACACCCGACCCAGAAAGGCCAGAGCGCACTAAGGGGGCAGCTACATGCACGGGGAGGAACAGTGACACTGATCAGTCAGGTTACTCTGGCCAGGCTGCAAGCACAAAAGGGCCAAGGGCAGAAATATGTTAACTTTCTAAAATTGAAAGGAACACATGATGGATGGAATGCTGAACAATGCAAACATTCAACCCCAGTCACAAGGATCTGGGTTTTATCCATCGTTCATTTGCTCACCATGCCACCCTAGTTTGGACCCAGCCATATGCAAATCAGTCTTGACCCTGTTTCTCATGGAAACAGTCCATCCCGAACTGCCATGCCAGGTCCTGCCTGGACCAGAAACAAGCATCCTGGGACAAGTTTCGGGGCATCACCCCTCATCAGCCAGGCTGGTTTGAATCTAGTGGCACAGTGAGCATGGGACCCACGTCTATAATGGGGTGTTTGGTTCCTACTGAGGACAATTGAGGAACTATTACTTGTGCTGGCCACACAACTAAGAAGTTGAGCCCAATTTCCAACAATTCCAAACAGGTGTAAGCCAATTCTACCATGTTTAAAGGAGAGAGCACAAGCACTATAGCACTGGTTAGCAGAGGTAAGTACACAGAGTCCTAAGGCCAACAGAAACAAATTCAGCAAAAAGTGCAGGGTAGAAGGCAAAACGGTTGGGGGTGACCCTACAGAGAGGGACAGGTCCAACATGGGATAATTCCATTGAAATTACACAAATATATTTTCAAATTAAACATGTCTTTATTTTTTTAATGAATTTGATAAAGGGAGGTGATTATATTAGAAATGTGTCAATCTGCAACTGAAAATCAAAATCAAATACGTGTCCTTGATTATAAAAAAATGAACTTTATGTGTATTGTAAACAATATTCTACATTGTAGTCTGTAATTGATGTATACATATGTGCACTTTCAGAAAATTCTCGAGCAAGATAGAGAACATCGGGAGATCTGCTGGGAGTTTGAGGGTGAATCTACGGGAATTGAGGACTCAGTATCAGGGTGAACATGCTGGCCAGGAGGCTGCTAAAACTACATGTCCTCCTGTGTCTGCCACCATCAGTACTGTCATCAGCCAACTCGTTCCTGTTCCACAAACATTTATGTTCCACCCAGTTCACAAACAGAGAATCGTCTCCTTCGCTCCAGGCACCTCTCCCCCTGACTCCTTGTCACCAACACTGGTCTCAGAGGAGGCCCTTGAATTTTTAAACAGCCTTTCTATAGGGTAAACAGCATTGCTAAATGCCATCAAGGGTGTCAGTCACTAACTTACTTTAGCAATTACCATCCTGGATGGCATCCACTCTGCCATGTCTGCCTTACAGACAGGTTTACATATAACAAGAGCCTTAACTGGCACCAGTGATTCAACCATGCCTGATCCCATTCTTCCTCTTAACCATGTTTCCTTTCCCACCACCATTGCCACTCCAACGTCCGCCCAAACATCTGTCCCCATTCCACGGCGCACACCATTGTTTTGTTCACACACGTTCCCTCGAACACCATACAACAGTCCACTTCCATCAACCACTTCCAAAATATATTGACACTCTCATACACAGAAACAACCAATTCAATCAAAATCAAAAGACTCACATACACCCACCAAGCCAAACTAACCCTCCAATCCCCATAAACACTCCCTTGCTCCTACTTCCTCCTATACCTCAAAACCCTTTCCTGCTCCAACTCCTCCAATACCTCTAAACCATTATCTGTTCCTAAATCATCCCATTTCCATAAACCTTTTCCTAAATCATCTCATTCCCATAAACCCTTTCCAGTTTCTAAATCCTGCCATTCCCCCAAACCCTCTCCTGATCCCACCTGAAACCATACCCCTAAACCCTCAACTGCTCCTAACTCATCCCAAACCCCTAAATCTACCCTTGCTACCACCTCCTCCTAAATTCTCAATTCTCCCCTATCCTAAATCCTCCATACTCCTAAACCCTCCACGTTCCTAAATGCCCCATACTGCTAAACCCTCACCTATTTATACTTCTTCCCATTCCTCTAACCACTGTGAACCTACCTACTCCCACACTCCTAAACCTGCTCATCCAAAAATACATCCAAAATCTCACACCCACACAAACCCCCCAAAACACTCAAATCACCTCAACTCACTCTTAGACACACACGCCCCAGAGCCCTATACCACCTATCACACCTAATGCAACACTTGTTTAGGAGGCAAGAACTATGGTGTGAGCCACACTTTATGAAGAAATTTGGACTGCGATAGTGTTAAAGATTGCAGGAATCGCTGTTAGCATGAGCTGAAAGCCATTTTGTACTTGGCAGCCATTTTAGTTAGCCATGTGCTCGCCATGTGCTTTCTCCCTCTTCCAGAGTCTTGCACATGCTCAGAGAGGCCTAGCTGGTAGAATGCACCTGCTCCTAGTATAGAACTGTCAAGCTATTCTTACTCATGTAAGCATTTTAGTCTCCCCTCCCACTTTGTGGAGCAAGCAAATTTTGTATGCCCATATTAGTCAATAAGCATGCTTGTATGTGCTAGGACCTCCCTTGATTTTATGCTGACTATGTAACAAATACATATATAAGGACCCTGTTCTCTGCACTCATTAGAATGCCTCCTACAGTGGCCTGCGGGTACCGTAAGATGCAATCTCCCTCATCTGAGGTTAATAAAACATGTTTTTTTGATATTACAGCTTCCGTGCCAATCTCTTCTTTGTTGGTCTTAAGGACCAGATGTATCAGTGAACCCCTAAGAAGGTTTTTATTTCTACAATAGGACACTGCTTTATTATCAAAACCTTGACTATGGTTTTTTAGACATATTATATTGAACCCAGAGGACGAAGTTTGTGTTGGTACCCTTTTAATAATTAAAAGCTATTTAAAGACACAATAACATGTTGTTATTGATGATTTAGTCTTTTTTTGGCTCGAAAAATGTATTTAAATGCCATTTGTGTTTGAAGATACAAACATTCTTACACAATTAGGTAAGATTTGTATGGCTGGTTATATTCTTATAAATAGTATTTGACAATGATAAACAATAGTGAAGTCTGGTTTGCTCTAATGGGTGGGAAAATCTGGACTTTTGTGCTACAATTGTCAGGGCCCAATTTTGGCGGTGGCACGTTCCTCACAAATGGCTACACCCAAGAGCCATTATAGGGTAAGTCTAGAAATGGGTGGAGGATTGTGCCTTCCAAATTTGTATAAGTTTTGGCAGAATAATTTCCAATCGTTCATTTACAAATTTTCAAGTGCGTAGTGTTTATTCATATTCTCATTATACAGGGAAAAACCAAAGCAAAAAGACAGCCGACACCTGTTTCGCCCATGTGGCCCATCGGCCGTGGGCTTTCTCAAGGCAAAAATCTCGGTCTAATGTTCGTGTTCCTTAACGAAGATGTGAAAAAGTCTCTGCGGTCTACCGGAACAGGGAAGTCTGTAGACTCGCTGTCAAAATATTTACCTTTCATCGTGCTGAAAATGCTAAAAAAAAATAAGTGCCATTGTTTAATTGTAAAATAAGCCCAGGTCACTCTGTCTAGTGCCCATAGTATGCTTTATTAATTAGAAATAATTTAAATAAGTTAGGTGACATGATAATATGATGTATTTGATTTACATGTATCGTGTACATGGGTATATCATATTAACATGCCAAGTAAAGGTATATGTTGATTTAAAAAGAATATTGTGCCAACCACTGGGTTGTCCAACTACGATCACATTCTATCCGATGGGGTTCATAATGCAGTGGAAGGGATATCTGTCATGTTTGTGATGGAGTATTCCTTCCACCGACTTCTAAATCAGGCCCTTCATCTTTTCAATTTAAAATTGGTATTCTCCCTGATGATGTATGCATTTAACATTCAGCAATCACTATATACTTCATCTGTTGGTTTCAGTTGCAGGTACATGTGTCAGAGACAGATGATGGGGAATTACACCACGGGCAAGGGATTCATCCTCACAGGGTTCGCCGTCTGCTCAGATGTTCAAGTCTCCCTCTTTGCCGTTTTTCTGCTTATCTACATCATGGCGCTCTCTGGAAACCTCATTGTTATCGCAGTTATCACAACCACAAACAAGTTACACACCCCTATGTATTTCTTCCTCTGCGTACTGTCCTTCCTTGACATCATCTCTGTCTCGGTGACCGTTCCAAGAATGCTGAAGGATCTATGGACCCAGCAGAAGGTAATCACCTTCCATGATTGCATTGCCCAAATGTTTATCATCATCTGGATAGCACTTTCAGATGCTTTTCTCCTCACTGGCATGTGCTACGATCGTTATACTGCCATCTGCCACCCATTAAATTACACAACTCTGATGAGCAGGCAGTTATGTGTCAATATGATATCTCTTTCCTTGATGGGTGCTGTTCTGATCTCCTTTGTAAATACCTTTCTTGTTTCCCAATTACCCTTTTGTGGACACAACAGGATTGAAAATTTCCTGTGTGAATTTCCAGCCTTGCTGAAGCTGGCCTGTGGGGACACCTTGACCAGTGAGATTGCATTCTTCCTACTGGCTGGGGGTGCAGCATTGGTGACTTTCCTGACCATACTCATCTCCTACATACACATTATTAGGGTGATCCTGAACATCCCTTCCTCAGAGGGCAAGAGGAAGGTCTTCTCCACCTGCTCAGCTCACCTCATGGTGGTTTTCCTGTTCTATGGGACAGGGGCTGCCAGCAACTTGACTCCTCCAAGCAGCCAAGAACAGCCAGATAAGCTGGCATCACTATTTTATACAGTTTTTGCCCCTATGCTGAATCCGATTATTTATAGTCTAAGGAATGAAGATGTGAAACAGGTTCTTAGGAAAGCAATCCACAAGAAGAGCAGCTACTCACAGGCTGTGCATTGGTGATTTTGTTAGTCTTAAAAAGCCTGCACTACTTTTAAAAATTGTGTTTGGTTGATGTTATTAAAAATTCATAACGGTATAAAATGTCATTTTGCATGAATAAATTCTGCATTTATGTTTGCTGAGACAGCATGGCATACCTTTGTAACTTACATTATATTCAGAATCACTGCACCGGAAGGATATTTCTAAAGTTCACCATTAGTTTATCCTGTACTTCCATCGCACGATAAATCACATCATTGTGTCTTTGGTTCATAGCACCTACATTTCACAGAATGTGGAGAACAAATGTTAGCGTTAAGCACTACAAGTCTGGTAATTGCAATATTAGTACCTCAAGACCTGTCAGTCTCCCAAGCTGAAAGAAACAATGAGGGATGGACTGAATCATTTGGGTTTGCCTAATAGCTTGCTGCCCAATCAACTTGGCATTTTGAATTTTCATCCTTATCTGTACCGTACCGTGGAGACAAATCAATATTCTTCCATATTACAAATCAATAGTGATTCCAACAACTCCATCTCAAAGCGCATCTCTGAATCTGTATCACCAAGCATAAGCATTAGATTTATTGGAGAAACAACCTTAATCTACAAGTATGAGTCCTGCCCCTTGATCATAGTAAGGAACTCTGAAATTAGGCAGCCATAGAACACCAAATTATGCATCTGGTTGACTAAATTATCCACCAAACTAAGCTAAATTAGCGAACTATTTGCTCCTACTTATATTTTTTATATTCTCGCCCACTTCTTCCAGGATCTTTTCATCTGTCATACAAAGATTATCTCCACCTGAATAGTGTCCTTCTCCACTCCGATTATGCTTCATATTATATGGTAAACTAGCCAACGCAGCCTAGATTTATGAAGCCCTTGTATTGCCATTGCATCGAGTAAGATAGCTCAAGGGCTTCAGTGGGATACTAAGTCATGCAAAGTCACCTTGTTTGGCTCTGCATGGCGTAGTAAATCTGGAGTAAAGCAAGGCTGTGCAATTTTCTGCTTTCCGTTACTTTGCCCTAGAAAGACAGTCCATGTGTGGTACATGGGTGTTCCAACTCATCCACAGATGGATTTTGGCACATTCCTAGATTTACTAAGTCTGGTAAACCTGAGAATGTGTCAAAATGCTGAGGGGCATATTTAAGGGATTGGTGGTGCAGGGCAGTGCAGCAAGTTACCCTGCTGCGTTGTCCTGCTCCACAGGGCAAGGGCAGGAATGCACTGTATTATTCCAATACTTTGCATTCCTGTCCTTTCCCCCTGCCCTGGTGCCGTTTCGGCAGCCTAGCACCAACGCAGGCACCCATGCACCATGGTGTAAGGGGCACCTTCCTGCACAAAAACAACCCATAGAGGTGTTGTCCTCTTTCTATGTGTGCTGCAAAAGTCAGCACACATAGAAAGAGGACAAAATGAGGAGTAACAAAGATATTTCTCTTTGTGATGCCTCACCTCCCAGGTTTAGAAGTCCTGGTAAATCTGGGAATGTGTCAAAAACAGTAGGAGTTACGTGGGGACACCCACTGCACTGCCCAGGGACCGCCTCCCTTGCACAGAGTAAAGAAACGTAGTGATTTGGGCTGCGTTGCATTACTCCACATTTGTGAAGCTATTCAAAGCCACACAAGGTGGCTTTGCATGGCTTCATAAATGTGGCTGGGTGCTTTGCATCATGCATGTACCACTTTGCATGGTGCAAGCATGACGCAAGGGCCTCATAAAAATGCTCATACGTCTTCACAAGTAAGAAGTAATGAGGAGAAATATGTTTATTTCTTCTAATTTTTCCTCTTTCTACACAGGCTGCATTTTGCAGCCCTCATAGAAAGAGGAAAAAGCCCCAGAGTTTTGGTGCATGAAGGTGTCCCTTCCTGTGCAAAAACAATCCTGGCTATATCACAGGCAGCCTTGCACCATGACGCTAGGCTGCACTCAGTGCACCAGTGCAGGGAGAGAGGTGGAGTTCACCATATTTTAGAGGATAAGCACATTCCTGCCGTCACCCTGCCATGCAATGCAACACAACTAGTTGTCTTGCTGCATTGCGTTGCATGACATGTTAGTTGATTTGCCCCTGGGTGTGTGTTGTCTTTTGCTATGAACATTCTACCACACAGACTAATATCCTCTGAGTGGCAGTGTGATAGTTTCACCAAAGACCTTTATCTTATGAGAAACAGCATTGCAAGATCTCACTTACACACCAAGCAGAACCGCCATCATACCATCAACCTATCAGCAAAGACTGCTTGACATTGTGCTGTATTTCACTAACTCCATACTCGCACCACATCTCATTCTCACCAGTCTCTCTGCCGCCATTGCCAATCTGACTATCCTCTGTAGTACCACTCTCCCATTATCACACTCCTGTTCACGTCTGGAGCAGTGCAATTTATGCTCCACCCTTACACATCACAAATGCGCACTTATATACTTGTGACTGACATTATAATCAATGTGTGCCTTAACTTCATTACCATGTTCAAAGCATTTATTCATATTAATAGACTGAAATCATTGTAGGGATTGGAGATGTATACTTGCATGCCCTAATGTTCAGTTTGAACATGTAAGCATGTATTTTTTCTTCATGCTTTTACACTTATATTTGCATATGTAATCATGTACAACTTTGCTCACGTTTTACATTTATTCTTCAAGCTACACATGTGCAGCCATAATCATGTTCTCGATTTGCACATTAATGGCTTAGTTAAACTTAGCCTGACTACAGGCCTCAATTGAAACGCATTTTGCTTTGTCAGCATGTCCTCTTTTTCTTTGCAGGTGTATTATCATGATTCTCGTTAGCTAAAGAAAGGCTTATTGTTTGTATTAGACTGATAATAGAGATGCCTAAAGGGAAGAACGTGGCAGTGAACATGGAAAATTAATGGTCAAAAGAGGCCTTCTGTTCTGCATGGGGAAGGGGGCTTCTCCGTAGCAAGACGGAGAGGTGTTCAAGGTTGAGAACTTCAGTCCCAGTTCGATGCAATGGGAAATTGAAGGGAAGTTGCAGATGCACTTGAGTACCAATGTGATTGGCTCCTGGTGGTGTAAAAGGAGATAAGAATGTTTCTTGATATCCAATTATTTTAAATTGGTGTTCTCACAGTTTGAGTCACTAGAGATTCCCTTTAGACTTAGAGACGTACAGAGGTCTCCGCTTGTCTTATTCTTGCAAGTGTGACGCTTTATGCTAAACACTATGGGGCAGATTTACAAGCCCCTTACGCCACTTTTGCGCCGCCGTTGCGTCACTTTTGTGACGCAGCGGTGGCGCAAATCATGCGCCATGCTGCGGGGGATTTACAACGTGACGCATCTAGGGAGATGCGTCACGTTGTAAAGCCCTGCACCACATGAAACCTGCGTCAGGTTTCATGTGGGCGTGCCGGCGCAGGGGGCGTTCCTGCGCAAGGAAGCCCCGTAAAAGTGACGCAGTGAAATCTACAAGATTTCACGGAGTCACTTTACGTCCCTGCTGCGTCAAATCCTTACGCCTGCTTCAAGCAGGCGTAAGGAGTGACGCAGCATGTTAGGTATAGGGCACCCCTGAGCAGTACTGGAGTTACGTCGCACTTGCGACACGACTCCAGTACTGCGCCACCCTTCCGCCGACAGGTGCGTCACGCATCTGTTTATCCTTGCGCCATGATGCGCCGCATTGTAAATGCGGCGCATCTGTGGTGGCGCAAGGGTAAACTTGAGTCACGCATCTTCCCTGGCGCATCCCTGCTGATTTGCAGGGATGCGCCAGGGAACGTAAATCTGCCCCTTAGTTCCATTTTCTCAAGACTTCTACTGAAGTTGCATTATGCTGACACCTTCTATGTTCCTGAATTAGAGACCCTTGAAAGATCAATCTATATTTGACTTATGTTTAGAAGAGAGAAGGGAAGTTTCTTTATGGGACACCTGTTTACTTTAATCTATCTCTATGCAATTGTGGCTATCACAATTCAATATCTCATTTTATTGTGTCTCAACCTTCTGAAATATTTCAACTTACCTATTGTATTTCTGTACTTATTGAACTTACTTTGGTTTGCATATATACACACTGGATTGGTTTGTAATCCAAATAAAATCCTTTAACCATAATTGGTGATTCTTGGTCCTTATTGTGGAGTCACATTGGCTTCACAAGTTAGAAATAACAAGTTCATGTCTCCTCCCTTTCAAAGCTTCATGTGAACCAACAAATGTCCATAAGACCAATGGGAAAAAATCTTTAAGGACTTCACTAAGAGATTACACTGTAAGGCCAAGCGCTCTTTCAGATTGTAGTATTGTCAGATGGTTGGTTACTGAAGCAAAGGGAGTTAGAATATCCCCTGTAGAAATTCTGGACTTGCTCAAACCTATTCTCAGCCTTTAAAGCCCGTTTCTCAAATCGGAGGATCAGCGGAGTTGCAGTGGTTCGGAAAAGAGTTGTAACAGCAGAGGAGTATTCATAGGATTGCATGTTGAAATTGTGTATGTCAAGCTTGTGGTATTTTGCGAAAATTGTGCGGTATGATGCATGATGTTTTATTTGTGGTGTGGAAACAGCTGATATTGTTATTGGGCTGGATGTAGCCTAAGATCCTGAGATAGAGATATAACTGTGGAAAACACACTGGGGCCGATTTCGATTCAGGCCGGAAATCTCCCCGACCGAGCCGGACCCGGAGAGATTTCCGACCGAATCGGACCCTAGCAGCCCGACCGAACGAGTACGATGCGCACGTATGCTATCGGACTCGATTCGGTCGGACTCCCATTGAAGTCAATGGGAGCCAGTCGTACGACGCGTACACGGGCTCCCATTGACTCAATGGGTGCGACGCGAACAAGGGCGCCCCCTACAGCGTGTTCGCGTCGATGCGGGTCGACCAGCCAAAACAAGATGGAGTAATAGCTAATGGAGGAGTCTCATTTAAGAGGACGGATTCCCATCACCCACCGAAGTGGCATGCTTCATCATTTGGGATCTCCTCTCGGCTGCAAGCTACTGCAGCCAAGGAGCTGCAACTCCTTGCTAAATGTAAAGGAGGAGCTCGCGGATGTTTTTAATCAGTAGTTTAGAGACGCAATCACCTAGGATTGATGAAGCATAAAAAGTGTGGTGAAAGAGTGGTGCAGTGTACAAAGTGATTTAAAATTGACTAGCATGAGAAAAATAAATTTATTAGGTATCTCATGTTGTCAAGGGTTAAAAAGCAGTGAACGCGCGATCTGAATAAATGTGCGAACGCGCTTGTAATACGGTCTACATGTTTCAGCCAGTGGAGGCTTTCTTCAGGACCAAGATGTAACTACTGCACTGTAAAGTAAGTAAAATTACAAAAAAGAACGATACAACCATATACCTGTAAATGTCACTGTTTGATCACAGGTCTTGTACTCCTGTAGGAAGAGAAAAAGAAATTGGAGTTCGTATGTAGTGGCTGGAAAGAAAATCTCTGTCCTAATACACCTAAATCACATTAGATTGCAATGTGAATATGCCATTGTCCTACTAGAAGGTAAATAAAGTGAAAAACACCTTACCCGGGTCAAATCGGGAGGGTACCCACCACTCCTGGCAACAGCTCAGGGCGTGAGGCAACGCTATGTAAATAAAAGGAACGGAAAAAACTCAATCTACTGGAAGATTGAATGTAAATGAAATAGAGTTAAAAAGTGGTGGGCTGGTGTTGCCCAACCACTATAAGTGTGTTTCCAAAATTGTCAATATTGGGGGGTTTTATCAACAATTGGAAAAGAGCGTCCAATTGTGCAGATTACACCTTACCGCCTTGTTAGACGTTGTAGGAACAGCTGTGCATACCCAGTTAAAAAAGTCATACAGGGATGAAATTAGCAGTGTAATTATGGAGTTAAGCGTGGTGATTACAAACACTACAAACTGAGTGACATAAATGGCAGCGCTGGAACGGTCTCCTTGTCTAAGACCCATGCAGCAATACCGCGTAGCACTGTAATTATGGAGTTAAGCGTGGTGATTACAAACACTACACACTGAGTAACATGAATGGCAGCGCTGGTACGGTCTCCTTATCTAAGACCCATGCAGCAATACAGCGTAGCCACAGAGTGCAGACAAGCGCTTGTGACAATGCGCTCTGCATCGTGATAGAGGAGTGTAAGGAAAAGCTACGCTCTGCGCCTGACAGCGTGCTGCAAGAATAGAGATTACACAGGCCGTCACGCTCGTGCTTACCTACTCCGTCGTTACCCCGGGCCGGATCCTGCGAGTCACTCGTGGTGACCTCCGGCCGGGGTGGGAGGTTTAAATAACAGTCGGCAAGTGTTTGAAAACCGACTCCAGCTGCGTAAAAAGTGCCGAGTGCGTCGCGTGTGGATGACGCGCGACGCGGCAGGTATTAAAACTACACAGGGCCGGGAATTGTAGTTTATAACAACACAATGTCATATATGGAAACTGCCTCATTATTTCATAATGACGAGTAACTTGTTGCTCATTACGGTTTGTGGAAAAAGGTCATTATCATGGCGGTAGTTGTTTTCGCCAGAGAAATGCGAGCTATGTTGGAAAAGCGTGTGAATGACACGTAACGTGGCATGTCTTAAAACTACAAAAAGCTGGGAATTATAGTTTTTGACGGCTCAGTGTCGTGTGTAGAGAACTGAACTACCACATTCTATAATAATGACAAGTGACTTAGTGCTCATTACGATTATAGAAAGAGGTCATTGACGGAGAGATGCGGGCCATGTGAAATAAGCATGTCCCAACAAGGCTATTACATGGCTGCAAGAAACTCCCATTGTAGGAAATGGGGATTTGAACGCAGTTTCTCTAGGACAGTTATACAGCTTAAAGAAACTGAGATAATAGCATGATGGGAGTGGTAGTCACAGCTCAACATCCCCCACCCACATGGCCCAGCAAGCATGCACACCTCACAGGGAGTGAAAAGCCACTTCAAAGATGTCTGACAATGGTGCTCTGTTGTGGGGAGCACAAGGCCCTGCTGGGAACTGGGCACCAACCAACAGCAGGACACCACTGACTGACATCCTGACAACCAACTTGCACTCCCTGCAGTGGAAGCACGTTTCATGGTGGGATGACTGGCCTGGGGGTAGGATGAGTGCCAGCTCCGACTACAGCTACCAGCAGGCCCTTACACACACACCACTTCCACTAACTCCAAACAACACAACTGGGACAAGAGAGTGAGTGAAAAGCCACTTCCAAGATGTCTGACACTGGCCTCAGCTGTGGGGAGCACAAGGCCTTGCTGGGAACTGTGCACCAACAAACAACAGGACCACACTGTCAGCCATCTTGCCATTGCTGTCACACTCACACACAGTGAAGTCGACTCAAAAGGAAGGAAGTATGGGCATGCTGGGAAGGGGGGTGTATGCAATAGCATGATGGGAGTGGTAGTCACAGCTCAACATTCCCCACCCACATGGCCCAGCAAGCTCACACTGAAGCATGCACACCTCACAGGGAGTGAAAAGCCACTTCTAAGATGTCTGACAATGGTGCTCTGTTGTGGGGAGCACAAGGCCCTGCTGGGAACTGGGCACCAACCAACAGCAGGACACCACTGACTGACATCCTGAGAGTTAACCTGCACCCACTGCAAGGGTGGCATGCTTCATGGTGGGATAACTGGGCTGGGGGGAGAAGGAGGTCCAGATGTCAACCAAATACCACCAATGCTGATCATGCACACACCTCAACATTCACATTGAAATGCTTCAGGTTGGCAGGACAATATGCTACAACAACATCAACCTCTGACTGTGACAACTTAGGACAATGCAATGTACAGGCCCGCATCCAGAGGTACAGTCACAATTGTCAGGTGTTTGAACCATTGATGCCTGTAGAAACATAACATACATTGTGTGTCTCTTCCAAAAACAGGTGATTATGGGGACACAGCAGCAGATGATGAGGAGTCCCTGTCCCAGGCTCCAGTGGCCCCTGAACTCTCTGGTGTGGAACAGCCTCTGCCCTCCTCGGATGGCGAAGACCTACCTGGCACCTCCGGTGTGAGTCATCATGCAGCACCAGCAGGACCACCATCTGCACCCCCTGCACCCACTCCTCCAACATCTGCCAACACACAGACCACGCCCGCCGACACGGACAGACCAAGGACACTGAATGACAACAGCACAGGGACCCCAGCCCACCGTGAAGCAATGGACAACAACCCCAGTACCAACCCCCAAGGGGGCCTAGGCTCACCTGTGCGTGCCACCGCAGGTCCCGCACGTGTGGCCAGGGGTGGTGGGAGGGGTGGTAGGCAGAGGTCGCTGTTTGCAGAGGGGTCTGGACTGCATGATGACCCACAACAGCACCGGAGAGGTCAGCCAGGTAGTGGGGATCCTCAAGGACATTCAACAGCAGCAGGCTGCCCATCATGCCCGCTTGGACTCCCAAATGTCCCGTGTGGACACACACATGTCTGGCATGGAGTCCAAGTGGGACACAGTGGAAGAACTGACAGCGGTGCAGAGGGACATATTGACATGCCTCCGCCAGATTAGCACCAACATGTCCACACCTCCCTGTGTGCCCACAACATCTGGTGCCGCAACAACTGCAACTGCCACAGGGAGGGAGGATGACTCTGGTGGAGAGTCCTCTGCACCGCAGCGGCCTGCCAGTGAGGGTCCCCCCAGAAAGAAGAGGGGTCGTCCGAGGAAGGAAAACTGAGAGGCCGATGGACATGTACATCCCCCAGGAACCCAACACCTGTTCTGGAAATTCTCCTTTGTGTGCAAACTGTTCACCCTGTCGAATGCAACCCAACTCTCCCACATGACATGGGGCGTTTAAGTTGGACTAATGCATCAGATGACTGTGGACTTTACTCAGGACATTTCTGCTACCAACACTTCCAACTCATCTGGGAACTTTGGATTCCAATCCCAATGTACAGCACCCACCATCCTGTGCACTATCCTCACACATGTATGTAAATAAACTCACTAATACCCCATACTTGCCTCTGTTGTGATTCCAATGTTGTTTTTGTCATGGAGATGATGATCTGCTAAATGACACTGTGCATGCTAACTGCTACAGCAAGTTCAACACCGTCATGTGAGTCATGGCGACGTGAAACATATGAGGGAGACACACCACTAGGGCTACACAACACATACACACCAGGGCCATCTGACTCATCGCCTACACTGATGTTGCCAGGAAATACAGTGGAATGCACAGACTCCACACCTATTCAGAGTATGTGTTAACTAGCCAACAGGTGCAGTAAGCAAATGTCAGTCAGATGTGTGACCACAGACAACGCACATCCCAAAGTGAAGCACAGGTTTATTACACATTTGCAACATGTTGTTTCCACTACAGATGCAAGGTAATCCCACGTGGCAGTGGCCACACAGTCACCAAGTGTAGAAGAAATAAAGTCCAGGGGTGTGTGCCACATCACCTGTAGGGAAACGACTGCTTCCACCCTGGAAGTTGAATCATGGTGTCGGGGGATCCGAGTTGACCAAACAACTCTGAAAGTACCCTGTGAAGGACAGACATGACACACAGTCAAAAGCACTGAAGAACAGGACAGAACTGCAATACTCATGCCCAATACATGTCACAAGATACCTACACAAAACCAAGTTAGCATGTCAACACTGTTGGGGAGTACAGACTACCTGTAAGGACACATCGCTGCACGCATCCAGTCAAGTAGCACATGGCCACACTCAAACAGCAACAGAGCACCACCAACACATATCATCCAAACTCAAATCATGGACATACCAACTCTGTATACTCACATTCAGCTGAAGAAGTTGGTGATGAGCTGTGTGCGGACATCACCCTCATCATCATCATCATCACTGGCATCGTGGCCCAGGCCAGGATCCTCCACAAGAGGCGGATGTTGGTCATCGTCATCCAGGATGAGAGGCAACTCCTTCCGCACTGCCAGGTTGTGTAGCATGCAGCAGACGATGACAATCTTGCACACCTTTGCAGGGGCATATGGGAGGGCCCCTCCTGTCTTGTCCAGGCAGCAAAAGCGGCTCTTCAGGAGACCAAATGTCCGCTCGATTACTCTCCTGGTCCGACCATGTGCCTCATTGTAGCGCATCTGGGCTGGTGTCACAGGGTTCCTGAGGGGTGTGAGCAACCACAGCATGTTGGGGTATCCGGAGTCACCTATATACAGACAATTGCACATTAGCTGAGTTGGAAAAGAGGGTGGATACAACATTGCAGAACACACACAATGGTACAAAGTCAGTACACACCGACAAGCCAGGCACGCTGGTTCTGCATCTGTGACATCATCCTTGGGATGCGACTACTCCTCATTACGTAGGCATCGTGTGCAGAACCGGGGAAACGTGCACACACATGTGAGATGCTCATATCTGCAAGACATACCACCAGAGCATTGATAGAATGGTAATGTTTCCTGTTCCTGTATGCCTGCTCATGTGCCTGTGGTGGTACCAAAGCCACATGTGTCCCATCAATGGAGCCGATGACATGTGGCATCCTCCCCAGGGCATAGAAGTCACTCTTGACGTCAGTGAGTTGTTGACGTTTAGGGAAATAGATGTACTGGTTCAAGTATCTCAACATCGCCTCCAAAACATCGCGTAGCACACGGCTGAACATGGTCTGTGACATTCTACCAGCAGACGCCACAGTGTGTTGAAAGGTACCGGTGGCAAAGAAGTGTAGGGCTGCCATCACCTTCACCTGGGGGTCAGCGCTGCAGGGTATGGCCGGCCAGGTTGCAAATGTGGGGCCAACCGCACTGCCAATTCCTCAATCAGCGGCCTGTTGAAGCGGTACCGTCGGATGCAGTCACGTTCAACCATGGTTGCAAGGTCAGGGAATGGTCTATGGACAGCTGGTGCCCTGCAGTGCATAGGTGAACAAAGAAAGATTGTCAGTCACCCCACATATGTGGTATTGACCATACTCAATATCACATGATACATCATTACGAGACACAAGTACTTGATGTGTGTGCCATTCTGTATGGACATATATGGCACCTACATGGCCAACATCTAACATCTCAGTTCAACATGTGTTGACAACAAGTTCCAGGTTGTGCTATGGGAAATCATTAGGCTGTGTCACAGTACCCATGTACTGCTGTCACGTTCCAAACACACACCACAGTGACAAGTGAGGACAGATGTGCCCCAGGCATCACAGCTCTTAGACAGGTAGATTCCCAGGGACCCTGTATTGCCACATGGACACTGGCATGACATGGCATATCATGTACACGTCAGCAAAACAACCATGACTCCCACAGGTAGTGGCCCCTGTTGCCTCTGCAGGACAGACATGGATGTCTCTGACACACACACGCACACACAACATCAAAGTCGATGCACAAACAACATGGATGTGGAGACTGTCTCCCATTGTGCACATGGAATCAGAGACATCTGAAACACAACATGCACACAGACTGTGGAGGGCCATCACAATTGTGGCAATGGGTCACCCTGTGATGTACATACCATCCCACATGGGACTCAGGGTGTATGTGACATAACATACACATACACAACCTGGAAATGTGACCATGCCACATGCTCTGAACTGAACAGTTGCACATCACAGTGGTCATGTGCACAACACACAAAGGATTCAGTCCCCATGAACACGTGCACAGCCTGGGAGTGGCTGCCCCCAAGTGCCACCCAACAAACCACATGTTGACCCCTATACACACACAGGTAATGCAGCCTTACATGCCTTAGGATACAGTGTGGACAGGCTGTGGTGTTGTAGGTGTGCCCCTGAGTCCCTGGCAAGTAATTGTGGCTGGCATACGTTCACCAGTGACAACCATGGTGACATATGCGAGTGACTTGTACAGGGATGCGTCGTACAGCAATGGACCGATCCGTGTGCACGCATTGGCCATTGCATATGATGTGGACGGATGCGTGTTGTGCTCCGAAATACGCGTCGTACAGCAATGGACCGATCGGTGTGCACGCATTGGCCATTGCATATGATGTGGATGGATGCGTGTTGTGCTCCGAAATACGCGTCGTACAGCAATGGACCGATCCGTGTGCACGCATTGGCCATTGCATATGATGTGGATGGATGTGTGTTGTGCTCCGAAATACGCGTCGTACAGCAATGGACCGATCCGTGTGCACGCATTGGCCATTGCATATGATGTGGACGGATGCGTGTTGTGTTTCAAAATATGTGTCGCACAGCAATGGATCGATCCGTGCGCACGCATTGGCCATTGCATCTGACGTTGACGGATGCGTGTTGTGTTTCGAAATACGCGTCATACAGCAAAGGACCGATCCGTGCGCACGCATTGGCTATGGACTGACATGTTAACGGACGCGTATTCGAAGCTTGTACGAGTCGGATGCAGTGAATTCAGTTGGCCACCCACAACAATGTTGCAAATTCATGGGGGTCATCAAGTTGAACTTTTGAAGGATGCTGTAGGCGTGTATAAGTGGTGCAATTCCATGGATTGGCCAGATTCAGAAGATGCAAACGACTTGGACCTATCACTTTGGACACATGGGACAGTATCTGCCTCTGCAGCACACATATAATGCTGGCTGTTCCCCTGAGAGCTCACTTGCCTGCACTACATGCTCCAGGACGACATCTGCCACTACCACTGCTGCTGTCTCTGCATCCTTTGTCTACTGCAATGGCACATACTGTGGCCTTCAGTGCTGAGGAGAACCAGGCCCTGCTGGACAGCCTCCTTCCACAGTACAGCAAGCTGTATGGGAAACCAGGGGAGCAGGTGAGTGTGCTGTCCACTGCCTTACTAATTGTGCATGTTGTCTGACTAGCAAGACTTACAGTGTGTACACCAGTGGCTAGCATGCTCACTGAGTACTTGTCACCCCCCAAAGTGTGTAGTTACATGCACTGAACAGGTATAGTGCAGTAACAGTGCATTCCAACAAGGTTTGACTTCCCAGGCAATGATACCATTTAGTAACTGCTGGACAACTGTTCATAGCCGTAGTGCACTACCTGTGTACATCATATGCCCCTGTGATTGAGACATGTATATCCAACTGTGTGATGCACAGATATGTCGCATGTGTAGTAATGGCCTTTTCACTTTGTCATCCTCACAGGTTGATGCCCACCAGAAGCAGGAGATCTGGCTGACCATCGCCCGGGCAGTACGGTCTGTGGGGGTCTACAGGTGCAGGATCCACAACTGCCAGAAGAGGTGGCAGGACCTTCGTGGCTGGACCCGGAGGATCGCAAGGGTCCAGCTGAAGCTGTCGCCTCCTCGCAGGAGGGGCGGACACCGGACCCTGACCCCCCACATGCTCCAGATTCTGGCGGTGGTCTTCCCTGACCTGGATGGGCAGCTGAAGGCCAGACAGCAGCAAGGAGGGGGTAAGTGCTAGCCTTTTCTGGGTACTATGACTAACATGCTCTATGCACTCCTTTAGCCTGGTTCCACTTCCACAGTACGACTGTCTTGTCATCCTGGACTCATGTCCCTCACTTGTGTCATGCCCCCTCCTCATCTGATACACAGATGTGGCCCTTACAGTCTGTGACTTAGGTCACTTGGGTACTGTGTACTTGCAGTTACCTGTGGTTCAAGTTGGGGACAGCATCAGTTACAGGAACTTTGTTGTGGGCTGCATGGGTGGTACAATTGCTCACACAATGCCTGTGATCTGACATGTACTCTGGGTATGGCTTTTATATGTGTTCCAATTGCTGCTCTGACTCACCACATGTCTGGGGTATGTGCCACACACCCATGCTGCAGCAGAGGGCAAGGTAGGAGCATCAGGAGTATGTACATCATGTGTGTGACACATGCATAGCCACCTGCCTAGTGTTCAGGGTAATACCATGTTGCACATGGACCAGGACGGTAATGCCTACTCCGGACATCGAAGGCACTCTGTTCTCCCACTCCCGTGTGCCAGCATACATATTGGGCATTGTGAAGAGTGCACTCAGGTGTCTGCCTCTGTGTCACAGTGGTGTGGCCTTGCTTTTTGGACTCCTGGAGTGTTTAACAATTTGGGGTGGCCAGCCATCTGAGTTGTGACTATAGGATCTGCACATTGGTTAATGCATAGGTCTCTGATCCCTTGACTGTGCACAATGGTGTATGAAACATTGAGGTGCAGCCAGCTTTGGTTCATTCTCATCAGACGGTGAAGTGCTCATGTGTATGGATTTGTGTTTGCAGTCACTCAAATGTCTCATTTGAATGACGTGGGATCATCTTAGTCCTCATGATGTGGGTGGCCAGGGGTGCACATGTGCACCTGTCAGCTACAGGACTTGCATTCCCAAAACTTCCATGATTGTGACACAGTGCAGACTGGTGTTGTGTGTATGCACTGCCCCTGTGACAGGAGACAGTTATGACTGACTTGCCAGACAGGCCTGTGCCATGACATTCAACTTGCAAAGGGTGATCCAGCAGTAGTGTGATATGTCCTGCATGCACACCATTGTTGCATTGTCTATCAGGACATGAGGACCTCATTGTGTCTGGTGATGGAACCAAAACCTGCATAGCGACAGAGACTCTGCCCATCACTTTTCCTGACACATGTACTGAGTCAGTGGCAGGAGATGGCATGTTTTTTGGAGTGAGTCCCTACAAGATACTATGTACCAAAAGAATATATTGTACTGGTGTTTAGAGAAATACATAAAAACAATATAATTATATCATATCAATGAGTCAGAACCAACATGCCAAAATATACAATCGGAATATATAAATAACTAAAATTCACATGAACATATATCAATAAATATTTATTAACATTTGTTTACACAATCACAATGTGACCCGGAAGCTGTACATTGTTTGCGAGGAGGCCGGATTTTCCCGACAAGGTGAGCAGCAGGTTCTGCGATTGAGTGTCCTGTGTCTCTATAG
Organism: Calotriton arnoldi; assembly: GCA_963921515.1. Lineage (NCBI taxonomy): Eukaryota > Metazoa > Chordata > Amphibia > Caudata > Salamandridae > Calotriton > Calotriton arnoldi. Next base: position 68,909 of record CAWUFW010000323.1, on the reverse strand, counting down.
AATAAATACTTATAGTAGTGTGAAGTGGTCTTCACCATATGGATACCCACATATGTAGAGGTATCCAGCGACTCATAGAGAATATTTTCGGTCACGTCGGAAACAACTGTATCTAGTTCTTTTCATTTTTAGGAAGCCGAGCGGCGCAATTATTGTCACGCGGTGATGCATGCCGTGTTTTACTAACAGATGTAATTATAATCATCTAAGAAAGGAGTATGGATTATATAAGTAGACGTTATTAGTTTGGTGATCCACTAACAATATGACAACATGCGGTTTATTGTTGGTCTATTGTTGATTATTAACAATAACAATGACCAGCTAAATAGATTCCCTTTCTAGCAAACAATTATCACGCTTTACAATACATGTCGTGATTTTTTAGTAGACGTAACCACAACCATTTAGAAAATAATATGGAGCATAAAAGTAGATGCCATTATTAGTTTTTGGGGAATCTATGATTTACATGCTTACATGTGGCTATTTGTCGATTAATATCTTTAATAATGACCATAAAATAGATTAGAGTATATGGTTTACTTTTGACTTGCATATTTTTTGATCGTAGGTACTTATCACTACGGCTGCATATATGCCTGAACAACTGTTGCCCTAGATATTGATCGAATTCAGTGGCACTTTTGTCTATCCTGGGGATCTTTATTACGACGCACCCCTTGACTTGTGATTGGTTCCAGTTCTTTTCAAATTTCTGGTAAGATGTAGTTTTAGCGCTGGTGGCTCATCAATTTGCCCGCCTGTAGATCATGGGTATTAATACCTTTGTATATCTATTTTCCAGCATTTGGGGATTCCAGTGCATGATAAATATACGGTGGCATCAATGTACATACATATACCGACTTAATTTATTATCGCAAGGTATGTTGTTTTGTATTGGTTTTAAATCCAATTTGGATACACCGTTGATTAATTACTATCATTGATTAAATATATTCTTCCTTTTTCTTGGCATCTAAGGTACTTTGACGAGGTGATCATCCTTATTCCCTCACTTCTACAAATTGTGTCATACAAAGGTCTAGAAATATTGAATTCTAGTCCTGTTTTTTAACATTTTTTAGGTATGTGTTTATTTATTTATTATGACCATGGTGTTTAGTAATTTTGGTGGTTTATTTGTTCTTTACTACTTACGTGTAAAGAAGAGAGAGATATATTTGAATGTGCTGGTGATAATAGAGTACATAGAATGTAGTTACAAGTTTATGTACAAAAAAAATGTTTTTTAAAGTTTTTTATAACAATACTTCAGTGATGTCAGCAACATGTGTTTTTATAATGCCATAATGTGTGTTTTTATAATGCCATAATGTTTTTATTGTCTAGAAAACTGTCCTGAGGAAGGTGTCTATACATCCACTCACCGAAACGCAGCGTCGACAACTTTGTTTTCATGTCATTGACAATTCTGTTTTCTGATGATTGTATATAGCAATATGAAATGTTTTTTTAACCTTTTTTATGAAAGTGATTGTGTATACAAATGTTAATAAATATTTATTGATATATGTTCATGTGAATTTTAGTTATTTATATATTCCGATTGTATATTTTGGCATGTTGGTTCTGACTCATTGATATGATATAATTATATTGTTTTTATGTATTTCTCTAAACACCAGTACAATATATTCTTTTGGTACATAGTATCTTGTAGGGACCCGCTTGGTAATTTTGTTTGAACTTTCCCTGTCCCTGATTGGACTTGAAGGGTATCTCCCTTGTTTTCTATTGATGTGTTTGGAGTGACACATTTCCATATGTTCTCTTGGATGTCCAACAACTGTGTATGTGGTGCATGTGTGCACATATGATTAGTCGCATACAACAGGCACCAGACAGATGGGTGCATGGACAGGTAGGATATGAGTGGCATGAATGACTGTCAGGCAGACAATGGGCTTCTTCAAATCAGTGTCAGCACTTATTGCAATGTCTAGCGAATGATGGCAGGGCTTGCTCTGTGATGTGCTGTACTTACTGTGGTGTGTGGTCAGTACAGGTGACTAATGTTGCTCTGTTTATCCTGATTGTTTGCAGATACATCCACGGCCACAGGAGGAGACAGCTCCACGGACCAAGAGGAGTGGCAGAGCCAGACTGGGTCCACTGCAGAGGAGACCGAGGGACCCAGTGGCACGGAGGGTGAGGGGAGCCACACTGAGGAGACCTCAGCTACAACCACCTCGGCTGAGGAACACAGCACTTCCAGTGAGGACTCCCTTGTGGAGGCGGGTGTCAGCAGACCACGGACAAAATCGAGCAAGTCTGTCCCCGCCACCACCACCATCTCCACCCTCCCATCTGCTCCCATCCCACATGTCCGTGGAGGCTCCCGTGTAGGGGAGCGTGTCTCCTTCATGCCAGGCACCGCACCCCCTGCCTCTGTCTCCCCTGCTGCCCTGAGTGTGGAGTCTGTGGACTTGCTGAAACAGATCCATGTAGGGCAGACATCAATGCTGAGTGTCCTCCAAGCACTCACAGGTCTGTTGACACAACTGGTGTCATTCATGGAGGGCATGTCATCTGGCATGTCTGCCCTACATCGGACCAATCAGTCCATGGCCTCCTCACTGACGGCAGCAGTGTCCCTCCTGCAACAGTCCCTCACCCCTCCTACCTCTGCCCCATCCACAATCCCCAGCACCCTACCTGTCCCAAGCACACACACACCGGCACAGGCACGCACCAGCACAGACACAAGCAGCACACAGACACACACGCAAAAATCCAGACGCACACGCACGCGCAGTCAGGGGACTGATACCTCACTCACAGGGGATGGGGCCCAGACACACACACACGCATCCACGAGCACTGCGCAGTCCTCAGATACCTCTCCCCCCAAAACCCCTTCCCTTGCCTCACCTGCAACCCCCCCTCCCAGAAGCTCTTCCTCTGTGAGCTTGGCCTCTTCCCCACAGATCCATCTGAGCCAACGTACAGGCGGAAGAGGCGACCACCACACACAGAGGGCAGTGCCCCTCACACCCGGACACCCTCCCCCAGGCACAGGCAGACTGAGGACCCCATTCGGAAGTCCCCCCGGACCAGGAAGGGCAAGACCCCAACACCACCACCACGCAGCTCCACCATGCAGTCTCTCTCCTCCATCCCCCAGGCCACCACTCCACAGGTTCCCCTGCCACACCCTGCCCCAGGTTCCCCCACACACCGATACTGCATCCCCAAACTGCTTAGGCCCCTACCACTTGCTCTTCCACCCCCAAGCCAGATGCTCAGCCTGTTTGTGCCACTGGTGTGGAGACCGGGTCCCCCCCCCTCTGTCCTGCCCACCTCATCTGCCCCCCTTCCACTCCCTTGGTGTTATGCACTGCAGTGGAGTCCACAACCACCCCGTCTGACTTGGGCACTGCAGTGGGGACCCAGTCCACTCCATCTGACCGGCCCACTGCAGTGGTGCCATCACCCACACCATCTGACTTGTGCCCTACAGTGGTGCCGGCCCCCACTGAGTCAGACACCTCCACTGCAGTTGCCGGTGACACTCCTCCACCCACCACCCCTTCACTGCCTCCTTCTGGCATCCCCTGATCCTGTCCCTGCGGTGCCTGGCCTGCCCCTTGTATGCCCCTCTGAGGGGGATGTCCCCTGTCCGTACCTGTGCAGGCAAGCAATGGGTGACAAGTTGTCACATATCACCCTGTTCGGACTGTGTATGTGGACTGGCCATTGGCCTTAGTTTCTTTTGGACTTCAAATTTTTGTTTCACATTTGCTGAATAAAGCCTCTTTTTGTTTACTAGTGGTTTTTCTTTTGATGTACATGATGTAGATGAGTATCATCATGCATTTGCTGTTGTTATAGTGTTCAGATCAGGAAAATGAAGTGTTGCTATGATGGACTCCATGTGGTCCATGGGATATGTGTCCTAATCTAGTCTGGATCCATAGCATCCTTTGCTGCAGTCTGAGGGTGTAATGTTCAGCATTTGACACAGGGATGCACGTTTTGCATTTGTAAATTAACATCTGTGGCTTACACTGATGCACATCTGGTGGGCTTACCACTGTTCAATGTTTCTATTTCCCTGACTGGTTGCCCATCTCCACTGGACATGCAGTTTAGCACATCAATGTTGAAGGACTCATCTGTGTATACAGTGCAACTTGCTTGACACTTGTTTTGGGTATATGCAGATGACTGAAGTGACACTCCCGTACCCAGGCTAATGTGAGCAGAGCCTTCAGTGTGTTGTAATTGTTGACTCACTGACCGAGTGTTCTGCTGACATGTTTGAGTCGTGCACAGACAAGGTTTGGCACAGCGGACCTTCCACAGGAGTGGAGTGCCCTCATGGCAGTGTGTAATCCCGTGACATTGCCTGGGCCCGTGTTGTGTGTTGTGTAAGCATGTCTGTGTGTGTTCCCTTCCCTTTTCCTACACAGGCTGTGTCCCTACGGATGTTCCTGTTTGTGATGCTTGCTGAGTTGTCCTGTGTTCACCCAGCATCTTGGACCTTGTTTCTCCGGGATGTGGGTGCATGGCAAACTAATGTTCATCAGGTTGTCATCCCTAGTTGTCTTTGTTGTCAGGGCTGGGGATGTGGGCAAACGCAGATGGGACACAGTCAGGTTTCCCCTTGGCACTTGTTGGTTACACAAGTCATGTGATTTACAGTTTGTGGTAGGGTTCAGTGATTGTGACACGTTGTGTGTGTGACTGCTGCCACTCCTCAGGGTCAGAGCTGCAATGTTGGAAGTTGTCTACGTGTGTTCTTTGTGTGTCACCTTGGCTTCTTCATTGGTGTGTGACTGTGGCCGGGATCCCATTGATTGGGGTGGATTTCACGTCATGCCCATGTACCGCGTACTGTGCAGTGTGTCAGACATTCACAAGTCTTGTTGACTGGCCATGTGTGATGGGTTTCTGCACCTTAGTTCCCACCACCACCCCTGGGATTGTCATGGGTGCATGTGCAATGTCACCAGTCCATGTGAGCTTCACTGCTGCACATTGGTGGAGATCAAGGTGTGTGGTGTTGAGTGTGTGCAAATGTGAGTTGTTGCACGGCTAGACCCCTACCTCCATATTGGCCTTGGCTGACAGGCCGTGCTGATTGATTTGTGCTTGTGTAGGTGTGATGGTAGTTTGTTGCTCAGGACACATGGCTGTGGTTCACAGTGTGAACGACATTTACCTTTGTCATCAAAGTGGGATTATCATGCAGGCTAGTGTCACCACAATGTGGGGTCCCTGGGGGTAGTGCTGTGGTGGGTCTGTCTCTTGCTGTGTTAGTTGCTGTTCCTACAAGCTTGTGTGACATGTAATTTGGGCTCCCTCTCATCTAACAATGCCTGATTGCCCACATAGGGGAATCCGATCCATGAGTTACTTTTGTATGGCACTGTATACACATCTGTGTAATTGTAATTCAGGCCTCCTCATGTGTTGTGTGGTTGCCTGGGGACACTGGCACACCCCCCATCACCTGTTGTGTTTGATATGCAGTGTGAGGCTGCCTGTTTTTGTTTGTGCATCTGCACCACTGCATTGGCATATCTTTAGTGTGACATTGGCTGTATGTTGTTTGGAGGATTTCCCCTGCTGTCCCTGGGACTCCTAGGTCATCAGTCAGCACAATAATCATGGTTTGTATGTCCCATTTCTGCCATGGTATGGTATTTCTTCACCTCACATCTACAGTCTCCACAGGATATCTACATTTGTGTGTCCATTAGTGCAAATATGTGGGTCTGCATTATGATGGTCACTTCTGGCATTGTGTAATTGATAAATGGAGACAATGTCAGCCCCCATGGGTGATGTTTGTCTGCACATGGCCAAAGGTATGTTTTATTTGCACTGCACTGTTTGCCTCACCCAATCTATGGGGCCGATTCCGATTCGGGCCAGAAAACGTACCGACCGACTCGGAGCCGGAATAAATACCGACCGACACGTACCGGTGCAGCCCGACCCGCAAAATACGATGAGAAGCGTGCAAAATCCAACCGACGCGTACGGAACACAAGCCGAACGACCGAACGGCGCGGAAAACAGCCATCCGGCCGGAAAACCACGTGAAACAAACCGACCGACACGCACCAGGAAGAATCCTGAACGAAACAAACCCGCGAACTCCTACCCGCCAAGTACGATGCAACACGTGGAAAACACGACCGAGTCGCACGGGGCCCAAGCCGCACGACCGACACACATACAAAACTGCGAGCCGAAGCAACCCAAAACCCCGCGACCGACGCGTACGCAGCACAGAAAACAGCACAAACACAGCGTGAACGAATCTGAGAGGCTCGCACGAGACAACTGGAGGGTCCGACTCGGTCAGAAGAACGTCTCCTACATGCACAAAAAGAACCAAGGAAAAAAAACCACAAAAAAAGGCCAAACAAGCAATTACAAAGCAAATAAATACTGGGTGGGGAAACAGGGAACATAGACACACCCACAACTCCACCCATATAAAGGACACAAATCCCTACCATGATCCTTTGCAAATTCAAATTACCTGCCAGCACTCAACACCAACAGACAGCAACCACACACACACTCACAGCTCATCCATCACACAAGCCACACACCAGCAGCACCACAACAAATAGCACCCTCACATACACCCAGCAATACACACACTCACACACCCTCACTTGTACACCAACACACACATCACACACCATCACCACCCAACACCATGCCCCCAAAGAAGAATCACAAGTTCCTAGATAGTGAATTGGAAGTCCTGGTAGATGAGATCCTCAGGGTAGAGCCCCAGCTGTTCGGTACATTGGTCCAACAGACACCCATGTCGCAGAAAACCAAGATGTGGGAGAGGATCGTCGACAGGGTGAACGCACAATCACCATGTTTGCACACAAAGGTAGACATCCAGAACAGGTGGTATGACGTGCGCAAGAGGGTCAAGGAGCTGTTGAAGAAGGACTACATCGTGAGCCAACACACCGGCAGTGGCCCTCCTGCCAAACCAGTATACCTCAGGCCCTGGGAGGAGAAGGTGCGGGCCATCCTACCACCAGTGAGCGTCTATGGACTAGAAAACATCCCAGAGCCTGGTGAGTACACAACAAATGTACACAATATTGTGCCACAATACACACACATCACTGTCAAGGGGAGAGTCAAACCATGCACCCTTAGCAATACACACCAACCAAAACAGATCATCCCAAAATGTGTATGCCAGCCAGATAAACACGATACATGCCAGCTCATAGTGATATGTAACTGTGTCATGACATGTACAAACCCAACAACAAATAGAGCTAGGCAGTGGCACAAATCTAACCAACAAACACAGTCAGAAATGTAGCCACCACCACAACACCACCTCACAGGGAAGCTGACTGAAAGGATGGAATACTGTGTATGCTGGGCAAGTCAGTGTAGCCAATAGCATCATGGGAGTCGTAGTCACAGAAATTGCCCACCCTCACAATGCGCACATCAACACCACCATGAACCATGCCCACATCACAGGGAGTGGAAAACAACTGACAAGATGGCTGACACTGGCTACTACTGTGGGGAGCACAAGGCCCTGCTGGGAACTGTGCACCAACCAACAGCAGGACACCACTGACTGACATCCTGAAAGACAACTTGCACTCCCTGCAATGGAAGCACGTTCCATGGTGGGATATCTGGCTGGGTGGGAAGGAGGACTCACAGCACTGACCATAGTCACCAGCAGCTCCACCCACACATCCCCCTAACACAAACTACACACAACTCACCTGGGAGAAAGCATTGCCTCACACACCAATCAAATATCCCACAAAGAACCACATCCCTGGGTCATGCTGTGTGAAGCACAGGGACACACATGGGACTTGTAGCAAAACAAACCCCAGGATAACACTGTCAGCCATCTTGTCAGCACAGGCACACAACCCCACAGGGAAGCAGAGTCAAAAGGAAGGAAGCATGGGCATGCTGGGAAGGGGGTGGAGGCAAAAGCATGATGGGAGTGGTAGTCACAGCCCAACATCCCCCACCCACATGGCCCAGCAAGAACACACCCAAGCATGCACACCTCACAGGGAGTCAAAAGCCACTTCAAAGATGTCTGACAATGCTGCGCTGTTGTGGGGAGCACAAGACCCTGCTGGGAACTGGGCACCAACCAACAGCAGGACAACACTGTCAGCCATCTTGCCATTGCTGTCACACCCACACACAGTGAAGTACACTCAAAAGGAAGGAAGTATGGGCATGCTGGGAAGGGGGTGGAGGCAATAGCATGATGGGAGTGGTAGTCACAGCTCAACATCCCCCCACATGGCCCAGCAAGCTCACACTGAAGCATGCACACCTCACAGAAAGTGGAAAGCCCCATCAAAGATGTCTGACACTGGTGCTCTGTTGTGGGGAGCACAAGGCCATGCTGGGAACTGGCCAACAACCAACAGCAGGACACCACTGTCAGCCATCTTGCCTTTGCTGTCACACCCACACACAGTGAAGTACACTCAAAAGGAAGGAAGTATGGGCATGCTGGGAAGGGGGGTGGAGGCAATAGCATGATGGGAGTGGTAGTCACAGATATTGCTCACCCTCACAATGCGCACATCAACACCACCATGAACCATGCCCACATCACAGGGAGTGGAAAACAACTGACAAGATGTCTGACACTGGGCACTGCTGTGCTGAGCAGAGGGCCCTGCTGGGAGCTGGGCACCTCCAACAGCAGGACACCACTCACTGACATCCTGAGAGTCAACCTGAACCCACTGCAAGTGTGGCATGCTTCATGGTGGGATAACTGGGCTGGGGGGAGAAGGAGGTCCGGATGTCAACCAAATACAACCCATGCAGACCATGTACACACCCCAACATTCAAATTGAAATGCACAAAGTATGCAGGACAATGTGCTACACCAATATCAACCTCTGACTGTGACAACTCAGGGCAATGCAATGTACAGGGCCGCATCCAGAGGTACAGTCACAACTGTCAGGTGTGTCAACCATTGATGCCTGCAGAAACATAACATACATTGTGTGTGTCTCCCAAAAACAGGTGATGATGGGGACACAGCAGCAGACGCTGAGGAGTCCCTGTCCCAGGATCCAGGGGAAACGGAGCTCACTGGTGTGGAACAGCCTCTGACCTCCTCGGATGACGAAGACCTACCTGGCACCTCCGGAGTGAGTCAACATGCAGCACCAGCAGGACCACCAGCTGCACCCACCCCTCCAACGACTGACAACACACAAGCCACCCCTGCCGACACGGACAGACCAAGGACCACCACCACCAACAGCACACGGACCCCTGCCCAACGTGGGGCTATGGACACCAACACCACCAACAACCCCCAAGGGGGCCCAGGGTCACCTGTGCGTGCCACCTCAGGTACTGCACGTGTCGCCAGGGGTGGTGGGAGGGGTGGCAGACAGAGGTCGCTGCTCGCAGAGGGGTCTGGACTGCATGATGACCCACAACTGGCACGCATAACCGATGCGTACCAGTCCAGCACCGGAGAGTTCAGCCAGGTAGTGGGGCTCCTCAGGGACATTAAACAGCAGCAGGCTGCCCATCATGCCCGCTTGGACTCACACATGTCCCGCGTGGAGTCCAAGTGGGACACACTGCAAGAGATGACGGCGGTGCATAGGGACATATTACAATGCCTCCGCCAGATGAGCAGCAACCAGTCAACACCTCCCTGTGTGCCCACAACATCTGCTGCTGAAACAACTGCAACTGCCACAGGGAGGCAGGATGACTCTGGCGGAGAGTCCCCTGCACCGCAGCAGCCTGCACTTGAGGGTCCCCCCCAAAGAAGAGGGGTCGTCCGAGGAGGGGCAACTGAGAGGCCGATGGCCATGTGCAACCCCAGGAAGCCAACACCTGTTCTGGATAATCACCTTTGTGCGCAAACTGTTCACCCTGTTGACTGCAACACAACCCCCCCACATGACATGGGGAGTACAAGTTGGACCAATGTTTCAGATGACTGTGAACTTGATACAGGACATTTCTGCTACCAGGACTTCCAATTCATCTAGGAACTTAGGATTGCAATCAAAATGTACAGCACTCACCATCCTGTGCACTATTCGCACACATGTATGACAATAAACACACTAATACACCATACCTGCCTCTGTCGTGATTCCAACGTGGTTACTGTCATGGAGATGATGACCAGCGAAATTACACTGTGCATGCTAACTGCTACAGCAAGTACAACACAGGCATGTGAGTCATGGCAACGTGACACATATGAGGGAGACTCACCACCACGGCTACACAACAAATACACACCTAGGCCATCTGACTCATTGCCTACACTGATGTTGCCAGGAAATACGGTGCAATGCACAGACACAACACCTATTCCCAGTCTAAGTCAACTAGCCCACTGGTGCAGTAAGCAAATGTCAGTCAAATGTGTGACCACAGACAACGCACATCACAAAGTGAAGCACAGGTTTATTACACATTTGCAACATGTTGTAACCACTACAGATGCAAGGTAATCCCACCTGCCAGCGGGCACACAGTCAACAAGTGTAGAAGGAAGGAAGTCCATGGGTGTGGGGCGCACATCACCTGTAGGGACACGACAGCTACCACCCTGGAAGTAGAATCACGGTGTCGGGGATCACAGTTGACCAAACGACTCTGAAAGTACCCTGTGAAGGACAGAAATGACACACAGTCAAAAGCACTGAAGAACAGGACAGAACTGCAATACTCATGCCCAATACATGTCACAAGATACCCACCCAGAACCAAGTAAGCATGTCAACACTGTTGGGGAGTACAGACTACCTGTAAGGACACATCGCTACACGCATACAGTCATGTAGCACATGGACACACTCAAACAGCACCAGAGCACCACCAACACATATCATGCAAACTCACATCAGTTACATGACATCTCTGGATACTTACATTCAGCTGAAGAAGTTGGTGATGAGCTGTGTGCGGACATCACCATCATCATCATCATCATCATCACTGGCATCGTGGTCCAGGCCAGGATCCTCTACAGGTGGCGGACGTTGGTCATCATCATCCAGGATGAGAGGCAACTCCTTCCGCACTGCCAGGTTGTGTAGCATGCAGCAGACGATGACAATCTTGCACACCTTTGCTGGGGCATATGGGAGGGCCCCTCCTGTCTTGTCCAGGCAGCGGAAGCGGCTCTTCAGGAGACCAAATGTCCGCTCAATCACTCTCCTCGTCCGACCATGTGCCTCATTGTAGCGCATCTGGGCTGGTGTCACAGGGTTCCTGAGGGGAGTCAGCAACCACGGCATGTTGGGGTATCCGGAGTCACCTACATACAGACAATTGCACATTAGCTGAGTTGGAAAAGAGGGTGGAACACTACATTGCAGAACACACACAATGATACAAAGTCAGTACAAACCAACAAGCCAGGCACGCTGGTTCCGCATCTGTGACATCATCCTCGGGATGCGACTACTCCTCATCACGTAGGCATCGTGTGCAGAACTGGGGAAACGGGCACACACGTGTGAGATGGTCATATCTGCAAGACAGACCACCAGTGCATTGACCGAGTGGTAGTGCTTGCGGTTCCTGTATGCCTGCTCCTGGGCCTGTGGTGGTACCAAAGCCACATGTGTCCCATCAATGGAGCCAATGACATGCGGCATCCTCCCCAGGGCATAGAAGTCACTCTTCACGTCAGTGAGTTGTTGGAGTCTAGGAAATAGATGTACTGGTTCAGGTATATCAACATAGCCTCCAATACATCGCGGAGCACACGGCTGAACATGGTCTGTGACATCCCACCAGCAGTCGCCACAGTGTGCTGAAAGGTACCGGTGGCAAAGAAGTGTAGGGCTGCCATCACCTTCACCTTGGGGGTCAGCGCTGTAGGGTACGGCCGGCCAGGTTGCAGGTGTGGTGCCAAGCGCACTGCCAAATCATCAATCAGCTGCCTGGTGAAGCGGTACCGTCGGATGCTGTCACGTTCCACCATCGTTGCCAGGTCAGGGAATGGTCTATGGACAGCTGGTGCCCTGCAGTGCATAGGTGAAGAAAGAAAGATTGTCACTCACCCCACATATGTGGCATTGTACACACTCAATATCACACGATACATCATTATAAGGCACAAGTACATGATGTGTGCAGTTCCGTAAGGACATGTATGGCACATATATGGCCAACATCCAACATCACAGTTCAACAAGTGGCATCAATAAGTCCCAGGTTGTGCCATTGGGTATCATGAGGACGTGTCACATTACCCATCTCCTACTGCCACGTTACAAACACACCCCACAGTGACATGTGAGGACAGATGTGCCCCAGGCATCACAGCTCAACGACAGGTAGATTCCCATGTAATGCATGGATATGTTGCATGTGTAGTAATGGCATTCTCACTTTGTCATCCTCCCAGGTTGATGCCCACCAGAAGCAGCAGATATGGCTGACCATCGTCCGGGCAGTGAGAACCGTGGGGGTCTACAAGCGCCGGATCCGCAACTGCCAGAAGAGGTGGCAGGACCTTCGGGGCTGGACCCGGAGGATCGCACGGGTCCAGCTGAAGCTGTCGCCTCCTCACAGGAGGGGCGGACACCGGACCCTGACCCCCACATGCTTAGGATCCTGGCGGTGGTCTTCCCTGATCTGGATGGGCAGCTGAAGGCCAGGGAGCAGCACGGAGGGGTGAGTCCATGACTGCATTGTGAACTTTGTCTGCCATGCTATGTGCCCTCCTCTGGCCTGGTTAAACTTCCACAGCACATCAGTCATGTGGTCCAGGACCCATGTCCCTCGATTGTGCACTGCCCACTCCTCATCTGATACCCAGGTGTGGCCCTTGCAGTCAGGGAATTGTGTCACTTGGGTACTGTGTCCTTGCAGTTTGCTTGACTCAAGGTGGGGGACAGCATGTGTTCCCCTAACTGTGGTGGGCATCATGGGTGGGTCCATTGCTTACACAATGCCTGTGTTCTGACATGTAATCTGCGTGTTACTTTGATATGTGGTCCAATTGCTGAGCTGATCCACCACATGTGCCTGGGGTAACTGGCACACACCCAAGCTGCGGGTGGGAACAATGTTTGGGCCCCAGGAGTGTGTATATTATATGTGTCACACATACTTAGCCAGCTGCCTACTGTCCATGGTTCATCCCTCATTCATGTGGGGCAGGACAGTCATGCCTATTCCAGGCCATGCAATGCACTCTGTACTCCCACTCCCGTGTATCAGCTGACACGTTGTGCTCAGTGATATGTCCCCTCAGGTGTCAGCCTCTGTGTCAGTGTGCTGTGGCTTCGATGTCAGGACTGCTGGGGTGTTTCTCGTTTGGGGCTCAGCATGCCATGCGGAGATGTGACCATAGGAGACGATACTTGTGTGACACATAGGTGTTTGAACACCTGACCGTGCAGACTGGGGTATGCGAATGTGAAGTCCATGCAGCTGTTTCCCATTCACAGCAGATTGTGAGGTGCTCAGGTTCAGAGGCTTGTGTTACAGGTCACCCATATGTCCAATCAGTATGACCTGGACAGATAAGGGTTCAGATGATGTGGTGTGTGGGGGATGTACATGTGCACTTGTTCAGCTCCAGGACTTGCATTCCCCATGACCTACTATTGTGACACAGTGCAGACTGTTGTTGTGTGGCTGCCCTGCCCATGTGACTGGAGACAGTGATGTATGACTTAGCAGGCATGCCTGTGCCATGGCATGTGACTTCCTATGAGTGATCCTGCAGGGGAGTGCCATGTGCTACATGCACGTTGTGTGTGTGACTGCTGGCACTCCTCAGGGTCAGGGCTGCAATGTTGGTAGTTGTCTATGTGTGTTCTTTGTGGGTGACCTTGGCTTCTTCATTGGTGTGGGACTGTGGCTGGGATCCCATTGGTTGGTGTGGTATTGCCGTCATGTCCATGTACAGCGTAGTGTGCAGTGTGTCAGACATTCAGGAGTCTTGTTGAGTGGCCATGTGTGAATTGTTTCTGCACCTTGGTTCCCACCCACCACCCTGGGATTGTCATGGGTGCATGTGCAATGTCACCAGTGCATGTGTGCTTCACTGCTGCACATTGTTTGAGGTCGAGGTGTGTGGTGTTGAGTGTGTGCAGATGAGAGTTGTTGCCCGGCTAGACCCCTGCCTCCATGTTGGCCTTGGCTTACTGGCCGTGCTGATTGATTTGTGCTTGTGTAGGTGTGATGGTAGTTTGTTGCTCAGGACACATGACTGTGGTTCACAGTGTGAACGACATTTAGCTTTGTCATCACAGTGGGATTATGATGCAGCCCAGGGTCACCACATTGTGGGGGCCCTGGGGGTAGTGCTGTGGTGTGTCTGTGTCTTGCTGTGTCAGTTGCTGTCCCTACATGCTTGTGTGACATGTGTGATTTGTGCTCCCTCTCATCTGACAATGCCTGATTGCCCACATAGGGGATTTGGATCCATGAGTTACCTTTGTGTGGCACTGTATGCACATCTGTGTAATTGGTATTCAGGCCTCCTCATGTGTTGTGTGGTTGCCTGGGGACACTGGCACCCCCCCCTCACCTGTTGTGTTTGATGTGCAGTGTGGGTCTGCCTGTTTGTGTTTGTGCATCTGCACCACTGCATTGGCATATCTTTGGTGTGCCATTGGCTGTATGTTGTTTGGTGGGTTTCCCCTGCTGTCCCTGGGACTCTTAGGTCATCGGTCAGCACAATGATCATTGTTTGTGTGTCCCATTACTGCCATGGTATGTTATCTGTTCACCTCACATCTACAGTCTCCACAGGGTATCTGCATTTGTGTGCCCATTGGTGCACATATGTGGGTCTGCATTCTGATGGTCACTTCTGTCATTGTGTCATTGATGAATGTTGACAGTGTCAGCCCCCATGGGTGATGTGTGTCTGCACATGGCCAAAGGTATGTCTTATTTGCACTGCAGTATTTGCCTCCCCAAATCTATGTTGCAATGGGACACATGCACTACTTTGCCACTGATGTGTTTTATGTTCTGTGACCAGGAATCATCCATGCAGTTTGGCAGTTGCAGCTTTTTCTTTGTCGACACTTGCATTTTGGTCACTGTGATGATGGGGGTTTGGACCCCATTGCCACAATGTTCAAACTGTGCTTCAGCTATGGACCCCACACTTACATTTTGGTCACTGTGATGATGGGGGTTTAGACCCCATTGCCACAATGTTCAAAATGTGCTTCAGCTATGGACCCCACACTTACATTTTGGTCACTGTGATGATGGGGGTTTGGACCCCATTGCCACAATGTTCAAAATGTGCTTCAGCTATGGACCCCACACTTACATTTTGGTCACTGTGATGATGGGGGTTTGGACCCCATTGCCACAATGTTCAAAATGTGCTTCAGCTATGGACCCCACACTTACCTTTTGGTCACTGTGATGATGGGGGTTTAGACCCCATTGCCACAATGTTCAAAATGTGCTTCAGCTATGGACCCCACACTTACATTTTGGTCACTGTGATGATGGGGTTTTGAACCCCATTGCCACAATGGTCATGGCCTGCTTGCATTGTGGGGGCCACATACATATATGTGTGGCACATGTGATAGGGGGTCACATTGTATGTTCAAAGTCATATTCAGTGTTGTAGGCATTTGACACAGTCTACACACGCTTGGTTTGGTGTTGGGGGGATGTCTTTTTCTTGCATTCCCTAGGTTGTAGTGTGCTGGTTGTGTCATGCATTGTCCATCCTATGAGTGGGGGTGGTGTTGGTGGTAGGCATCCAGCCCCCCATGGGTAGAGGTGGTAGTAGTGACAGGCATCCAGCCCCCCATGGGTAGAGGTGGTAGTAGTGACAGGCATCCAGCCCCCCATGGGTAGAGGTGGTAGTAGTGACAGGCATCCAGCCACCCATGAGTAGAGGTGGTAGTAGTGACGGGCATCCAGCCCCCATGGGTAGGGGTGGTAGTAGTGACAGGCATCCAGCCCCCCATGAGTGGAGGAGGTAGTAGTGGTAGGCATCCAGCCCCCCATGGGTAGAGGTGGTAGTAGTGACAGGCATCCAGCCCCCCATGGGTAGAGGTGGTAGTAGTGACAGGCATCCAGCCCCCCATGGGTAGGGGTGGTAGTAGGGACAGGCATCCAGCCCCCCATGAGTAGAGGTGGTAGTAGTGGTAGGCATCCAGCCCCCCATGGGTAGAGGTGGTAGTAGTGACAGGCATCCAGCCCCCATGGGTAGAGGTGGTAGTAGTGACAGGCATCCAGCCACCCATGAGTAGAGGTGGTAGTAGTGGTAGGCATCCAGCCACCCATGGGTAGGGGTGGTAGTAGTGACAGCCATCCAGCCCCCCATGGGTAGAGGTGGTAGTAGTGGTAGGCATCCAGCCCCCCATGGGGAGAGGTGGTAGTAGTGGTAGGCATCCAGCCCCCCATGGGTAGAGGTGGTAGTAGTGACAGGCATCCAGCCCCCCATGGGTAGAGGTGGTAGTAGTGACAGGCATCCAGCCACCCATGAGTAGAGGTGGTAGTAGTGACGGGCATCCAGGCCCCCATGGGTAGGGGTGGTAGTAGTGACAGGCATCCAGCCCCCCATGAGTAGAGGTGGTAGTAGTGGTAGGCATCCAGCCCCCCATGGATAGAGGTGGTAGTAGTGACAGGCATCCAGCCCCCCATGGGTAGAGGTGGTAGTAGTGACAGGCATCCAGCCACCCATGAGTAGAGGTGGTAGTAGTGGTAGGCATCCAGCCACCCATGGGTAGGGGTGGTGGTAGTGACAGCCATCCAGCCCCCCATGGGTAGAGGTGGTAGTAGTGGTAGGCATCCAGCCCCCCATGGGTAGAGGTGGTAGTAGTGGTAGGCATCCAGCCCCCCATGGGTAGAGGTGGTAGTAGTGACAGGCATCCAGCCCCCCATGGGTAGAGGTGGTAGTAGTGGTAGGCATCTGGCACCACCTGGGTAAGGGGGGGTAGTGGTGGTAGGCATCCAGCCCCCCATGGGTAGGGGTGGTAGTAGTGACAGGCATCCAGCCCCCTGGGTAGGGGTGGTAGTAGTGGTAGGCATACAGGCCCCTATGTGTATGTGTGGCATTGGTGAGGGCCATCCCGCCCCTATGGTGCTGCTGTTGCTGGTGTAAGTATTTCTGCATCCCTCTGTGTGTGATGTGTCGGGTACGTGTAGTTTGTTTTTGTTGTTGGTGTCTGACTTACCTTCTGCGCCGTACGCGTCCGTGCCTGTTCCGGTAATAGAGGTAGAATATTGGTAGGATCGGCACGATGGGATTCATGGTTGGTTCGTCTCGTTCGTCTTTCTCTTTGCTTCACCTCGTCCTCGTCGCTGGCGTGTTCGTCTCGTAGCCGTGGATCGTGTTGTGGCGCGAATCGGAGCTTATGTGCGCCTCGACCGGATGCTTTCACGTGCCGTGCGTAGCGACGGGTTCGGCGCGTACGGGAAGCGCATCGTACTTGTCCGGCCGGACGGGCTGCATTTTTGCTTCCGTGCGGCTCGATTCTGCGTATCCGGATCCGCCTCGGTCTGAGTTCAGGTCCTGTATTGGGTGAGTACGACTGGGTCGGGATTTGGGCAGTTGTGCGCATCGTACTTGCTCGTTCGGACGTATGTGCGGATCGGTCGGAAAACAGGCATTCGCCTGGATTTTTTCCCGACCGAATGGTATTAGTTGCGCCTCCGACCGGGATCGGAATCGACCCCTTAGTTGCTATGGGACACAACCACTACTTTGCCACTGATGTGTTTGTTGTTGTGTGACCAGGAATCATCCATGCTGTTTGGCAGTTGCAGCTTTTTCCATGACAACACTTACCTTTTGGTCACTGTGATGATGGGGGTTTAGACCCCATTGCCACAATGTTCAAAATGTGCTTCAGCTATGGACCCCACACTTACCTTTTGGTCACTGTGATGATGGGGGTTTAGACCCCATTGCCACAATGTTCAAAACTGTGCTTCAGCTATGGACCCCACACTTACCTTTTGGTCACTGTGATGATGGGGGT
This sequence comes from Calotriton arnoldi, assembly GCA_963921515.1. Lineage (NCBI taxonomy): Eukaryota > Metazoa > Chordata > Amphibia > Caudata > Salamandridae > Calotriton > Calotriton arnoldi. Next base: position 50,909 of record CAWUFW010000323.1, on the reverse strand, counting down.
TTAGACCCCATTCCCACAGTGGTCATGGTCTGCTTGCATTGTGAAGGCCACACACATTTATGTGTGACACATGTGATAGGGGGTCACATTGTATGTTCAATGTCATGTTCAGTGTTGTAGGTATTTGACACAGACTACACACTCTTGTCATGATGTTGGGGGGGATGTCTTTTGCTGACATTCCTTATGTTGGAGCATGCTGGTTGTGTCATGCATTACCCGCCCTATGAGTGGGGATGGTAGTAGTGGTAGGCATCCAGGCCCCCATGAGTAGGGGTGGTGGTAGTGGTAGGCATCCATCCCCCTATGAGTGGGGATGGTAGTAGTGACAGGCATCCAGGCCCCCATGAGTAGGGGTGGTGGTAGTGGTAGGCATCCAGCCCCCCATGAGTAGGGGTAGTGGTAGTGGTAGTCATCCATCCCCCTATGAGTGGGGATGGTAGTAGTGACAGGCATCCAGGCCCCCATGAGTAGGGGTGGTGGTAGTGGTAGGCATCCAGCCCCCCATGAGTAGGGGTAGTGGTAGTGGTAGGCATCCATCCACCTATGAGTGGGGATGGTAGTAGTGACAGGCATCCAGGCCCCCATGAGTAGGGGTGGTGGTAGTGGTAGGCATCCAGCCCCCCATGAGTAGGGGTAGTGGTAGTGGTAGGCATCCATCTCCCTATGAGTGGGGATGGTAGTAGTGACAGGCATCCAGGCCCACATGAGTGGGGATGGTAGTAGTGACAGGCATCCAGGCCCCCATGTGTAGGGGTGGTGGTAGTGGTAGGCATCCAGCCCCCCATGAGTAAGGGTAGTGGTAGTGGTAGGCATCCATCCCCCTATGAGTGGGGATGGTAGTATTGACAGGCATCCAGGCCCACATGAGTGGGGATGGTTGTAGTGACAGGCATCCAGGCCCCCATGAGTAGGGGTGGTGGTAGTGGTAGGCATCCAGCCCCCCATGAGTAGGGGTAGTGGTAGTGGTAGGCATCCATCCCCCTATGAGTGGGGATGGTAGTAGTGACAGGCATCCAGGCCCACATGAGTAGGGGTGGTGGTAGTGGTAGGCATCCAGGCCCCCATGAGTAGGGGTGGTGGTAGTGGTAGGCATCCATCCCCCTATGAGTGGGGATGGTAGTAGTGACAGGCATCCAGGCCCCCATGAGTAGGGATGGTAGTAGTGGCAGGCATCCAGGCCCCCATGAGTAGGGGTAGTGGTAGTGGTAGGCATCCATCCCCCTATGAGTGGGGATGGTAGTAGTGACAGGCATCCAGGCCCCCATGAGTAGGGGTGGTGGTAGTGGTAGGCATCCAGCCCCCCATGAGTAGGGGTAGTGGTAGTGGTAGGCATCCATCCCCCTATGAGTGTGGATGGTAGTAGTGACAGGCATCCAGGCCCACATGAGTAGGGGTGGTGGTAGTTGTAGGCATCCAGGCCCCCATGAGTAGGGGTGGTGGTAGTGGTAGGCATCCAGCCCCACTTGATTCAGGGTAGTGGTAGTGGTAGGCATCCAACCCCTATGACTGGGGATGGTAGTAGTGACAGGCATCCAGGCCCACATGAGTAGGGGTGGTGGTAGTGGTAGGCATCCAGGCCCCCATGAGTAGGGGTGGTGGTAGTGGTAGGCATTCATCCCCCTATGAGTGGGGATGGTAGTAGTGACAGGCATCCAGGCCCACATGAGTAGGGGTGGTGGTAGTGGTAGGCATCCAGGCCCCCATGAGTAGGGGTGGTGGTAGTGGTAGGCATCCAGCCCCCCATGAGTAGGGGTAGTGGTAGTGGTAGACATCCATCCCCCTATGTGTGGGGATGGTAGTAGTGACAGGCATCCAGGCCCACATGAGTAGGGGTGGTGGTAGTGGTAGGCATCCAGGCCCCCATGAGTAGGGGTGGTGGTAGTGGTAGGCATCCAGGCCCCCATGAGTAGGGGTGGTGGTAGTGGTAGGCATTCATCCCCCTATGAGTGGGGATGGTAGTAGTGACAGGCATCCAGGCCCACATGAGTAGGGGTGGTGGTAGTGGTAGGCATCCAGGCCCCCATGAGTAGGGGTGGTGGTAGTGGTAGGCATCCAGCCCCCCATGAGTAGGGGTAGGGGTAGTGGTAGGCATCCATCCCCCTATGAGTGGGGATGGTGGTAGTGATAGGCATCCAGGCCCACATGAGTAGGGGTGGTGGTAGTGGTAGCCATCAGGCCCCTATGGGTGTGTATGGCATTGGTGATAGCCATCCCGCCCCTATGGTTCGGCTGTTGCTAGTGTACATCATTTCTGCAACCCTATGTGTGTGACATATGTCGGGTACGTGTCATTTGTTTGTGTAGTGGGTGTCTGACTTACCGTCTGCGCCGTACGCGTCCGTACCGGTTCCGGTAATAGATGTACAGTATTGGTAGGACCTGCGCGATGGGATTCATGGTTGGGTCGTCTCGTTCGGGTTTCTCGTGGCTTTGACTCGTTCTCGTCGCTGGCTTGTTCGTCTTGTAGCCGTGGATCGTCTTGTGGCGCGAATCGGAGCTTATGTGCAGCTCTCCCGGATGCTCTGACGTGCCGGACGTAGCGACCAGTTCGGCGCGTACGGAGTGCGCATCGTACTAGTCCGGCAGAAGGTGCTGTATATTTACTTCCGTTCGACTCGAATCGGCGTTTACAGAGCCGGCTCGGGCGGGGAACACGAGCTGGAATGGGTACTTACGGCTCGGTCGGAATCTGAGCAGTAATGCGCATCGTACTTGCTTGTTCGGATGACTGTTCGAATCGGTCGGGAAACACGCGTTCGGCTTGTATTTTTTCCGGACGAATAGTATTAGGTGCGCTTCCGGCCGAGATCGGAATCGACCCCATTGTGTCTCTCATCTACCCACAGGGCCTGCTGGGTACACTGCAGGAACAGAACAGGAATCCCAGTCCCAGACTCTGGTTGACCCTGAGATCTCCGGTGTGGATGTCTCTCAGCCCTCATCGGATGATGATGAACAACCTGGCCCCTCCGTTGTGGGTCAGCATGCAGCACCAGCAGCTGTAACACCAGCACCCCCTGCGACCACTCCAGCAACATCTGTCAACCCCCGATGACCTCTACCCACACGGACTCACCAAGGCAAAAAAACACCGAGAGGACAGCATCTCAGGGCACTCAGGAGTTGGCGGACAACAACACCACTGTCAACAATGAAGGAGGCTCAGTGTTGTCTGTGCCTGCAACAACAGGTCCTGCTCGTGTGGGCAGGGGTGGTGAGAGGGGGCGTGGGGAGAGGTCCCGTCAGGCAGCTGGTGCTGCTGAACAAGCTGACCCACAGATGGCATGCATTCTCAATGCATATCAAGAATGCAACGGAGACTTTGGCCAGGTACTTGGGATCCTCAAGGACATGCAACAGCAGCAGGCTGCCCATTATGCCAAAATGGACTCACACATGTCCAGAATGGACTCATACATGTCCACAATGGACTCACACATGTCCAGAATGGAGTCCAAAATGGATAAAATTGATGACCAGACTGCGGTGCACAGGGACATACTTACCTGCCTCCTCCAGATTGCTGGCAACACGACCCCACCTCCCTGTGTGCCCACTACATCTGTTGCTACTACACCAGCAACTGCCACAGGGAGGGAAGAGGACTCTGGCGGAGAGCACCACGGCAGCCTGCACCTGAGCATCCCCCAGAAAAACGTAAGAGGGGTCGTCCGAAGAGGGACAAATGAGAGACAGATGGCTATGCATCCCCCAGGATGTGACAACCTGCTCCTGATATCCTCTATTGTGTGAAAAGCGTTCACTTTGTTGACTGTCACTGAACTCTCCCACATGGGATGTTGGATCTAAGTTGAACCAATTACTCAAATGACTCTGGACTTGGCTCTGAAAATTAAATCTACTGTCACTACCAACTGCTCTGTGAACATTGGACTTCAAACTTTTGTACGGCACTATACCTTTTTTTGTAAAATTTCACACTTGCACTGTAATAAAATAATATTCACACAATACTTGCTTCTGTCGTGAATGAAACACTGTTGTCAGAAATAAATGATGATCAAAAAAACAAGGAATGGAATGAAAATGACATTGGCTGAAAAACAAGTACATTACATTACCAACTGTCATGTGAGTAAATGTAACCTGACACATATGAGAGATACACACAACAAGGTCATCACAACACACATAGTACATGGCATAGATCCTCATTGCCTACAGTAATGTAAAATAAAACAACATTTATATGCACAAACACTAATCATTGTCAGATAAACTGAACATCAGGGCACATATACAGTATGTAAATGAATGTTGGATGTGTGGATACAGACGAGGCATGGATCACTGACAGAATATCGACAACAAAAATATCAACCTACAGAAATATCGTGACAAAAATATCGTTGTCAAAAATATCGACCTCCTATCTTCATAATGGTAAGTACAGAAATATCCCAATAAAAATATCGTTAAAAATATCGAAGTAGAAAATATCATTTTTTTATATGTATAAAAATAATGTAAAATAAATTAAATAATGCATTTAACTTAAAAATAAATATTTAGATTTATTTGTACATTTTAACAATTATAAGTAATAAATGTAATGTAAAAATAAATTAAACATACATATATATATATTTACTTTAAAATAATTAATAAATAATAACTTTAATTAATTATAAAATGTTAAAAATATATTAACATTTATAAATAAATATATATATATACATAGACCTGTAATATAAAAATAAAAAAATAAAAAATATATATTTTAAATTATAATACTTAAATATGTATTTTTTTTTTAAACCTACACTTTACAACAGTAGGAAAAGTGTTGGATAGCGGAGGGGAATAATTTACTATTCCCACTCCAGCAAGTGCAACAGTAGGGAAAGTGTTGGATAGCGGAGGGGAATAATTTACTATTCCCACTCCAATAACTGCCACAGTAGGGAAAGTGTTGGATAGCGGAGGGGAATAATTTACTATTCCCACTCCAGCGAGTGCAACAGAAGGGAAAGTGTTGGATAGCGTAGGGGTAAAAATTACTATTCCCACTCCAGCGAGTGCAATAGTAGGGAAAGTGTTGGATAGCGGAGGGGAATAATTTACTATTCCCACTCCAATAACTGCCACAGTAGGGAAAGTGATGGATAGCGGAGGGGAATAATTTACTATTCCCACTCCAGCGAGTGCAACAGAAGGGAAAGTGTTGGATAGCGTAGGGGTAAAAATTACTATTCCCACTCCAGCGAGTGCAACAGTAGGGAAAGCGTTGGATAGCGGAGGGGTAATAATTACTATTCCCACTCCAGTGAGTGCAACAGTAGGGAAAGTGTTGGATAGCGGAGGGGATACAATTACTATTCCCACTCCAGTGAGTGCAACAGTAGGGAAAGTGTTGGATAGCATAGGGGTAAAAATTACTATTCCCACTCCAGCAAGTGCAACAGTAGGGAAAGTGTTGGTTAGCAGAGGGGAATAATTTACTATTCCCACTCCAGTGAGTGCAACAGTAGGGAAAGTGTTGGATAGCGTAGGGGAATAATTTACTATTCCCATTCCAGCGAGTGCAACAGTAGGGAAAGTGTTGGATAGCGGAGGGGAATAATTTACTATTCCCATTCCAGCGAGTGCAACAGTAGGGAAAGTGTTGGATAGCGGAGGGGAATAATTTACTATTCCCACTCCAGCAAGTGCAACAGAAGGGAAAGTGTTGGATAGCGTAGGGGAATAATTTACTATTCCCATTCCAGCGAGTGCAACAGTAGGGAAAGTGTTGGATAGCGGAGGGGAATAATTTACTATTCCCACTCCAGCAAGTGCAACAGAAGGGAAAGTGTTGGTTAGCAGAGGGGAATAATTTACTATTCCCACTCAAATGAGTGCAACAGTAGGGAAAGTGTTGGATAGCGGAGGGGATACAATTACTATTCCCACTCCAGTGAGTGCAACAGTAGGGAAAGTGTTGGATAGCGTAGGGGTAAAAATTACTATTCCCACTCCAGCAAGTGCAACAGTAGGGAAAGTGTTGGATAGCGTAGGGGAATAATTTACTATTCCCACTCCAGCAAGTGCAACAGTAGGGAAAGTGTTGGATAGCGTAGGGTAAAAATTACTATTCCAACTCCAGCGAGTGCAACAGTAGGGAAAGTGTTGGATAGCGGAGGGGAATAATTTACTATTCCCACTCCAATCAGCGCAACAGTAGGGAAAGTGTTCGATAGCAGAGGGGATAAAATTACTATTCCCACTCCAAAGAGTGCAACAGTAGGGAAAGTGTTGGATAGCGTAGGGGTAAAATTTACTATTCCCACTCCAGCGAGTGCAACAGTATGGAAAATGTTGGATTGCGCAGGAGTAAAAATTACTATTCCCACTCCAGTGAGTGCAACAGTAGGGAAAGAGTTGGATCGCACAGGGGTAAAAATTACTATTCCCACTCCAGCGAGTACGAAAGTCGGGAAAGTGTTGGATAGTGTAGGGGTATACATTACTATTCCCACTGCTGCAAATGCAGCAATAGGGAAAGTGTTGGATAGCAAAGGGGTAGAAATTGCTATTCACACTTAAGAAAATTCAAATTTAAAAACAAACAAAATACCAACTACTATACAACATATAATAAAACACCCAAAAACAAAACATATCTATTATTAATTTTTACAAAACATAGGGGCCCATTACGATGGCGGGCGGCAGCACCACCGCCGTGCTGGCGGATGCAAAAACCACCAGTTACCGCCGGCACGCAGCAGTCCACACGCCCGCCCAATTACGATGCGAAAAGTAGGCCAAACACCGCCGGCAAGCCAGCAACACCGTCCGCCATCAAAGTGCGCCCGTACATGTAGCGGCGCAGCCCAACTGACACACACCATCCGACGAAACACGTCCCGCCCGGCGCATAAATTACGATGCCGCAAACAAACGGCTCCCACGGCCAAGAGATACCGTACGACAAACCGAAGCGGTAACACGGATGCCGAGCACGGACAACGAAGAAGCGGCTCCCCGAGCATGAATCCAGCACTGCAGGCACTCCCCATGCTTCTGCTGATGCACCACCAAGGACGCAACGTACCGCGGAGACGCAGGTAGGCACACACACAACAAGTGCACGCAAACAGCGCACACAGTGCAAGGGCGGAAAAAGCGGACAACCCACCACCAGCGCGTGTACACTACACATCCACCATCGCATCCACATATGACACACAGGCCAAATCGTAACATCGCAGAACACATGTGTACACACCACCTGGGACTAGGAACCAACCACCCCGTCACGGCCCCAAAGCGCCGATGACGCCGCCACACATGCGCACAACGCAGAGGCCAACCGCAGCGCCATGCATGCGTCGCACACAGACACAGGGACACAACCAAGCAGCACACACATCAGCCCCACCCCGAACGCACATGACATGTGACAGGCCGGCCACAGACATGTCCCCAACGCCCAATTCACGGACAACACCCAACGCCACACAACCGACGCACACATGTCAGTGAAGACACGCAACAGCAGGACACACCCCAGTGTAACAAACATGGCGTAGCACACAGCGGCGGCAACACCAACTAGGAGAAGCAGGGCTCCCTTCGGGAAGAGGAACGCCAGTACCACACAGAAACACCCATACCACCCTGCACATATGAACAAGACATATAAAACGGAACACCAAAGAGCCCGGGACCGACAACAGGTGGCCCAAGAATAACATTCACACACAAGGCCCAACGCAGAGCGGAAAGGCAGCCTGCCGCCCACACAAGGGAGAGCAGACAACACTGAATGACCTTCCATTCCAACTCCGAAACCACAGCCCTACGACAGAAGCCGGTGAATACAGCCATTGTCCAAGAATAGACCAACACAGGCATGCCGAGGAGACCGACCACAGGGCAGATAGCGCATATCACAGAAGCACACAACGGACGGGGAAGAAAGAAGAAAACACTCCCCCATGTCGGCCACATGCAAGTTAATTGGAAGGAGTCACACAGCACTGACCTTGAACTGTCTGAGAAGCATGTGGGAAGAGGGCCCGTGTCCTCCAAACAAGCCAACAGAACACAAGTCCTGTCTCCCTACGACTACACAGAGCTCACAGCAACCCCGGAGCGTGCACATTGCAGACTGCACACACAGCCGGAGCACGCCACCTCAACGAACCGCTGCGAAATGGCAACCGCAACACACCTACCCAACTACGCCGAACAGCTCAAGCTGTACAAAACCAACCTGTGCCATACATTGGGATGCGATCTCCTGTCCCTGCTGAACGTAAGTTACCGACTGACTTACCGCATCACATTGTTCAGCTGCGTCATGCCCGTCTTCTACTGTCGGAGGTGTCCCTACCAGCATCCCGTCGAGATATGCCTCTCCAACCCGGCATGTCTGAAGGCGGACCTGCTACCACTACTCCTCCCTCTGGACGCACACGACAGGGCCTGCTCTGCCTATGGGGGCATGGAGTATGTGGCCAACATCGCACCTGCACTGAAATGGGACCACTGTGCCTCCACACGACGGATCATCGAGAACAGCTACATCGAATGTCACCCAGCATGCCCCATCATGGTCCTCCAAGGGACAACTTACGAACAACACCTTGACAGCCACCATCCGCTACATTGGCTGGCAAACATGTACACCACCAATGACATGGAAGCCCTGCTGGACGGCATCGCATACCTGACAACCTGTAAATACGTCGGACCACAACGCAGGTTCCCCGAGTGATCTATGATGTCCAACCCCGCACCCATGCTTAGCTTCCGCACGGACTGGCCAGTTACCACCACAACAGCCATACCAAACGACCGGCAACTGTAACCACACCATCAACGACATCGCCATGACATCGGATATGACCGGGACATGCACACTGTTCCCCATCACATCCAGGAACACCGCATGCATCGTGGGAGGCAGTGGCATGGGCTCTGTGTATCGCACCCACATGGACGGAACTGCACGAACAACCAGGACACGACATGGATCCAGCGCACATGGACACACACACCGCTCAGTGGACATGAATAGGTCGCCTGGAGTCTGTGGGTGCTGCACCCCTCCCACCCCCGCCCCGGGAATCCCATACCAGGACCTTTGCATGGACGACAAGTGCATACAACAACAACACGACCCCAGTGACTGTGACATGTCCAGTAACCACCACAGTGCAACAACAAGTGGCACGCCGCTGCATGCACGCAAGCACATGCCCTGATGTCAACTCACATGCACGCGTGCATGAGGAACAACCGCAGCAAACCTGTCACATGGAACTGAGATGGACTGTGCCCATGATGCCAAGCGGTCTGGTAGGCTACATGTATACCGTCTGTGTCAAAGTCCGCAGCTCCGCAGCTATACGTAAATGTACATTAGCACAGCCTTGGCCAAGCAGATGTCACTCTGAAGCCCACATCCAACAGCCAATCACATGTAACCCCACACCCTATCCCATTTGCAATCATGCTCAGTATATCCTCAACATGTATTCCGCTGCCAGTAGTGTCCACTATACTGCATCACAGAGGACAGAAGACTCAATATAATGTTTGAAACCAAAACTGTCTCCGCTGACTCATTTCACAAGTACGAATGAGAGAGGATGAGAGTATGTGAAGTACACGGCAGTCGTGACATGACCATGTAGTCCACTGGTATTGGATGTCAACGCAAATGAGTAGCACTACTGTGGAAGACACACATGTGTCGTGTGAAGTCGTATGGACGCAGTGCTCAGGTGGGTGGGTGCGACGGGTAGATGCGCAGATGCCAAGTTGGAGCACGCCGTGTTGGGAGGGGTCATGAACAGTACACCACCGCTTCCCTGGGCATTGTGAGAGGACACCTGTCGGGGGGAGTGAACACGTGTGTGCACAGCAGCCGGGCACACGTACAAAGCGGTACCAGGCGCACCTCAGCCCACCCTCTGTGGACAAGCTGGATCCTGTTGTGCGCCCGCCATGCCCCTTGACAAGGCACACACAGCCCCAGTCGACCAGGTGTAACCCCAACATAGTCAATCCGCACAGGCGATACAGGGCACGGGATGGCAGTGGAGCATGGTGTGTGAGAGGTCTCCTCGCGCTCCTCCTGGTCATATCACGCAGGCAATAGAACCTCAACGTCTAGCATGGCACAAGTCACATGGAAGTGTAGGGGACGCACCACAGCACGAGCAGCACTGACGTCACGGGAGGTGGCTCGCACCATCCCATCCATTGCCCATCATACCAACCACGCCACATGCCATTGCGACTAAGTGCAAGCGCGTGCGCCACCACCCCCGAGCCCTCCCCAGAGAGGCCAAAGAGTGAATGTGTGGGCCATCAGCCACAGACGGACGCGGCCTGGCCGCAAGGGCAGCCACAGCCACTGGGTGTCGCAGGTGGCGGATCCGGAAGGCGAAGACTGTGATGCATAGTCCATGCAGGCCGGGTCTCCATTTGGGGCACCACGCAGGTGGACGGCGTCCCGCAACACATCATACCCTGAGACAGCCCACTCGTGCAACTGGACCCACACATACACTCCTTGCCCTCTCTGGTGCGAGCTTGGGGCTGCCTGTGCAAGCGCTAGCCTCGCAGGTGAGCATGCATATTGGGGGAGCGAGGGGAGGACATGAGGGCTGGGGCGAAGATGACTGTATCACTGTCAGTTAGTACAAGGGATGACCCAGATGTGGAAAGGAAGAGACGTGTCCCGTGTGTACTGCAACTAGTCGCCAATACAACTACCCCCATGTCCGGAATGTAAGCCCGCACCTAGGCCCGCCCATCCGCCACATCGAACATACCACCAGCACGACAACCTTCCCATTCGAAACACTGACTGGGGGTGGCGACCAGTGTACAATCATGTGTAGCCTACCCACGCGTACATGTGGGCCCTCCATGATCCATGTTACCTGCGGCAAAGTCATGACATGCGCAATGAGGGAAGTGAGGAGAGCTGCCCGCCCCACGCGCAGAAGGTGCATCAGCTCCACAGACCCAGCAGCGAGTCCAGCAGGGGTCACATGTGCAGGGGCAGCTGTGCCTGGTGTGAAGGCACATGCATATAGACAGCACATCGACCAATGTGTAGTCTGCCCACATCTACAGTCCATCATCATGCGGACATAGGAATTGAACACAGGGCAACACATCTTAGTGGGTGCACCCACCGTGACCAACAATGCGCAATCATCGACGTACCCGCCCTGTGCATGGCCCCCACCCAACGGAGGCACATCCAGTGCCACCATCCCACACACACAAGCCTTCCACAGAACATGCTGTGTCCAATGGTCAGTACAGAGTCAGCGCCCATCTGGTGGATCCTGAACAGGAGACACATGCACACACATGCCAGCTCCCACTATGTACGACTGCCACCTGGCACGTGCAATGTAACCTCTCACCTGTGACGTGTGACTGCAAGCACACAGCCGTCTTGGCATGGGGCTGTCAATGTGGACACCTGTCAATGTTTCGGGAGGTGTGATCCGTACAGTGCTGTACATAGGGTGCAGTGCTGACACCTACTACTGTCTCATATCCCCTCGTGCCACAGGTCCCACTTGTTTTGGCCGCTCAGCCTGTGCCCACATCGTCGTCGTCGTGTGCCATACTCATCCAGCCGCGGAAGCAGTTCCATGCTCAGCAGACATTCATGTTGCCGTGGCGTTGCCGCTTGACGGATATGCAGTCAGTCCCCATCAGCACGCCCCGCAAGTCATTGGGGCCTAGATCCCCATGTGCATGCACATGGCAGTGGTTTGTATCACTAGCCATTGCCATTGTTGGGAGACCTGTGTAAGTGTATTGTGGCCGTGCCGTCCCAGCTTGACAGCTGGGCTGTGGCTCATGTGCTTGCTCAGTCATGTCAGTGATGTGTATGCGAAATTGCTATGTGTCGTGTTGCATTGACATGTGTCCTCTGCCATTGTCCCTAGGCGGAGACCGAACATTGACCGCCCATACCAATTGCTGGCGGACATGGATGATACAGAGGTTATTAGGAAGTTTCGGCTGGACAGGCCAACCCTGCATCGACTGTGTGCCATGTTAGAACCCCATCTCCGTCCCCGCAGGGTGTATCCGACTGCTGTCACCCCCACGGCTAAGGTGATGGCCGCCATGCATTTCTTCGCCACTGGGTCATTCCAGCACACAGTGGGCAGTGGAGGAGGGATGTCCAAGCCCATGTTCAGCAAGGTGCTGAGGGATGTACTGGCAGCCATGATGCTGTACCGGAACAGGTACATCTGCTTCCCCAGGGCTCGTGAATTGGCGGCAGTGAAGGGTGCATTCTATGCCCTTGGCAGAATCCCACACGTCGTTGGAGCCATTGACTGCACACATGTCGGCCTTGTTCCACCACAGGCCACTGAGCACCTGTACCGCAACAGGAAGCACACGCACTCCCTGAATGTGCAAGTGGTGTGCCTTGCGGACATGGTGATCACCCACGTGTGTGCAAAGTTCCCAGGCTCGGCCCATGACGCACACATAATGCGCAACAGCATCTTGCCACGACTGATGTCCAATATGCAACAGGATCGTGCCTGTATTGTCGGTGAGTATGTGGAGTGGTGTAGCGTGCTGGCTGTGCGATGCTGTCCCCTGTCCAGTTGGATTAGCAACGGTTCTCTGTGTCCCTCACACCCAGGTGACTCTGCGTATCCGAATGGGGCATGGCTGCTCAGTCCATTGAGGAATCCTCGCACCCCAGCAGACGATCGCTACAATGAGGCACATGGGAGGACCAGACGTGTGGTCGAGCGTACCTTTGGCCTCCTCAAGTCCAGGTTCAGGTGCCTGGACCGCACCGGGGGTGCGCTGGCGTACTCCCCACAGAAGGTGTGCCGGATAGTGGTGGCGTGCTGCATGCTGCACAATCTGGCCATTCGGAAGCAGATCCCCCTCATCGTGGATGACGGAGATCAACCAGGGCCCCAGCCCGCAGACCAGGACAGCTCGAGTGAGGAGGACAGCGGAGAGGAGGAAGCTGGTAATGTGCGGCAGCAGCTCATCGCCCGCTACTTCACTTGACGGTGAGTGTCCATGTACGACGGCTGATGTGGCTGTATCTGTGCAGGTGTGTGTGTGCTGTGTCAGGGTGGCCGTTTGTTCACTGCGTGCTGTGTGTCAACGCTCCATGGCCAGGGTAGTATGCCACTGTTGGTGGCTGTGGCATTGTGCCCTATTGCTCTGTGCGATGTGTGTACATTGCTTGTAGTTGTTGACATGTACTGTGTGATGGGTGTGTGACACACTCATTGAATGTGCTCCTGTTCTGTCTCCCACCCCTAGGTCCCTACAGGCCCTCCGGATTCAAATGCCATGCCACGCATCAGGTGCCTTTCCGCCCAAGGTGGCCGTTGTATTCCGTACAAATAAGACACAGGGCACAAACAGCAGTTAGTGAAAAAGGTGCATTTATTACAAACTGTGACATGTGATTGTGTGTAAGGTGATGACAAAAGTGGTGCGTGCAGTGACAATGAGCTGTCGGTCATGGCTGCGTGATGATCAGGGTGTACCCACTGGTTCTATGTCCATAGTCCAACACACACATGTCATCCAGATGGCTGTGTGGAGTGGGATCGTAGTCCAAGTCAATGCAGTGGCTGGTCAAGGAAGGCTGGCTGGCTGCCTCACTTGCGTCTGGAGCGTGCGAAGTCCTCCCGGGAGATCTGTTTCCTCTTCGGACGGCCCCTTCCACGTTTGCGAGGGGGTGCCTGCTTGCGACATGCTGGTGGTTGAGGTGTGATCACTGGCTGTGGACGCAGGGGAACTGGACACTGCTGCTCCACCCTGCGCCCCGGCAGGTGGTGGCGGAGGGGAGCTGCTGTCCCTGGCTGTGACCTCACCGCCACCACCAGCTGTCCCATGAGGTCCACGATTTGGCCCATACGGGTGTCCATGGACCTCAGCACCCCCAGCACCTCACGCGTGTCTGAAGCAGACCGGACCCATTGTCCTTGGGCCTCTTCATAGGCCCCAAGGACTCTGGCCATGTGAGGCAGGGCATGGCTCCCAGGGGAGGCTGGCGTTTCCCTGACCCTGCTCCTCCTACCAGTCCTGCTGCCACCGGCCTGCCCACTAGCCACATTGCTCACCACGGTCCTCGCTGTGGCTCCCAGGGTGGATCCAGTCGTCCGGGCCACCACCTGCGCTGGGGCTGGTGCCAGCGAAGACGTGGCGTGGTGGCGGCGGTGGTGGTCGGTGCGGCGATGGTGGCGGTTGCGGCAGTGGTAGTGGCCACAATGACCGTGGGTGTGGCCGCAACGACAGTGGCAGCAGGGGGCTGTGAATGTTCAGCAGCCCTGGATGATGGCTTGGTGGGTAGGAGGGGTCCTGGGGAGCGGCTGGGCCCTGCCACACCAGATGGGCCTGCTTGGTTGTCCGTGTCCGAAGAGGAGGACAGATCCTCCAGATCCGTGTGTCCTCGTTGGGGGCTTGTAGGCTGGCTGTGCTGGCTGCTGGCTCCATCCCCAGCATCCAGCAGTTCGTCACCTGTGGAGAGAATGAGATTTGTTATTGTGTTGCACCTGGCGAAGTATGTATTTGTCGTCTGACATTGACAGTTCGTGCAATCTCGTACATGGGTTTCCCGGAGGCGTGTGTGTGGCTGTAGCATCTGTAGTTGTGTGTGCTTGGCAATGGGACTGTGTGCTGTGCACATGTGGCATGGGACGGATTGGCCATGCCGATGGGTGTGTTGCTGTGCCCCTACTTATTGTGACTCTGGTGTATGCGGGCTCCTGGCCCATCCTGGGTCTGGTTTGTACTTTGCTTTGGGGTTCAAATGGAACGCTTAGGAACGCATATGGCAACATGGGGGCTATGCCCCAGATTCGCATTTGGGAGGGGATATGCTTTTGGGGTTCAAATGGAACGCTTAGGAACGCATATGGCAACATGGGGGCTATGCCCCAGATTCGCATTTGGGAGGGGATATGCTTTTGGGGTACATGCTGTGAGCCATGGGTGCCGAACGTGACATGTGTTGTGGCAGCATGACAGTGCATGGTTTGAGGTGTGTGCATGCTTGACATGGCCTGCATATTTGCTGTCTGTTGTGATTACTGGACATGGCATTGGACGCATCGTTATGAGTGAGTGATAGTTGTGTGCCAGCCAACGTATTGCAGTTGTCCCATCTCCTTGGTGTGCGTGCTGCCCTGTGCCATGTGCATCACTGCAGTGCTCGGGGGTGTGGCCCATGTTGTGTGTTGTTGCTCACAGTGTGTCGTGCGCTTAATTGACTTCTGGCACATGGTTGGTCATGGGCATGTGTCTTAGCGTGACTGCTGTATGTGTGGCAGCTGTGCGGATGACATGCCTTTCATGAGACTGGGGCTGATGGATGGGATGGATGGTATGTTGTATGTGCATGGTGTGTCTGTGAGTTTGATGGGTTCAGTGGTGTTCGTGTGCATTTATGTTGTTCCGCTCTGTTGCGTCTAGTGTTGTTTGTCTTACATAGGCGTAGTTGTGGGGTGTGTTGTTGACAGGCAGTAGGGGCTACATGGACAGGACTTCAATGGTGTTTCGGTTGTGTGTGATGAGTTGCACAGTGGCTGCCGTGTGGGACTATATTCAGTGTGGCTTGTGCATGCAGACGTGGCTCCTTGGGTGTTGCTATGTCTGTGATGGGTCATGTGGGGTGTGAGTCTGTTGTTCATGTCCGTGTGCACATTGTTCACTTGTTCGTGACGGTGGGCGGTGCTGCGTGTTCGTCTGCTACGTGACATGTCCCATGTGTTGGTCGTGTTATGGTCCTCATGCCTCCAGTAATCCAGCCCTGTCCAGTTTCCCACCTGCAAGTTGTTCGTGCGTGCACTGTACTGGATGCCACATGGCTCTAAGCGGGGGTGCTCCATGTTGCAGGTCTGTGGGGGTGGGGGGTGTTGTGGGTCGTGGGGGTGGCTGGACACCCACTGACACCGATTGCTGTGGACCGTGATGTCTGCCTTTCGGCTGTCGTTGTGCACTGCGGTGGCTGACACGTGGCTGTGGGGTGTGGGGGATGCTCCTCCTTGCTGTGCTGTGGGACTGGGGCCTGGTGTGTGTTGTACTTGGGCTGTCCACCGTCCCACCCACTGCACTTTGTGTTCCTGCCACTTACCTGTTACTTGTCGGTTAGTGCAGCTGTGGCGGACACATGGGTGTGGTGGGTGCTCGTTGTGGCGCTTCTGGCATATTTGGGGACCTGTTGGTGGTTACGTGGCTGGCTTAGTGTACACATGTCCCCACGCATCTTACAGTTGTTCGGTTTGGGCTGTGTGTGGTAGTGTCTGTTGCATGTGTGTGTGATGTGTTGTGTATTGTGTGCTGGACATGGGGGTGTTTGTCCCTGGGAGCTGTGGCATGGTGGTAGTGCATGTGAGTACATAGCGGTGTGCTGGTATACATTAGTTTGTACTTACCAGCCTCCACTCCCCTGCTAATCCGGCGAGGATCTCCGGATGGATTACGACTCGCACCTTCTCCTCCCACGCTTTGAAGGTCTTAAAGAGCGCGGGATTCCCTCCGCCAGTGACGGCAGCCAGCTCTCTGTTTTTGCCCTCCTTCTTCTTGACCAGGCTCTTTACGTCATTCCAACGTTTGTTAATCTCGACTCTGTTCCTGGGCAGGGTCCCGACTGCATTGACCTGGTCTACGATCCGGTTCCACATTCTGTTTCTGGTGGCTAGTGGTGTGTGCTGGACCATGTTCCCATAGATTTGTGGGTACACCTTGATGATCTCGTCGACCATGACCGTCAGCTCCATGGGCGTGAACTTGGGCATTCTTTGTGGTGCCATGATGTTTGTGGTGCTGGTGCGGTGTGTGTTGTGTAATGTGCAGGGGGTTTGTGGTGCCGGTGTTTGGTGGTGGTGGTGGTGGTGGTGGTGGTGGTGGTGTTTGGTGGTGGTGGTGGTGGTGGTGGTGGTGGTAGTGATGTGTGCGTTTCTGTGGTGTGCTGCTGTCCTTGCTGTGTCACTGTGTCCTCTCCTCTCCTCTCTGGTTTGCAATGTAGCAAGGGGTTGTGGTCTGTGGGAGTGCTGCTTTTGTACTCACCTATGTGGGTGTGTCCTCATGGTCTGTTGTTTTCAGGTGTGTTGTGTCTGGGGTTCTGGCCTTTGTATTTTTTGTTTGTCCGGGGGGTGTTTTCGGGATGTGTACTGTGCTTGTGTATTTGTGCGTGCCTTGCTGTGTGGACTTGTTGGCCATGTTGTGTGCTATTGGTTTTGTGTGCGGATGGTTTCTGTGCAGGTACGTTGGCGCCATGGCTTCTGCCGTGTCGATTCTCATCGGCGTTGTTTGCGCTGGCGGGCGGTATATTTGTGGTTTTTCCGCGCTCATGTCGGTGCGATCGTAATTTCACGTGCGGTGTGTCGGCCGTGAGGGCGGGCGGTTTTGTGTTGTCGTGCGTGTTTCCGTCCGTGGCGGGCGGTTTGACTCCGACTCGGACGTTGGCGGGCGGTATTTTGTGTGCTTTTTCCGCCGATGGCGGTTTTCGGTTTGTGTAATCGTAATGGCATGGTCGGTGTTCAGGCGGTGTGTGCGGGCGGATTTTTGCCGCTTCCATGCCTGGCGGATTTATTTACGCCGGGTATCGTAATGTGCCCCATAGAAACATATAGTAATGTAGAAAAAATATAAAATTTACAAAAAAAGATAATTTTTAAAATTTTAACAAGAAATTATCAAACAAATAAATATTTTGTAATAGAAACTAATTGTAATCTAAAAAAATGATTATTACATAAATGTAATATTTGTTTCCTACCCTATAACACCACACAATTTACAACACACATCTAAATTAAATAAAAAAAGTGTACCTCCATAATTAACACAATTAATTATCATTAAAAAAATTATTAATAATTAAAGAACATATTTAAAAAGGTCAAAAATATTGTAGTAACCAAACATTACAGCTATACTACATAAATCCCCAAACAAACAAAAAATAACAATTACCAAAAATATTTAACAATTAAGAAATAAATATTAATGATCAAGTAATGATTAATTAATGTAAACTAAATTACTTTCCACCATCTGCCCCAATAAACACCGTAACACACACCTAAAAATATTTACACAATTTCCATAACTAATTTTACATTAATAAATTCATATCAATGAACAACAAATAAGAAATTAATTTTAAAAAATGTACTTCCCGCCATTTACCACTACAAACACCACAACTCACACATCGAAATTATTACACAAATTACAAAATTAAAATGTAATTAATTAATTAGCATCAATTAACAAAGAATTAATTAATTAAAAAGAAATTACCTCCCACCATATTACCCTATAAATGCCACCAGCAATTCCGTAAAAAATTATACAATTAACATAATTAATTAACAATTAATTAATTAATTAATAACAATTAACAATAAAAATATAAATAATTATTAGTAAATTAATTCATACAATTAACACTATAAAATAATAATTAATAAATATTATATAAAAAATATTATTACATTTATTAAAATGAAATTACTTCCCACCCTACTCCCCTATCAACCCACAACCCACTCCTAAAAAAAATCAGACAATTAACATAATTACCAATTAATGAATAATTAATAACAAATTAAAAAATAATTAATAATAAATATTTTCCCACAATTAACAATATAAAATATTAGATAAATATTAATTATGAGAAAATATTAATATTTTAATTATAATTAAATTACTTCCCACCCTATTCCCCTATAAACCCACATCCCGCTCCTAAAAAAATGACACAATTAACATATTTATCAATTAATTAATCAATAAAAATTAACAGCCAATTATTAATTAATTAATAACAAATTAATTACCACATTAACACTATAAAATCAAAATGAAATAAATACTAATAAATAAAAATTAATATTCAATTTATTATAATTAAATTACTTCCCACCCTATTCCCTATAAACCCATAACCCGCTATGGAACTAAAACGCAAAATTTTATTTAAATAAAATAATAACTTCAAAAAATGTAACACATACAGTAAAAAAAAATGCAATACTTAGACAAAAGAATATAGCACATACATTTCAAATACATACTAAAATACATATCACTAACTAAAAAAATGATATTTTAACAACTATATTTTTGCAAACGATATTAATGACTTCGATATTTTGGAAAACGATATTTCTTACCTTAAACTCGATATTCTTGACCACGATATTCTGGCAGTCGATATTTCTGTATCACGATATTTTGCACTCGATATTAGTGCAAGTCGATATTTCCTACCCGATATTCTGACTGTTTACCACGAGGCACACCACAATGTGGAGCGAGCACAGGTTTATTACACAGGCACAACATGTTGCCTCCACAACAAATGCAATCAAATTACACTGTGACAATAAGCACAAATTAATCAAGACTTTTGAACATTTTCAGAATCGAGTGTGTGGCACAGATTCCTGATCCCAAGAAAAGTTGCAATCTGTAAGCGCATTGTGTGTCTCTGAGGTCACATGTCTCCATACACCAGCCAAAGGACCCTGTGAAGGAGAGACATAGAACAGTCTTGAAATACCAAATTATTTGCATACATCTCCAAGAGACATTTCATACTTCAAATTTTTAAAATGTGAACACAAGCTAGGAGTCATGTCAACACTGTACTGGTGACCATACTAACTTAATGGACACCAAACAACGCCAAGGATCATGTTAAGTAGCATGCACCCACACGTATACAAAGATATTGTACAATAGACACATATCATGCAAAGAAAGTGCTTTGTCAACTCATCATTGCATACTTACAATCATGAGAAAATGTTGTTGATGAGCTATCTCCGAACATCCTACTCCTCCACCTCATCACTGGCAACATGCCCCACGCCTGGATCCTCCCCTGCTGGAGGCTGATGGTACCCGTCATCTTGGATGAGAGGTAGCTCATTCCTCACTGCCAGGTTGTGAAGCATGCAACACACAATGATGATCTTACACACCTTCGATGGTGCATATTGGAGGGCTCCTCCTGTACGGTCCAGGCAGTGAAATCTTGTTTTCAGTAGGCCAAATGTCCGCTCAACCACTCGTCTGGTCTGCCCATGTGCCTCATTAAAACGAAACTCAGCAGGGGTGACAGGGTTCCTGAGTGGTGTCAGCAACCACGGCATGTTGGGTTATCGAGAGTCTCCTAAATTTAACACAGAAAATACTTCATGTGTCTGAAAACAGGGTACAACCTGACATACAAGCAACACACAACATAAACAGACAACATTACCCACCAACAAGCCAGGCACGCTCATTTTGCAGCTGAGACATCATATGTGGGATCCTACTGTTTCTCATAATGTAGGCGTCATGTGCTGATCCCGGGAAACGCGCACAGACATGTGACATCGTCATGTCAGGCAGACATACCACCAGGGCATTAATGGAGTGGTAATGCTTACGATTCCTGTATGTTTGTTCATTGGCTTGTGTTGGGATCAAAGCCACATGTGTACCATCAATGGAGCCAAAGACATGTGGCAGTCTGCCCAAAGCATAAAAGTCACTCTTGATGTCGGCAAACTGTCCTGGTGTTGGGAACTTGATGTACAGGTTCAGAAAATGTAACATTGCCTCCAACACACCACAAAGCACATGGCTAAACATTGTCTGTGATATCCCACCAGCAGTAGCCACAGCATACTGGAAGTATCATGTGGCAAAGAAATGTAGGGCCACCATCACCTTCACCTTGGGGGTCAGCGCAAAGGGATATGGGCATCCAGGTTGCAAATGTGGGGCCAACTGGTCTGTCAACTCCACAATGAGTGGTCTGGTGAAGCGGTACCGCCTGATGCTATCCCGTTCTTCCATGATACGGAGGTCTGGGAAGGGTCTGTGGACAGCTGGTGCCCTGCGGTACCTATGTTATAGGTGAAAACATATTTTAGGACACTTTCCAATGTAGTGAGGAACATGTAATTACACACATACAACATTAAATAAAGACACAACGAAGTCAGATGCGTAAGGTTGAGCCTAGACACAGAGCACAGCTATATGACCCTTCCCAGACATGTCACATTAACATGGTTGGGCACCAATTACAGTTCTGTACTGTGACTACTCACTGGTGCCTGTCACTGTCCATGTGATCAAGCATCACATACTCAACACACACCTAATAAAGTATCGGAGACAGAGGTTTGTCACAACTAGCACATGGTTGAAAAGTACATAGACCTGGATCATGTAATGCCACCTAGGTGGGACACTAGATACAGACAGCGTGTCACCATGCACACCACTGTCACAGTGTGGACATGTCATGATGTCATGTTTGACATACATGTACTATCACATACCCAAAAATATTCAAATGTGTGGCACAGTTACATTTGACAAGCATCCATGTATGCTGTGACACAAAGACACAACAGCAACTCACATGGCAAATACAAGCTGATGTGTCAAATAAATTTCATTGAGAAAATCAACAATGAAGTGTCTGCATTGTACAAGACTCAGATACTGTGGATTTATTCACAATGACTTAACACTATGAACTTTCCAACACACAGTCCAAGAAAGCAGTGATTATGTGTGGACATAACCTGGGTTAACACAATGATTCCCTGGGACTGTGTCCAAGCCTAGGAGGGTGATCTGTGAAGTGGTCACTCACAGTTGTGACGTTCCTCACCAACAATGTTTTGTGTGCCCATCAAGCTTGGATCATCATGGGAGTGTGAGCTATCAAGTACTATGTACAATATGACATGTAAATCACTGTACACACACATGTAATGCAGCATAACATTCCTGATATGCTATACTGTCTGCCCTGCTGACTGATCAATGTAGGGCGCCTGAGACTCACCCGAAAAAGTGTGGTTTGCATCCTTTTCCTATTTACTGTAATGGTGAACAACGCGGGTGAGTATTGAATGGACACGTTATCCGCATCCGAACAGAGCCGGACGCACACATAGGCTAGTGGTGGTCATGGTGACAGACGCGGGTGGGTATTCAAAGAATGCGTTATCCGCATCCGAACAGAGCCGGACGCACACATTGGCTGTTGGTCGTCATGGTGACAGATGCGCATTTCGCTTCGTGTACGAATCACGTGCAATCTGAATCGGTTAGCTCGCACCACCAATGTATCAAACTCAATAGTGTTAGGATGCGTATATTTTGAACGTCGCGGTAGGCGTGTCCAATGCGTGCAATGTCATGGATTGGACAAATTCGGATAATGCGAACGTCTCGGACCTATCGCTTTGGACGCATGGAACCGAGTCTGCCTCTGATGCACAGATAGAAGTCTGTCTGTTCCCAAGAAACTTCACTTGCCTGCACTACATGCAACTTGACTGCATTTCAACATCTCTCTGATGCTGTCTCTGCATCCTCTGGGAGCTGCAATGGCACATACTGTGGAGAGGGCACCTGCTTTCACAGAGGAGGAGAAGCAGGCCCTGCTGGACAGCCTCCTTCCACAGTACAGCAAGCTTTATGGTGTTGTAGGGATTCTGCACATACACAGAGCTATGCACAGGATAATAGGACCTCGGAATATAGTGGTGAGCCAACCATATACCTTAGCACCTAACACCCTAATCCGACTAGCTTTAGCGTCTCCTTAGCAACACTGCTGCTAATTATTCAACAACCCAGAACACGGTATCTCTCTCTCAGGACTCGCAGAAGCAAGGACACCCTTTCATTACTCACTCATACTTGTCCACAACGTGCGTAATAAGAGACACTGTATAGTTTAAAATGTTTATTTTAACTAACGTGCTCTAAGGTACAGTACACGTGTCAGTACTATCAGCATAATGCATAAGAATAAAACAATAAGCATAGTTACAATTCCTTAGAATATAAACGGGGAAAGCATTTCATAAAGCTGTTAATATATAGCTAAATAAGTACACCACCCTCCCCGTGCTAGTATCTAGTTTATTATAAAAACAGAAGACCTCTGGGCTTTGGCTGGCAGACCCCCATACCCCAATATCTAGATGCAATGGTTTACATCATCAGACAAGCACAGCTCTTCTCTCTGGAAAGGTTTTTCTCCAAGTCCCTCTAACAGTGAAAATCACAATATTAAAGGCACCCAAATTCCTTCAGTGCAGTGGCATTCAGTGTTATGTCTAATTGCGAGGGGGTGACCAGATCAGCAAGAACAAGGCACATTGTTTTCCGACCTTGTACACAAGGTGCAGACGCAACCCAAAAGCAACAGGATAGAAGGTGAAAGGCAGATAGTCCCAGAAAAGCAGAGGCTGCGGGGCACAAAGTAACGTGCGCAAAGAGGCATCATGGCAGCCAGGCCTAAGCTAACTTAGTAATGCAAATCACGAGTCCACAAACCACACGACACCCTCCCCTGGTCAGTCCATCGGTGAAGACATAGGACAATGACACAGTTCCAATAGATGTAGCAGAATTGCAACGTGCATGACTGTAGTGGTATAATCGAAAGTCAAGTAATAGGACAGCAAAAAATAGATATAGAGCCAGAAAGGCCCAGGAAGTGAAGGCTCCGAATGCGGAGACCCCCTAATCCGAAAAAGTGTATGTGCAGAAAAATGCATCATTCTCCAATAGGACATCGTTGGAGTCGTCAGAAAAAAGTGATGCCATCCAGTCTAGCAAATCAAAACTGCATTCATGTTCCCCGTAATATGGTGCATCGAAAAGCAATGCGGGACAACTTGCGTGATACTCCATATAACTGCGTTGCAGGAGAGTCTGAGCAGCCGCCCAGACATCCCATTGTGCCAAAATCCGAAGTGCAGCCGCACGTGCCATATAGCCAGGACCGGAACAGTCATGCTCATGGGCCTCCAAGGGACCCACCAACTGGACAAAATCCGGGCGAGACAGAGACGTATTGGAGAGGCAGTAATCCAAGGTCCATGAGAAAGGACAGCGGATGCAAGACATCACAGGTTGCACGCAAGTGAAATACGCAAAGCGAAAAGAAAGTCGATATGACACACCAATAGTCGCCAATGGCAGGACGCTGAAGGCTTCGAGGATACGCTCACGGAGCGTCCGGAGACGACCGTGGTCGAGGAGGACCCCAGGAAGTGCAGCCATTGCGTAGCACACAGACCAAAAGCAAAACACCAGCCGCTAAGGCGATGATCAATGGAAAGCCACCAAAGACGCTAGAAAAAATAGAATGAATAAAAGCTGGTATTACACCAAAGATAGTTTGAAAAGACGTTACAAGGCCAGAGCCCACAACTTTAAAAACGTGCACAAGGCCTTCGGTGCATGAAGCATTAAAAACACGGTGAATTAGTTCCCCGAAATGTTGTGGGAGGTTTGTGTTAAGAAGTGCCTGAATTTCACTGTGGGTACTCGCCACCAGGAGCATGTATGTCTCTCGGGCGGATGGGAGCAAAACCTCTTGATTCAATAATAGCGCCTTTATTCTGCTCAATTTATTGAAATCTGCTTTCAAAGTCGGAATGGAAGGCCAAATGGAACTATCTACGATGCCGTGCGGGGGAGGAAAAAGCACATTCTTGCAGCAGACAACCCTGTGTGAAACTGTTACAATATAGGGTATGCCGGCCTGCATGCCACAGCAGTCTTGATTATTCAAAAGGAGATAGCTACCATTTGCAAGCACAGTGAAAGTAGGCGAAATAGCAGGAGCAGGAATGCCTTTCAAAACACAAGCAAGATTCGGAGCCGAAACGTTACAAGCTCCGTGCAACGTAATGTGTTTACAAACAAGAGAATGACCCACGGTCGAATCACATAACTCACCCGTGAGAAAAACTTCCCTCCCATGCTTAAGGCATTTATAAACGAAAGGCAGAGACCAAAGTTCATGCAGGAAGGCACTGCCTAAAGGCTGAAATCGGCCAACAGGATAATGTTTCATGCACGAACTGAATTCAAATAAAGAAAAAGGCAAAGCGATAACCCTGTGTACTAGCCACACAGCAGAATCTAGTTCTGCCACAGAGAATGGTAAAGGCTCTATCTTTTCAATATGTAACAAATTGTATGCTGCATCTTTCATGGACATGAACTGTTGTTTTTCAGTTAAATTAAAAGGCAGGAATAAGGCAGACGTGTTCAAAAAATGCCAAGGAACTTTCCCCATTTTAAGTGTTTGCAAAGTCCACGCAAACTACATTACTGAACGCAATTGATTTTGACCATGATATAACACAGAAACATCATCTTGTACAATATCAACAACAGAGGAAATAATATTCTCTAATGTCTAAATGCGGGAAGACAGGGTGTTAATACTATTGTCAACAACAGCAAGCACTTTTTCTAAATTAGCTTGATCGATTTCCCGAAGACGGGAAGCGGCTTCAATTTGCGAAAGCTTCCAGAGTTCATTATAAGTTTCATAGATGAATCTCTTAGGTCGAGGGCCACGAGGCCCCAGGACAAAATCGGACAGATCAATGTTGCCTGATAGGAGTGATAAATGTTGTTTAACAGAATCTAAGGAAGAGTGCTGCAACCACTGTTTACACAATTTACCAACAGAATATGTTGTAACAGTACGAGAGTCAGAAAACCTGGGGTCCGGCCTATCCTGTTTGTATCCAGGATCCGTGTCATGAAAACGCATTTGACAGGCATCTGAGGCTATGGGCCAGGACAACCAGGACGATTGAACAAACTCAGAAATATTAAACGAATTATTCTGAAATAATACCTGCAAATCCGTAAGGGACATGTTAAAGCGCAAGCTTTCGTTGGGATTGGAAAACAATACAGGAATGGACGGGGCGTTTAATTGTTTGGAAGTAGCCAAACCCCAACATGTCGTTTGATATATGGTACGGTTTAAAAACAGAATTTGGGCCGGGATGAGGCAAGCACAGTGCAATGCTTCTGTTCCCTGCACCTGCCATGCTTTAGAACCCCAAATTGATTTTAAATCAATGGTGTCCCGCCAATGTTCATAACCACCCACAGCTAAGGCTTTTAAAAAGGAACCCGAATACAGCAATTTGGTGTGGGTTAACATGATTTTCTGAGTAGATGAAGAAGTCAATTTAAAATAATAGGACCCAGGATTAGATCTATTATAGTCTGTAAAATAAGTAAACTTATTTCGAAGAGTTTGGGAGCTACCTAGCAAAGGGGTCGGACAATGTTCCCACTGAGTGTAATTAAAAGGACCCCGAAGGGTACTTGGTTTATGGACAAAGTGATTGCCCCAATGCTGGTAACAATATAACTCGGCATAATTTGCAGAATTCATGTACAAATCTTCGGCATTAAAAGCAGCATAATATTTTAAATCGGTAAATAACGATTCAACTGCATGCAAATCCCAATCATCAGAATGAATATTACTTTTTACAATATCACCCATTGAAACACGAAGGACATTTGGTACATTAATAATTTTGGTTGGCCCATGAATTTGGAAGTTGACCGCATCCCAAACGATGCCGTCAGCGACTGGAAAGGCTGAAATGTTCACAAAAGTGTGGTCTCTCTTCATGATGTGAGATGAAGAATGTGGAGCCAAAGTTCCAGTGACAGAGTTCACTGCAGAGCGTTCTGGCAAATAGTGTCCATTGATGAGCAGAAAAAACACAGTGACAAA
This sequence comes from Calotriton arnoldi, assembly GCA_963921515.1. NCBI lineage: Eukaryota > Metazoa > Chordata > Amphibia > Caudata > Salamandridae > Calotriton > Calotriton arnoldi. The sequence continues at coordinate 24,319 of CAWUFW010000323.1, read as the reverse complement.
GCCAATGGACATGAACAAAAAAATCAGAACAAGGACCAACCAAATGTATGTCCACGGAGGGATCAAAAAATTGTCTCTGAACCAGGATACAAAAATACTGAATTTGGATGGGACCAATGATGAAGAGGAATCCGAGTCAAAGGAATAACGTGGTTGATTCAGGGGCGTTGTTGGTAAATGAGCCACGGACTCGGTGTCGGGGTAAGTATACTCGGTCTCCTCGTTGCAGGGGGAAACTGAGCAGTCTTGTAGGGGATCAGGCAAATCTACCATCTCGAGAGCAACATCAGTGACCGTTCGGGCAGGAGAGCCACGAACATTTGTCCGGTAAATGACAGGACAAGAGACCGCTGGTGTAACACTATTCAGGATCGGCCAGATGTTGTAGCTTGACATTTTCCACTGAGATGTATCTGTTCTCCTTGCGACCAGGAAGCGGTGGTAAGATGACTGTACGAGTACCCTTCAAGCCAAGGACTGGAACTGGTGCACGATAAGAGGGTCCGAATTCTTTTTTGTTCTCCACCTTCTCTCGAACCAGTTCTCCAATCTTCGGAAGCCAGCCGGCAACCGGAATCTGCAGCGCAGCGTCTGTGGCCGAAGGTGTCTGTGCAATTGCAAGTTTGTCTCGGGCTTCTTGTAAGTCCTGTAACATAGTAGAATGATTATCTACATCAAAGATGGCAGATTGCGCCGCCATGTCTAGACCATCAAGGTCAGGCACAAACATTCTTATGCCAAAGAGCATTTCGTATGGGGTCCGCCCACCCAGAGGTCTTCTAGGGAGATTATTAAGTGCACGTTGTACGGTTTACAAGTGGGCCAGCCAGTTCCTGCCAGTACCTACAACATGGTGCCCAACGTAGGGCACAAAGTAACGTGCGCAAAGAGGCATCATGGCAGCCAGGCCTAAGCTAACTTAGTAATGCAAATCACGAGTCCACAAACCACACGACAATGGCAAACCAGGGGAGCAGGTGAGTGTTGATTAACCTGCCTTTTTCATTTGGCCATGTGTAAACACATGCACTACTAGCATTGGGATCCCCAAGGGCAAGCATGCAAACATAGTTAATGTAAGTCTTACAGTGTGTAGATGTAGGTTCTGGACAGGTACAGTGATGTAGAAGTGGGTGTAGTGGGTTTGACTTTTCTGCATTGTTCCCATGTTTTTGAGGGTGATTTGCACACAGGACAACTGCCCATGATGATACTTGGCTACCCCTTACACATTATCTGCCATTCTGGCCATGAAATATATGTCCATGTGTGTGATGCATAAACATGTAGCATATGGAGTAATGGTGTGTCACCATGTCATCCTCACAAGTCGACGCCCATCAGAAGGCTGAAATTTGGCAGACCATCATCCGGGCAGTAAGATCCGTGGGGGTATTCAGACACCGCGTCCGCCACTGCCAGAAGAGGTGTCAGGACCTCCGTGGCTGGACACGGAGGATTGCAAGGGTCCAGCTGAAGCTGTCACCTCCTCGCAAAATGGGTGGACGATGGACCCTGACCCCCCACATGCTCCGGATAGTGACAGTGGTTTTCCCTGACCTGGATGCGCAGTTGAAGGCCAGACAGCAGCAAGGAGGGGCTGAGTATGTGCCATGTTGCAGAACTATGTTTAACATGCATGTTGCACTCCCTCAGCCTGATACACTTCTCACAGGTCATCTGTCTGCTAAGATAACACTTGCCCCTGAACAACTGATGGCCAGGTGTGTCCCCTTCCGTCTGTGACATGTGTGTCACTTAGGTCCTGTGTATTGGCTGTAGTCCAATGTTCATGTGCTCAGCACTATATACAACATGTGCATGGAGTTGACCATCATGAGTGATGAAATTGTCTGACATGTGTCAGCACATTTACTGATGTATGGCCTGTACTCAGTGTGGTACATACATATATATTCAAAATGTTGCTATTGGTGCACACAGGTGTGCATAAACAATGCCATACATCCGTGCATCAGGTGAGACCAATGTGGAAGCCTCAGACAATTCATATTGATAAGTGGTCAAAATGTATTGTCCCATACATAGTGCTCTGTGTAATCACATGTATCACATGGACCAAGGACAGGTATGCCAACTCAGGCCATCTGAGACACTCACATCAGATTTTTGTGTCAGGCAACACTTCCACCATTGTAATGTGAAAATCCATGGGTCAGACTTGGTGACAGTGAGTACATGTGCCAAGACACAGGTGGTCTTTAGAGTAAACATGTACATACATCTAATGTATGGCTTTTGGCTCAGATACACATGACAAGACATGTGTGTATCATCCCGTGACTGTGCATAATGGAGGCCTGAACATCTATGTGTATGCTGTATTGCTGTCTTCTTGAGAGCTGTAAAATGTTCATGTAGCCAGACATTTCACATACTCCGATGGCTAAGTAGGACAATGTGAGCTTGTAAAAGGGTTAAAATTGTGTCGAGCACGTAGTGGACATGTAAACTTGACACATACAGATGTTACCAGAAGCAGTAAATACAGGATTGTGACACGGTGCTGACTGTAAACTTGAGATGTACTGGGTCTGTACCAAGAGTCCGTACAGAGGGATCAGCCAGGCAGGCCAGTGGCATAGTGTGCAACATGAATTTTTGAGAGGATGCAGTATTAAGACTTGGCAGTTGTACTGCATGCAGACCATTAGAGCATTGGCGTTCAAGATATAGGTGCCCATCATGATTACTGGAGATGGAAGTATGTTTAACAGTTAAAAATTTCAAATGTGTGCATACTATTTGCTGTGTCAGTTCCAGACTTCCTTGCAGGAGATGTGACATGTATGCAATGACACATGACCTCAGGAGCATTACAGATCAGACCAGCTGCCAAATAGTGTCATAGTTGACATGGTTTTTGTGGTATTTGACATACATCTTACCAATGTTTCACATGCCATCATGTGTCTGGAAACCATAGTTTACTAGCAGAATGACAAGTGCCATGTTCACATATGTGTAATGATTTAAAAGCCTGCCGTGAAAATGATGCATAGGCTTGCTCTGTGATGTGTTGTGATGATACTCATGTGTCAAGACTATGCAGATGACTGATGTGAATCTCTTTCTCATCCTTGTTCACAGCATCATCTGCGGCTACTGGAGGAGACAGTTCCACGGACCAAGGGGAAGCGGCTAGCCAGACTGGGTCCACTGTGGAGGAGGAAGAGGGACCCAGTGGCACTGAGGGTGAAGGGAGCCACACTGAGGGCAGGTCGGAAACATCTACATCTGCCGAGGACCAAACAAACTCCAGTGATGACTCCCTTGTGGTGGTGGGTGTTCCCATTTCAGAGCCCACAACATCAGAGTCTGCCCCCACCACCACCATCTCCACCCTCATAGCTGCTCCCATTCCATGTGTCCGTGGACCCTCCCGTGTTAGGGAGCATGTCTCCTTCGGCCCAGGCACCGCACCCCCTGCATATGTCACCCCTGCTGCCCTGAGTGTGGAGGCCGTGGATTTGCTAAAACAGATCCATGTGGGGCCGACATCCATGCTGAGTGTCCTCCCTGCATATACCAGTCTTTTGACACAATTGGTGTCATACATGGAGGGCATCTCATCAGACATGTCTGCCCTACAGTGATCAAATCAGGCCATGGCCTCCTCACTGACGGCAGCAGTTTCCCTCCTGCAGTGGTCTCTCACCCCTCCTTCCTCTGCCCCATCCACAGTCCACACTACCCTACCTGACCCAAGCACACTCACACAGGAACATGCACACACACAGTCACAAGCAGCACACAATCAACCAAAACAAAATCAAAACACACGCATGCACACTCAGGGGACTGACATCACACACACACAGGAGAGAGGGCCAAAAAACTCACACGAACATCCACACACACTCTGCATTCCTCAGCTACCTCTCCCTCCAAAACCCCTTCCCTTGACTCTCCTGCAACCCCCTCTACCCAGCGGGTCTTCCTCTGTGAGCTTGGCCTCTTCCCCACTGATCCATCTGACCATGCTAGCAAGGGGAATAGGAAACCCCCCGGCACAGAGAGGAGATCCACTCCTGCGCGCACACCCTCCCCTAAGAGTAATAACACAAAGTCCCCCACTCGTAGATCCCCAGATCAAAGAAGTCCAAAACCCCACCACCATCCCACACTTCACCACCAAAATCAACTTCCTCATGGTCCCAGGCCCCCCCTCCCAAAGATCACACCTCAGACCCATCCCAGTTTCACACACACCGTTACACCATACCCAAGAAAGTCAGGCCCTCCCCTACCATGAATGAATGAATGAATATAATCTTGTATAGCGCTAACCTAGCCCAAGGGCGTCAAGGCGCTGATAATGGGGCGAGACAACAGATGGTAAACCGGGTAGAAATGCTCAGGGGAAGCTCTGTTTGAAAAGCCAGGTCTTCACTGCTTTTCGAAATAGAGAGTGTGACACCTGACCAGAGAGCTCTTGCGGCAGTGAATTCCACAATTTGGCGGCAGCAGTGGAAAACGCTCCACCTCCCCATCTGGCCTTCTTGAATCTCAGAATTCTAAGCAGTTTTTTTTACGAGGATCGAAGCTGTCTGGTGGGGACATAGCGATGAAAGAGAGCTTTGATACCCTCGGGGCCAGCATCATAGTAGGCGTTATGGGTTAAACATAATGTTTTGAACAGAATCCTTCGGTCCAAGGGAAGCCAGTGTAAAGATCTAATTGTTGTGGAGACTGAGTGGTATTTAGGCAGGTCAGTCACCAGCCTTGCAGCCGCGTTCTGCACCAACTGCAGACGATTAATCAGTCCTTTGTTAATGCCCAAATAAAGGGCATTGCAATAGTCCAATCTGGACGTTACCAAGGCGATGACCGCCTGCTTGCGTGATTCAAAGGAGAGGTAGGGAGTGATTTTTCTTAGGATTCTGATAATCCCAAAACAGGTGGAGACTGTTCTACTGACCTGTCGATTTAGTGACAGGGAGTTATCCACTATGACCCCAAGGTTTTTACCGTAGGAGACTGGGCAGGGACAAGCACCGAGTGAAGCTGGCCACCATTCTTTGGAGCAGATATCTGAGTGGTTGCCAAAGATAAGGACCTCCGTCTTTTCCCCATTTAATTTCTGAAAGTTTTCCGTCATCCAAGTGGAGACTGCCTGCATACAATTTCTGAAATTAAGAGCAGAGTCCCTGACATCATGGATGATAGACAACATTATTTGGGTGTTGTCTGCATAGGACAACACCTCTAAGCCAAAAGATCTCACCACCTCGGCCAAAGGGGCAACATAAATATTAAAAAGTGTAGGGCTCAGGGACGAGCCCTGGGGTACACCACAAGATACAGATTTAGCGGCTGAGTAAAAAGGACCCAGTTTGACAGTCTGTGCACGCTCACTGAGAAAAGAGGCCAAGAGATCCAGAGCCGAACCCCCGATCCACAATTCCCCTCCAACAGCACCCCCCCTTCAGTCTGTTACTGACACTGCAGTGGAGCCTCCACCCCCTCAATCTGACCAGTCCACTGCAGTGGAGCACCCACCCCCTCAATCTGACCAGTCCACTGCAGTGGAGCCCAACACAACACTAGATCCAATCCCTCCCAAAATCCAAACCGGTGCCCCCTAGTCCTGTCCCTACGTTGCCTGGCATGCCCCTAAAGATGCCCCTCCAAGGGGGGATGTCCCCTTGTGTTTGCAGTGCAGGCAAGCGAGGGAGGATTAATATGCATGACCCCCTCAAAGACTCTCTCAAATGGACTGGCCATTGGCCTTATTGTTCTTAATTATGTTTTCCATTTCTTCTCATATGCTGAATAAAGCAATTTTTGTTATTTGTACATTTGCTTTTGGTGTAACAAAAATTGATAATGAGTCAACTGTCATTGATGTGCAAATCTTATTGTGGGAATACAATGATATAGTGATGTGATGGACTGCATGTGGTCCATGGCATATGTGTCCTATTACAGTATGTATCTGAGTCCTCATTGTCTACATTTGCAGGTTGTCATGAACCACAACATTTAAGTCCATGAGGGTGACATGCTTTTAACAACCTACCATCTTTTACTTACACTTTTGCACATAGGTCGTGCTGACATTTGTACACATTGTACAAGTCTTTCAAAGTGCAACCGTCTAGGCTGGACATGCAGAATAGCGCTGTGATGAGCAACAAGTCATCTGTCTCATTATTACAACTGGGTACACATGAAGTTTGACTATGTGCAGATGACGTGGGACACACCAATGAACACAGGCTGATGGAAACAAAGTATTCTGTGACTTGTAAGTGTCTCATTATGACATGGTAGACCCCTGACAAGAACAAGCTTGCCACAGCTGACCTTCCACTGTAGGCAAATCACCTCATGGCAGTGTGCTAGTCTGTGACATATCCTGAGCCCATGGTGTGTGTGAGGTGAGCAGGAATCTCTGTCTTCAAACCCCCTTTCCTACGAAGACTATAGTCCCTGCAGATGTTCATGTTAGAAGAGCTTTCTGTGGTCTGAATAGTCCAGTGCTTTCTCGAACTATTTGACTTTGAGTGGCCAAGGTGTGGGTGCACCAGTAGGGTGGAGTCATTATGATGACATCCCTGGTTGTGTTGAGACAAGAGCCTGCACTGTGAGCAAACTCACATGTGACACATTATAAATTCACCAAGTTCAAATTGTGTTAGCATCATCAGCGTGTTTATAATCTGTCATCTTGTTTTGCAAGTGTGGCACTTGTATGTGTCAATGACTGCTCACAATCAGCACATTCTACCCTGCCCTGTAGCCTGATCGCAACATGTCTCATTTGTGGGTCACCTTGACGGATTTCAGGATTCTGAGACAGTGTTAAAGTGCCAAATGTGTCCAATGCATTTTCCATGATGCACATATACTCCATCCTAAACAGATTTCCCATGTGTTATGTCTGGCTATGTGTATTGTGTTTGTGAGACACAGATCCCATCACCACCCCTGGCGTTGTCAACAGTGCAGGAATATTAGCTTACACATTTGCCTGTGCATTGGAGCCTACTAACACAGCAGTTGTATCCTCTATCTGGTGAGCCATGTGTCTTCCAAGTCTTCTGCAGTACACACTCAGCATTGGCAATTTGACATTAGTGATGAGCTGCACATAATGCAGCTTTTGTAGCCAGATGCATAGTTGGTGTGATAGACATGCAATCAAGTTGACAGTGTAAAAGGTCTGATCTTGAGTTGTGTGCAACGCACAAAGGACACACATGGTGACTGGCTCATATATTGGTGTTGGTCCATGCTTTTCTACACAGCAAGTAGGAATGTGGTCTCCACATGTAGCGCTGACAGCTGTGACACTACCACTTCATGTTTGTTGTAGTGGGAGGCTCACAATTCTATTTTGTGTGTCTTTGGACTAGTGTGGTGTCATGGGAGGTCTCCTATGTGCTTCATTGTACACCAACTCATCACAATGTTATCCTTCTGTGAGTGTGTGTACTCCTGTTGCCCTGCAGGGTTTGAGTATGTGTTGTGTTGGACAGATGCTGTGAATTTGTGTCCTATACATATGTGTGTCTGGCACCTCTTGTTCAACCATCAAATGTATGTGTCCTAGTATGTGGCGTGCTGGGTGTACCTTTCTGATACAGAGATTGCCACATTGGTCATACACAACAGTACATGGACCCTTGTTTGTATTGTGATCACAATGATGTGTGCTCAAGAATGGATTCCTCGTCATACAGTCATTGATCCATACTGTCATGGGTGCCTGTGCAATATCACCTGTCAAGGGAGGTTTAGATGAGGTGCAGTGCTGCTGATCAATGTGGGTGGTGTTTAGACTGCCCAAATGTGACTTGGCTCCTGGCAAGGCCCCTACCTACAATGTGGTCTCACACTATCGGCCATGCCCTAGGAGTAATGTTTGGGTATGAGATGACAGTGGTTCTTGCAAGGCACATGACACAGTGCGCAAGAGTGTGTGTACTCAAAGGTATGGCCCCCATCCTCATTTAGCATCACAGAGGCTCAACAGACAGGATACTGTCACCACAGTGCTGTGGCCTTGATGGTACTGCGGAAGAGAGTCAGTCTCTTGATGTATTTGTTGGTGTTCCACCAAGCTTGCTCCGTATGAGACTCTGGTGCACCCGCTCATCAAACAATGCCTGATTGCCCACATTCACTATCCAAACTCTATATGGTATATTTCCAGATTGTACTCAACACGCATATGTCTCAGTGGAGTTCAGCCCCCCATTGTGTATGTTGTCCCAGGCTAGATAGACTTCCACACTCACACACATGTTGTGTTTGTTCTGCAGTGTGTGGCTGGTTGGTTGCCTTTGTGCATCTTCAATCATGTATTTCAACTGTCTTTAAGGGGCATTGAGTGGATGTTTGGTTTTGTTTCTTTATCTACTGGCCCTGGGACTCCTACATCTTCACTCTGCACATTACTTAGGTTTAGCATTTAATGTTGATGCCACAGTGTGGGACTGGATCTCATCAAAACTGTGGTTTCAGTTTGAATCCTTTGTATTTGTGTCTGCTCGTGACAGAAATGTATGTTTATGCATTTTGGATGGTTACAAGTCACATTTTCCAATTAAACATTGCTGGCAGTGTTAGCCCCCTAAAGCACTGATTGCCTGCACATGGCTGAGGGTATGTAACACACACAACAATGTTTGCCTCTAATTTTCTGTTGTTGTTTGGCAAACAACCACTACTTTATAACTACATTGCTTGTGGCTTTTGGCCCCCCAAATACATTATTGCTTGACCATGCTGGGGGTGTGAGACCTACATTCACCTTTTTGTCACTATAGGGATGCTGGGTTTATACCCCAAAACCCCTATATGCTTGGAAATGCTGGGGGCTTGATCCCCACATTCACCTTTTTGTCACTACAGGGATGGTGGGGTTATACCCCAAAACCACTATATGCTTGGAAATGCTGGGGGCTTGAACCCCACATTCACCTTTTTGTCACTACAGAGATGGGGTGTTTGTCAATCATATCACTTTATGTGTCAATTTTGCATGCAGTTTGCGCACAAAACACATATTTGGCATGACAACACTGGGGGATTGATAGACATCAACCCCCTTATGGGGTGGATAATGGTGGTAGTGTTAGCTATCCACCCCCCTATGGGGTGGACAATGGTGTTAGTGTTAAACATCCACCCCCCTATAGGTAGGGAATGCTGGTAGTGTTAAACATCCACCCCCCTATGGGGTGGATAATGGTGGTAGTGTTAGCCATCCACCCCCCTATAGGTAGGGAATGCTGGTAGTGTTGAACATCCACCCCCCTATGGGGTGGACAATGGTGGTAGTGTTAGCTATCCACCTCCCTATGGGGTGGACAATGGTGGTAGTGTTAGCTATCCACCCCCTATGGGGTGGACAATGGTGGTAGTGTTAAACATCCACCCCCCTATGGGGTGGACAATGGTGGTAGTGTTAGCCATCCACCCCCCTATAGGTAGGGAATGCTGGTAGTGTTAAACATCCACCCCCCTATGGGGTGGACACTGGTATTAGTGTTAGCTATCCACCTCCCTATGGGGTGGACAATGGTGGTAGTGTTAGCCATCCACACCCCTATAGGTAGGGAATGCTGGTAGTGTTGAACATCCACCCCGCTGTGGGGTGGACAATGCTAGGAGTTTTTGCCATCCACCACCCCCCTTGCCTCTACATTGCTGCAAGAATTCCCACCATCCCAATGTTGGCTGTGTTTTGTCACAACCTATGTATTCCGTTCCCTTTCGCGGGGTCGTGACGTTTTTGTGTGTGGTAGGAGTCTGACTTACCGTCTATGACGAACGCGTCGGTTACGGTTGTTGAATCAGCCGTAGGCGTACAGTATAGGGATGACATGTGCGATCGGATACATGTCTGCTTCGTCTCGTACGCAGTGATCGTGTTGTGGCGCGAATCGGAGCTGAAATACAGCTCTTCCGGGTGCTCTGACGTGCTGGAGGTGGCGACCTGTTCGGCGCGTAGGAGGTACGCATTGTACTTTGCCAGCCAGAAACTGCTTTGGAAATGCCTCCGGATAACTCCATTCCGCGTTTACGGAGCCTGTTCATACGGGAAATGGTGCTGGATTCGGAGCGTACGTGTCGTTCGGGAATTGGAGACATTTGTGCTTCATACTTCGTCGTTTGGATGGACCGGCTCCCGGAAGGAGTCGGTTGGAAGGTAACGCTACGGACGGCTCTCGGAGGGCCTTCCGAGCGAGATCGGGATCGGGCCCTATATGTCCACAGTTGGTTCTTTGATTTTTTAGGTGCTAGTTTTCACACAAAAAATCATTGCTCTGGTTCTACTGATTGAATGTAAATGAGAGCAGGCAGGCTTCATTTAGGAGAAATGTGTAAAGCATTTACCATTGCAAAAACAGTTAAAAAATAGAAAACATAACACAAAAGAAATCCCAATCCAATTTATAAAGATAATGAAAATTGTAATGAGCAAATAGGCACCAAATGACAAAAATATGATGTGGGGAACCTGATATATTATTTTTCAAAGTTTTAAATAATTTTAGCTCTAAAAAGCACAAAGCACCGACTGCAGATATCTGGTAATGCTAGACTGTGTTAAAGTCAAAAGTTAAGGCCAACTGCAATGTTGAGTGGTTCTGATACAGGGACCAGGGCCCAGATGTACGACGGTTTTTAGCATGCACAAATGGGTCTTAGACCCGTTTGCGCACGCTAAAAACTATGGGCCCATGTACAAACATTATTTTGCGAGTCGCAAATAAATTGCGACTTGCAAAATACTGTTTTGGGACTCAGTATTTGGAAGGGGCATTCCCTTCCAAATAGCGACTCCATAGCCATGTACTAATGTTTTGTGACCGCAATTGCGGTTGCAAAACACTCGCAAATTACCACCTACTTCAAGTAGGTGCTAATGCATTCGCAAATGGGAAGAGGTCCCCAGGGGACCCCTTCCCTTTACAAATGCATGCAAAATTATTTTTTGAGGGCAGGCCAAATCCAACGTCACGGCCTATGTAGGCGTCATTGTCGTCAGGATGATGCTTGGTGTTGAACCCGGGGAAGTCATCTACTTTCGGACTTAAAACCTTTTCTGAAAGTCAAAATCCTTTCAGCGGGGCCAAGCAGCAAATTTGATTCCAAATCGCAGTTAAAAAAAAGTTTCGAAGTGTCCACTCACGCAATTGTAAGGTGGCAAAGAATACACTCTAATGCCAGCCAAGGTACAGGACATTTTGGCACCACTTGGGGATTAGGATTCGATCTCCCAGAAGCCCCGAGCAGGGTCTAGGACAAATCTGGCTGAAACTGGTCAGCTGGGCTCAGCAGAGATTTGGGCTTCTTACAGCTTTTGTGTTCCTGGACAAAAAGAGAAGGCTAGCTAACTAGTCACTCTTCTAACCTGGGTACAAGTGAGGAACATGTACAGCCCTTGGGGTTTCTACCCACAGGTTCAACAACAGGTGCAGTGCTTCTTTTGTCTTCTACAGGTCAAGAGGTGTTCTGAAGAGGGTACCAGAAGTGCTACTTTTATGCCCAGTACTAGTCAGTGGGTGGGGAAAACTCCTGGCCACTCTGAAAACAATGGGTTAAAAGTTCCCAGGAGTGCCCCTACACACTGTTGCAGTACTTCCTGTGTGTTTTTCTGTAAACTATCCTAGAGTGCCTTTCTCTACCTAAAACGTATATGATATAACATTTTGTTCTTTATGCAGAGGTGTGACTATTATAATGGCCAAATCCTTACATATAGTCACTTTAAATCAGTTCCGGGGGCAGCCCCGCTCCGTCTGAGATTGGGATCCAATTGGTCATCAGGACAATGAAGGGCCAGGCCTAGGTGTGGGCCACATCTGCATGTGACAGGGTAGGTACCAGTTTGGATTTTAATTAACTTCCTGGGTGCAGAACAGATGGCCATGTGTTGGGGAGGAAACATCTTCCCTCACCCAAGCCTTTTGTCCACTATCTGGGAGCAATACACATCTCACCACAGAAGAGCCATTAGTAGTCAGGTGACACTGAACACTGGCAGAAAGGGACATTTGGCTCAAGCAGGTAAACAGCCACCCTTGCCACAGTGAAAACCAACTTTGGAGATGTTTCACTGACAGTTATTGTAAACCTTAGGTACACATGTCCAAGTTATTATATATCAATCACCCTGCCCTATGGGCATTTAGGGCCTACCGTAGGGGCAACTTATAAGTATTAACAATGTAGCTTTAGGCCTGGTAAAGGGTTTACTAAGTCAGGTCTAACTTGTTGTTTTAAAGCTGAGCACTCAGACTTCAGGGGAAGGCCTGAGGACATGCTTGGTATTGTCAGTTTAGGGGTGGCACAATCGGTGGTGCAGCCACTTGTGACATTACACTTACAGGCCCTGGGTACCCTGGGCACCATATACTAGGGACTAACAGGTAAATAAATGTGCAAATTAGGATTGTTAACCAATTAGACACGTTTGTAGAGGTCAGAGCACTGGCACGGGGCCTGGTTGGCAGGGTCCCATTGTACAGAGTCTAAAAACCAACAGCATCAGCTAAACAAGCATTGGCAAAGCCAATAGGTCTCGCCTTTTGGACTTTGTAAGTGTTTAGCCATGCATCACATTATCCTGAGTGCGAAGCCAATAATTCTTGGCAACCCAAGAGCTATTGGCATTGTCTTTGTCAATAACTTTGGGCCTGTCTTTAGGCAATACAAATCTTAGTTGCAAACACATTGATTGCACAACAGCCATTCATTTAGGATCTAGAACAATAACAGGTAATGTGTAAGTGAATATCCTGGTATTGGTTGCCTCCTTTTTGATAACAGTCCATTTGATGAAATGAGACCCAACATTATGACCAAAGCTACCAGCCCTTCAAAAGTGAAATAGCTCTGTACTGCCTCTCTTTTCTCCAGTGTCACAAATGTGAGCATGAAGGCACGTTGGCAAATGGGGGCTGGTATGAAAAGCTACACACATGGCGTGTAAAAACATAGGCTCCCTGTAACTCAATGACAGGGCACCACAAGAGTAATCAAAGGGCAACTTCCAGGCTTCGACAGCTGTATAATGAAGCCTCCTTCCAGTCTGCCTGTGAAAGGTGCTTTTAGGTAATCATGATCAACAGTTTTGTAGAATGGTTCTTTTAATCATTGAATTTGTGAGGCTTGAAAAGCCCTTCATATAAGGGCTGGCACTGCATCCTAAAACCATACAAAGTGCTCCAACACCCTCTGGGGCATAGAAACTCGAGAAAAGGGTGGAAGGGTAATAAACGCGCTAAGTCATGTGAAGTATATATACACAGGTAAGAATGCTCTAGGGTATTAGATAAATGACCACCCACCATTATCTGCTGAGTGGGCAAAAGATCCACACATAAATTGATACAAAATTATTAATATCCTGAGCAAAGAGAGTCCAGTATAATCAAAAAGTCCACACAAATATTCTTCGTAGAATTCTTCTTCTGTTCTTTAATTGTTCCAAGCTTTTTTCTCACAGGCAATCACTTCAGGGCACCCACATAGCAGTACATAATTGCTGATACTTACTCCTAGCCTCCTAGCCAACACGTGTTTTTTCTACGTGGAAATATCTACAGACTTCTTGAAGGCTAGAAATAAAACATGAAGATCAATATTAAGATCCCAATATCGTGTACAGACCCAAGGAAGAAAAGCACCAAATGTGCTGACTGTTTAAGCACAGATGTGATCAAAATAACTCAGAGTGTTTGTTTTGATGTGTGTGTTTGTATGACTCCCAAGTTCTTTTTTACTTTTTATGGAACGTCCCTATTGGTTTCTGCATTTTATTGAGTTACACCCCTCATTTATAGATGCCTAGACAAGACGACTACTTTGCACTCCATCCAGGATTGGAGGAGTTCATTTTACCACTACTCGGTGAGTCTATGCATTACCCCGTTGGCTTTTTATTCTTGTTTTCCAAACACACACATCAAAACAAACCTTCCCCCTTTTCTTTTCTTTTATTCAGGCTGTCACACTATATTTCATTTTGTCCTGAAGAAGACCCTATGTGATGTCCCTATAATACAGACACTTGGGTCGAAACGTCGACGTATTGCTCTCTCATGTCCTCAGACAGTGTAACCATGAAAAGTTGAAGTTTCAGGTTACTACTGGAATTCAATCAAAATTTCTTTATTTCGGTTACAAAAACCATAAAAGAAGCAGCCACACAAATCATGATTAAAACGTACTAAACTAAAGAGAGTGTTCAGGAGACAAATGGGCAAGTAAGAGATAGAAAACGCTCAAGTTGACATAATAAGCCAGCATGGAAAATGGCATGGGTATTACAATTCCTGATAATTCATAGCTGGGATCTCTCTGGCAAGACAAGCCGGAGCTATAAGGCCGCAAGGTTAAAGGGCTAAAGTGCTAGTGCATTAGCAAATCTTATACAAATCAATTGCCAGATTAATAACCCACTCATTAAACAATAAAGAATACTGGAATTATACACATGGACATAGATTTAAATATACTGTTCACCATTTTGTGTTATTTATCTATCTGTGATTTTTGTTGACTGTCTTTTCACTTCTATCACATCAGTCACTAATTAATCACTCATTCTTCTATTGTATGACAGTCTGTTTTCAACAAAAAGAAATATACAAAAGAAAAATATACATGCTTATCTAAAAAGCTGTGGTGTGTGTTTGTTTTAAAGAATTAATTTCTTTCGTAAAATCACTGTATAACTATTGTACGTTTAAAGGAATTAGCAACCTCCTCCTCCCAAAAAAATGAAAAGCTTGTTGAGGCTGGTGCTGTTGTCCTGGGGTGTTTTCACGCCCCTTAATGGTTATAGGCTGTTCAAAGCCTCCAAAGCAGAGCTGGAAATCCACTCTTTGCTGTGGTTTCCAACATGTTTTCCTGCCACCATTGGATATCGGCTCCTCACCAGGTCACAGGGTGAAGGAAGACAATATAGTGTGACACACAGTGGCACAGTGTGAGTTGGCAGGTCTGGACATCAGTGATTTGCTAGGTCGCAACCTACCAGACAGCACAGCTGTCTGGTTAGCTAAAGACATCTTGGTGGGTATTCGGAAAGTTGACCTAAGAATACATTTTGCCTGTTGCTTGCCATTGGCTTTGTGGTGTATAAATTATGTTTTCTTGCTTTCTGTTTGCTGGCTTTACTTGTTTTAGGCAGTTCAGCTTGAGTTTGTACCTTCCCTTGCCCAAACCTTAATACAATATCCTTCCGAGTGCTCCTTTTCTGTAAACAGGCCTGTATATCTTGTTCTTGTCGTCTCATTTGCTGTGCATTCAAAGACCGAGGTCAAATGTCAAGTGCTGTCTTCCCAGAGCGCTTGTTTACTTTTTTTTCTCTGACTTCAAAGTGAAAGTAGTTATGTGACAATCTTGCTGGACACTGGGGGTAGGAAACAGTTTTTTTCTAGCACATGACTACATTCAAATGAACTGTGTAAGTATTTCAGAATATATCAGAATTAGGAACACAAATGAAGCAAATGTTGTGCTATTTCTGAAGTGTATTGGAAGCAAATACTTTAATATGATTAAAAGAAATCATTACGCTAGGTGATGTAATTTCCACATATTTTCGTCTGTGCATTGTATAGTATTATTAGTAAAACTGTATGTCTGTGCAAATGTAATGGTCATTTCAATTGAAAATGTGTTGTCTCTAATGGCAGTGTGCTACCACACCATGCATACTCCACTCTACGCCACTCCACTCTGTACCACTCCACGCCACTGCACTCTGATCCACTCCACTGTACGCCACTGCACTCTACGCTACTGCACTCTACACCTCTCTACTCTACCTTGTACCACTCTACTCTATGCCAATGCACTCTTCGCCACTCTACTCTAAACCACAGCACTCTTCTCCACTGCACTCTACACCACTCCAGTCTAGGCCACACCAATCTACTCTGCACAATTCCACTCTATGCCAATGTACTCTACCCCACTTTGAAACACTGTACTCTATGCCACTGCACTCTGTGCCAATACACTCGAAGCCAATGCACTTTCCTCCGTAGCACTCAACTCTATGCCCCTGCACTATACGCCACTCCCCTGTACGCCACACTAATCTACTTTGCACCACTGCACTGTATGCCACTGCACTCTACACCACTTTACTCTACGCAATTACAATCTGTGCCACACTTCACAACTGCACTCTACCCTACTACACTCTACTCTGAAACAATCTACTCTACACCACTGCACTCTATGCCACACTACTCCATTCTGCGCCACTCCAATGTACGCCACTCTACTCTTAACCGCTGCACTCTACTCCAATGCACTCTACACAACTGAACTCTATGCCACTACACTCTCCTCAGCATCACTGTACTCTACGCAACTGCTCTCTACACCACTCTATTCCACTCTACACCACTGCACTCTGACACTCTACTCTGCAACACTGCACTCTCAACTACTGAACTCTATGCCACTCTACTCTGTACTACTACACTCTACACCACTGCACTCTCAGCCACTGCACTCTATGGCACTATATTCTACTATAGACCACTCTATGCTACTCTACTCTATGCCATTCGACTCTACTCTGCACTCTATGCCACTGCATTCTATGCCACTCGATTCTACTCTGCGCCACTGCCCTCTGCATCACTCAACTCTATTCCCCTCCACTCTCTACCACTCTATGCCACTCTACTCTATGCCACTGCACTCTTTGCCACTGCACTCCACTCTGCGCCATTCCACTCTGCATGACTCCACTCTGCACCACTGCACTCTGCACCACTGAACTCTACTATGCACCACTCTTACCTACGCCACTGCGTTCTACGATGCTGCATTGTATGCCACTGAATTCAATGCCATTGCACTTGATGCCACTGCACTCTATGCCACTATGCACTGCAACACTCTACGCCAATGCACTCTACACCAGTCCACTCTACTCTATGCCACTCCAACGTATGCCATACTATGCCACTCCGATACACAGCACTCTCTGCCACTCCACTCTACTCCACTCTTCATTATTCCACTCTACAACACTCCACACCACTCTCCTCTATGCCAGTAACTTTTAACTATGCTGAACAGCAGCCACGCTAGTGTACAACATGGCTAAAACACATTGGCAAAGCCAATACCTCTTGCATAGGCGAGACCTATTGGCTTTGCCAGTGCTTGTTAATTCTTTCTGCCAAAATCTAAAGCTAGACCTGGAGAGACTTTGGTCCCTGGGTTAATGGAAACTAAAAGTCACACTTTCTTGACACCTTTCTCCATAAATCCAGTGGAGCACTGAATTGAGAAAATACAGACTTCTGGAGTTGGACCCTTGTTATGTTAGAGAGGTCTGTATATCGCTCAGAATCTAAGAGGTATGAAACAACAGAGATTAAGCATCGGATAAGGAGACAGTTGTGGAGAAGGGATTTTGGGCATACATGGAGAAATGCTCAGTAATTATTTTTAGCTATTTGATGGCACAAAGGGTTTAAAACACCGTTTCCCTCTTATTCCTTCTAAAGTAAGGTCGAAACATGGAATTAAAATAAATTACGAGTAAAATCTATGTTTTGCGTATTGTTTACAGCGCCTGCTCCTAAATAAAAGCTGTGAAGGTCACTGCTACTATTCGAGGAGCAGGCACCCAAGGCTGCCTCACTTTTTGTTCTAACATCAAATGAAAAGTGATCGCTCTGCTTGTTTAGTATGACTCTGCAAACACAACATAGGGGCATATTCTCAAGGACTTATCGCCGAGTTAGCGGCACTTTATCGCAGCCAAAGTGGCGATAGATTTATCGCCCCATTCACAAGCTGGTGCGAACAGCCGATACCGCCAGTTTTCCCGCAAAGCAGCCGCAAAAAACATCGCCACTGATGACACCGGCAACTAACGCTAATGAGATGCAGAGTAGGCGTTCCCGTGCAAAAAGACGCAAAAAAACCACTCCGCAACATTCTCAACGTCCAGCCAGATCAGCGAGAAGAGCACAAAACATGCGATAAGGCACGTTAGCAGCAGGGAATTAACACCTGCTTTTTCCTAGTATTAAATCGGACGATAACCTGCACCAGAAATGGGAGCCCAGCCCACAGCCACACCAGAAGAACAACAGATGCCATGGAGCAACGGATCACGCAGCCGGACACCCAAGAGGGCCACAACAACCACCGCCCCTCCCCCCCCCAGGGCCTACCCCAAACAAAGATAATTTACATCAACGTAACGAAATCATGAACAAAAAAATGTGCCTGATGTCGCACAAGTACAACAATCAACATACATGAGTGGTCAGAAAAAGGAGAATCATACATTCATCATAGATGTTCCAAACAATTTTTTTTATTCAAATGTAACTCAAAACAACTATTCGGAAGAGTCATGGTGGGTCTCTTCTGGACAATCTGTAAGACACAGCCTGCAAGACAAAATACAAGATAAGAAGGTGTGTCATGCGCTCATCAAAGGACAGAGAGAGAGAGAAAGAGAGAGAGAAAGAAAGGGAGATAGAGAGATAGAGAGAGAGAGTGAAAGAGAGGGAGAGAGAGAAAGGGGGAGAGAGGGAGAAGGAGAGAGAGAGTAACAGAGGAAGAGAGAGAGACAGTCAAAGGAGGAGAGAGGAAGAAGGAGAGAGAGAGTAACAGAGGAAGCGAGAGAGACAGTGAAAGGGGGAGAGAGGGAGAAGGAGAGACAGAGTAACAGAGGAAGCGAGAGAGACAGTGAAAGGGGGAGAGAGGGAGAAGGAGAGAGAGAGTAACAGAGGAAGCGAGAGAGACAGTGAAAGGGGGAGAGAGGGAGAAGGAGAGAGAGAGTAACAGAGGAAGAGAGAGAGAGTGAAAGGGGGAGAGGGAGAGAGAGTGCCGACACTGCGGACCCAGGCCTCACTGCTCACTTGCAGCCACCGGTGTGTCTCCAACCACGTGCTGGCATACACCACAATCCACCAGGTCCCTTATCTGAAACAGAGTCCAGATGCATGAATGGCAGAGTACAAATCATTGCACTTGCCATCATCGCTTGGCCGCCCCTGCACACACAGGCTGCTGCACCCCAGCCCCTCCCGCCGCCCAGCGGTGTTTGCCCGCCCCTGCACACCCAGGCCCCACTGCTCACCTTCCGCCACCAGCGTGTCTCCAAGAGGGCCCACCACGTGGCAGTGCAATCTCCAAGCCCGGGGTCCGCGACCTTGGCAGCCTCCACATCATGCAGCCCCGCCCCGCAGGCCACTAGGTCACACACGTGATTCTGGGTCTTGATTTCGCAATGGCAGGGATCATACCAGTGCATACGGCATCATCGCAGGCTGCACACCCGTTCAGCACCTAAGGTGCCCCTACCTCAGTGCACCGAAAGTGACCGTCCCGTGGCGGTAGGCCCGTGCCGGCCGCAGTGTTTCTGGTGCCACCAACTCTGTGCAACGTAAGTCATGAACCCTTTATGATTGAGTCCCGTGATATGCCAGTCGGACGCAGCCATGTCACCTCCGGCAGTGGGGAAGAACTGGGACACGTAGCGTCGTCGTCGTCCCCTTTATACGTAAGCCGAGTGGGCTGGCTCGGCGTACACCAGGCCAGCATAGGGGTGTGAACAATTATCCCTGGGCTCTGGGCGTGGTTCATCTCTGGCCTGGACAGGAAACCAACTGATGTGTGTGTCTCTGTTGCATTGTCTGCACCACACGGCCCACAATCGACAATGTTGCAATGTTGCATGCACCCGGAGTGCGGCCGCGCACGAAGGGATTGCACAAGGAGCGCAAGGCCGCACGGGCTCTTGGCCCATGCATGGCAACTGTTGTGTGTGCATCGCTAATGGTGCACCATAAGCCAAAGGCCTAGCCACAACTGCAGCGCGAAAGCCACATCACATTTCCAGAATGCAAGCAGTAGTCAGACTAACATTAGGGATGAAAGCTCCTTTGTCTCAATACATGAGGCGGAAGGACACCTGCACCTCTGACCTTGGTCTTGCATGCGGCAGGCGCCCCCTGAGAGAGATACCATAGCAGATGATGATGACTCCCACATTACGCACAGCGCTAATGACAGACCAACGTATCCACATCTCACACACAGAAGTCCTTGCTCGAGGTACTCTTGCATGGAATGCCCTTGACACTTACGTACACAACAACCCATACGTCCAAACGTTGCACACACATATGGCTCATTGCTCCGAGCTGTGGCATATCATCCACATAACTGCCGCAGGTCAGAAGAGTGCCGGTTCTACGAGAGCCACCAACGCAATGGCAGAACATCCCGGGCACATGCACAACCCCTGTCACGTGGAACTGTACCGTGCACGTATGCTGCATTTGTTGGGGGCACTGGCAGTGTTGCGCATAAGTTACCGTCTGAGCTTCCGTCTTGCGTACGTCACCTGCGTCCAGCCCTGGTTCCACTGTCGATCATGCATATTCGAGTGGCCCATGGATGTCTGCCTATCCAACACTATGGTAGCTGAACTGGATTATGACTTGTGTGTGCTTCCCCTGTTGGCCCATGACCAGGAGTGTAACTGTGATACCCGTTCATGGGATGCCTTGATATTTGGTGTATGTGCTGGCAGTTGGGCATGGGAGATTGCACAAGTTCTCGTGTGCAGTGACCACATCGAGGCGCTCCCCTATTGGGCCGTGTTGTGGATTGGTGAAACGGCATTGACGGAGCACATCTGTCTGGACCAGTTAATGGATTGGCTCGCCCTCGTGCTCGTTGAAGCCGACAACGACGTACTCTTAGAACTGATTGGCCAGGAAGCTGTGCTCGCATTCATGGACGAGTAACTACGTTCCTGCAGCCACAACTGCCTGTGACCCAGAGCATAGGTCCCAACACCTTGTTGCCTCTTGGAGAAATGCTCACATATCCCACCACAACAGTGGACATGGCTGCATTCGCCAGGACTCAGAATGCATGTGCGTGCACCTACGCGTGTTGACACACACCTGTGCAAGGTGAGGCAGTCACATGGGCGGAGCTGCACAGCGTCGCTTGGCAAGGTTCCGAAATCTGACATACTGCTGGAGGGAGAGTACACACATGGCAATGTAGTACTACATGTGACCTTGTTGGACCCTTTCACCTGCTCATTGTCAGCAGAGCAGACAGTCTGCACAGTCCGGTGGTACAGCACTATGCGGATCCCATGGGCTGTGAGTCGTGTCCCCTGACACGGGGCAATGAGCATACGCCAAACATCACATGACTCGTCCAGCAAGGCAAGGTGGGCTGAGACCGTTGCCATCCGTAATGATTGGTGTTCATTTTTGCCTCCCCATTTCTTGCACCTCTACATGTTCCCATGCTGCCTGTCAGTGTCTGAAGCATTGGTCTGCATGTTGTGGCTCTTGTCTTGCCCGTACTGATACGCACATGCTAATGAAGTCTACGCCTCTGCACTAGTGTTCAACTGTGATGAGTGTTGATTATAATGACTAATCGTGTGCCTCAATGAGCATTGTCTGTACACGGGGAGGGGCTGACTGACACATTTCACTTAGGGGTGTGTCCATATTGCCAGCTCCACCTCTGTGAGCCAGACGTTGTGGTTGGGATAGTTGCTGGTAGATCTGTGCTCTTACGTGTCTTCAGCAATGTGAGTATGGTGTCCAACTTCTTGCCATGTGGATCAATGTGATCCATCAAAACAGGCTGTGTCCACACAGTTGAGTGTGAGTAGGTATGCGAAGAGATGTCCTGTTGTCACATGTGATGGGGGACACTACTTTAGGCCTGCTACCGAATTAGACATTTTTACACACAGCCCCACTTAATACATGGACGTGTGGCTACGTTGGGGGGTTGCGAGGTTGTTGTTCATGAGCAATGAGGCCACAGCTAGTTCACACCTTCACAGTCATCTGATTGGCCATGTGGTTCAGGGTCATAATGCGCATTAATGTCATTTCCCAGGGTGTACCTTTTTGTGCAATCATTGTCCCTACATTCATCCATACTTTTATACTTGATTGGACATAGACATGACACATCTGTGTGATTTGGAATGTTTTATTCACATTCTGTGGTGTGTCGGAGCTGGAGCAGTTCATGGCCATGCAAAGCCCACATTACATGGTTGCCCAGTGGAGGGCCAACCAGAGTCCTTTGGGGAATGACATTGTTATCGGAAGAGGAAGAGTTCAATCCGCAGCCTGATTGCTGTGTCATTGGTAACCAGAGCAGATTTGGCAGTCCATGTCGGGGTCGAGGTGATTGTCGCAGAGTGTTTCAGGGGACAGTGGAAGTTGTTGTTCCCGGTCATGATGCAGAGGGCTGAACCAAGCAGGAACAGGCCATATGGCGGGGATCTATGCTACGACCTCCTTTCTCACACAGAGTCATTGCCATCCACATCTTAGTCGTCTGATATATCTTCTGTCACAGGTGTGTCAGGTGTGTGTGGTGGTGTTATGGCTGCATCATTGTGTGCCACTGACACATCAGGGGGCGGTTGTGGTATGGCTGCATCACTGTGTGCCACTGACACATCAGGGGGCGGTGGTGGTATGGCTGCATCACTGTGTGCCACTGACACATCAGGGGGCGGAGATGTGTGTGTCGAAGTTCCTGCAGCAGTCATCTGGGACAGGCTCTGTGGCAGCAATGGCAATATGAGGTCCTGCAGGGCATGGAAGATCCCAGTTACATCTCGCTGGTGTACAGCCGTGGCAGCCATCCTTCCAGCCTGCATCCGCTCCATGTTCTCCATTGTCCTCTGCATCTGTGCCACCTCCGTTCTGTCATCGCTGGAGCCTGTCTGAGTGGACAGTTCTTGTATCCGAGTAATGGCTCCAGCGAGGTCAGCTAAGGATTGTTGTAGAGGATGGAACGGACTGTGGGTGTCCGTTAGAGACTGTAAATGGTCCCTGATGGGACTCACACACCAACGTATGTCATCAAGTTTGGCTGCCATGAGGTCGAAACCCACCCGCACCTGTTCGGCCAGCCCCCTCTGGCAGTCTAACACACGGCGTTGGAATGCCATGTGTCTTTCCATGAGGTGCTGGGAGTCAGCCGTGGTGGTGGGTGCTTCCTGCTGTGTGGGCTGTGCAGGGGGTGGGGTCACCTCTATGCAGCTGGGCTGCCCTGCTCCTGGAGGTGGGGTGCGGAGGCTGTCCACGAGCCGTTGGAGGGTGTCGGAGCAGATGGCCAGGGGGTCCTCCTCATCATCACTGAAGAGATGTCTGATCTGCTCTGCAGGTGGTATTGATTGTCCCTCTGCAATGTCAAGGGGAGATGCAGGTTAACAGTGTGTTCCATGTATGTTGACTCATTGGACATGTTTACATACAGACAATGTACATTGTGACTGTTTTGGCTGAGCTGGCTATTTGATGGGAGACAGTGGACATTACGACGACATGGCGGATGTGAGGTTGTACTCGTACATTATCATCTCACAGTTTCATGCTATGCCAGGTGTGATTGGCCAGTTTCTACGCACAAGCGGCACTAGTTGTGTCCTCTGTTCTGTAGTGAACGTGTCGCACTTTGTACCACATTGTCGTCAATGTTGATGTGCTATGATTGCTATGTGTGTGTGCTGCATTGTGGGAGAGTCGCCCCTGCAGCTCTTATTTAGCAGCCCCTTATCCTTTTGAGGCGGTGTGCCTTTGACTTGTGTGCTTTTGAGGTGCTGATATGTTGGCGACTTGGGTCATTTGTGCTCTTGGACGGTTGTTGTACTCTTGTGCATTGTTTGTCTGCAAATGTGTTGTTGACGTCAGGGGTTGTATGTGCACGTGGATGTGTCAGAGTGTGACCTGCTCCTTTGAGGATGTGTTCCACACTGGGCCACCTCAGTGTCGTGTCGTGCACCATGTCATGTATTTTGACTGCAGCCATGCTATTGGTCATGCAGTGTCACTTGCATTGTCAGTGTGGCTCACAGAGCCGCTACTTTGCTGGATTCAGCCCATGTGCATGGGTTGGTTGTGAGATTGGTGATAGGGAGGAGGGCCCCTTTGTGCACATAGTGGGCGGGGGCCTACTTGGTGTTTGTATGTGTGCTGCGGTGTGCCAAGGGTATCAGGGACATGTTCCACAATCATTGTGGGTGTGCAGTGTGCTACACATAATTATGCATGTGTGCCATTGTGCCCATCTCCCCCCGTTCCACCAGTCCCTGGTTGTTACTCACCCTGTTGCTGTTGCGTCAGGTCATGTCGAGCTGTGTCCGGTCCCCCGACTCCTGCCACCGTCTCCACACTGATGACTGTGAGCACCATTTCCTCCAGCTCATCCAGCTACTCCTGTGGCGCAGGACTCCCACCTCCAGTCGCCGTTGCTGCCTTCCGGTTGGCAGCGAGTG